>OZ025289.1:155626937-156998700 GCA_964019185.1 Maratus speculifer
TTTAATGATTGTTACATTGTTTTTTAATGCAAAGATTTTTTAGTGTAAATATAAACTAAAAATTTTACATGTGTTCATTTAATCCTTTCATTCATACGTGTCATATGAGGAGAGGTTGCCCTAAAAAATTCTGATTTGTGCATAGATAATAGCTAGTGAGCCGCAGAATATTTAAATTATTTTATAATAGGTTTCCATTTATCACAAAAAATTATGAATCATGAAAAATAATGAAAAATAATTTATGCATGAAAGAATTAAATAACTTATATCAAACTCTGTATTTTAAGTTATCTACAAAAACTTTTTTACTTTTAAAAGTATGAAAGAATGTTATTTTTAAGCTTTTACAGTCAATTCGTATAGACAGTTTAAATAATAATAAATTAGAAAATTTAAAAGAAACTTACTTTTTACCAGTTTCTTCACTTTAAGTAAGGACGAACATTTATATTCAAATATTTACTATTTTTAACGTTTAAATAACATAAGAATACAAGATTTGATAAACATTTTTTAAATAGCATAATTTCTTTAAAATGTTGTGTTGTTTTTGCGTTTATATTGACTGTATAAAGTTTCGATAAACAAAATGCAAATTAAAATAAGACCTATTTTAATATTTTAAAAGTAAAGTAATTGCGCAGAGCTAATAAAATACATGGTTTATCCACAAAGTAAGTTCCGTTTCTTTATATAAAAAAACGTGTACAGTTACAAAAAAAATATATTTATTGTACAGAAATCTACTACTATGAAATTACTTTTCTACATAGCTTCCGGAATTTTGTAGGCACTTGTCGCAGCGTTCTAGAAGGATTTGTATGCCTTTTTCATAGAAGGTTGCCGCCTGTGTTTTCAACCACATGGTTACATGTTCTTTCCACTCGTCATCATAGGTGAAGGGTTGACCACAAAGGAAAGATTTGAGGTGGACTTACGGTTTTGCTTAACTTTCTCTTTAACTGCGTGAACCAGTTCATCAGTAACCAAAGACGAGCGTCCACTTCGTTCTTCATCGTGAACTTGATCGCATCCTTCATTAAACTGTCTGACCCATCTTCTAACCATTGAATAACCCATAGCATTTTGTCCGTAAACCTCGCAGATTTGCAGATAAATTTCACTTGGTTTAGCTTTATTTGCATTGAAGAAACAAATCACAGATCTAATTTCACAAGTGGCGGCATTTTAAATTAAGGCTGACATTCTGAAGAAGCACTACAAACAACACTTCGACAGCGGCGATCTGAAAATGGCGTACATTTCTTCTCCATGCTCGGAACTGTGATCACAGCGCTGTTACGGATAAAACAAGCTGGAAATTGCACGTGAACATAGCAAATGAGGTGCGTTCGTACGATAACGAAGTTTTAAAAACATTAAAATCTTGCTGATATAGTAGAACGCACTTCGGATACAGTATAGTAGTCGAAATCTTTTTTTGTGTTCCTGTAAATATACAGAAAGTAATTTTTATTACACCTCAGAAACGTATATCTTATTCATAAAATGTGAAATAGTTGAATATAATTAAAACACGCCCCAAAACAATGTTTCCCCGTATAGCATTATGTAGTGGAATACTTTTGTGTGGCCCTGTAATTTAATAATAAAAATTCTTTGCATCACAGATTGTACAGAATGCATATTTTAGTATATACTTCATAGATTCATGCCAATTCTATTATTTTCGAATGAGTGTAATATCATAAAAATGCATTTGAAACTTTTTCCCGTTGACCGTAATGTAATGGAATACCTTTGATTGTCCCTGTAATTGATCTATGCATCCGACTTTCATAATATTTGAAATGACTCGATAAAATTACGTAATAATTATATTTTTTAAATTTCAAACGATTAAAATACATTTGAAACTTTTTCCCCCATTGACCGTAATGTAACGGAATCCTTTTGATTCTCCCTGTAATTGATCTTTCCATCCGATTTTCATAAAATTTGAAATGACACGATAAAATTATGTTATTATTATGTATTTTAAATTTCAAATGATTCGGTTGGGTAGTTTTTGCGTTGTTATATGTGGACGGACAGACGGACAGACCGACAGACGGACAGACAGACAGACGGACGGACTGAGCGACAACAATAGGTGCTACGTATTTACATAATTACGAACGCACCTAAAAAGAAACGGAACTTATTGTGTGGATATACCAAGTACATTGTTTAACATCAATTATTTTATCAAAATTCTAAAAAAAATCTTCGACTATAAAGAATTTAGCTAAGATAACCATTTGAATATTTTACATTCTTTACATAGTATAATAATGAAACTAAGCGAGACACTGAATATTTTATCATGAACATTTATAGCTAGTTAATTTAATGCAATTTTACGGGGTAATATATATATATCACTTTCGCTCGTTTTCGAAAAAATTAAGATAAGATTCAATGAATATGTTATGAGAGAATAATGATAATATCTTTCACCACATTCATAGTAATTTATTACTTTCATTATCGTCCCTATTTATCACTTTTTTATCTGTATTCTCTGACGAATGATTTATTATTATTTTTATATGGAACTTGAATATTCTAAAAAAAATTACAATTATCCAAAAAAATCACTTAATTATCTATTTATTGATTGTGATAGTGAGATGAAATAGCCTTATGTTTTGTTCTCGAATAGATATTTAATTAGAAATTCATTAAAAAAGAGTCAATTATTTAAAAATATTTTCATGTATATCGATTTTATATTGATTTAAAAGAATCATAATAGTTAAAAATCTCTCTTTTTTAACCTTTCAGCATGCGGCACAGAAATTCGTGATAAGTGAAAACTTTTCTGTCAGAGCTTCTGTTCTAATAAAATTTATATTTTCTTCCGTGGTATTTATTTGCTTTTGGTTTTCTAAGTAAATATATTCTCGTACTAAATTTACGTATTTGACTTAAAAATAAATGAAAGGTAAACAGATATGTGTATGTAGAAATTATCTACACTGTAAGAAAAAAAGGGTCGATCTACTAAAAAAATTTTAGTTTCTCTCAGTGATTTTTGCAATCACTAAAAAATTTTTGTAATCTTACTCAGTTACAAAAAAATCTGTAAGAATTACTAGAAAAAAGCTAGCAACGAATAGAGTTAATAGTTTTATATTTTTAATAGTTATTACTAAAAATCCTCAAAAAAAAAAAAAAACTTGGTGTGGCCGTGATAATCTAGTGGTCATAGCACCGAACTCCCAACTTAAAAGTCCCGGGTTCGATGCTCGACACCATCAAAGACACATCGAGCGTATGCAGTTTAAGTACTCGTTAAATAAAGGGGTTATGAAAATCCTGTAGTAGCAGTTACCATGGGTAATGATTTCTGGGCTTTCCCTCCTCTTAAGAAGCATATCAAAATTGAGCAATGTTTGTTGCTGCCATCTATTGAGGCTTTGCCGAAAAACTTCCGCTGCAGAATTCTCTCTTCTTATCCACTGGATGCAGTTCAAAATCAATGTATTTTTACAAAATCGATGTTTGTTTCACTTGCTAAAATTGCGTTTGGAATAGTTACTAAGAATCTGTGAGTAATGGTTACTAAAACAAATTTTGGAGCTGTTACTAAAATTTGCTTGGTGGCTCATACTAAAAAGTTTTAAGTTAGTTATACAAAAAATTCTTTTGTTCAGTTTACAAAAAAACGTTTTTTCACTTGCAAAAAAAAAAAAAAAAAAAAAAAGCTTGGAATGGTTACTATTTGTACTGTGAGTAATGGTTACTAAAAAATTCTGTGGAATACAAATTAACTAAAAAAAATTTAGTAACCTCACGAATTTTTTTACAGTGTAGAGACAGGAATGGAAAACCTAGTTATATGCGCATAATTTAATGAAAAATGTAACTATTTTGTTAAATACAAAATATGAAAAAAATTAAATCACTTAGCCAGCAAGAAGTAGCCGATTTCATTTAGAATTGCTGAAAATTACTCCACTTTATTATGTCTGTATGTTTTATATTGTGTGCTTTCCGTATCAAAAATGTATAGTTTTATGATAAGTGTTTAAGGACAAATCCTCATATTATGAATCATTTTTGTTAGCATAAGATAATAGTGGCGCTTTTATAAAAGAAACTCATGGTCGTACGATTTTTGAAACTTTACACTAGATCCTGTCGTCCTCATTTATAATATTTGTGCCTGAATAAAAATATTATCTCTATCGTTACTTTAATTTTTGCAAAATGTGAGAAAATCTTCGGAAATATAATTTTCATGATGATTTTGTGCAATGGTATTGAATTTGATATATGTGGTAGTTTATCGGCTATATAAATTGCAACAGAGGGATTCAGGGGGTTAGACACATCTCTCTTATAGTGGTATCTCTGTAAAGAATTTTATCAGCTTCTGATTTTGTAGATAAAAAAAATTTCACGTGGGTTTTTTTTCTTTCTTGGGGAGTCTCCATTTAGATGATTTCGGAATAGAATCTCCTACTGTAAATTCGCCAGTATGGTATGGAGTTAAAGTTTTGGCATTTTAAATACAAAAGTACCGGAATCCAAAGGGATTCGATTAAAAAGGATATTGCATTATTTAAAGTGGCATTTTATTATGCGACTAGTTGACCTGCCTGGCGTTGCCCGGATTCGAAATAATAATACTGAACGAACTTGAAATTTGAATGTATCGAATATGATTTTATCTTTAGATCGAAAAAAGTGGAAATACATTGTCTGAAATACGTGGGCGCTGACTGTGTGAGAAACTGGTTGGAAAAAACAAAGAAACGACTAATTTTTAACTGTAAAAATACTCAAAATGATTGCAATGGGAAACGCGGGAAGCAGTATGTGTCCAACGATTGCGTGATTTTCGTGTTAGAGTGTTAATATTTATCCTCAAAATCATTGTCAAGTCACTTAACTAATTATGTTTTTTCACACAGAAATCCTAAATGAAATATTTCGAATTTCAAACTTATTATATCACACTTAAATGCGACTATACCTTGAATGAAATCGATACTCAATGATTAGCTAAAAGGTTAGTATATAGTAATATAATTTCTGAGTCATTGTACAAAAAATAAGTGTTTATTTTTAATCAAAGCATACGTAATGTTTACTCTGTGGACAAAATCCTAACCGTACCTAACTGCACCCGAACCATAACCTGTCTGTAACGTAACGGCAAATTAACCGTAGCCTATCCGTAACTTAAATATAACATAACCTAGCCCTCACTTTATTGTAACTTAATCGTAATCTATCCATAATCTAACTGCAATTTAACTATAATCTTACTATAGCTTAATCATAACCTAACTGTAACCTAACCGAAAATAAAATATAACCTAAGAATACCATAATATTGATATTGTGTTAATATTACGTTATATTTAATTAATTAAATAGAGTTAAATATAACGTAATTGCAATCTAATCGCAACCTAACTACAACATAAATGTAACATAACTATTACCTTACCTGAACCAAATTCTAACTTAGCATTAACTATAAACTAACTATCCTAACCGTGCACGAGCTACAAAGTACTTTAGTTTCCCTTTCCACCACCAAGGAGCGCAATATGTTTTGTGGAGTTTCTGACACGGATCATGCCGGATATAACAGGCTTTCTAGGCACGCTTTGCTGAATGTCACTTTCCATCACCAGGATGAGCGCACTTTCGTAAACAAACCTAAATC
Organism: Maratus speculifer; assembly: GCA_964019185.1. Classification (NCBI taxonomy): domain Eukaryota; kingdom Metazoa; phylum Arthropoda; class Arachnida; order Araneae; family Salticidae; genus Maratus; species Maratus speculifer. The sequence goes on from OZ025289.1 coordinate 155,632,627, forward strand.
TGAACGATACTCCAATTTTCAATTTATCCGTAGATATATTGCCCGACGGGATGGGGATACAAATAGAAAATTAAGACATTTTCTGAAATTTCTATTCGAAAATAATAATAACCACCGCTCAGTTAAGAGCCCAATATTATTCTATAAGAGCCTCTTACGCGGCTCGCTGTTTTTTGCTTCATTAAATGGAAGGCAAGCTGCGCACGCTCTGTAAAATATGTTAGTTTCACTTTTACCCTCCACGAGCACATTCATTTCTAAAGAAACCTATATCCGAAGGAAACTCCATTATCAAACCTATTCGTATACATATAAGTTGAGAGAGTGGGAAAAAATTAAAATTGAAGAAATCTAGTGCATTACTATTTTGGCCTGAACCAAATTTGAACTCGGGAAAATCATTCCAATGAAACATAAACCAATCCGAGCAAGTCAAAATTGCAACCCAAACCGAGCCTAAAAATTCAATTTCAAAAAAGTTTAAATCTGACCTGAAGCAAATCTGAACCGGAAAAAAATATTCCAATGAACCATAACCCGATCCGATTATGATAAAATGATTTATGTATACATGTAACCTGAACCTAACATAAAAATTCAATTTGAAAAAGCCCGAAATCTGACCCGAGCCAATTCTGAACCGGACAAAATTATTCCAAATAACCATAATCGGATCCAAATAGGACAAAATAATTTTCATGAACCCAATCCGAAACTAAAAATTTCTTTCGAAAACATCTTAATTTATAAGCGAATAGCAGTCTATGCCCGCTACGCTGCTTGAAATCTTGAATGAAACGAAGTACATCTAAAAAAATATAATATCTAATCAAACATCCATTAAACAACAATTGTTATCTTATTCGAATATTGTTATATTAATTTGCTCAAAGTCAATGTTGACGATATTCTAGACAATATAGCTCTAGAAGTACGTAAATAAAACTTTATTTGTTTATTTTTTTATTTTATTTTATTTTATTTTTTGTAGATGAATGATGTTGAATTTCTCACTTCTACCTAAACCTGTTGCTAAGATATGGCAAAATATCTCAGAGACGCTAGACGTGTTTAATTTTAAATAATAGTCTGAGAATTTTCCAATGATATATCACAGAAAGGGTGTAGGCAAAGTTTACATAATTGCCCCCCCCTCTCCTTCCCCAAATTCCAACTATCACGTCTCTCCTGTATAAAACCTTCCCCTCTCTTTGAAATTTTCAAACATTAACACTAATATTTATCAGAGGGCCCTGTAAAATATCCGATATGTAATGATAAAACGCTACAATTTCAAAAAAAAAAAAAAAAAAAAAAATTGTAATTTAAGAAATTACCCCAACCATTTGAAAAATGTTTCACTCGATACATTCATCTATCATTTTAAGCTAAATACCAGTTGTTTTATTGTGTATTATCCGTGCCACTGCTATAAATGACTTTATACATGCTGCAATTTGAAGGTACGGTTCGTTTAAGTTATATCACTCTATTGTCGCCAAGCATAAAAGTTGGCGACGAAAGAAACATTTCAAACTATTTAACATTGTTGGTGCAAAAGTAATCATTATTAAAATACAGCTTTGGCATATACTGTTATACTTGTAAGACTTTGGCATATATTGTTTGATTTTACAGAGCAGAATTTTGGTGATGGAGGTTTTAAACCAAAATCGATCGCAGCACATGCATCTGTGAATGGGTCCATCAGACATCGAATCAAAAAAGTTTTTTCCCAGTTTTTCCCAAGCCGATTGCTTTTTAGTTTTCTTTTTAGGTGGTGGAAAATCAAGAGTAATAGCTATAACATTTTCCGGCTTGTTAGAATCACTATTGGCACTCAAATTTTCCTGGTTAGAACCGACCGATAGTAAAACGCCATGGCTAGTGGATTGGTCGCCCTGGCGACATGATGTTTTACAATTAATCGGTTCGGCATTAAATTGCTTCCTTTTTCGTGATCGCCTTTCAACACGTAATTGGTTTTCAGCGGCTCAATAATCTTTTGATTTTATCATTTTCTGCATTGAAAGACGTTTTTGCGCCAAACCAAATACAGTATTACTCAGTTATCCCGTCGACCAATTTCGCCAAATGATACGAATCGCCAAACTAATAAGCAACTTATACATGTTGACTGTGTTTAATATCATTGAATGCGATATTCACGTTCATTCATTTCTTTGGCTTCGGCTTTTTCCGTATCTGTTAATTTCCGTCTACCCATTTTTAAATTTGTTAGTTTTCTCCTTTATTACAATGATTTTAACCATTTTAATTTACTATTCAAATAAAAATTCTTCTAAAAGTAAAGAATTTAATTTACTATTCAAATAAAAATTCTTCTAAAAGTAAAGAATTTAATTTAAATTCAAAAGTGGTAACATCATTCAAAAGTGGTAACATCATTCAAAAGTGGTAACATCATCGGGTCCATTCTCCCGAAAACAACAACCATTTTTCAAATGGTTAAAAAAAAAAAAAAAAATTTGAAAATTGCACTTGGGATGCAAATTCGGTGCGGGAAGAAAAGTTTATTATATGAAAGAGCGATCCAAGGATTTATTGATGATATGTCATATGAGAGGAAAAAAATAAGTTTGGAATTTTCGACACCCACTTTAACCCACTCGAGGATGAAAATTTTAAAATCGCTGACACGAACGTAGGTACTTTAGTAGTTGCAAGACTGCAGGAATTACTACTAATTACTTTTTTAATTATTTTAATAATTACTTTTTTAATAGATTGATTTTCTGCCGTTTCACGTTTCTACTTAAAACAACTACTGAGATACACCAAATGATCTAACTTGTTTGTCCCCCTTTTTAACCCCTCAGGGGGATAATTTCTAAAATTGCGTTTAATTAATAGTTTTATTGAGTTTTCTAAAATATGTGTTTAATTATTTTGTTAGTTGATTTAATTTCTGAAATTTCACGCTGCTACCTTAAATGGCTGCTGAGATATAGGAAGATCTTCTTTAATTTTCGATCCTCCGTTTGTCCTCCTTAAATAGGGAATTTTCAAAAATCCCATCTTAGTGCACGCTTTCATCATAAGAAGCATATTTTTCCCAATTTTCATGTTTCAAATTTTAGTAGTTTGGGTTTTGCGTTGATTATTAGCAGTCAGGACTAACTATTTTATATAGATATAAATAGATTGCTGTCTCATGCAATATTCCTTTTGTATCATGTCCGGAAATTTAGCTAAAAAAGCCAAGTTTTATAGAATTATTTTAATAATTGTCTGCTTTTATCGGACAATAGAAATACAATATATTTTTGAATAAGAGCATTTGTTAGTTTTATGTGTTTACCAATACAGATTAATGCATGTATGTGTGTAAAAGTAGCAGCTCTTATTTGAAAATAACCTTAATTGTTACAATCTTGCAAATACTAATGTACCTACGTTCGTGTTTATATTAAATGTTGGTTATAAAAAGAAATTTTTGCAATTTTTCAACATAAAATAATAATTTTTATTAAAAATACGACCTAAAATAATACAAAAAATCAAATTAAAATTATTAATAAAAAAAAAGAAAATGCGTTTTTGATGGGAGATATACTGTTATTAGTACAACGATTATTCTTTCTAAGTTATAAATCTTTTTTAATCAGAAATGATGGAGTTACGGTTCTTTGGAATATTTTTGTCGGTCTCAGGTTTCGTCCGAGACATAATTCGTTTTTTTTTTTTTTTTTTTTTTTTTTTTTTTTTTTTTAATGGAATGTTTAGGTTTGGTTCGGTTACAGTTGCAGGGAGATTATTTTGTCTCGCTGGAATCCAGTTATGCTTCTTTGGCATATTCGTTCGGTTCCAGTTTTCATTCGGCTCTTATTTCTTTTTTTTTTTTTTTAAGTTTAGTTTTGGGTTGGATTTATGTCCACGGAAATTATTTTGTCTTGTTCGGATTTGGTTATTATTCTTTGGCTTTTTTTTTGTCCGGTTCAGATTTCGTCGAGGTTATATTTCAGGTTTTCATTCAAATATTTTTTTAGGTTCTGATTGGATTCATGTCCATACACATTTTATCTTGTTCGGATCCAGTTATGGTCCTTTGGAATATTTTTGTCGAGTTCAGATTTGGTTCAATTCAGATTTTGGGATTTATTTTAAATGGAATTTTTATTTCGGGTCAGGTAGTTTTTGCAGGGAAATTATTTTGCCGAGTTAGAATCAGGTTATTCTTAACTGGAATATTTTTGCCAGGTTCAGATTTGGCTTGGTTCAGATTTCGGGTTTTTTTAAATACATTTTTAAAGTTCGGATTGGCTCTATGGAAATTATTTTATCTTGTTCGGATTTGGTTATGTTTCTTTTCAATATTTTCGATGGGTTCAGATTTAATTCGATTCGGATTTCAGGTATTTTTTCAAATTGATTTTTAAGATTCTAGTCGGATTCATTTCCGCGGAAATTAGTTTGCCTTGCTCGGATCTAGTTACTGTTGTTTGGAAAATTTTTGTCGGGTTAAGATTTAGTTCAATTGGGAATTCGAGTTTTTCTTCATAAGAAATTTTTGTTTGGGTCGGGATGCGTGTACACGGAGATTTTCTGACTTGTTCGAATAAGAATATGCTTCATTGGAATATTTTTGTTAGGTTCAGATTTGGTTCACTTCAGATTTCGAGATTTTTTCAAAGAAATATTTTAGGTTCGAATTGGGTTCATGTTCATGGAATATTTTTGTCTTCTTCGGATCCAGTTGTTGTTCTTTGAATATTTTTTCCAGGTTCAGTTTAGTTCGATTCAAATATCAATTATTTTTTTCAAATGTAATTTTTAGGTTCGAATCGGGTTCATGTCCACGTAAATTATTTTATCTTACTCGAATCTCACTCGAATTACTTCTTTCGTATATTTTCCAGATGTGGTTTGGATCAAATTTCAGGTTTTTTTCAAATGGAGTTTTTTTAGATTCGTGTCGAGTTTAGGTCCACGGATATTAGTTTGTCTTGCTCGGATCGGATTATTGTTTTTTGGAATATTCAGATTTCGTTCGAATCATATTTCGGTTTTTTTTCCAAAGAAACTTTTTAGGTTTAAGTCGGGTTGCATGTCCACAATTTTTTTTTTATTGTTCGGATCGGGTTGTATTTCATTTGAACATTTTTGTGGGATTTAGATTTGGTTCGAATCAGACATCAAATCCATAGTTTTTTTTTCAGATGGAATTTTTAGGTTCGGGTCGGGTTTATGCTCATGGAATTTTTATTTTGCTTGGACTGGAGTATGGTTCTGATTTTTTTTTCGGGTTGGGATCGGGTTATGTGTTAATAAGCCTAAAATTATGGTTGTAACCAGTTTTGCTACTATTCTTTTAGTGACTATTTCTGATATATAGTTAACTTTGCTATTTGATAATTTATTTTTGGTGTATGAATCGTCTGCCGATTCAAACAATTGTATGCTAAACAGGCATGTTATTTTCATTTTAAAAGCAAAATAAAGCCATGATAAAATATTAAATTAAATAGAATACATTTAAAGTTAATCAATGATTAAAAAAAGTTTAGAGACAAGGCTCATATATTTATATATATATATATTACTGCAACCCAGATAACCACACATACATTCTAATGCACGAAGTGCCAGCATTCTGGCGTACAACAAATTGCTTTGTCCAAAAATCCTCAGTTAAACTCACAGTTTGCAGGTCGATGAATTTTAAAGGTCTTTGGAAAAAAAAGCAGTTACTTTTGAAATGTTAAATGCTCAAATTGGTTATTCGGTTATTATTTTAATTGGTTATTACTTGAATTCGGTTCCAGCTTTTTTAATTATTTATGGAAAAGTTTTTTACAACCAACCAAACGTTAGTAGCAAAAGGGAAAAAGGGAAAAAAGGGTATTTTTCGATGAGAGTGAGTTCTGGGTTTTAATTAATTACTCAGTTAATAATTAAAATATTTAAATTCTGAATATCAGGTACATCAGGAGAGACTTTGAGCTATTCTAAAAAAATTTAAGCCTCGTACGTGCCGCAGATTTTGCTAGTCATCACAGACACACACACGCACACAGTTTAGCATTTTGTTCTTTTATTAGTATCGATATACATAGTTTCTAGTGACATTATAGAATGAATTTGTGTGTTTTTATTTGTAGATTCCTGCTAGCGAGGTCATTTTTTTGAACTAATGCTTTCATTTAGTGAATTACTTTGTCTTTTAATATTTAATAATTAATATAAATTACGATATAATAGGGTTAGTAAGGTTCCCATTTATAAATGCTAATTCACGGTCGCCAGTTGCCACAGGGCTGCTAAATTTTCGCGTTTAAGTCACCATCCTTTGAAAATTTTGTGCTTTGTCTCGCGACCATTTGACAAAAATTGTATTTTCTGCAATCCTACTGAGGAGAATCCTACTTTTTTCGCGATTCTCTGACGAAAATCGCGTGTTTCTTAGCAATTCAATAAAAAAATCTAATTTTTTTCTGAGATCATTTGCATGCAATCAATGTATAAACAGGCAGGCACATTTTCACAGGGTTTACTGAGCAAAATATAGATATAGATATCTGAATTTTGTCGTGCTGTAACTTTCGAATTTTTGAATCGATTTGGATGAAATTCATACACTCACCACGTTTTGTTCTTTTATTAGTATAGATATACAGAGTTTCTTGTGACATTGTAGAATAATTTTTATTTTTATTTATTTATTTTTTTTTTTTTATTTTTTTTATTTTTTTTTTTGTAGATTGCTGTTAGCGAGGTCATTTTTTTAACTAATGGTTTCATTTAGTGAATTTCTTAGGCAAAGCATTCATCTTCTGAGTCTTTTAATATTTAATAATTAAATAACATGATTGACTGTAGTGAAATTCTTAATTCTATTAAGTTCAATGTACCAAATAGATCCCTCAGGTCCAACCAATTCTTTCCCTCACCATTTCTCAAATATAATTACATTAGTAATTTCTCTTTGTATAAATTTTACAAAATATTTAATGAACTCTCTGTGCATCTTGATATTTTTGATATGTCATTTCATGTCTTCAAAGATAAATGTTCTGAACTTTTAATCTCTTAATTTTTGTTTTATTCATGTTTTATTACATGTAATTATATTATTGTAATTATTTGTGTTTTATATATATGTGTATATATTTCTGTAGTCTTGTGTCTCTTGATGTTCTTGCAACACTGTAAATGGGTTATTCTGTAGTGTGCATTTCAATAAATAAATAAATAAATAAATAAATAAATAAATATCAATTACGATATAATAGGGTTCTTACTGTTCCCATTTATAGGTGCTGATTCACGGTCGTCAGTTGCAACAGGGCTACTAATTTTTGGCGTTAAGTCACTATCCATTGGAAAATTTTGTGCTTTTTCTCGCGATCATTTGACAAAAATGGTATTTTTCTGCAATCCTACCGAGAATCCTACATTTTTCGCGATTCTCAGACGGAAATCGCGTGTTTCTTAGCAATTCAATAAAAAAATAAAAAAATTTCTGCGGTCATTTCACGAAAATTGTGCTTTTTAGTGATTCTTTGGTGAAACTTTAGGCGTTTTTTGAATCCCTTGATAAAACTATTTTTTCTTCTGCCATCTTTTAACGAAATTTGCTTTGTTTCCTAATTTTTCAAAAAAATAAGAAACAAACTCTAGTGACGACAGGAATATTCGGGTTTAGGAGGCACTGGCTCCTTAATAATTTGGAAGGTTTGCACCTATAGATTCGTTTTTTGTCAGGTACATTATTAGTATTTTTTATGGAAAAATAAATATAGTTCTAAACGCAATAATTTCTGCCTTATTTAAGGAGAGATTACCAATTAGAAAATACAGGTATCGAAGGATTTTCCGGTGCAGAAATTCTAGGATGCATGCAATCGATGTATAAATAGGCACGGCACATTTAAACAGGGTAATATAGCAAAGTATAAATATAGATATCTGAACTTTTTCGTGATGTAACTCTCGAATTTATGAACCGATTTGGATGAAATTCTTTATGCGCATAGTTGAAGTACTAATGTCTTGACCGAGTTCATTGGCCAGCTTCAACCGCCATCTTGTTTCAAAATGGAGACCATTTAGATTTGTGGATACTTATGGAAATTTTTATGTTTTCTAACTTTTTCTTTAAAATGACCTATGTCATTAACTTACATTGTGTGACTATTTAAAATGTCTTTTGATGTTTCTAACATTCTGCTTAAAATGATACATAAGAGTTTACATTTTGTGAAATGGAACTTTTTCTATAAGTATACAAAATTAAAAAACATAACATTTTAAAAGAATGAAATTGCCGCCATTTTAAAACAAGATGGCAGATGAAGCTGCCCAACAAACTCGTTCGAGATATTAGTACTCCTATTATGCACATAAAAATTTCAAGCAAATTGGTTCAAAAATTCGAGACTTACAGCATGACAAATTTAGATATGTATATATCTGTATGTATATGGATATATATATATATATATATATATATATATACATATATATATATATATATATATATATATATATATATATATGTAGTATCTATATGTAAGTCAACATTTCAATGGAGGGTGGTTTTGGGATCTAGGAAATCTTAATCGGCGAAAATATAGCACAATTTGCCGATGGGCTTTCCTTGGATGGCTGCAATAGGTAGTTTTTTACTTTTTGTATTGAAAGCTACCTAAAAGTGTTCACAATTTTGGCCACCACTGTATACACAGTAAAATTAACCTATTATTTACTTTTCTTCGAGAATTTCTGATCAACAATTTCCAACCATTTCTTCAATTTTTGTATAATTTATTATACAAACTGTAGAAATATTTATTTTCAGAAAAATTCAATTTACTTTATATTAATTTTATTGTTCCGAATAAAATCTGTTTAAACATATAATTACAATCACATCCATGGAACAAAATTACACAGAAATGAACTTAATTTCCCGTGAAAAGTTAATGGTTTTCTTATATTGTATGTTGAAATAAACTGATAATTGTTTTTCATTTCAACAACGTTTCCTTTTAACATTTTTTTCTTTTGAAGGAAAAATAATTTTCTTTAAAATATTGTTTAACAGATAAAACAAAATTCACAAATTACTGAAAACCAGAATTTTCGGTATAAACAATGTTATATAATAGTTAAATTGGGAGAAGCTTTTAAATCATGTGCTATTTAATTACATAAAAATGAAGGTATTAATTTAAAAGGCATGTCTTTGCATTTCAAAGATAAAAATAAAACTCTGTTATCCTTAATAATGATTATTCTTTGAAATTTAGATAAGAATAAAAGAGTTCAACATCACGTATTTTTAAAGAAAAATAGATTAAAAAAACAAATCTATGAATATAATGGAAAATATCAGACGGAAGAAAGAAAAGCTGCTTGAACAATTAAATTTCTTTATGTGCTGTTAGAAGTATTTATAATGTTATACAATAGTATAACAGCAATAATAGTATAGATAAAGTTATTTGGCTGTGTGATATTGAATTATTCAACAGTGATAAAAACATTTAAAAAATGGTTATACATCCAAAGAACAAATAAGACATTAATTACTTTGATCACAGCAATAAATAAAAACGCAAAATGATGATAATAAATAATATACTGTCATCTAATAATTAAAAAGAAAAAAGAAACGTGTGAAAATATTCTCTCTCCATAGAAAATAAATAATTGAATTATTTTTCAATCTTACCTTGAATATGAATGAAAGATATAAGGAAAAGTATTCAAACGAAAGAAATGTAATAAGTATTCTAAAAGATATAAGACCGAAGATAGAAAAGATCTTTGATTTCAATGTAGAATTTTTATTTACTCATATTTTAGTACTTTAAAATATTTTTATATTACTTATAAGTAGATTACAAAATATCTTGAAAGCAGAACGTATTTTTTATACTAACAATGAACTTTTCAATTTTTTTACATATATATATATATAAGTTAATGTAAAGTATTCTGGTGTAATAACGCCAAGTGCTGATATTACGCATATTATGAGATAATTCGGTAAATGGCACCTGTGGGCACCTGTGTGGAATAAAACTCAGAAGGGCTCTGAGTTTTACAAAACACAAACAACGATTTAGAGTTAATTTGTTGTACTTATAGGCCTTGCCGCTTTTAGAATCAATTAAATATAACGCTTGATCTAAAATTTACGAGGAATGTTCTGTGATGTGAATACTATGTATTTATCAGGAAATACTTTGTTTATTACATAAAATTTTAGTGCAGTTGATGTACTTTCAAAATGTTGCAAGAAGATTTTGGATATGTTCGCGAGATAGTTTGTAGCTTAAAATGTACTGCGCAACAAGTATATCGGGGTAATAACGCCATTCCTTGGCTTTCCATGTAAGCATTCTATTACACAGAATGCATTCATGAAAACATAAATACTGATTTAACTAAACACAAATAAAAACGTGCATTGTTTTTAATAATTCTATATAAGCGGTCCTTTTTAAGCAAAAATAAGCTCAGAGTCTGATCTTCTTTTGCCTTCCCCCTCATCCTTCTTTTTCTTACACTTTCAGAAAAAAAATTTACATTTTTTATCATTTAGAGAGCAATTTATCAATTTCTAGGGCGGTAGAGTTTGTATTTTAAAAACTGGGCAATCTACATAGGATTATTCCATCTTATTTTATAGTATTGTTTGCATGGCGTTATTACCCACTTGGTGGTCAAATAGTATTGGCCAAGAAATCATGCCATTACATTTTATGATTACATATCTGTAAAATTATTCTTTATATATAGAAAGCCAATGAGTTGCTCTATCAAATCCCACATTTGTTTGAAAAATATAATCTAAAACTAAGCCGTAAAAATTGGTAGAACCTTAACGTGGCGTTATTACCCCAGGATACCTTAGTTGAAAATTTTAAATCATATACATTGCTTAATTATATGGAAACTATGTAAATAATTCAAAAGAGATTAATTTTGCAATTCAAAGTTAAAAATCAGACACTCATAATGTAGTCCACATTTCTTAATAAAAAATTAAAATAAAAATCAATGTGAAATAGGATAAGTGCATAGTAAGAATACTGCATAAATAATACACAATGTAAAACATTTGTGTAACGATACTCCATAAAATTGGCGGCATAATTATTTTCAGTTATGTAATAGTGTAATTAAACATATATTACTAATGTAACATTACCATATTACACCGGTTAAATCGGTTAAAGTGCTCAATAAAATTGGAGGCAGCAAGGTTGCCACCAGTTTTATGAAGCAACGTTACACAAATGTTTTACAGTGCAGAGAGCCCTACATGTTTGGTGAATAAAGATGCAATGTAAGAGATAATTTTATTAACAAAATAAATGCTTCTGATAGGTCATTTATAAACGCTTTTTACACCACTCTGTTAGGATTTTACATATGATTGATGCATTTGCAACGGTACAGGTGTCAGACACGTACATTGGCGAGATTTTTTTTCTGATGCCAGTGTCATGTATGCACTGGGGTGCTTAAATTTTGTCAATGTGTCGTTATTTTGCTGTTTATGATAACCCGGTTCTTGTTGTTTATTTACTTTTATTTTCTTTTATAAAATTATGTAATTTTTTTTGTTTTATAGTTATTAATTAGGCTTTTTTTTATCGCCATACACTTTTTAAAAATATATAAGTAACTGGTATTTGAAAGCGAAATTTTCGCCAAATTAGCATCAGAAAAAAATCGAGCGAATGTGATGGGTATATGACATTTGTGCCGTTGTAACTCTGTGCGATTTACTGAACTTCATCTTTTCACTTCTAGAAGTTAATGGTAAAGCAATAACACATTTAGAAAACCCAGTGTTATTCGTATGAACGTCCTTTACATTTGGAATACTACTTAAATAAAAAAAACCAAAATTTTACATATCACTGAAGAAATTCAGAATGAAATTTATATTTATCATATTATTAATATAATTTATATATTATATAACAGAAAGATAAGGAAAATTTAGTATATAGGGCAAAATGAGTGAATTTTCATTGCTTTTATGGCTGCTTGAAAGCCGGCAAGCTTGTAAAATTAGGAAAAAACTTGAAATTTTTTGTTCATGAAGAAAAACGCAAAACAAAATTCTAATAGAAAAATTAAAATATGTTTTACAAATACATTCTGGCACTTTTATATGCTACAGATTTCTCTAATCATCGGTAACTAACAAACAGACAAACACTCACACTGACTTTTTTTTCATTAATATAGATAGGCTAAGATATATATTGTTTCTATTCCTCTAATTTTATGATCTAAACTTAAATTAAATGAAAAAAACCCAAAAGCGGATACTCTATGGTTGTTGAAGACTCTATCATATTCTATAACAGTTAACGTATACTGGCTTGCAAAATTTAAGCTACAACCGGGTTTTTGCGTCTAATTTGCAAATGAATGAATATAGAAACAACAAATTTGAAGGAAATGTGTGCCAAACTGTTATTTATTAAATACGACATAAAAATTTACTTAAGTTAAACTTATAAATAAAATTACAACAAAAAAACACTCATGGTGGAAAATCCCATTCTTGGAGAAATCAGTAAATCGCAGTATTATGTAGTAAAATGTGACAGAAACATTAAAAAGCTGGTTCTGATGCGGAATATGTCCACCCCAGACTTGAATGCATTGGCGGCATCGACTTTCCATTCTCTCAATTAAACTGTCGGACACCGAAATACACTCTAAAAGATTTGTGTAACCTTACAGCATAAAATTGGTGGCAGCTTTGTTGCCTCCTATTTTATGGTGTGATTTTTTTCACCTAAAAAATGATGTAATTAAAACATATATTACTGGTGTAACATTACAATGTTACACCGGTTATATCGGTTAAAAAAATACTCCTTAAAATTGGAGAAATAAAACTGTACTCCATAAAATTGGAGGCAGCAAAGCTGCCCCCAATTTTATGGTGTAACGTTACTCAAATGTTGTACTGTGTATGTAGCGCTGTACAGACGCGGAGTAAGCCTTGTTCCAGCTTGGAGAGGGACTTAAAGCCGCAACCTGTCTTCCAAGATAATCCCAAATATGTTCTATCGGGTTCAAATCTAGAGATTGAGCTGTCCATTCCATTCTCTACAAACCATAATCCTCAAGATAATCCTCAACAACCACAGCTCAGTGTGATCTCGCATTATCATGCATTAGAATGAAACCATTGCCAATAGCGTCGGCATATGGGCGGCACATATTCTTTTCTATAAAATAAAAGTTGCAGCTGTAATTTTTGCTTAAATTTTTTAAAGTTTATTTGTCATCCATATAAAATATGAAATTTAATCTGACTGCCATTTTTTTTCTAGTAAGCTTCGAAAAACAAGTTTTACCTTAACATTTGGAGACCAGTGTAGTTGAATTTTTAAAATCATGCACACTTCTGAATTATAAACAGCGATGGAAATTCTTTAAAAGACATGGTATTAAAGTTCAAAGGTAGAAATAAAATACTTCTGATATCAACATACCTACTAGCCGTTTAATTCGCTTCGCAGAGTTTCTACCGAGATTGATTTTAAAAATTTCTACTACTATTTTCAAAAAGTATTATTTGGTTACTTATATGAATGAAATTTGTGCTTAAGTACGCCGAAAATTATTAATTGAAATCAATCTACAGTTAAGACTATTCGAATCCAATTATTTGCATTTTCGTTTGATGCTATCACTATAAAATGTATGTATGTCAAATAAATAGAATATAAAATATAACAAAAATTCACTATTCTGCTTATTAGCAAATACACATTAACATACTTAGTTTTTTCCTGATTAAAATCTAAATACTAGATTTTGCATTATCTCACGAACTTCCACTTTATTTGCTTATACTGTTTCCTTCCGACAAGTTTCCTTCTCTTGCTGAAAACATGCAATCATTTACCCAGAAATATAAAAAAAATCTTCATGTAGTAACAATTAATGACAAATGAAAGAGCTATATGCTTAAAATGAAACAAGTACTAATGCTTGATAAAAATTAAAAAAATAATCAAAAAATATCGTCATCTATTAAAGATAAATAACTAAGTAACTAAAGTAAAAATTATTGTCAACAATTAAACATAAATAAATAAAATACGTAAAATAAAATAAGGTGTTCGAACGGAAAGTAAAGTATCTAGTTTTATTCCCTAACATTTGTACCACGAGTTTAGGGACACACTGTACATATAAATCAATAGTTGCACAGGAGTGCTTTTGGAGTCAGGGCGTCATAATCGGTGAAAATGTAGAAAAATCTTTCGGAATCGCTTTCCTTCGGACGTCATACACTTTTCGTAATAGAAAGTACTTAAAAAAAGATCGTTATTGAAAATATTTGATGAAGATCTTAGATAAATTCTATAGAAACAAAAATATTTTTATTGTTATATAGTATTTTTTATAACTGAAGTTTTCAAGCCCTATATAACCTATAAATTATATATCAGTCATGGCAATAATTTAAGCAATTTTGTACAATCTTTTATCGAATACCAGTATATCCGAATAGAAATGCTATCCTGTCTCATTTCAGATATTCTGCGTTTTATAAAGGGAATTTTTTTTTTCAAAAATACTGTTACACAATATGCGGCAGATCGAACAGCCTTGCTATAACACCTTTATTACTCGTATTTATTCTTAATTATACACTTATTTATCCGTACATCTTTTGTGCAAAAGTAGTTAGTTTTCCTTGTAAGCTAGAGCTTCAAATAACACTAATTTTTAATAGCAATCTTTGCTCATTTAATCGTGAATGTTCTTCGATTATTAACAAAAAATATACTATTTAGGAAAAGTGATATTTTCTCTACATCTTTAGCTTAAAAATAGTATAAAGTGAGATTACGAAGATTAAAGATTTGGTTTTACATAAAAAAATAAACACTGATGATCTCAACCATAGTTATTAAACATATTTACAATCTATTAATAAAAAAAGGAGAGAAAATTTCAAAAGGGTATACATGAGATTAAAATACATTGCTGAACTTTTTCTTTTATCATACCGCGAGTGAAAATTTATGTTAACTTGAAACACATTCATTGAAAAAAAAAATCTTAAATTTATAAAAGAAGCGCAAAGAGGAGAAATATGTTACATTTCAATGTAGCTATTTTTTTCTTATTAATTATCAGTTGCATTCAATTCAAGTTGCAAAGTGTAATTTTAGTTTCATTTTTTCACAAAAATATATTACGATTATATAGGGCTGCTACAAATTTGTTATTTAAATATCTATTATTGCTCCCTTCATTGAAAATTCAAATGAATGTGCACATGTTGAATATTACTGTACTTCAAAGTAACATTAACATATTGAAATCAACACAAAATATGAGATTGATATGAAAAATTTGTAAAATGAAAGAAAAAAAATCTTTAGAAATATGCTTTATTTTTCTATACAATTCCTTTTAACTTTTTCAGGTCTGGTATAACATTAATAGTACATGTCTTTTAATAGAGTTTTATTTTTCTACACAATTCCTTTTAATCTTTTCGTGTCTGGTGTACTATTAATAGTATTTGTCTTTTAACGGAGTATTATTTTCTGTTAAAAATATGTTTGCTATTATTTACATGTAGTAATGCTAGTATATGTCAATGCATTTAATATATGACTTCATTTATGTTTAGGCATTTAGTAAAAATAATAATTAAAATTATTTGCTTAATTGTCTTTGCGATAATTGCGATTCTTTTATTTTAAACACATATTTTCCTCTTTAAGTTAAAGAAAAAGCTAATTTCCTGAAAAAAGCATGTGTAATAAAACGCAAATAGTACTAGAGAGTTGTATTATATGTTAAATTTTATTTAAATACAATATTTTTTAAATTTTGCCAAAAATTCTTCCCTAGCCTAATGTCATATAAATATTAATTAGATAGTTCGCAAAACAACAACATTCACTATCTTTCAGGCAATGAAATGTTCATTAAACACTAATTAATCTACTTGGATAACTAGTGTTATTGTGAGCAACGTAAAATGAGATTTTTTTCTAAAAATTGAAAAAATAGAAAAAAAAGAAATCGGACTCGAAAGGATTATGTTTAACACAACTTCATCTAACTCTGTTACAAAGCCACATTTAGCTATCACGGAAGTGCGATTTTTCAAGTACTCTAAAAGAGTTGTCGATTTCTGCTTTAATTTCTTCTTCTGTGAAAAGTATTTTTTCTCTGAGAAATGTTTTTGTAGTGAGGATGGATGGAAGTCAGAAGAAACCAAATTCGGCGAATAAGGTGAATGTCACTACACATCGCATTTCAGTTCTTTAAATTTTCCAATTGCTACCACATATGTATGGGGATATGCATTGTCTTGATGGAAAAGGATTTTCTTTTTATGTAAACCAGCTCTTTTTTTCATAATTTTTATCCACTTGTTTTAGAAGATTAGCGTAATAGTCTACGAGTATCGTTTGTCCTCTGGTAAGACAGTCAATTGCTTAGATTCTTTTAGCATCTAAAAAGTTTTATGCCATAACTTTTCTAGCTAATTTCACGGATAGCGTCTTCTTTGGTGGTGAAGAAGCCCTGTGTATCTATTCTTTTGATTGATGCTTGGCATCAGGAGCATAACAGTGAACCTAAGATTCATTTCTTGTAACACATTGACGAGCAGAATTGTTTTTCCCCATAAAAACGGTATAGACCTTTTGTTAAAATCATTCTCTGACGCTTTTAGTCCATTGTCAATATACTGTTAAAAATATAAAGCTTTTGCTGCATAATCACTCTAAAACTTTAATATAATATCTCAATTCTGACCAATGACAATGCTCCATAATATTCTCAAGTAACCGTTTTCTATAAAAACGGTGGTGTGAATATGCAGAAAAATCTACATATTTTAAACTGTGTTTGTGTGGCATCCATCTTGTCGAAAGAGTTTTCGTACCTAATTCCACATTTAGGATATGAAATGTTATTTCATATGAATCCTTAGCAGTTCTGGAGACCTTTAGTCGACATTCATGATAACACTATCGTGCACATTTTCAGTGGTTGTGTGCAGTTTTTGATCGTTCCTTGCGCGGAACATCGTCTAAGCTGTCACGAACATGTTTAAATTCCATGACACACTAATGCACATGATGGAAAAGGTAATCTTCCAAAGTACTCTGCATATCTTTCTGAATCTCTTGTAATAAGGCATTGCTGGTTTATATGCCCATTGAAACAAATACAAAATTATAATTAGTAAGTTGTGGCTCTGAATTTATTTTATAAAAATGAGAATTTTGCAACCAAAATTTAAAGACAATGAATTCGTTCTTAGACATATCTATGCAAACATTGTGATAAACGTAGCTAGTAATGACAGCTGTTGGGTGGTACTTACCCAAAACTAATTAGGTCTATTTATATCAAAGTCAAACACGATAAAAAATGCTGATTAATTTACATATACTAGTTTTTAAGATATAGATACATTCTACAGAAATCGGGCAAAATTCAGTATTTTAGAGTCATATTTAGAACGATTTACACTAAAACACAATACACACTAATTAATGTCAAAGTCTAACTGGATAGAAAATATGATTAAATTCGTGGATTAGTTCAGAAAGAATGCCCAGAAAACTTATGGCACAGACAGACTCACGGACAGTCGTTTGTTAAAAACTGCCAATTCTCGTTCAAGGCCTTACCAAACTTATAAGAAGTAATTTTGCTGAATTCGTTGCGATTTTTTTTAAAGTAATATTTACAGTCTTCAATAATAGAATTTGACAAAAGAATACATTGAAAGATTTGAGAGCTTGTTATAATATTATGTATGCCAATTTTCTGATATTTAAAGATAAATAGCTCACGTCATATTAAATAATTCGCAGAAAATTGGTTTAATACAGAAAGACAATACATAAAAAAATATTTTATTTGTTTTAAAGTTATTATATTTATCCTGGGTTTTAAAGAGTTTTTTTATTTTTATATTAAAAATTATCAAAATATTTTGGCAGTGATATATTAAATTGAAATATTCAGAAAATCTATACAGTTTTATTATTTCCGGTGTCATACTTCGCATGTTAATGATTCTTGACATTTTTCCCCAAACTACGGAAATTGTTACATAAAATTCAGTAGTAGTTATTAATGAACGGAAGTTTTTGCTTTTTTTTATAATTATTAAAAGCCCTTTTGATGTATCATTTTAAATAAATGAATGTCACATAATGTCATATTCTAACATAGATAAATAATAATCTAAAATAAAGCATAAAAAAGGTATTAGATACTATCTTTCTTTTATGTTTCTATATTTTTCACACTTCTACAGTATTAACATATTGAAACTTTTGATGTGATAAAAATGTAATTTGTTGCAAGGTTCGGTGGTTAACCTTTACGCAGGGGCTCGCTCAGCGTCTACCTGAGAATACATGTAAGCCCGGACAGATGCTGTCACAGCCCCTCCGTAAAGGTTAAAAGTAATAAAATGTAAAACGTTATACAAATAAATAACAATACGTTAAAACCCAGTGCTTAGAAAAAGACATGCAGAATATAACACAATAAAAATTATCTCATTCTGGCATGAATGAACTGGTTAAGCTGCTTCAAATTCTCTTTTACTATGGGTAAAGTATTCAGAACCACGTGATTGCATTATTATTGCAGTGTAAGTGAAAAACCTGTAATTTTACTTTAATAACATATAACAAACATAAAAAACTTTTAAAGATTTTTTTTACTATAATTACATTTCCAAAATATTGTCTTTTCTAAATAAATCTTGTTACAAAACCTGTAAATTGTAAATTTTACTGACAAATTTATTTAGTTTCAAAAGAAAATATTTATATATTTTTTTCGTTGCAAAAATATTGCTTTATTTTTTTATGTACGTAACATTTCCATAAATGCATATTTGAGGTATAATTTTTTAAAATAAAATAAATCATAAACGTATATCTAATAAATAGGAAATGCTAAAAGCTGTTTTATGGCTATGTTCTGATTTATGTATAAAGTTACGGGATTATTTATTTCCAAAAAAGCTTTTTCCTCTGAAAGCCCATAATGTATAAGCGCTTGTGCATTAAACTTTCTGTTATCTCTTCCATGAAGCATTTTGTAATTTTTTCTCTTTTGTCTGAAGACAGATTTTATTAAAGGGTTGGAGGTATTATTTACATATGTGGCTGTTTCGGTATTTTATTACAAAATTCATAGAAACTAAACAAGAAATAGCTATTGGTGAAAAAAAGAAGAAAATGATAAAATTTTTCCGTTTAAAGGTAAATTTAACATTGTACATCTGGCAATAAAGGAACCCTTACATTATTTTATGGACAAATTATCCGAGTAAAATACGAGCAGTATCCTTTCTACTTCTGGATGTCGACATAATTTTTTGAATGGAAGTCATCTAAAATAATAATAATAACAGTAACATCTAGGGGGTTTCAAATGATAACGCCTTCTTTGATACGTGAATATTTTAAATATTTTTTGTAAATATAAAAATATTTAAAAAATTATATAAATTTTATCTCTTTATGATCTGATTGGAGTCTTAGAACTTAATGCGGCGTCGAAGGATGTTTTACGATTTGAAAAATCAAAATTCATACAATTTTTAACATTGAGACGACGTTCGTTTTAAATCTTCCATTCATATTCAAAGCGTAGACACAATTCCCAATCAAAAAGTACCTTTCGGATCGTTTTACGGTATTTTTGTGATAAAATAGCATCAAGGTTTCATTTTTTTTTCATCGACTGTACATAAAGTATAAAGCACTTTTGAAAGAAAATAAGTTTTCTTATGGATCTAAAAATTTGGATACATGTTGCAGTTGTCGACCAAACTTTTTCCTTGGAGATTTCTTCTAATTTTTTACCTTATAATATTAATAAATAAATAAATATAGGGGGAACTGGGGTACATTGATACAGTTTTTTTCTAAGATTTTTTTTGGTGTCAAGAAAGTAGAAAATTCAAGTTTTTTTTCCATGAGGTGACAGCAAAACTTGTGTAGTATGTTATAAAAATGTACAATCATTGTTTTATGTAGTATTTTTGCATGTAATTTTAAAAAAATCAAAAAAAGTCATTTGTATCAATGTGCCCCATCCCCGGGGCAGATTGATACGTTTAAGCAAAATGACGACAAAATAATACCAATGCATATTTTTCATAAAAAATGAGTTAGAAAACCATTTTATATTTATTTATAAAAATTCAAATCACCCACAATTTATTTTTAAGCAATATTAAAGCAATCAAAATTAAATATATTATGACTTGATGTTCTGTCTGTTTCTTGTCTGATTGTTGGCTGTGGTAACTTTGTCATATCTAGCACTTCAACCCCAGCATTATCTTCTTTCTTATGAAAGATGAAAAAATTACCAGTTTTTCTGTTTATAAATAGGTTCATAAACAGAAAATAAAGGATAATTATATTAAAAATTCTGTTTATAATATAAGTATCATTTTCTGTTCTGTAGTTTGTTTCTCTTACTTAACATTTCTCATGTCGAAAATACTTTTTTCTCTGGAGAATCGATATAAATTCGAGATTTGCCAGAATGCTGTCCTTTTCTTTTATTAGTTCTATTAGCACTAGATGCTGGGTAAGTTCCTACGTCTTCTGTTTTCAAAAATACTATAAAATGCTCTAATATAAAGAAATTAGAGCTATTTCACTTCAATAAAAACTAATATTAGAAATTTTTCGTAAAAAAAAGGTTGGATTAAGGAGTGTATGGTAAAAAAAATAATAAAAGATAATGAAAATATGAACTATTAAAGGATTTAGGCTGTATCAATGTGCCCCGTCATAAACTGTATCAATGTGCCCCATACAGCGATTTTGAATAAAATGAGTCTCAAATCCAACACTTCACAATATATCTAACAATAAATAATGAGGAACTGATAAAGAGTAGCAGTACTTACCAGGGAGAGTATTCATTTTGGTTGAAAATACTGGAACAGTTGTATAATAGCATTTCAATTGTACAACTCATATTTACTTTTGAACAACAAAAACAATAAATCACCCGTCCCATTTCATCAAACTGCTGAATCATTCCAAGATTTTCTGTATGTAGTTGAATACACTAGCATCACCTTTTGGAGCTGTTGTGAAACTTCCTGTAATGACCCTGTGAGCGGTAGAGGGGGTGTATCAATGTGCCCCATGTATCAATGTACCCCAGTTCCCCCTACGTACATTTAAAACATAAATTTAATTATTTATTTTTCTGTAATTATATAATGAATTTCATAACAACAGTAACTATACTTTTTTATTAATTAAAAACTGATAATATTTCGAAATAAAAAAAAATTAAAAATATAAGAAAATAATAAAAAGAAATCTCATTTATATCATCAGGTAGACTAATTTCTGCAAAAAATATGATGCGAAAAAAATTATTCCACATTTAAATATGAGAATAGAAAAATAGTTCTAATAAACTCTCTAAATATCAATTTTATCTTTGTTGTACAAACATGAAGTCATGCACACTTAATAATATAAAAAATATGATTATTTCCACCTTAAAAAATTCAGGACTTTCGAAAAATTCGGTCATCTCGCAGCGCCCTTTCCTCTTCCAGACACGTGTTTAGATAGGCTGATGATGGTGGGTTAATTATTCACACCCAAAACGCATATTTCGTATGCTTTTTTGTGATCTATCGTCAGTTTTGCGGCATTGCTTCATCATTTAACCTTTTACCTATCTACGGTACTTATAAATACCATTGTGGAAAATTTAATAAAAAACGTATTTAATCAGTCTTTTAATAAAAGTTCTTTTTTCTTACCACACAATATACTTTACTCGATCTAATTTAAGTAGAACAGAAAATCAGTGGAAGTTAAATATTTTTAAAAAGAGGTAATTTTCTTAATCATTTTCATAGGTATATCTTTTTTTCTTTGAAAAAAAGTTCTATGAAATATTTTCGACAGTAAAAGTCTTTCCATGTACAGAGAAGATCGTAATACATTTAAATACATTATCTTTTTAAGAATTGTAATATTTCAATAAAAGTATTTTTGGTTAATTAATTTGATTTTTTTTATGTAAATGCTTTACATAAAAATTAAAAATATCGATATATTTAATCAGTTTTAATGAAAAAATACTTCTAAATTTCGCATTATTATTATTTAAAAATTCCAGTATATCTTTAGATATTAAAGAAGACAATTACACTAGTTTACAAAATTAAACTTTTTGTCTGTTGCCGCGAATTCTGTGGTTGATAATGTGCACTTATGACTTGTTTTTGTCAAATCTAACCGAAAAATCTTTTGAGAAGCTAGAGTTACTTTGTTTTTTATTTTTATCATTTAAGCATATATATTAATCGATATTAGGCGTACTTTACTGTTTTAAGATTAGTTTCTCAATTTTTTGCGTTACGAGTAGTTCAAGAATACGTTGTTTAAACAATCCAGATCATTTTTGCTATATATGCGGCAAATATGTGTTTAAGAATTGTAGAAAAGTTACATAGAGTTGGTGAAAAATACCTATTTTGAGTATTTTGGGATGCTTTTGGATAAAAATGAGAAGTCTTGGACTCACAATTGTGTTTGTAAATTGTGTGTGGAATATTTAAGATGCGTGCCCTTAAATTGGGAACACCGACTATTTGGCGAGAACCACGAAATCATCTCGAAGACTGTTATTTTTGTAGCGTGAACATAAACGGTTTAAACACTAAAAATCGAGCTAAATGGCAGTACCCAAGTACTAGTTGTGTTCAACGTCCAGTGCAGCGTTTACATGACTCTTCAGAATCTAAAAATATATCTGAACCATTAGAACAAGACATTGAAGGATCAAATTCATCACAAAAGGTTGCGGATTTTGAAGGTATGTCAAATGAGCCAAAATGCTTTTCCCAAAATGAGTTAAATGATCTTGTAAGCAATTTAAATCTTTCTAAACAAGCTTCAGCATTGTTAACATCAAGACTAAAAGAAAAAAATGCTTTCCTCAAATACTAAAATAAGTTTTTCGGAAATAAAAATCTGAAAATTATAGTGAACTTGTAGAAGACTTTCTACATCAATAAAAAATATATGGGGTGCAATATGAACATAAAACTCCACTTCCCCAGTACAAACCTGGACAGATTTCCGGAAAATTTAGGAGATATGACCGAAGAGCAGGGAGAGCGTATGCATCAGGACTTACGTGTCATGGAAGAGTTCTATCAGGGTTTCTGGGATACGAATATGATGTTTGACGATTGTTGGTCTCTGATACGTCATTTTCCAAAGTCTACACATCGGAGAAGAGATTTAAAAGAAGTTTTTTAGAACTCGATGATAAATTATTTTTTTAGTTTAGTTTTTCTTAGTACATACATGTTTTTTCTGTTTAATACTTGCATAGCTAAAACTCAGAAACTAGAGCTGCTTAAAATATTCTAATTATATTTTTGAAAATAGCATATCATATGTAGTCAGCAACAGCTAAAATTTTTTCGGCAACAGATGTACTGTAAACTAGTGTTATTGATGTGAATCGATTTCTTGATAAATAATTCGGTAGATAATGGGTTAAATTATCATTAAAAATGATTCTGTTTTAAATTAGATTTAACATTTCCTGAATTATTATTTTATTAAATTCGTTTGAGTGCATGATATTTTGAATTTCACGATTTTAAAATTTTACATCTTTAAGAAGAGATAATTATTTACTCTTCTTAACATTTTGTAAAATAAAAAAATATGTTTTATTTTTCATTTGTTACGGAAATAATTTAGAAGTATGTCTTTTCAAATTATAACGGAACAAAAGCTTTTTCATGGTAGCATCAATTTAAACATAAAATGCTTTTTAAAGTTAACTACTGAGTGAAAATGTTATTGTCAGTTCATTATTTTAAGGGACTTCTTGTCATGTGTCAAATTTCGTTACGCTGTGTAATTTTTGTCATTTTCTAAAAATATTCCTTATATTAATTACTGAAAAGATATATTTCATCTTTCCGTATCACAAAGTTCATTTTTTTATTTACGAAATAAAGTGCATCAATCAAAACATAAAAAGGATTTTGAACATATTTTGTAACATATTAGAAATTGGTTAGATGCATAATAAAGTGTAAGTTGTACTATTAATATGCGGATACTGTGAAGTTTATATTCTGTTTCAAATAAGTGGCTAAACAATTACCTTTACAATAATTTTCGCTGTTACTTTTAAATAAAAAAAAGTTCTAGAGGAAATATCCTTTCCCAGAAAAATTTTAGTAATTTTAAATTTTTTAGAGTGTAGTAATTAAGAAAATAATAATAAAAGATTACAATCTTTTAAACGCAAAAGACGTATTTGCTATTTTTTCTTATATATTTTCTTGAATAAAAAAATATTTTTATAAATATACTCTAAAAAATTAAGTTTTACAAATATCAAGGTGCGTTCAAGTTTTTAATATTTTTTAGAAGAATTTCTCGTCTTAATTAATCGCTGAAAATTCTGCGATTAAACGAACCATTTACAGATTCTGCTATATGAATATTAAAAATAAATTTGATGTGAGAGACTCTACACTGTAAAAAAAAATATCGGTAATTTTACACATATATAGTTATGGAAGTCTATATGCTTACTAAAATTTTATCGGTATACAGTATAGAAGTGGATATAAATCTACAAATTTAGTTTTTGTGAAGTTACAGAACGCTTTAACTTTACAAAATAAACTACAAAAACTACAGTAATTTTGCTAAAATTTTACCTGTAACTCTGGTTGCAGTTACATAAAGTGTTTCAGGCATCCTAGTTTTGTAAAAAATTCTAAAGAGCCTTAGAAATTTTAAGATTAACAGTGTAAAATAGTATCTGCTACGTGCACTTTTCTTTTGCCGTTACATAAAAGATTTAAAAATGTCCTAGAAAAAATTTAGTAATTTTTAGATTTTTTTAGTGTGTACACTGTAAAAAATTCTGTAAAGGTACTAAAAATTTTCTAGGAAACTGGGATTCGAAGAACCTTTCATGTAACGATAACAGGAAAAATTCATGTAACCGATTCTGAAACTTGAATTTTTGCTGTTACCGTTACAAGAAAAGTTCTAGGAATCCAAGTTTCCTAGAAAAAGTTTAGTGCCTTTACAGATTTTTTTTACAGTGTAGAAAATTTCAAGGCATGTTCGTACCTTTAAATACCCAATTTGAAAAAATTAAGAGTATCGTGACAAACTGTATGATCATAAAATGCGCTGTACTTAAATTTTTAAGTAAACTTTTAATTAACGTTAACAATGTTAATGATTATTAGCATTTAACACATTGTTGACCAATCAAGAGAATACTCATATTTTGCACTAGTTCGAACTCTATGAGGCTGTAACATTATACTGAAATAACACAACAGAAAAAAGTTATTAACATGTAAAAATATTAAAAAAAATTATTTAAAAATCTTTTCTTAGATAGAAATAGATAATAATTCTAAATATTTCCTCTTGACAATGATTCGTGTTTTTTATATTGCTGTAAATTTATTTAAAACAGAAAATTTGATATTTATACCGAATCACTGGCAGAAAACTGTAATAAGCACCATTTTGATTTTTTTTAATTTCCATTGTACAACTATGGAATGGAGAGGTATGATTTCTATTTTCTAGTAATTTAGGATGAAGAAAACGACCAGAAAAAGAAAATTACACTGTATAAAAGAAAAAAAAACTGTAAATTCACAGATGTAAAGTTGTAGAAATCCGTGTGCTTACTAAAATTTTATCTGTACACTTTACAAAAAAAAAAAAAAAAAAAAAAAAAATGTAAATTTACAAAACTAATTTTTGTAAAGCTACAGGAACTTATAGCTTTACAAACAAATCTTACAAAATTATAGTAGTCTAACCAAAATGTTATCTGTAATCCGAATTTCAAATTCATAAAAATTTCTAAGCATTTCAGTTTCCAAAAGAATTCCTAGTAACCTTACAGATATTTTTTAAGCTACACTACAAATCTGATTCTGTTACATGAATTTTTGCTATTTCCATTACATAAAAAGTTCTAGGAATTCCTGTTTCGTAGAAAACTTTTAGTAACTTTACATTTTTTTACAGTGTAGGGCATACAAGGAATTTGCCACAACTTCTTTATTGGCTAGTAATATTAAATCCACAAAGACTTCGTTATCGGATACTTACATCTCACAAATAACAGCGCAACTGCATTTTGAACTAATGCTTAAATGCTTTAAATACTTTATAATTTTAGTCTACATTGCTGTTTTTCAAAACCAAGTTTATCTTTTCCTATTTTCAATATGAGGAGAAATAAAATTTCCACATTAAGCCCGTGTCTGCCGAAACCTGAAGACTGGCATAAAAATAGATCCTGAGAAGAAAATCGGATTGAGATTGTCTCACCTATAATTTGAATACTTGACATTTTTTTACGCCTTCTTGTTACTACTAAATTTGAATAACCGTCTTAGCCATATTTAATTACTTTAATCTTTGATTAATAAAGTAAATTTCATTAACAAAAAGCGACACTGACAAAGCGGTTATACATTAAGTTGCAGCTCAACAAAGTTTTAATAAAAATTTTACAATTGTCAATTTTGAAATTAAATAAACTGATATTGAACTAATGATATAAATATTATTTTGATTGACTAATCATTCTTCTCATTACTGGAATACTGTTTGCTAGACTCTGTTAAATAATGTTTGAAAATAACTACTTAAGCCCATCCCATTATTTTTGAAATGATATGTCACTTGCTCTATTTCAGAAAACTATTACTTCACGGGAGCAACTTATGATGTTGTTGGAGAAGTAAAGCTTTGTCATTATTATTAATAATTTTTAACGTCAATGTCTTTGAAAGCTTAGCCGTCGAGTGAAAAATGCTATTGTGGACTAATTAATATAAATTACTGGTTGTCATATAAAGTTAGCTTCCGTTAACGCATCATATCTTTAGTCAATTTTTCGTGATTGTTTATGACAACTAATGAAAAATTTAATATTTCATGTTTTAGTGTCGCAAACGCTTTGTTTTCCATAAAAATTTAAAAGTATCATATTAGTAAATCTATTACGATGGTCAGAAACCCTAAAGTTTACTGTTTTTATGTAGTGATTAATTTTCATTAATAACTATAGGTACATGAGAGATGTAATTATCTAATTTAATAAAAATGTATTTAGGGAAAGATTTGATCAAGATACTTAAATATTTTAAGCTACTTTTGCTCTGTCAACTAAGATAACCATGACAAATTTGGTGGGTACAATTCATCCAGTCAATCTTTTGATAACAGAATTTGATCTGTTTTCAGGAACACTTCAATAGAATAAATCGCATGAAATGGAACTGCAGATACATATGTACGATACGTAATTGAAACTGACCAGTTTCAAGTAAGAAACCAGATGTTACTAATAGAAAATTAAATAACTGACTTGTTTTAGACAGATTTGTTCAAAATAACTGATTAGTTAACAAAATATCGACCTTATAATCATTTGTAAAAAAATTTAGCTTAGAATACCACATCATTTGCAAAATTACATCTCAAATAATGCTTTTACCAACTAGAATAATTTTGAAAAATTTACTCAAGTGTATGTGTATATGTCTTTTAAAAAGCAATTTTCTATAAAAAATAAATTTTAATAATTTAAAATTTTGGGCGCATTTTTCATTTGATATCTTCTTAGCTATCGCATTTTGGGTACTTTTCTCACCCTTTAGGTATTAGATAACTAGCAAATTCTTATTTTTAAATGAGTTGGACAAGCAATGTTCTGTAGAATTGGTACATGTACGAAGTCAGAGAATTTAGATACGTCGTCTTCAATATTGTTGCAGGATTTTACCAGGAAATAATTTAATTAAGATAAGAAATAAAAAAGTTTCTTTAGATTATATTGAAATTTATTAGGATTAGCAACAACAATAATGTAAAACTGCACGATGATAGAAGTTTTTATTCGAATCTTAAATTTACTAAATGGAATCAAGTTAAAAAGTTATCGGGTGTCTGAGTCGGAATATAGTTGTAGGCTACCGGCTAAACAACTTAAAAGCTTCTCGAATAAAATGTAGCATACAAATATATCTGCACAATAATTGCAGCAGAAACAAACACAATCATGATTTCCAGACTAAATGAAACTTCTCGACTTTAGGTTCCCTTAAAGTAAATTATACGACATAAATACAGTATTTATACCTTCTATAACTTTGACTATAAAAGTAGCACAAACTATTATTCCTTCTATTACATTGTCAGTCTAACAATTCCGAAACAAACCTGAACTATATTTTCGAAATTCTAGCTTAGGAAGCAGTATCATAAGCGCCTGAGTCATGTGATCACTATTTTATAGAAAAGAGACCCATTCCAGGCTGAAAACAAGGCCCACTTAAGAACAGATATAACTGTATTGAACAAATAATGTGAAAAAACATCTGTGCTAAAATCTTGAATCCCTTAAATGACCAACGATTCTGAAATCTGATGAGTCGATAGCAGCGAACAGGATATTTTCTAAAACTACAAGACGATTGCTAGTCTAGACATATTGCAATACAGTGCATGTCAAAAGTTTAAGCACAACAGAAATTTTCAATTTTTTTTTTATTAATGAGTGAAAGTTACTTTCCTTTTCGCATAACCTACAAATCGTAGTTTTAAAAATATAGTTGACAGATTTATGCTTTAAAATTTATCTTAAATAATAAAATTTATGAAAACAACAAAAATGAGAGTGTCAAAAGTGTAAGCACAGTAATCTTTAGTCTTTAGCAGAATAAGTCTTTAGCAGAACAAGAAAAAAAAATAATACTTGGTTATTGCTTCTTTCTGATGAATTATTTTAAACATGTGGTTTTCCATCGATAAAATCAGATTCTGTGTTGTTTCTTGTTTAATTTTAAACCAAAGTATCTTTCAAATTTTTAACTGAAGAATACTGCTTTTCATTTGGTTAAACTGCATGAGTGAGAATACCCCACACATTTTCTATAAGGTTTAAATCAGGACTATTTGCCGGCCATTTCAAAACAGAC
The DNA here is from genome assembly GCA_964019185.1 of Maratus speculifer. Classification (NCBI taxonomy): domain Eukaryota; kingdom Metazoa; phylum Arthropoda; class Arachnida; order Araneae; family Salticidae; genus Maratus; species Maratus speculifer. Next base: position 155,661,701 of record OZ025289.1, read on the forward strand.
ACTTTTTTTGACTTAAGCCACGACGAAGCTCAGTTTGAAGCATTATTATGTTGAAATAACCAATTTTCTCCCCCCCTCCCCAAACAAAAAACCCCTCGAAAATAGGAAACAAAAGATTAGCAAGCATCTCTTGATAGTTTTCAGAGTTTTCACGATCACTGATGAATGCTAGAGATGTCTGACCATTGAAAGAAGTAGCCCCTAATACCATTAAAGAACCACCATTATGTTGTCGGATAAATACACTCCTAGGCTCTCTGCGGAGATCATGTCAATAGTACTTAAACCCATCAGGGCCATCGATGTTCCTTTTTTTTTATCACTGAATTTGACATTCATCCACTTTTCATGAAATGACATATGCTTTTTGGTCCCTTGTAATCTAGCTTCTTTATGATGTCGTTTGGGATACGGTAATCGAGCCATTTTACGGTATTAGATGTATTTGAATTCCAAAACTCTTCTATGAACAATATTTTTCGACATTTGTCCTCCAGCAGCATGTTTTATTTGAGAAAGGAAGTAATTACCAGTTGAAGCCAAATTTCTGTTGCTCCTATCTTTGCTCAAACTAGTCACTCGCTGCCTTCCTGAACGAAATTTTCGTTTGAAATCATTACCACGAGCCAAAATTTGATGAATACATTGTTTTGATCTTCTTAATGCATTTGCAATTTCAGAAACAGACTTATATTTTGCTCTCATACTCCAGATTTTTATCATCTCTTCCTCTGAAAATTATTTTGACTTAGGCATTTTGAACTAACTCAAAAAAAAGTAAAAAAAAAAAAAATAAATAAAAATAAAGACTGACTGCTTTTTATACACCCAGAAATTGTTTGCGTACACAACCGCTTACGTCAGATTGTAAAATTTGCATATAAACGATTTTGTGCTTAAACTTTTGATACGGTTATTTTTGTTCTATTCTTAAATTCCATGGATTTAAATAAAATTTAAATGTTTATTTCAATGAATATGACAGTAAAATAGATATTATTAACATATAAAAGACAGTTATTAAAATAAAAGGAATATTTAAAGTTTTATTTTAAAATTACTATTGTGATTAATCTTTTGACATGGACTATAATACATTGTTTACACTGAAATTTGAAAACATAGATATAACTGCGATTGACATTTCGAATTTCAGCATCTTTGCATTTTTAAGGGATTCAGATTTTTAGAATTATTTAGACAGCCAATTTCCACATTATGTATTCTAGACGCTATGGTACAGTCAAGGTTTCTTGGATGAAGGCTTAGAATTTATTTCATGGTGTCAGATGGCAGAATCTAGGCCGAGAAATCGGTGTTAGCAAGTAAGGAAACTAGCAGTAGAATTGTAATATAATTCGGTCGGACGGATATGTGACTTGAAGTCATGAATTTCGTCTTAACGCGGAATAAAACAAACATGAGTTTTTTTGCACGGTACCAAATTAGTCGTGGTTGCAGTTAAGGAAAATTTGTGCATGACGTAGTATTTTTTCTACTGTAGGCAAGTATGCAAATTGTTCTAGAATTAATACTTTTTCCCCTAAATGAACAGATATTATATTTATTTTATTATACAAAGACACGCATACATTACATTTCAATTAGGCACTCATTTCTATTTCAAAGTGTTGCAATGACTGTCAGAGGTACTGAAAATTAATCAAATTATAAGAGTACAGATTGAGTTCGTTTATTATAAACCTGTAAAAAGCCAGAAGAGGAAACATTTTATTAAATGGACTGAGTTCCTTTTAAAATTGATTAAATTTACAATCGTTTTTCAAATGAACTTTAATATATTTTCTTCAAAATACTTTTTTCATATTTTCGTTGCACTTTTACATGCTTCTATTAAGTTTTGCGATTGTGATTTTTCAGATCTTTAATGTATATATATCTTTCTGGAAAAGCGTAAAAAATAACTAAATTGGGAAGAAAGTAGAAAGTTTCAGTTAAACTATTTTATTTCGTATTATATTTCCAGTTTTCTCATGTTTATTTGTTCTTTAAATAAATTATTAAATTATAAAAAGTAAAAAAAATTAAATGAATAATTCTATACTATTGCCACGACACTTTAATAAAAATGATGGGAAAGAAGTGGGAAGTTTTGTCAGGATATCAACAACAAATTACTACAAGGTGCGACTATTAATTTGAGGACTGATCTAATAACTCCAGAAAATGTTATATGAAATACATGTCCATTTAATATTATTTCGAAGTAGCTCCTACCCGCCGTAATATTTTAGGCTATATAATTTTCGGAAACAACTTTAAAACCCTCTTTCGGAATGCTCTTTAATGTGGACCGCACCAATGGCCGAGAGGTTCTCATCTCTCAGCTGGTAGACGGCAGGTGTTGGGTTCGAACCCAATCGCGGCCGTCGGCCTAGCCATTCGGAGTTTTCGTGGTTTTCTTCAAACCTTGTTTAAATAGGGGTTAGGGTCCTTTAGAAAGACCCCCATGAAGGACACTCCTCCCCCTGGGGCTATATCCCTAGAGTAGATAATCGGCCGTCACAAAATAAAGCAATCTTTAATGTGTACGTCACCTTTTCTTGATGGCTTTGGCAATCTCAAATCTTGTTCAAACAGATCTTGTGCCAAAATTTGGGTAACCGCCTCCTTGGAAATGCTCAGTTCATTGGCTGTCCGAAGTCACATGCTCATGAACTTTCCCAAATATTTTTGGCGTGAACATGAAATGCGGCCACCTAGCGTCCCCTTCATCTTCCAGGTATTCGCGGCTGTCCTCAAAAGAGCTAAACCATTCATAAGTGCGTGAAGAGGATAATTCAGCCTCTCCGAATACTTTTTTCAACGTTTTTTTTTGTGTGTTTTGTAGCGGTTTCATCCAACTGAAGCGAGAAGTTAATGTCTATTCTCTGTTCCATGTCCATTTCGACAGCAAAAATGTAACAGGTGCATTTTAATGTATATTTAAAGGTTAATCACTAGCTTCTTAAATGCGGCAATGTCGTTTTACATGCACAAATAAACGCCCTCCACAATACAAGCTGAGTTTTGATGATCTCCAGGTTCTCGCAAAGTTATGCCAGTTTTAGAAATTAGTGTCTGCTCCTTGCAGAACAGTTTTAAATTGAATGTAACAATACTTGAAATTGAATGTAAAAACAATAATACGAAATAAAGAGACTACATTTTTGCCTTTTAATAAAATTATTTTAATATTTATAATTCATTGTCGGAAAAATTCCCATTTTTCTCTGCTAACAGTAGAGAAGAAATAGTTATATGTTATTCAACAGCAGCAAATGTAAAATCTCGTTTTCATATTTCATGAAATTCAAAACATAATATATCGATAAGTTTCGTTCTAAAAAAGGAATTTTTCTAAATCTCCTTAAATGCGAAGTAATATTTTTCGGACAATAAAATACAAAAAAAAAAAAACACATATTAGAAAATTATTTTTGTCTTGAATCCATGTAAAGATTTTTGTAGTACAAAAGCCATACTTAAAAGCAATATTTGATTTGTTTACATTTTGCACTTTGAAATAAGTATGTTTCTTCCTATGAGTGGTTTAAGGGGTATCGGGACACATTTTGAAATAATTTTATTTATTGAGTTAAAATTTTGATTTTTTTTATAATTAATCATATCATTTGTAAACAAAATTGCATGATAAAACTTTTCATATTAAAAAAAAAATATTTAAAATTTATTAAAAAAGAAGGGTAATTTAAAATTCTTCTAATTCAAACTATTATTTGTAGAATTTCATTATTTTGCATTTAAATAAACAAAAAAAATCTATATTTTAATTTTGTTTCAGAATTTTTAAAAAGATTAATTTTTAAAAAGATTAAAAATATTTAAAATAAAAAATTGAGCAAAAATAGTTATTTAAATAAACTTTTTTTTTTAAATAATTTTTTCAAAAGTAAATATTTTTTCCAAGTGTGCTGAATCAAAATTGATGTAAAACAATGAAAAAAAGACATGTTACAAATTTAAAGCATTTATTTTTAACAGTTCTTGAGTTATAACAATTCAAATTTAAGAAATCGTGAAAAATCCATCATAAATAAAAACGCATTTTCGCAAGAAGTTGTTTCCATGACAAACATTGCTTGAAAGCTAGATTTTGATAACTAACCAAAAGGAAAATAATATTTCCTCTTCTAATTAAGATAGAAACATGACTTATACGTCATAAATAGAGAAAGTTTAGATAATATAAATATTAATATAAAAAAGAAATAAAATATTTTTAGAAAAATTGTAGATTTTTGTGTCCCTGACCCTTTTTACTAGATAACCACCATTACAAATTAGTTTTGAATTACACCTATTCTATAAATGTAACTAGTTTTGTGAATAGTTGATTTATTTTAACGTATTCAGCAAAAAAATGTTTAAAATATATATATATAAATGATTTTCATGTCCTGACCTCTTTTTTTCGATGTGCATTTGACACAAATAGTTGAAACATGAGTTTAAAGCTATTTTTCCCCCCAGCTGCTACTTTTCATGGTTATATCGATTTATCGGTTCTTTTTTTTTATGTTTTAGAATGTTTTGAGTCAAGTGAAAACTGTAAATTCCGGAAAAAGTGTTGTAGTTAATCGGTATTGGGTCGGGATAGAAAATAAAATAAAATAAAAAGTAAAGAAAACGAAAAGGAAAAGAAAATAAAACAAAAAGAAAAAAATCACTATAGGATGTAAGTTTCAGTTCAAGCTGGAAAACATTTAACTTTAGTTTAGTGTAAAAGAGTCTTTGTTAAGGTTTAAAATTAAGTATCTATACAAATCAGCTTAGCAGGAGGATAGGGGGATTTTTGGTTTATGTGTTAGGACCTAAAATATATCTAGTCTTCTATATATGCAATCATTTCATTTTAGTCAATTAGAGCACCATATAAAAATAAAGAATGACGTGTTCTAGATAAAGTTTAGATAACTATAAATATAACTGAGACTATTATTATAACTAGAACTAGTATAAAACTGGGACTAAACTGTTGTCGCGAGATGAATTTAATCTCCAGTCGACGCAGCTGGTCTGACAGGTTAAGTTACATTTCGGTATTTCGCGTCACACACACTGCGCTCGAAGTTGAGATTAACTCTTGGGGACGAGCGACACGCATACATGCCTCAAAAAGGCTTAATAATCCTTGTTTAACCCCACCAGTAAAATTTTACAGTGTAATTTGCTTTAAAAAAAGGAGCATTTTTACGATTTATTAAGGCAGAAATTCACGATTTTAAAAACCAGAGACAATCCGTTGAAAATTTCGTAAAAAGCTCCCGTCGCGAAGAGGTTAATGGTGATATCCGTGAAGTTTTGAAATTTTCATTTTTCAAATTCTCCAGATTGTCTAAAAACACGTGTTTTTTGTGAAAATTGCTTAAAATTCGGATATTTTAAAATGCTTCGTTTATAAGTTTTTCCGTAATTTTTATGGCTTTTCTAGATTATTAAATCTAGATAAAAAAAAGGGTGTTTTTTAGTGAAACTCCGAGGCCCCTTGTCTTAAACACTCTGTCATAAATCAAGTCAAAAGGCAAAATACAATTGCATCTTTCGAACGACTGTCCCTAACAACAGCAATTATTTCTGGAGAAATTGACTAATGCATCCACAAACAGTAAAAAAAATATTTCTATTAACCCTTGCCGGCACGGCCAAAATTTGTACTAAAATGAGAAATTATCGACTGACACCGGAATTCAAAAACGAATTTTTTAAATGTTTTGAGTTCCTTAATTTAAGTTTTTATTGTAAAAGCAAAATTTTACTAAAATATTATTGGTGCCGTTTGCAAGTTTGGAATTGAAATTAGATATCGCAGTGTGCCGAAAAGGGTTAATGAATTTTTGTTATTTTCAAAGATAGAAATACTTTATTTTATCAAAGGAGTATTTAGTAAATATATGCTTTTTTTAACATACCTATTTGTGTGATTTGAAAATTGAATTGGAACAGATGTGATATAAATTTATTGTTCAGCAATTTTTATTTATTTTAAAACTTACTTAAAAAAGAAGGGCGAATTTTTGCTACAAAAATTCTGTAATATTTCATAACATTTCAATAAATGAGGATAAAGAATTACATTACAGACAATAAGGCATTGCCAGAACATTTGTAATAAAGAATACAGAAATCAATAAAATTTTTGAAATCGAAATTAAATACTATCTAAAATTGTCTGAAACAGTAATCAAATGTTTCTTAACTCCAACAAGTTGCATGGTTATTGAAAGTTCATTTTTAAAAATTTCTAAAAAAGTTGAAAAGCTTTAATGTTTTCGGTTTGTCTGTCGGCGCTCTAACTCTCGTAAATATACTCGGATTGCCATGAAATATTTGGACGTTATTGACGTTTACCCTAGCACGAACCCTATAACAAATAAAGTTTCTACCATGAATAGTTTATTTACAGGGTCAAACATTTTCCATTACATTACGGTCTACGAGGAAAAAACGTTCCAAAAGAATTTTAAAGGTGTTACTCCTTGTCAAACATATTCAAATTTATATGCATCTACGAAGTGTACTAAAATTGCATTCTGTAAAGTATGCAGTGAAATGAATAGTTATTATTCACTTACAGAGCCACACAAAAGAATTCCATTACATAAGGGTGGGGGATTGTTTGCGACATATTTTAATTATGATAAACGATTTCATGTATAATAAAATTTATATACGTCACTGAGACTTAATATGAGTTATTTCAAGCATAATACGAAGTGCACCGCAGTTATAGAGACATACAGAAGATTTCATATAATATATTCTATCTGAAGTACTGTAATTTGCGGATGATGTCTATTAGTGGATTAAATGCATTTTTAATTGTTCATAAGCGCCTTTAGGATTTGCTAAATGTATGCATGTTATAACTACTATTGGAGTCTAATAAACACCTATTTTTAGCTTTTCCAATAGAAAAAAGTCTAATAAAGATAGATCGAGTGATCTCGGAGATTGGGAGATTACAAAAAATCCAACTGCCTGGAAAGGCAATGAAGATCCCACACACAGTGTTTTAAAGTGTTCTCAAAGTTTTAAGAGCACAAAAGAATGGAACATCTCAAAGTTTTAAGAGCAGAAAAGAATGGAACAGCAGAGAGGAAATTGGCATCGTGACTTATTTGCAACCAAACTCAAATATACATTAAACAAAACAAGTTTTCTGGTAATAGAGTATGAGGATTTCAAATATTGCGTAATCAAAAGAGAGATAATAGAAAACTTTAGCAAATTGGACAAAACCGTACTGAAATTTCTGTTAGTAGACTGACAGAAAGTACGATATCTGTTAGAAATTTTATCACAATAAATAATTTGTATAAACAAATGAAAAAAATATTCGTAAAGAAAAATTGGAGATATTGTTAAAATCAGGGTGATCAAAAAAGGTCAAACAAGTTTTTCGTTAAATCTGTATTGTAAAAAAACTATTGAAAAAATAGGCATTTCTTTGTGTGTACTGCAAAATAACTTGCTTTTCCCATTATCTCTATTCAGAAAGTACCTCTCTAAAAGATCTATTTGGAACTTTTGGGGTCCAAATAGGGTCTTTTTATTAGGTCTCTAATTTAGTCTTTTTAAAGAGGTTTCACTGTGGCTCGAAATACACTTTACTTAATAAAGTTTTTGTCAACAACCAATTTCGGTCATTTTTCAGAAAATGCATAAAATCGGCAAATATTAATTAAATACTTTAATACATAAAAATGTTATGTTTTATACCTTATACACTGTTCAAAAAAATTAAAGGATATTGCAGTTTTAGGTGGATTTTGTATCTGGGAAACTTTTTAGCTGATTGATACATGGTCGACAGACATAGTAGGTTATATGAGAATAAATTACACATGTTTGGCAGAAAAAAATTCATTTTATTGCGCATTTGTGTACAAAATGAAAAAAACACAATTTGTGCATATGAGAAAAAAAGAATAAGAAAAGGTGTTATCTTCAAAGAAAATCATTTTCAGTAGGGGGTATGGTTTCCACGGGCTCCCAGCAACGTTGAACACCTTTAAGGCATAGACTCAATGAGGCTTTTAATGACGAGTTGTGGTATTCTGCCCCACTCTTCCAGAAGAGCTCTTTCCAGTTCTTGGAGAGTTTGTGGGGGTTGTTGGCGGCCAGAAACTCGTCTTCCTAGAGCGTCCCAAACGTGCTCGATTGGATTCATGTCTGGAGAACACGCTGGCCATTCCATTCAAACGATTCCTTCCTCGAAAAGGAAATCCTCCCACCAGGTTTGCACGATGTGGCCTGCAGTTATCGTCCATTAAAATGAAGTTATCTCCGATTGCTGCAGCGTAAGGGACTACAATAGGTCTGAGGATCTCATCCCTATATCGGCGACCAGTCAGAGCTCCATCTCGAATGATGTAGAGGTCAGTGCGCCCGTCAATGGCGATGCCACCACACACCAACACTCCTCCACCGCCAAATCTGACACTTTCGTGCACGAACTCAGGATTATTCCTACTGTCACGGTCTCTCCAGATGAAAATACGCCTGTTATCCGGATGCACAGAAAAACGGGACTCGTGAGAAAACAGAATATTGCTCCATTCATTTCTCCTCCAGTTGACATGCTCGGTTGCCCTCTCCCTGCGGTCGAGACGGTGCCTTGATGTTAATCTAACACACCATCGGTTGGCGAGCATACAGACCTACAGCATGGAGCCGGTTTCGGACAGTCTGAGTTGAAATCATGGTGCCTGTAGCCGAGTGAAGGTGTTGTTGGAGAAGAGTAGCGTTCATGTTTCGGTGTCTCCGAGCTGTTAACGCTAAATACCGATCTTCATTGGGCGTTGTTGCCCGTCTACGACCTTGCCCTGGTCTTCGGCCTGCACATCCACTCTCCAAAAAACGGTTCCAGATCCTGGAAATGACACTTTGTGACACTCCAATGGCTTGCGCTACTTCGGCTTGAGTTTGGCCCCCTTCTAACCTACCAACAATTCTCCAAGCTTCTGAATCTGTCAAATGACTTCGCTGAGACATCGTACTCAGGGAAACAAAGCAATCACTGAATGCCGATCATCCTTGTCTTCATTCTCTTTTATCCAGTTGAAAGTCAAACTTCATTCGCTGCCGCTGAAGCGACGTTTCTGACGTCGAACTCAAAATTTGCATACTCCACAGTTTGAAACCAGAAAAATTTGCATTTGTGATTCTCTTCTTCTATTTTCGGCAAGAAAATTTCGTTTATATCTTTATTTTATATAAAACTTCAAATATCCTTTAACTGTTTTGAGCAGTGTGTAATATGTTTACAGAGTTTTCCGAGACAAAATCCATTATAAAACTAAGAACTTTAAACTCTAACTAGTATATTACAGCGCTAAAAAATCTTAGATAGCGGCAAAAATGAGCCTTTCAAACCTTTTATGTATTTTATATAACGTTTTTCAATATATTTTACTATTATTAATCATTTATTTTTCTATCTTACAAAAAGAAAAGCATTTTTCATATTTGTATTTTATGCAAATACTTTAAAATTTTTTCCCAGCATGTAGACAAAGCAAAAACTCTAACATTTTAAATTATCATTTATACCACTAGCATAGATTATTGGATTTTTTGTCAGTCCTTTAAATAATTAAAGTGTATATTGCAATAAGACTTTAGCATCATCACCATTTGTACTCCTATTTTAAAGTAGTTTTCTGATATAGCTGATAAAAACTTAGACAGGAATGATGCATCTTCAGTAGTTCCAGATAAAAATGGAATCTATATGACACTATGACATAAACATAAGGTTTTAACACATATAAAAAATAAATGAGATTTATCTCTTGAATGACAGTTTCAATTTCTTACATTCCTATACAGAAGTTTTTCACTGACTGTAAATTATTGTACTGAGTATGAAAATTTTCTTTTTCTCAAATGTCATGCTAGAAAAATAAAGTACTTAAAATGCAGGGTTTTTCGAATTATTATCTGAAAGTCAAAAACTGACGATTTCAATTATGTTTCTCTTTTTATTCATCATAGGTATTTTTCCCAATTTGCTTTAAAAATTAACTTGTGATCTATAAATTACTGCATAGAGTTTGAGGTAATTTTTTTTCTAAACTATATATAAGAGTGACCTTACGTTACATGCGGGTTCAGATAATATTATTAAATGAATTTGCGTAATTTTGACTTTTATAGCACACCTCTGGTATGAATAAAATGACACGAACAAATTATTTTCATAAAGTTTTATCATCTAAGCAGAATATTTCAGACATATTTTCCAGGGTAATCGCTAGAAAAAAACTTTTTTATTTACAGCCAGCTGACCCGCCAGGCATTGCCGGTTCTTTGATAATAAACTTAAATAAACCTAAAAATTATAGGTTTAACACCATATTGCTTAAATTTATATTTTTTAATCTTTAGATTACATGCAAATTTTTGACAAGCCAAATACATTACGAAAAATATATGGTTCTGCCATCTAGAATCTAAGTTGTGGCTCTAGAAAAGTTGTGACTCTAGTTCTATGTCATTCTTATAAATTCTAATTCCCTTTGCTAGAGAGTTCTAGAGTCTCCGACTAGAATTCAAAAGTTTTTTCATATATTATCGTTGTTAAACTTATTAAAAAATCTCATCAAAGAAATGCGAAAACACGCATACATTAGGTTAGTTTTAGTAACTATAACTGTAATTTATTAAATCATTCCCGAAATCAAGCGATAATTTCACGCTTCCAAAACGATTCAATATCGTTTCTTCACCTATAAAAGAAGAGATCAGAAATTCTAGACCATTTTGTCTACTCATCTTAGTTCTTTACCTTATTCGTCATGATTCGGACATCTGTATTTCCAGTCCAGGGATTCAGAAACTGATCAATAATTCATTCTAGGTGAAGGAAATAGATTTTTTTTCCTAAATGTAAAATGAAAAAAAAACAACAGTTAAATTTAACAACATGTAACACACTATGTAATTTTATTAAAGTCATTTGAGTGTGAACCCTACCTGTAGCCGAGAGCTTCTGCACTCTAAGCTGGTAAACAGAAGGCGCAGGATTAGAATCCAATTGTGCCCGTCGGCCCAATTTTTTGGAGTTTTCCATGTTTTTTTTTTTTTTTACTTTGGTTTTTTTTGCGTAAATATGTGTTAAGTTCCCCAAAAAACCGTCTACGGAGAGCGCCCCTTATAAGGCACATAAGTTTTAAATAAGGCATAAAGCATAAGGTACATATATAATGCGTAAGGCATATATAAGAGGCATAAGGCATAAGTTTTATAATAGGCATAAAGAATAAAGAATACGTTTCATTGGCATTATATAAGGCATAATGCATATAGGTTTAATCTCCACGAGGGATATGCGCCCATTGTTAGGAGCTTATATCCCTTGTGGTTTTAGTTAGCCGTTATAAACATCAACCAATCTGAATGTGTATAATGGAAAATATTTCATAACCATCTTGACATATTGTTTTTAGCTCTTGTTTTTTATTCTAGTACAAGATGATAAGAATGGTATACGTTTTTTTAAAAGAGTTTATTATCTTTACGTTCCGTAAAATCTGACGAGGCTTTACCTCATTAAAATAATAATAATTATTATAATAATAAAAATTTACAATGCATTATAAGTTTAGAATCATCAATATTTATACTAATTCTTTAAAGGGATTAGCTCATACAGCTGATAGAATGTCAGAAGTTATGCATGAAGTGGCGCCTGGAAAATGGGAGCTATAAAACATTATGATACAAAAATAAGATTTTTAACATAAAGGAAAATAATGAGATTTATCTTTTGGAAAGCAATTACCACGTTCTAGCTTCTTTTAAAGAAGCAAGAACTGCCTAAAAGAATTTCCGTTTCAAGTATGGCACATTAGGCAGATGGAGTTGAGGATGACACCGTTCTGAAATAATAATTTTAAAGGAAAACCGAATATTTTTGATGCGTTCATTTCAAAACTTCATGTATTTTCATCTCCAAAAAAAAAAAAAAATAACATAAAATAAAATAAAATAAAAACTTTTACAAAGTATTATAAATTTAGAATAATCATCATTTAAACTAATATTTTAAGAGGATACATGTACTAAAATTTCAGACAAAATTAATGCATGAAGTGGCGCCTTGAAAATGGCTTCTATAAAACATTATGGCATAAGCATAAGATTTTGAAAAAAATATATAATAATGAGATTTATCTTCTGGATACCAATTACCATTTTGTAGCTTCCATTAAAGAAGCGAAAACCAACTAAAAAAGTTTTAATTTGAAGTATGATACATTAGGTAGATGGAGTTGAGACGCACGTCGTTTTGAAATAATAATTTAAAAGGAAAACTGAATATTTTAGTTATGTTCATTTTTAAATTTTATAAATGATATGGGATCGTCCACTGTCATTCTTGTGACGATTTGTGACGATTTGACGACTAATCCCAATTATTTTATTAAAAAGTATAATTAAGATAAAAATCGATGTAATTAATTAAATACCACTGTTGTCTACTATCATAAAATATATCTAATTTTTTACAAATGTATTTTGCTTACTTATATAATAAATTAAAATTGTGTTAATCTTGTAACCGCAATGTCACAAGAGAAACAAATTTTTGATTTAATATATAGACAAGTAAAATGATTTTTGTTACAATTTGGTTATACGTCACGTGAGTGAAATACAATTGTATTTAGTTTTTTTAGGTCATTTTGATCTTAATGATAAATTTAAGTGAAATAATTATGATTATTTATAAGATTTTGCTCAAATTGCGAGAAAATTTCTGAATTAGCGTTACCATTTGTCATTTTTTAAGAAATTTTCTTAAAACATTAACTTATACAATATAAAGTATTGCACAGAATATGATGCAAAATGTTTATATATTTTTATTGTTGAAATACAAAATTATAATATTGCTGATAAAGCAGAAAAAAACTAAGATAGAAGAGACGCATGGCTACTGGTGCCAGGAAAATAGTATCCAAAAAATACCATGACAGAGATGGAAAACTTTAAAACTCAGGAAAATTAAATAAGATTTGTCTTCTTAATAGCAACTGCTATTTTCTAGATTCTTTTAAAGAAGGGAAATCCTTTTAAAGTCTAAACTTCCGTTTCTGAATGTCCCAAATGATACGAAGGATATATAATTCAGGGACATACTTTACCGAATTAATATTTCAAAAGAAAAACTGAGCATTAAAATTATATTTATTTTTAAAATTTATTAGTGATTTTACATTTTCTCTCTCTTTTGTTTATATATAAACTAGCTGACCCGCCCGGCGTTGCCCGGGTCCGTTATAATAATGTTAAACGAACTTGAAATTTTTATGATTTTATCTTCAACTCAAAATATGTGTTAATACACTGTTAAGAATTTGACCCTTTTGCTGCATCGTCACTCCACCGCTTTTATAGAAAATGATTACTTCAGCCTATTTTGGAGCATTGTCATAGGTCAAAAGAGATATATTCTATAAAAGCGGGGGAGTGATGATACAGCAAAAGGGTCAAATTTTTTACAATGTACATTATATTAAATACGTGCCCCCTGACTGTGTCAAAAATTGGTTTTTTAAAAAACTAATATTTAGCTGCAAAAATACCTAAAATGACTGCAATGGGAAACGCAGGAGGGAATATGTGTCCAACGATTTCGTGTTGATATTTATCCTTAAAATTACTGTTAAGTGACTTAACTAAATACTTTTTTCACATAGATATCCCAAGTGAAATATTTTGAATTTCAAACTAATTATATATCACTCTTAAATCTGACTATACCGTGAATGAAATCGATTCTCGATGATTCGCTAAAAGGTTAGTATATAATATTATAAATTCAGAGCCATTTTACAAAAATAGTTGTCTATTTTTTATCAAACATGCGTAATGTTCATTCTATGAACAAAATCCTAACCGTAACCTAATTGTATCGGAATCATAATTTGTCTGTAACTTAGCTGTATCTTAACAGTAACCTAACTGCAAGTTAAATATACCATAAATGTAACTTGGCCGTCACCTAATCATAACCTACCCATAATCTAACCACAACCTAACCGCAAATTAACCTTAACCTAACTGTAACTTAACCATGACCTAACTGTAACCTAACCGGAACATAAAATAACAAAAGGGTCACCGGAACGTAATTGCAACCTAACTGTTATCTAACCGTAACCTAGTTCTAATTTAACATTAACTATAAACAAAATATTTTAACCATCTCGCGCTAAGTACTTAGTTTCACTTTCCACCGCTACGGAGCGCATTATGTTTTGTAGAACATCCGAATTTTAGGTTCGGATTGGATTCATGTTCATGGAAATTATTTTGTCTTCTTCGGATACGGTTATGATTGTGTGGAATATTTGTGTTCAGTTTAGATTCGGTTCAATTCAGATTTCGTGGGGTTTTTTTTTTTCCCTTCAAATGGGATTTTTAAGTTCGGGTCGGGTTGTACTTATATGGAAATTATTTTACCTAGTTCCAATGAGGTTATACTTCACTGAAATATTTTTGTTAGGTTCAGATTAAGTTTGTTTCAAATTTCGGGATTTTTTTTTTCTTTTTTTTACAAATTTTTTGGTTTGGAATGGGGATTATGTCCATGGTAATTATATTGTCTTGTTCGTATCTGGTTATAGTTATTTGGACTATTTTCGTCGGATTCAGATTTGGTTCGATTCAGATTTCAGGTATTTTTTTTTAAATTGATTTTTAAGGTTCTGGTTGGATTCATGTCCAGGGAAATTATTTTGTCTTGCTCGGATCGGGTTTTGGTTCTTTGGAATATTTTTTTCGGGTTCAGATGTCATTCAATTCAGATTTCGGCTTTTTAATGGAATTTTTAGGTTCAGGTTGGGTTGCGCATCAACGGAAATTATTCTGCATTGTTCGAATAAGGATATGCTTCTCTATAATATTTTTGTCAGATTCAGATTTAGTTCATTTTTTAGGTTCGGATTGGGTTCATGTTCATGGAAATTTTTTTGTCTTGTTCAGGTCCGGGTATGGTTCTGTGGAATATTTTTGTCGATACAAATTTCAGGTATGTTTTTCAAATGGAATTTTAGGTTCCGATCGGTTTCATGTCCACGAAAATTATTTTCTCTTATTCGAATCCGGTTATGGTTCTTTCGAATATTTTGATCGGATTCAGATGTAGTTTGCATAAAACTTCAGGCTTTTTTTTCAAATGGAATTTTTTAGGTTCGAGTCAGGTTTATGTTCATGGAAGTTTTTTTGTCTTGCTCTTATCAGGTTATAGTTCTTTGGAATATTTTTATCGATTTCAGGTTTCGTTCTGGTCATTTTTTGGGTTTTTTCAGAGAAAAATTTTAGGTTCGGGTCGGGTTGCATATACACGAACATTATTTTTCTTTGATCGAATTGGGGTATGCTTCATTTGAATATTTTTGTGGGATTCAGATTTGATTCGGGTCAAATATCAAATCCATAGTTTTTTTTCAAATGGAATTTTTAGGTTCGGGTCGCGTTTATGCTCATGAAATTTTTGTCTTGCTTGGATCGGAGTATAGTCTGTTTTTTTCTGGTTGGGATCGGGTTATGTGTTAATACGCCTAAACATTATGTTTTGCTACTATTCTTTTAGTGACTATTTTTTATATATAATTTATTTTGCTATTTGATAATTTATTACTGTGTATGAATCGTCTGCCTATTTGAAAAATTGTACGTCAAAGAGCCATTTCATTTTTGTTTTAAAAACAAATTAAAGTCTTAATAAAATTTTAACTTAAATAAATGCATTCAAATTTAATCAATGATTTAAAAAAACTGCTAAAAAAGCCTCATATATACATATACATATATTAACTGCAACATAGCCAACCACAAATACATTCTAATGTACGAAGTATCAACGATCTGACGTAATAGCTATGTTCAAAAATCCTAAGTTAAACTGACATTTTGCCAGTCTATGAATTTTAAAGGTCTTTGAGAAAAAAACAGTCACTTTTGAAATGTCAAAATCTCAAATTGGTTTCTTTCATAGAGTAAAAAGAAATTAATAGAGTGGAGGTATTATCTCTGGAGATGATGCTTAAGATGTAACCCTACATTAAGTCCAATTAAGTACCAACAAAAGCACGTGCTTTGACACGCCTATCAATTGGCGAAATTTTAAAATGAAGGGCCAAAATCACAGTCAAGTGAAATCCAGTCACCCCATTGGTCTAGTGGTAAGGGTGAAAATCACGAACTTGTTTCTCCATTTGAAAAAGGTGAGGGGGAAAGTATTTTTTAAGCGATTGTTACCGTCTGTTCTTATTTAAGATAAACCATCGAAATTAACTCAATTAAGATATTATGATGACATTTTATAAAATGAGAGTGAAAAATTTAGATTATAAATGAAAAGAGATAAGATTTACTTCAAAACTGCCGCTACGATTTTTTCTCGGAAAAAGGAGTATGACAACATTTACCCAACTGCTAAGAGATTGTTCCCTGAAAAGGACGCGGCTCAATGACCAATGAGGTGTTTGGATTTCACCGGACTGTGATTTTGGCCCTCCATTTTAAAATTTCGCTATCAATTGAAACAGGTTTAAACCTGTATTTTTTTTCTCTCGTTTTTAAAAAAAGAACTAATTTATCGCTTCACCGGTAAAAATTTATTAATTATTTTATCATTTGTGTTTTAAATATCAATATAGAAAATTATTTTAACGTTTTGCTTGAAAATATAACATTATTTTGTTAGTACATTAAAATCGTCTGCAGTCAGAAATTTATATTTTAGATTAATATTTATTACTTAAGTTTTCGTACATGATTTTAAAAGAATGTTTTCATCATTATATTTTAAATATTTATTTACATGCAATTATTAAGTCATAAACATTTTTCATCTACGTTATAAAGTATTGAAAATTACATTAATGAAGGAAACTTTTAGTTATACAATTTTTAATTCGTATTAAATGTTTTCAATATCTTATTTAATTTTAATTTGATATTTAATTATTGCTAATTTTCCAATTTCCTTCATTTTAAAAGCGAATATTTATTCTAATAAATAATAATAGAACGAAGACCATTTTAAAAATTTGCTATTTCCTCTTGAAATATGCTTCAACTGTAATTCATTTCTTTCAATTCGTCTTATAATACAAAATCTCTTCCACGTCCTTTTGTTTGCCACATTAAATTTGAGCGATAAATGGTTTCATATCGCAAACCTTTTTTGAGCTTACTTCACCTCCACTTATCTTATTCCTCCATGGGTTTCTTTAATTCTGTCTCAGCCTTCTTATTACTTCTGCGAAAATTTTTGCACAACCAACCAACCGTAAACAAATGAAAGAGAAAAAAATTGGGAAAAAGATGATTTTTTATGAGAGTGACCTCTTGATTTTAATTAATTACTCAGTTAATTATTGGAATTTTGAAATTCTGAAGCTCAGGTGCATCAGGAGAGATATTGGGCTACTCTCAAAAAAATTTTGAGCTTTGTACGTGCTGTAGATTTTGCTAGCCATCGCAGACACACACACAGACACACACACAGACAGAGCGTTTTGTTCTTTTATTAGTATAGATTACAGAGTATAAAGTACTACGGGTGAATATAAAAATATTGTAGTTCTGCACAATAAAATTATTATTAAATGTTATGTTATGTAATTTAATTTTTTTACATTGTAGTCAAAAGTACTTTTAGAAGTATTTTCAAGAGAAATTACGTTTCTGATAACACAAATAAAGGAATTAAAAGACTGAATGTTTCAGATTGTCATTTTCCTAACATATCACTCTGTAATGTATGCGGAGTAAAGAGCTTTCTGCTATAATGTAAAAATATTTTAATTCTTTTTTTAAGTTTATAATTAATAATTACATTTTATAAAACACATTTATGGTGAAGGTAACAAATTCTACGTAAAGCAAAGAGTTTTTTATCCTTAAAATATAATTGTCATTGAAAATGAATATCATTACCCTGATCTACTAATTTTAGTTCTGCATCAGGAATAAATATTTGCTATATAGTAATTCTTCCTATTTTTAGCATAGCTCAAGTCAGAAATAATAAAATTATAGCTACCATCAAGAAAGTTTAGATATTTCTTAGAATATATTGTATTTTAGGTCTTTGCAAAAACTGAGTAGACTTTTATTATAAAATTTTTCTGGTTTCCATGATATAACAAATAAAACAGAACATTGCATTGAATTTGAATTACTATATTTACCAACATATTAAACAAAATAATATGTTGATATTAAACAAAATAATATGTTGTATCTAAAAAATGTAAAAAATGTTTTAGAATGAAATTGTCACAATCCGGGCGTTTATTAACGTGTATGTATGTTAAGAAATGATATATATAATTACATAAAAATTAATTTTTTATTTCAGATTTTCAAAATTTAACAATTTTACATGTAAAATATTTTATTCTCCCACAGAAAAAAAATCTAGTAGACTATAAAAATTAAAAAAAAATCCAATACAAATTATCCAGTACAAAATAATAGGTTTTTTGAAATTTTGAATTGTTTTCAATGGATAATTTCAATATCTCATATAATCAAAATCTTATATTTTGTGATATTCACTACTACATAGGGTAAAATGTACAATGTTTATTCTTTTACTGTTGCAATATAAATTTATGCTTATAATAATGGCCTTTTTCGAAACATAAGTTATAATTTTTTTGAGTCGTGAATCCTGACGGGTTTTCATCTCAAGTTTAGGAAACTTAAGTTCATAATGTAGTAAAAGTTTAGCATGGTCATCATCATTTATACTTAGAAAAAGAAATAAATTTGATGATAAAGCTGAAAGAAATTGAGACAGAAGTAATGCATTGTCAGTGGTGCCAGGACAATGGGATCCATAAAATACTATGACACGGACATGAAATTTTAAAACACAGGAAAATTAAATGAGGTTTATCTTCTTGATAGAAATTGCCATTTCCTATCTCTTTTAAAGAAGAATGCGTCTTTTAAAGAAAATCCTCAGTTACAAGAATGATACAATAGGAAGATAGTTAATGTGCAAGTTTTTCTGAACTAAAATAATTAAGTAGATGGATTACGTTTGTTTTTATAATTTATTAGTGATATGACTTTTTTTAAATTTTTATTTAAGAGTTAACTCTCATGGGATTAAGTTGTAAAGTATTAATTTAATATTTTTTCAGTAAAAAAAATATTTTTATGGTTACAATATTTTTTAAACTGAATTTATTGATTTTTTGAGTCGCGAAACTTGACGGGGTTTTATTTCAACTTTAGAAATTTACTTTTATTCTACAACAAAAGGTAAACATGGTCATTATTATTTATACTTTAAAAAAATAAGTTTCCTGATAAAGCTGATAGCAATTGAGATAGAAGTGATGTATGGTCAGTGGTTTCTTAATCTATTTTAAAGAAGACTGAGCCTTCTAAAGGCAAGCTTTAGTTTCGAGGATGATACAATAAGAAGATGAAGTTCATGTGCAAGCTTTTTTGAACTAAAAATATGAAAAGAAAATTAAGTATTTGAATTACGTTTGCTTTTTAAAATTAACTAGTGATACGTCATTTCCCCTTACTTTTATTTGATAGTTAACTTACTAAACATAAACATCAGGTAGTATTTAAATAATCATTTATTTTTTACTTTTTATTACAAAATTATTCTTTTGATAACACCTTTTTTGAAACTCAATTTATTAATTTTTTGAATATTGAAACATGACGGGTTTTAATTTCAATTTTAGAAATTTACATTTATAATGCAATAAAAGGTTAGCATGGTCATCATTTAAATTTTTTTTAATGAGTTTGTTGATAAGCTTATAGAAATTGAGACAGACGTGATGTATGGTTAGTGGCGCCAGGAAAATAGGATCCAAAAAACCTCATGATAGGGATATATAGGGATATATATAGGGTTATATAAGCATGATCATGATAGGTCCATGTCGGATTCTTCTACAACGAACATGCCGAAGCTCTGGAAAAGGAACCTGCGTGTCGACAAACAGTTGACATTCATGTTCCTCTCTCTTGACATCAAGTCAAAAGGAAGCTCTTTGACCGCGCACTCACAGATTGGCAGGAATGATGGAACCGATCTGAGAACGGCCGGTTGACATACGTGATCTTCCAGAGAGTCTCCACTCAGGCAGTCCAGGGGGATTTCTATCTAAACCAGTTCTAACCGGATATGGTTTCTTCGGCGACCACCAATCCCGCTTCTATAAAGGCAACCCAGCGTGCTTTTGCGGGAACGGGATCAGCACGATTAGACATTGTGTCTATGAGTGCCCCCTGTGTAGTTCCATTAGGGAAAAGAGTTTCCCACCAAACTTCCACATTTGAACGCTTACCGATGCTTGTTTTGATCATTACAGCAGGAAGGGCATTGTTGAAATAGTCTAAATAGTCTCTTGACAAAGGCTTTGGATCGGGTGGGCCATCGGGGCAATTGAGCTCTCGGCCGTCTTGTTCCGAAGATTTTATCGAACGCAGATTTCCAAATTGTTCGAAAACGCTACTCTTTAAGAAGAGTCCGAGGCCACTTGTGGGCGCAACTCGGATGAAGAGACTACACAAGGTTTTTCAGGGTTTTCTTTGTGCGCAATGAGAATTCGAGTCGCTTTCCTGAAATTCCTCCCTGCAGGCTGGGTCCATTGATCAGACAGCTTTTGCTACACTGCCTGCTATATTGCTCCACTCGGTGGCAGCCTGATGGGGCGCGGATGGTGTCGTTTCACTTTCAGTGGTGACGGTTGATGAACCGACGGGCTGCGACACTTGGGTCGTGCGCCTGGTGTTCCTGCATGCCATTCCTGGCCGACCGCGGCGACTAACCGTCACTTGGTTCCTCTAAAATTGAAGGTCTCGTGACCTCCTTCTTGGACCGCATGTAGCCGCTCGGCTCTGCATCGGGAATCTCATAGTTTTATCTTTTTGATAGCAACTGACATTTCCTAGATTCTTTTTAAGAAGATATATCTATCTGTCTAGATCTATTATAAAGGCCAAATATATCTGTGCGTAACGCATACATCATTTTGCAAATGGCAACACTTTGAAATTTGAAATCGAATTTCAGTTTTGCAAATTTTTAATCTTTTAATCATCACAAATTTTCAATTTTTATACCGTCTTGTCACGTAGAAATAAAATGTAGATTTAAATGCAATTTATTTGAAAACTACATCATTTATTTTTTTTTATCTTATTTTTTTTTTAGTTTTTATTATTGTAATATAAATTTATGCTTAAGGTTACCGCTATTTAGAGATACAATTCATAAGTGTTCTGAGTCATGAAACTTGACGAGTTTTCATTTGAAGTTTAGGAAACTTACGTTTATAATGTAGTAAAAAGTTAGCATGATCTATTATTTATACTTAGAAAAAGAAATAAATTAGCTGATAAAGTTGATAGAAATTCAGACAGAAGTGATGCATGGTCAGTGGTTCCAGGAAAATGAGATCTATAAAACACAATGACACGGACGCAAAGCTTTAAAACACAGGGAAAATTAAATGAGATTTATCTTCTTGATAGCGATAGCTATTTCCTAGTCTCTTTTAAAGAAGATAGAGCCTCCTAAAGGAAATCTTTAGTTTCGAGAATAATACAACGGAAAGATGAATTTCATGTGCATGCTTTTCTAAATAAAAAACAAAATTAAATATTTGAATTATGTTTGCTTATTAAAATATATTAGTGGTGTGCCATTTTTCCCCACTTTTAATTAAAAGTCAACTTACAGAACATAAATAGCTTGTGGGATTAAGTTATAAATTGTTCATTTATTTTTTAATTTTTCAATAAAAATTTATTCTTATTGTAACAGCTTTTTCGAATATCAATTTATTAATTTTTTGAGATCGTGAAACAGCTTGTCGTTTCAAATTTAAAAACTTACGTTTGTAATATAATAAAATGTTAGCATGGCCATCATTTATTCTATTAAAAAAATAAGTTTGCTGATAGGAATTGAGGCAGAAGTAATGCATGATCAGTGGTGTTAGGAAAATGTAATCCATAAAACACTATGACACGGGCGCAAAGTTTTGCAAGAAAATTAAATGAATCTTCTTGAAAGTTAGTTTCTTTTAAAAAAGATAGAGTTACCTAAAGAGAAGCTTTAGTTTCGTGAAAGATGCAACAGGAAGAAAAAGATCATTTACATGCTTTTCTAAATTATAAATATATATAAAAATTAAGTATTTGAATTAAGTTTGCTTTTTAAAACTTATTAATAATATGTCATGTTTCCTCTCTTTTATTTCAAAATTATGTTATAGAATATAAATATCTGATGGGAATTTAAATTAAAATATTCATTTTTTTTCTTTAAAAAAGTTATTCTACATAGTTTATTCATTCATCATAGTTCATTCTGTTTTGTATACATTTTTTATCGTAAGAACAATAGAAGAGAGTCCATTGAATTTTGTTATCATAAAAGGTTTGTTTGCAATGATTCTATTTTTTTTATTATTCCAAACTTATGGTTAGAGTTAATGTATAAATTTATCATAAAGAGCTTGAATAGGATGAGCCACATTGGAAAATTGTTTTAGATCATGTTCTATTTTTAACTTAATGTTTTACAGTTGAGCGTGTGGTTTTGTTTATATATCTTTGTCGCGTGTCATTTGTATTGGCCGTGCGGCGATTTGTGTTTTGATTTTTTGTTTTGATTACGATTCGTATCAGAATTAGAACCGTCATATTATTTGTTTTTAATACCTTTTATAACACCTTTTCTAAGTAATGCAAATTAATTTTCAAAATGTTGAAGATGAAGTTCCTAATGAAAAGATGAAGTTCCTAAAATCTTGTGATTTTTAAAATCTAATGGATTTAATAAACTTTTATTTAGAAACTCTTTATACTGTAATAAAAGGGTAGCATGGTCATCATTTATACTTAAAAAAAGAAGTTTGCTGATAAAGCTGATAAAAATTGAGATAGAAGAGATGCATGGTCAGTAGAGTCAGGCAACTGAGATCCATAAAATACTATGACACGGACACAAAGCTTTAAAACACAGAAAAAATTAAATGAAACTTATTTCTTGAAAGCAATAGCCATTTCCTAGTCTCTTTTGAAAAGATAAAAAAAAAAGATAAGAAGCTCCCTTCCGAAAGGGAAGCTTTAGTTTCGAGAATAATACAATAGAAAGATAAAATTCTTGTGCAAGCTTTTCTGAATTAAAAATATGAAAAGAAAGTTAACTATTTGAATTATGTTTGCTTTTTAAAATTTATTACCGTAATTTCGGGTGTATAAGCCGCGGATCAAACAATTCTTTTTGGACCCAGAAATATTATTTAGTGATTGAAGACAAATATTTACGGCGATCTAACTAGTTATATTTGTATCTTAAAAAATTCTGGGTCAAAAAAGAATTGTTTGATCTGCGGCTTATACACCCGAAATTACGGTAGTGATATGTCACTTTTTGTCACTTTTGTTCAAAAGTTAATTTACAGAACATAAACATCTCATAAGATTAAATTGTAAAATGTTTTTAATTATTTACTTTTCCGGTACACAATTTTTCTTATCGTAACAGCTTTTTCGAAATTCAATTTATTAATTTTTTTAAGTTGTGAAAACTGACGAATTTTCATTTCAATTTTAATACCTTACCTTTATAACGTAATAAAAGGTTAGTATAATTATAATTTATACATTTTTTTAAAAAAATTTGCTGATAAAGCTGTGAGAAACAGTGACAGAAGTGATGCATGATCAGTGGTGTTAGGAAAATAGGATCCATAAAACACTGTAACATGGACCCAAAGCTTTAAAATGCAAGAAAATTAAATGAGATTTATCTTCTTGATAGCAATAGCTATTTCCTAGTTTCTTATAAAGAAAATAGAGTCTCCTAAAAGGAAACATTAGTTTCGAGAAACATACAATTGGAAGATGAACATCATGCGTACGCTTTGCTAAATGATAAAGATGTAAAAAAAAATATGCATTTGAATTATGTTTGCTTTTTAAATTTTATTAGTGATATGTCATTTTTTCCCACTTTTATTTTAAAGTTAATCTATAGAATATAAAAATCCTTAATATATTAACTTGTTTTTTTTTCTGATGCACAATTATTCTTAAGGTATATACAGTTCCGAAACATGGATTATTAATTTTATGAGTCAAGAAATGGGTTTTAGAGTCATTTTTATAAAACCTAAGTTTAAAATGTTATAAAACTTTAGATCAAGAGAATTTATATTTAAACTTTAAATGAGTTCGCTGATAAAGTTGCCAAACGGAAGTGATGCAGTCGATGTGATGCCCGGAAAGTTGAATATGTAATAAAAATAATATAATGGAAAAGTTTTGAAATATAAAAAAAAATCACAGAAGATTTATCTTTGCGATAGCAATTATTATAATCTTACCAAGCCTTTAAGTCCCAAATTATACATTCAGGAAATTTTCAATTTCCAAAGCATCTTATGTGAATTTTGGAAACTACGTTAGAAGATTTCCATAATAATTTAATAAACCTTAAAAGGATTTTGCCAATTATAATTGCATTTAAAGGGACTTTGTGCAGTATTTACAACTCCAATCAAGTATTTTGTTTGGAATATATTTTTAGTGCATTATAAGATTAGAAAATATGCAGATATAACAATAACTCTTTTAATATAAATATAGGAATATTTCCAAATCGACCCCCTACCCCGAACGCACATACAAAAATTTATAACTCTACTCAAATATTTTCTTTAGAATATATTTTTTGTATGTTATAGAATTAGAAAATATATCAAATATAAAAAAAAAACTCGTTCAATAAAAATATAGGATAATTTTCAAATAGAACACCCTCCCCCCCCCCCCCTTCCCGTACACGCACAAACACAAACTTTCAACGTGAAGAAAGCTGAAAACATTCAAATAAAAAAGAAATCTAAAGTGTTAAAAGAGGCTCCAAATGAGAAGTTGCAATTTTTTAGTATGATACAGTTGGAAGGTAAAATTCATTTGCTTTGCTTACCGAATGATTAGTTTAAAAGGAAATCTGATTATTTCAGTTTTAATACAAAAGTTTAAAAACTACAACGTCATAACGCACAAATTACATAAAAAACGAAAAAAAAGAATTTTATGCGACGTTTCAAGGATGCCTTGATCTCCTTCCTCGGTGAGAAAAAAAAAAATGGAAAAAATATGGGTTCAAAAATTTTACTTATATTTGAGTTTAGTTTACTTTTAAAATTTTTGGTGTTATTTTTTCACTGTTTTTACTTAAAGATTAGTTTTCTATAAACTACTGCACTCTCAAGTAAGATTTAAAAATATTACTTTTATTTAAAAATTAGCCGACAGAATATAAAGTACTGCATAATGCACGATGTACAGTTAAACCTCCCTAAAGTGACCACGTTCCATTCCAACAAAAATTGGTCGCTCCGAGAGGTGGTCTTTTAACCCTTTATCTACCGAATTATGACTCCTTGAAAATTTTACATCTTAAAGCATTTCACGTAAATTGTTTAAACTAAATTAAAAGATTTACATAATCATTTAATAAATTTTTGAAGGGTTTTAGAAGAATTGAAGGATTTAGAAGGATTAATTAAATTCCAATTTACAGGGATTTTGTGCAATATTTTTAACCCCGCTCAAATCTTTACTTTAAACAGTTTTCTTAGTGTTTAGTAGAATTATAAAATATACAAATATGATGTTCTTACAATATAACTATAGAAATATTTCTGAATTGAAAAATCCCCATCCCCTTTCCTCAGCGCCAAGAAAGCTGAAAAGATACAAAGGCAAAATAAATCATCCTTTTAAAAGTATGTTTGTTTTGTGTAAGTAGTTATGCTTTTGGAACAAAATAAAGTAATGTATCTGTAACTCATTCAAAACTGTATTACAACTAACTGAAGTATTAAAATTTTTTTATAATAAGTAATTTTAATGGCAAGTCGGTAGATAAAGATTTAATGGAGGTCTTGTTTGAATCTAGATTTTAACTTTTGAAAAAAAAGGTGACAATTATTGTTAATAAAATTTAATTTTTGAATTACGAAAAAATATAAAAATTTAAGTATCAAAACGGAAGTTAATTATATTGAGTTAATCAATGCAGAATCTAAAAAATGAATGCATTGTCGGTTGGTTGGGTTTTACGGTTTTATCTTTTGTAACCTTTATTTGAAAGTTTCTCAAGTCTAAAATTCAATATACATATATATAGGAACAAAAAATTACCATTTCATTACTTTATCTTTTTTTAGTGTTTCTTGACAGAATAGGGTTGGACAGTTTATTAACCGTCATTCTTAATTTATCATCAGAGTTAAATTACCATTTTAATTATTATTTTAATAAAACTTTATTAGTCGCACATGGAAGGAGTTCGACTGAGATGATATCTGAATGGATGTAAAATTAATATTGTGCCCATGGGAATAAATTTCATTCCATGAAAAAAATGGTCATTCAGGGAGGTGGTCGATTAATGGACGTGTCTCACAGGGAGATTTATTGGTCTAATGATTCTCATTTTTTTATTTTTATATTGCGAAATTATACTTATATTACCAGATTTTCGAAACATACTTTAATGTACCGGGTGATCCAAAAATCAAAACAAACTTTAAAAATGAATCTTTTGAAAACAAATCAAGATACAAGGATACGGTTTGCACCAAACGGATGGAAAGTTAACCGGATTTTGTGTGGCAACGAAAAAATGTAATTTTGTCGGCGACCAACTGCATCACTAGCAAAACTGAAAGATGCCATACGCCTAAATGTGTCTGTCATAATGCAAGAAATGCTATTAAAGGATTTGAATGGTGTGGTACCTAGTCTTACAGCTGCACTTATGAATGATGGATAGCACACTGAATATTTACTGTAGTACTAATTAACTGCAATTAAGCTGACTTGTAAGTTGTCAATATTTTTTCATTTGTAAATCATCTTTTGCTTCAATAAAACATTATAGCGCCATTTGTTGGTCTCCAACAAAACTATTTTTTTTCGTTGTTACACAAAACCCGGTTTCTCCTCCATCCGTTCAGTGCAAACAGTATCTTTGTATCTTGTTTCGTTTTCGAATTATTCATTTTTAAAGTTCGTCCTGACTTTTGGATCACCCGGTATATTTGAATAATCATATTTGGTGGGGTTTTATTTAAGTTTTAGAAAACTTAAGTCTATAATGCAATACGAGTTTAGTATGATCATCACTTATTCTATTCCTTAAAACTTTCGTTAATAAATCTGATAGAAATTGATTCAAAAGCGATTCATGGTCAATGGTGCTAGGAAAATGGAATCTATAAAGACAGAGAAAAATTAAATGAAACACAGCAAATTTAAATAATAATTTATCTTCTTGATAACAATTGCCATTTCCTAGTTTCTGTTAAAAAGTGAAAGCCATCTAAAAGTAAGCTTTAGTATCTAGAATAATTCAAAGGAATGAAATTCAGGGTCGCGCTTTTCTAAAATTAATAGTAATAGTCATTTTTTCAATTTTAATTAATTAATTTTAATTAGTTAAATTATTTAGTTAATTAATAATCAATTATTTATTAGTTAGTAATAACCAATTTTAATTAGCTAACTTTTAATTAAAATAATACGAATAGTTGCAGAGAGCATTAGATAAAATGCTTATTTTTTTTTAATATCTTCTAACATGCTTAAAAAATATTTATAAATTCGGCTCATTTGTCGACCATTTGTTCATTCTCAAATTCATGCAAATATACTCTTGATTACTTATAGTCCAAGAGCCGACAGCACAAAACCTAAGTTATCGAGCACAAGAAAAAAATCTTGATTTTTCGGAAGAGTAGTAATAGGGAAATCTAATGACCAATGTCTGCCGGAAGTGAAGCGGTGCATAAGTCAAAATTTAAAACCAGTAATTGCTTACTTGTAGGTTCATCATTGCGTTTTCTTGCTCCCAGTTTTCCATATTTTCATACCTTTGATTGTACGGAAAACACAATGTTAAACCTACGAATCAACCGCAAGTGGTATTAATTTTTGTCTTATACACCATTCCATTTCTGGCAGACATGATTCATTAGATTCCCCTATTACTACTCTTCCAGAAAGTAAAAGTTTTTATTTCTTGTGCCCGATGTCATAAGTTTTTGTACTATCAGCTCTTGGACTATTATGTTAGAAAATGACAAATGCTATCAAGAAGACAAATTACATTTAATTTTATTTCATTTCATTTAAATTTTCTCTTTCTGCGTCCATGTTATGGTGTTTTATGGATCTCATTTTCTTAATACCATTGACCATGAACCACTTCTTACTTAGATTCTACCAGATTTATCAACGAACTTGTGTAAAAAATAGAATAAGTCATGATCATGCTAAAATTTTTCCTATATTATACATCTTTTATATTTTATTTCTGAAAATGAGGTGAAAACTGGCTAAATTTGAATGCAAAAATAATATTAAAATACATTTCTTGTTGAATCTCGTAAATAATTTGAAAATAACAGAATATTTGAATTAAGTTATTTTTTAAATTAATTAGCGATACATAATTTTTTCTGTTCATTTAAAATTTAATATATGGGATATAAACATATCAGAGAGTAAAAAGTAAAACGTTCTTTTGTTTTTTTTATTCTATTACAAAATTATATATACAGCATACACTTTCTGAAACATAGTTTACTAATTTTATCAGCTATCCAGTATGATAGATTTTCATCCCATGTTTGGAAAATTAAAGTTTATAATGTGATATAGTTTTAGCATGATCATGACTTATACTATTCCTTAAAGAAGTTTGCCGATAAAATTGCTAGAAAGTGAAACAGAAGAGATGCATGGTGAGTAGTTCCAGGAAAATGGGATCCATAAAACACCATGGCGTAGACACAAAGTTCTGAAATAGAGAAAAATTAAACAATCTTTAGCCTTCGGATAGCAATCGACATTTCCTAGTTTCTTTAAAGAAGCAAAAATTTCCTAATGTGAAACTGAAATCTCGAGTATGACACAGTAGGAGACGAATCTTAGGCGCATATTTATCCCAATTAATAATTAAAAAGGATTGCAGAGTAGTATTTCTGCTATCTTATTTTTAAAATGTATTATTAATTTGTCATTTCTTTAAATTTTAATTTAAAGAATATAAACAAATCAGAGAGTAAAAAGTAAAAAGTTCATTCGTTTTTTATTATTCTGAAGCTAAATTATGCATATAACCTACGCTTTTTTGAAAGATAGCATATATGAGCTGTATGGATTTTCATCCCATTTTTAAAAAACTGAAGTTTATAATGGGATAAATTTTAACGCGATCATCACTTATACTATTCTTTAAAGAAGTTCGCCGGTAAAATTGATAGAAACGGATATAGAAATTATTCATCGTTAATGGTTCCAGAAAAATGGGATCAATGAAACACCATGACGTAGATACAAAGCTTTAAAATAGAGGAAAATTAAACGAGATTTATCTTTCGGGTAGCAATTGTTTTTTCATAGGTTCTTTTAAAGAAGCGAGACCTGAAGTGAAGGTTCACTTTCTAGTCTGATACAGTAGGAGACGAATCTTAGGCGCATGTTTCTCCGAATTAATAATATAAAGGGATTGCAGAGTAGTATTTCAGTTATCTTATTTTTTAAATGTATTATTAATTTGTGATTTTTTAAAAATTTTAATTTAAAGAATATAAACAAATCAGAGAGTAAAAAGTAAAAAGTTCATTCGTTTTTTAATACTCTGATACAAAATTATACATATAATCTACGCTTTTTCGAAAGATAGCATATTAAGTTTATGAGCTGTCCAGTATGATGGATTTAGATCCCATTTTTAGAAAATTAAAGTTTATGATGCGATAAAGTTTTAGCTTGATCATCACTTATACTATTCTTTAAAGAAGTTCGTCGATGAAACTGACAGAAATTGAGACAGAAGTGATGCCTTGTTAGTGATTGCTGGCAAAAGGGATCTATGAAATATCATGACGCGGACACAAAGCTTTGAAATAGAGGAAAATTAAACGAGATTTATCTTTCAGATAGCAATTGCCATTTCCTAGTTTCTTTTAAAGAAGCGAGAACTTCTTAATGTGGAGCTTCTACTTCCAGTATGACACAGTAGGAGATATATCTGAAGCGCATGTTTCTTCGAATTAATAATTTAAAGGGCTTCTAGAATAATATTTCAGTTACCGTTTTTTTTAAATTTATTACTAATTTGTCGTTTTCTAAATTTAATTTAATGAATATAAATTTATTAGAGAATAAAAAGTAAAACGTAAAGCATAAAAGTAAAAAGTAAAACTTAGTCTCATTTTTTTAATTATTGTAATACAAAATTATACATAAATTATACGCTTTTTTAAAATATAGTTTATTAAGGTTATGAGCTATCCAGTTTCATCTATTTTCTTCACATTTTTAGGAAACTGAAGTTTATAATGTGATACTTTTTATCGAAATCATCACTTATACTATTCTTTAAAAATGTTCGTCGATGAAATTCATAGCAATTGAGAAAGAACTGATGCATTCTATTGATGTCAGTAGTTCCTCGGAAATGGGGTCCATTAAACATCATGACTCGCACACAAAGTTTTCAAATAGAGAAAAATTAAAGGAGATTTTTCTTTCGGATAGCAATCGCCGTTTCCCAGTTCCTTTTAAAGAAGCGAGAACTTCCTAAATTGAAGCTTCAATTTGTAGTACGATACAGTAGAAGATGAATCTGAGACGCATGTTTCTCCAAATTAATAATTTAAACGGAATGTATAGTTGTATTTTACATGCCTTATTTTTAAAATTTATTATTAACTTGACTTTTTTTTAAAATTAATTTAAAGCATACAAACATATCAGAGAATAAAAAGTAAAACGTTCATTTGTTTTTTATTATTCTAATACGAAACTATACATATAATATATGCTTTTTTGAAAGATAGTTTATTAAGTTTATGAGCTCTCGAATTTGATGGATTTTCATCTCAATTTTATAAAACAGAAGTTTAAAATGAGATAATGTTTTAGCGAGATCATCATTTATACTGTTCTTTAAAGAAGTTAGCCGATAAAATTGATAGAAATTGAGACAGAAGTGATGCATCTTCAGTGGTTACAGGAAAATGGGATCCATAAAACACAATGACGTGGACACAAAGTTCTGAAATAGAGGAAAATTAAACGAGATTTATCTTTCGTATAGCAATCGCCATCTCCTAGTTCCTTTTAAAGAAGCGAGAACTTCCTAAATTGAAGCTTCAATTCGTAGTATGATACAGTAGAAGATGAATCTGAGAGGCATGTTTCTCCGTATTAATAATTTAAACGGAATATAAAGTAACATTTTAGTTTATTTTTAAAATTTATTATTAATTTGACTTTTTAAAAATTTAATTTAAAGAATACAAATATATCAGAGAATAAAATGTAAAACGTTCATTTGTTTTTTATTATTCTAATACAAAATTATAGTAGGGGGAACTGGGGCACATTGATTTGATGGAATGTGACTGTGTGTGTGTTTTTGTAATTCAAAATGAATTTGAGTTGTACAATTGAAATGGTATTATACAACTGTTCCAGTATTTTCAACCGAAAAGAATTATCTCCCTGGAAAGTAAAGCTACTCTTTATCAGTTCCTCATTTTTTATTGTTAGGTAAATTATAAAGTGTTGGATTTGAGACTCATTTTATTCAATATGGCTGTATGGGGCACATTGATACAGTCTTTGTCGGGGCACATTGATACAAACTAATTCCTTATCTAGTTCATTTTTTCATTATCTTTTATTATCTTTTTTACCATACACGCCTTAATCCATCCATTTTTCTGCAAAAATTTTTTTTATATTAGTTTCAATTGAAGTGAAATAGCTCTCATTTCTATATGGTAGAACATTTTATAGTATTTTTGCAAATAGAAGTCGTACGAACTTACCAATCATCTAGTGCTAGTAGAACTAACAAAAGAAAAGGACGAAATCTCAAATTTATATCGATTCTCCAGAGAAAAAGTATTTTCGACATGAGAAATGTTAAGTAAACATGAGAAATGTTAAGTAAGAGAAACAAGCTGCTGAACAGCACAGGATAATTATATTATAAACAGGATTTTAAATATAATTATCCTTTATTTTCTGTTTAAAAACCAATTTAAAACAGAAAACCTGGTAATTGTTTCATCTTTCCTAAGAAAGAAGATAATGCTGCGGTTGAAGTGCCAGATATGACAAAGTTACCACAGCCAACAATCAGACAAGGAACAGCCAGAACATCAGTTCATTATACATTTCATTTGGATTTATTTAGTATTGCTTACAAATAAATTGTAGGTGGTTTAAATTTCTATAAATAAATATAAATGTTTTGCTAACTATTTTTCTATGAAAAACATGCATTGGTAATATTTTGTTTCCATTTTTCTACACGTATCAAAGTGCCCCATGAGGCATATCAATCTGCCCCGGGAATGGGGTACATTGATAAAAATAACTTTTTTGATTATTTTAAAATTACATGCAAAAATAATATATAAAACATTGATTGTACATTTTTATAACACACTGCACAGGTTTTGCTGACTTCACATGGAAAAAAAAACTTGAAATTTCTGCTTTCTGTACACAAAAAAAAATTCTTAGAAAAAAGCTGTATCAATGTGCCCCAGTTTCCCCTATGCGGATTTTTTTTAAAACACAGTTATTATGTTTTCTGAGCTTGATGGATTTTCATCCCATTTAAAAAAACTGAATTTTATAATGTGATAAATTTTTAGCGTGATCATCACTTATACTATCCTTTAAAAAATTTAGCCGAACAAATTGATAGAAAGTGAGACAGAATTCATGGATAGTCTGGTTAGTAATTCCAAGAAAATGGGATTCATGAAACATCATGACGTAGACAAAAAGCTTAAAAGAGAAGAAAATTGAAAGATTTTGCATTTCAAATAGCAATTGCCATTTACTGGTTTCTTTTATAGATGCGAGAACTTTTAAAATTGAAGCTTAAATTTTGAATATGGCACAATAGAAAATGAATGTGATGCATATGTTTATCCCAATTAATAATTTAAAGGAACTGTAGAGTAGTATTTCAACTACTTTTTTTAAAATTTAATATCAACTTCTCGTTTTTTAAATATTTTAAAGAATAAAAATATATCAGAGAATAAAAAGTAAAACATATTCATTCGTTTTTTATTATTTTAATACAAAATTATATATAAATTGCAAACTTTTTTGAAACTTTGTTTATTAAGTTTATAAGATATTCAGTTTGTTGTTTTTTCATCGCATTTTTTTAGAAAACTAAAGTATATAATGTGATAAATTTTTAGAGTGATCATCACTTATGATATTTTTTAAATAATTTAAAGTTGACAAAAACATTTCATTCTTTAAAGTTGACAGAAATTCAGACACAAGTGATGCATCGCCAGTGGTTCCAGGAAAATAAGATCCATGACGTGACATCATTTAAAACATCATGACGTAGACACAAAACTTTGAAATAGAAGAAAGTTAAACGATATTTATCTTTCGGATATCAATTGCCATTTTTTCGTTCCTTTTAAAGATACCAGAACTTCCTAAAGTGAACCTTCAATTTCTAATATAACACAGAAGAAGATGAATCTTAAGCGTATTTTCTTCGAATTAATAATTTAAAGGGATTGTAGAATAGTATTTCAGTTACGGTCTGTTTAAAAAATGTATCAATTTGTCGTGTTTTTTAAATTTAATTTATGAATATAAACACATAAAAGAATAAAGAGTAAAACTTTCATTTGTTTTTTATTATTCTAATACAAAATTATGCATCTAATATACGCTTTTTTGAAGCTTAGTTTATTAAGTTTGTCAGCTATCTAGTTTGATGGATTTTGATCCAAATTTTTAAAAAACCTGGATTTTATAATGTGATAACATTTTAGCGTGATCAGCACTTATACTAGTCTTTAAAGAATATTGCCGATAAAATCGATTTAAATTTAGACAAAAATGGTGCATGGTCTGGTCAGTGGTTCCAAGAAAATATGATCAATGAAACATCATGAAGTAGACACAAAGCCTTAAAATAGATAAAAATTAAACGATGTTTATCTTTTATATAGCAATTGCCATTTTCTTTTTTATGTTAAAGATGTGAGAACTTCTTAAAATGAAGCTTTAATTTCTAATACGGAATAGTAGAAGATTAATCTGAGGCGCATGTTTCCCTGAATTAATGATTTAAAGGGATAGTAGAGTAGTATTTCAGTTACGTTCTTTTTTAATTTTTTATTAATTTAACGTATTTTTTAAATTCAGTATAAAGATATCATATGATTAAACACATAAGAGAGTAAAAAGTAAATCATTCATTTGTGTTTTATTATTCCAATGCAATATTATTCATAAAGTATACGCTTTTGCGAAATATAGTTTATTAAGTTTATCAGCTATCCAGTTTGATGGATTTTCGTCCCATTTTTAGAGAACAGAAGTAATGAATGTGATGAATTTTTACCATGATGATCAGTTATACTGTTTTTTAAAGGAGTCCGCCGATAAAATTGATAGATATTGATACAAAAGTGATGCATAGTCAAACGTTCCTGGAAAATTGGAACCAATGGGAATAGGAGTTGAATTTGAGGCGCATGTTTCACCGAATTAATAATTTAAAGGGATTGTAGAATAATATTTCAGTTACTTTTTTTAAATTTATTATTATTTTGTCGTTTTTTAAAATTTTCGGTAAAACGTAACTGTCAGCAAATATACCACGAATTCTGTACAGGGCATATTTTTCTGTTGTTTACATACATTCTTTTAACTTCACTGCAAATTCTCAAACACAAAAATAAACACATTTCGGAACAATTTTTATCCCCAAATCACAAGACACTAAAGTGTTATGAAGTGCTTTTTGTGTTGTGATTGTGTTCTTAATAAGTTGCAAAAGTGCTTCTCTCCTGAAATGTGTTCTTAATGTTTTACTGTTATGTTATTGCTATCTAGAAATATGTTCTAAAATAGTCTTGTTAATTGTGTTGAAATAGTTTGTAAATACTGCTGATTAAAATAGTTTCTTAAAATAGTGTTTTGCTACACAACACTTTATCCCCAAATTAACATTACATTGTAAACCCCACATAATTTAGAATACTATAAAAGAACATATGTAAAGCACTTTCAAAATATTTCTACACGGTACCTTTAAAATTACACAATTTTAAAAGTGAATGTTTTGAAATATGTTTTGAAATCATAATTTAATCTCTTGTTAAAGCTTTCAAATTTGATATATATGTGTATTTCTGAGTGCAATACAGGAATTATACATTGATTTAAAAAAAATCAAACATAATGGCCGGAAACGAGAGAAAAAATGTAAAGTTAAAAGGGCAAATTGCCATATCTCATAAACCAATGGAAATAAAATCTTCATACTTGACATTCGTATAGTATAACTAAAATTAGAAAACATATGTTCGTGTTTTTATTTCAAAATTCATGTACTGCCGCCAAGCTCCCTCTGTTTTCGAAGAATTCTTTAAAACTTACTTAAACTTAATGAATATTTAATTATAGTTTTAGTTCATATGAATAATTGAGCATCAGCTTCAATAAAGAATATTAGTTAAAAGTACTGATTGCAAAGATGCACAATAAAGCTAAAATTTGGCAATGCAGGAAAAAAAATCTACATTTTAGTGAATTTTAATAAAACCCCCTTTTTAAATATTTATATTATTATTATAATAGTACAAGATGGTTTTATGGTATACATTTTAACGAAATGTTGTCAATTAATTTTCTGAACCATTATATTTATTCCTATTTTATTTAACCTGATATTTATAAATACTGTACTTGTTTAACAACATCGTCATTTTTATCCATTCTTTTAAAGAAGTTATATGATAAAGATGATAGAAATTTGGAGTGAAATGATGCATCTTGAATAATGCTAGGAAAATTGGATCCATAAAGCTTCACGGCATTAACGTAAAATGTAGCTTAGAGGAAAATTAAACAAGATTTATATAACGGATGACAGTTTCCATTTCCTACTTTCATTTAACGGGATACGGTATCTTTGAAACCATCTCTGAAATTTTGAATAATACTGTAATATATGTAGTGGCACAATACCTAATACTAAAAACTAAATGAATTAAAAAAAAGATTCTTGTAGAACAGCCTATTTTACTAAAATTTAAGTTAAAAAATTAACTTTTTTAAAATGTCTGCTACACTTTTTAATATGAATATTTTTGCTTTGATTTTTTTTTCCACATTTATTGAAATATGCTACATAAAACTGTGCATGGATTTTTAGATGAATAGTATTTTACCATTAATATGATTTGTATGTCCCTCGGGTATAATAAAAATGAAGAAAATTGAACAAACTCTCAATTAAAATAGTTAAAAAAGATAAATATAAACTTGAATGTCAAATTCATACGCACAAAATATTTTTGTATTGATTATTCTCCACATCCATTAAAATATACTACATGGAAGTGTGCATTGGTTTTTTAGATGTTTGGGATTTTACATTTAATATCATTTTTTTTCTCTCGTATATAGTAAAAAAGGAAGAAAATTCAACAAACTCTTAATCTGTTTTTTAAAAATAACAATAAATTTGAATGTTATATCTA
Organism: Maratus speculifer; assembly: GCA_964019185.1. Classification (NCBI taxonomy): domain Eukaryota; kingdom Metazoa; phylum Arthropoda; class Arachnida; order Araneae; family Salticidae; genus Maratus; species Maratus speculifer. The sequence continues at coordinate 155,698,381 of OZ025289.1, forward strand.
TGCACAAAAACATTTAATACACCAGAGAACAAGTAGAAAAAAAATTCAAACCTCAGTCTAAATTAGCAAAAAAGCCTTAGCATTTTTCAAACATTTTTGAACAATGATAATTTAAAAATAAATATGAAATATAAAAATAAATAAATAAATAAATAAGTAAAAATTTTGTTTGATATTTTAAAAAGTAATATCAGATATGTATCAAGATATATAACATGATATATATCCATTGCTACATATCGACAAATCCTGTCCTATCGTATAACTTAGTAACTTCAAATATCATGAATCAGTCTTTTAATTATTATAGAATATTTGTTAAAGTTACTCAAAACATTTTAATTTGATTCAAGTGAGACAAACGCGTTTCTTACCGTAAATTTTAAGTAATAAATGGAATTATATATGAAATACTAAAAAATTTCTTGAATAATATTATAAAAAGAATTAATTTACTATGCTCGATTTGCGGAGTTAATAATTCAGATAATATTTTCTGAGTATTTCACTTATATAGATGTAAAGTTCTGCTCGAAAAATTATCATTTAGCAAGAGCATTCCATCGAAGATTTACCAATCATGTGGCACAAGGTGATAAAGCAAAAAGAAAATTCCTTTGGGATATTTTCCACTTAAATCTATACTAATAAAATCCGTGCGCCTCTGTCTGTCTGTCTCTCTGCTTGAAGCCGATTACAGTTCGTAACGCAGGCGAGTTGGAATTCGCGAGAGGTGTCTTTCGATTCGAAAAATTCCGGGAAAGTAATTTCAGGCATTTTCGAGACCGTGGGACCAAAATCAAAAAAGTTATGAATTAAAAACCGGTCGGGAATCGGAACGGAAAACGTCACATTTCCCAAACGGAGCTCAAACGGAGCTCTGAGGCAGAACACTGCGCTACCTTGCGGTGATCGACTAGAACTTTTCCCCTTTGGCTAAAAGAAGAAGCAGCCGAAAACGACATTTTGTCAAAGAATGTATAAGAGAAAAATAACTGATTGGTAAAAAATGTTAAACACGGTTTAATTAATATAATAAATACAACTATTTAAGCACAGCAAGATATGTTCACTAAGAGGTAATAGTGTTGCTAATTAATGTTTTGAGGATCTCAGATTAAACTGGCTATTCATATATTTATTCTGTATGTGAGTATTAATCGTTGTAGCTCATTTTCATACTTTTTCTTTTTGGTAGCATACACGAATATTGTGTAACCTAAGAATAACGCGATTAATACTAATTTCTGTTAGTACAAACAGAAAACGAGCTGCCAAAGTTATTTGTTAGTTATTTTATTTGTGATATTAATCAAATTATTTTTTTTGCTCGTTTTTTCTTAAACCATCATGCAGACAGTTTTTAAAGTAGAAAAAACTGATTACATATTCAGAATCTGCGTAAAAGTCTGCTTCTGATGAACCAAAAAATACGAGAAAATGTCTTATGGGCGCGCAGCGCCAACCGTGCAAACCCAAATATTTTTAACGGGACGATGGCGACCATGGAGCGTAGCGCCGGTGGGCGGGCTTCGCACGGTGGGCGCGTAGCGCCCACTGTGCGAAGTCACATATTTTTAACGGGATAATGGGCGCATAACAACCATAGCTCTTTAATTTACTTTTTTTGTGCTTGAGGATTCGAACACCAAGACTTCCTTATTAAATGATTTTTTTTGCTTATTATATACTGCTTAATATCGAGGTTCGTTTGGAAAAAGTGGCCCAGTTAGCGGGCGTAGCTCGCTAGTCTATACTAATAAAATCCGTGCGCCTCTGTCTGTCTGTCTGCTTGAAGCCGATTACAGTTCGCAACGCGGGCGAGTTGGAAGTCGTGAGAGGTGTCTTTCGATTGGAAAAATTCCGGGGAAGTCATTTCGGGCATTTTCGAAACCGTGGGACCAAAATTAAAAAAGTTATGAATTAAAAACCCCTTGGGAATCGGAACGAAAAGTGTGTCAATTCCCAAACGGAGCTCCGAAGCAGAACACTGCGCCACCTTGCGGTGAAGGTAATGAATTTTTCCCCTTTGGCTAAAAGAAGAAACAGCCGAAAACCTCCTTTTTCTACCGGCGCTAACTGCGTTTTTTCCCTCATCAATTTTTTTTTGACTTTGCCGTAGAATATTTACCGTAGTTTTTGCTAAAATATTGAACTTATAAATAAAACAGGACTATCGAAACTTTTTTTTGCGCGTTTTTTCTTAAACCATTATGTAGACAGTTTTTAAAGTAGAAAAAAACTGATTACATATTCAGAATCTGCGTAAAAATCTGCTTCTGATGAACTGAAAAATACGAAAAAAATCTTATGCGCGCTTAGCGCCCACCGTGTAAAACCAAATATTTTTAAAGGGACTATGGGCGCGAAACGACCATAGCTCCGATCCACAATCTTTTTTTTAAAGTGCACGTGGCCCACCGTGCGAAATCACATATTTTTAATGGGACCATGGCTCTTTAATTTACTTTTTTTTGTTCCTGAGGGTTCGAACACAAAGACTTGCTTATTAAATGAATTTTTTTGCTTATTATATACTGCTTAATACCGAGGTTCGTTTGGAAAAAGTGGCCCAGCTAGCGGGCGTAGCTCGCTACTCTATACTAATAAAATCCGTGCGCCTCTGTCTGTCTGTCTGCTTGAAGCCGATTACAGTTCGCAACGCGGGCGAGTTGGAAGTCGCGAGAGGTGTCTTTCGATTCGAAAAATTCCGGGAAAGTCATTTCGGGCATTTTCGAGACCGTGGGACCATAATTAAAAAAGTTATGAATTAAAAACCGGTCGGGAATCGGAACGGAAAACGTCTAATTTCCCAAATGGAGCTCAAACGGAGCTCTCAGGCACAACACTGCGCCACATTGCGGTGAACGACAAGAACTTTTCCCCTTTGGCTTAAAGAAGAAGCAGTCGAAAACTTCGTTTTCTCCCGTCATTTTGTCAAAGAATGTATAAGAGAAAAAGAACTAATTGGTAAAAAATGTTAAACACGGTTTAATTAATATAATAAGTACAACTATTTAAGCACAGCAAGATATGTTCGCTAAGAGGTAATAGTGTTGCTAATTAATGTTTTGAGGATCTCAGATTAAACTGGCTATTCATATATTTATTCTGTATGTGAGTATTAATCGTTGTAGCTCATTTTCATACTTTTTCTTTTTGGTAGCATACACGAATATTGTGTAACCTAAGAATAACGCGATTAATACTAATTTCTTTTAGTACAAACGGAAAACGAGCTGCCAAAATTATTTGTTAGTTATGTTGTTTGTGATATTAATGAAATTACTTATTTTTTTTAATAGCAGTCTTTTGCAGTTTTTAATACCGAAACTTTTTTTTGCGCGTTTTTTCTTAAACCGTGATGCAGACAGTTTTTAAAATAGAAAAAAACTGATTACATATTCAGAATCTGCGTAAAAGTCTGCTTCTGATGAACCGAAAAATACGAGAAAATGTCTTATGGGCGCGCAGCGCCAACCGTCCAAAACCAAATATTTTTAACGGGACGATGGCGGCCATGGCGCGTAGCGCCCACTGTGCGAAATCAAATATTTTTAACGGTATAGTGGGCGAATAACAACCATAGCTCTTTAATTTACTTTTTTTTGTTCTTGAGGATTCGAACACCAATACTTGCTTATTAAATGAATTTTTTTGCTTATTATATACTGCTTAATATCGAGGTTCGTTTGGAAAAAGTGGCCCAGCTAGCGGGCGTAGCTCGCTAGTTAGACAGAAGCACTGTAAATTTTTTAAGCACCTTTATTCGAGTTTCATATCACAGTTAAACAGCCTCACTAATGGAATTTGAGAACTTGGCATTACTATAAAATACCGACAAAAAAAAATAAATTAATTAATTAATTAAAAAAAAGGTTTATGTTATTGCCGTAGAAATATGCCCATTATGTAAGCTTTCGCCAAGTGACACAAAATATGAAGAAACACACAAACTAAATTAAAACTGAACTGAACTCCGAAGTCAACGTAATTCTTTATATAAGTTATCATCGCGGGAAAAAAGGGATTTCACGACAAACTCTTAATTTGGCAAGAAAATTTTGAGAATTTACTTTTAACCAATGAAATTTAACATGCTGACACAAACATAAAATTAGTTCTCTTTTACGATCGCGTATAGTCAACTAGAATCCCGCATTTAAACAAAAACCACTGAATAGAATTCTGGGTAATTGAACTCTTAATAGAAGAAAATAATAGATTAAATAGTAAGAATGTATTTATTAAAAATACAACACATTGCTCAATGGTGCACAAAACAAGAACTTTAAGATGAACTTGTACAATTAAAATAAAATAAAAATATCAAAGTTTCGCGCCATCTTCAGGAAAATATGATAATGGAAGGACTAAGTTTGTTTCCTGATTGAGAGATAATATTTCTAATAATCTCTCGATCAGGAAGCAAACTTAGTCCTTTCATTATCATATTTTCCTGAAGACGGCCGCAGAAGACGTCGCGAAACGTTGATATTTTTATTTTGTTTTAATTGTACAAGTTCATATTAAAATTCTTGTTTTGTGCACCATTGAGCAATGTGTTGTATTTTTAATAAATATATTTTTACAAGGAAGGTCTCCATACTTGGCATACTCAGAATTTTTTGAAAAAAATACTGATTAACCTACTCATTTATTTAATAAAGGATCAGTCAAATTTAGCGGCGGAATTACAAAAGAAACTCAGTAAAAAATAAAACAGTTTTGAGTATTTGGCGCGAAAAGACGAAAGCGTCACGCAATTTGGCGAGCAACATTTTCCCTCGCCAAAAGCAAACGATTTTAATGCACCTGAAAATTTCTTGTCAATTAAATTTTAGAATACGTGTAAATAATATTTAATGAATTTAAATTTGAACAATGAGAGAGTTCAACATATAGATGCATTTTATATTACATATTTCTGTTGCTTTTATTGCAGTTATTTAATTTTATTAATTCCTTATATATAAATAACTTCATATTGAAAAGTATTTTTTTCATATATTTAAGCGTATGACAAAATAAAGGCAGATGAAGAATGCTGTAGTAACGCATTCCGATGTTTGAGAAGTTTTGTTTCCATAGCAACAAGATTGAATCTACAGAGCTCAATTACATTGGAGTTAATTTTGAGATTGAAACAATTTTAATTAAAATTTTGTTTTAATACATAAAATTTTACAGTTAATTTTTATTCTAAATACATCAAGACAAAAATGTATTCAATACAAACTAGCGTTATATAAATAAAATTTCTGTAAACAAGTTCAAGATGAAACATTTTTACCTTAATAAGACATAAGAGATTTGACATAAAGAAAGTATTTTTTGAAATTTTATTTTGTCGCCAACCGATGATAAATCACCAAATAAAAGAAATGTTTATTATTTTTTTACGAACGTTCTATCGGGGTTCCGCCAAAATTTTTTTATAAACATTTATATCCGCATGAAAAGAACATTCTGTAATTTTTTCAGAATTTTCTGAGTATGCCCGTATGGGGACCTTCCTTGTTAGTAGTTAAATTTTATGGTGCAATTGTCCAATACATATTTATGAAAATAAAAGATATTACGCAACAGATACAAATTAATTTAAGTAATGGGATTTTCCTTTTAAGATTAATGTTTTTTAGAATAAAATAAAATAAAAAAGGTTGATTAAAGGTATGGAATGATAAAATATTATTAAAAGAAAGAAAAAATTTCAATGTTAAAAGTATTAGAAAGTAATTAACTTAGGATTGAGTCGAAATTTTTTTATTATTACATATACAAAAATAAATGCTACAGATATCCTAGGTATTTCCCTGTTGTATTCTTCGAAGTTTTACGCTTAAGAATGTTAAGCATTGCGTTTTTAGTTAAATTCGTCTTAACCTTCTCGCTCCTTATTTTTTCTTTTGTATTAAGATATGTGAAAAAATTGTGCAATTAGTTTACTACATATTTCAAATATACATGCATTTTAGATTTAAAATATGTAAAAAAATTGTAAAAGATTTTTATTTTAATGTATAATTTGATCATAAGAAATGGTTGTTTGAAAATGGAATTCGAAGAGTAATCCTACAAAAGAAAAAGTTTGAAAGTAAATAAATATTAAAATAAAAATTTATTTTATGAAATACAAAGGTAAAACATATATACGCTTAAAATTAAGCAAATTCTTTCAAAAACTGGAAGAGAAATGAAATGATGTTTAGTATGATAAATTTCGAAACAAGGCACGTGGCAAGATCCTACTTTGCAATCATAGCATCAAATTCTTGTTTCTTTGTACGTTTAATTCTCGTTTCTTTTAGAACTTACGTATCGGATTGTTCACATATTTATTTTGTTGTTTTTTCCTAAAATATCTATGTGATTTTTATACTTGTTACCTATACTAAAATGCACATGTACTTACTTAATTTTTATGTTCTGTGCGTAAATAAACCGAATAATTTTAAGTTTTGTGTTTTCTTTTAGATACTTTGAAAGCAATGTTTTCCCATACAACGCTCTGTAGTTGTTGAATAATGTAAATGATTTATCTGGTTTAAATTTTTTAAACTTATTAGCACTTTCTTAAATAGGACTTGATGCCCTATATTAAACAAAACAAAACAATTGTGTATGTAACATAGACCCTCCTGGCCCGGTTGCCCCATGAAATATAAATAATCCGATTTCAACCATTTTTATAGAAATCTCATTAAAAACTTTTTCAATTAAAAGAAAATATAAAAATGGAAATATATTTTTTAAATAGCTATAGCACTAGCCGATCTAAAAATACATAATTGAAATGAAAAAAACTTCTTTAAACACCATAAAATAAGTTAACTGCGCAAGGCCTTTCGAAAGAACTTAGTCTTTCTTCGTCAGGCGCAAAAAATACGTGCGTCCACAATGAATGTAGCGGCACGACTGAAGGGGAATGCGGGAGGGAGAGGGAGCAAGCAGAAGGGACAGCCAATAGGAAAGAAGAAGACAACAGCCAATCACGGAAGAGCATAAACAAAACTAGAAGACAATGAAGGAGAGGAAAGGAAGAAGGGGGGAAGGGAAATGGGAAAAAAGCGGGGTAAATTAAAAAATTAATTAAAAGGAGAGATTAAAATGAAATAAAATGTACGCAAAAAATATATAAATTAGTAATTAAAAAAAAAATTAAAATAAAAATACATAAAAATAAAAAATAGATTACAATTATAAACACACATGAATAAACCTGAAAAATTGTATACATAATATATATTAAAAAATAAATAAATAAATAAATAAATAAATAAATAAATAAATAAATAAATAAATAATAATAATAATAATAATAATTAAATAATAAACTTAATTATGAAGCAGTGCTGAAAAGATTCTTCCAGGCAACGGAGAGGGTTTTAGAATCAGATTTATCATTAACAATAAAATCACGATTAATATAAATAGCTAAATTTTCAAGAAAGTCTAACTCAGAGGAACTATTGGCATTAAAAATAGTTCCTCTGAGTTATTAGTTCCTTTTTTTTTAATTACTAATTTATATATTTTTTGCGTACATTTTATTTCATTTTAATCTCTCCTTTTAGTTAATTTTTTAATTTACCCCGCTTTTTTCCCATTTCCCTTCCCCCCTTCTTCCTTTCCTCTCCTTCATTGTCTTCTAGTTTTGTTTATGCTCTTCCGTGATTGGCTGTTGCCTTCTTCTTTCCTATTGGCTGTCCCTTCTGCTTGCTCCCTCTCCCTCCCGCATTCCCCTTCAGTCGTGCCGCTACATTCATTGTGGACGCACGTATTTTTTGCGCCTGACGAAGAAAGACTAAGTTCTTTCGAAAGGCCTTGCGCAGTTAACTTATTTTATGGTGTTTAAAGAAGTTTTTTTCATTTCAATTGTGTATAACACCAGCTTCAATTTTATACATACATTAAAAATACATAGTTTTGGGTTTAAAAAAATGCATTAATTGAATGTCGAGGTCATAAGACGAAATAATGCGCCTTGAATTTTAATCATGCAGATTCTTTATTTAGTTATTACATTACGTTATAAACAAATTCTTAGATCATATAAATTTCCTTTTCTAAAATTTAGGAAATTATTTATAGTTTACAACTGCATTGTAATTAAAAACATTTTACAAAAACTAATTTCCATCTGGATGTTGCCTCATTACATTTTAATGCCTCGAAACGATGGATATTCTATGTAAATACGGGTATACTAAAGCCTGAATTTTATAAGAGTTATCAATACAATATACTGGAAAATTCTGATGCTTTAAACGCAAATTTATAACGATAAGACTTGTGAATTATCTCAATTTAAGTGTAAATTGCTGCTGGTGTCGTATTATTTTGAATCATTGCATGAGTGCAGCATCATGGCAACTTTATCTAATGTTCGCAGAAAGTATTGTGTAATAGAGACATTCGGGATGTTTGCCGAAAATTTACACATGAAACGAAGTTTAATGAGTTAATGTGGTTAATATCTTTATGATTTTAACATATTTTTCCAGACTAAGTTCAGTAATGTTTGCTATAGGTATAAATTGGATTAATAAGCGAATAGAATGGTCTTTTTTAAAATTATGCTACCTGATTTCGACACGCAAAAAAGAAAAATATCTTTAGTCCAGTCAAATTAGGATGAATTTGGGTCATATTGGGACATAATTCCGAAAGTTTTGAAACTTAGTAATATTGTTTTAGAGAGTCTATTTATGAACACACTATAAGTCCTGATGAATATTGGGTGAGCGCGAGGAGAGGGAAGTAAAATAAGATACCATTTTTTTTGTTAATATCTCGTAATCTATAAGTCTACCGGAAAATTTTCAAATGCAGAATTTAAAAGTAATTAAATTATCTTATATTTTTCTAACGTCCATAGTTAACGAGGTAATTGCATCCAAAAACGAAGAAATTCGACAAAAGTCACACCAGCGCCACAGAGTGGATGAATGGCACTTAAATTGCACATACTTAAATTAAGTTTAAACGAAGGATAATAAAAATTATGTTTAGGAAAATGGAAGCCTGTTTCTGTTAACATAAAACATACAAAAAAATAAATATGCTTAAAAAACAATCATATAGAAATAAACAATGTACTTAACTCTGTGGTCATTTTGAAGAACCGAGGTTCAAGGGGAAATTTCAAAAGATGTTGATTTGTGCTACATTCCCATAAAGTCATACTTTTGAACAGATGGTGGACTGTTTGAGCAGTCTTTATAATATTAGAAGGTGTAGAAACATGTGATTCCTAATTTTTTGCATTCACAATTGTTCCTACAACCAGCTGTGCACTGACAGATGATGTGATCTTGTTGCCCCTGAGGGAATGATTGTGTTAGGCACTAACTTATTACAAACTTACGTTTTTAACCCCAAATCTCATAGACCATGCATTTCCATATTATAGGTAATTTGCTAAATCACCATTATTACGTTTGCACAAGGAAATCTGTTGGAATATAATTAGAGGATCTACATTTACAGTGGTATTATGAAGTTTTATTGAATTGTGCTTACTGTAAGGGATTCTGCTGTACCTATCTGAATTAGTATTACATCTAAGTTGCATTTGGCAGACACTTGAATCATCTTTTTATTCACGATTTCCAAAGTTTTGAAGTAGGCGACAATTTCATCTTCAATAAGCCCAGAAGACATTGATATAATTTTATCTATCTGAGGATAGGGCGAATGATTTCCAAACTCATTTGAAAGTTTGAAGTTATCTGCAGTATCTCTATCCATCCGAATTTCACGAAACTCTTCATGCAGTATACCAGAAGAGAGAGTTAAACCACAGAATCCTTACAGAGTGGTACAAATATGAAAGATAGATATGGCGTCAAGAACTCGACTATTCAAAACGCTGTCACTTATCCCTTGTCCATGTGTGCGTCTTCATGAGCATTTCATAGATCGCATTAGTGTTTACTCAATGGTTATATTAGATAAAACTCCTGTTCTAAACTTGCCGCTTCATCGAATTGTGAAGTAGCTCTGTCGAACAAACTTTTCGTATTTCTTTTTGGTCAATACAGATTGAAGGCTCACAATGTCTATAATCTATACAAAAATAGATATACCAAAAGAAAATTACATCAGGAAATTAAAATGGCGCCAAGCCATTCTTTTTAAAATGAAGGCCAACCCGATTACGGAACATATAATCTATATAACATAAATTATATTTATGAAAAATGCTATTTGTTGAAGTTATTGTTCAAGAATCCCTTCACCTGTCCACAGTATTTACTAACCCTCGTTTAAATTTTAGTTAAGGAGGTACAATATAAGTGTAGTTGACTGGCTCTCTGGCGCTAGTGTACCTTTTTTCTTCATATTTGAATGCAATTATCTCGTTAATTATGGACGCTAGAAAAAAATGTATGGGAAATTTATTGTAGAGAATTTAATTGTCATTAATTTCTCTATTTAAAAATTTTCCGTAGGACTTATAGATTAGGAATTTATAACAAAAGGAAAACCGAAAAAAGTACCTTTTTTTATTCTCCCCTCCTCGCGTTCATCCCCTATTCATCAGGACTTTTAGTATGTTCATTAGTAGACCCTTACAAACAACATTACTAAGTTTCAAAACTTTCGGAGTTATGTCTAGAAAAAAAACCTAATTTGACTAATTCATTATTGATCTGGTTGTTCAAAATTGTAATGACATGAATAGAAAAAAATGAATAATAATAAAAGAAAGTATTTGCTGCCCATATGTGTGTGTTTGTCTTTTCGGGATGTTAAGAGAAATATACCACATTAGTATATAAGCCCCGTCAAAAATGACGTTATTTTTACTTGCGTTCCATTTACATAAGAATTCATGCAAACAAACAGAATGGAGATCTTATTATTGAAGAATTTGTATTGTCGTAAAGATAATTTTAAAAATAGCAATAGATTTCTACAAATACAAATAATCAGTTTGTTTTTTTTACTTGTTAAATTTTCAAATAGTTCAACAATTCGAAAAAAATGCAGTATTTATCACAATAATAATAATAATTTAATAATGCTTAACTAAATAAAACACAATTTCTGAAGATTTCACAAAATATTAGAATTAAATATTCAATTTTTATAAAATTTAAATTTTTACATTATTTTTATAAAAAGCAATAACTGGGCAATTTTTTTTGTCATAGATATAGTAAGAATATAAGATAAGGTTCCTAATTTATCGACTAATGGAGCTTTATGGTTTGTTTTTAAATATGGATTTGGTGCCATCTAGCAGCAGTTAGTGTAAACAAAAGAATTTTTTCGTACAACTAATTTCTTATATAAAATAGGCAGAAGCTAAGGCATTGATTAATCAGAATCAATTTTTAAAACTTCAGCTATGTAACTTTAAAAATTTATCATAATGAGATGGCAGGTAGTTCTTACAACTTTAAATGACATTCTCTTAAAGCAAAAGTGCGGTGAAGTCTAAAGGAAAGCCGAAAAAGTTTCGTCAAGAATCCGAGGGAATTTTGGTAGGAGAAAATCCAGTTTGGCGCATTTCCTTTGCCCATCATAATCAGATAGCAGACCGTGACGTTTTTGCTACAAAAAGAGGCTAGACGTTCTGAGTCTACTTAGAATGAAAAATCTGTAGTTACACCCTTCCTCACCAAAAGTTATTGCGTCCAAAGTCTTCTTCTGCTCCAGACAAGATGGATATATCATTTGAAAAGCAATCCAATGTTTTCATAATATCAAACGTACAATAATGAAAAAAAAAATTCTACTGCTGAAAAAGCTGTTAATGCGCGGCTTATTATTCGTTAAATAGGAGTTTTTATCTTCATTATTGTTGGAAAAAATGAAAGTTCGTTAAAACATCGAAATCCGTTTAATCGGATTCCGATTGTACATTATTTTCAAAATTTAAAGCATTTTCATCCTTTACAAAAGTAAACAAAATATTTTTCTATATCTATTTGCAATCATACTTGATAAAATCTAATAGGTTAACAAAGCAAAAATAGTAAAACAATGAGGAATTTTTAGAAAGTTTTACTTGCCAAGGACATCCTTTTACCAATTGACAAACCACAATACACAGTACTGTTCACATATGCTTTTGTGTGAAGTAATAAGATAATGGTATGTTTATAAGCTCATGTTTATGCTACTTTAGTAAATATATGAATATTATCTAAAAATAAAAATGTACTGGAGCTGCACTATTTGGGTTTCACCGCAAATTAAACACCACATGAAGCTAAAATGTATATCAGTAAGGATATTTTTAAAACATTGACAAAATCACGGAATAAAACGAGCAAGAGACAGACTGTTTGAGGTTAATACTGGCACTTCTCGTCGCCTTTCGTTAATAGCTGTGATAGAAAATAATGGAATCTATACTTCTGAGCGCTAAATAAGAATATTATTAAAGATGAGCGATACACTACGTCACATAATAATATTTTTGGTTGGGAAGGACGCAAATTTTTGGAAATGATAGAAAAAGGAAATTTGAAACAGTTATTTTGTTAGGCTTTGGGGCGCAGTATTTATGAATTCCAGTGGACTCCGACCAGTATTTAATTATTGACTAGAAATAAAAAAGGATCGGAGCTGAGCTATTGCGCAAATAATCACATTGTTCATACGTAAATAAAATCTATAAATATGGCAGTTTTCTTACATTTTTTTTATTTGACGAAAATTATTATCATCGTATGTAATTGAATCGATGTTCTTTGGTTGAAAATGCGAATTAAGGTATCTGTAAAAAATGACATTTTAGTTTTAAATGTTATACTTAATTCCCAATCCTATATGAGTTCTCTTTACAACATATTTCCATTTTTGTGTCTGCGTATAAAAATAAACAGAAATTCGCTTGGGATTTTCCTTTTATAAAGTATTTTTAAATATCTGTCTGGCACAATAATTTTCGCTTTCTATACGCCCGCATTTATTGTCTTTCTAGATGTATCTAAATTTTTTTTAATAATATGGGGCAGATATATATTGTTTTATTTTCATTCATACTGAGCGTTAATTTTTCCTTCTTAAAATAACCCGAGCTTTATCATTTAATAATACAGATAAATAATAACAGTTTTTCTGATACTACATTTACATTTTTCTTTTATGGATATTTCTTATGACTTGAGAAATATTTGCTAAATACGAAAATTTTCACTGGTCTGTTTAAAATGCGAATAAGTATTTATAATGGTTTTTAAAAGATTAAAATTTGATATCTCTGTATCATTATTTAATATAATTGAACAATATTTTTAGCTTACAAATGTGGATTAAAATATCAATAAAAAAATGAAATTTAATTTTAAATACAGAGTGTTCCAAAAATAACGATCCACTCCACTTCTATGAAAACATTAATCTATTGGTTTCTTTCACAGGTGCTTGAAAAAATGTTCTCCTAAAAAAAAAAAAAAAAAAAAAAAAAAAAAAAAAAAAAATAATAATAAGATTTGTGGAATTCTGTGGGATCAAACATATGAAGAGGTGCGTCAGCTGTACCAACTAAAATACGGAAAACAGACACCAATAGGAGCCAATATCAGCCTATTGGAGAACGTGGTCTGTTTTCAACTGCCTCACAAATACTCTTCATGGTATCGTCAGATATTGATGGTACACTGTAAAAAAGTTGCAGTAGAGATTCCAGACAATGTCCGTAAAAAACGGACTTTATTCGTATATTATATGCGTACCATATTCGTGTATCGACTTTATTTATTACGTTAACGGATTTTGCCCGTAAAACACAAAAATACGGAAGTTGACCGTTTATGTGTAAAAAGTGACATGTTCCGTAAATTTACTGGATAATTCTAGGTAAAGTAACGTAATTTTTTTTTTTTTTTTTTTACAGTGTAGTCCAAGACGTTTTCCAGATTAAAATTTGATATCTTTGTATAGCATTGTATGTAACTGAATCAAGAAATATTTTTATGCTATAAATGTGAATTATTATATCAGTATAAAATGAAATTTTAGTTTTAAATATTATGCGTAATTCTTTCCAATTCACTCTAGAACAGGGGTGCAAAAATCCATATGCCTGCGCGTCGTCTTTCACCGCTAAAATTTAAAAGTTTTCTCCATTAAAAACTTATTGGCATCCTAACACGAATTTAACTCGACAAAAATAAATAGACAAAAATAAAATAAATTTAGTGGTTAGAGACTGTCTCCTGATGCCTAGATTTTTGCACCCCTGGTCGAGAATATGTTTCCGTTATTGTGCCTGAGTACGAAAATAAATGGTAATTTATTTGAGATTTTCCTTTTATAACGTCTTTTTAAATAGATCTCTGGCCCAATTATTTTCTGTTTTATATGCCTACATTTATTATCATTGTTGATGTATATGTTACAGGCCAAACCCGATTTTAGGCCAAACTAGATTGGCCCAGGCCAAACTAGTTTATCCTAACGCCCATCGGATAGACTAGTTTTTCCTAGGCCAAACCGGTCTATCCTAACGCCCATCGGATAAACTAGTTTTTCCTAGGCCAAACCGGTCTATCCTAACGCCCATCGGATAAACTAGATTTTCCTAGGCAAAACTAGTCTATCCGAAGGCCCGTAGGACAATCTAGTTTTTCCTAGGCCAAACTAGTTTGGCCTAACTCTTATAGGATAAACTAGTTTAGCCTGCTGTTTATTGGTCTGAACTAGTTTCTCCTAGGCCGATCTAGTTTATCCTAGGCCAATTCAATTTGGCGTGATTTTATTGAATTCAATGGCACCGTAGCGCCAACATTCTAGTTTGTCCTAGGCTGATCTAGTTTATCCTAGGCAATTTCATTTTACGTGTTTTTAGCTCGCAAGCGTCAAAGCATGAGAAATAAGGGGCTCGCAGGTTCTGTATATATGAATGTACGCATGTATGTACGAATGTACGTACGTATGTACGTGCGTATGCACGTAACACGATAGCTCGTGATAGAAATATCCGATTTGCTTCAAATTTTGGATGTACGTTCATTGATATAAGGTACTTTTCTGATTAATTTTGGGAATTCATTGGATAAGAATAAAGGGAAGCGAAAGGGAGGCTAATCCCCCACCGTTAATTTAGAGAAATAGATTTTTGATGCAGGATTATCAGTTTTTATTTAAAATTTTAGATATAGGATCATTCTGACTAGGCGCCTCCATGATTAGTTGTGGATGTTTATTGTTTAAGTGTAAAAAAGGGGCAATGTTGGTTACCCCCCCACCCCATAATTTAGAAAAATGGTTTTTGACGCAGAATTTACGGATATGCTTCACATTTGTATACACGTTTTTTCTGATAAGGCGATTCCCTGAATAGTTTTGGGGGTTTAATGGTTAAGTATGAAGGGAAAAATGAACGATTACCCTCTTGCATAGAAAAAACTAGTTTATCTTATGGGCATTTAGATAAACAAGTTTGCTGTAGAAAAAACTAATTTATCCAATTGGCATAAGGATAAAATAGTTTGGTCGATGCTAATCTAATTTAGCTCGAAAACGGTTTTGGCCAGTAAAAAACATATCTTTCACTAGAAAAAGTATAAATGTGTGTCGAGAGTCATTGCTTATAACACCAATACAGAAATTTAACATGTTCACCTTAGAGACAGGATGCATTGGACATGGTGTTTGCTTATTCAAGCAAATTATTATTATTTACTTTAATGTTATTTACTTTTGTACAGGCAGAGGTAACAGACAGAGGCTCTGTCTGTACAAAAATCAGTGAAATAAGACTCAGTCCGGCTCGATCTGGCCCTACTCAATTTCTGCAAAAAAATTCAGGTTTTACTTCACATACAATTAAGATTCCTTTAAAAAATACTGCTTATATATTTATTGGATAAATTTACAATGTATTTTTAAATTATGTTGTGTTCACAGAATGAAAAATACACAATGTATTAATGATTATCTAGATTCTTAGAGTTTCAATATTCAAATACGGATTCATTAAATAATCAATGTAGTTTAGAAGAAAAGAAAAAATATGAGAGTTATAAGTATCATAACTTTTGAATCCGTTCAGTAAAAAGTAGATTTATGAATATATTTATTTCTCTGTCATTCCTTAAGGCTTTTCTCAAATCCTAAAGAGCTACATCCTAACACATTTATGAACTACTTCCTTTTCGGAAATGCATAAGGTTAACAGATTCAGATGATATATAATCGAATGGCGTAAACCATTTTTTCATAAAAGCGATGTATCTTTGAGAAAATAATAAAGCTAAGTTTTGAATCGAATTTCCGGTTACGACTTCACGAAAAAAAAAAAATTGACGCCGTGACAAGAATAACTTATATGTCGACAGGTAATTAATTTCTCAAAAATAGAAAATGCTGCTCGATTGCAAATTTTGTTCAGCTTCATTCTGGCTCGAATATGCAATAATAATAATAATAATAATAATAATAATAATAATAATAATAATAATAATAATAATAATAATAATAATAATAATAATAATAATAATAAATGCAAGTCAGATCTCAGTTGGCACGAGCGTGCAGAAAAAAAAGCAAACACCATGTCCAATGCATCATGTCTCTAAGGTGAACATGTTAAATTTCTGTATTGGTGTTATAAGCAATGACTCTTGACACATATTTATACTTTTTCTAGTGAAAGATATGTTTTTTACTGGCCAGACCCGTTTTCGAGCTAAATTAGATTAGCCTCGGCCAAACTATTTTATCCTTATGCCAATTAGATAAACTAGTTTTTTCTACACCAAACTTGTTTATCTATGCCCATAGGATAAACTAGTTTTCTCTATGTAAGAGATGTAATTTTTCCCTTCATGCTTAACCATTAATCCCCAAAACTATTCAGGGAATCGCCTTATCAGAAAGAACCTATATACAAATGTGAAGCAAATTCGTAAATTCTGCGTCAAAAACCATTTATCTAAATTATGGGGAAGGGTTAACCTACATTGCCCTTTTTTACACTTAAATAATAAACATCCACAACTAATCATGGAGGCGCCTTGTCAGAATGATCCTATATCTAAAATTTTAAATGAAAACTGATAATTCTGCATCAAAAACCCATTTCTCTAAATTAACGGTGGGGGACTAGCCTCCCGTTCGCTCCCCTTTATTCTTATCCAATGAATTCCCAAAATTAATCAGAAAAGTACCTTATATCAATGAACGTACATCCAAAATTTGAAGCAAATCGGATATGTCTATCACGAGTTATCGCGTTACGTACATATGCACGTACATACGTACGTACATTCGTACATACATAAGTGCATTCATACATACAGAACCTGCGAGCCCATTATTTCTCAGGCGTTGACGCCTGCGAGCTAAAAACACGTAAAATTAAATTGGCCTAGGATAAACTAGATCAGCCTAGGACAAATTAGAATGTTGGCGCTGATGCGGTCATTGAATTCAATAAAATCACGCCAAATTGAATTGGCCTAGGATAAACTAGATCGGCCTAGGAGAAACTAGTTCAGACCAATAAACAGCAGGCTAAACTAGTTTATCCTATAAAAGTTAGGCCAAACTAGTTTGGCCTAGGAAAAACTAGATTGTCCTATGGGCCTTAGGGTAGACTAGTTTGGCCTAGGAAAAACTAGTTTATCCGATGGGCCTTAGGATAGACCGGTTTGGCCTAGGAAAAACTAGTCTATCCGATGGGCGTTAGGATAAACTAGTTTGGTCTAGGCTAATCTAGTTTGGCCTGTAACATATATAAAAAGTTTCTTTTAATAGTGTATGGCAGATATATTTCAGATTATTTTCATTCACACCAAGCGTTAATTATTCCTTCTTAAAATAAGACGAGTGTTAGGATGTAGGGATGATTTTCAGATTATTTTTTTTTCTAAAAAAAATTCAGATCAATATTCTAAGAAAAATTAATTAATTAATACTCATTTCAAAAAAAATAATTTTAATCTTCCATAATTTCATTAATATATCCTATAAATCCAGTATTTTCATTTGATACATCGCAGCTTCCCTATTTGACCTAATAGCAATATACAAAAAAAAATATTTTTCTAATTTATTTTATTATTATTTATTCATTCTTAAAATTATATTATTCAGTCTTAATTTTAAATATAGATCATTTTCATATAATCGCCCGGTCTTTTAATCGTATAATTAGCAATTTATGCTATTTCAAAATTTAAGATAATCTCCGTATTTTTATGTGACGGTCGCTAATTTTTCCTTTTTAGCGCACCGCCATTTTCTTTCTTGCTTCGTCTGTTTTGACCAGGCATGAGTCATCATGCTTGAGATTCTTCCAGAAGCTTCGAGTCACTTCCATTTCTAACACCTCCCACGTGAAATTAGGGGAATCCCCCGATAGAAGCTTCCAGAAAACGCTTCTGATTGGTTGAGAATGGCGTTGCGGACGAGCACTGAAATTTTTCGCGGGCGATTCGGAGAGATTCAAAAAATTATCCGAGCGAGCAAGACGTAAAAGAGGATTGGGGATTTTTCCCCCGGCTGGACCTTCGGGTCTAGCGCCGGCAAAGATGTTTTTTTTTCAAATTTGGCAGATTTTAGATATTTTCAGAGGAAGATCGTCTTTTCAGTTCTGTACAACAAGATTTAATTTTTATTATCTTCGCTTCAAATATTAAGTAAAAGTACCTCCAGCCAACTTTATCTTCGCTTCAAATATTAAGTAAAAGTACCTCCAGCCAACTTATGAGTTTCACTCTCCCGTTGTCCGAGTTTACTTATCCTGTTTGATCAATTTGCTAACAACTTCAAAGTCTGGGAAATTTACAGCTGACATCGTGAGAACCTTCGTGAATGAAGTATACCTATTTAATGCAGGCAATTTATCCAATGGATCAACGCCAGACGTTGTCCACCTCCAAGGCCTGATATCACTGGATTTCTTCACAAGTGTCACCGGTGTAGCGAGGATTAACTGTACCCCAGCCAACATCATTTATTACTGTCAAGACAATGGATGTGATTATAAAGTATCAAACTAAAGGAACTTATGCGAACAGTAATTCGAACGTTCCACGAGATATATTTTTCATAAATATTTAGTTTTTCTGTAAAGGGATGCATGGCCATGTTCTCCACAGTTTATTCTCTTGCCAATCATGAATAAAATCGATAATTTGTAAGTAGAAAAATAGTGTCTTCTCTGTGAATGCTGTTTGGGTGAGTGTTTTATTGTTTTTCTTTTCTTTTTATTTTAGGTAACATTTAACAGTATGTTGAAATAGTTGAATTAATATAACTTGCGGCACAACGCTTAATTGATTTACTTCCACTATTCGACACGCGCTGCTATCTGTATTTGAGGAATCTGTTTCCGGGCAATATACTATTTGAGCTGACTCGTCTGTTTTGATGAGTTCGGCTGCCGGAATATCGCTCGGATCGGGTTCCCCAAATACAACACCATAGCATTAATTGGCGCCGTGTTACCGTTTAGGATCTTACCTAGCTTTTTTTTTTACTTTTGAGATAATGGTTAATTTATTTAAGTTTTTTAAGATTAAACTTAGCTTTGTTAAATAATAATTTTTTACTTGACTATCGTGAATTTTAACGATTTAGAGTAAATTTTTAGCGATAGTTTGGAATTTTTTTTTGAAATAAATAAGGATTTTTATTTTTCTGACAAATTCATGTGAACATCAGAGAAACATGATTATAACATGAGAATAATATAATATTCTCATATACTTTGATAATAATGTATTTTTTTATATAAAATGTGTACTCTCTTGTCTTTTATATATAGAACAGTATTTGTGAAATATTATTTAAAAAAAAAAAAATAGTCAATTTTCTAAATAAATATTTGTGGTGCCATAGCAATATTTTCCATATCAATTGCAACAATAATGTAATGTTTTTTTATTTCCTGCAGGCAGGAAATGGTGTGCATAATTTTAATGTACACTCTGATTAATTCATTAATGTTTGTTGTGTATGGTAGTGGTACTACTATTAAAATAATAATAAATAATATAGATAAAATAAAAAATAAACAAAAATTGAACAACAAAATATTTATATTAAATTTGAACAATTAAAAATATGCTATTTTTTTATTGTGTATGTAATATTGAGTAATATTTTTCAAAAAAAAAAAATTACTATTGAATTAATTTTCTCCAGTGCTATATTTTTTTCATACCCCTCAAATATTTTTATTTTTTATTTTCTAGAGCTTTACACCCCCCCCCCCCTAAAGTTTCAAAAAATATTCTGGGGTGATAGGGGATAAAATTTATATTCAATTTTGCTTTTTATGTGTATTATGATTTCATGCTTTTCTTTTGCTCAATAGTTTGAACTTTTAGGATATATTTGTCATTCATTTTCATTTTATTATTGGGGCTGTCTATTCATTTAAACGTTTAGTAGTAGCCTGGAGAATAGTAAGTGCTTTGCACTGACCGGATTTTAGGGATGTGACACAGGGAAAAATAGCTCTTTCCTCCACCCTCCGGATTTCTCGAAATTGTATTATGAAAGGGATGATAAAATTCCTATCTTGATATTTTATTAATTAACTTATGCAATAGTCAAAATTTAATAATCTTTATATCAATTTAAATATTTGTTTACACTGGAAGAATTTTTGTTCAAATTTCACTGAGGAGGCCAAAACTATATTTTAATAATTATTTTGAAATATATAGATAAGAAAGGGTACCCTAATCAAATATATAAAATGAAGGAGAAATAATAAGAATATTCATAATAAAATGAATATAAATGAAAATTATTTTTGAAAGATGTATAAAAAATGCATCAATAATGTAATTATAGACCTTGGGATGTTTTATCGGTCACTTTTCTCTACCTAGCTTGATCGTACTTATTCTCAATTAGTGCGGCTAGAAGAGATTTTAGATGTTTTGGCAGTTAGTTCTGCGGAAATTCTTTTTTTCCATGATGTCACAATTAGAGATTTTGCGGCTGTGGTTTCCTCGTGTCACCACAATTTATGCATTTATTCGTTTGTTGACGATAGACTATTTTAGTGCCAAAACTATCTTTCTGGTGATTTTAAGGTCCTTTTTTTTCCTTTTTTGATTGAGATTGGAAAAACCAATCAATTTAATTTAATTGAAGTTTTGCCAGATTCCTCAGTAATAATATTGGTAATTTTTATGACCATTTTACAATATATCTTTGATAAGATTAATTAATATAATCTTTAAAATATTTATTTACTTTTATAATTATCACTAAATGAATTTAAGAGAGTCACTGTACAACTTACCTTTTGAAGTTATTTTCTGTTCAGCACACTTTGATGAAATCTAAATTTCAAAACAAATCTTTTTTTGTCCTCTTTTTTCAGATTATTTCCCTGCCATTGAATTTTACATGATATTCTATATATTAATTTTATATGGTTTAAACTGTTTATTTATGGTAATGAATATAAAGGTTATTTTGTTTTAAGAAAAATATTGATTCAAAAGAATCATAAAATTGGTATAAAAGCATTTGTGTTTATTTTTGTGAATGTGTGATAACACAGAAAATTAAAAAAAAAAAAAAAAAGCAAGCAATAGCAATGGAAGTAAATAACAAATAAATAATATAAATTCATGTTAAATATTTTTTCTTACAGGACAAAATTAATAATTTTTGCTTTTTAATTGTTGATCCCTTTGTTTATATTTATTATTTTAATTTTAAATTCAGATTTTTTCATATATTTCTCTAAATTTTCAATCTTTTAGTATTTAAATTTTGACTTCTATAATTTTAAATGGGTAACAATAGTGTGACAACTGCTTGCTCTTTTATGCTTTGCTAATAAACAAATCAGGGACTGCCAAACCCGAGTTTGCTTTCGATATGTGTGGCCGGCTACCACGTATTATCTTAAGAATTAGTAGGGCATATTATTAAATTTATTTAAATAAATTCTAATATTAAAAATCTTTTAAAAATAATACAGTAATTTCAATCAAATTTTAATTGTAGGTTGTCACTTGCTTTAATAGATATTAATCAAAAATAAGTGTATAAATAAATAGGGAAAAACTTTACTTTGCATAATTTTTAATTTATTGCTGGTTGTTATATACTGGGGTAATATTTCAATATTAAAATTCTGATTAATTTTTCAAATAATTCATAATTTGTCTTAAAATTTTAAAACAAGTAATCTTAAAACTTTGCCATTGCTCTGAAAGCTGCTCTTGGAATTTTTCAAATTTTTCTAAAAATTTTGGACAAAGCAGACGCAGAGGGTCAACTCGGCTTAGCTTGGGAATTAATCCAAATTCAAAGAATTTTGGCCCTCCGATATTCCCTCACGGTGCAGTCCATCATAAAATTTTTACGATACTGATGATTCCTTATGGGTGTCTATAACTTCCACTTGTGGATTATTAGTTAGGTTCACTGTTTCGAATCTAGGACACCTAGAGAGATTTTGGATGCAGTGTTATTTAATTTTCAATTTTTTTTTCTGTCACTCAATTACAAATATTTCTGAAAAATAAATTATTTATGTTTATCACAATTTTACCATTCAGCATTGTCCTGTATATATGCATATTAACTATGGTTCATTCACTAGATACATAATATTTTTTTTTCATGAAAGCCATATATAATGTAATCATAATGTGCATATTTGAAAATTTCAATGTATTGGTGTTACATCAAGAAAACTTTACATAAAAATTTTATACTATGTAATGGTGTTCACATGAATAATTTTTTTTTCTCCTCCCCCTTTTCACTCACCCTTGGTTGTATTGAATGATACTTGCAAAGATATGTATTATTTGTATTCTAGATCAATATATTTTATTCTAATGTTTATATCTTATACCTTTTAAATGTAATTTTTTTTATTGGGCTGTCTGGTCAAAGTGTTAGTCTTACACACAATCCAATCGTTTGATTCAAACGTGTCAAAATTTTTCTTTGCATATGTTGTATGCATTTGAGATCCCAGGATCTCATTCTTTTTTTTTTGTTAGAGGCTGGAGGTAATGCTAGGATGTAGGGATGATTTTCAGATTATTTTTTTTTCTAAAAAAAATTCAGATCAATATTCTAAGAAAAATTAATTAATTAATACTCATTTCAAAAAAAATAATTTTAATCTTCCATAATTTCATTAATATATCCTATAAATCCAGTATTTTCATTTGATACATCGCAGCTTCCCTATTTGACCTAATAGCAATATACAAAAAAAATATTTTTCTAATTTATTTTATTATTATTTATTCATTCTTAAAATTATATTATTCAGTCTTAATTTTAAATATAGATCATTTTCATATAATCGCCCGGTCTTTTAATCGTATAATTAGCAATTTATGCTATTTCAAAATTTAAGATAATCTCCGTATTTTTATGTGACGGTCGCTAATTTTTCCTTTTTAGCGCACCGCCATTTTCTTTCTTGCTTCGTCTGTTTTGACCAGGCATGAGTCATCATGCTTGAGATTCTTCCAGAAGCTTCGAGTCACTTCCATTTCTAACACCTCCCACGTGAAATTAGGGGAATCCCCCGATAGAAGCTTCCAGAAAACGCTTCTGATTGGTTGAGAATGGCGTTGCGGACGAGCACTGAAATTTTTCGCGGGCGATTCGGAGAGATTCAAAAAATTATCCGAGCGAGCAAGACGTAAAAGAGGATTGGGGATTTTTCCCCCGGCTGGACCTTCGGGTCTAGCGCCGGCAAAGATGTTTTTTTTTTCAAATTTGGCAGATTTTAGATATTTTCAGAGGAAGATCGTCTTTTCAGTTCTGTACAACAAGATTTAATTTTTATTATCTTCGCTTCAAATATTAAGTAAAAGTACCTCCAGCCAACTTTATCTTCGCTTCAAATATTAAGTAAAAGTACCTCCAGCCAACTTATGAGTTTCACTCTCCCGTTGTCCGAGTTTACTTATCCTGTTTGATCAATTTGCTAACAACTTCAAAGTCTGGGAAATTTACAGCTGACATCGTGAGAACCTTCGTGAATGAAGTATACCTATTTAACCACTTAACTGGCGACGGGTATGGGACAACAGTGCGTTTACCCCCGACTTATCTCGGGGCAGACGGTGAAGTGGTTAATGCAGGCAATTTATCCAATGGATCAACGCCAGACGTTGTCCACCTCCAAGGCCTGATATCACCGGATTTCTTCACAAGTGTCACCGGTGTAGCGAGGATTAACTGTACCCCAGCCAACATCATTTATTACTGTCAAGACAATGGATGTGATTATAAAGTATCAAACTAAAGGAACTTATGCGAACTGTAATTCGAACGTTTCACGAGATATATTTTTCATAAATATTTAGTTTTTCTGTAAAGGGATGCATGGCCATGTTCTCCACAGTTTATTCTCTTGCCAATCATGAATAAAATCGATAATTTGTAAGTAGAAAAATAGTGTCTTCTCTGTGAATGCTGTTTGGGTGAGTGTTTTATTGTTTTTCTTTTCTTTTTATTTTAGGTAACATTTAACAGTATGTTGAAATAGTTGAATTAATATAACTTGCGGCACAACGCTTAATTGATTTACTTCCACTATTCGACACGCGCTGCTATCTGTATTTGAGGAATCTGTTTCCGGGCAATGTACTATTTGAGCTGACTCGTCTGTTTTGATGAGTTCGGCTGCCGGAATATCGCTCGGATCGGGTTCCCCAAATACAACACCATAGCAACGAGGTTTGCATTTCATAATGCAGATGAGTGAAAACGGTTTTCCTGATATCATATTACATTTTTCTTTTATGGATATTATTTTTGAAATGATAATTATTTGGCGACTACGAAATTTTTTACTGACGCATTTAAAATTCGAATACGTGTCTATAACGGTTTTTAAAAGATTAAAATTTTATATCTCTATAATATCATTGAGTGTTAATTGAATATAAAAATATTTTTAGGTTACAAATGTGAGTTATAAAATCAATAAAAAATGAAATTTTAGTTTTAAATATTATGCGTAATTTTAACCAGTACATTCTAAGATATAGTTCCGCTACTGTGCTTGTGTATGAAAATACACAGAGATTCTTTTTGGGATTTTCCTTTTATAAAGTCTTTTTAAATATCTGTTTGACACAACCATTTCTCTTTATATATGCCCACGCTTAATATCATTGCAGATTTATATAAAAAGGTTCTTTTGATAATATGTAACAGGTATATTTCGCTTTTTTTTTCATTTACACTAAGCGTTAATGTTTCCTTCATAAAATAAACCGAACTTTTGCATTCAATAATGCAGATGAATGGAAACAGTTTAGCTGATACTCTATCACATTTTTCATTTAAAACTTTTTGTTTGTTTTGAACAAATTTAATAAAAAGTTAAATGTTAGTTTTAAATACTATGCTTAATTATCCAATTAACTCTAGAATATGACACCTTTTTTGTGTCTGCGTATGTAAATAAACAACAATTCTTTTGAGATTTTCCTTTTATAATGTCTTTTTAAATAGATGTCTCCCCCAATCATTTTCTCTTTTTATGATCCCACATTTATTATCATTGTAGATGTATATAAAAATTTCTTTTAATAATGTGTGGCAGATATATTCCATTTTATTTTAATCAGACTAAAAGTGAATTTTTCTTTCTTAAAAAAAGCCGAGCTTTGGCATTGTATTTAATAATGCACATAAATTGAAACAGTTTTCCTGGTACTATATTACATTTTTCTTTTATGGATATTATCTTTGAAAAGAGAAATATTTGCTGACTCTAAAATTTTTTACTGGTGTGTTTAAAATACGAATAAGTTTCTATAATGATTTTTTGAAGTTTAAAATTTGACATTCGTATTTCTAATTCCAAGAAAAGTAGTTATTTTACTGCTTATTTAAATTGCTACACGCTTAAAAAATATAAATGTATATTGTTTATGACAAAACTAAGCGCTTTTTTTGCATAATAAAGACTTTCTAAGAAAACGTATCTTAAATCTTGATAAAAGCAATATATTAAACTAATTCATTTTCAGGAGTAATGCATGTTAAGTTTATAAATCTAAAAAAATGTTCATGCAAAATTTAAATCATTTTTAACAATTTTACTGCCGCCACATTTTTCAAAATCCGTCCCAATGTTACCGGCTTTTTCCCTTCTCGTATAATTCTTACAAATAAAACAATTCAATTTTTTCATAAATTATAAAAAAATAAGGACTTTAAAGTGCTTAAAACGAATTATGAGAAATTTCTTCGCAAAATTAAAAAAAACAATGTTCAAACCAACTTTGTTGCACAAAAGGATAGGTGATACTGAGTGCTACCATAAAGGAGAAAGAGTGTCGGCAGGTACCTCTGGTATAAAGAGAGAGCCCCTAAAAAATTGAAAACGAGCTTCGAAAGATGTTGATGCTCATTACATAAAATAGATATTTAACTCGGAAAATACTTTGGACCTGGTAGCCAAAGTGTTAACCCTTCATTAGATCCATGTCATTTTTTTTACAGTGTAGATGCTTCAGCTCCTGCAAGTGGAACTTTGTCGATAATCACCGGCTCAATTGTACATTCTGCTCTTACTGGCTCATCATCAACAGAACGGTTTCGTCGAACTTAGAATCATACTTTTAACTGCATTTACGGACATGGGTCCTCTCATCAAATTTTCTATCGGTGGATAAGCATGGAGTGCTGCTGAAGCATTGTTCTTCTCATGATAAAAAGGTTTTACGATCAATGTGCGTTACTTCTTAATCAGCGGCATGTTCAGTGAGGACAAATAATTTCGTTGAATCATACATACGGTTTTTATAGCGAAATTACATTAGATTCTCATTTGTATATGGGTTTGAAATTACAGTGTCACCATAGAGGCGTAATTTCAAACTTTTTATACGAAAATGTAGGTCGCATGATCTACATAACATGCATTTACAGCTTCTTCAGGATCCGTTCAGTAGAATCGGACCCACGTGCTTCTGAGTACCCTCAGTTTAATTTTAACAATCCTGTAGGAATATATTTCATCAAGACATTAAATTTATTATTGAACATAAAAGTAAAGAAATTATAAACATGGGGAAAATGCCATTTAAAGATTTAATTTGTGTGAATAATTGCACTGAATGTATTTACAAAATTTACAACATTTTGCGATGTAATTACATTATTGGTAAAAACGAGTTGTCAAAAATTTCACTATTATAAAAAGCTTTCATTTAACATAAATTTTTTTTTGATCAATTATGAGGTAAAGATACCGGTTAAAAAGATATGTTGAATAAAGACTTAAAGATACATTGTATCTTTAAGCCCCGTTAAAGGTACATTGTATCTTTAAGCTCCCTTAAAGATACAAAGGCACACAATTATGCTGAACAGTTTGTATTGTATTAACTAGAATGTAAATTTAACATTTAATGCTCTACATAGAGCTTTCTGATTGTAGGAGAAAACATGTTTCTCTTCATTTTGAACATTCGATATGCATATATAGAATGAAATGCAGTGAAAAACTTTCATTAGTAATAAAATTAACCACCAAAGCCATAAAGGTAAGAAAATATATCTTTTAAACAATGCATGTGACAGAGCTCATTAACAAATGCTAAGTTCAAATAATAACAAATTACACTTAAAAAAAAGCAAAGTTGATAAACTTTTTCTAAGAAATCGGGATTTGTAGAACTTTTCATATAACAGTAACTGATTCAATTACATAAATTTTAGCTGTTACTCTTGAATAAAAATTTCTAGGAATCCCAGATTACTAGAAAAAAATTAATAACTTAACAGATTTTTTTATTGTGTGCAAAATAATAAAATTTTATTATACTTTTCCGTTGTCAAGAGTAAATTATCTTTAAAAAAGGACAAAAAATATGTAAGGTAGCAGCAATGAACAAAAGTGAAACATAACTCTAATTATTCACACCAGAAGATTTATACAGAACTCGTATCGAATATTCCGCGGAGAATCATCTTCTGTATTGTTAGAAATCAATATGGTCAATAGACAAAAACGAAAGTTGCATGTTTTAAATACTTTTATTCTGTGCAATGGATAATAAAGTTTAAAATTGAAACGTTTAAAATTGGAACGGACCAATTTTATATCGAGTAATTGGAGTAGAAGATATAACTGGAATATAGTAAAAGGGAATCGATGAAATACTGTTACTTGTCATACAGAATCTTCAATACTTTTCTGCTACTTTCCTAGCTGAATTTTCCGATTCACACATCTTTAATTAATTGTCAAGTTTAATCTGAAAACTTTTGTAATATTGATGAATCTTGTAAGTTATTTGATTCGATTTATACTCGCATAGAAATAATTCATTGCAAATTGTGACAAATTATTATTATGCATTTTCTATTTTAAAACTTCCTTTACAGATTGATGCTATTTATGATTGTTGTTGTATTTAAAAAAATTTAATAACAAGAGAATAATTGAATAAAAATATTTAAAATATAAACGAAATAAAATATGTAAATATAAAAATTGTAATATAAACGTTAATTCATTAAGATTAATAAAAATTACGAACAGACCAATAAGAATAGTTTTATATAAGAAAAAGTTTAGATTTATAAAAAAAGAATTCCGGTTTTTTCAGTAAATAAATTTTTATAATGGAGAGCAAATTGTAAATATCATTATTGAATTTATTGTTTTCCAGAAATTCATTGTGTGCGATTCTTTTTTTTTATATTTTTAGAAATGCATTGAGCATTTTAGAATAAACTGTTACAGGTTTAAATAATCCTTAAAATATACTCACAATATTTTCTATATATAATTGTGGATGCATAAAATAGGCATTAAAAACTGTAGTTAAATATAGTAGTACGTAACATATGCAAGTCATAAACTGGACGTAAAACGTAACATATGAGGTGCGTTCTTACTATAACTAGTTTTATAACTATTCAGGTGTTGGTGCAATAGCTGTTGCACTCTTAGGTGTAAATGTATGAATATAAAATCTACTACGATTATTTATGTTAAATTTAGTTTTACGTAAGTAATATAACTGCCACTACAATAGGACATAATCAACATTGCAAACATAGAATTATACCGGATTAGAAGTATACTATAGTTATACTTAGTAGTATATAAAATGTAGATATCTTTTTAAAATACATAGTAGTATTCTGTATCTGAATGTTTCTTCTGTGAGCAATTATTTGCCAAAAAGGAAACGTACAATTACTTTAAATAAAATAATTCCTTTTCTTAAGCATATTTAATTTAACACTAGTTTTAGATAATAAGATGACCTCAATTTCTCCTATAAATTTAGAAATCTGGAATAAAAATGTGGTTAAATAAATCAAATTTCAGACACATTTGTGTTCTAAAAAAGAAGGTGAAGAATTATGCACGAATAAAAGTTCTGTAAAAAAGCATGGTAATAAATTATCCGTGAACATTTCACATTTTTTGGACAAGTTAAACAATAGCTGCAATTTTCTTGTCATATCATAATTTTTAGATTGTAAAAAACTAAAATAATGATAATGTAAGGAATTGTTTAAAATTAAAATTAAGATCGATGTTATGTATTTAATAATGTTAAACTACTGTTTTTAAAATAATTGCCAATGATAAACAAGATTGAAAATTGTCAACTTTTTTTTCCGATTTACTTCTTGGCCCAGATAATATGTAAGTATCGAGATTGTTATATAAATCTTAAACGCTTACCGGATTCTTCAGATTTTATTTATGTGAATCTGCAAAGTACAATTAAATCCGGTTATGACGCTAACGGTTAATATGCGATTTTTTTCCAATCGTTTTAACAGCACCCATATGTTTAATACAAAAATATCTCGCTTAATATGCGAACGGTTACCATGTGTGCACGTTTAATACACAATACATGTTCGATCCTTTGAAAAAGAAAATCACGTTTAAGGAAGTTACTCATTCAGATTCCGAGTCCCCCCTCCCCTCATTAATGTAAAATCTAAGGGCATTTGACGGATTCATATAGTTAAAAAATCTCCTTGGGAAATTAATATTTTTAACTTCTATTTTTTTGTATACACTTCTTAAAAGATGTCACAGTATTTTTTAATTAAAAAAAAATTCTAAAATACATAATTAATTTCATATGAAGTGTTGAAATTTTATTCCCAGTCCACACATAAAATATTAAATTAAGCATAGATTTTAGAAATATTTTGAGAACTAACAAAAACAGAAACATCCTTTAAGAATACGACACAGAAAAAAAGAAATTAAAAATACTAATGTCTTCAAGAGATATTTTAAGTATAAGATTCATTACTATTGTTTATATTAAATTTAGCTTTACTAATAGTAATATAACTGCTTCAATAAATAGCACAAAACGGAGATAGACTTAATATTACGTGGGAAAATTCCGAAACTGAGTGAACAACCTCCTTAAGATGCAAATTCATTGATTAATTCATTTCCTTTTTTTCTGTCCTTATAGTTGCCAATTTGGTGGATTTGTGAGAGCTTTTCCAGAAAAAAAGTTACCAAAGAGTAATATTTTTTCATTTAATAATAGAGCAGATAAAAACGAACATTACAAATCGAAAACAGCATTATATATTTAGATACCCCCCTCCCCCCGCTAAATTAGCAGCACTGCAATTCTTTTTTGATACTGCTTCCTAAAAACATTGTATTTTGATTCTTGTATGTTTTTAATATAGTATAAAGAGCTTCATGAAATTCAGATACGTCATAAAGTTTATTATAATTAGATTATACCTGTTGTTAGTGAGATTTAAAGTGTTCTTTATATCACTATTGTGTTTTATAATGCATATTATCAGGAGTGTAGTCATAAAAATAACAGAGGATATACGCTCTAAGCAGAGGGTATACGGTCAAAGACATAGGGTATACCTTAGAGTGTATAAACTATAGCTTTCTTTAAAAACAGAGGGTATACGGTGCTCCTTTAAAAAGTCCAGAAGGTATATGGCGTATACCCCCGTATATCCTCCACTACATCCCTGCATATTATAAAGAAAAAAAAGAAAAAAGCAAAGATTGAACAAATAAGACTGCAGTTTAATAAGTATTTTACGTTCTCTATACTTCTGTTGCTTTTTGCTCTTCTAACAATATTTTTTACGCAAAAATTAACAAGAATAGTTTTTACCGTTGCATTTTAAAACGACAAATTATGATGGCTTTTCATTTCTAGAAGTACTAAACATGATTTTAACAGTTGAATAATCCTTCAAAGATTTAATATAATCTTCTTTCTGTTAAACAACTTGCTATAGCAGGAAAACTATTTTTCTTGTTTTATTTTGGGCTATAATGTAAATCGACAATAAAATCGTGTTTAAATAGGTACTTTTTTTTAATTATTATTATTTCAGTCGGTCGTATCAAAGAAAGAAGTTGGAAATTGCACGTCAAGCGAAGCAAATGAGATTCATTCGTACTATAACGAAGCTTTAAAAATACTCAGATCTTATTGTAACAATCTACAGTAATTCGGATACAGTATAGTAGCCTTAATCTTTTATGTGTCCTTGTAAATATTATCTACTTTTTATTACACAGGGAGTAACTTGTAGCAAACATCAGCAACGTATATGTATTTCATAAAATGTAAAATAATTTAATATAGTTAAAATATCCCCCAAACAATGTTTTTCTCCTATTTCATTGTGTATTGGAATACTTTTGTGTAGATCTGTAATTAATAATAAATGTTCTTTGCTCCACAGATTGTGCAAAATGTATATTTCAGTATGTACTTCATAGATTCATATCAGTTTATTATTTTCGGAAGAGTGTGACATCATGAAAATGCTCATGAAACTATGTGTTTCCCATTGGCCGTAATGTAACGGAATAGTTTTGATTGTCTCTGTAATTAAACTATACATCCGATTTTCATAAAATTTGAAATGACTCGACAAAGTTATGCAACAATTATATATTTTAAATTTCAAATAATTCAGCTGGGTAACTTTTGCTCTGTTATGTGCGGACAGACGAACAGGCAGACGGATTGACTGAACGGCGAGTATGGGTGCTACGTACTCACATAATTACGAACGTACCTAAAAATGAGTAAAATTCAATACAGTTAATGTTAAATCTAAATATGCGTAAAAGATAGAATTTTTCAATTGTAAACATTTCAATGAAAGTTCTAATGTCCGTTTAGACGATTTTATGTGCACATAAGTCGAGTAATTGAAAAAGTATGAGAATATTTAATACACGATCCGTATTAATACAGAACTTTTGTATATTCCCGTGATATGCGTTCTAACCGGGTTCGAATGTATGTATAAAAACAATAAAAATAATCAGTACAGAGTATGTCAAAATGTTTGACTTGATTATAAATGTCGGTAATGTCTTTGTAAAACAATAAAAAAAAAAAAAATACATTTTTTATACTCAAGAAGCTCAAATATCTTTTAAAGCAACTCATGCTATTTCACTCTAGATATTGCAAAGAATTTTCGCATGTACGCAGATGAAAGTGCAATCAATATGCATGCCTTTAATTCGTGCATTGTTTCAGTAAAAGCCATAAAAGGGATAGTAACAAATGAAACTATTTATATGAATTAGGATATAAGCTTCATATCTTCTTTATTATAGAAAATAATGATTCTTGTAGGGCTATAAAAAGCAATGACAGAGACGTATGTATAAAGCATTCATATTGTCTGACGTAAAATTGACTAACAGTCGCGTGTTCTCTATCTGACTAATAGTAACCACGCCGAACAATAATGAAATAAGCAAACAAAAATTGGAGTTTTGTTTTAAAGCATTTCTTTCGATTATTGTAAGCATTATTTATTGTTATTTATTATTAAGACAATGACTTTTATTCACCCTGTGTCTTAATTACTCTGACACGTAAATAAAATCTACCAAATTCATCAGTTTCCGTTATTTCTTTATATGATATTATTATCGCTGTACGTAATAGAATTGAAAAGCACTCTTAGGCTATATATGTGAATAATAGTATTAGTAAAAAATAGCATTTTAGTTTTAAATATTATATTTAATTTTCCTTTATCCAGTTCACTATAGAATATATTTTCGTTATTGTGTCTGCGTATGAAAATAAGCAATGACACTTTGGGATTTTCTTTTTAAACATGTGACTGGTACAATCATTTTTTTCTTTTTATGTGCCTACATTTATCATCATTGTAGATGTATATAAAAAGTTTTTGTTGATGATGCGTGGCAAACATATTCTGTTTTAAAATAGAAAATATTATATATATTTAATATTCCGTTTTATTTTCTTTCACACTAAGAGTTAACTTTTCCTTCTGAAAATAAGCAGAGTTTTGGCATTTAATAATGCAGATGAATGGAAACGGTTTTGCTGATACCATATTACATTTTTCTTTTATGGATAATAACTATGAAAAGAGAAATATTTGCTGACTGCGAAATTTTTCTGTGACGTGTTTAAAGTGCGAATAAGTATCTATAATGGTTTTCAAAAGATTAAAATTTGATACTGCTATTTATAAAACGAAGAAAGAAGGAAGTTATTTTGCTGCTTATTAAAACTGTAACGCATTTCAAAATTATAAAAGTATTGTATTTTATGATAAAATACATTATAAAATCATCATTAGACAGCGTATTTGAAATCTTGGTAAAATTAATAATATTTAGAACTTTGCATGTAAAGCTTATAAATCTGACTTATAAATCTTATAAATCTTATAAAGCTTATAAATCTTATAAATCTGTGATGTAAAAATTTGAACCTTATATAATATTTTGTCTACCACCCATTTTTCAAAATCCATCGTTAGGAGTCACCTACTTTTCCTCATCCTACATAATTCTTATAAATAAAATGATATATAAGTAACCGAAAACTAATAAATTCTATTTATATTAATAAAAAATATGATTTGACGTTCATTTTGTTCTAAACAAGCACACGATACCACTTTCTGCGGCACCGCATAGCAGATGTGCTACAAAATATTTTAATTCCACTTTCTACCACCAGAGGGCGCACCATAATTTATATGAACAACGAACATGAGTTTTAAACAATCATTTTTACGAACGAAACTGAGACCATATAATTTGTGTGATGTGCATTCACTGCAAAAGCGATTAATCCCATCTTCCTCAACCAGAGAACGCTAGATATCGTGTACGAATATTCGACATACGAACATCCGCTGGCTACGGTACCGTATTGGAGGTGGTGCTGCTCGCTGTAACAACTGTTAGTTTCACTTTCCACCGCCATGTTATGTACTACATTCTAAATAAACATATATTCGTACAAACCTCCATTATTCAATTTATTTGGAGATATATTAGTCGAGAGGGCGTGGATTAATTGCTGTTGTTTAGTTTTTGGTGTAGTTTACCCAACACATAGCACTGCTATGCTGCATTCTTTCACAATTATCGCTGCATAGGTTTTCACAAAACTTTATATCAAGTTAGAGCTGACATAAGTTGTTCTTGATAACATTTAGGTGTAAGCACAGCAATAGGTAGCACTGCTGTGATGTATTTTTCATGATTTTTTAATACCTCTTTATCAAGAACTAATGCACGGATTTTCATGTAACTTCAGATATCATTAGCCGTTGACAAAAATTGTTGCTGATAAAGTTTTGCTTTAATCAACAAATAGTTGTCTTCATTATGTTGCATTTTTAGGATTTACATAATTGTAGCGATAATTATATCACAAGGAGAATTTCACGAAATTTCATCAAACTTCATATTTTATTAGACCGTGACATAAGTATTTTTCCTAATATGTTTTCATGTAAATGATATGGCAGCGGGTGCTGCTATTCTGCATTCTTAACGATTTTTGTTATACCACAAAAACTAATGCATTGAATTTGATCAAACTTCATATTCTATTGCATTTTCTCATAAATAAAGCCTTTTTTTGATTGTGCGTATACTGCCTAAGGTATATCAATTATATGCACTTTTTGTTGAGAATTTCAGTTGCGGGCATCTGCGAGTTTTCTCGAGAACATCTTGCGAGCATCTGCGAGAGAAGAAATTCAATGATTTGTTTGAAAAATTGCCTTTTTAAATGCACACACTTTAAGGAATACATACATTTAGAATCCGCAATTAAGATCAGTTTTCAAAAAATAAAGTACAGGACTGTGGCAAACTATATTGATGATCAAACATCCCAAGATTTCCCATTAACTATATTCTAATATGCTTAATATAAATGAAGAGAATGTATTGTGTATAAAGATAATCTAAAATGGAGTTATGTTTATTGCATTATTTTCGCTTAAAAATGCTTATCTAATTTCATTCTGTAACTTTTGTTTGAAATTTAATTTTTAAATTCATAAAATATAAAATAAGATATCTTTAAATATTAATTATATGTTTCTTATGAGTAACTGTTATTTCAAATAAACTGATACACCTGTTTTAATTTGTAAGCGTAATTTTTAGAAAAGAAAAAATATCACTTAATCTCTCCATGGCAAATTCATGTTACAAATAAGAGAAAAATATTTCAATATGGTTTAAATTTTATTTACCTTATGTAAATTGAAGTCTATTTAAAAAATATCAGTATTTTTTAAGTTTGTGAATTTAGCTTTAAACCGGTATTGCAAGTGAAAATATTTTATACAGTTTTCATACTAAATGTCCTTATAAATATAAAGGACTTAAAAAGTTAAATCCAATTTGCTAGTACATGGCTTCATTCCTGATTTAGAACCAAATAAAAAAAGTTTTAAGGGCAATTATACTAAATTTTAACAATTACTTTACATAGATTTCCTTTTAAAGAATTTTATTTTGTACTGAAGTAATTTTCTGCAGTCTGTTCTTCAGATAATTTTCACAAAGGACCAATAGACGTTTAAATCTATCAATAAATCTTTTGCATTGTCAGATAAATGAGATTAAATAAAATCAACCGACATTTTGGTTACATTCTCAAACTGTTTTAAATAAGATTGATTCTTGAAATAGCTGTTCTGTTACTGCAATTTTTTTAGAATAAAATTTAAAATTTTAAAATTAAAGAGAATGAAATTAAAAAGATTGAAATTTTGTATATGCAGTTGGATAAATTGTTACGGATGATACAGTTTTAAAAACTGAAATCATATTGGACTACCATGTATATGCTTGAAACATAAAAAAATATCTATTAACCTTCCAACTGCCACGACCGGATATATCCGTTCACTAGGCACTGCACTTGAAGCTTTATTTACATTAATATAATTCTACAAATATAATCCAGTTTTAAGAAATTAAGCTATGATTGATACTTTCGAGGCTTCTAAGAATATACGTAGCAAAAAAATTACAATATGATAGAAAATTCCTCTTTTATTAACATTTAAAATAAATTGCAGAGAAAAAATATTACAATTTTGCCCTTTTGCTCGGCAGTCAGGGGGTTAATTTAAAAATGAAATTTTAAATGTGTAGCTTAAATCTTGATTCAAACCCTACGAAATTGATTTTTTATGTTCAGATTGCGAGTTTTTGTTATCAAACCTCTGTGTATAATTCCTCTGCTAATTTTAACATGAGTTTATCTGAATTCAGTAGTTATTACAAAACTTGATTTATTAAACAAAAACATAATTTGCAGAACAAATTAAAAATTATTACTTAATCTCTCTAAAGCTGATTCCATATTAAAATGAGAGAAAAATATTTTAACACATGCCAATTTTTATTTATTTTATGTAAACTTATGCCTATTTGCACGGTAGCAGTTCTTCTAAAGTTTATACCTTTACTTTTAAATAGGGTTTGCGCATAAAAGTAACTTAAACAGAGAAATTATACTAAATATAAAGCGACTAGAATAGAAGACATAAAGAAGCTAAAACTAGTTTAGTTAGTGCGTATTTTCTTTTCTGATAACGAACTAAATAAAAAATTTAGAGACAATTTTATTAAATTTAAACTATTACTTACACAGTTTCCTTTAAAAAAATTATGTTGAAGTAATTTTCTACAATCTATTCTTCAGATATTTTGCTTAGAGAGCTAAAATATAAAACTACCAATAAATCTTTTCCGTTGTCAGGTAAATGAGATTCTATAAAATTACTTGATATTACAGTTAAGTTTTCTCAACGGTTTTAAATTGAATTGATTCTTGAAATATCTGTTTTCCAAGTTAAAATTTAAAATAAAATTTTAAATTAAAAAAAGTTAAAGATAATGAAATTTGGTGTATGCTATCTGATATATAGATACAGAAGATACATTTTTAAAAACTCTCATCACAATGCACTACAATTTAGCACGCTCGAAATTTAAACAAGTTGGAAATTGCACGTGAAGCGTAGCAAATAAGGTGCTTTCGTACTCCAACGAAATTTAAAAACATTCAGATTTTGCTATTATACAATGTAGTACTTCGGATACAGTATAATGGTCGAAACCTTTTGTGTATTCCTTTAAATACTACCTGCTTTCTATTATACAGAAAGGAACTTGTATTAAACCGCAGCAATGTATATCAATTTCATAAAATATGAAGTAATTTAATGTAATTAAAACACGCCTCAAACAATATTTCCCCGTAAACCATAATGCAATGGAATACTTTTGAGTAGCCCTGTAAATTAATAATAAATAATCTACGTATCGTAGATTGTATAGAATGCATATTTTAGTATCAGTTTCATAGATTCATGTCAATTCTACTATATTCAAAAGAGTGTAACATCATTAAGATGTATCTTAAACAATTTTTTCCAATCGGCCGCAATGCGAAAAAATACTTTTGATTGTCCCTGTAATTAAACTATACATAAGATTTTCATAAAATTTGAATTGACTCGACAAAATTTTGCAAAAATTATATATTTCAAATCTCAAATGATTTGTTTGGCTAGTTTTTGCTCTGTTATATGAAGATAGACAGACGGTCAGGCGGTCGCATTGAATTTCAACTATAGCTGCTACATATTTGCATAATTACGAACGCACTTTAAAAATATTCAGATCTTGGCGCAATAGTATACAGTATTTCAGATACAGTATAGTAGCCGAAATCTTTTATGTTTCCCTGTAAATACTATCTACTTTCTAATATATAGTAAATAACTTGTAGCAATCCTTGGCAACGTATATTAATTTCACACAATGTTAAATAGATAAATACAATTAAAACGCGCCCCAAACAATCTTTCAATGCATAATTATATAATGGAATATTTTTATGTGGCCCAGTAAATCAATAACAAATATTCTTTGCACCACAAAGTGTACAGAATATATATTATAGTACATAATTCATAGATGCATATCAATTTTTTTTGTTCGAAAGAGCGTAAGACCATTAAAATGCACTTGAAACTGTTTTCCCCATTGACCATAATGTATCGGAATCCTTTTGATTGTCCCTGTAATTGAACTATGCATTCGATTTTCATAAAATTTGAAATGACTCGATAAAATTATAAACAAAATTTCAAAAGATTCGGTTGGGTAGCTTTTGAGTTGTTATATGCGGATGGACGGACAGATAGACGAATTGAACAACAACTATAGGTGTCACGTATAAAATCTAAAATATATAATTGTTGCTTAACTTTGTTGGGTAGTTTCAAATTTTATGAAAATCAGATGTATAGTTCAATTACAGGGACAAACAAAATTATTTCGTTACATTTTGGCCAGTGAAAAAAAAAAATCAATCTCATTTTAATGATGTTACACTCTTTCAAAAATAATAAAATAAATATACATCTATGAAGTATATACTAGAATAAACATTCTGTACAATCTACTGTGCAAAGAATATTCATTATTAATTTACAGGGACACATAAAAGTAATCCATTACAAAATGGCATTGAAGAACACATTGTTTGGGGCGCGTTTTAATTATCTTAGACTGTTTCACATTTTATAAAATTGATATACGTTGATGAGATTTACTACAAGTTATTCCCTGTATAGAAAAAAGGAGATAGAATTTACAGGGAAATACAAAAGATTTTGTATACAATACTTTATCCGAAGTACTGTATATTATTGCACCAAAATCTGAATATTTTTTAAAAATTCATTAATGCACGAATTATATACACC
Organism: Maratus speculifer; assembly: GCA_964019185.1. Lineage (NCBI taxonomy): Eukaryota > Metazoa > Arthropoda > Arachnida > Araneae > Salticidae > Maratus > Maratus speculifer. Next base: position 155,737,405 of record OZ025289.1, read on the forward strand.
GCATTTCTTCGTTTTACGTTCAATTTCCAACTTGTTATTGTAAATTTTTTATTCTCAATTTTGGATTAAATATTGCTAAATTACATTACAAAATGTGATGCGGTACTATATAAATGAAACCTCTGTGTAGCAATATTTGTTAATTTTGAAACAAATTCATCTGAATGCAGTAGTTTAAAAAAGCGGCTTATTAAACAAAAACATTATTTGCAGAAAAAATTTAAAATATGTACATTTCCTACATAGTTTAAGCTACAGAAAGGACGGATATTAAGAAATTTCATTCAGTTAGTTCTACATTTAATGTTACATTTTTGTAACAAATAAGATAATCTGACTGAACATTTAAAAACTGAAACTGAAATTCAAACAACTTAAAATACCATAAAAACTTGGATTCTGTTCAAATGAAATTGAATTAACTTCTTGAAATTTCTTAATATCTGTTCCTTTTTGGGCTCTAATAATGTAACATTAAAAAATGTTGTGCAAATTATGTTCTTAATCTCAAGGCTGACTGCCTATTAGAATAACAAAAAAATATTTTAACACGTGTTAGCTTTTATTTATTTTATGTAAACCTTACCTCTATTTGCAAGGCAGCAGTGTTTTTTAACTTTGTGCATTTACTTTTAAACAGGGTTTGCAACTGAAAGTAATTTATATTACATGTCCTTATATGTATGAAGGAACTTAAAAAAGCTAATTGTAGCTTTTAAAACCATATTTTCTTTTCTGATAATGAACTAAATAAAAAAGTTTTAAAAAAAGTTTACTAAATTTTAACTATTACTTACTTACCTTTAACTGTTACTTACTTACTACTTTTGCTTATTACTTATTACTTTACTTATACTTATTTTTAACTATTACTTACTTACTTACCTTTTAACTATTACTAATTAAAAACTTTATTTTATGGTGAAATATTTTTCTACATTGTATTCTTCAGATAATTTTCTCTAAGCGCCATAAGATGTCTAAATCTATCGATAGATCTTTTCCGTTGTCAGGTAAATGAGATTCAATAAAATCATTCGTATTATGGTTACATTCTGTAACGGATTTAAATAAGATTCATTCTTAAAATGGCTATTCTGGAAATGCAAATTATTAAAAATAAAACTTTAAAAAAAATCGAAATTTTTTGTACGCAATCAGATATATCGATTCAGAGGATACAGTTTAAAAAAAATGATATCATAATGCACTGCCATGTACAAACTTGAAATACAGATAACTAATTTATTAATTCCAAAATCGAACTCCAAATTTATAGTCTGAAACCCAATTTGAAACCCGATAAAATTGATTTTCTATCTTTTACTATGGATTTTATCTTTTATTAAAACTGATATCATAATGCGCTACCATGTACAAGCTTGATATACAGAAAACTAATTTATTAATTCCAAAATCGAACTCCAAATTTGTAGACTGAATCCCAATTGAAACCCGATAAAATTGATTTTTTTATCTTTTATTATGGATTGTTGGACACCATGTAACACGAAATCAAGATGTTTTCTTTAAAAGTTCGTTCCTGTAATTTCTTTCATTCTTGGCAGTACAGTCAAAATTTCTCTTGTGAATAATTAAATGTAATCATTTCTTTATATTTTTATACATTAACAAAGATTAATTCTTCTGTCTCTTCGCATTTTTGAGATGCAACAATCATGTTTTTTTCTTAATGGACTTGAACGAGATTCTTTAATGTAGTGTACCATGGTTAATGTCGATAATCCCTTCTTGACACCACGTCTATGGCTGTTTGATATCGTTACATTCATATTGAAAGTTTTTCCCCAGACTACAACAGCTTGATTACAGCACTGTTGAAACACATTTTGCATTAAAAATTGTACCGTAAACTGTAATACGATACAGTGTAAATCAGCTTTCTTTGTTAATTTATTTCCAACAGTTTTTGTGTAGTATGAATTTGTCGGCTCCCAAATCAGGTTTGATTAAAATTCCGGTCTGGTTAATCCTTTCTTACAAATGAACAACCGTAATAATCTTATAACTCTGTATTTTGCGTGTTTTATTCTTGTAGCTCACCTTAATATTTTTGTCGTTTAAGGCAATACAGTTGCATGGTAGTCTAGTTTTTCTTATGCGTATACACCATGACGCAAAAGTTTAGACAATGACGTCATTCAGCTTTAAAATGTAGAATTATGACGTCAGAATTACAAAAACCTGTAAATATATTCAAAAACTGATTTAAAATGCTATGTACAAAAGACAGTCGTTTTATTTGCTATAATACTAATTTTTTTCATAAAAATTCAAATGTGCTTGTCGCATAAGTTTAGACACTGTTCTAAATTTCTTTGAATATTCGCTGGCATATGCAAATTTAGAATCGATGATGTCACAAATTTGGAGTACTTAAGTTCTGCAAACGATTGCGCTTCATAGTCGACATGCCGAGAGCTAAAGAAATTCAAGTGAATGAGGTTTCAAGGATTTGGCAGTTGAAAGGTAAAGGGAAGAGCGTTTCTGAAATTTCTGCTATTCTTAATAGGTCAAAAAATCTATTTATCGAGTTTTATTGAGTGGTTCCGAATATAAAGCAAAATGTCGGTCTGGGAGGCCACGTGTGACAAATGTACGAGAGGATTGCCTGATACAAAGATTAGCGAGTACTCAACAAATTAGCTTACGTAGAGTTCAAAGCTCATCGGGACTCTCTGTATCAAAGGATACGATTCGTAGACGAATTTTGGAAAAAGGAACAATTGTTTATAGCAAAATGCAGAAGAAACCAGCTCTGAAGCCACATCATAAGTTACAAAGAATGATGTGGGCTCGAAAGCATATGTCATATGGAGAGAAATGGCAGTCAGTCATATTTAGCGATGAAAAAAAGTGGAATCTGGATGGTCCAGATGGTTGTTTATCGTATTGGCATGACTTGCAGAAGGAACCTCGACGTTTTTTTAGTCGCAGACAAGGAGGGGGCTCGGTGATGGTTTTGGCGGCCTTTTGCTATAATGGACAAGTATCTCTGACCTTCACCAGTGGTCGTCAAACTTCACACATTATACACAGACATTAGAAGAAAACCTACTGCCATTTGCTGAGCTTCTAGGGGGTCCTCAGTGGGAATTTCAGCAAGACAATGCTTTAATTCACACTGCAAAACATTCAAAATCTTGGTTTAATTCCCATAATATAAGAGTTCTCGACTGGCTAGCATGTAGCCCAGATCTTAACCCTATAGAAAACCTTTGGAGCATCATGTGTCGCAAAGTTTATAGCAACATAGACAATACTCTTCTGTACAGGAATTTAAGACATCTATTGAGGATGCATGGTACGATATCAATCCACAAACTATGAGAGATTTAGTTTCTTCGATGCAATCTCGTATATTTGACGTAATACAGAAGCATGGATGCGCAACCAGGTTTTAAAAATTGTTTATTTCGATTTTATTTGATTTGTGTCTAAACTTTTGAGACAGCAGTTTATTTTTGTTACCATTTAATTTATTGCAATATGCACAATTCCACTTTTCTTTGTTATAAATATTGTTTATATGTACAGCACATTAATTTCAAGCAGTGATTTGAAAATTGAATAAATATTTTTCAAAGTATGTAAGAATTTCTTCATTGTCTAAACTTTTGCGTCAGGGTGTATTAACAAAAAATTAAAGTTTATTTAAAAAAAACACTGCATGATCAGTACTGAAGTTCATTTTTAACCTTAAAACAAAAAAATCGTAGTACGCAAGGAAACAGAACAACTTTAGGAAAATGAAAATTCATAGAAATTTCATCATCATTAGCTTAACAACTTCATAGAAAAGGATTAGTCGAATAAATCATATAGTCTATTAGTTGAATTTCTTTTTCTTGCAATATGGCTTCAAAAAGACTAAAATAGAACATTAGAATTCTTTAAAAGCAAGCGATTACTCTCGGTTAGGTCCCCAGATTCTGTCTCTTTTTTAGTTCGGAAATATTGCATTCACACCAGAAATTCTGTACTATATTTATTCTTTATTTACTGACAGACGATTTACGTTTAGCTAAAGAAATACTCTTCTTTAAGAATTTCTGATCTGAATCCGAAATTTTTAAACTGAAAGAAGGGGAACAACTGGTAACTCAGCGCTCTCGGGATAGCAGAAAATCCTTAATTTATCTCTATTATTTGGGAAAAAAAGACTTTTCCATATATTGCTTTTTTCACGAACGATATATTTATGAAAATTGTTTTTAAAATTTTGTTGGGTAAGTATGTTAATACTTTTCTTTTTGCAAATCAGAAACTTCAGCAAATTTATAAGCTTGAAAACCTTGCTTAAAAGGGAAATACAGTTGGAGTTTTTAACCGAAGAATGTGCTTCTTTTATTTATTTTCTGGCAATTTAAAAAAAGACTTAGAAAGAAAGACATTAGAATTGGTAAATTTTTTCGGATTTCTAATGTTGGTAATTCTAAATTAAAAGCAAAGTGATATTCAATGTCTTAAAGTAAAATATAATCATTTTAGTAATCTTTTATATTCTGAAATATTTTAGAATACATTTTAATTAAATACTTTGATTAAATTTGCCTTAAAAGTTATATCGTGAATCGTTTCAACAATTACCTATTCGATTATCTTGCGGCATAGTTTATCTGAAATCAAATTCATATTTAGTGATAACAGATGAATAAATATAATTTAAATGGAATTCTTTATCACATCATTGCAGGCAATTTCCTCCCCTGGAGTGTCGAATATAATTATAATTTAATTATACTTGAAACGTTAGTCATTACACTTAGATTCAATTTCAACGCTTTTAGAATAAAAGTCTTTATTAGACAATGCAATATCACATTTATGATATAAGAATTCTGAATATATGATAATATATTGAGAAAATATGTAATTATTATTGTATTCTAAGAAATGGTCATAAAAATCTCACTTTAATTCATAAAATGATTCCTGGTGGCAGTATAGGTCAAGGGGACGGGATGCTGTTTGGTATGTGGTTATTTTATAGGAGATGGCTTTGAGAATGACGTAAAGAGTAACAATCGAGAACTTTCAGTTACGATCACAGTGACAAAATATGGAAAAATTCAAATGGGAACACTCAATATTTTTCATCACAAAAATATTTTTGCGGAAAAAACTCGAAACAGAGTTAAAATAAAATAAGTAGCAATAGAAATGTATAAGTATAAAAGAACCGTAAAAAAGGCCATTTTATGTTTCACGTATTCTGCTAGAACTACTTCATGATATGACAACATATGTGATGATGACATATCCAACGCCATTCTCTTGACTTTTTAATACATCACAATAGGTTTTATTTTGTCTCTTGTGGTATTTAACATTCTAGGTATGCACATAAAAGTAAGACTGATATGAAAAACATAATTAAACACGAGAATCTGCATTTTGTTGTGTTCATGCCGTAATTTGTTGTTGCCTAAATCAATTGTTTACGATTTCTATGAACAGAAAATCTTCAAACTTTGTAATCTAAGTAAAATTATTCGCTTGAGTCAACTGTATGGGTCCAGTTGCTCTCCTTTTACTATTTTTGTGTTGTTTTTTGGAGCTAATTATCATTTTAATACCATTTATGTGAAGATATTTTTCGCTGGAAAAAATTAGGCGTTCCTATATTAGGCTTTCAAAATATTGAAACATATTTTTGAGCTCTCGATTGTTGTATCTTTTCTCTTTCTTAATCCGATGAAATAAATGACAAACATCCAAAATGGTAACTTCTTTCCTATAAAACTATTGTCGCTAAAGCCTCATATATTGACAAAGTTTACTTTTATCACTACCCTGAATAGGACTATATATTACATAAATCTAGTTGTCTAATAAATATAAAATAAGGATATTCAAAGACTTAAACCTAAAATTACAAAAGTAGTAGGTTTAGAATCTTTTAGTGGTTTCAAGAATAAGATTTGAAATTTCATATTCAATCCTATTTTTATACATTTTGAACTACAGATTTTAATGAATTGCGGAGAATAGCAACAAAAAATACTATTGTTTCTAGTAAAATTTTAATTAAAAAAATTCAAAATATGTTTTATTTGTGTAACTGTATTTATACTAAAATATTTTCTATAAATTTTAATTAATTTATTGAATAGTTCACAAGTTATTTTAATTATTGTACTGTGTATTTTAATTTTCAGTAGCGTTGTTTTTTAAAAAAATATTATGCTAAAAGTTTCCACATAAACTGTATAAACTCAGTAAGCTATTATTATTATTATTATTGTTGTTGTTGTTGTTATGAAATCAAATTTTACAGAAACGATTATACTATTACGCATAAACCACACAAATTGCACTGAAGTTTAAGGATTATTCAAAATTTAAATTCCTTTTTACTATTTGTATAATATTTTTTACAAGGGCAAAATTCATGTCGTAAACTCTCTCTACTCAGGATTTTAAAATATTTTTTTTAAATATATTGAAAAAATCAGCCATAAAAACAGAAACAGGTTTACTATACCTTACTTTCTTTATCTTAGCTCATTAACATAACGTTTAGGTGTATAGCTAAGGGAAAAAAGAATTGCTTTGTAAACGGTATAATTAGTCAATGATAAAGACCAGTCGTCATCAATGATCACACATAGTATGATCATTAATGGCTATTAACGCGACCGGATATATCCGTTCACTAGGCTGCAGGTTTCACTGCAGTTGAAGCTTTATTTAAAGTAATATAATTCTACAAATATAATGCAGTTTTAAGAAATTAAGTTATGACTGACACTTTCAAGGCTTATAAGCATGTACGTAATAAAAAAATTTATACCATTATAGAAAATCCCTCTTTTATTAGCATTAAAAATAAAATGCAGAGAAAAAAATTACATTTTTGCCCTTTTGCTCGGCGGTCAGGGGGTTAATGCGTATTTATTTATTTTGTAATACTTAAAAGCATACAAACAAAATGAGCACAACATGTGTAGATTTACATAGTACTTATTTCGTCAAATTAAAAAGACATGCAGAGAAAAATACAATCTTAATGTAGGAACTAATCATCTCATGTTACAGGAAAATTATATTTATTAAAAACAGTATGAAATTAAAAAAAAAACACGTTATTTAAATGATTGCAAAGCTTTTAAAATTATAATGTAACTTTAAAAAAACGCAGAAAATGCTCTAAGTAAGGTATAATTGTATTGTTAGAAAATCTACGAGATTACAAATCGTAGTAATTGAATCTTAGTACAAATGAATAAATTGAACAGTTACAGGCGAATAGGCTTCAATAATTCAAAATAGAATTATTCAAATGTTACGAAGCGTAAAAAAAGGAAATTTCTGATAGTTGTGGCCGTTAGCATAATTAAACGGTGAACATAAAATAAATTATACCTCTTAGGGAAATTAAATCAGTATTTTGGTAAATGTCTAAGTACACATTAAATATATAGAGAATTGCTTTCTATTTATGATAAACAGTGTACAGAAGTTTTGATATTTCTAACTGTTTAAAGCTTTTATAAGAAAAGCGCTATTTCACATATGCGAAAATGAATCGAATTAGAAACCTCACTTTTTCTACAACAGCATGTTTAGAAATTGAGATATTTCTTAAAAACATTATATTGTTCCATAGATTTTTGAAATTAATAGCTTTGTATTTTATAGTGCGATAATTTCTGGCACCAACTTGGGATAGGTTTTAATTATCGTTTGCATCATTCACAAGTAATCTTTGCTTTAACATGTCACTGCAAAATAAGTAATGAAACAAAATTTAAGTATTTGGAACTGCACGAGCCACCGATGAACAATAGAGCTAGAAAAAATCGAGAAAATAATACAAAAACCGTTATCACAGTACGTCTTTCAGGCGAAATATTTTGAAATTGAACGAAGACCTGCTGGCCTTATTAAATACATATACAAAAATTTGGTTCTATGCTATGCATAACTTAATACACTTTTCGAGAGCAACTAATGAAAACGGGTTAAAAATCGCAAAAACGGTAAATAATCCCATGCGAAAGACCTTTTTTCAAATTCTGGAAGGACGTGCTTGCCATAGCCTAAAACGTAAACAGAAAAAATATATAAATTGGTTTAATTCTGTGTATAGCGTCATTACTTTTTCGATGGTACAGTATAGAAACTCGCAGAAACTGGCACAGATATCGCCACTACAGTGCCTCCTACCTGCAGAATATTCCCTAATTGAAAATGGATCTTCTGGCTAGATGATCGTTCTCCATCACATGAGCACGATTTAAAAATCCCTCTTGGCTGGGCCAATAGACGCAGGTAGATTTCGAAGAGTGCTCATTTAAAAAAAAAATATATATATATATGATTAGAGATAAACCCAGTTTAATAACTTCATTTGGAAGTTTATGAAAAACTTTTAATTTCATTTTTCTGCAAAAACTGGTTTTATCAGAATCATCTTAATAAAAATTCAGCTCAAATGCCCATTTTGACAACGTATTTTGAAATAGATTCTGAATTTATTAAAAAATCGACCAAAACAGTACATTATACAGTTCCTAAAAAAAAAAAAAAAAAAAAAAAACTGTCAGTTGAATGCATTTGAGAAAAAAATTGAATTTAAAAATGAGTCATTAAAATAACCGATTTGTTGTTTGAATACATCCTTAATTCTTTAATCATGATTGCTTCGGAAAATTTTGTGCGAAATACTCACATTGACAGCATTTTAAAAAATATATTCTATATTTGTCAAAAAACTGGCCAATGCGTCACAGTATATAGTTCCTAAATAAGAGGATCTGTAAATTGGATGCGTTTGAGAGCGAAAATGGATTTTAAAACGAGTCATAAAAAACGCAATTTGCTATGTAAAAACTTCCTTAAATTTTCAAATCACGAAGACTTCGGGAAATTCTGTTCAAAATACCCTTTTTGGTAGCCTTTTTCAAAATATATTCTGTCTTTATCAAAAAACCGATCAATGCATCACATTATATAGTTCCTAAATAAGAGGATCTGTAAATTGGATGCATTTGAGAGCAAAAATGGATTTAAAAACTATTCAGAAAAAAACGCAATTTCTTATTTGAATACTTCCTTCAATTTTCAGTCCCGATGACTTTCGGAAATTCTGTTCAAAATACCCTTTTTGGTAGCCTTTTTTAAAATGTATTTTGTCTTTATCAGAAAATTGACCAATGCGTCACTTTGTACAGTTGTAAATAAGAGGATCTACCATTTTGATGGGTTTAAAATCAAAAATGAATTTAAAAATGAGTCAGAATATTAAGCAGTTTGGATTTGAGGTTTTTTCTCCAACTCCTATTTTTGTTTAATTTCTTTTTGCTATACGAGTTGGTCCTATGAAAAACTTGTCAATATAAAAGTTGTAGATATTTTTGAGAAGATGTAAAATAAATTTAATCAGATTTGATATCTTAAAAATTGGCGGATTTATGGATTTTTCTCTTTTTTTAGCGCCCTTTTTCTTTTCGTTTTTAATTTTTTTCATCGGTAAAAGTTGGTCCTATCAAAAACTTGTAAATACAAAAGTTTTAGATAATTTTAAGAACATTTACAAAAAATTTAGTTGGACTTGATATCTTGAAAATTGACAAAGTTATGAATTTTTTCTCTCAAAGTCCCTGTTTTTTTCGCCTCTTGAGCCCACTTCTAAATTTATCAAAAATCCGTCATGCATATACTTTTGGCACATTTTAAAGAAGTAATATAAACTTTAACCCGGTTCAATATCTACTTTAATTAAGAAGTTATGGTGTTTTTTCGGTTTTCACAAAAACGCCCCCTATTCCGACCCCCTTGGTCCGATTTTGCCCATTAACGAACTTAGCCAAGATTTTATCCTCTTTGATTTTATGTACCATTTTGGTGGAGATTGGTGAAGAATTATAGAAGTTATCGTGTCCATAAAAAAGTGAGATATATGCATTGATAGATAGATAGATAGATAGATAGATAGATAAACTGGTGCGATTGCAATAGGTAGTATTTCTTACGAAATCTACCTAAAAAGAGTAGTGGCTATATAGTAACCAATTTTAATAAAATTGGGTGCACAGATTCAATTTATATTCATATAGATCATTCCAAAACATCTCATATATATATATTGAGTATTCTGGACATTTAAAAACTTAGAGATAGAGTGGAATGTGTGTATTCATTGAATCAAATTCCATATCTTGTAAACTATTGAACATAAATTAAACCTTTTTGTAATGTCGTAACCTAAAAAATAATGGTCTTTGTTTTTTTCTCTTTTTTTTTTCTTTTTTTAATAATAATTTTGTAACGCCATGATTAATCTTAATTTAGTTGTAAAAATTGAAAACTGTTAATTTTCAGAAAATTAAAAACTATAAGAATCAAAGGAATCCAAAAACATCTGCAAAATTGACGACTGATGTAGGGCTACATATTGAAAATTAATAGCTTTTTAAGTTGCCATTTATCTCCATCATCAAAATAGTTTAAAAATGTAAGAAAAAATCGTAAATTTAAAACATTTTCTTTCATATATACTCAAAATGTAAATAAAAGAAAAGTGAAACTTTAAACAATATTGCATAGACATAAATATCAATAAGCATATGGCATGCTTAAAAGGAATTGTGATTACATTTTGTTTCCTATTATAACAGATTTTGATTCAAAAAGAAAATAATTTTTACACTCTTTTTCATGTTTGTGGTGGTTTTTTACAATATTGTAACGATTTTAAGAAAAATAAATTAAGTGCTGTCATTTACATTCGTTCAGGAGTAAACTTTAATTTTTCATTTAACTCAATCTTTTTTTTTCTGCTTGTATTTAAAATCTTCAGGCTAAAATAAACTGTAAGATAAAAAAAAAATAATATTTTAATAAAGCATTTTTATCTATAATGTCAAATAATTTACAAGATCTTTCATACACGTACAAGTAAGTGATAGAAATATTACATTTTTCCATCAACATTTTTACTATATAATTTTTTCTCGTTAATGAATAAAAAAGGCTAGAATGACAGTTTCGATATTTAAAATGTATACTTTTATATATAGCGTCAAGTATTTTTTAAATTGTCAGCAGCTTTTTTTATGGTCAAACGGACAACAGAAATGCAACTTTTTCAAAAACATATTTTTTCTCATACAATAATGAACATACACAAATCTCTTAATTATTTATTCTAAATCATAAATGATTTTTAATATAATCTTTTCATTCCTAAGGCTAATAATCAAAATTGAAATTTCAAGTATGTAGAGAAAACCACAATTTTGCATCTATTTTTAATACTTAAATAAACTATCTGGAAATCTGTTATTTTGCATTTATTCACAAATAGATATGACCTAATAAAATGCTGATTTTCATTAAAATCCGTGGCATATCAACAACGGCTAATTTCTTCATTTTGTATTGAATTATCTTATAGCCAAAAAGATACTCGAAAAATTTGGTTCAATTCTATGCATAACTTTATGCACTTTTTGATGTACAATAATGAAAACGGCCCAAAAATCGCTGTTATTGCAACCCCTTCCTGCAGATTTTAGGTTTTTTTCAAATTCAGTTAGGACTCACTTGCCATAGTCAAAAACATACGCAAAGAATTTAGTTTAATTCTATGCTTAAGTTCATGCACTTTTTGATGACAGTGAAGACACTCGGACAGATAAATCTTTTGTATAAACATGTTTTTTTTTATGATCTCTGATCTCTAAATAGCGTAAATTCGTCGGAAATCGGAAGTCGGAAAAAAATTTCGATTACAATCTTTTCTTCTATTGAGTAAAGAAGAAAGTAAAACAAAAAGTATGAAACGCGCGTTTTTAATATTTATACTCACAAAATAAGTGACAAAGTTGCTAAAAAAATAAAAAAAACTTCAAATTTCCTATTTGACTGGGCAAAAATAATATAAAAAATAGTTGGGGATGAACAAAAATGAGGCATTTTTCTATATTCTCATTCAGTTTGAAGTTCATTTTCAAAATGATTTGAAAACAGAATTCATGCCTCACTGCTACGGCTGGGTAATATTTTAAAAATGTACGATTTGAGATTTTTGCAGATTTTTATCAGTGATTTTAGTTTTAAATAACTAGTTTGTCATTTTTAACACAAATTCAGGGAAATTAAAATTCCGATATGTCTTCGTTAAAAAGTATTTAAAGATTAATACATACATCTATTTAAAGCGAGATTTTTAAATAATGAAACTACTCTTCAAACAATTTAAAAGTATAAATAAGTAGTCAGATGTGACAATTCCTAAACTATCTTCTATCACATACATGTTAATAACTTCAAAACTTGCTGTCGCAAAGCCAAAATTAAATGTCAATCTATGCCCATCGTGATGATCCTAAAAATATGAAATTCCGTCCATTAGTTTAGTTCTTGAAATACCACTATTGCCAACATCGGAGAAAATACAGAATAAAAATGCCACCTGTTGAGCGATTTACACCAAAATATAATTTGCAATAATATTTATCAAGCTAAAACCTGAATGTGAAGTTTGATCAAAATTCGTTCATTAATTCTTGAGATAGGGCTATTGAGGAAATCGGGGAAAATTTAACATAGCAGCGCTACCTATTGGGAGGCTGATATCAAAACATAAACAGAATTAGTACCGTGCTTTAGTTCCCATAATTAGTCCAAGCTTTAATTCTAGTAATAGAGCTGCTGTAGAAATTGTGAAAAAGATACCATAGGAGCGCCACTTTTTTAACGATTTACAACAATGTTCCAACAGCATTTATTCATGCAAAGGACTAACGGAATTTGAAGTTTGGTGAAAATTCGTGCATTAATTCTTAAGATCGAATTTTCGCGGAAAACGTCAAAAAGGCAGCATAACAGCATCAACTCTCGAGCGATTTACACCAAAATGTACAAAACTTTCATTCATATCAAGGCCTAACAGAATCTGAAGTTTGGTAAAAATTAGTGTGTTTTCTCTTGAGATAGAGCTGTGGCGGAAATCGTGAAAAAGACATCATCGCGGCACCGACTGTTGAGCGATTTACACGAAGATATAAGCAATATTCTATTATGTCAATGACTAACAGAATCTGTAGTTTAGTGAAAGTCCATACTTTAGTTCTTGAGATAAAGATGTTGCGGAAATCGTAAACAGGCAGCATAGCAGTACCGCCTCTAGTGCGAATTACACTAAAAAGTAATCAGCACCAATTTACATCAAAGACTACCAGAATACAAATTTTTATTAAATTCCGAGCATTAGTTCTTCAGATAGAGTGCCCACAGAATTTATGTCGCATACAGACAGACAACCAAAATCACACCAGAGTCACAGACTCACAAAAGGATATTTTGTAAAAACACGTTTATTAGAATCTCTGAACCCTGAAAAATGTAAATCCGCCAAAAACTAAAATTTGGAAATTTTCAAGAATCCAGTAATTTTATTTGTAAAAACAGAATAGAGTAAGTAGTCTGATGTGGCAATCCCAAAAATTTATTGAATCTAATGCAACTTAATATTTCAAAATTTGTTACCACGGTGCCGAAGTTAAAAGGCAATCTATGCTGATCATGGGAATTCTAATGATTTGAAATTCAGTCCTTAGTTCTTGAGATACAATTATAGCTAACATAACGTAAATTAATACAAAATATATCATATTAGCGCTAATTGTTGCGGGATTTACACGGAAACCTAATTTGCAACATTTTATAACAACTGAATCTGAAGTTTGATGAAAATCCGTACGTTAGTTCTTGAGATACGGCTATTATATCGTGAAATATATGAAATCGTGAAATATGCTGCATAGCAGCGTCACTTGATGAGCGATTTTTAGTAAAAACATATCAGCAACAATTTATATCATGGATTAACTGAATGTAATTTTTTATTAAATTCTGTGCAGTAGTTCTTGAGATAGAGTTTCTATAACACGTATGTGACAGACAGACAGAGAGAGACATATAGATAGACGGACAGAGTTGGAGACTCACTGACAGATATTCTGTAAAAACATATTTTTTGGAATCTTTGACTCCTAAAACGTGTAAATCTGTCGAAAACCGGAAGTCAAAAACTTTTACGAATTCATTACTGTCTTCTTGCTAAAAAAATGCTGCGTAATTTTGAAATTGGGTCATCTTCTGATCATAAAAATATATTTTGTATGGAATTCCAAATCGCCAAACAGGTGCTCCGAAAAAAGTTCCCGAACTCTTTTCTAATACATATCCTGTGTTTTCGGAAAAATTCCAATTGAACGTAATACTTTTTCCATTTATAAAATCTTGTAAGGTGGTACTTAAAGTAATAGAAAAGCAACATAAAATCAATGAGTCAAAAACCATTGTATACTAGAGCCTTTGGTGGAAATTTACACCTTGTTATTAAATATAATTTTGCAAATAACTACTGAAAAGTTGTTGCAAAAATACAGATATTATTTATTTATTATACCTGCGATCTTTCGAATGTCCACGCATTCATTATCAATGGAACATAAAAGAAGATAATTGATTAGAAAATAGAAAACATCAAAACAAAACAAAAACAAAAAACAGTCGGCGTGTATAAAGTAACGATGAATTCATCGAGACACCAAGGTTATTGTACCAGAGTGTGGTAATATTGTATGAAATGACGTCATTGCAGACAGTATCTTTGTTAAGCAAAATTTCGAAAGATTCACGGATAATGGAGGCGTAATAGGAGGGGGTAGAGCCTTATCTAGAATGCAACAAAAAGAAAATATTTTGATACATTTTAAATGACCTAAAACAATCTTTTTAACATCCAACCATTGCGTCTCCATTATCCGTGAATCCCTCGTAATTTTGCTTAACAAAGATACTGTCTGCAATGACGTCATTTCATAAAATATTCCTACACTCTGGTACAATAACCTTGGTGTCTCGATGAATTCATCGTGATTTTATTTATACACGCGGACTGTTTTTTGTTTTTGTTTTGTTTTGATGATTTCTATTTTCTAATCAATTATCTTCTTTTCTGTTCCTTTGATAATGAATGCGTGGACTTTCGAAAGATCTCAGGCAAAATAAATAAATAATATCTATATTTTTTCAACACCTTTTAAATAGTTATTTGTATAATTTGATTCAATATAAAATCGTTGGTATCACTAAATGTTTAAACAAAAACATAATCATTAGATTAATTAATAAAGTAGTATTTTACTGTTCTCTTAGAGAACCTTAAAACTGTTCTTAAATGCAAAAGAACTATTTTCTAAAAAATGGTTAATAAATTTTTGTTCCTGACTGGTTAAAATTAATATGTGTTCAAACTCGGAAACTATGCAATCGAATGGCGATTTTAATTTTTGGTGGTTTAATTTTTAAAAGCAGATTATTTGCCAGAAAATACTGTCAAAGTTGTTGTTTTGAAATGAAATACGGATTAGACAGAACGGAAAACTGAAAAAAACTAGTCCTCATGTTTAAAAATTTAAAAATGTTGATAATAAATTTATTTCTCAAAATACAAAAAACAAAATTTGGTACCAAATTGCCTAAATTTTCATACTCTCCAATTTTGCGACCTTATCTTTAAAGATGAGTCAGAACATTTCGAGTTTGTTGACCAGAAAATATCAAAATAGTTTTAGTGAAATTCACAAAAGTAATAAATGTGTTTGTCTAACAGTTTTACTAGAAGAACCTGTCATACATATGTAAAAAAATGTTTTAGTGTGATTTAATTGATTTGCATATTTATTTAATTTTTTAACATAATATTAAAGCCTTATCCTTAAATTTTATAGTTTTTTGGTAATAAATAAAGTAAAAGAAATATAACAGTTGTTTTACGTGCATGAATTGTATGAAGTACATTAATATAAACGTGAACGAATCACATATTCATCCATAATATCAACATATTAACCGTGTCCGATATTGGAATATCGTTCATATAAAAATAAATTTTAAAAGAACTGACATAAAAGGGTATCCTTAGCGGATTGACAAAATAAAACAAATGATTGAATTTTTTTTCTTACTAAATATTAAGGTCTGTATCTACTTACACAGTTAAATATACTGGGTATTTTTGTTTGAAGGAATTAAGATTTTCACATATAATTTAAATAGGATTTGCAACTTTAAAGGAAAATATTTCAGCAAAAGTTTTAACATGTTTTTGTGTTAAATGTTTTGACATCATTGAGCTCTTGAAGTATGCTGTAATCCAAGCATTATTTATGCCTTTTGTATGTTCTTTATTTGTTGTCTGGGACGTCATCAAATGAGAACTTGAGTTTCAAAACATGACTTATCCAAAATTATATAAAAAAAATGAGTTGTCTCTATGAATCAATTCTATTGTCGAATCTGCATCAAAAACCTTACAATGGGCAAAAAAGTAACGTTATCGTATATTTCTGACATTGCAAAATGTATTATATCCCATCTACAATTAATGAAGATTAGCAGCAGGAACACTTATTAAAAATTTCTTTTCTAACTTAGGTGAAAAAAAAAAAAAAAAAAAAAAAAACTAGCGAAGCTGCTTTTCTTTAATTTGAAATAATTTTTTTTTCCAAATTTCTTGTGGGAGGCCAGAATTATACAAACGCAATTGCTTGCTGCTGGTGAGTTATAGGCCTCCTGATTGGAGAGGTTACTAAACATATCTACACCTACACTAAGTCATTTTTGGTAAGGATCACTACCAACCGAGATTAATAGGTGTTGAATCTACAGTATATAAGCAAAACGCGTGATCGTAACTTCTAGAAAGGGTGAAATTTACCCAAAAATAAAAAAGAAAATTAATCAATAACTACATAACAAAATAAATGATTGAGTAAATAAATAAATAGTTGCGTTGTGATTTTTCGCTGCCCCCTTTCGTATGAAGTCAGGACTAATCTAAGCGCTAAACACTTTGATACTCAGAAGACCAATCCTGTAAATCAACATAAGTAAATAAAAAAAATAATTAAAGAAAAGGAGTCTACTCGAAGTTAGCTGGGAGTTATCCCTATAGAAATTAACACGAAATTAGAGTTAACATGACACTAAGTTTATTTACATTTTTTACATCTATATACACAACAAAATAGAAAACATTAAATTGTCCATTATTTAACAGATATTTTCTCACACGTTTAAGAATACTACTACACATTTATTAAAAGCTAATTCCTTACCATTTTAAACATAAGTTTATTTAATTAAAGGACCATTCTCATACTCTCGACGACCTCCCTAACCATTATTCTGGACATAGTGGAGAATTTAAATTCCATACCTGGAGTCTAAGAATACTTTAACGAGGGAATTCAACCTGTCCGAGCCATTGATGCTCCGTTCGGCTGTCAAGGAATTCCCGGAATCTGCAGTCTTCAAGGCGATGGGCATCTCTTCTGATCGGCCGGTCCGGCGCGTAGGGTAGCGGACATTTCTTCGATGGAACAGGCACATGTTAAAAAAAAAACTGCATGCTTTCAGCACCGCATCCCGAATGATTCTGAGACCATTTCTTTACGCTAAAGCAATATGAATGTGTACACTACTAAAATAAACAAAATAAAAATACATAAAGTATCAATCTTTGTGCTTGGGAAAACTAGAGTGGTCGTATCTGACCACCGCTTGCCTTTTAAAGGGTTAAACAGAGACTGTTTATCTATGTATGAAACAGTCGGGTTGATATTACGGCTTGCAATGTTCTGATTGGTACTTCTGATTTACATATCCTGATCATGGGGATTTTTAATGTTTATAAATGGGGCTCAATTTAATCGTGCAACGCGCATGCACTAACGATTTGAATATAGATTTTTGTTTATTGTTAGTTGTCATAAAAATTCACGAAGACTGAAATAAAATGATAAATGTATTTTTTTGTGTATATACACTGTAAAAAATGTCAGATGTTTCTGAATATATAAAAATGTACTGTAATCAAAAACGAAAATATACAGTAAACTCTTCTAACTCACCTAAGGTTCCGAAAACAGTTTCTTTACCTTTAAATATCCTAGAAAACTATTTGTTCTCTAAATTTAAAGAAGAATTTATAAAAATTAATTTTTATTAGCTGCCTGTCTTTTTTGGAAATGTTTCTAAGTAGCTTTTACAGTACAATAATCACTTTTCTCAAATCAAAATATCACTTTTTCGGATGCTACTAATTCATTCGAAAATATTTTGATATTCAGAGAATACGTTTAATAGACAAATATATAATTTTAATAGTATTAACATTAATATGAAAATTAACATTATTTTAATACAATTGCATGTACAAAATCAGTTATGCAGCTGAAAATGTTAACTTGAGAATTGATAGAATCCGAAAAAGTGATATTGTGATTTAAGAAAAGTACTGTAAAAGTTACTTAGAAACGTTTCTGAAAAGGACGGGCAGCTAATAAAAATTAATTTTTATAAATTCTTCTTTAAATTTCAAAAACAAATAGTATTCTGGGATATTTAAAGGTAAAGGAACGGTTTTCGAAACCTTAGGTGAGTTAGAAGAGGTTACTGTATGTTTTCGTTTTTGATTACAGTACATTTTTATATATTCAGAAGCATCTGACATTTTTTACAGTGTATGTATAGGTACATATGTTTCTTATGTGACACGACAATTAGCCCAATAAGGTTTTTCTAGTTGTTTATTTTTTGTAAAATATTAACTTTAATGTTTTACGCCCAGCATGAAATATAAATAAAAATTAATTCAGATTTACTCCGGATATTGAATAGGTCTTAAAACTTAAATTATTTTTTTTTCTAAAATGAAAATAGTGAAAGTTCTACTTTAATTAAATGATGAAACAAAACAATTATTTCAGTTTTTTCATTATAAAAATGACAATATAACTAATACGTTTATATCCATACATATGTGTGTGTGTGTGTATGTATATTTTTTCTTTGTAGTTAATTTTGTTTCATGAATAATTAAAAAGAAGACAAAAAAAATCTCAACAAAATCTCAAGCCCCTGAATGCTCATCACCTTATTTAATAAATCAGAAAAACTTTCAGATAAACAAATAATTCTTAAAATGTACCTAATTTGTTAAGCTACTTTGAAATAATTAATTCCAGGGCATTTGCATATATTTTTATTTTTTAAGAATACAAATCCTTTAATCTCAGCAAGTTACAAGCAATGTTTTATTTCCTTTTCCGATACGAATTTTAGAAATACTCTTTGCTAATTATTTCCGGATATTTCAGGAAAATATTCCAATTGTTTGTAGGATTACAAGATAACAACAACAATTACACAACGGAAACAAAGTATCCGAAATTATAAGATTTGTTTCGTAACTAAATGATTAATTTTTAATCAATTAAATGAAAAGAAAACAAATAAAATACATAATTTTTTAAAATGTTAAACAACGTCATATGTTGAGTTAGATTAATTTTGAACACTATTATTCAATCGCTAAATTAATTATAACAGATGTAAATTTTCCATTTTAATTTTGGGTGAAAAAAGTTCGGGCCAGGACTCGAACCAATGATGTATTGGCTGAAGCCGCCAATATTCTATCAACTGAGCCATCTCGGACACGAGCAAACTAACGAAAAAAATAAACCGTTTTCGAAAATATAACTTGGATTTTTAACTTTTTTTTTTCTTTTTAAGTTTCTTTTCTTTTTATAAAATGTATCTGCTATCATTCATGTAGATGCATCTCCTTTAAGAATGTTTTGAATCAGCAAAGTTTTCCATGCTTATCATATGCAATTAGATATAATAAAAATAATATTGCCCAGTTAAACTGATGGCATTGGGCTTACAAGCTATGCACACTAATTGTATACCACAGCCTTACATAATAATGCCCTTTAGAAAACAAATTAAGAGAGGAAATAGCCCCCCACCATTTTCTTTCTTTATGTCGGATAATCTTCCATAAAAACCCATTTATGTAATTTAATAACAGCTATTCCCCGCCACCTCCTTTATACTTAGCCATTAAATCCCCAAAACTATTCAAAAATTCAACTTACCAGAAAAAACCTACATCCAAATCTTAAAGCAAATTGGGTAATTTTGCATAAAATTCCATTTGGATAATTTAAGCGTTTTAATTTTTAATTTATTTTAACGTGCTTTCCTTTATACTTAACAAAAGAACCCCACAATTAATAAAGGAAGCGTCTTATCACCATGAACTTGTATCCAAAAATTGAAGCAAATCAGTTATTTCTGCATGGAAAAAAGTTTTACGTATATTTAAAAGGGTAATCCTCCTATCCCCCTTTATACTCATCCATTGAATTCCAAACACAAATCAGGAAAGCGTCTTATAAGAATGAACCTACATCCAAAATTTAAAGGAAACCGGTAAAATTTGCGTGAAAAAACATTTAACCTAAATTAAGGGGATGATTCCCCCCCCCCATTCCTTCCTTTAAACTTATCCAATGAACACCCAATACTAATCATGGAGGCACCTCACCAGATGATCCCATATCTGAAATTTGAATGAAATCTGGCAATCTGTATGAAAACCATTTATCTAAATTAAGGAGGCCCCCGTACCCCTGGTTTAATTATTCAACGAACTTCCCAAACTAATCATAGAGGTGCCCTCATCGTAATGATCCAAAATTTGAATAAAGACTGGTAATTCTGCATGAAAAATCCATGTATCTAATTTAAGGGGGGATTAGCCCCCGTTCCCTCCTCCTTATACTTTTCCAATGTACTCTCAAACCTAAACATCGAAATGACTCATCAGCATGATTCGGCATCTAAAATTTGAATTCTACATGAAATTTCCATTCTGATAATTCTGCATGAAAAACCCATTTATATATAAATTATAGAGAGGGGCATTAGCCTCCGTCTTTCCCTTATACAGTGGTGATCAAACGTTTCCGGCCAGCAAAAATTTTTTAGTTAATTTGTATGTATACCCATATGAAGAGGAATCTTAAAGTGATACTTATAGATTTTATTGACATAATAGTTAGGAACTTATTTATGGAATAACATATAACTACCAATAAATTTAATTGAAAAAATTAAGTGCGATGGAAAACGCATGTGCTCAAAAGTTTCTGGCCACTTTCACAAATTCAGAAAAAATTGTTTTTGTAATATAAAATAACAGTGATCAACAACATTTTTAAGTAGTATTTTATCACCATATCTAGTGTTATATATACCGCGGCGCTGCAACGTGACATTTATACAATCAACGGTTCAAGATCATCTATGGTACGTTTTTTTCCACACTTCCTGCAATTTTTTGGAAATTTTGGCTGAGTTGAAATATTTATATTTTCACACATGTTTGCCAACTTATTTCCATAGATTTTCTAGTGGATTAATCTCGGGTGTTTAGGCTGGCCAATTCAAAAGCGGAATTTTTTTGCCCAAATGCTATTGCTTGTCGAACTTGCAAACATTCATTAAGCCATTATCATATTAAAAAAAATAGTTGCGACCACAATTTTTCCTCTAATAAGGTAGCATGTATTCTTGCAAGATATTCTTATACATTGTATCGTATTGCCGCGCACTGTAAAAAAAAATTGGGAGAATTACAAAATTTTTTCTAGTAGAATTGTATTCCAAGAACTTTTTATGTAACGGCAACAATAAAAATTCATGTAACAGATACAGATTTGCACTTTGAATCAAACAAATTTTAAGGTTACTAAGAATTTTTTTGGGAAATCGTATTCCAAGAACTTTTTAAGTGACGATAACGAGCATTATAGATAAAATTTTAGTAAAGTTACCAAAATTTTAGTAAATTCTTTTGTAAAGTTACACATGGTTTTAGTTTTGCTTACAAGTTTTGTAGATTGACATCATTTTCTTGTACAGTGTACACATAAAATTTTAGTAAGCATAAGAGATTTCGGTTAATTTAGATTACTAAGGTTACAGATTTTTTTTACAGTGCGGATTTCAAATAACGGGCCAACACTTTTTTAAGAAATTACTCCCTACATTATTACGTGTTCTCCACCATGCTTCATTGTAGGAAAATATATGTCGAATTATATCTTTTGTTGTTAGGTCATCGTACACAGTGTCTGCCATCGCTCTGAAAAAAATTTGAAATTTGATTGATCGAAAAATTGACTTTTGTCAAATTTTCACTTGATCAGACTTTGTGTTCCCTGTAAAATGCCAGTTGGGTACGTTGGTATTTTTTCCTCTGAAATTTTTTTAACACCGACTCTTCCATAAAGTTCTGCATCACATCAGCTTCTTGATATGATAGACTGACTTATTTCAGCAATATTTTCATTCAGTAAATCGCGGGATATTGCAACGACATTTTTAGGCGGGTCATCAACTGTTTTTCCACTGATAATTTCCTCTACAAAAATTGTAATTTTACGGGGCCTCACAGACGTCAAAAAGTCGTGAAGGCCATGGCCATCTTTATTTAATTTTAAAAAATCATTTAAAGTCTGCTTTTTAACCTTCGATAACTTTGCCGCAATATCTCGAGAAGATTGGCCCTTAGCGACAAACTAATCACTCATTTACGAACAATAATTGTTAAACTTTTTATTTATGTATTTAAACTATGCTATTCACTTTAATTCAATCACAAACACAACCAAAAAAACACTTTACCGATAGAAAAAAAACAAAGAAATGATGAGTGGCCGGAAACTTTTGCACACAGGGATTTCGAATTCTGCCACTTTCCATGAAGTGTCTTCAGTATTTAATCAAAGTGAAAATGTGGTCACAGGTTATTCAGATATTCCTAACTTTTGAAGCAATTGTGTTTCTTCTTCGCTGAAACCTTCTGGTATATAAATCAAAGAAACTAACTGGCCGGAAACTTTTGACCGCCACTGTACTTATCTAATGAACTCCCGAAACTATTCAGACAAGCGCCTTATCAGAATAAAACTCTATCCAAAGTTTCAAGTAAATCGTACATTTTTATCATGAGTTATCACGTTACGCACATGATGAATTCCAAGCGTGGGAAATTACACAAGAATTTTACCATTTGAATACTTACTAAGTTTTCCAAAGACAAAAATTTTACAAGACTATGTTGATTTATGGAACAGTGCTTAATTAATTAATTAGAAACGATGAAAAAGCTTAATTATTTAATTTTAAATTAATTAAAATGGTATGTAACAGAGAGAACAAAAAAAACCCTCACATTTTTTGACATGCACTACATTTTATATATAAAATCTGTGATTTGGAAATTACAAAAAAGAAATTAAATGTGTATTTCAAGTAAAGACACATCAAGGTAAAATAATTACCTATCAGATTGTTTAAATTGAAAACAGATTTTATTTAAATGAAATTAATCGAACGTAACAGAGGGGACATCTTACAAATTCAGTGATCATATTTCCAGTGCAATATCATTATAAAAGGTGACGTTTTCATTATTTAATGTTGGAGTTGGTAATACTTGTTTTATTTCAAACATATGAAACCATGCTATATCTTTATGATTATATTTAAATGTTTTCAGTCCACTAGACCTACTTAAAAATACAACATGGACATTGTCAGTTTCCTTGTCAATTCCGGTTATTTGGGCAACAAATTCCAACATCCTATTTCTTTGAAATCTAACAATCGCAAAATTGCAAACATTAACATCAGGAGTTAACAAATTGTTATTTTCTACAGATTTATCCATACCATCTTTGAAGCAAAACTGTACACCTTCTTCAACAGACACAGATGAATAAGAAATACAATATTTTTGTAGCACTCTAACACAATGAATTCTCCTCAAATTTGATACAGCTTTTATATCTGAAACTCTTTCATTAAAGGCAGCAATGTCCCTTTCTACATCCTTTTTTGCACATTAAATAATTTCTACTCCATTGCAAATGGTATCAGCAGAGGATTTAGCATCAGATGATGAAGGAGCCTATTTTCCCAGACATAATTCTTCGGTATACAGCACTCTTTACAGTACCTCCCACTCCATCAACTGCACTCTTTACACGACTAGTAGCAAAATAATGCCAATTGACTTTAAAGGGTGAGAAAGTAACATTGCAAAGTGTGTATTTCTGTTTGAAATGGGATGATGGCCCATCACTAAAAGTGTCAATTTCATTTAACACAGGAATTTCCTTTTATAATTTATCAAATAGAATTTCATTGAAAGTGTGGATTGCATATTTGTCATGCTGCATATAGTCACTGGCTATGACATAACTCCTAATTTCTTTTTCTTCCAAGAGATCATCTTTTGGGAGCCAAGCAAAAGTAGTAAAAAAAAACGCTGCTTGTGAATCCTATGTGCTGATTGTATCTCATTTTGTGTAACAAAAGTAAAGTTTTCGCTAAAATCTACTTGTAACACACACTTGGTTGGATTTTATCTAATCTGCTTAAAATAATTAGATTGTATTGAAAATTAGATTGTGTTTAAATAATTAGATTTATTCACAACTATGTGTAACAGAGGGGACATTTAGCTCCGTCTCCTCTGTTACATCCCCTCTGTTATGCATGTATTTAAAAAAATTTTTGAATATATTTTCAAAATTATTACATAATATGATTACACAAATGATATTTATTGTAAACACTTTTTATTAAATTTAATTCTTTTTTATATATTGAATAAAATAAACTTTTAAAAAAAATTGTAACAGAGGGGACAAATAAAAATTGTAAGTAACTTTATTTTAAAGAAATAAGAAGAAAGTTGTATATGAATATTATTACTGTAAAATTAGGATTAGGAACCATTTAACTTAATATATAAATGAAAAAATATATAAAATCACCATATTTTTAATAAATAATTGATCTTTTAAAAAATCACATTTTTAACATTATAAATCAAAATCATTAAATAACCATTATTTATCATTAAGTTTAAATAAATCATGTATAATTTTCAATAATAAATATTAAATCCATTAACTGCAATAAATTTCCTTTAAAATGACACCAAATACTTGAAGATAACATGAAGTTGAAAAAATCACTACTGGTTTCAGTTGGCATGGAATTCGTCACATACATAGAGAATGGGTGGGCACACACATCTGGGGCTTTGATAGCCTGTGAGCTAAAGGAAAAAGAAACAAAAAAGGTATCTTAAAAATTCTTTAATAGGTTTCTAATATTTATCTCGAAAACAATACCTACTTATATTGCTGCAATTCACGATTGCCCTTATCCCGAAAATGCGTTGCAATATGTTAATTTCGAACTGATACTTAATTCGAATATGGAAAACTCATATACTTTTTACGCTTGGCAGAAAGCACACGTTGGTCTAAAAAAATGATTAAGTGCGAGTATTACTCGCGTTCAGAGGTTTCCGTGCAGTAAACATATGAATTATGAACCTCTTGGAAACGAGCGACTGGTATACCATGCTACTTAAAATTCTCAGATTCCTTCATTTTTATCGCCAGTTATTTTTTTTTATTGTAAAATTTACGTCATTTAATTGGAGCATTTTCGCAATTCAACTGCTGAAAATTTTCATTTTTGGAAAACCGGTAGTAAAAAATTAAAAATTAAGGTAAGTTCTCTCGTCGCGAAAGAGTTAACTAGGATTAGAAAAAGTCATTGCTAAAAAAGAATAAGACTTTGTAAAAACTAAGCAAAGTAGGGTTGGCTATATAGCTATATGCTAGAAAAGTATGAATGGATATACCATAAAATCTCAAAGCCATATTAAGCCCAACTAATATCAGATACTGCTATTCTATTTAAATGTTTTTCTTATCCTTATTTATTTATAGTAAACTTGTTTCCGTGCTAAGAATAAAAATGATATTTACACAAATTTATTTTATCCTGACGACGTTCGCAGAACCGATACGAAACGTAGATAATTTTAAAGCGTATTTTAAACATATTGTTTTTAAGTGCACCGTTTAGCAATCACTATTTATTTTAATACCTATGTTTAAAATAAATCACACAATCGTACTCGACATAATTTTATTTTATTGAGTTGTTTCAAGTAACCGACAAGATGAGCTTATCGTAAACTCTTTAGTCCTGATGTTGCTAGTAGGAGGCATTAAATAACCCCTTTTAAACTAATTTAATTGCTTATAAAATTATAAAATTTGTTTTTAGGTTTTTTAAATAAATATGTGCGTATCACATGCATTGATTTACAGACTGATACATCTTTGGAGCTAGTTTACATACATTTTAAACTAGAATTTGTAGTTTCACGTGATATTTGTGTCAGGACTGAGGAGGATACGGTAGGCGAATTCTGACCATCAGATTTGTCCAAAATGGCACAATTGGCTATTTAAGGCAAATATCCCTGGTTGAAATTCTGTCCAGGACACATTTTCACTCAATTGTAAAATTACAACTCATAGTAACAGTTAATTTTGATATCATATTTGGCAAGTTTAATTTCGGATATCATCCGAGAAGTTATTCGGTCAAGCAGTTTAAGAATTATGGAGACCTAAAATTTGGATGTTTTAAATATTAAACTCATTATAATTCATATTTTTCAAAAATTAAATTTTGAAAACAATTTGATTAAATAAACTGTTTTTAAATTTATAATTATTCATACACATGGCTTATTAACAGGAACTACTTTTCGAAATGTCTGTATGTGACACATTTTAATTACTTCCTTAATATTATTAACTTTTATCTAAAAAGGGTTTAAAATATATCTTCATTCTACATAATCTTGGATAATAAAATCAGATTATCAGGCATAAAGACTATCCCCATTCTGTATCATCTTAGATGATAAAATTAGAATATTACACTGTAATTTATTATTGCAGATTTAGAGGGAACTTTGATTCTTTCAATCACAGTTTCCTAAAGATAACATTTTAGAGCGCTCGCGGTTAAATGGGGAATGTTGTTGACAGATAATTGCTTTTAACCATTAGTTGATTGTCACATCATGGCTATTATTTTTTAACACTCGCATATGACTAGGATAATCATGCTTAAAGCTCACAAGAATGCAACAATTAAAACGATATTTTAAAACTAGCAGATTAAACTTTTTGTGTCATGGAAATTTATGTACAAAATTAAACTAGATAAGAATTAGAGCTAGTACTTATCTTTTTTTTAACACGATATTAATGAAATATTGATTAAAGTGAGTTCGGGAGACAAAAATTATCGGATTTTTAAAATATATTTTATTGTATTAACTAACTGAGTTCGCTACGTACGATGCGTACATGGTTAAAAGTATGTGCGTAACGAGGGCAACACAAGTTTGCATACGTGGTTTCTGGTGTTGCAGCATCTGACTTTTATTTAGGCATTCCGAATTCTCACCATGAAGGGGAGGTTCTGGGATCGAACCCAATTGCGACCTCCAACGTAATCGCTCTCAGTTCTCCTTGGTTTTCTTCGAACCTTGGATTTCATTGCGTAAACACGGGTTAGAGTCCCTTAGAAAGACTCCCAAGAAGGGCGTTCCCTACACCCCTTGAGACTATATCCATCGTGTACATAACTGGCTATCGTAAGAAACACGAACACCATCTCACCTGTAAGTTTTAATAGTTACTAGTCAAATACTGTCGAATTTGACTGATGAAAATGTTTAAAAGAACTGATTGATTCAACTGATTAAAAATAACAAGAATAATTCATAGAATGAATCAATATTTAATAAATATATTTCCAAACTTGATGTCATGTATCATTCGTGTTTTAAATTTGTAGTTCTAATCTGAATAACGGCAAAATCTAGAAATTTACTTTTAGACGTACTCGCAGTAAAATATTTAGTTTTATCAAAGAAAATACTCATTTCATTTTTAGTATGACATCATTTTCTTCCATTTAGACCACTTGAAATGAGCGTCTCAAGCTCAGTCTAGATGACTAGAAAAAACAGCTTTACTCTTTTAATATATTGAAATATGTATAGATTGAAATTGATAAGGAATGACAAAAATTTTTCTTTTTTTGGATACCAAGGATTTTAAAATAAATAGCAGAAGTTCAAACTGTTTTTATGCAGAAAAAAAAAGAAGTTTACTGATTTCGATGTCATCTTAGATGCAGTTATAGAAACATGTATCATATTCATGTAAGTAATTTATCTGAATATTGAATAACGTCATTTTTCTCGTCGGATATATTTCACTTTAGATATATATATACTTATATATATATATATATATATATATATATATTTACAATAGATTATTTCTGATGTTTTATTTATATAGATTACTTAATATAACTTATCAGTACATAATTTGTTCTTCTGCGATTAATACATAATTACGCACAATCATTTTATTATGGTTAAATGTTTATGAAAACCACTATTTTTTTTTCTTTTAAGGTACGATGATAGATTCACGTTTCTCACTGATGGAACATGATAAATTAAAATAAATTTATATTATAGAGACAACCTTATCCTGATTTCCATCATTTCGAAGAAGTATCATACAAGTCTTTTAAAATTACAATTAAAATATAAAAACACAAATAAATTAAAAAACAGCAAACACAAGCACATCTACACGAAAAAAAAAATCTCTTAAATAAATAACGAGATGCAATCCGTTAAAATTCAACTTTGAAAAAATTATAAAATGTCTTCTTTTGTCATTCATATTTTCAGTAACATTTCTTAAGAAACGCATCCATTTTTTTTTAAGCTAGTTAATATCGACGTAAAAATGAGGATATTATTTTCAATAAAATTAGAACAATTTCCATATAAAACAGAATTTGACTGTTTATTTTTAATGTTTTTGACTGATGATTTTTTTGCATAGTTTCTTCGTTCCCTTTCCTTAATGGGGATGAATGACTTATTTTTCCAAATAGGGATAATTTCCTACTTATAAAGTAATATATCCAATGGATCCTTAAAAAACAATGAAATATAATTCCTATCATAATCCGATTCAAAACATATTTCAAGCAATTTGAAATGATATTAATTTTATGTTCTACATAATCTGAGCCTGTTAGCTGGTTTCAGCTTAGTGACAAAATGCTTCATTCTATGGATAATCCAATCGGTACTTCTCTGTTATCCCGTCGACCAATTTCGCCAAATTATACAAATCAACAAACTAGTAGCCAAATTATACTTATTGACATAATTTTTATTTTAAATAATGAAAAAAACCCCAAATAATTAGTAGAATATTAATAAAAATACAAATAAAAAGTCGAAATAAAATCACACAATGACGTTTTAAACACCTTTATCGTATTTAATGTCATTGAACGTAACATTCATGGTAATCCATTATTGGCATTTAATCTTAGAATTTGGCGATAATTTTTTGGTCGACGGGATAACCTAGTAGTACCATCCAATCTTATGATTTATAGTTTTTTTCCTTCGCACTTTAAGTTGGTTGAAATAGATTAAGAATAATTCAGGTTTGACAATATTTAAAATGTCTCTAAATTGAGAGTTAATGTTATTCCTGTTTTATCACCTTACAATATAAATTGTACAGTATGTAGATTTAGAAGAAATGAAAATACGATAAAAGTGAAAGCGATAGCATCTTTCATTGTCACCAGAGTATTCTACATTGAATGAAATAGGACTTTGTCAATATTAATAAATTGTTAAATGAATTTACAATAAATCTACAAAAATATTTCCTATAAAATATAAGCCATACATAATGTCTTTATTTATTTATTTATTTTATTTATATTTTATATTTTATATTATATATTTTTTACGGTAAAATCATTTTTTATTAATTTTTATTTTCCTGATATTCTTTACTTTTCTAATTTTTTTTTTTATAAAAAATGATATAGCTTAAATTATTTAAAGCAAAAGAGAACATGTAATCAAGATGAAATATTCAACAAAGTCTTTAAATGTAATCTTTGCAATACAGAAATGAAAAATCAGAGTAAATCACGCCAATTTGACCCTCATTAATTTTTTCCTTTACATGTATTTAGGTAAAAATATATTTTAAATTATGCATGTAGTCACTTTCATCGGAACAAACTTTTCAAATTTATTTTATATAATACTTTTATGTTTAACATTTTATGTAGTATTTTTATGTTTATGTTTTATGTTGTTTCAAAATAAAGCAAACGTTTATAATTTTTTTTTACAAAAATTTAATTCGCAAATTAAAAAATACGTTAAATGCCAGCGTGTCCGAATATTTTTCATAATATCTTATTTTGCAATAATGGAAGTAATACTGTTTTGAAAAAAAATTAACAGAATAGCTTTTAAAATTAAAAATAAAAATAAATACGGAAATAAATAAAAAATAGCTAGAATGGGCGCATATACATATTAATAGTTTACATAAAAAATAATTAAAAATAGTCTCAACAATATGTATCTTCTCAACTATTTATCTGCATAAAGGACATTTTTCACCATTTTTTTAATTTTAAATAGTTACAAGTCATGAAAAGCTAAAAATAAATTATTCAAACTTACAAAATATATTTTTCAATTGTTAATTTTCATTAACCAAATTGAAAAAAATATTTAATTTTAAAAATATTAGTTTTTTTTATCAAAATACGTTAATTAAACTTAAAAAAGTTAAATATTTTATTTTTTTTTATTAAAATTTTTAAAAATGCCGATTTAAAATTAAAAGATACACATTTCTGTTCTATTAAATGAAAATGTTTTGAAATTTTAAATATAATAATATTTCAAATTATAACGATTTTACATTACACCACTTAAAAAATTAAGTTAAAATATTTCAATATCTTTAAAAAAAAGTTATGATATGATTTTGTTTACAAATTATATGGTTAATCATTCCATAGAAAAAAAAGACAGACTCCGAACTGCATTTCGAAATAAATGACCACTGTTATTAAAAAATGACGTTTTTTATCTAAACATAAAGTAAGCATTCTGAATAGCTATTGAAATCTGGTGTTAAGAAATACCTAATTCTGCAAGGTAAACTTTCAATAAATTCCTTAACACAAAATCTCGAAAATAATTCAATCATTTTTGAGAAAACAAATACTTTTTTATACAATCATTATTAGGTAGCTTTCATTACAAAAAGTAAAAAGCCACCTATTGCAGCCGTCCGGAGGAAAGCACTTGTAGAACATTTTGGTATATTTTCATCGATCATGACCCCCAGACCCCAAAACTACCCTCCGTTTAAATGTTGACATATATATATATATATATATATATATATATATATATATATATATATATATATATATATATATATATATATATATATATATACCTGATGTTTGTCATGCGATAACTAACGTATTTATGAACCGATTTGAATGAAACTTGGTATGTACATAGTACATACAAATATCTCGACCGAGTTCGTTGGCCAGCATCATCCGTCATCTTGTTTCAATATGGCAACCATTTAAAATTTTTAAAAATTTTAAAAATTTTAAATTAAACTTGAAAAAATTAAAAGTCGAAAAATATTTTTATTTTATGTGTTAGATCCTAAAACACCGATTGTAGAACACTTTATATTTTGTCTATATCTTAAAAAAATGATTGAGTTATAGCACTTTGAATTTTTCTTATGGCTGACATTTTGAAACGATCTGATTTTTGTCACGTGATAACACTCGTATTTATAAATCGATTTGGATGTAATTTGGTGTTACATAGTACTTAATAAAGCCTGGACCGAGTTTGTTAACCAGTTCCGTCCGCCATCTTGTTTAAAAAAAGCGGCCATTTAAATTTTAAAAAAAATTAAAATTTGAAATTAGGTACAAAAAAGTGAGATACAAAGATTCCAAAGCACTTTTTATTTCGTCTGTATCTTAAAAAATGTCTGAGTTGTAGTACTTTTACTTTCTAGTGTTGCTCACATTTTGAAATGATCTGGTTTTCGTCACGTAATAACAAGCGTATATATACACCGATTTGGATGAAACTTGGTGAATAGATAGGACATACTAATGCCTGGACCGAGTTCGTTGGCCAGTTCCAACCGCCGTCATGTTTCAAAATGGCGGAATATTATTTTTTTTAATTTAAATTTTAAAATTAGGTGCAAAAAAGTAATAATTTGAAAAAGATTTTTCTTTTGTTTTTTGACCTTGTTACAAAGATTCTAGAGCATTTTTTGTTTCATCTATATCTTAAAAATGGCTGAGTTTTAGCACTTTCAATTTCCAATGAGATTAACATTTTGAAACGGTCTGAAATTTGTCACGCGTTAATACGCATATTTATAAACTGATTTCGACATAATTCCGTGTGTTCATGGTACATACCAATGTCTTGACCAAGTTCACGAGCCAACTTTTTCCGACATCTTGTTTCCAAATGGCGGCCATTTAAATTTGTCAAAAATCTTTTAAATGTATAATGTTGTATAAACAAAAAATTAGAAATTGGAAAAAGGTTCTTTCTAAACTATTTATCTTAATAATGAATTCCGGAGTATTTTTTGCTTTGTCTTTACCTTGAAAAACGCCTGGGATATAGCAGTTTCAATTTCTAATGTGGGCGACATTTTTTTAAATGTCTATTTGCCCGTGACAGCACTCGTATATATTAATCGATTTCGATGTGAGTGTGCATATTCATATGAATTAAGATTTCGACCAAGATCATTGGTTTTTTTATCCATCATGCTGCTTTAAAATGGATATCGTGGAATTTTGCGACCCTATAAATCACTTAAAATAAAACCAGGTTGAATAAAAGATGACTAATATCTAAAAATTCCTATTAATATTCAGTATTGACAAAAACTAGTATTCAATCTTATATAATCGCGTTCCACTATTTTGAGTTTCGTATATTTGATTTATATAACTGAATTTAAAATAAATAAATAAGTATATGAAAGCTACCTCTTCCTCCCGGCATTGCCGGAAGGACTTTTTAAAAATGTATTTGGCGTGAACCTTGGGGTTTGCTATAAATTATGAATAAAACATGACATGATGCATTTAAATGATTTGAAGTAAAAAAAGTATCCAACATTGTTTTAAAATCAAATAGTTAAAACACTGTAATTTTTTTAGGGGGTTTATATAAACTGTAAGGGTAGAATAACCAATATTAATTATATGCATGTACACTGGTGTGCAAAATTTAAGGACAAAGGGATTTTCTAGCGATAATTTTCACGCGAATATTCAACAGGAAGTAATATAATTAGAATAATTACTATCCCTGCATAACAGCTAGTCCATATAACATCTCATTCAGGTCACACATGGTCACAAGAGTCACAGTCATTAGGGCGAAACAAAAAATAGGAAATTCCATGCGTCTCTTTTATGAGTCTCAAATGACTACTATATGTGATTCCACTGTCAGGTCACTGCGACTGCTGCTTTGTGACGAGTCACCAAGTGACTTTACAGTGTCGTTTTATTGAGAGTCTCATCTGACTGTCATTTGGAGGCTCAATTTCAAAGTCATTGTGAATGTTGCATTATTATAAATAACTAAATAATGACACATTAAAATCACATAGTGACTTTCTGTCACAAGACTTTATCAAATGGTAACAGGGACCCTACTGTGAAGTAACCACTGTGAAAAGTGGTGAAAACTCACCATGTGACTTCAATGGGACATTGTTTGGTGATTTATCATAATGCAACATTCACAATGACTTTGAAATTGAGCCTCCAAATGACAGTCACACGAGAACCTCAATAAAACGACACTGTAAAGTCACCTGGTGACTTTGGTAAAGTCACTTTGTAAAGTCACCTGGTGACACCTGGTGACAGTGGAGTGACATATAGTAGACATTTGAGACTCATAAACGAGACGTATGAAATTTCCTATGTTTTTGTTTTATCGTAGTGACTGTGACTCTTGTGACCATGTGTGACCTGAATGAGATGTTATATGGACTAGCTGTTCTGCAGAGATAGTAGTTATTCGAATTATATTACTTCCTTTTGAATATTTGCGTGAAAATTATCGCTTGAAAATCCCTTGAAAATCGGCATTTTGGGTCTCTGTCCTTAAATTTTGCACACCAGTGTTTATATATAAATAAATACATCTATATATATAAGTGTGTATTTATATATATTTATGGACATACCTGTCGTACTCAAAATTTTTTGTTACCATTTTTAAATTGATAACTCTTGCAAATAGAAAAAAACGAAAATATGCTCAATGCCTTCAAGGAATACGTAAAATATAAAAATAAAGAGAATCACCAATTAAATGCATAATTGAGTTTTATAAAGATTTCTAACTTTTCTAACACCCAGATAAAATATACTAGTAAGTAATACTAGAAAGATTATAATTATTGGAGCGACAAAATTAAATAACATGTAAGCCGTCATTAAGGTAAACATGAAAAGATTTTGACACAAGAACTTTCTCTAACATTTTATTTCATGTCTCAGTTTATTTAGCTTTTAAATTGTACAGCTTGCAATATATTTCCATTTGAGGTAATCTTTTTCTTTGATGTATACAACTTATACGTAGTTAAGGAAATGACATTTATATTCGGAGATGTAAGGATTGATACTTCAAATAATATCATAGGAGACATCTTTATTTGCTTTGAGGTTGATAGAAATTGTTTATTTAGTATTAGATCTCGTATTCAATACATAATTAATTTGGAACATCATTGCAGATCACCCTTAGGATAAGGTTATCTTTGAAAATCTTTCTATATGGTTGTTATCGTACTTTCGGTCTAGTTTTATATTTACTAACAAAATAAAAAATGCAACACAAAAAACACACAAAAACACACAAAAAACACAAAATCACATAAGATGTAACTATGCTTTGATTAGTTAAAAAATAACGATTAAAATGGAAAAATGTATAGTATAATACTTTCCAAATAAAGTAAGATATGTAGATATGATTTTGAGAGGAACTCTGACGCATTTTAATTTTTTTAAATGTGCAAGTTTTTAAAAATTTCTAAAACTGATTTTTATCACTGTACACTGTACAATGATTACATTCATTTTATCAACTTACATTTAACTTTGCAACATGCATTTAACTTTTAAAAGATAAAATAATGAAGAATTTCTTACCTACTTTGTATTTAAAAAAGTTGGAAATTGCATGTCAAACGTAGAAAATGAGATGCGTTCGTAGTGTAAGGTAGTTTTAAAAATATTTCTTTATTGGTTTAATAGAATACAGTTCATCGGACGCAATAGAGTATCCGAAATCTTTTGTGTATCCCTATAAATACTATGTGTTTTCTATTATACAGGAAGTAACTTGTATTAAATCCCAGTAACAGATTCATTTTATAAAAAGTGAAGTAGTTTAATATTATTAAAACGCGCTCAAAACATTGTTTCCCTCTATACCATTAAATAATGGAATACTTTTGTGCAACCCTGTAAATTAATAACCAGTATTCTTTGCACCATGGATTGTATAGAATGTATATTTTAGTGTATACTTCACAGATGGTTATCGATTTTAATATGATTGAAAGAGTGTAACACCATGAAAATGTATTTGAAACTATTTTTTCTCATCAACCGTAATGTATTGGAATAATTTTGATTGCCCCTGCAATTAGCCTATGCGACAAAATTATACACCAATTATATATTTTAAATTTCAAATGATTTGGTTGGGTAGTTTTTGTTCTGTTATTTGCGGACAGACGGACTGAACGACAACTATAGGTGCTATGTTTTTATATAATTACGAATGCACCTAAAATCGGTATTAATTTTTTCGTGACCATGAATCCTTTTGAAAAGAAAGTACAGATTTTTTTAAACGTATTTAAAATAAGTAATGCCTTGCAAATCAGTTCAATTTGAAAACTCCATTGAAAATTAATAAATTGTCCTATTTTCCTTCAGTTTATGTTATGAGATAGGCTAAAAAGTCAAACTATTGTGTTTATGGGAGAAAATTCTGCAAAGATTCATGGAAGTAATTCCAAAGTTGGAATGAAAATGAAAATCACGAGTCAAGAATAGATTATGAAAACCACTTGTTGATACTTCCAGAATACTTTATCAAAACTTTACCGTTTAATAAAATAAAGAAGATACTAAAATAAACTTTTTAAAAATGTATATACATTTTCTAATGTCGAATTGTTGTATTTGTGGAAATAAATTGTACAAAGATTTATGGAAATAATTTCTAAGTTGGAATAAGAAAGAAATCAACATCAGTCAAGCATCGATTATGAAAACCCTTTGCCACACTTCCAGAATACTTTACCAAAATTTTGTCGTTTGATAAAGTAAAGAAGATCCTTAAATAAACGTTTAGAAAACATATAATACATTTTGTACAGCATGCGACAGGCCAAAAGTCGAACTGTTGTGTTTTTCCAAGTAAATAGTGAAAAAATTCATAGAGGTAATTTTTAAGTTGGAATAAGAAAGAAAATCACGAGTCAAGCATAGATTAGGAAAAGGCATGGCGACACTTCAAGAATACTTTGTCAAGACTTGCCATTTAATAAAGTAAAAAATATACTTAAGTAAACTTTTAGAAAACGTATAACACATTCTGTACCATGAGACAGGCCAAAAAAGTTGCACTGGTGTGTCAGTGGGAAAAAAATGTAGAAATATTGATGGACGTAATTTTATGTTGGAACAAGAAATAAAATCACATGTCAAGATTGGGAAAACACTTTGCGACACTTCCAGAATAGTTTATCAAAGTTTTGTCGTTTAATAAAGTAAAGAAGATACGTAAATAAACTGTTAGAAAACGTATAATACATTTGATAAACAAATTTCAGCAAATAACACCAATAAATGGAAAGGCACTTTAATTTATTAATATAGCTGTGTATTTGATCAATAGATATGCATATACACTGTGAAAAAAATTGTAATCCTACAGATGTAAAGTTGCCGAAATCTTTATGGTTACTAACATTTTACCTGTACACTGTACAAGAAAAAAATGTAAATCTATAAAATTAATTTTTATAAGATTACAGAAATCTGTAAATTTACAAACGAGTCAACTAAAATTACAGTTATCTAACTAAAATTTTATCTGTAACCTGAGTTGAAGTTACATGAAAAATTTTTAGAATCCCAGTTTCCTAAAATATTCTTAGTAAGCTCACAGATTTTTTGATTTTAAGTGCAAATCTCTATCTGTTACATAAATTTTTGTTGTTGCAGTTACATAAAAAAGTTCTAAGAATTGCAGTTCCCTAGAAAACTTTTAACAACTTTACAGATTTTTTTTCAGTGTAGCACACTCACATTTTTTTGTAAGGAAATGAATGAAAATCTTCATCTTCAGCTATTTCTACTAACATTTTACTTACTTTTTATGTACTCCACACTTTAAAATGAAATTCAATTCTGTCAAAAAACATGCTAAAATCGACATAATTACACTTCCTGGAATTACTATTTATAAGAGGCCATGTATTTAGTTCTTATCATTGTCCTGTATATCATTTTATTTATATGCTGAAAAAATCTGTTAGTATACTAAATGTAGTCAACCTTTAAATGCACGCTTACTTTCAGTATTGATTACGAAATTTTCTGTGTAGCCTTGAATTTTTATCTATAGACTATCTGCAGACAACCTAGTATGCAGAAAATTATTGTATCTTAAAATCGCTTACCGTAACTAAAATAGCGAATTTCAGCAATCATTCCTATCCCCCACTTCGAATACAAAATTCCAAATCTTGTGTTCAAAATCTTCTACGTGTCCCTGTAACTGAACTACAAATTCAATAACAATCATATTCAATTGCATGTGTCCTCAAGTAAACCTCTGTATTGTATATCAATTTCATTATTTTTAAAATGATGCAGCAAGAAATAAGTTGCGAACAGTTTTTTAACATAAATATTATAAAGAAAAACTCTTTTGTGAGAACCTGTAAATACTAATAAATGCTTTGTATCACCTATACTTTTCATAAAACATGTGTTACTGCATCCCAGAAATCCATTTTTATTTAATTATGTTATACCATTCTAAAATAATCTCAAATGATTCTTCTTTATAGATCTTGATAAAACGGAATAATTTTGAGTTTTTCGGTATGCGCAGTGCAACTGCTACACATAACACATATTATAGAAACAACCTTCTTATTCACCATAGTAAGGTATGCGAATTTCATTATGCTTAAAATATTGTAAAACGAGTAAAGTACACCGTAAATGATTTTTTCCACAAACAATATTAAGACGAACTCTTATGTGTGATCTTGTGCACATGTATGATAAAGGCTTCGTATTCATACTGTACAAAAGCCTATATTAGGTTTAGATGAATTATTAACACATTTATTCAGTTGGAAAATAAAGCATAAAAGATGTAAATTACAAATGCATGAAACATTGCAGAAAAGGATTCGAACCAGAAATGTCTTGCCACCAATCCTCTACCCACTGAGCCATTCCAGACAAATGTGGAGGACTAATTTCAACGCATAGATCAGGAAGCGGCAGCACAGACAATCACCTCATCGAGTTCATGGGTGAAATTCTAAGATTAGTTAAATCTTGATTCGCATAATAAAATACAATGGGTCTGCCTAGTCATATCTTAGTGGAAACACTTAAAGACCAAATTTTAGCCATTGACTCATAAGTTTACCATTAAGTTTTTCTGCTCCAAATCCTCCATGTTTTCATACGTTTGGGTGCAAGAAAGCACAATGATGAACCTATGAGACAACTGCTAAAATCGGAGTTTTTGGTGTTTTCCATCAAGATATGACTTGGCAGACCGATTGAATTCTACTATGCTAATCAAGATTTAACTAATCACAGATTTTTACCCGTGAACTTGGTGAAGTGTTTTTCAGTACTGCCGTCTTTCGGTCTATCAGCGTAACATTTAACGATCACAGCACCTTGTGTGCTATCTGAATCAGCTAACATAATACATCGTAGGTTTTTTTTAATATAACTTCAGTTAATGAACAGGGCGATGCTCTTACCAAAGCATCAACGAAAAATTCAGCAATAAAATTTGAATTCCCAGTCCTTTTCTCCTATCTCAAACGATTTTAAAAGAGAGAATTCTACCTGTCTGGGTCTGACAAGAAGCGCCATACTTATATCCTCATCCCATAAGTAGCTAGAGAAACTTTATTCTCTTTCTCCAACCACCACAGCATTCCTCGCTGGCCACGGACCTTCTAAACAATATCTTAAAGATTCCAATGAGCCGCATGTGGGAGCCCCAGATCACACCTACTATCACTGCATACTGATTGAAGCTTGGCACCTCACACTGTTAAAAATCTTGTCCTAATATGAACCAAATTATGGTGCTCAATAGCTGCCACTGTAAGAATGTGAAATCGTGAACCAACATTTGGAGCTCCTTTTGAAGCATAGTTCCAATAGTTGGAACGAGGTTGAAACAGGAAGCTCCAAATGTGGTTACGGGATTTCACTATCTCGTGGTGGTAGCTACTGAGCACCAAAATTTGGTTCATATTAGGGCAATATTTTTAATAGTGCATATACATGCCTCACCCTCTAAATCCTGGCTGCCAAGGTTACTATATAGGCTGGCGTTGCTGGCCAAACTAAAGAGCATCTGTACGTAAGTAATGGATGTTTCCATCCTAACGTCTTAGGGGTCGGTTTCTGTGTCGAGTAGCAAGAGGTCTGCATCATTCTAAAATTTCCATGAAACTCGCTGCCTGTCGTTAGGCTGCAAGCTCCCCAGCGAGCACCTGAACAAAAATGAACACCTCGTCTTTCTCTCCCACTCTCTGTTGCGAGGGGAGCAGTCTGAGCTTATTTTGTTGACATTTTAATTCTGACGGAAACTGTAAACTTTTTAAAGAACTTAATAAATGCGACCAGGAGGGACATTGTGCCCTATAGACATTATGATTTTCGATTTTCATATTCGATTTTCGATGATGAGTAGTGCGTAAAAGTTGCCTATGGTTGCACTAAATGAACACACAAAAAAATGTTAGATTTTTTGGACAATGCTTTCATTTGCCGTAAATGGCATAAAGTTTTGCTCAAATGTTGATTTTATTTTTAAATTTTTTTAGCAAAAATTTTAAAATTATTGTATCAATCAAAAAGTTTTTTTGGCCTACTCTAATAGACATGGCTTCCTTGTCTGAGCAGTCTCTTTTATCATTCAAGCGTTGCATGTGTGATTAGATTAGATTATTTTTTTAATAGAACTATTCAACGAGTAAAGAAATCATAACATGTGATTTCTAAATGGGTGAAAAAATCCGGAGCGAAATTCGAAGTAGGAATGACTGAAACCACCAATAATCTTCCTACTTAGCTAAATATCTGATTTGAATCCTGTTCCGCACTTTTTCATGCGTTTGGTAATTTACATAACACATGTATTAGTATACATTAGTAATTTTATCTGTTTCATTTTTTTCCTATCAGAGTAAAATATACCGTAAATGATTTTCCCCAATTAACATTCTATTGACAAGCTCTTTTACGTGACTCTGCACATGAATGATAGATGAATCGCAACCGATACTCAAAAGAAAGCATGTATTAGTGTTACATTAATTTTTTACACAATTATTCTATTGATAAATCAATGATGCCAGATGTAAATTTCCAAATGAGTGAAAAAGTACTAGCCAGGATTCGAACCAGGAATGTCTTGGTCAAAGTCACCAATTCACGGTCACTTAGTCATCCGGTACGAGTGTGGGTATTAATTGCCCCAGAATAACATTTAAGGGTACTGGTCAAACAGTTACAAATTTCCTCCAGTAATATAAAAATATACGCATTTGACGTATTCTTATATTTAACATATCTTCCCAGGAAATCAATGTTTAATCTTCCACTTTTAGTGTTCTTTTCCTTTAAAATGTCAGCTTTTTTCTTATTTTTCAAAAAATTTCTAAAAATTCCAATTTGCCAGTTTTAAAACATAAAATATTAAATCGAGCATAGATTTTAGAAATATTTTGAAAACCAAGAAAAAAAAGTGAATCTTTTAAGAAGAGAACATCGAAAGAAGACGTTTAAAATATTATTTTCTTAGGAGATATTTTAAATGTAAGATAACATCAAACGCCCATAGACTTAACATTACGGAGGGGAATTCAGAAACACAGTGACCAACAACACCCTTAATGATAAAAACATGTGGTTTGATATCTGGATTAACTAAAAAAATAAATTGTCGTATTTTTATGGGACTGCAGCAAACATTGCATGAATTATTAAATTAGATTAATTTTTTAACGGAATTATTCAATGATTAAAAATATCTTCTTTTGGCGGCCAGTTCGCCATTCGTTTTGGCGTCCGAGACACATGCCCCCTCTCCAGCCCTTATGGAAATCACTTGGATTTTGGTAATTATCGGTGAGATACAGTTTCACACAGAAGAGGGTTTTTGTGTTGCGTCTAAACCATTTAAATCTAATAGGGCATACTTATGCATTTGGTATAGTTTTCCTTTTTCGGCTGTGAAGACATTTTATGCAAACTCAATATATACACATACATTTTTTTTTGTAAAGAGAAACCGCCCGAAGTGTTTGACGAACCCTTCGATTTTCGTTTTGGCGTCTGAGACACATGCCCCCTTTGCAACCCCTAAGGAAATAGCTTGTTCTCAGTCTGGGAGACATTTTAATGCAAATTTTATACATGTACATTTTTGTATGTAAAGACAAACAAAATCTTCATTTGGCGCCCCCTCTGTAACCCCTAGGGAAATCGCTTGGTTTCAGGCTGTGAGACATTTTTATGCAAATTCCATACATATACATTTTTGTATGTAAAGACAAACAAAATCTTCATTTGGCGCCCAATTCGCCTTTCGTTTTGGCGTCCGAGACACATGCCCCCTCTGCAACCCCTAGGGAAATTGCTTGGTTTCAGGCTGTGAGACATTTTTATGCAAATTCCATACGTATACATTTTTATATGTAAAGACAAACAAAATCTTGGCACCCCCTCTGCAACTCCTAGGGAAATCGATTGGTTTCAGGCTGTAAGACATTCTTATGCAAATTCCATACATATACATTTGTGTATGTAAAGATAAACAAAATCTTCATTTGTCGCCCCCTCTGCAATAGGGTGGGCCGAAAAAAACTTTTTTTCGATTTTCGATTATGGCAGGTGCGGAAAAGTGGCCACTGGTGGCACTCAGTTCATACAAAAAAATTGAGATTTTTTGGACATTTCCTTACCCTGCCGCAAACGGCTTGAAGTTTTGCAAAAATGTTCATTTTTGAACTTTTTTCGAAAAAAATTAAAAAATGTTAAATTAAATTTATTTTGGTTGTATTTACTTGAAAAGGCATATTTAATGTACCAAATGTTTAAATAAGATCTGATCATGCATTATTTCATATCTATGTGTATTATAACTTAGGCTATTTTTATAGCTTTTTCGCGTATAATAGGCAAAAGTTGTATTTGTTTGAATCGATCGTTAGTTTCTGTATTATTTATGTCCCTTGGTCTTCTTTATATATTTTCTATGTGTCAAACGTCATATATTTGAGGAAAAGACAGCAGTATACTTCAAAAACAAATCTGGAAGGTGAGAAAGTGGTGTAGCAGGACTCTAAGCGCGCACAATGATTCGTCGTAATACTCAGGGAGTGAAGGACAAAATAGTTGAGAGCCAAAATGCGATAAAGGATTCTTATTATTTATCCTTGCTAAATTACGTGCGACATTTGTTCAGTGTTTACGTGAAATCCTTTTGTGGTGATATATAGTGTTTTTTGGGTCGTTTAATGTGACACTATAGTGTTTTGTGCGTTTTATTACAACGAGCTTAGAAATGGCTAGTATAAAGGGCCATGACAATGCAAAGACACGCGATAGCGTGAAAAGTAACTCTTTGGAGGCATCATGCATATTGAAAGAATTGCAATTGCCAACTTATGCTGATAATTATGCGCCACTAATACTGGTTGCTTCACCATGTAGAAGTTGTGACAGCAGCGAATACGAATCTCGTCATCGATAAAAACAAGGTCAGAAGAGAGAAATAGAAACTTGGAAAGAAGATACAGGCAGAAGATGTTATTGAAAGAAGGAAAATTAAAAGCATATTTTTTGATGGTAGAAAGGATAAAAGTATATTCAGAGGAAAAAAAGAACAAGCGGCACTGTCAAAGGAAAGGGGAGGAACACATCACCATGTTGTTTGAACCTGGTTAGGAATACTCGGGTCATTTGATACCTTGTTCTGGTCACGGAAAAGAAATAGCAAAATCATTATACAATCTTCCAAGTCACCACAAGTTAGACTTTTATGAACTGACGAGGTATCAAGTGACACAAGTATTCCTAACTAGGTTCAAACAACACGGTGATGTGTTCCTCGCCTTTTTCTCGACGGTGTTGCTTGTTATTTTTCTTCCTCTGCATATACTTTTATCCTTTCTACCATCAAAAAATATGCTTTTAATTTTCCTTCTTTCAATAGCTTCTTCTGCCTGTATCTTCTTTCCAAGTTTCTATTTCACTCTTCTGACTTTGTTTTTATCGATGACGAGATTAGCATCCTCTGCTGTCACAACTTCTACATGGTGAAGCAACCAGTAATAGTGGCGCATGATTATCAGCATAAGTTGGCAATTGCAATTCTTTCAATATGCATGATGCCCCCAAAGAGTTACTTTTCACGCTATCGCTTGTTCTTTGCATTGTCATGGCCTTTTATACTAGCCATTTTTAAGCTCGTTGTAATAAAACGCACAAAACACTATAATAGCACATTAAACGACCCAAAAAGCACTGTATAATCACTACAAAAGGGTTTCACGTTAACACTGAACAAATGTCGCAGGTAACTGAGCAAGGATAAATAATAAGAATCCTTTATCGCATTTTGGCTCTCAACTATTTCGTCCTTCACTCCCTGAGTATTACGGCGAGTCATTGCGCTCGCTTAGAGTGCTGCTTCACTATTTTCTCACCTTCCAGATTTGTTTTTGAAGTATACTGCTGTCTTTTCCCCAAATATATGACGTTTGACACGTAGAAAAAATATAAAGAAGACCAAGGGACATAAATAATATAGAAACTAACGATCGATTCAAACAAATACAACTTTTGCCTGTTATACGCGAAAAAGCTATAAAAATAGCCTAAGTTATAATACACATAGATATTAAATAATGCATGATCAGATCTTATTTGAACAATTGGTACATTAAATACGCCTTTTCAAGTAAATACAACCAAAATAAATTTAATTTAACATTTTTTAATTTTTTTCGAAAAAAGTTCAAAAATGAACATTTTTGCAAAAATTCAAGCCGTTTGCGGCAGGGTAAGGAAATGTCCAAAAAATCTCAAATTTTTTGTATGAACTGAGTGCCACCAGTGACCAATTTTCCGCACCCGCCATAATCGAAAATCGAAAAAAAGTTTTTTTCGGCCCACCCTACTCTGCAATCCCTAGGAAAATCGTTTGGCTTCAGGCTGTGAGATATTCTTATGCAAATTCATACATATACATTTTTGTATGTAAAGACAAAATCTTCATTTGGCGCTCCCTCTGCAACCCCTAAGGAAATCGCTTGGTTTCAGGCTGTGAGACATTTTAATGCAAATTCCATACATATACATTTTTGTATGTAAAAACAAACAAAAATCTTCATTTGGCGCCCCCTCTGCAACTCCTAGGGAAATCGCTTGGTTTCAGGCTGTGAGACATTTTTATGCAAATTCCATGCATATACATTTTTGTATGTAAAGACAAAAGCTTCATTTGGCGCCCCCTCTGCAACCCCTAGGGAAATCGCTTGGTTTCAGGCTGTGAGACATTTTTATGCAAATTCCACACTTATACATTTTTGTATGTA
The DNA here is from genome assembly GCA_964019185.1 of Maratus speculifer. Lineage (NCBI taxonomy): Eukaryota > Metazoa > Arthropoda > Arachnida > Araneae > Salticidae > Maratus > Maratus speculifer. The sequence goes on from OZ025289.1 coordinate 155,782,116, forward strand.
ACGACAAACAAATTCTTTATTTGGCGCCCCTTTCACCTTTCATTTTGGTGTCCGAGACACATGCCCCCTCTGCAACCCCTAGGGAAATTGCTTGGTTTCAGGCTGTGAGACATTCTTATGCAAATTCCATACATATACATTTTTGTATGTAAAGACAAACAAAATCTTCATTTGGCGCCCCCCTCTGCAACCCCTAGGAAAGTCGCTTGGTTTCAGGCTGTGAGGCATTCTTATGCAAGTTCCATACATATACATTTTTGTATGTTAAGACAAACAAAATCTTCATTTGGCGCCCCCTTTTCCTTTCGTTTTGCCGTACGAGACACATGCCACCTCTTCAGCTCCTATGGAAATCTCTTGGATTTTGGTAATTATCGGTGAGGTACAGTTTCACACAGAAGAGGATTTTTGAGTTGAGTCTAACCTATTTAAATCTAATAAGGCATACAGATGCATTTGGTCTATTGATTTTTCCCGTTGTGAAGACATTTTTATGCAAATTCAATATATACACATATACATTTTTGTATTTAAAGAGAAACAAATCTTCATTTCGCGCCCTCTTCGCCTTTCGTTTTGGCGTCCGAGACACATATGCCATCTCTGCAATCCCTGGAAATCGCTTGGTTTTTGGCAATTGTCGGTGAGGTATAGTTTCACACAGAAGAGGGTTTTTGAGTAGTGACTGATTTATTTAAATTGCAGAATGCATAAAGATACACTTGGTTCAGTTTTGTTTTGAACTTCCTGTTTGTAAGATCTTTTTATTCAAATTCGATATGCATATATATACATATATTTTTGTATGTAAAGACAAAAAAAAAAAAAAAAAAAAAAAAAAAAAAAAAAAAAAAAAAAGCTTCATTTGGCGCTCCTACGCTTTCTGTTATGGCGCCCGGGTACAGATGATTGGGGGGGCACGTGCCCCCCCCTGCTCCCCCGACGCTACGCCTATGCATAGGACCAATTCTTATAGCAGAAATAAATTTTAAAGAAATCGGAGTTGGAGAAAAAACCTCAAATTCAAACTGCTTATATTATGACTCATTTTTTGAATTCATTTTTGATTTTAAACACATCCAAATGGCAAATTCTCTTATTTAGGAACTGTATAATATGACTTCTTGGCCAGTTTTTAGGTAAAAGCAGAATATATTTCTAAAAAGGCTGTCAAAAAAGGTACTTTGAACAGAATTTTCTTAAGTGGTCGTGATTGAAAAAATTGAGAAAGTGCGTTTTATCTGAGTCCTTTTTAAATCCTTTTTTGTGCTCAAACGCATCCAATTTACAGGTTCTCTTATTTAGGAACTATATAATCTGACGGATTGGCCAGTTTTTTGATAAAAGCAGAATATATTTCAAAAAAGGCTGCCAAAGTGGGCACTTCGCACAAAATTTCCCAAAGCGATTATGATTGAAGAATTGAGGATGTATTCAAATAACAAATTGGTCATTTTATGACTCATTTTTAAATTCAATTTTGCTCTTAACCGCATTCAATTGACAATTTTTTGTTATTTAGGAACTATGTAATGTACGTATTGGTCGATTTTGTAATAAAGTCAGAATGTATTTCAAAATATGTTGTCAAAATGGGCGTTTAAGCCGAATTTCGCTTAAGTTGATTTTGATAAAACCACTTCTTATAGAAAAATGAAATAAATTTTTTTTCAAAAGCGCACAATATAGTAGTTAAATTGGGTTTATCTTTAATAATATTGTATTTTTTGTTGTTGAAATGAAAACCCTTCCAAATCTACCTCCGCCTATAGGCCAAGCCGACAGGGATTTTACAATCTACATCTGACATGTATTAGTGCATATCGAAAATTCATATCAATTTCATCATGTTTGCAGAGTAAAATACGCCCCATTTTTTTTTTCATGGGTCATAATATAAGGGAGAACTATTGAATTAACTGTATTCCCATTTCACAATTTATTTAAAAAATTCGTGATTCGTTACTCATGTTATTTTTTTTAAATTAAGCGTCTTAAATTAATAACAGTTTCATTTATATATTTTTACCACAGTAGAATAATTTCTCAATAAATTTTATTCACCCAATTGAAATTCAGAAAATATTTCATGAGAATTTTACACAAATTGCAAATACTATGACTATTTAATTTACTAGCTTCCTTAATAAAACTACATCTTCTTTTTAAAATAATAGGAAAACAGGAATGGCTTTTCAAGATTTCTTTCACTTGTTATTGCATAGCTTAATGCGCTCCTGAGGCTAAGTTAATAATTAAGTAAGTACAATTGTTATTACAAAAATATTCAACTTGCAAACCTAAAAAGTAATTATTAGAGATGAAACTGTTGCATTTATTAGGATGAGCGAAGCGAATCCTCTACTAGTCCACTCAAATTACAATTTGTCGTACGCTTTACAAAAAAACTATTCAATATTTTAACTTCAAATTAAACAGAAAAATAAATTATGATCTGCAGATTTGCAGAATATAATTTTTTTTACAGTAAAACGTTAAAAAAATTATTATTTTAATTAATTTATTTTACATGCATTTCCAATACGGAAGCATTTTAGCAAATAAATAAAAAATGAAACGCGTATATTTTCAGAAAAAAAAGTTTAAATCATGGAGTAAATAATTATAGATAGAATCATGATTAATTTATTAAATAAAACATGTTTTCATTATCCCGCAAAATCGTTTGCACAGATGACACTTAAACATTTTAAAAAAATTGTATTATGGATTTTTTTTTTTTTTTTTTTTTTTTTTTTTTGTAAACTGGCAACAAAATAATTGTAAACAAATAAAATTAATTCTTAAATTTGTTATATAAATGAAAAATTAACAGATCTGCGTGAAGTTGTTGGTTCAAACCCTTTATAAATATTTTTGCGAAGGTCGTATTGTGGCTAAATAATATCGACTCATTAATCAGAAGGATTTTATAGAAAAATAAGACTTTAATAAGTTCGCAAACACAACAATAATTATTCGTGAAAACGTCACTGCGAGAATGAGAGAGCGCTTCGTTAAAAGGTAATTCCATTAATTGAGTTGCCATTCGCAGAAAGTAAACAGTTCTCCCACGCGGAGAGAATTACAGCAATTCTCATACGCTAACATGTATAAAAATGAAGAAATTAAAATAAAATGTTTTACAGTTGAAAATTCATAGTATCAACGAAAGCAGATTTCAAATGTTTTTTCCAGAAAATAGGATTTTGAAGAAGTAACTTTCTTCAAGCTTTCTTCAAATATATTATTCTAAAATAGCTATCAAAGATTATCGGATGTTGATTACAAAGATTGGAAACATGCATATTTCAAACAATTAAAAAACACCAGTGGCTACTTGAAATTGTAAAAACATCTTTAAAAGAGCTTTTAGTTGAAAATTAAAAAAAATTTGTAAAAGTTTGCTTCGAAAATATCTTATGCCAGTTTTACATCATAAGATGCGCCACAACATAAAATAACGTTTTTGTTTAATAAAGATGCAAAAATAATACTAAAAAAAAAAATATTGTTACTTTCAAATATCTGTTTTATAAAATAATGCTTCGCGAATCCAAACAAAGCATGGCTTTTGCTAGTTATAGTACAAATTAAAAAGAATAGTTGTAAAAATGGATATATTATTGTTATATGAAAAGCCATAAAAGTAATGAATATTGTGCTTCATTAACTATTGAAATTAGTTTACAGTAAGCAATGTTATTCAAATTTTGTGTAAAATAATGCTTACAAAGCAGTAATGCTAAACTATATGCTTTTAAAAATAAATTAGTTTATGGTTATTATTCCTTGAAAAATCTAGAAATTCGATGAAATATATCATGTAGTAATCATTATTTTTTATTTAAAAGCTAATGAATTTTTTTACTAATGAATAATTTGCATTGATATTTTGTATGCGGTTTGTCGCGTTATAATTAAGTAATTTTTTTAAGCTTTGATAGTATGTTAAATTCTATAGCGTTGAAAAAATTTTCGGATTTTAGTTTACGAAAATATCTGTTTAGACTTTTTAAAATATAATATGTATTAAAAAAGTTCTTGAATAAAAAATTACACAATTATTCGAAATTAATATGATTGTAATTATCATTGTTGTTGATTACTCGTTTTATGATTGTAATAATTATTGCTATAAATCATTATTTATATATAGTTTTTACTTCAGTCCCAATTCTTTAATTTCATTTATATAACAGTACAACAATAATTATTAGACTAATTTCATATAATTCCGTTTTACAGAAATGTAATAGTATTCTTTCTTTACCTTTTTAATTCCTAATTAATAAATATATATATAAAATAAAATTTTTAAATAATTTTTTTAAGCATAACATAATTTTTACAATTTGTTCACATTAGTTAAAAGGTAAATTATTTTAATTACATTTTACTTTTATTTAAGGAGTGATATTAAATTGCTCATTAATGCCAGACTTACATTCTATCCGTCTATCCTACAGCAGATTTATAAATATACATCAATAAAATAATAATAAAAAATTAAGGTCTTATTATTTTCCAAGTCTATATTATTTTGAAAAGGAATGCCCTTAAAGAAATATAAAGCCTATTTGGAAATTTCTAACTTAAAACGTTTTGAAACCAAAAATATCGAACGTTTGAAAGACTAATATCTCCGATCAAAAGGATTAATATATGTCTATTTTTAGAGTTCCAAGCTTATATTACCAATGGTAACATAAGAATCAAGGACACATCCTTTTTAAACCCTATGCACTTAAAGAAATATCAAATTGATTCCGAAACTTGTAACTTTGTAAGTTTAAAAGCAAATTTTAAAAGGAAAATATTGGATTTCAGTTTCTTAAAAAGTATTAATACGCTTTCTCTCTCTAGATGACGTGACATGCCACAATGAAAAGGATTAACTACATCCACTTTAAAAGTTTAATCTCCATTAATAGTCAACGGTGAGATTTTAACAGCTGGTCTTTTCAGCGGTTTAGAATATATACTTATTCGTAAGTTATTGAAACTATGCATTGAAAACAGAATTTTAAAATTTTACTTATTACGAATTTCCTATTTTTTCAAAATATATGTGAATTAGTGTTTTAGCCCTTTTAAGGGTGGTCACTAGACCCTTTCTAGCCACCTAATTTTAATTCCAAAACTGACAATCAGCACCAGGAATAATTTAACAAAATTTTGCTTTTGTGATTAAATGCAAAATAGCGGGTTTATATTTTTTAAGAAATTCGTTAGAATATTCTGGTGTCAATCATTTATTTCATCATTTTACAAGCAGAATTCTTCTGCCCTGAAAGGGTTAAAATGCCATTTATATTTGTTGAACGCATTTACTCTTATCTTCACAGGCTTCAAATTTTTCACTATTTTCTTTTTAACTCATTTAGTTATGTTACTGACTTTTATAATATCAAAGGTTGCATGATGGAAATGATTGCCTACTTCAAAAATTTAGTTTGATTCCCACCGTGGCTGAGTGGTTAAGGAAATACACAGCCAGTCGCTTGAGAACTCAAGTGGGGTGCGGGTTTGAATCCTCCTAACTCTATTGTACATTCTTTCTGGAGCTTCTTGGTTTTAATTCTCTGGCGTTGTAAATTATATTGTGACTATCTGATGCTTATACAGGGTGTTTCAAAAATGACCAGTATATTTGGAAAATCAATAAAAACTAAACGGGCAGCGATAGAAACACACGGTTTGTTGCAATATGCTTGGGACAACAGTAAATTTTCAGGCAGACAAGCTTACAAAATTGGTTACAATTTTCAACAACAGATGGCGCTGCAGTCTGGGAGAAAATCTAAAGTACGATATTTTTCACATATCCATCATACTCAACAATAACATGGCATAATCTTTTAACGAAATTACCAGAAGTCTTTGTAAAGCTTTGTCAAGCGGGATGGCTTCACATGCAGAAGAGATGAACTGCTTCAGTTGTTCAGTTGTTTCTTGATTTTGGCGGTACACCTGGTCTTTCAAGTCAGAAATCCTCTGTTCTAAGGAATAAACCATTTTTTCACAGCAAACTTGCAATCTGTGAACAGAATGATGACTTACAGAATGGCGAACTCACCGACTGCGTTACTTCTATAATCTTCAAATCGCCTGCAGCGCCATCTGCTATTGAAAATTGTAACTAATTTCTTACCTTTCTCTTCCTGAAAATTTTCTATTGTCCCAAACATATTGCAACAAACGGACAAAACTCTGAATGTTGATTATGATAGAAATCAGCTTATTCAATGAATATATGGTCTGGGCTTGTGCTAAACCATGTGCTAATCCCAGTTATACGTTTTAGGCTTTTTGGCTAAAATATAGTAGTATTATATAAGGTTTTGTGTGGCAATTGAGCCATGATTCCAATGTGACTCTGCAGACTTCAGATTCTAAAAATTAACATTCATTTGTATTAAAGTCGAAACCTTTGTAAATGTGTTCAGTTAGGTTCACTCTATTACACAGGCATAATCAAAATTACATTTTAATGTCTAAAAATTAAAAAAAATATTTTGTTTTAGTTTTTTTTTCTTTATGAGTTGCCCCACTTTTATAGGTCAATTGAACCAAGTAGATCTGTGTTCTACACGCGTTAGTAATTTTTAATATAATGTATCACATCCAATTTGAAAAAACATAAATTACTTTAAAAAATTAAACCAGGCAGATTACGCAAATTATACATTAGCTAAAGAGATTCGTAAGAGAAATTTTTGCTGTCAAGATGTCTAAAAAACATAAAATGTGAAAATATTAGATCCACTTCTGTACAATTTTGTTTCTCGTTTCGTCGAAAAAATTAGGAAAAATATCTATTTATAAATATAAATGTTTCGTCATATTCTATTGCTTTCTGTAATTATTGCCCCTTGTATTGGTACCAAGCATTTGAAAATCTCTGTTCAATTCCCAGTATGATGTCATAAATGTGACCAGTTTAATTTAAAAAAATCCATTTCATTTCTCATTTCGAACCATGTAAAAATAGTAAAATTTTATGAGACAAATGTTCATTGGTTCTCAATGAAAATAACGAAATTAACAAAAATATTTGAATAAAAAACATAGCCTTTCTTGATTTCTACGATATATTTACCCATATGCAAAGACATTTTATCATACCTCGAGTTCAGGCTACATTTTTACACTTTAAATTAGAATCTGCAAATGTATTATTAGAATAAGCAGAAAATCCAAAATTTGTGCCATCAGGAATAAAACAGTGGGGGGCAGTCAAACAAATTATAAAGTCCATAAGTTTTCTATTTTGAATTAACACTAAGCAGTAACACTAGAAAATATTGAGTGTAGAGCTGCTCCCCGCAGTACCTCAATTACTTAATAAAGCAATTTTGATTTAATTTGAATTATTTAAAGACTAAGATATTTTTAGTGATTTTTATGAAGAGAAATAAAAGATCCACCATAAGCAGTTCGATAAACTCCTAACGGTGTAAGCCGATATTATCAATTAAAATATGTTGAAATACACGAAAGAAACTATGTCGCAAAACAATGCAATGATCTGCAAAAAATATTATTTGAAAAACTATTGTAACGAAAAATTAAATTACTCTTAAATTATGTAAGTACAGCAATTTATTTGCAGAATTCCTGTGTGCGTAGAAATTTGTTCTTTTGTATTAATGATTCGATGTAGAGATTTAGTTATAAAATCTATTTATGAAAAAAAGTTATATAAATTTGGTTTAACTGCTTTCTCCAAAAGTCGAAAGAGTGAATTACGATACGATGACAAAGCATTTCCAGTTTTGTAGTTATCTCCAAATTTTAACAAAATGTAATGAAACTGCTTTTGTTCAACATTAAAAGCACTTGAACGAAAACGAAAGGAACTGGAACGAGCTTTATTTACAAAAGGCAAGTAAAAGTATATAAAATAACGCGTAAATATTTCACACTAGGTAGTTTGGAATATAATTAAGCTCATCAATTTTTTATTTCAGGTATTTTGTATGAAAGATCTTATGTTTGTAAATTGTCTTTATGTGTATTTCTTAATTAAGATTCGCAAAACACATACATTTCAGTTATAACCCTTAATTATATATTTAGTAATGTTTAATATTTATATTAATCATAAAAGATACTACTATTTTCATCTCGGTAATCCATTTCTTAAGATATTTTATATCTATAGTTCCCAACAGATAAGGCGAACCGAAATTCAAGAATTTTTTGCACCTTAGAAATGTTTAATTATCATAGAGTGCAGAAAACAATCTTTTTTGGATTGTTGAGTTAACGGGAATTCGCAGCATTTACTTTTAAATTTAGGCAAAGATTTAGTTGTAAAATCTATCTATGAAAAAATATTGTATACATTTGGGTTAACTGCTTTCAGCAAAAAATGAAACAGTGGATTACTATGGCAAAGAGAAAGTATCTTTAGACATTGGTGGTAATCTCCAACTTTTATCAAAAAGTAATGAAACTGCTTTTATTCAACATTAAAAGCACTTGAACGAAAACAAAAGAAATTGAAACGACCTTTATTTACAATAGGTAAATAAATCACATAAAAATAACGTGTAAATATTCCACTCTAGGATTTGGAATACAACTAGGATTTTAATTTTTATTTAATTTCAGGTATTTTGTATGAGAAATCTAATGTTTGTAAATTTTCAACATGTGTATTTCTTAACCTCCTGACCGCCGCCGCGCACAAGGATAAAATTGTAATTTTTTTTCACATTTTTTAAATAAATCTTAAAAAGAAGTATTTTTTTTAACATGGCATAAAAATTTATATACGTACAGGAATATTAGCATTTGGAGTAATAATCAAAATAAAATGATTTAAAATTACATTACATTTATAGACTTAAATTAAAAAATCATTCTATAGCAGTAAAACCTGTAGCTTAGTGAACTAATACATTAGTTCTTGGTGGTTAGAGGGTTAATTAGCATTCGCAAAACTCCTATATTTCACTTGTAACCAATAATTATATCTTTAGTATTTTTATACATACTAGGATAGTTAAATTTTAGTAGAACTTTTTTTTTGTTACTGTATAAGAAATAGAAATGTTTTAAGTATTGACAATAAAAGATCAATTCTATTTATTTTTTAATTTACAGAGCTCCTAAGAGGAAAATAGGATAATAACATTTAAATTAAATAGATTTTTATGCTTTTATTACAGATTTTTTATGTTTTGCTTGGAAGTTTTTGTTCAAATACCACAACGTGCATTACTACACTGGAAAAAAACCTAATTAATTATTAATACATCATATCTTAGGATGCGATATTATTTAATTCAAACGCTAATGATGATACATTTCGTTAATTTTGAAGTGAGTTCATCTGAATGCAATATTTAAAAAAATACTTAACATATTAAATGAACTTATACTATTTAAAATAAATTTAAAAACAAAACAATTTATTTCCTAAATTGTTTAGCCCCAAAAAAGGGATGGATATTATTTCATTTAGTTAGTTCAACATTTAATGTTAAATAACTGTAACAAACAAATTAAGTCAATTGTACATTAAAGAATAAAAGTAAAACTCAAACAGTATTATGCTTAAAAGATCCAATAAACTTACCGGGTGTCCCAAAAATGACTGATGAATTTTAAAATTTAATAACCTGCAAACGGTGACAGCTATTTAAAAAATTTTTGCAGGAGGGTTATGCATAACGTTGGAGTTTTTTTAGCGTAATTTTTTATTTTAGTTCGAATTTCAAACAATACATGGCGCTGACGGCGATTGAAGGCCAGGTGATCAATGCTGAGTGAAGCGTCGACCTGGCCTTCAATCGCCGTCAGCACCACCAATTGTTTGAAATTCAAACTAAATAAAAAATTACGGTAAAAAAACTCCTGACATTATACATAACCCTCCTGTAAAAATGTTTTAAATAGCTGTCACCGTTTGCAAGTCATTGTATTTTAAAATCCATCAGTCATTTTTGGGACACCCGGTAGATGCTGTTCAAATGAAGTCGGAATAAATCTTTGACTATTTTAGAGGTTTGTATTTTTATAATTATTGTCATTTCTTATTACAAATTTAATACAACATCTGCAATAGAATTATACACTGCAAAAAAAGTTGTTGATTTTACAGTAAAACACTGGCAGCTGGAGCGTCGGTATTGTACAAAGAAATATGCAGTTATATACCGTCGTATAAATGAATTAAATATTAAATTACTGCACGGAATGTTCTCTTTTTTTTAGTAAAGCTACAACACAGAATCTGGAACCCTATGCCGATTGGTGGGTTATTCCGCACTGCTGAAACTGCTAATTTTACGGTTGATTGCTGTTAATTTTAAACTGGCGCTCCAGCTGCCAAAATTTTACTGTGAAATGAAAAATTTTTTTCATTGTATTTACTTTCAAGGCGGAAAAATAAAAATTTTTTTTATTTCATTTGAGCACAATCTAAGCATTTTGTGTGCTTTAAGTATCATAATCTTTTATTTTGTTTTATTTTTATTATAATTGGAAAGTACATCCAAATTACCATACTTTTGAAATTTTCTGTTAAGCATTGCGATTTAACGTTTAAATTTTATATCAAATCTTTCAAAACAAATGCAATGCTTACATAACTGAGTTATAAGATCAAATTTCCTTAAACAAAGTTCTGTTGAAATTGATATTTTACTCACACACATACAAGAAATACTAATTATTTTTTTCAGAAATTGCAACCTTGATTATCTAAGACATTTTTACACTGAAACAATGTGAAATACTGTAGAAATTTATGTCACAAATCTACCAGTTTTAAAAAATAATGATTGATTTTATAAAATACAATTGCAATCGCTACTCAAATTACCTCAATTATTCCTGAATGTCCCTTATAAGTAATAATAATATAACAAAACATTAGACATTCTATGGAGAATACTTGGAATGGAAAATTTAAGAACTAAATGTAAGCAGTATTACAAATTCCCCGCAGTGAAATATAAACACAATATCACTTTTGCTTACTTTTATTTGCCATGTAAAAAACACAAGAAGTTTCTTTCCCTTTTACTGCAAGTTGAAGATTACTGGAAACTTAATAGAAAAGCGGCAATTACTTTCTTTTTGTCATAGTAATTTACTTTTTACGATTTCTGCGCAAACCATTTAAACCAACTATATAAAATCTCATTCCATGAATATATTTTATTTTTCTTTGTTTTATAACTAAAGTTTTAGATAACGCTATTAAAACTTTCACCAAACAGTTTAATATTTGCACATTTTCCAAAGAAATGTAGAAATCAATGAGACAAATATACAAATAGTTTACGATAAAAATTATTAGGATTTTTGTTTAAATTCGTTAAAACATAAATTGATGTTTGTTTGTATTTATGTAGACCAATTATCTACACTTGGGATATGGGCACTAAAGGGAAGGTGCCCTCCGTGGTGATCTTTCTAAGATAATCTAACTTGTATTTACTCAAGAAAGCCCGAGGTTCGAAGAAAACCACGAAAACCTCCAAACGGTTAGGCCGACGGCCGCGATAGGCCTCGAGCCCAGCACCTGCCGTCTACTAGTTTCGGAGGCAGAACATCTCGGCCATTGGTTAGACAAATATGAATTGAAAGGAATTTATTAGTTGACAATATTTAAATATTTGTTTTGTACAAGAGTTTGTTTTTCAGAGATGTGCAAATTTAAAATGAATTAAAACACATATAAATGATTTTAATGTTCATGTTACTGCTTCTCTTAGAAAGAACAATTTTATGCCATTAGTGCATAACAGTAGAACTACCATGAGCCGTTATTTTGACGGCTACCGTATGAATATGTTTCGGTTCAAATCAGAAATTTGATTATGAAGTAAGTTTAAAAAATAAAAAAGAAGAAAAACGTTAAATAATAAAGTTAAACTGTTTTAACCTTTTCGGGCCCAAGATGTGTTTCAGTGTTTAGAAAAAAAAATACTTTTACGTTTATAACATTAATACTATCTATCCAAATAGATTAATTGGTGTTTAAAGAATATTGCATTGCCTAAACGATAACGAATGTTTTTGTTTAGCGAACTATTTGATTAATGTTCATATGACAATAGGCTAAGAAAGAGTATTTGGAATTATTTAGAAATTATTGTATTACCATAAGATTTAACTTTCAATACAATTTTCTAACATTTTTTGTGCTTTATTATACATGATTCTTTCAGGAAAGCAACTTTCATTTTAAATTTAAAGAGTGAAATACATGTTTAAAATAGAAGAATTGAAAGAGAATGAAGCAAATAATTACAATTATTATTGTTACTAAATGCATAAACATAAATAAAGTCACTTAGTAAACGCATAGACATAAACTAACATTACTACACATAAATAGTAGAAAAAGTATTTCTTATAATACAGTGGTGGTCAGAATCATAAGAACAATTGAAAATTTCACAGAAAAAATTTATTTAGGAACTAAATAAAGTGAAATTTATACATAAAATACTTTTTTATGCTAGATATCAATGTAAAATTCAAAACTTTGAAAAATGCAAAATATGAATATTTTGCGATAATTAACAAAATATGTCATTGTAAAAATTGGACAAAATCATAAAAACAGTGAATGTTTTTTGCCTGAAACACACTAATAATTAATAATTTCCCCATCCTTCTCAATTATTTTTAAAAGTCTTCACGTCATGGAGTTGGACAATTCCTTAAGAACATTCTTGGAAATTTTTGACCAGCCGTTTTCGATGGAGGATATGAGCTCTTGCTTGTTTTTATATTGCATACTGTTTTTGTATATTTCGTGTACCAGAATACCCCACAGATTTTCCATTGGATTCAGATCTGGGCTTCTGGACGGCCAATCAAGTAGTTTTACAAAATTAGCATCAAACCACGATTTTGACGTTTGGGAAACATACACTAAGGCATTGTCCTGCTGGAAAAAATAGTCTCCACGCGGTATTAACGGTTCTTCCGGTAAAAGATTATCGCCCAACACATCAATATAACTCTCAGACTTCATTTTACCCTGCACAAGAACTACTGGAGTAGTACCACCAGTTGCGAAACCTCCCCAGACCATTAATGAGCCACACCCAAAAGCACGCTTTGAGAAAATTACTTTTTCTCTACGGAGATCATACCGGAAGAGGCAAAAAACAACTGGTCCATCCAAATTAAACTTTTTCTCATCAGAAAAGACAACATCATTCCACTTTTTCCCATAGTAATGTATTTTTTGGCAAACTCCATCCTCAATCTCTTATGAACTTTTGTAAGAGACTGTCGTGACTTATGTTTACCAAAATGAACATTTTTTCTTTTTGTAAAACATGTCGAACAGTTCGAGCACTGCATTCTAAGTTTAATTCGCGTTTTATTTACGTTGACATTTGTTTTTTTGGAGCAAGTTTGCATTATTATCATTGTTTTCTCCCGTATAGAAACAGAAGATGGCTTGTATGCCTTTGCCGTCCATATTTACCGGGATTTTTAAAATAATTGTAAATAACCTTTTTGATCTATTAAGCTTTGTCGCAATTTGGCGTACAGAAAATCTTGAACCTTTAAATGCATCCACTTTCCCTTTTTCAAACTCCGAAAGTTTTGTATCCAACGGCATAACTGAAAAATAGAATATCACGATCCTAAAAGCATACTACGCATTTACACTGGTGTCCAAAATTTAAGCATAATTGGTAATTAAGTAATTATTTTTAAGTAATGAAAGAAATATGAATCGGAATGTGCTGAAACTTCAGGTGTGTAAACAAAATAGTACGTGTCACATATTTTCGCGAAGAGTTTTCCCCAAAATCGAACAGGGGACCGTCAACAAATTGAAAAAGAACGAAGATCTTTTGGATAACCCTGTCAAAACTAATGTAGCAAAAGCGTTCAAACTGCACATTATGATTAATTGGCTTATTGTAATGTACTGTGTTAATTTTTACAAGGATAGCATGTATACTCGTAGAGAAATTAAAGTTTTTATAAAAACAGTCCTAAGTTTTTTGCTTATAATTTGCAGAGTTCTTAATGTAAAATAGTGTTCTTTTTTTGAAAAAATGACAAACATCATTGTACACAATACCCTGTCATCAGAATTAAAAAATAATAAAAGTTGTATGAAAAATGAGTATGTTTAGTAAATAATTTTTCATTGCGCATGCGTCAACGATATCAAAATGTCATTTGCATATTGTGTTAGCTAAATGTATAGAGCAACTTCTGTAAAAGTTTCAAAAACATAGCTCGAAAATTCTGAAAATGGGAGCCTATAGACTCAACTCAAAATCCTTTATTCCTTAAATGAAGCAAAAAGATGAGGGGCTGTATCCATATTCCATTGTTTAGTGCCTACACAATATTGCACGTACAACTATATTTAGGTAAAACCCCTGATTTTTTTGCTTCCTTTAGGAATAACGGATTTTGAGTTGATTCTATAGGCTTCCATTTTCAGAATTTTCTAGCTATGTTTTTGAAACTTTTACAGAAGTTGCTCTATACATTTAGCTAACACAATATGCAAATGATATTTTGATATCGTTGACGCATGCGCAATGAAAAATTATTTACTAAACATACTCATTTTTCATACAATTTTTATTATTTTTAAATTCTGATGACAGGGTATTGTGTACAATAATGTTTGTCATATTTTCAGAAAAGAACATTATTTTATAATAAGAACTCTGCAAATTATAAGCAAAAAACTTGGAAAAATTTAGGACTGTTTTTATAAAAACCTTAATTTCTCTTCAAGTATATATGCTATCCTTCTAAAAATTAACACAGTACATTATAATAAGCCAATTAATCATAATGTGCAGTTTGAACGCTTTTGCTACATTAGTTTTGACAGGGTTATCCAAAAGGTCTTCGTTCTTTTTCAATTTGTTGACGGTCCCCTGTTCGAATTCGGGGAAAACTCTTCGCGAAAATATGTGACGCGTACTATTTTGTTTACACACCTGGAGTTTCCGCACATTCCGATTCATATTTCTTTCATTACTTAAAAATAATTACTTAATTACCAATTATGCTTAAATTTTGGACACCAGTGTATATCGTCTTGAAGTTCCGTGTGCAGTAAAAAATATGCAAATTTTACCTTTTAGAACACATAAATATAGTTGTTCTTATAATTTTGTCTATATCAGAGGTTGTATAAATTCATAATATATTTGATAAATATGAATTTTTCACATCATATATATTATAAAGCAGAAGTTCTGAAACTTCCAAACGAGTGTTTTCAAAAACTACCGGATGGATTTTTTTGCCGATTGTATCATTCGATAGGAAATATTTTTCCGAAGGTTTATGATTCAAATTTACAGGGATAACTCTGATTTTTCGTAGTAAATTTCGTATTTTTCGGTTATTTTTGACAAAAGGGTTGCCATTAGCTGTTTTTGGCGAAAATTATAATTGGTAAAAGAATTAAAAGGGCTATATATATCAGAAATATTACAAATATTTTGCAAATAATAGCAGAAAATAACTACTGATAATATTAATAATAATAAAGAAAGACCGCTTAAATGAGCCGAAATATTATAAAAATATATTTATCTTGAAAATGAAAAAATATTTGTAATGCTTAAAAAATAAATTAAAGCGAAATATAACAATTGGTTCAACTTTTGGCGACTTATCCCTGGTGTTAGAATAAAAACATGAATTTCAGAAATTAATTAAATGAATTTTGAATGATCGTTATTTCCCTTTTTATTATTTTCTTTCTCTTTTTTATCGAATTTCCGTATAATATAACTTACAGCAGAAAAAAGCAGATCTGATTGTAAAAGACACTGTAAGTTGTGAGTTACTGTTCTTTTCTATACCATTTTCATCTTGTTTTTGTCGTCAAAGAACGTGTTTTTAAGCCGAAAATGCACTACTGACTTAATGCCTGACATAGGTTCTTAATGGTCGCAATAGCAATAATGTTGCTGTTTTTTTCTTTTCAAGTGGGGGGAATATTTTATTAATCAAGTATATTTTAATATTCAATCGTAAATTATATAGATATGAGTATAACTCTTTTATTTCTTTTTGCAAATGTTTTCATTGTTAATTTAATTTTTCTTGCGCCATTTCGTCAATTTCACTTAGAGGAAAAATTTCAATTTTTAAAATTTAAAAACTGAAGAAGGAAAGATTACCCCATCGATTAAAAATCTACCCCCAAATTCCAAGATTAAATGTCAATAATGGATGATCGTAAATGTCACATTCACTTGACATAAAGTATAATATAAATACTAATTATGTCATCAAGTGATTTTTAATTCGACATTTTATTTCTACTTTTATATATGTTCTGCTAATTTGTTTTTCGTTATTTAAATGAAAATTTATGCCAATCTATATAATCTGGCCAATAGTTTGGCGATTTGTATAATTTGGCGAAATTGGTTGACGGTATAATCAAGTAGTACTGAAGGAAAAATTTTGCAATTCAAAGTAAATTTATGCAATTATGCGTTATTACTATAGATAAATTCAACATTTTGAAATGAAAAATTCCCGCTGAATAAAATTTACAACTCTTTTTTAATTGTCCATTTCCTCTTCAATATTTCTTCAATCAAACTTTCGCTATTCTCTTTTGCGCAGGCTAACAAAAATGTATTTTAAATATTTTATTAGATAAAACGTAAATAATATTTTTCTATTTTTAAAATAAATATTTTTAAAATCTAATTCTACCATTATGTGTCTTACAGGACAAAATAGCAGAATTACTTTTAAAAATGGTTTTATCTTTTAATTGTATGTTACTTGTTTATTTGGGTGTTTGAATTTACTTTTGTCATCAAACAATACGATTTTATACCAAGAAGGCATAAGCCGGAGCGATGTTCACAATTACTAAATTCTCTCACTCTCTTTTAAATATGTGAGAGTATTTTTAGGATATTTGTTTTATGTTTAATTGTACATATATAAATAGTAATTATAGCAAAAAAAAATGCGCATAATGTTTAAATTTTAATATAAATGTCTTCCTCATCCAAACTGTAAAATAATTTAATTGCAACTTTTTAAAGTTTTGACGCAGATGTCATATACGCACCACATTCGCATGATTGCAACAAAATGGCGAATTTATGCCACACATGGTAAACTGACTATGGTTGTTTATTTATTTATAAACTATTTATTAACTTTCATTTTGTTTTTTAAAATAATATAAATCATTTTGTTCCATAGCTATTAATTAAACTTTTTTATTTATTATTTTTTTTCAAATAATACAAAATAATTAAAAAATATTTATGAAATTGGTTATTAAAAACGAAGTTCTCCAAATTGGCGCCACAAAAAAAATTGCGCCAATGTGGTGCATACATGACACCTGTGTCAAAGTTTTTTCTTATACATAAGTAGGGAAAATGCAGTATAAATACCGATTAAAGTTTTTTCCAAATGGAAATTTTGTCACGGATTTGGTCATATACTCATCGAGGTACCTCACTGGCGCCAAAATGGTATTATTTGCCTCATATGGTAACCCAGCTATAGTTGTTTATCTGATGATAAGTTGTTTATTTACTTTAATTTTTTTCTTTTTTGATATGATATTTGTTGTTTTGTTCTACAGTTACTTTTTATTTATTGTTAATTGCTGTTTAAAATGATAGAAAATAATAAAATATTCATGAATTTCTTTGGTATTCTAAAACGAGGATTTTGCCACATTGTAGTTGCAAGATATTCGTGCTAAACCTATTGCGTATATGATGTCGGTGTAGGAATCTTTTGTGAAATATGAAAAGTGTAAATTGGCTACTACTTGATTATCACGTCAACCAATTTCGCCGAATCGTTCGCCAAATTAAACAAATTTACATAATTTATCTTAAACAACTAAAGAGAAAATGCTTAAATACGAAAGAGCAAATAATTTTATTTTCATTTTTCAGTAGGAAATTTTGCAATAATAGAGTAATTGTTGTAGTGAGAATTTTAATGTGTTTTTTTTTATCGTTGGCAACTTGCTGTAACGAAAAATGTTTTTTTTTTCCTGCTATTGTTTTGTAAGAGCTGGTTTTGTGAAAGCCATTTAAGATGGTATTCAAATTTTTGAACCCTTCCCAATTACCACTCCCTTGGGCCGATTTTGCTCATTTGCAATTCCCACTGAGATATTAACCATCTCAATGTACTTGACGAGTTTGAAATTGATTCTTGCATAATTGTGCCTTTTATCGCGCGGACAAAATTTAATATATATATATATAAACTTTTTAGGTGGGAGTAGCTTTGGGTTCCTGGCTTCACATAATGAAAAGTTGTGAAGAAATTTTTCAGAAGTTGTACCATGGTAACGACTGTCATAATTAATATTTCTTCGGATAAGGGAAAATTTTAAATCCTGTTGCCATAATGGTCTCATTTCGTTTCCAAATGTGCACTGTTAGTAATAAACTAAAATAGTTACTTCTAAATAGCTGGTTTTTGTGCAACGTTTAAGATAATTTAATATCACAATGGTGTCTAAATCGTTTTCAGCAATGAGCAAGGTGCTGCTGGAGGTCCAAATTATTTAAAATACAAATTTAAATTCACCAGTTCGTTTCATCCACGGTTGATTTTGAAATATTGACCAGCGCAGCGGGCATAGCCTGCTAGTATTTTCATAAAAACTTTTAACAATATTCTTCATTTTTCATTGGTTTCCAGCCATTAATTTGGCATAAGTTTCCGACCAGTTTTTAAAGCCACTACATAGCGTGACGTATGCGGATTTCAAAGTGGGCCAACATAAGTCATTTATTGGCGTGGACCAGCGATTTCACATGTTCCCACAGAAAATAATACATTGGTATGTATTAACATGGTAAGAAAAGACGGTTCAAATGGCAATATGCGTATTTATATGCACCCCAAATATCTTTCGCAATAAATCGATAATGTTTTGCACAAATTGCAAGCGTTGTTCTAGCAAAAGTCTATTTATAGTTAAATGGCAAAATATACTCAGCAAAAATCGTCTGTCAGCTGTCAATTGCCCGTGACTAGAAACAGTGTTGTTAATTTCAAAACCACATCTCTAACAAAGTAGTCTTTAGGGCCACCGTAATACTTACCCATCATGGAAATGTAAAAAAATATTATATATGAAAATGAAACATGTGTAAACTATTTATAAAATGGCTTGTAATTCGAAAATATATTTTAATATTTTTAATATGCATAGTAATGCTCCATTAAGGAACTGCTGATGAACCAAATTCGACACATTATACGAAACGCCAAACTACTCAAGTAGTACCGAAATGCGTAAAAGAAATATCCTTATAAATCCAAAAATAATAATCCCACTAACAATTTATTGTGTCGGATTAAGAATCTCATTTTCAATTAAAATATATCTTTGAACTGAAATTTGAATGAAATACAGGATCTTGAAAAATTGAAGATTGTGGAAAAAATGATAACAAATAACTCTGCAACTAATAATTCAATCGACTTCGTTCTTTGTGCAAAATATGAGTTATTTTAATGCCTTTTACGTCCACTTCTTAAAATAAAAAAAATCTGAAATTTTTATGTACCTTTCGTCAGAACGAATACTTCGGGAGTCCGAAAAAAATAGTTCCGGATAAGCGAGGTTACTGATATTAAATAGGCTTCGTTCCATTCTTATATACTAAATACATACAAAAATTCAAGTCCCTATCTCAATTTGTTCGGGAGATAGAACGTTTGCAATCTGACAGACAGACACACAGACAGGCACACAGACGGACGGACGGCAATTTTTTTCCAAAAAAGGTGTTTTCTGGAATCCTCAGTATTTGAAACGTGTAAATTCGTCATTTTTTTCGATTTTCAAAACGATAGCAAGACATACTCTATACTACATATGATGGGTAAGTAAAACACATTTTATTTCCACTAAAATTCTTATTTTGATATTGTGAATAATTGTTAAATGGAGAAAATTTTTTATGATAAATTACTCCACTTTAACAAATAACACTGGTGTTTATGTGTCTATTTCACATATCAAAACCGTTTCTGCTGACCAGTTTGATCTGCCCTAAACGCTTTTTCGATTTTCTCGCATGCAATACGAGCAACGTGTTTTTGCCAAACATGATTTGCTCGTACCACATATGGCCATCCATTATTTCAACAATGATTCATTATTCTCACCAGCAATTCTTTATTGAAAATTTTGCATTGTTTAATCTGAGCATTTTTCTGATTCAATTAGGTAAAATTATCTGTTTTGAAAACCAATCATATAAGATTAAAAATTCTGTCAAAGACATGAAAAAATAGCCATTGTTTGAAATGCAGTTTGGGTGAAATGCAGTTTACTTTCCTTCGCCAAGGCGACTTTTTTTTAGCGATAAATGTTTCAATATGGCAACCCTGCTTATTCATTTAATCCGGAGCAAAACAGCGTGCTCCGGGAGACAAGACGCAAAAACGTGCCAATTTGGCGATTTTTGAAAATCGCACCAAGAAGGAGAGTAAACTGCATTCGCACCGAAAGTTTTTTTTTCAGAATATTGATCAGTAAAGTGGTTAAATATATGCTAAACATGTTACTTTTTATCATAATTTACGTTACTAGATCCATTCATTGCCGAATCGAAAGATTCCAATAGAGAAATTAAGAGTTCCTGTCGATCATGGCAGCATTTGATATTTTTTGTTGTTATATATCATTCTACTTTACAGAAACCGCTTAGCTCACTTAAGGATTAATGCTTCATGTCCGTTTAATTACATGTTTTAGTCCATTTATTAATGAGGAAGTTTTAAAGCTATTTAACCCTTTGATCTCTAATGCTTGAATTTTTTACTACTTATTTTTAATTCCAAAATGTCACATTGATACCGAAATAATCGTCCAAATTTATTTGAAAAAGCTTTAATGCATTTTTCATGCATATCGCAAACTGAATATTTCCTTTGCAAAATACTGGTGCAAATGGGACAGTTGGAATTTTAAAGAAATTTACCAACCAAAGCTCAAAGGGTTAAGTAATCTTTAGTAATGGGGTCTGTAGTGTTGGTTTAATCCTCTTAAAACGTAACAATGGCGTTTGTAGAAATTGTTTTTCAAATGATGATGAAATAATAAATGCGAACAAAGACAAAGGATACAAATATAGCCGTGAGGATGAATAAGACAAGGTTCGTTGGATTTTAAGTAAATGCTTTATTAATCCTTTTCGATAATGTAAGGCCCCCCAGCTAAAAAAAGTTTACACTTTGTTTGCAAAAAAGTTTAGATTGTACACAATTTGTGCACAAAAAGTGACTATTTTTGAATACTCCGAAAAGTATGTACTTTTTGTGAAAAATATTTTCATGTTTTATACATACAAAAAAGTGAACATTATAAGTTATCAAAAACAGTGCACTTCTTTTGCATAAAATAAATAAATATTCCATGTGTGCAAAAATTATGCAATTTTTTTTTTTTTTTTTTTTTTTTTTTGAAAAAAAAAATTAAAGATTCCAATTTTGCAAATATTATGTACTATTTTTTTATAGATGTAAAAATTAGATTTTTTCATTACAGGGATTATTATTTTCATGCCTGGTGTCTTTTCTAAATTTGTGAAAATTTTCAAAAGTAAACTAATGTTGTATTTAACTTGCATTTAATCGGAAGGAATAAATTGGATTATGTCTTAATAAGCCAAAATAAAATGAGTTAATTAAATTTCAAAATCGTGAGCTTGTGGTCCCTTTCTCAATAAAAGAAAATTCTCAGTTCGATTTTAATTTTAAGGTAAACAAATTAAATACATTTCAGTATGCTTATCTAATTTGAAGAAAAACAAATTTAACTATTTAAATTTCAAAATCCAGAAATACGGGTAATGAATCTCCACCCCCCCTCGCTTCATTACCGGAAACTTCCTTGAGATTATCTTATATTTTAAGTTGCTTAAAAATAATAAATTCTACTATCTTTTAACACATTCGCTGCCGCTTACTTGAAGATGTGATGATAGTTAATGCCGCACTGTAGAAGTGGGTTTTTCCCAGAAGCCGATTTATTTTTTATAACAAATAATCAGTGAAAGATTTTCCCGTACCAGCGCGTGACTGGCTATTTGACACCACCTCACATCACGCGCTGGCGCGTGAGTGGCCCCTTAACGTTGGCGCCACATCACGCGCTGGCGCGTGATCGGCAGCGAATGTGTTAAAAATAAGGAAAATAGAAATTTTGATTAATTATAAATTTTTAAACTTAGGGGAGGGGTAATGTTTTTAGTAAAACCCTCTAACTTTACGGAAATATTTAATTTCTCTTTTATTTTAAATTTCTCGAAAAGACATAATTTTACTATGTTTTTCAAAATCATTCAAAAATAAAATTCAATTGTATTTTAGACTAAATAATATTTAAATCAAACTTAAGGGAGAAGCAATGACTCTCATATGACTTCTTCCCATAAAAATCGTTTAATTTTAAATTACTTGAAATAAACATATTTTATTGGGCATTTCAAAACGAAAAAAAAAAAAAAGTTAATTAAATTTCAAAATCCTGTTAAGGGCAAAATGTGCCTACTCCTAGAAAGAATTAATTTTGCTGTGTTTTTCAAAATCGTAGAAAAACAAAACTTAGTTAAATTTCAAAATCGAGAGAGGGGCAAAAGCCGTTCTATGCCCTTCCCCCATTGCAAAATTTTTATTTTTTTTTTTAAGTTACTCGAAAATAATAAATTTGACTACGAATTTCAAAAAAAGTGAAAAATAAATTTTAATTAATCAAATTTTAAAAAGAAGGGGGGGCAATTGCTCTCACATGCTTTCATCCCCCTATCAGAAAATGTGTTACTTCCTTTTTTATTTTAAATTTCTCGAAAAGAATAAATTTTATGAAGTTTTTCAAAAAAAAAAAAAAAAAAAAAATTAAATAATTAAGTTTCAAAATCGAGGGAAGTGAAGTGGACCCCCCCCCCCCCCCCACACACACACACATGCTCACAACACGCGCGCAAACACTCCACTTTTTCAACGAGCTTACAATTTGCCCTTTTCCCTTATCAGTTATAGCTTCCAATTATTATGAAAATCACTTGCGCTTTCAAAAATCAGACGAATCCTTTTTAATAATTATTAATTTATTTATTTTTCTCTCATGTACCGCTGTAGCGATCTTTCCGACTCTAGGAATCAGAAGGATTAATACTTCTCAACACAGAGACTTGGAGCTGGTGTGTTTACATGTGACGTCACTCGACCGCGAAGCGAGAGAATCGAATGGATACTACCGCGTGTTCCGTCGTTTTTTATTTTTATTATTTCTAATTTAAATTATAGCGTTTATACCAAAGTTATTTTTTTACAAGTATCTCTGTGAAAATTTCAGATGACTCAGTCATTTGTAAGCACATGCAAACCCTGTGGAATCAATCGGGATCGAAAAAAAATTTCGCCTTTTGCTCCAAGTTTATGAATTTGCAGGGACTTGAAAATCTTTCCGAATTAGCTAGCTCTACAAATATAGCGTTATAGTTTTATGGGAGGAGGGGGAGCTCTGACGAATGATATCAATGCATGGTTATTGTTTGTAATAACAACCACACATTATTAATTTAATTGTTGATGTTAATTTATTCATTGATATTGATTTAATCACTGATATTAATTTAATTTGCTGATTATTTGACATTTACTAGATGCTTAGATTGCTTTTCAAAACTAATGGAAATTCTTATGAAAAATAAAAATTAATTCCCCCTTAAATTATAAGTGTTTTGTGAGGTGAAAAAAGACATGAGATGGGCATTACAATTTTATTTTCTTTTTTGCAGATTCTTTTTCATTAAACCTTTATTTTGCTTCATGTCATGTTTAGTTTTTATTACTTACTATTTGAAAAATTTAGGTTGTTAATAAACATTTAAAAAAAAAGACAATACACCACAGGTAAGTGACTGTTTGATTAATTAATGCTTCAATTGTAAAAATATTTTACCTACAGATTATTTTCCGCAGAAACGTGGATTTCTGCTTTTTCGACGATGAATTTCATTATCTCTGGGATTGATGGGAGTATGCATTAAAATTTGTTGTCATTTTTATATGGGGGAGGTAACAGATGAAATACAACAAAAATGCCAGTACAAACCTCACTGTGTTGGGTAAATTTCTTCAAAGGATTGCTGGAAAAGTGTAAATTTCTCCTAATGATCGGGGAAAAAAATTTAATTCGTCAAAAATTACTAATAAAAAGTATCAATCTTTTCTTGTTTGACAACAAAAATAAGATTTTTACAAAATGAATCGATAAAATGTGCGATTTTTATGGAGCTGGTCAACAAAATTATCTATTTTTACATAGTCGTTTAAGAAAATTCACAATTTTTCTGCACCAATCAACAAAATTCATGATTTTTACAAAGATAGTTGCCAAAATTCACAATTTTTTCTGCGTCTGATCAATAAAATTTCTGATTTTCATGAAACCGATTGACGAAAATCATGATTTTTACAAAGCAATCGACAGAATTCGTGATTTTTACAGAGCCAATCAATGGAATTTGCAATTGTTTTCACATGATTGGTAAAATTCACAATTTTTCTAAAGCTGATCACCAAAATTATCGATTTTTTCTTGTTTGACAACAAAAATAAAATTTTTACATAATGAATCGACAAAATGTGCGACTTTTATGAAGCTGATCAATGGAATTTATGATTTTTCAAGTCTGGTCAACAAAATTATTGATTTTTACATGACCGATCGAGAAAATTCACAATTTTTCTATGCCTGATCAAAAAAATTTATGATTTTTTCAAAACCGATCTACGGAAATTAAAATTTTTAAAAGCAATTTACAAAATTCATGACTTTTACAAAGCCAATCGAAGAAATTTGCAATCTTTCTTCACATGATTGGTAAAATACACAATTTTTCCACAGCTGATTGATGAAGTAAACAAAAATTATGATTTTTAAGAAATGGGTTGACAAAATATGCGATTTTTATGAAGCCGATCAATGTGGTTTACGATTTTTCGAGTCTGGTCGACGAAATTATCAATTTTTAAGTAAACGATTGAGAAAATTCATAATTTTTCTTTATTTGATCAATAAAATTTGATTTTTACGAAGCTGATTGACAAAAATCGCAATTGTTTTTCACATGATCGGTAAAATTCACAATTTTTCCACAGCTAATCAACAAAATTATCGATTTTTTCTTGTTTGATAACAAAAATAAGATTTTTACAAAATAAATTGACAAAATGTGTGATTTTTATGAAGCTGATCGATGGAATTTATGATTTTTTGAGTCTGGTCAACAAAATTATTGATTTTTACAGAGCCGATTAAGAAAATTTGCAATTTTTCTGCACCAATCAATAAAATTCGTGATTTTTACAAAGACAGTTGCCAAAATTCACAATTTTTTCTGCATCTGATCAATAAAATTTCTGATTTTTATGAAACCGATTGACGAAAATTGCCATTTTTACAAAGCAATCCACAGAATTTGTGATTTTTACAGAGCCAATCGGCAGAATTTGCAATTGTTTTTCACATGATCAGTAAAATTCACAATTTTTCCACAGCTGATCAACAAAATTATCAATTTTTTCTTGTTTGACAACAAAAATAAGATTTTTACAAAATGAATCGACAAAATCTGCGATTTTTATGAAGCTGATCGATGGAATTTACGATTTTTCGAGTCTGGTCAACAAAAATATTGATTTTTACGAAGCCGATTAAGAAAATTTGCAATTTTACTGCATAAATCAACAAAATTCATGATTTTTACAAAGACAGTTGCCAAAATTCACAATTTTTCTTCATCTGATCAATAAAATTTCTGATTTTTATGAAACCGATTGACGAAAATCGCCATTTTTACAAAGCAATCGACAGAATTCGTGATTTTTACAGAGCCAATCGGCAGAATTTGCAATTTTTTTTCCACATGATCAGTAAAATTCGCAATTTTTCCACAGCTGATCAACAAAATTATCGATTTTTTCTTGTTTGACAACAAAAATAAGATTTTTACAAAATGAATCGACAAAATGTGCGATCTTTCGAGTTTGGTCAACAAAACGGTTTCGAACAAAAATATCGCTTTTATAAAGCCAATTCAGAAAATTCGCAATTTTTCTGCACTTATCAACAAAATTCGTGATTTTTACAAAGACAGTTGCCAAATTAAAAAAATTTCTGCATCTAATCAATAAAATTTATGATTTTTATGAAACCTATTGACGGAAATCTCGATTTTTACAAAGCAATCTACAAAATTCGTGATTTTTAAAAAGCCAATGAACGAAATTTGCGTTTTTTTTTCACGTGATCAGTAAAATTCGCAATTTTTCCACAGCTGATCCACAAAATTATCGATTTTTTTCTTGTTTGACAACAAAAATAAGATTTTTACAAAATGAATCGACAAAATGTGCGATCTTTCGAGTTTAGTCGACAAAACGGTTTCGAACAAAAATATCGCTTTTATAAAGCCAATTGAGAAAATTCGCAATTTTTCTGCACTTATCAACAAAATTTGTGATTTTTACAAAGACAGTTGCCAAAATTTAAAATTTTTCTGCATCTAATCAATAAAATTTATGATTTTTATGAAACCGATTGACGAAAATCGCAAGTTTTACAAAGCTATCGACATAATTCGTGACTTTTACAAAGCCAATCGATGAAATTTGCAATTTTTTTTCACACGATAGGTAAAATTCGCAACTTTTTCACAGCCGATCAACAAAATGATTGATTTTTTTTCTTGTTTAACAACAAAAATTAGATTTTTACGAATTGGATCGACAAAATACGTGATTTTTACGAAGCCAATCGATGAATTTGATTTTTCGAGTCTGGTCGACAAAATTATCGATTTTTACAAAGGCAATCAAGAAAATTCACAATTTTTACAAAGGCAATCAAGAAAATTCTCAAATTTTTTATACCTCTAAACCAATGCAACTGTGCAAAAAACCTATAAATTTTTCAAACGATCCTGGAAAAAAACTATTTTCTCCAAAAAAAGTAAGAGGTAACTCTTTCCATCATAGGATTTTGGAAAAAGCGCGACTTCGGTCAAAGGATTATGTAAAAAGTTGCGGCTTTTGTTAAAGGATTACGAAAATATTCTAATTTTCTAAGATAATCGTGAAAAATACTCTATTTTTTGTCGAAGATCGTGGTAAATACTCTACTTTTTGTGGAAAGATCCTGGAAAATACTCTAATTTTCTTGAAAGATCGAAGAAGTGTTCTAATTTTGTCAAAAAATTGAGGAAAATATGTAGAGTTTGTCGAAAGATCAAGAGAAATATGCGAATTTTGCCGAAAAATTTCAGAAAATATGTGAATTTTTCCAAAAGATCGCAGAAAATATCCAAATTTTTCCTCAAGATCACGAACAATACCCGAATTTTTCCGAAAGATCACAGAAAATATGTAAATTTTGCCGAAAAATATGAGTAATTTGTTGTAAGATTGAGGTAAATAGAAGTATTTTGTAGAAAGGAGCAGAAAATCTCTAATTTGACGAAAGATCGGAGGAAAATCGCGAATTTTATCGAAAGATCGAAGAAAAATCACAATTTTGTTGAAAGATCACAGAAAATGAGAATTTTCTAGAAGGATCATAGAAAATACGAGAGTTTTTTCAAAAGATCACAGAAAAAAGTGTATTTTGACAAAAGGTAGCAGAAAATATGAAAATTTTGACGAAAGATCATGGAAAATACACGAGTTTTGATGAAGGATTGCAGTAAATATGCAAATTTTCTCAAAAGATTGTGGAAAATATCTGAATTTTGTCAAAAAAGGGTGAGAAAAACTACGAATATCTCTAAAGGATCATTGATAAATGCAAATGTCATTGAAAAAACAGTGGAAAAAAGTGCGATTTTTGTAAGAAGTTCGCAAAAAAGGCTAATTTTGTTAAAAAATTACAGAAAAGTTCTAATTTTGTCAAATGTCCTTGAAAGTTCAGCTTTTTTTTTCCTGAGACTGTACAAAGTCTGATTTTTGTCAAAAGTAGCAAATTTTGGCAAAAGATTGCACAAAAATGCCAAATTTTGGCTAAAGATCGGGGGGGGGGGAGGGGGGGGACTTCATCATAGGGTCGTGGGTAAAAATGCAAGCTACGTGTGTGTGTAGATGTTCACTCAGACCCAGTTAGTAGAAGGGGAATTCAAAATATTTTCAGTCTTGACAAAATTTCAAACTTGCACCCATGGTTCTTATCTTAAAAGTATGGGACCAAAGCATTTTCGATTAACCGGGGTTCCATAGGATTTTTTTTAATAACTGAGAAGCTTATGGTGAAAAGCTTGATAGTTAGTACAGTGCTGTAATAAAAATGTTGTAACGTGTTACAGATTATGTCGTAGATGTGGAACAGGATTACACACAGTGAAGCTACTGAGATAAAAAATGTGTCACTTTGAGATATTGAAGTACAAGAAGATGCAACAACAAATGTGTTGTTATTTAAAAGATGGCGTGATAAATCAGCATTGATACCATGCAAAGTTGAAAATCAAAAGAAAATCGCAACATATTATGTAAAATAATGAAGTATTTTACATATATATATAATAAAGAGCTCAAAATTATGCAGTGGACCAAATAAGTAAGTTAACTCTGTTTTTTTAATAAAAAACATGTTTTTGTTTTTTTTAACACTATTTCTACTAGTGTCCAAAAGCACCTTTCAAAGTTCTGATTTTTGCTTCTAATTTTTAAAGCTAATTAAAACAAATTTCAATGTATTAAAAATGATTTGGAATTGTTTTGGTGTAAAACTTATAAATAAAACAGTAATCATAAAACAAAATATGTTGAAAGGTGTCAATTGACATCGGTAAAAATAGTGTTGACAGTAAAATTTTTTACATTTAAAAAGGACTTGGAATTTTAAGATCTTTTGGTTAAGTCAATTTTTGGATCACCGGAGTACTACTGTAAATATATGCATATGGATCATTCTTAAAAAAAGGTCCCTTTGGGGATTTTTTTTTTCATTAAAAGAAAAGTTTAATATTTGAGAGGATTGTATGCATCTCCAAGAACAGAAATTGAATATCAGCAACATGCATTAAAAATAATATTTATTACACTTCAGTGCTGTATTCAGTATATACCGTTGTTTTTCATTTTTACACAGGGTTTTCATTCCTTTAACAGTATAAGCAAAATTCAGAAATAGGAGTACTAAAAAATAAGCACTTTTATGCACCCTGTGTATGAACTAGCTCAAGTTCTCATTAAGTCACTGAATGTAGATTAAATATTTTGATAAGTTTCTATGAATATACATGTAATAGGTAAAATAAATGAAATAATTGTATGTTTACATTCAACGGTTTTTATTATGGCCTATGAGCAAATATGATATTACTATCTGGTAGCAATAAATAATTTTAAAAAGTTTCCAGTGAGTACTTGTTATGAAAGTGTTATACTAAGTGTTAAACACACAGTTTAACACTTAGATTTTTAAATATTTTTTTACCACAAAAGAGGTGTGTGTGTGGTAGGAGGGGGGCTTATATGTGAGTGTGGAAAATAAAAATTGCTTGAAAGCAGTGTTCTCGCTGACATTTGACCAACATTAGTAATTTGGCGAATTAAAAATAAAATACATTCGCCAAATGAAAAAAGTATTAGCAAAATGGATTCGCCGTGTAGTTCAAACTGTGACAGCGATTGTTATTAATCTAATTTCAACTATGCACTACAAATATAAAAAATATGTATATATTAAATATATATATATACATATACAGTAGACTTCCTGAAATCCACAAACCAGAAATCTGCAACTCTCTAAAATTCGCACATATTTTATGGATGTAAACAATGAAAATTTCAGTTTAGATATTGGGACAAAATTTGATTTTTTCTTAATTTTGTTTCAATTTCATATATTTTTTAATTTATAATTTTCTTAATACTCTATTTTCATGTTTTTTTCATAAAGAAATTTTTTATTTTTTTGAAAAAATTTAAGATATTGCTGATATTACTGGTAATTACAATGTTCTTACCAAATATATTATGCATTATCAAGATATTTTGGTTATTAAGCTTGGCTAAACTTGAAAAAAAAAATCCTTATTTTATGATTTTTATGTGAATTAGTAATGTACTTTTATGAGGCAAGTTTTCTTGAATAATTTTAGAAGAATATTAATCTTTATAATGAATATTTAATCATACACTATTGATTATTAACTTGACCTTTGCTATTAGAACTTTAATCATTTAAAAAATTATCTAAACTTTTATTATTTTTAGTTCATTACTATATTAATATTTTATTATATTGTAAGCATTCATTATAGTTGCGAATGCACTATTAATTACATTCAAATTACTGTTTAAAAAATGTAAACAAAGCAATGACCAGAAATCTGCAAAATTCTAAAATTCGCACAACCCCTGATCCCAAGCTCTGCGGATTTGAGGGAGTCTACTGTATATGCATATGTATGAAAAACAAAAAAGAAAAAGCAAAAATTGAGCACTAGCAATTTGGCGAACCTAATCGCTTGTTTACTCGCCAAATTAAGAATTTAATCGCAATTCGACACATTGGCGAGCAACAGCGAGAACACTGCTTCAAAGTATTAAGGGATTACAATCAGGATTTTACAGTAATAATAGAGTTGGGGGGGGGGGGCTAACATGATTTCAATAAAACCAACTTTTATTGTTAAAAAAAAAAAAAAAAAAAAAAGAAGGAAAATGACCAGATAAAATTGTTAAACTAGGATTATGCCTAATCTTGATTTAGTTTTTGTTGATAAAATTAATAGTTAGTATCTTCGAAATCTAGATCTACCTGCAGCTGTTAGATGATTCTGGCGGGGATTTTTTGGAATTATCCTGATGAGCTTACAACTAGTTATGTGACAACTTTTAAAATCTAATGTTAAACAAATAGAATCATCCTTTACAAATTTTTTACTTGCATTTTTTTTCTTTCTTTTTTTTTTTTTTTTTTTGCTATGTTTTGCATTTTAACAAGCACACACAGAATTATCATTCGATAACTAAAGAAAAATCAATTGTCACGTCATTTTCAAAATTTTCTGCCAAACGATTTTTTTCCCCTGTAGATTTGAAATAATTTTTTGACTGAGCATTTTTTATGATATTTCAATTTTCATTGCAGGTTTATTTACTTAATGTATGCTTT
The DNA here is from genome assembly GCA_964019185.1 of Maratus speculifer. Lineage (NCBI taxonomy): Eukaryota > Metazoa > Arthropoda > Arachnida > Araneae > Salticidae > Maratus > Maratus speculifer. The sequence continues at coordinate 155,813,299 of OZ025289.1, forward strand.
TGTTCACAATCTAAAATTTATATGCATTTTTATAGATATAAGTTTAATCTCCGCAGATTTTAATTAATTAGCAGAAAAAAAAACCTGTGTATATTTTTTCTCTGCACCTCTGATTATGTATAAAAAGTGTACAGTGTAAGACTATTTGGTGTGTAAAAGGAAAAGTGCACAAAATCAGTGTATTTGGCATTTCCGATTATTCACATAATGTATACAATTTAGGGCTATTCAGTATGCAAAGAAGTGTACAAAAAAATGCGCACAAAATCTGAGCGTATTTGGCACCTCTGTGCATAAAAAGTGTACAATTTAGGTATACAAAAAAAATATAAAAAAATAAGTGCACAAAAAGTGAGCGTACTTGGCGCCTCTGATTGTGCATAAAAAGTGAAAAATTTAGGCATACAAAAAAAGTATAAAAAAATAAGTGCACAAAAAGTGAGCGTATTTGGCACCTCTGATTGTGCACAAAAAGTGAACAATTTACGTATACACTTTTTGTCAACAATTCGGTTTGTACTTTTTGTGTATAAGCAGAGGTGCCAAATACGCTCACTTTTTATGCACTTTTTTTTTTACACTTTTTTTACAAACTTTTTCTAGCTGGGCCGCATGCAAAAAAGGCGTATTAGACTTACAGGAAGCTAGCGAGATTTGAGATGATTACACGATACATGTGCATAAAGTTGATATCGCCAATATATTTCCCCCAAAATGTTTACATTACATGAAATTCGGCGCATTCTCTGAAAAGTTTGTTTGTATGAACTGTGCAATAAAAAAAATTATTATAAAATTATCTGATGTAAAAAATTTCAAATGCTAAGAAGATTTAATTTTTTTAAAATTTATATTACTTTTATTTCCACGCATCAAAAGTTTATGTACATGTAATTATCTAAAATAGTCTAAAATATGTATACATCAAACTTTTAATGTATAGTGCAGTGGTGCCTATCATTTTTTAATTGGTATAAATCTTCGGAAGAAAATATATCCTCGGGCTACACATGCAATATATTGCTACAACCTGTAGTTGTTAAGTAAAAAAGTCTTTTTATCTTTTACTTCTTTTCTGATAGAATAGCTTTTAAAAATATTTATATAACAGATGAGCCTGAACATAGCCACATATTATTTTCAGTCAGTTTAGGCATGCAAAACTTTTTCCTTTCATCCTTGTTGTGAACAAACACGGTGTCTTTAACAATTTCGTGTCGACCGACAGGCATATGTATTGATTTTTGAATTAGGACACCAGTACTTTCGTCCAAAAAATCGATAAATTTTTATTAGATAAATTAAATTTCAATTTTTTCTATAAAAGTGGTGCGGAAAAAGTACAAAAAAGCGTATTTTACATTTTTCTTGAACTGTCCAAACATATATATTTTTTAAAAAAGTGCTTGTAAAAAAGAGTTTAAAAAAATACTAGGTTTAAAATTAATCATGAATTAAAAACCGAATTTTAGACTTACGGAAAGTTTAATTAATCATTTAACACAAAGTTAATGACATGCAATACCAAATATGATCATGCACTTCCGAACGAAAGCTATTCATTTAGTTATTCAATGAAAGCTATTCATTGTCGTACCGTAAAATGGGGTGAATAGGAACAGCGGGGTGAATAGGAACGAAACTTGCCGGTCATACAAATAAATTCATTATAAATATATACGATGATATATTTAGTTGCCAATTTTTTAGAAGAAGGTAATAACATTAAGAGTTGGGAAATTCAGTTTTGACATGTTGGTACCACTACTGGGGTATATAAAAAAACTTCAAGAAGATCATCAAAAACTTCAATTTTTCAACGGCTTCAAAACTTTGTGTGTAACTACAGTATTCTTCGTATTCTAAACCTAAGAGAGGGGATTTTTAATTACACTGCTGGCCATCGTAAATGCAACACCCTGAAGGAAGCATGCAAATAATATGAAATTTACAACATGCATTAGCTGAGGTGAGATATGCAAATGATTAGAATTTCAGCGCAGACGCATATCAAGCGCGCCTGTGGCGCCACCTCAAAGCGCTATTTAAGGTTTGGAGATTTCGAAGGTTTCAAGAACAGCAATTGTGTTTTTCTTGCTTTTTTTTTCAAAAAAAAAAACGATAAATTATGCCTCGTAGGAAACAACGATCATCTTTTGATCAAGTATCTGAGTTTGACAGAGGAAGGATAGTGGCATACCGAGATTGTGGGTTATCTTTCAAGGAAATCGGTCGTCGTGTTGGACGAAACCAAACAACTGTGATGCGGATATGTGATCGTTGGGTGCAACAGGGTACGACGGACAGACGTGATCGACCGCATCGACCCCAGTGCACCACGTCACGTGATGACAGGCAGATTGTACGCATGGCAGTGACGGACCGCTCAGTCACATCACGAACCATATCACAGCAGATTCAGTCTGTAACGCATCATCCAGTGTCTGCGCGTACCATTCGACGTCGTTTACAGCAGAATGGTCTGTCCGCAAGACGTCCGTTGCTTTGTCTACCTCTGACGCGGAACCACAGACGTCCCCGCCGCCAATGGTGCGATGAAAGAAGGATGTGGACGACAGAATGGAATGAAATTCTCTTTACTGGCGAGTCACGCTTCTGTATGCAACACCACGACGGTCGGATTCGAGTCTGGAGACACCGTGGAGAGAGGATGCTGAACAGCTGCATTATGCACCGTCACACTGGTCCTGCACCGGGTATTATGGTATGGGGCGGTATCGGATATCTCTCTCGCACTCCTCTAGTACGCATTGCCGGTACTTTAACCAGCCAGCGCTACATCTCCGAGGTGTTGGAGCCAGTTGTCCTTCCTTACCTTCAGGGCTTGCCAACAGCCATATTTCAGCAGGATAATGCACGGCTACACGTAGCACGCATTGTCCAAGGGTTCTTCGTCAATCACCAGATTGAATTGTTTCCCTGGCCGGCGCGCCTTCCGGATCTTTCGCCGATAGAAAACATGTGGTCCATGGTTGCTCAACGACTGACCCAGTGTTCATCCCCAGCTGTCACACCAGATCAACTTTGGCAACGTGTGGAAGCTGCTTGGTCTGCTGTACCCCAAGAACACATTCAAAGTCTCTTTGAATCAATGCCGAGGCGTGCGGCAGCTGTGATCTCCAACAACGGCGGCTACTCTGGGTACTGATTTTGGCAGGAACCACGCTTCATAGAATGCTGTAAATTTAATCATTTGTTACTTGGTCAACATGTTATCTACACAATAAATTTTGTTGTGATATCTTTTGTTTTTCTTGGTGTTGCAATTTGGGTGGCCAGCAGTGTAATTATAGACCTATAAACGATATGCTGTATTAAATTCTACTTATTTCTTAACTACATAGTGAAAAAATGAAAAATGGCTTGTAATATCAAAAGTTGAAGATTTACGGGGTAAATCGGAACACGGTTTCCCTCATGCTTTATTTTTTATACAGCAATAGTTTCATGTAATATATAAAAACATATGTTTGAAGGTGTATTGTAACAATATTTTGTTCGTTCTAATTACTTGAAGAGTTTAAAGGTGCCAAGAAATTACTTGGTTAAACAAAAATGACAACGCCTAATCCAACAGACATGAAACACACAATGGAAGAATTTAAAAATAGCAAATTAATTAGAAAAACTGTACAGAACTATTATCTGACATCTACAACATTACACAAACATCTCAAAATAAAAAAAAAACAATTAAAAAAGAGAGGAATGCAAACAGTGCTAATAGCTGGGGATGAGGGCGTATTAGTAGATCGTATTAATACATGCAGCGATTGGGGCTACTCAATAGATTCACTTACCCAATGACTACTAATAAAGGATAACACAGAACAGGGCTGAATTTGTATTAAATTCTACTTCTGCAAATCGAATATAATTTCTTAAAATAAATTTTAAGTTCTCTTGAATTCAAAGTTGTTTTTTAATTTTTAAAAAGCCACATCTTTACTTGCATATAAAATAAATGCTTGGTTTCACAGTAACTACATGTTCTTATTCCTGCCTTATCATTATTACCTGTTTTTATTAACCCTATTAAAGTTTAAATCGGAAAAAATAAAGATTATAACATTTGTTCCGATTCACCCCTATCTGTGGGGTGAATCGGAACACCACTAAAAAATTAAATAAAATATATAAACAGTAAAAATGTTTCGTTTTTGCTTAAAAAGTAAAGAACAAAACAAGACCGAAGTTTCTAGTAGAAAAATAAAAAAATAAAAAAAATCAATTGTTGCTTTTTTTAACGTTAAAGTTGAAAAGTGTTCCGATTCACCCCCTTTTACGGTAGTTTTGTCCATTATAGCTATTTTTTCAATTTATTTCGATTTTTATATTTTAAATTTTAAATGCTATTTAGATGCTTTCTTTAAAATGTTGGTAATCCATTTAGCTTTTTAATATATAATAAAAATTTATTTTGCATTATCACAATCCCCCAATCAGAAGTTTGATTTCATCAGTGAATATGTCATCGCATTTAACCCTTTGACGGTTAAAGCACTTCTATTCATAAAATACTAAAATGATTGAATGACACCGGAATTTAAAAACAAATTTATTTCATAATATATAAATGTTTTTTTTTACGTTCTTTGTAAAATTAAAATTTTCATTTAAAAATTCCGGTGTCAGTATGGCATTTCGCAATTCAAATTAAGTGTTATTCTGGGCGCGTATACGCGCTTATAACCACGAAAGGGTTAAAATAAAAAATTAATGGTTTTCGTAAAAATGATATGATCATAATAAAATGATTGAGTATAATTATGCACTACTTGCGGTAGAAAAAAATATTATTTGCTAAGAATGTAATTAATGCTTATTAATGTAAATAAAATAACAGAAAATAAACCATGATAAAAATTAATATCTAAAGCGAAGTGAGGAAAATGATGTCATTCAGAAACCCGATAAATGGATATTACCACATCATTACCGATACCTTTTTCATATTACTATTAACGGTAACTTTAAAAACTTCTAAAAAGAAAATGACGTCCTTACATAAAATAACGCATTTTTACTCATAACACTTTTATTTGACAATATATTTTTTTTTTCATTTCATGGACACTGAGATTGAATTTCTCTTTTCATATGACTTCAGTTGATGAAATTAATATCCTCGATAAAAAAAAAAAAAAAAAAAAAAAAAATGAGTATTTTCTTTGATAAAACTATTTTTCTTTGAATACATCTAAAAGAACATTTCTGAATTTTAGCAGCACTCAGATAACAACTTTAACTAAAGAGCGCTAATGTTTATATGCAAAATTGAAACTGACAAATTTGACATTAAGTTTGAAAATACATTTATTAAATATTGATTCAATATTGTAATTATTAGCCTCCGATGCTATTTCTTTCAGACAAGCTAAAAAGTGTCGTGTCAAAAATTGTGGCCCATTTTTTCATAATCTGGCCGTTAAAATGAGACATTCATACAATCTATATATTTAAAAGACCTGGCTGTTTTTTTAGTCATCAACTCTGAATTTTCTACTCAGCCGATTTTGATAATTATTTTTTTAAATGAAAGTTATTTATTTGTAATTGTGCCCATTTTAGCTATTTTTTAATTTCTTTCTATTTTTATATTTTATTTTTAATTTTAAACGTTTTTTACGATAATTCTCCAAAATGGTGGCAACTTAGTTTAGCTTTTCTCTCGATAATAAAAATCTATTTTCCATTATCACTTTCACAAGTCAGAAGCTTTATTTCATCAGTGAACATGTCCTCGCATTTAAAAAAAAAGTTAATTGTTTTCGTAAAATTTAACCACAATAAAATGACTGCGTATAATTATGCACTAATTGAGGTAAAAAAATATATTTACTGAGAAATAATATTAATAATGTAAATAAAATAACAGAAAATAATTTATGATAAAAATTAATGTCTAAAGCAAAATAAGAAAAATTTCAAATGAGAAAAATGATGTCATTCAGCAACCAGATAAATGGGAATTACAATATTATTACGGATGCCTTTTTCATATTACTAATAACAGTAACTTAAAAAAAAAAAACATTTGAAGAGAAAATGACGTCACTATTTAAAACATCCTATTTTTACTCATAAAGATTTGACATTTCAATATTTCTTTTCATTATGGACACTGAGATTGAGATTTTACTTTCAGATGACTTCAGTTAGTGAAACTAATGTCAGATTAAAAATGAAATTAGTTTTTTTTAATAAAACTATTTTTCTGTGAGTGCATATAAGATAAAATTTCTGGATTTCGCCAGCACTCAGATTACAATTTTAACTGAAGATGTGCGAATATTTGCATGCAAAATTGTAACTGGTAAACTTGACATTAAGTTTGGAAATATATTTATTATATATTGATTCAATAATGTAATTACTTTTGCTTTTATTTAAACCAAATCGATCGGGTCTTTTAAACATTTCATTCGTCGAATTCGACAGGATTCCAGTCGTTTTATTGTTAAAATGCATTTCCTTTTTCTCAGTCTCAGAGTCTATAAAAAAGCATTTAAACTAAAGAAAAAATCCGTTTTTGATGAATCTAGTCAATGAAGAAGTAGCACGTCAAATTGTATTGCTTTATTATTCCGCAATTCCAATGTCTCAGAGAGAAATTGCGAATCAATTGGGTATTTCACGCCGTTCTGTTTGCTATTATATTGATAAACACAAGAAAAATGAAGTTAGTCCATTGCATTCTAAACGTGATTGCCCTTCTAAAAGACCTCTATCGATTTTTTTTATTTATTTATTTTTTCTAATCGGAGGCGAAACTGAATTCTGCAATGGCAGAATCTACATTCAACTTGTATTTTTAAATTCAGTCAATCGGGTCTTTTGGACATTTTCCTTTGTTTAATTCAACGGGTTTCGACTTGTAATAATTAAAAACAATAGAGTACTACGTGATTTTTTTTTTCGTGTTGAAAGAAGCAATGCCGAGTCGAGTGCATTGTGACTTTATCGAGCACAAAATGAATAAAAAAAAAGTCTAATCGTTAAACTAGCTATGACCATTTGAAAAGATATCGTGTTTGGTAGAAGCATTAAAGATTTCAAAGATTAGATTGAATTTTCTGATAGCAATTCTCTGGGGTGCATAAATAATTTTAATCATGGAGATGTTAAAATGTCTTCTAGCATTCTTAAAAAATGTTTTAAAGGCGAGTTTTTCATACAATGAACCGACCAAAAATGATGGAGAACAATTGATTGAAATAAATATATTTTCTTAAAAAGAAATAAATTAAATGCGACTGATTTTTTTAATCAACTTATTAAAAAAATAAATAAAATGGATATATAATTTTAAATTTATTGTCTTCTTCGCATAAAAAGTCGACCACCTTTTTTATATAATCAAACTCACATATCTTCACAATCTTCCCAAAATTAAAAGTTAGCACATTTATCAACTATGCCACGATTTACTCCAAAGAATTTATTATACTTCTAAAGCAATCGAAAGCGCCCACAAAATTTATGTCACATATAGACAGACAGAGAAAAAAGAGTCACAGGCGGATATTTTGTAAAATCGTATCTTATGAAATCTTTGACCAGTAAAACTTGTAAATCCATTAAAAACCGGAATTCAAAAATTTTCACGAATCCAATACTTTTTTCTTGTAAAATTAGAAGAAAGTAAAAATTTGTTTTTAAAATATCTTATTAATTATCATATTCAGTACTATAAATTTCAAACATTACACATGTAGTTTATTTGTTAAAATATTATAAAACTACGTAAATTTGGATTTATTTATATAGATGATTTATCTTCATCTGTAAATGCATCTTTGAATATGTGGTAAACAATTAATATTCTGAACTTTTTATATGAAATATATCTGCGCAAAATATTTTTGTTAGCTGTCAAAAGAAAAAGATTTATGTTCCGAAGAAACGCTTATTATACTTTATGCAAATGAATTGAAAGGGCTTTTTTGACACAATTTCTACTACATTCCTTTTTTTCGGATTTGAGGTTTATTGTTTGAAGTATGTTTTATGTTATGCCGTTATTCTTTTCTTTAAATGCGTTCTATATTGGAAAAAAAAAATAAAGTAACGAATATAAAAGTATTTGGGTTTCAACTATACAGTGGAACATTCTTTTTTCTTTATTTTTTTGTTTCAAGAAAAAATTGTGAAACAAAAATATTCGGTAATGTAGAATTAATAATACATATGCATTGAAAAATAGTTTTAAATTTTGTTATTGGAAAGCTATTACTATTATTAAAAATTTTTAACTACTGTAAACCTTCATTTTCAGCATAGCAACGCAACCTGTTGAGCGATTTATACATCAAAAACTAATCAGCATCAATTTATATCAGGCACAATTTAAATATAATTTTTTGTCAAATTAACGTGCAGTAGTTCCTGTGATAGAGCGTCCACAAAATTTAGATCACATACAAACAGAAGGGACACAGGCATCTAGACAGACATTTTGTAAAAACATGCTCTTTGTCAGACCCCTAAAATATGTAAATCCATAAAAAATCGGAGTTCGGAAATTTTCAGGAATCCCAGAATTTTTTTTGTAAAGATAGAAAAAAGTAAAAATTTGTATTTGGAATATCACATTTACTATCATATTTAGCATAATGAATTTCAAGCATTACATATACAGTTTATTTGTCAAAATACTATGAAGTTACATTAATTTGGATCCATTTATCTAGATGATTAAATTTCATCGGCAAAAATATTTTTGTTAGCTGCGAAAAGAAAAAGATTTATGTTCCGAGAAAACAATTACAGCACTTTATGCAAATGAATTGAAAGGTCGTTTTCGACACAATTTCTACTACATTCCTTTTTTTCAGATTTGAGGTTTAGTGTTTGAAGTATGTTTCATGATAAGCTGTTATTATTTTCTTTAAATGTGTTCTATATGGGAAAAAAAAAACAAAGTAACGAAAAGAAAAGTATTTGGGATTAATCTATACTATGGATCATTATTTTAAGTTTATTTTCTGTTTGAGGAAAAAAATTGTGAAACCAACAACGAAGGTTTCGATAAGGGAATACCCTGAAAATCCTGAAAAAAGTGCAGGATGTTCTTCCTATGTGGATAGATATGTTAAAATTTCGGCGGAACCCCGATTGAAAGCCTGTAAACAAATAATCAACCATTTAATCTATTTGGATTTCATCCTAAAGATGAGCGAAAATTTAATCAATCAGACAAATCAGAAAACTGTTCTGCAGTAAGATTCACACATATCAAAGTTTTTTTTTTTAGTGCAAACAAATAATAAAAATATCTCCAATTGTGTTGAAAAATGTATCTAGATATTAAAGAAAGCTATTTAAAAAACAATAACAACAACATTAGAATAATTTCGGTAAAAAACAAAAATAAAACAATTTATTAAAAAAGTCTTTTTTTTTATTTTATCATCCCTCGTACCATACGTAAAAGATATTTTTCTTGATTCTTGTATGTTTTGAAAATAAAAGCATGTTTCTATCATGCATTCCGTTTTAGAATGATATAAATGCTTAGTAATGTCGTAAAATTATAACAAAATATTGTAGAAAATTTTTAGAAAACTCCATTTTTATAAAAAATAAAATAAATATACATAATACTTAATAAAATATGAAAATCAAACATTCATTTCATTTAAAATGTCAACTATCTAAGAAACAGATGCACCAAAATATATGAACACTGTCTGTAATCACCAAATTAACATTAATCATATATTTATATAGTACAGGTGTTTTGAATGTCCACTTTGAGAAAAACAAATCAAAATATACGCATTAGTTTAGACATTTCGTAGGTTTGAATAATTCCAAATCTGACCGCAAAGTGAGTTTTACACTTACGGGTCACAGAACAGCATTCGCCCAGTTTAAAGAAGAAAAAATTGTGGGTTTTAAATATCAGAGTATTTCAGCAAGAACTATCACAAAATTTACAAATGTAATATAAAATTATCTTTTATTACATGAGGATTATTAAAATAAATTCTGTGCAGGGCACCTGCCAAAACTGATAAAGAAGGTAAAAAGGTCATCATTAACTATTTGAATAACGAGGAAAATCTTTAAGCAGACTACACTATAAAACATTTCTGTAACTTTATTCCATAAAGCAATTTTATGAAGTAGTTTTTTTCACTTATATATAAAATTGTGTAATTTCAACATATTTTGCTGATATAACATTACATATTAGTGTACTGTACACCGGTTATATCGGTTATACCATTATAAAATTGGTAGCAGTAAGGCTGTCCCCAATTTTATAGAGCATCGTTACACAAATGTTTTCGGTGTAGAAAAAAATATTGATAGTTCTATAAAAAATTACTTTACAATGGATACTTGGATACTTGTTGAGTTTAAGCCAATTAGTAGGACTCCCAACCAAACTGAATTTATAACAATGCCTATCCATACGGCAACTAATATTTTGAAATAGTTCATGACTATTAGTGTGCATTTTATCCCATGGCTATTTGTTTATTATGATTTTAAAACTTTTAAAAACTTAAGAAGTGCACTAATTAGAATATTTTATCGAAATAAAACATTTTGCCTCAATTACAGAAGTAAATGCTCTCTTCGTTTCATTCACTCAATAAATAGAAAAAATACATAAAGAGACTCGTTCTGCATGATGCATGCTTATCGGAATCGCGTTAATATTGAACATTTCGAGCCACACCAATGGCCAAGAGGTTCTTCCTCCGAAACTGGTTGATGGCAAGTGCTGGGTTCAAGCCCGATCTCGGCTGTCGGCCTAACCTTTCGGAGTTTTCAGTGGTTTTCTTCGAACCTTGGATTTCCTTGCATAAATACGTGTTAGGTTTCCTTAGAAAGACCACCACGGAGGGCATCTCCTCTTTAGGGCCTGTATCCCAAGTGTGGATATTTGGCCGCCATTAATGAAAACAAAATTGAACGTCTTGAAATATAAAAGTTGTTTCGGTCAGTATACATATCATTTCACTACACTTCAACATGAAATAATGCACATTTTTTCTCATCTAATACTTCTTTTTTTATTGAGTTTATGTATGAAATACAAATATTTGTTCTAGTTCTAACATTTCTGAGCCTTAAAAATGTTTTTTTACTTTTTGTATTTGAAAAACTTGGTATTCATATCATTTTTAAATGTAGAGTAAGCAATTTAAGATATTTGTACACCATTTATTATATTTTTCATACATTTACACACAGAAAAGTTAAAAAAAGAACGTGTTATTTTTTTAAGTTAATAAATTCCAATTTTGAAAAAAAATAAAAATCTGATTTCCGCTGTCAAAGGTTTCAGAAAATATACAAGAACTGTTTTCAAAAAATGTTTTTTTTTTAAATCTTAATTTTTTTAACGGAGCATTCATCTGTGTTTTATAAAGTATAAAACCATATTTCGACAAAATATTTAATCTTTTTAAAGAAAAAAAATTAGAAAAATAATTATATGTATGCTAACATTAGATAAATATAATATTGATATCTCACAAAAAAATATCTTTTTGAATAAGAAGTGGATTTAAAATGATTATAAAATAAATATAAATACTACAGTCATAATATATATACAATTTCTAATATAAGTAATACTATTGCAAAATAACAATAAAAAATAAGCGTGAATAATGCGTATGTACTTTTCTTTTACATTTTAGATATTTGAAGTAATTTGATAATTTGTCTTTCTTTTACGAGGACTTGCATGACTTTTATTACTACCTACGAAAATTATATTCAAAAAGTAAGACTGTTCCACTTTAGTTTGAGCAAGAATTGTGTATATCCTACAGTATGCGTCAGAAACAACTACATATGTAAAAATATTCACTTTACTCTTGTGGAAATTGTTCAATATATCACACACTTAATAACAAAATGTACGTTTGTAGGGAGATTTTCCTATTTTAGCTATCCGCTAGGAGAACATCTTTTCCCAAATTTCTTAAACTGCTTCAGTTTTATGTTGAAAGTAAATATATCATAATAAATATGATGTAATATAGAATACATAATTTTATGTCTTTAAAACGATAGCTAAAACATATTAGTGAGTATATTTTACTAACGGAAGGTATTTTGTAAAGAAAAAAGTACATAAAACAGTAATTTAATATAAAATATATAATATGAACTTTAAAATGTTCAGTTTTAACTTAAAATGAGTATTTGTATTTGTATAAATAAAGAAAAAATTGTTATAAAAATATTCTCCAATAAAGAGCCTGGTTTAAGGCCCCTGTCCTCGCTCGAGGAAACGCTCGCGAGCTCTATTCCTATAGAGAAGCATTTTTCTAATAACTCTTTCGAATTTTGACATTTTTGAATAATTTTTTTTTTTTTGCATTGGTAGCTGAGATGCATGCCGACAGCGCACTTTTTTTTTTTTTTCGATTTTGAATGCAGATATTTTTTACAAAGTTAGTTTCACTTTCAAAACCGGTTTCGAAACTGAGAGTGCTTTAAAAAAAATATCTGCAACCAAAATCGAAAAAGTAAAATAGGTGCGCTGTCGGCATGCATCTCAGCTATCCAATGAAAAAAAAAATATTCAAAAATGTCAAAATGCGTAAGAGTTATTAGAAAAATACTTCCCCATAGGAATAGCATTAGCTCGCGAGCGTTTTCTCGAGCGAGGACAGGGGCCTTAAGGCTTGAAAGCAATAAGATATTTTAAATTAAATTAACTATTAACACCCCTTTTTGATTAATTTAAGCATTTTTTAATTAAAACTCAACGTTTCAAATTCCTGTTATGTATTTTGTGTTTAAAATAAAGGGGAAAATTGATTTTCATCATATATTTTTATTTAATTAATTAATATTTCATAGCTTAAATGAAACATCTTCTCAAAATTATTTATATACCTTCAATTGCAAAATATTATCTGCCGGAGCACATTTCAACTTTTTTATTACTTTCTAGATATATGACTTCTAAATTACACAAATGTACAGAAATTTTAATATTTTAAAAATGCTTTTTGCTGCACTAAATCTTGGAGCTTGTATTAGGCACGGGAACAAAAATATCTTTAACATGTATCTACACTGTAAAAAAAAATTCAAGAGGTTACTAAAAATTTTTTAGTAAATTTGTGTTCCACATAATTTTTTAGTAACCATTACAAACTTTTTTGTTGCAAGCGAAACAAGCATTTCTTTTGTAAACTGAACAAAAGAATTTTTTGTATAACTAACTTAAAAATTTTTAGTATGAGCCACCAAGCAAATTTTAGTAATAGCTCCAAAATTACTTTTAATAACCATTACGTGGGCTTGAAGGGAGCAGCTTCCTTCGAGTTGCATCCAGACTTCTGGGGCGGAAGATTTTCGGCAAAACCGCAATAGATGGCAGCACCAAACATTTCTACTGCTCCGTCAGGATATTCATAATCCCTTTGTTAGCGAGTACTTACACTGCATACATTCGGGGCATGTTTGGCAGTGACCAGTATCGAACCCGGGACCTTTTAGCCTGGAGTCCGTTACTATAACCACTATGCTATCAAGGCCACACCAAGAGCGTTTTAGTAATAGCTATTAAAAATATAAAATTATTAACTCTATTCGTTGCTAACTTTTTTCTAATAATTCTTACAGATTTTCTTGTAACCGACTAAGATTACTGAAAATTTTTTAGTAATTACAAGGATCACTAAAATTTTTTTAGTAGATCGACACTTTTTTTTTACAGTGTACGCAATATTTTGAAAACTAATATATTAACAATAAATCGCGAAAAAATTTTAGTAACGAAATATCACGTAAATTATTATACAATTACACAGGGAGACATTGAAAGGTTTCAAAGAGTATCTCGCTAGAACAATGTCGTGATTAGTTATAAACATTAATTTATTAGTCACTCAAAACTCCTATAAATATGACTGAACATTTATACGTTCCTGTGGAGATTTCGTCAAAAATTATGATGCAAAATATTTGCAACGTAGTGCGTTATTTGGAAATAATAGAGTTAACCAAACTGCTCAATTTAAATTCAATTTACAGAGTCATAACAATTATGTATACATTTTTTATTTACAGTGACAGGTAAAAAAATCTTGACAATTGCGATTTTAGACGTTTTGTTAAATATTTAGAAATATACACAAGGAAGTATTCAGAAACTCCAGGTGTGTAAACAAATTACTACAGGTCATATATTTTCATAGATTTTCCCCCGAAATCCCAAAGGGAACCGTCAACAAATTGAAAAAAAATGAAGATCTTTTGGATAACCCTGTCAAAACTAATGTAGCAAAAGCATTAAAACTACACATTATGATTAAATGGCTTATTGCAATAAACTATGTTCATTTTTATAAATATAGGATGTATACCCGTAGAAAAATTAAGGTTTTTATAAAAAAGGTATCAAATTTTGCCATGTTTTTTATTATAATTTACAGAGTTCTTAACAAAAAAAACAATGTTCTTTTCAGAAAATATGACAAACATCATTGTACATAATACCCTGCAATCAAAATTAAAAAATATTAATAATTGTAAGAAAAATGAATAGGTTTACTAAATAAAGTTTCAGTGCATTCGAACGCATCGGTATCGAGTGCATTGAACGCATTCAAAATAAAATTTGTAATGTATTAGCTAAATGTTTAAGGCAACTTTTATAAAACTCTAAAAAAAATAGCTTGAAAATTATAAAAATTATCATCGATAGAATAAGATAAAAATTTGTTATTCCCAAAATGAATCAAAAAGATGAGGGTTGTATCCATATTCCATTGATTAGTGTTTACACAATATAGCACGTACTACTATATTTGGATAGAGTTCCTCATCCTTTTGCTTTATTTTGGGAATAACGAATTTTGATCTTATTCTATCGACGATAATTTTCAGAATTTTTAAGCTATGTTTTTGAGACTTTCACAAAAGTTTTTCTATACATTTTGTTAACACATTGTGCAAATTATATTTTAATTGAGTTCACGCATGCGCATTGAAACCTTATTTAGTAAACCTGTTAATTTTTCATACAATTATTACTGTTATTTGATTTTTATTACAGGGTGTTATGTACAATGCTGTTTATCATATTTTCTGAAAAGAACATTGTTTGGTACTAAGAACTCTGTAAAATATAAGGGAAAAATTTGGCAAAATTTGATACCGTTTAAACAAAAAACTTAATTTTTCTCTACGAGCATACTTGCTATATTCATAAAAATGAACACAGTTTACTGCAATAAGCCATTTAATCATAATTTGCAGTTTGAACGATTTTGCTACATTAGTATTGACATAGTTATCCTAAAGATCTTCGTTCTTTTTCAATTTGTTGACAGTCTTCTGTGAGATTTCGGGAAAAAAAAATCTTAACGAAAATGTATGACCTGTACTATTTTGTTAATATATCTGGAGTTTCGGAGTCCTTCCGCTTGTATATTTATAGATATTTAACAAAATGTTTAAAATCGCAAGTGTCAAGATTTTTGTTACTGGCACTGTTTACTTTATACAGCGAGTATATATGAGGGGCTCACATCCAATGAAGATCAATCCCACTTTGAAAAAAACAAGTAAGAAAAATCATGCGTTAAGCATAGATTATGAAGCACTTTCCAACACTTAATGAAATCTTTAACAAAACTATGTTATTTAGGGAAATATTAGTGTATAGCCAAATATATCCAAATATGTATTCCAGTACATTAGAACAGCCCTGTATTTCATATGTCAATTCATATAATGGGAAAATTTAGCTTAGCAAGAAAATACCCAGTAGCTTGAAAATTCTTTTTCAGCAATTCATACTATTAGATGGAAACATACTTGGATACTTTTGTTTAGCCCTGTAGTTTACATTGTATCTTTATTACACGTCAGCATTAGGCTCTAATTTATTGTAAACTAAAACACTTTTAAAACAACTGAAATCACATTCTCATAAATCATCATTCATAGGCGTCCATGTACCGAATTCCTTGCGTGGCCCTGTATATCCCTTTATCTATATTCTTCAAACATTTCTCAGTAAATTGAATGCAGCTCAGCGTAAAAATGCATAGTTTATTTAAGAACCACGTTTAAATAATGTACGTTCATATTCAGTAACGTTGGTGAGCTTTTTTGGGTAGCCCTGTATATCAACTATAACATTTATGCACACCATATAATGTGCATATATTTAGCGAAATATAAATGCGAATATCATAATTAAAATGCATTTCATCCCTCCATCAGCCATCATCGGACACATATACGGTACTTCGGAAAGAATATACTATTTGAAATCTTTTGCATGGCCCTGTAAATGCTATGTACTTCATATTATGCAAGACAGTAGCGTATAATTTATATTAAACTTCAGTGACATATATCAATTTTATTATACATGAAAAAGCTTAATATATTTAAAATATGTCACACACAATTCCTCCTTTTACCATTATCTAATGGAATTCTTTTGTGTGGCCCTGTAAATGAATAATAGCTACATTTTCACCTTATATTTTATAGAATGCATATTTTAATATGTTTGACAGGGTATAACATCTTTAAAATTCCTTTGAAACGATTTTTCCCCATAGGCCTTAATGTAATAGGAAACTTTTGATTCGCCCTATAGATAAACTAATCATGGTAGAAACTTCATTTTCGATAGTACTTGTGCTAGGGTAAACGTCAATAACGTCCTAAAATTTAATGGCAATCCGAATATATTAACGATTATTCCCCATAGGCCGTAATGTAATGGAAAACTTTTGATTATCTCTGTAGATAAACTAATCATGGTAGATACTTCATTTTTAGTAGGGTTCGTGCTAGGGTAAACCTCAATAACGTCCTAAAATTCCATGGCAATCCGAGTATATTAACGATTTTTCCCCATAGGCCGTAATGTAATGGTAAACTTTTGATTCGCCCTGTAGATAAACTAATCATGGTAGAAACTTCATTTTCAATAGGACTTGTGCTAGGGTAAACGTCAATAACGTCTTAAAATTTCATGGCAATCCGAATATATTAACGATTTTTCCCCATAGGCCGTAATGTAATGGGAAATTTTGATTCGCCCTGTAGATAAACTAATCATGGTAGATACTTCATTTTCAATAGGGTTTGTGCTAGGGTAAACCTTAATAACGTATAAAAATTTCATAGCAATCCGAGTATATTTACGGGAGTTAGAGCGCGGACAGACGGACAGACGGACAGACGGACAGACAAACAGAATGCATAAGCACTTTTCAACTTTGTTGGAAAGAGCTAAAAATGGAATGTCATTAAAATTAAACAAAATTGTGTGTAATGTTAATATTTCTCATACTGAGAATGTTTCAACAGCATTCATACAGCAAATGACTATTTATATGCATTAATTCATTTTACTAAAGCATTTATTTAATAATAATGTTTCTATGTTTATGAAATCTTACAGTTTTCGTGTAGTTTTATATATATCTTTTAATAACTTGCATGTAATGACTAATATATTATGAAAGGGGCTGTGCATATATAACGTTATCAACTTTTTGGTAATTTTGAGCCCCCTCCCCCCCATCCGACCCATCAGTGGCCGCGAGGTTCTGACCTCCAAACTGGTAGACGGTAGGTGCTGGGCTCGAACCCAATCGCGACCGTCGGCCTAACCGTTCGGAGTTTTCCGTGGTTTTCTTCAAGCCTTGCGTAAATACGGGTTAGGGTTAGGTTCCCTTAGAAAGATCCCCACGGAGGGCATCCCACCCCATAGGGCCTATATCCTATAGTGTAGATAATTGGCCGACATAAATACACCACCACCACCACCCCCCATCCGATATCATACGTTATCATTCCTCGAACCCTCCCCCTGTAATAATATCGTTATCAATGTCTATTTTTTATCTTTAGAATTTATCTCTTTTATATAGAGTGATATACAAAACTGGTTGTATACTTTATTGATTCTAATGAAGAGGAGTCATTAAAATATCACTTTTATCGTATAATACTTAAAAAAAATTATTTTATTGAAAAGTATTTTATAATATTTTTTCGTTGGATAATGAATTCAACAGTAAGAATACCTTGTTGCACTGGGTCTACACGAAGGAGGAGGGGGGCGGTGTGGCTGTGGAGAGACAGAAATTTTTAGCAACAAAACAAGTGGGCAACATTCTTTCTCTTTCTCTATTATTTATTAGTAAATACAAGCTTCATTACAAATATACTTCACATAGGGTTTCTCGAACAATGATTGTATATGCGTACATATATGAAGAAGAAAAAAAAATATCGAATATTGGGCTATTTTATATTTTAGAAATTTTTTTTAATAATTTGGTGATTTTAATAAAAACTTAGTATTAAAAAATAGATAACAGACTAAAAAACAATAATATACTATTTTTAATCAAAAATCATGTTAAAAAGACAAAAGGAAAATTCTGATTGGATCAAAAATGATATCGATATCAAAAGACATATCCCCCCTCCCCCTAGCGATATCTTACGATATCCCCCTCCTCCCTAAAATGATAACGTTATATTTGTACAGCCCCAAATATTAAAGTATTTGATGAAGGTGAGAAGTAGGGGATTGGTTGTTCTATGGTTCCCGAAATGGTGCCTCTGTATATTATTTATTAAGCATAAT
Organism: Maratus speculifer; assembly: GCA_964019185.1. Lineage (NCBI taxonomy): Eukaryota > Metazoa > Arthropoda > Arachnida > Araneae > Salticidae > Maratus > Maratus speculifer. The sequence goes on from OZ025289.1 coordinate 155,831,933, forward strand.
TTGATGAATTTGAGGGGACAATTTACTTGTCCTTCTATAGTAAAAAAAAACTAGCCTTAAAAGGAATGACTCCTGGAATGATGCTGATGTGGAAAATTTCCGGAACTAACGAATCCGGGTTGTCCACTCCTTCCATGAGTCGGATAGACCAATCAGGAAAGGACTACGTCTATGCATCGCCGTATGGGTTACCATAAAGAGAGGAAAGGTTACCATCGCCAACAATTGCCAAGTTTGTCGCCAATTTGGCGATTTATCGCCAAATTTGGCGACCAAAATTAGTTGTCAAAAGTGACGCCAACTTGGCGATAACTGTAATATTTCGCAAAATTTTTAATTTCTTTACAACACCAGTCGTTTGATACTGATGAACCACGTTTGATAGAAACCTGGACAGAATTGCGCATGGGCGAAAAGAGCGAGTCCAATGCGAAAATGGGAGAGTTCGTACCATCTCTAGTATGAGTTTATTTATTAAACATCCTAGATATGTCGAATTTTTTTTGGCGAATACCTTTTTGTTTCTCTAATTCAATTATCTGTTTTTAAACATTACATTGTAATTCTGTTACATTAAAATAAGTTAAAAAAAAAGACAAATATAATAAAAAAGATGATTTAAAGGTATGGTTATAACTTTTTCCCTCGCAATGTAGCGTAACTTAATCTTTTTAGAATTAACGCCTGAATGGCGTGATTTTAAAACTTGCCAGATTAGCAATTTTTAAAAATTATTTCACTACATTATTGTGTGCATTATTTATTTATATTATTTGCATACATTGGATATGAAAATGAAATGACGCAGATATCATATACGCACAAGGTTTGGTAAAAAAAATTTCTAACGTCAATTTGGCGAAAACTTCATTTTCGAATACTGGTTAAATGTACATTTTTTAATTATTTTCTATTATTAAAAAAATAACAATAAATAAAACAGTTTTTAAATATATTAAATTTTTAAAACTAATAACAATAGAGCAAAAAACATTTTATGTAATTAAAAAAAAATCAGGTAAATAAACAATTTATCAAAAAATAAACAATATCAGGGTTGTCATATTAGGCAAAATAACGCCATTTTGGCCCCAAGTAAATCCCAGTGAGTATATGACACACAAGTGCCCTGAATATTTAGGTTGTTAGAATTGGCGAATTTCTTGCATAGCCGCCAAGTCAGATGCCAAGCAATCGTTAAAACTGCATTTTAGCCATTAATATAAATGAAAAAAAAAAAAAAAAAAAAAAAGACATGTTTTTATTAAAATTCACAAAATTGTAGGAGAAAATATATATTTTGGAAAGGTTATTCCGAGAAGTAATAATTGGTCCACAATCTATTTATTTTAAAATAAAATTTTTCTCGGAACAAAAAATAGAAAACAATATTTAATATCATTTCCATGAATACGTAGAAGCAATCTCGGCCTCATAGGCTATTACCCCCAAAGTCTGAATGGAATCGGCTTGGCATTCTGCCAAGTGAAGACCTTGCAGAGCTGGTATATCAGTACATCATTTGAGAGGTTTGCAACTGCTTATTCATATAATAGATGTCTTGTGTGTTATCCCCCATTCTGCTCCCCAGGGGGGACACATTTTTAATTTCTTTACAACACCAGTCGTGTTACACAAGATTTGAAAGGCCTGCAACTGCTTATTCATATTATGGATGTCTTGTGTGTCACCCCCACACTCTGCTCTCCCCAGGGGGGCCACATTTTTAATTTCTTTACAACACCAGTTATGTAACACATCATTTGAAAGGTCTGCAACTGCTTATTCATATTATGGATGTGTTGTGTGTCATCCCCCACTTTGCCCCCGGGGGGGCACATTTTTAATTTCTTTACAACATCAATTGTGTGACACACCATTTGAGAGATCTGCAACTGCTTTTTCATATTATGGATATCTTGTGTGTAACCCCCCCCCCTCTGCCCTCAGAGGATCGCATTTTGTAATTTCTTTACAACACAAATTGTGTGACACATCATTTGACCGGTCTGCAACTGTTTATTCATTTTATGGATGTCTTGTGTGTCACCCCAACTCTGCCCCCCAGGGGGGCACATTTTTAATTTCTTTACAACACCAGTCGTGTGACACATCATTTGAAAGGTCTGCAACTGCTTATTCATATCATGGGGTATTGGCGAGCGCAGCAAGCAGGGGTAGCCAATAATTTGGAATCGCGAAGCGATTACGCGGGGGGTTGGCGAGCATAGCGAGCAGGGGGGCGGGGCCTCCCTAGTATTTGAAAAAAAAATATTAAACTTATTTGTACATGTTATTTTTAATATACGAGATGAATCTGCACATGGAATTAACATTCAGTTTTTTCTAAAATTGCATGAAGATGAGTTAGATTTCATCTTTATACAATATATATACAGTGAAATCTGTCTAAGGCGGAATCGCTTGGGACTGAAATAAAATTCCGCCTTAGACAGATTTCCGGGTTAGACAGAAAAACTTTATAAATACCCTGTTTGCAGAGTATTAAATATTATTTTGGCTAAAAGTTAAAAACAACGTATCTTCAATTGTTTTAAAAATTAAATGGACATGAAATCTTTACATATTTTTATATATTTATACTAATAACTTGATTGAATTAACAAATTGAATTAACAAATTGATACATACACGCAATCAAAAATTATAATCAAAATTACAGATTTTAGTGAAACTAAAATTATATTTACCTTAATAAATGCCTTAAAATGATGTTTTAAACTTATTTAGAAAAAAAAAATCGAAATTTTTTTTTCTTAATGGCTTCTTTTTCCGTAGCACATTGTATTTCAGTCAACATTGGTATAATTTCATAATCGTTTCGCTCTATGTAAAAATTCTGTAAAAGCTTTATATTCTTAAGAGCTTCTTGATATGATTTAATGCTTGTCACTTCATCTTCGACTTCATATTCATCAGTGCTCCTCCCACTGTTGTTCTCTAGCTTTTGCACAATGAAAAAATCCACTGAATTAGTATAATCACTTGCAAGATTTTCCTGATATGGGAAAATTTCTTGTTCTGGCATTGCAAAACCATTCCCATGCTAGTTTATCAATGTCTTCGTTTTCAACTTGCCTTTTACGTTTGCAAGTGCAATCTCCTCTTTTTTCAAATTCTTTACGAAGTTCATCTTTCTTTTTGATAGCATCATAGATTTGAGTCTTTCCACATTTGTATTTTTCACATAAACTTTTTACTCTGATATTTTGTTCTTTCAGTTTAATAATATCAATTTTATCTTTTAAGGATAAAGTATTCGACGTTTTTGATTTATTATCCATTTAGGAATAATGATTTAAACTATACAACAAATCTGCGAGTTTATACGACAACGTTAACACTTACTGACTTAAACACAAACTATAATAACTTACACTTCCTAAAGTACATTCTATTCACGTATTAAAAAATCTTGTAGATATTTCTGGAAGTTGTGACAATATTCTTTTTGTCTGAAATTCTAGGAAGAAATCAATTTTCGTTGTATTATAGGACAAATAAAAATTAGCAACTGACCAGGAACAAAGCTATTTCGGAAGACCATGAAAGGGTGCTGAAATTTTCCATAAATTATCGATGTTGCAACCCTCCCTTTTTAAACAGATTCTCTTATCTTATTGTAACCTAAGATTATACTTGTCAAAAATTCCGTGACCTATTTGTTCAACAGTTCCCAGTCATATACAATAATAATATAATCCCCAAACTACTGTCAGCAATCAGTGACGCCTTTTCTTAACATCTGGGAATGCGACAGGACAATATATTTCATTATAAAAAGAAAAGCTTTCTTTCCATTTATATTTTCCAGGAAAATTTTCTTCCGTCTTAAGCAGTAAATTTGCTACCTGGGACCCAAAATGAATGTCCGGTTCCGCGTTACACAGATTCTTTCCGCCTTAGGCAGATTGTTCAGAAATCTCTATGTTAAAGAATGAGGGACTCTGAAATGTTTCCGCCTTAGAGAGATTTCCGGCTTAGGCAGATTCCGGCTTAGACATATATCAGTAAAAAATATACTAAACATGTTGTTAAGCGTAATTAAAAATTAATGTGAAGTTTCATTAGTTTTTTCACCGTCGAAGGTGCAGGAATATTTCGTCAATTCAATTTGTGATAAATCACAGATGATTCGTATGATAAATCTGTTAAACCGTATTGTAATGTGATTTTTTAGGTGCGTTCGTAATTATGCAAATACGTAGCACCTGTTGTTGTCGTTCAGTCCGTCCGTCTGTCTGTCTGTCTGTCCGCATATAACAACGCAAAAACTACCCAACCGAATCGTTTGAAATTTAAAATACATAATTATTACATAATTTCGTCGAGTCATTTCAAGTTTTATGAAAATCGGATGCATAGATCAATTACAGGGACAATCAAAAGTATTCCGTTACATTACAATCAAGGAGGAAAAAGTTTCAAATGCATTCTAATCGTTTCAAATTTAAAATACATTATGATTATCTAATTTTGTCGAGTTATTTCAAATTTTATCAAAATCGGATGCGTAGTTCAATTACACGGGCAATCAAAAGTATTCCGTTACATTACGGTCAATGGGGGGAAATGTTTCAAATTCATTTTAATGGTGTTACACTCATTCGAACATAATAAAATGCATATGTATCTATAAAGTACATATTATATATACATTTTGTACAATCTGTGGTGCAAAGAACATTTGTTATTGATTTACAAGGCCACACAAAAGTATTCCATTACATAATGGTATAGGGAGAACATTATTAGTTGCGCATTTTAATTGTAATTAACTATTTAGAATTTTATGAGATTGATATATGAGAGTGATATTTTAAAACTTAACGCACCTCATTTGCTACGCTTTACGTGCAATTTCCAACTTGTTTTTAAATGTCTCCCAAAATTCTTTCTTAGCTCATATCATTTTAATACAAATTGAATAGTATTTCAGTACATTGTATTTCAGATAACGAAGTAATCTTTAAATATCGGTAAGTCTATTTAGATAGCTGCGATTTACATTATTAAAGTAATAATAATTTTATTCTCAAAATGAAAAAAATATCGGACCTGAAAGAGTTACATTTGCAAATTTTTTAATGTACTTTTAGTTGAACGTTGAAATAAATTACCAATAGTTTACCATATGAATAATATTTTTTTAAATAAAATAAATTATTTAAAAGGTGAACTGTATCCTTAAAGTACAATAAGGAAAAATAAATAAATAGATAAATAAGTAAATAATAAAACTGTTCTAGGTACCCGAGATTCCAAATCAATACTTGTGAATAAACTTTACTAACTAATTTACTGATTTAAATGAATTGCTAAAATACAAAACAAATTTTAGAATAACTATTTATCTTTCTTGACTGTTATGCTGATTTGTATTTTAATGAGTTCTCCTTAGTTAATTAAAATAAGTTATCCTTTGTGTAAACAAAATTGTTCCGAAGATTTTAAACTAAAAGAAAAACATTTTTTTCTTTTTTTACTTTTTTCTAGTCTATCTTTGTCGAAATGCTAGCATTATTTACATTGTTTCATACTTGAAACAAAAATTAAAGTGTCCGAGTCTCAATTTAATTAGTGTGTAGTATAAATAAATGTAACGAAAATTAATTTTAATGCAATTATTATTGGATTTTGAGATATGGAATTTTCAACATTTTCCTAAATCATTGGAGTAAAATGCGTTATCAGAAAATTTTACTAAAAAACAATATTTTCTTTCGAATGAGAATTGAAGTGCACTGTCAAAATATTTAATGGTTGATTTCTAAAGAAGAAAAAATTTTATAGTATGAAATAATCCTAGTTCCAAGAAATTGCTTTTTGGTTCATTCCACTGGTATTTGCTTTTTGTATGTTTAATTACGTATACAAGTGAGAATGATTAGCATGACAGAGTGTTTTTCCTGCAACCCATTTGTGTTATCTGCTAGGAATTTACTTTAGGTTTGGTTTGGTTTATTTTTGTTGGCTAATTATCTACACTAGGGATATAGGCCCAAGGGGTGTGCCCTTCGAGGAGGTCTTTCTTAGGGATCCTAACCCGTATTTGCGCAAGGCTCGAAGAAAACCACGAATGGTTAGGCCGACAGACGCGATTGGGTTCAAACCCAGCAGCTGCCGTCTACCAGTTGAGAGGTCAGAACCTCTCGGACACTGGTGGGGCTAAACTTACTTTAGTACCTTGTTATTGGGTAATTTTTTTAAACAAGGAAATTCCTATCTCCGCTTCAAAAATAATGTAAAACTAAATGTGTAAAAAAAAGAAAGAAAACGTTTGAAAACAGTAACGACATTTTTAAAAGTTTTTTAACATGGTATGAAATACATTATGTAGAAATATAAGAAACTTAAATAATTTTTCATGTTAAAAAATCCTTCTTCTGAGTGTTTCTGCCTCCGCTTTACAGAAAAGTAATTTTTAAAATATTTCCTTCGAAGTATGTGTAATATATATTTAATGTTTAAATTATTAAAACGTGTCACATAATACTCAAACTGAAAAGTTAAAAAAATTTTCATGGCTTAGGTTTTTCTGAAAAAAAAACAAAAATTGCCCTTCGACTTTATTGTAATTATCGTCTCACAAATTGAAAGTTAACATCTGGGTTTTTAACTTCTGACGATGGTCATATTACACTAAAAAGTCCACCTGTAAGCAGTGGTATCTTCCGAAAAGCTATCTTAAATAGTTTTTCTTGCGGAAACAAGCCTGTTTAAGTAAACTTAGAGTTGAATAAGTAACGTTTAGAGATTTCCAGTTATATTTTGTCATTACCCTCTCTTTTTGTATTTTAATTTTGTATTGAGAGCTTAGCCATCGATTTACCTTATTTGTATTGTGATTTTAAAGTTAGATTTAAATATATTTCATTTTTTATATATAGTTATGATAAGACAAACTAAGTTAACTTTTTTCATTTTCCTTCTGCCTTTTTCTTGACGTTTCTGTATATATTTCTTTGTCAAAGTATCAATCTTCTTTCTTTTTTTGCGATTGCTCTGTCAGTAATATTTCCGCTTTCATATGTTCTATGAATAATCAAATTCACAAAAAGAACTGTGTTTCATGCTACTTTAATGATAAATGTAGATTTTTGCAGTAATATACCCTGTAAAACCTTTAAAATATTTATTAACTAGATAACATAGCACAATTAAAAATTTTATACGATAGTGCATTAAATCCAATCACTAATTTTTATCATCCAGCATTCTACACTTCTCCCTTTCAGCTCGCTTAATTGCCATAGGTGCTCGCCTTAAAATTCGGCGGAAAGCGATTATTCAAAGAGTCCAAACAAGGCAATCAAGTATTCGTCTACAGCATTTTTGTCCATGACTCTTACAATTGAAACATCTTACATCTCTGTTGCTATTGAAAACATTTAATAACCATTATACAAAGAAAATTGTAACTATTTTTTTTATTGATTTGCAAATGCTGTATATTATACAAAGGTAATTTGAAGGTAGATTTTAGTGAAATTATTTGCACGCGTATTGAATTTTTAAAACGTCATTGTTGTTCAGAAATGATTTCAGATGGTTATTTTCTCGCACCTCTCAAAGTATTTTCATTTAAACAAGCGTACTTTGTTTCAGCTTTTTACTCAGATATTTGCATTTTCTATTTTTTTAAAATAAATATTTAAAAAATACTGCTAAAATTGGAGTTTTGAAGCGATTTTCTGTACACTTAAATAATTCATCAAATAAGTTCCAGAAAGTTATAAAGTGGAAAAATTTTTATTCCATTAAATGGGAATTATTAATAGGCCACGTGAATTAAATTTATGTTTGTTTAAAAAGTTTTAAATTCAGAAAGAAAAATTATTTCTTTGTGAAAGTTCTTAATATTGATTAAACTGATTTTTACTTCACCGTGAAGAATATATAAATAATAGAAATTGTGTGATTATTTACTTGAACTATTCAGTACATTTGAGTTTTATCTAAAAGAAACGCTATTTCAATAAATGCAAGAATAATGAATAATAAAAGAAAGATTAGATGGAAAACGTTTTGATAGTTACGGTTAAGATCATCACACTGTTATCCACTTTAATAAGAATAAGGTAGATATTTTTAAAAATAGCTAAGGATTCCTTAAAATATTTCGATTTTGTTTCTGTGCTTTAAAATGAAGTCGAACTAAATTTATATCCTTCAAGACACATTAATATTATTTTTAGAATAGTGTTTTTTCTTCAGAAATAAAAACACTGTAAAAAATAAAGATGACAAACCAGTTGCATTTGGCGCCCGGTGAAAAGATGTTACCATTTGACACTCGAGGGCTTGAAAATGTGTCTGAGGTGCCGTTTGATCCCTCACTGGGTGATTCTCGCTAATTAGGGTGCCGCGCAATGCATACCGTTGGAGGAGTTTCAGTCCTTAATCATTTGCCCATGCTCTGTGAAGTGTGTCCTTCCCTTCAACTCACCGTCGCTGGTGAATCAAAAGTGAAATTTCACCCTACGAAGACTATCACCGGACATGCGCTACCCGAATTTTGTTTAGAACGTCGGATGGCTAACTTTTGGGGAGCTTTTATGTAAAGGAACCTTTGAATTTCAGGACATTTGAACAATTCAGAGAATTTTTGAAGGTAAACTCGATGGCCGAACGGTTAGAGCATTGAACTTGCAATCAGGCGTTGTGGGTTCGAATCCTTCGCCGGCCAAAAGTCGTTTTATAATTTCTTTTTATTGTTTGGCACTTTGGATTAGGGGTGCCATCTTTTTACCCTAATTAAGGGTGTCATTCTGGCTCCCGTAGGGGTGTCACCAGTGAGACAAGCTTTTCACACCTAAAAGGTACAATGTGTCACCTGTTGTTTTAACCTTGTATCTTCTGCCCAAATATAAAATGTAAATAAAAAAAATGTAAGTACAAAAGAAAAAAAGTTAACTAAAAATATTAATTTAAATGTAAATACTTATGTATATCTGTTGATCACTAGTTACATATTAAATTACTTAGTACTCATAAATTACTGAAACACCTTAAGAGTGAACAAATTATTAAACTTTAATCAAACTCTCTTCTTTTACAAAAAAAAAGAGAGAGAGAGAATAACTAAAATTTGTAATTCTAAAAAAAATAATAATAATAATTTCCACATACGATTTCAGGAATTACTTCGGACTTATATAGCTTATGTTTCGGAGATTACCTATGAAGTACCATTTAAGATAAATTAAATTTTAACATACAGCCATGGTCTTAAAATTTTCAAGAGATAAAAAAAGTAGTTCTCATTCAGCTGTTATAGAAATGACAAAATTTAGGAACAAGATGTTTAAATTTTTCTGTAGAAGTCTGTTCTATGACTACACTTACACGAATTTCACTGCCAGAAAATATTTCTATATTTTTCCCCACTTGCTAATAAAATGTAGGAACAAGTTTATTTTAATCAATCCGGAATCACCGACTTTTCATTTCGCTATCAAACGCTGCTACTTGGGACATTGTCTGAAGTTGAGATAAATACTCTCATCTCCATTTCTGCGAGAAATACTGGAATATCTCTCGATATTATTAACCAAAAACGAAGCCTACAATCTGTAATTTCAATAATATTCAATTCTGGAATACCTGGGCAGTATGAAACAGTAAAAAAAGGATTTAATAGATCACTTGGATCATTTGAAGACAGTCAAAAAGGTCTTGTGTTCAAGCAGGCTTCAACTTTCAAAATAAGATAGAATCTTCAAGTGTTAGAATAATTTTCCCATTAGTGAATGCTGATAACTATTCATAGATTTATTGTTCGGCTCCCGCAATTTTCCAAAATGTGAATCAGAATTGAAAATAAATTTCCGTATTAAGCCTTCACTGTTAAAAATAAAGGTGACAAACAAGTTTCATTTGGCACTCAGGGGTGAATAGGGGTTACCATTTGACACCCGCGTGCTTGAAAATGTATTTGGGGTTCCGTTCTATCCCCCACTGGATGATTCGCGCTAATTAGGGTGCCGCGCAATGCATACCGTTGGAAGATTTTCACCTTTCAGTCATATGTGCATGCTCTGTGATTTCTATTCGTCCCCTTCATGTCGCCCTCATTGGTGGATCATAACAGCAATTTCTCTCTACGAAAACTGTCACCGCGCATGTTCTATCCCAATTTCGTTTAGAACTACGGATGGAAAACTTTTGGCTAGCTTTTTATATAAATCAACCTTTGAATTTCAGGACATTTGACCATTTCAGAGAGACTTGGAATGCGAGCTCAATGGCCGAATGGTTAGAGCGTTGAATTTGCAATCAGAGGTTGTGGGTTCGAATCCTTCACGGGACAAAAGCCAGTTTATGGCTTTTTATTATTGGGTACTCTGGATTAGGGGTGCCATCTTTTCAACCTAATTAACGGTGCCATTCTGGCTCCTTTAGGGGGTGTCACCAGTGAGATAAGTCTTTCACCTTTAAAAGATGCAATGTGTCACCTGTAGTTTTAACAGTGTTACATTATTAACTGCTACATTATTTTGAAAGTCGTTTTTTTTGTCCTTAATATTCATTTTTATGAATTCTCTTCTTATTGTTTTAAAATAGTTTTAAAAATGTACTTTGTGAGAATCTATATTTACAGAATGTTCAGTATATTCGCAAGAAATATCGCTTCAAATGAAATATTATTTTCATCTGCAGAATAAATATTACAAAGATTGCTTGACCCTCTTGAATGGAATCGATTAGGCTAGGCACACCACGATCAACTTCTTTTATTTCATGTGACTTGTAGAGAATTTTAAATTGTTCGATATGTTGTATATATTGATTTAGCTGCACTTCCATTATTCGGATTCTACGTGTTGTTTTTAGAATGACATTTTATTTCTTAAAGAAACAAAAACGTTTGTGGAAATTCTTTCAAGTTAGTACAAGAAAATCATAAAGCGAGAAATTTCACAATGTTAAATGGGAAAACATTAAGTTATGTCAATGATACCCTTCCAAATAAAATAAATTTTCTTTCAAAAATTGCAACATTTTGCAAGAAATAAAATTTTATTTTATGACAGTTCTCTTTATTGATTAGAATTGACTCTTATTTGTCCGGAAAGGACCTAGGATTATATGAAACTCGGTAAAAATTAGTAGATTTGTGGATTATAAAAGAAAATACATCCTTAATTGACGCAATGAAGATTTCGAAGATTAGGTTGAATCTTTTGAATCTTGTCGTTATATGTACAAAGCAATCTACTTTTTTATGCATGAGGTCGATTTCAGATAAAAACTAACAATTCTTTTATTTTTGTCGCTTTTGTTATTGTGCTGATTTTATAAATCTGTTTTATAAATAATTTATAGCTTACAGATCCCTTCTAAGAACATTTCATTTGAAAGGTGTAAAATATTTTTCCCAAGTAAAAAAAAAAAAAAAAATGCCCATTAAGTAAAAAACTCTAATTGCTTTGAAAAGTCATCCGAATAAAATTAATACATCTGAATAAAATAAATACATCCGAATAAAATTAATTTTATTTTAAAAAGTGCAAAATTCTGAAATAAATAAATTATTTGTGAATAATCACCGCATTTATTTGAATTTATTTTTATTTTTTTTTTAAAGAAAAAGAAATAAGAAAACAGTGTGATCATCTACTCAGAGAACTTTTGGTAAATTTACGGGCGAAAATTATTTTTGCTATATTACTCTGCTATTTTCGAAAGAAAATAGCAGAGAGTAGTCGAATTTGGACCACTTTCCATATTTCCAGGCATAACTCACTTAATTTTTGGAACATCTGCAAAATGTCAATAGATGTGCTCAATTTAACCATCTAGTAACTAAATAAATCTTTAAATCTTAAGTTTATTTTAATTTTAAGTACTTGTCAAACGCGGCTTAACCCTCTCATGTATACGGGCCTCATATGAGGACAGATAATTATTACATTATTAAGCAAAAAAATTTTGATCATTCATTTATAGAGATCCGATTTGTTGTTAGATAATAGCTAGCATATAGTGTAATAATAAAATTATTTTATAATGGGTTTTCATTTATCTCAAAAAATGATTGTTAGTCAATAATGCAAAATAATGAAAAATAGTTTATGCATGAGAGGGTTAAATTCAGCAACTGGTTGCTTGAGTTTGACCCCTAATCTCCTAAATTGGACCAAACAATATCAGGTTGTTTTAATGAGTAAGTACTTAGTACTCATAAATTACTGAAGTACCTTTGTTACGGCTTCACCATAATCTTGAATATCGCGTCTCCATGGCGCATTCTTTTGTAACGGCTTCACCATAACCTCGGATGCCGCGCGTCTCCTTGGCGCATTCTTTTGTAACGGCTTTACCATAACCTCGGATGCCACGCGTCTCCTTGGTGCATTCTACTGTACTTTAGGTTTGCCGTTTTGGCAACATTGTAATATCGTTTGTTATTGTTTGGTTTTTCGGCGATCTTAGCGGACCTATCGTGTGTTCGCTGGATCTGTATTCTTTATTCGAAATGTAAATAATGTGTAAATAATTTGTATATAAAGAACTGACTGATGTTCAGAAATTACATTATTTGCATTCCGCACTAAGAAATGAGGCTAAATTATTAGAAACTCCAGATGATACATTTGATTCGTTATTTAAAGCGTTAGAAAATAGATTTGAGAATAAAAGAATTGTGGTTAATATACATTTAAATGCTGTGTTAGATTTTGAAAAAATTACACATGAATCATCTAAAGAATTAAGGCGTTTATTAGATGTTATAAATAAAAATATCAGGGCTCTAAATAATTTAGGATTTGAGAGAAATAACCTCTCTGACATTTTGTTTACAACTATCATTTTAGAAAAACGAGATAAGGAAACGAGATAACAATTTGAACTGTCAATAAACACCTCTGAAGTTCCTAGTTTTGACAATTTAATGGACTTTTTAGAAAAAAGAAGCCAATCGCTCGAAAGCATAAATAGAAGCAATTTAACTAGATCAAAAATCCCTAGTGAAATAAAATCAAAATCCCTTTTAGTAAATACAGGTTCTGAAAAACAGTGTATTATTTGTGACTCATTTCATCCCCTATATAAATGTAATAAATTCTTCAATATGAATTTTGGTGAAAGATTTACTATCGTTAAAAAATAAACTTTGTCTCATATCCTTTAACAAATCACATTTAGCAGCTAACTGTGTTTCGAAACATTTATGTAAACATTGCAAATCCCCTCACAACACTTTGTTACATAGAGATAAAGAAATCGGTTCCAATAATGAAAAACATTTCCAAAAACCAGGTGCTGATCAGACAGTACGTCGCCTAGAATCAAGTCCGACGCCATCAGTCTCACAAAATCTTTCTAATTGCTTATTCGCTTTAAATAAAACTGTTATCTTGTCAACTGCAGTTATTGACATAAAAACAAATAAAGGAAATTTTATCCAGGCAAGAACTCTCTTAGATTCTTGTAGCCAAATAAATTATGTGTCGCTTGAATTTGCAAAGAAATTGGGTATAAAGAAATCAAAGGTTTTTGCTCCAATATCGGGTTTGAATAACGCAACCACAACATTAAATTATAAAATTAAAACTGTGATTTCAAATAAAAATAGAGATTTCACAAGGGAACAGGAATTTCTTGTAGTGCCAAAAATTACAGAAATAACCCCACTTACACCTATTCGTACTGAAATTGCTGATATTCCTACAAATATCCCGTTAGCAGATGCTGAATTTTATATCCCTGGAAGGATAGACCTGTTGGTCGGCGCGCAATGTTTCTTCGATTCATTAAAATCAGGTAAAATTCGCAGCTCATCTCAAAATTTGTTATTTCAAGAAACAGTGTTCGGATATGTTGCTAGCGGTGTCGTGAATAATTCCTCAGATGATTCTCAATATTGCGGTTTATTAACCAATGAAAAAATAGACGAATCCTTAAGAAAATTTTTGGAAATCAAAAATATTAATGTTTCTCGTTCTTTACTTAGTACTGAAGAGAAATTTTGCGAAAATCATTTTGAAACAACTCATTATCGAACTTCCAATGGTCAGTATGTTGTTAGCATGCCTATGGAGGATGCTGCACTTTTAGGAGAATCCAAAAAACTAGCCGAAAAAAAGGCTCGATCAAGTTTGGCACCGATTAGATAGGGATTCGAATTTACAACCTCTCTCTTCGGAATTTATGGAAGAATACAAAACCTTAAATCATATGGAATTAGTAGAAGAATCAAAACCCGTAAAGAACCTTTATTATATACCACATCATGGGGTCTACAGGCCAGAAACAAGTACAACACGCTTGCGAGTCGTTTTTAACGCGTCAACGCCAACGACATCTGGTTTGTCATTGAATAACATTCTTTTAAAAGGAAAAATTCCTCAACAAGAATTATTCTTAATTATGATACGTTTCCGAAAACATCGATATGCATTCACAGCGGATGTAGAAAAAATGTATAGAATGGTTTTAATCGATCCATCCCAACGAGACTTTCTTAGAATCTTGTGGAAGGACAATATTAACGCGCCAGTGAAAACTTACAAACTTAATACAGTTACTTATGGGACATCTAATGCTCCTTATTTAGCAACTCGTGCTCTTAAACAATTAGCTCTTGATGAGCAACCAAACTTACCTCTAGCATCGTCAGTCGTTTTAAAGGATTTTTATGTAGATGACCTTCTTGCCGGGGAATCGACTCTCGAAAAGGCGAAAATTTTAAAGTCCCAATTGATTGAACTTTTGAAGCGTGGAAATATGAACTTGCACAAATGGTGTGCAAACCACCGAGAATTACTTGAACCTAATACTATGGCTGCCACCGAATACAATTTCGATGATCAAACAGATTGTAGTTCAGTAAAAACTTTGGGTGTTCTCTGGGAACCTTTAAGTGACTGTATTTTGTATAAATTAAAGATTCATTACAAGGAATTTTATAGTAAACGAGATGTTCTCTCTTTGATTTCAAAAATCTTCGATCCACTCGGATTAATTGGCCCTGTAGTAACAAGGGCTAAGATCTTCATTCAGAAAACGTGGCTAGCTAAGATAGATTGGAATGAGCCATTACCAGATTCCATAGCGAAAGAATGGAGTGATTTTGTTTCCACTCTTTCAGAATTAGAAAATTAGAAAATTCCTAGATTTGTTTTTCGTGAAGAGCGCATAGTCGTACATGGCTTCGCAGATGCCTTTTCTTTGGCATATGGATCCGCCATATACATCCAGTATATACCAACTGAAGGTTCTCCTGATGCATATTTACTCTGTAGCAAGTCTAGAGTATCCCCCATAAAAACAGTGACAATCACTCGTCTTGAATTATGCTCATGTCTTCTCTTAGCAAAATTAATGCATAAAGTTGTACCGTCACTTGACATTCCAGTAGAAACTGTTCTTCTCTGGAGCGACTCTACAATATCACTGGCATGGATTAGAAAATCTCCCCACCAATTGAAAATGTTTGTGAGTAATAGAGTGGCTGCTATACAAGACCTCACGGACTCTTATCAGTGGCAACACGTATCAACGGAAAATAATCCTGCTGACGTCCTATCTCGAGGTCTAGATGCTAAAGAAATGACTAACTGCAAATTTTGGTTTAGTGGATTAAATTTTCTTCGGGACAGAATTCAATATGCAGAAGATTATCCAGTGAAACTGGAAAACAACACTGATTATGAGTCCGAATTTAGAACTGAAAATAACAGTAACTTTTCACTTAGAACTGAAAACTGCTTTTATAATTGTTTATTCTCCTTAACTAATAATTTTTTGAAATTAATTCGTATTACTAGTTATATTTTTAGATTTATAAATAATTGTCGAAAGGGTAAGGAAAAAAACTGTGGTGCCATATCTGCAAGTGAATTGAAATTTGGAGAAATTTTCCTGATTAAACACGTACAGTATTCAGCCTTCTCTGAAGAGCTTAAGCATTTGAAAAACCAGAGGAGCTTTTCAGGTAATAGTAAACTAAAATTTCTAAATCCTTATATAGATTCCGATAATTTAATTAGAGTTGGAGGTCGTTTAAACTATTCTAGTCTGACTTATGAGAGAAAACACCCTATAGTGTTACCACATGATCATAAAATAAGTGAAATGATTTTTGAATATTTTCATTCCAAATTTTTCCATTTAGGGCCACAATCATTGTTACATCATGTCCGGCAAAAATATTGGGTAATAAATGGGCGATCTTTGGCTTGTAAAATAGTTCACAAATGTGTAACGTGTTTTAAAAACAAACCAATAGGGGCAAATCAAATTATGGGAAATTTGTCGAACGAGTAAATCCTAGCCCGCCATTTCAAAAATGTTCAATTGACTTTTGTGGACCCTTTATGATTAAGTATAAAAATCAGAGAAAGGGGATAGATAATAAAATTTACGTCGCGATTTTTGTTTGTCTTGCCACAAAGGCAATCCATTTAGATATAGTGACAGATTTAAAATCTGAATCATTTATTGCCACATTGAAACGATTTTTCGCTAGAAGAGGTAAAAGCTCAACCATAATGTCAGATAATGGAACTACTTTTGTGAGTACAAATAAAGAGTTACAGAAATTACATGCCCTTGTATGCAAACCTGATGAAGCTTTGTCAAATTTTTTGGCTTCCGAGCTGTTGACTGGAAATTCATCCCTCCTGGTGCACCCAATTTTGGTGGATTATGGGAGGCTGGGTGAAATCCTTTAAATATCATCTGAAAAGAACTTTGGATAATTCTCGAGTCACGCTCGAAGAATTTTGGACATTAATCGCCGAAATCGAAGGAGTTCTAAATTCTCGTCTCTTAGTACTTTTGTCATCAGATCCAAATGAAATTAAAGTCTTGACCCCTGCCCATTTTTTGGTAGGTCGACCCATAACTTCAATTCCTGAACCGAATTTGACTAAAATTGATGATAATAAATTATCACATTGGCAAAAATTAACAAAAATGACCCAAATTTTATGGAAAAAAAGGAACACTGAATATTTAGTTAATTTACAGCAACGGAATAGGTGGTATATTGAGAAGGACAACCTAAAGAAAGGGTGTACGGTTATCCTAAAGGAGGACAATTTACCTCCTTGCAAATGGGCATTAGGTCGTGTCATTAAAGTAATATATGGATCTGATGAAAAAGTTAGAGTATTAGAAATTAAAACAGCAACCGGTATAGTTAAGAGATGTGTCTCTAAAGTTTGCCCACTTCCTTTAGGGAACTGTAATCAATTCTGTTATTTTGAAAGATTTAAATAATTATATTATAGTTACCAATATTGTATATTTGTATTGAACTGTTTATTATGTATAGCAATTTCATTGAGATTTAAAAATATTTTAATTCTTAGCTTCATAATTTGTGTAGCTTAACTTTATAACATAAGTGTAAACTTACGTGTCTTCGTCTCTATATATTCTTGATTAGCTATTATTAACTTGTTAAATTTATTAGATTGTTACATTTATTGAGTGTTGATTTGATAACTATCTTGCATACTATTCAAGTGTAATTATTGTTTGTATTATAACTTATCTATTTGCAATTGGTAAAGCTATATTAAGTGATAATATTGAAGAAGTATATTGTATTTTATCGAAAATACTGTATTATTGATTTTAGAATTGGAATTTCTATTATTTGCAATTGTTTATTGTTACATTTAGCATTATTGTTGAATGTTGGCACATATCAACGGGGGCCGGTATGTTACGGCTTCACCATAATCTTGTATATCGCGTCTCCATGGCGCATTCTTTTGTAACGGCTTCACCATAACCTCGGATGCCGCGCGTCTCCTTGGCGCATTCTACTGTACTTTAGGTTTGCCGTTTTGGCAACATTGTAATATCGTTTGTTATTGTTTGGTTTTTCGGCGATCTTAGCGGACCTATCGTGTGTTCGCTGGATCTGTATTCTTTATTCGAAATGTAAATAACGTGTAAATAATTTGTATATAAAGAATTTTTAAGTATTATTAGTAGTATTAATTGAACCAGCGACCTAATGAGTATTAAATATACTCGCAACATTCGACAGTTCGTTCCAACCTTAAAAGTGAATAAAGTATTAAACTTTAATCAAACTCTCTTGGTTTACAAAAAAGAGAGAGAGAGAGAGAGAGAGAGAGAGAGAGAGAGAGAATAACAGAAATTTGTCATTCCAAAAAAATAATTTTCATATACGATTTCAGTAAGGAATTTGAGTATGGAATGAGTTTAACTTTATTAAAAGAAAGTTTGTGATTAATAAATCAACCAAACAAAATAAAAACAACGACATATTAATGAAATCAATGATTAGTAAAAGGAATTGTTTTAAAACAAAATGTTTTGAAATTTATAAAATAAAGTTATCTGTAATTAAGAACAGAAATTATGAAACTGATTGTCAGTTATTTAAATATCATGTCAGAAGTGATGCAAGGATTACAGAGGAATTTTGTGTATTCAATTTTTATTTCATCGTGCACAACTTGGAACCATATATGCCATGTATATATGGTCTAATTTGATCAAATTAGTATAATTGAGGCAATTGCGCCTTTTTTTAAACAGAAAATCTCAAGGGTAAGAAGAAAAATGAAATCGAAGAAATTTTCGTGAAAAAAAAGGCGCAATAAACATATTAAATTAGGTATATATATGAAAACTTAACACATTACCCAATTTTTAAATTTTCTTTTACGTTTAGTAAGAAAAAATTAGGTAAAAATAACTAATTTTACGCTTTTTAAACTTGTCAAAAAATAGCACGTGGTAGGGGGGTGCTTCTTTTAATCATAAATGACGCTTCTGTGATGAAGATTTCAGTGGTAGATGACGTCTCTTTCTGCAATTAACGGCAGAATAGCAACGGTCCTTTTAAAGCGGTCGTCCAAATATGGATAATCTCACCTACTGTTTCGATGGCCACAATGAAGTCTTCAGAGATTACATAAAACTGATAAAAGCAACTAGGATATACACACTAGTATCAACTTTTTTTTATATACATGTGGGCTAATTATTTTCGGGATCACCAAAGGTTTTCATTGTCAAAATTCAGAATTTTAAGTATAAAGATATTTTCTCTGTTCAGATGCGCTATAAATATTTTGTAGGAAAATTAAAGAATGAATTTAGCATAATATTTTATCTTTTTGTTTGATTTCAAATAAGTTAATGTGGTTTGTAAATCTCAACTGACTGCGTAATGCAGAAACTATATCAATTCGTACTTAAAACATAAAAATTCACAATCGCGTTACTCGGAGATTAACACATTCGTTGCTGATCACGCGCCAGTGCGTGATATGGCGCCAACGTTAATGGGCCAATCGCGCGCCAGCGCATGATGTGAGGTGATGTCCAATAGCCAGTCACGTGCTGGCGCGGGAAAATCTTTTGCTTATTCTTTGTTATAAAATGTAAGTCGGCTTCCGGGAAAAATCCACTTTTACAGTGCGGCATTAAATATCATCACATCTGCACGTAAGCGGCAGCGAATGTGTTAAGAATATCAAGCATTAAGATTTTTCTATTTTTTATAAAACAATTTCACATTTAAAAATTTTGTAATATTTCAATTTTTAAGCTGATTTTCAGGAAAGCTATATATATATATATATATACCGGGTGTCCCAAAAATGACTGATGGATTTTAAAATTCAATAACTTGCAAACGGTGACAGCTATTTAAAAAAAATTTGCAGGCGGGTTATGTATAATGTCAGGAATTTTTTTTACCGTAATTTTTTATTTTAGTTCGCATTTCAAACAATAGGTGGCGCTGACGGCGATTGAAGGCCAGGTCGACGCTTCATTCAGCACTGATCACCTGGCCTTCAATCGCCGTCAGCGCCACCTACTGTTTGAGATGCGAACTAAAATAAAAAATTATGGTAAAAAAACTCCTGACATTTTATTGTTATTGTACTGACATTATAAGTTATTGAATTTTAAAATACATCAGTTATTTTGGGGACATCCGGTATGTATTCATATAAAACATTATCCCTTCACTGTGCGATTTTTTTCTATTTTTATGAAAAAAATATACCTGAAATCTATAGGCCGGGCTAATAATAGGAATAATAAGAATAATAATAATAATAATAATAAATGAATTTGAAATTTTCTGCTAAAATTTGACATATACCCTATATACACAATTAGGGTTTTAATATATTGTATTACTATATTTTGCAATTAAAGGGCTTAAATTTATTAATATTATCTGCTTAAAATTTTGTAACTTTCTTTATACAAATATTTCTAAGTATTCAAAGAAAATAATAAAAGTAAATTTAGCTTTAATAATTTTATCGATTTTTTTTTCTTTCCGAAGAACAAATTCTAAGTTTTTGACAAATGGAGGCATCTGACATAGACTAAATAACTGTTATTCATTCTACGGACTGTTATTGATCATTTTTAAAGTGATAATATTGGTCAATTTCATGGAAATGATGAGAATTATGGCATTTTTAGGCATGTGCCAGTGCAGTACACGGTGCAATGTAGGGTTGATATATGTACTGGTGATATCCATCAGAAAAAAAATTATCTTGAAAAAATCGTAGAATTAAAATAAATGATAACTTTTCTTCAAAGGTTGATTAGTATTGATTAACATTTACTTTATTGAAAAAAAGTGGAAATGAGAGAGTCTGTAACAAAGTTAGACAAAGTTGAGTAAATTTGTGGACTAACATTAGAAAGAAAACACCATTTCGAACGGCGCAATAATGATTTCGAAAATTAAGTTGAACATTTTAATAGAAATTGGTTAACTTTAAGATATACTCTTTACTATTTAATTATTTTTTATTCACGAAGTAACTTTATTTAGGAAAAAAGTATGATGGAAGTAGCCTTTTATTTAAATACAGAAAAATAGTGAAAATTGTTTCTGAATGATAGTAAAAAATTTCTTGATATCTGAATAATATTAATTTTATTTTACAAAATAGGAAAGCCAAAAATAAATAAATAAACTATTTATGTATATTTTCATTATTCATTTCAATTGATTTTTATTTTTTAGAGAACACAAAAGAAAAATGAAACAGTGTGTTTCTTTACTCGGAAAACGTTCGGTAAGTTTGTGTGGTATCATTCGAAAGAAAATACTATTTCAATAGTTGCAATAAAGATTTCGGAGATTACACGAAACTGCTTGATAGAAAACGGCTAAAATGTACACACTCGTATCTATTTCTTTTTATGTATGTGTGCAAGTTATTTCCGTGATCATCAATGATTTGAATTGTAAAGATTTGAAATTGTAAAAATACGTATATGCATTTTATCTGTTTAGATGCGTTGTAAATTTTACAAGGATACATTAAAGACTGAATTCTATGAAAGATAATAAGGGTGCGTCATAAATTCGTGCAAACTTTAAAAACCCATAATAAAAGAAAATTTTTGGATTGCATGAGTATGTTCAGACGAATTTTTTATTTTTTTTCCATGTGTAATAAAAAATGATTCCAAAACTAGCCGATAGGTGGCACTCACACTCAATATTGAGACATTTTATGAAATTCAGGCAAACATAAACAGATAAGGAAACAAATAACAATAACATGACACCGTGCGTTTAATTTAAGGTAGTAAAAGATGCTCAACATGACCACCGCCACCAGGTATTAGGTGAGTCGATACGCCTGCTACAGCAGCTGTAACAGGCGTATTGACGAATGCCTTTCGACGGTTCGTCGAATGGCATTTTTCTGTTCCAGCCATAATATCCCAGTCAATAAAATAGAGCTTTTTTGCAACTTAAGTCTTTTATTCGTGCAAAACATTCGTAATGCAATACTTGTGGATTCACTATTCTTGTAGAAAAGTTTAACTAGTAAACATCGATTTTGTAACTATAGTTTGGTGCTGAGATCGAATGATGAATCCATTTCTAATCAAGTATTTTATTTCTAGCCTAATTGGCATAAAACGCCTCAGTATGATGTGAGATCGCCCTCTACCAGTTACTTTTGAAATAATTTTTTATCATATATATAAATAAACTTTTCTACCAAGATTGAACCGACTTCAAGAACTGCTGCAAAGTGAAAAATATTTTTTTACATAATAGTAATACGAAATTAAATGAAGAGCGTAATATTTACCATGCGTATTATTATATTTATGTACATTAATTTGATTTTTTGGAGTAGGTG
This sequence comes from Maratus speculifer, assembly GCA_964019185.1. Taxonomy (NCBI): domain Eukaryota; kingdom Metazoa; phylum Arthropoda; class Arachnida; order Araneae; family Salticidae; genus Maratus; species Maratus speculifer. The sequence goes on from OZ025289.1 coordinate 155,854,093, forward strand.
CCAGCGAAACCAAGTTACACGTAATTTTACAATAGACACAATTCAAGTATCTGCGAGTTTTTTTACGATTAAATATTTAGTCAAAAAATTTAACTTTATTCTTTAACGATTTGCATTGGATAATTTGTTTTAATTTTGAACTTGGCTTGGCTGGCACCGACTCCAAAAAATCAATTTAATGTACAGAAATATAATAATACGCATGGTAAATACTACGCTCTTTATTTAATTTCTTATTACTATTATGCAAAAAAAAAAAATATTTTTTTACTTTGCAGTAGTTCCTGAAGTTGGTTCAATTTTTGGTAGAAAAGTTTACTTTTCTCTTTTTAGTTAAAAATTAACGATTTTTTGAAATCGGTTAATAAAATTTATAACACGAAAAGAATTATTGTAAATTATACACATACATCAGGGGGAGGGTCGAACCCACGCTCTTATTCCAGAACCACAGCGTAAATCTGATGCCTTAGACGGCTGGGTCTTCCTGACTGTACTCCTTTCGGCAAGATTATTTAATGTCCATGTTACTTTTAACCACTTAACCGGCGACGGGTATGGGTAAACAGTGCTTTTACCCCGACTTATCTCAAGACAGACGGTTAGCTGGTTAATTTGCGAGAAATCCCTAATGGTATTAGTTTTTGCTTAATTTCTAAAAAAGTACTGAACCAATTTCGATGAAATGGAAGTGGAACCAATTCGAGAATAGCCTCTTTCATTTAACACAAAAATAAAATTAATCGGTTGGATAGATTCCGAGTAATCGGTGAACATACATTAAAAAAATACATAAGGGTCGAATTGATAATCTCTTCCTCCTTTTTTGGAGCCGGTTAATAAAAATTATAATACGGAAAAAAGTATTGCAAATTGTACAAGTATGTCACGAGTAGGATTCAAAGCCACGCTCTCTTTCGAGAACCAGAGTTTAAATCTGGCCCCGTAGACCACTCGGCCATCCTGACTACACTCCCTTCAGCGAACTTATTCGATACTTTTAATTAGCAAAAAGTCACTAATTTTATTAGTTTTTGCGTAATTACTAAAAAAGTACTGAACCAATCTCGATGAAAAAGAAGTGGTACCAATTCGAGAGACTCGTCTTTCATTTAAAACAAAAATCACAGAAATCGGTTGCATAGTTTCGGAGTAATCGGTGAACATACGTAAAAAAATACATACGCATTGAATTGATAACCTCCTCTCCTTTTTTGAAGTCGGTTAAAAAATCCAAAATCCATCTGATCACAAACGCGCAAACTGAAAAAAATAATTTCGAACATTACTTCTTTTATTATGAATTTTTAAAGTTTGCACGAATTTATGACGCACCCGGTATTTCATCTTTTTTTGATTTAGAATAGGGTCATGTAGTTTTCAAATCTAAACTGACGAAGTAATAGAGAAAAGTTATACATTTGTTTCATTAATTCATAATTTTTTACTTAGTGATCATCTAAGTGAATCAATCAAGATCAAGAAGTGACTATCTTCTTACTTAGTGATCAATAATATCAGATACTAAACGTTTTCCACTTTTATATAAAATGTTTTTCTTTTTAAAATTTGTACGATTTAAAAAATTAATCTGATTTTCAGATTTTTTTTTAATTTAAAAACATACTAAATACATGTCGGTGATTTTCATCCAAATATAATTTATTTAGTTTCAGAAAGCATAGAATTTACATTGAAATTGAGTTATTTTCTCTGGGAAATTCCTTAACAGCAATTAAAATTGATATTTTTTTACTGAAAATACATGTATAATAGATGAATTTTATATATTGTTTCATAAATACATACATAATCTTTTGATACCTCTTGATAGCTATCAAGAATTTTCAACTTAATTCCATTAATTTTTATAGTGGAATTTGGATTTTAATGCTAATTTCTGAAAACATCTGTCTTTTTATTGTTTTTTTTTTTTTTTTTTTTTTTTTTTTTTTGTAAACGTTATGTATATATGTCGTATTCATCCCAATTAGGGTAACATCCCCAGTAATTGTTAACATTAAGAATTTGTCTTTAAACTTACTTCAATTTTCATTACCAAGAAACAAAATATTTACTTGCAAATATTTTTAAATCAAAGAGTGGATATCTGTACATCTATTTTGCCCACTAAAAGCAAAAATTTTCGAAAAAGTATTTTTTTAAAAATATATTTATAAAAAGTAGCTGCAATCACCAGTAATTGGCACCTAGAGCACCAATGTATGACACCTTGTGATTCAGTAATTGGCACATGTTTATATATATAAAAAAAAACTTTATATTTTGCATTGGGTTTAATCGCTTTAAATGAATTTACTGTAGATGAAGATGCCATATTTGAGGTTTTTGAGAGTAAGAAATCAGCATGTTAGTCTGAAATGTGAGCACTTTTAAAAAATACAATATATTTATATTAATACTCAGTAATTGTCATGCTGTCCCCAGTAATTTAAATATAAAGCTTTAATGGATTCCAATTACTGATAATACTTAATTTTTTTACACTAAAAACAAGTGATAAACGAAATTAGTTTATAACTTTAAAGTACTGCTAAAATAAGTGGTTTAATCTCAAATCTTGCAATTCCTTAGTAATTGGTATAGATGTCAATTACTCGGAACTAGCAAAATTGAAGCACCATTAATTGGCATCTACCATTAATTCAGAAATCTAAATATTTGTGTCAAAAATACTGTTACACAATTAAAGTAACCCTTTTCATCTAAACAAAACTGTTGTCAATTAAAATTTAAAATATATTATAAATCAAATAATAATGAATTGAAAAGCATGCCTCTCTTAAGCCATAGAAGAAGCATTTGCAACAAAAATGGTTAATTTGATACAAACCATAATTGTTTCTCTTTTTTAGGTACTATTGTTATTTAGTAGCATAAATCAAATTTATAATATTTAAAGTAAATGAGTATATAACTGGTATATGGTCTTACATTTTTAAAAGACTGGATATAAATCTTATTTTAGGACATGTTTGTAGGATGTGCCAATCATTGGTGCATGCCAATTACTGGGGATGTTACCCTATATATATTTAGTTTAAAGAAAATCATAAATTTTTGAAAGAAAATAAAAATAATTTCTATCAAAGATTGAAAGATATAGATTAGAATTTACTTTTACTTTAATGGAAAAAATTGAAAGAAAGAGTCTGTGAGATAATTTACTTGGGGAAAATTCAGTAAACTTGCGACAACCATTTGAAAGAAAACGTTATTTCGATAGGTATAATAATGATTCCGAAGATTAAATGGATTTTTTAAGTAGAAATTCGTCATTACATTAGGTTACAAACACTGAGTTCTGATTTTACTTTATATATGAGCTAATTTTTCCAGTAGTCGTATAAAGTAGCCTTTCTAAAAGTTTAACTATCATGATTTAGGGAGTTTTAACTTTGAATGTATTTTCTCGATTAAAATCTTATTTTAGTATAGTATCAAATATTGTGTATGTCTGTGTGTAAGAATATGTAAATTTTATCTAAAAAATGGCTCTAAAAATTTTTACTAGATTTGTATCTTACCAATTGCAGTATGATAAGACCATTGGATTAGTTCACATGCTCGAGAAAATTCGTTGAGTGGCTCAGTTTTGAGTTACTATTTTTGGTGTATATTAATGAGAATGGAGGTTGAAATATTTTAATAAGTTTTTTGAACTATCAGCAGTAAAAAAATCCGCAAACGTGACTGGTTGATTTAAAATTTGGCGAAATTTATGCGTCACGTAGACTTTTAACATCACCAATGCTTGGTGGCGAATAAAAAGACGTTCCCAAATTTCGTGATATTTGACGATATTTTATCGACATATGGCGAAAGATTTTGCTTTTAGAAACGGAAGGAATTTTCTAGAAATTTCCAGTAGGATCCGAATACATGATTTGTCCATTTAACTAAGCGATTAAAAAAATTCGTATCCCGCAGTTTTGGATTAAGAGAAGACTGTTAAGCTAGGTCACATATTCGTCAAATTTTAATATTGGTTTGTTTCGGGTCAGGAAAGGTCAGTTCATGTCAATGAGTATGAAGGTTGAATCAATTATTAAATTTCTAAACAGTCGGCTGTAAACGAAATCGCAAAGGTGGTAACACCAAATTTGGAGATATTTGGAAGAATGTTGGCACTTTTGATGGGAAAATTACTTTCCAAGATTACCAATGAAAATATACAAGCCAGGAGCCCAGTGAAATTATACAGCTACAGCATACATGTTTGCGACTTTTATGAAATTTTTGTGATATCTGACGAAAAAAAAATGATTTTACAATCTGAAAATATTTCCTTGCAGTTTTCTAGAGTGGCCGAGATCTATGTTTTAACAAAAAAAGAGCTCATAGAACATTCTTAGTTTTAACCGAACATAGCTTGGTATTTCCAACTGGTGTATTACAATTTTTGCATAAAGAAATTAGATCGCTGATTCCTATTGGCATAATTTCCTACAATTTTTTTTTTGCGGGGTTTTACCGCTATAATTTATAGAACAATATTTTTTTTTTAAGAAATTTTTTTTCAATGTTCGGAGGGGCGTAAAAAAAGGTGCGAATTACAACATCGTTTTTCGTGCATTTTCAGACACCAAGTACACTTTGTTACTTTTTTAAATAGTCACGTTGAAATTTAATAGATTTTTCATACTGCAAAGACTACATTTGAAATACTTTCTTGATAGAACGTTACTACCAGCGTCTTAAGAATAAGTTTGCGTGGTGGCGGATATCTTGGAAATGTTCGTTACGATAGAAGCGCAGCCCTTGCATGCATGTCTTCAGCTCCCCCAAAAAAGGTAAAAGTAAACTGGTGCCAATCCGAACAGATGACCCAGAAGCTTTTCTCATAATTTCGATGATCACCTAGCGTACAGTCCATATCTAGAACTGAGTCAATTTCACCTTCTTTGAGGATTGAAGATCTCACAACCTGCAGAAAAGCACTTCGCCACAAGCTAAAATCTTTAGTATGCCATGTAGACCTATTTTAACATACACTGGTGTCCAAAAGTTAAGCATAATTGGTAATTATGTAAGTAATGAAAGAAATATTAATCGAAATGCGGTTAAACTCCCGGTGTATAAACAAAATAGTAAGCGTCATATATTTTCACGAAGAGTTTTCCCCGAAATCGAACAGGGGACCGTCAACAAATTGAAAAAGAACGAAGATCTTTTGGATAACCCTGTCAAAACTAATGTAGCAAAAGCGTTCAAACTGCACATTATGATTAATTGGCTTACTGTAATGTACTGTGTTTATTTTTATAAGGATAGCATGTATACTCGTAGAGAAATTAAGGTTTTTATAAAAACAGGCCTAAGTTTTTCCTTATAATTTGCAGAGTTCTTAATATAAAATAATGTTCTTTTCTGAAAATATGACAAACATCATTGTACATAATACGATGTCATCAGAATTTAAAAATAATAAAAATTGTATGAAAAATGAGTAGGTTTAGTAATTAATTTTTCATTGCGCATGCGTCAACGATATCAAAATTTCATTTGCATATTGTGTTAGCTAAATGTATAGAGGAACTTCTGTAAAAGTTTCAAAAACATAGCTTGGAAATTCTGAAAATGGCCGTCTATAGAATCAAATCAAAATCCGTGTTTCTTAAAGGAAGCAAAAAAATCAGGGGTTTTACCTAAATGTAGTTGTACGTGCAATATTGTGTAGGCACTAAACTATGGAATATGGACCCAGCCTCTCATTTTTTTGCTTGATTTAGGGAATAAAGGATTTTGATCTCAATCTATCAACGATAATTTTCAGAATTTTTAAGCTATGTTTTTGAGACTTTCACAAAAGTTGCTCTATACATTTAACTAACATAATATGCAAATGAAATTTTAATAGCGTTCACACATGCGCAGCAAAAAAGTATTTAGTAAACCTGCTCATTTGTCACACAATTTTTATTATTTTTTATTTCTGATGACAGGGTATTGTGTACAATGATGTTTGTCATATTTTCAGAAAATAACATTATTTTATATCAAGAACTCTGCAAGTTATAAGCAAAAAACTTAGGACTGTTTTTATAAACACCTTAATTTCTCTACGAGTATACATGGCTATCCTTATAAAAATAAACACAGTACATTTCAATAAGCCAATTAATCATAATGTGCAGATTGGACGCTTTTACTACATTTAGTTTTGACAGGGTTATCCAAAAGATCTTCGTTTTTTTTCAATTTGTTAACGGTCCCCTAATCGATTTCGGGGAAAACTCTTCGTGAAAATATATGACGCGTACTATTTTATTTACACACCTGGAGTTTCACCACATTTCGATTCATATTTCTTTCATTATTTACTTAATTACCAATTATGCTTAACTTTTGGACACCAGTGTACTCCTGCCAATCTTCTATAAAAAGATTATTAGTAAACATCATCACCGGTGATAAAAAAGTCTCAATATTTAAGGTGACTATGTCGAAAAGTAACTTTAATTACAATCGTTTCATGGTTATAATACATTTTTGTCATTCATATTCGTTACTTTCTTCCTTCTGACGAAAATAAGCATATTTTGATCATTTCGCGATTTTAACCGTCGATTATCAGATCTTTTAACTGACCATGTACACATGGGTAAATTGCATTCTTTCAATAGAAATATCGAACTAGTTTCAATGCAAATGATATCCATTTGTTGATCTCACACTATACAGCTCTAATCATGCTCAGAGGAACTTATATTTGTTTCCCAAAGTCAAAGAAGGGGAATCGCAAGACTTTACAACTATGAACATTGCGCTGGGATACTATTTGACATTCTTCTTCAAAAAATTTAGCCTGAAGAAGAGATATTTTGTTTAAAAATCTGATTTCAAAGAATGAATAAATGTATTGGTTGTAAGTGGAACTATTTTTCGAAATTCTAATATTTTTATATGCTGTAGATTTTCGGCATTTTAAAACTTTCAGTGTGACTCTCGTGTGTACGTAAAATTTTTGAAATGTATTAAAATAGTTCAGCAATGCGAAACAGCAAGTTTGTGACACATTTAATAAGTATTTGGATTCTTAATTACATAAAATTTGTTGACATTATTAAAAAAATTGAAATATATAAATACATATGTATTACATATGCATACATTACATTTACATATATATAGATATTGACCTTGTTGCCTTTTTTTATGAAAACAAATTCACAAAAAATTGTTGTCAAAGTTTGCTTTTAAAATCAGAATTTTCCGAACGTCAGGTCAATTTAGTGTAAGAAAATACTCATTGTTTTGAATGAGAAACGTTGACACATATCAGGATATCCATTGACATGAAATATGTTTTATTTTAAAAAAGTGTAAAATATTGAGAGAAATAAGATATTTCCATTTGTGAGAATTCTTAATATTGATTAGGATCCATTTTCGTCGAATCTATAAGATAATAGAAGCAAAAGAGACAGTATTATCATTTAATCAGAGAATATCCAATAAATGTTTCACAATCATTTGGAAGAAAATTTTAAGGTAACCGACAACGTTCGGTGACATTTTTTAAACTCTACTTTTGACACTTTTTGGTTATCTTTCATTGCAATTTGACACATAATAAAGAAAATTATAAAAATCTATGCAGCTTTTTAAAATTTTGAAGATTTTTGGTCATTTTTTTTTTGCATTTGTTTATATAACGGCTTCGGTTCTAAAGAAGAAAAAACCAACAACAAGAAAATGCATATAAAGCAAATTTTTTTTCAACGTGTGCATGTGAGACACTTTTGAGTGTAATGAATTAAAAAAAAATCAGTATACGGAAATCTAAATGGAATACAGCTATTTGTATGCAATTACATAGAAAATTTCAGTAATTGTACTGTAATTCTTCTGAAAATAGGTATATATGAACAAATAACGCTCTTATTCACCAACTACTTGACCTCGAGTTATGCCAAAAACCTCGGTCGAACACTGAAATGATATTCACCTTAATTACTGATTGGAAATCTCCTTGATGATGTGCAATCAAATGTTATCATGGTTCATTTGAGACTTTTTTTAGGTTTTCTATGTTGAGGTACATTCTGAATACGAGCATAAGTTACCTACAGCTAGATCATTACAGTCTAAACATTATCGAAGGGCTACACAAAAATTCATTGTTATATGATAATAAAATTTTAAGTTAGAACAACAGTCGTTAACATTTTCCGATGAAAATCTAATTTTTCAGTAAACAAATTTAAAGTTTTCAGCTTCGGTTTAAATTTTAAGTTCTCTGCTTTAAGGTAGATTTCGTATGAAATACTACCTATTGCGGTCGCTCCTACGTTGGAATATTTGAAAAACATTTGCAGATCTACACCGATCATGACTGCTAGGCCCAAAATTACCATCAGTAAAAAACTTTATAGATCTACAACACTTTTTTTGTACACTTCTATATTTCTGCTCGAACCTCTTCCAAACTGATACATAAAATCAAATGGCATAGGGGGTGGGTTATAAAAACATACTTTTATTTCATAAATATTTTATTAAAATAGATATTGAATCCGTTTAATGTTTATAATACTTCTAAAAAATGGGCTAAAAGTTTGTACATGACAGATTTTTGATAAAGATGAAAATGGACTTAACCCCTTCGCGACGGGAACCTTTTACAAAATTTTTAATGTTTTGTCACCGGTTTTAAAAAACAGAATTTTTTTCCTTTTTAAATCGAAAAAATGCTCCGATTGATTAAAACAAATATTACAGTATAATATTATCGGTGGGAATAAACAAGAAATTCTTAAGCCTTTTTGCAGCACATATACGTGTCGCTCGTCCCCAAGAGACTAAGGGACGAACAAAAAATAAGGATTTTGGGAGAAAAAATTCATCACTTCCTCAGTTCTCAAGATATCAAATCGAATTAATTTTTCTTTATAAATGTTCTAAATATTAATTAAAACTTTTGCACTTACAAGTTTTTGATAGAGCCAAGTCTTATCTAAAAGAAAAATTAAAAACGAAAGCAAAAAGAAGGGTGGAAAGAGAAAAAATTCATAACTTCGTCAATTCTTAAGATATCAAATCCGATTAAATTTCTTTTTATCTCCACAATAATATCTACATCTTTTATACTGACAAGTTTTTTTTATAGAATCAATTCTTATAACAAAAATAAGAGCAATTTGTAAAAATATGAATAACTTCTAAAAATGCATTCGTTTAAAAAGTAAGAAAAATAAAAAATATGCAAAACAGCCTTTGTACAGATCGTCGTCAACTATTCAGTATGAAAGTATTCAAATGCAAAGTATCTTAAATTCGCTTATTGGATTAAAGTTAGCAGATAGGTGTTTTAATCACATTGAAATAGCTTAAGTTCACCGTCTTCGTTGGAAGAACAATTACAATCCAGGAATATATTCTTTCTTTCAATTAACGAAATTTTCAGAGCCCAATAAAAATATAGTAAGAGGCAGGATTGTTAACGTTTTTGATTAAGTAGAAAGTAAAGAATAAAACATTTAAAATGGCTATTTCAGATTATTTCAGATTTTTTTTTATATCCATTTCCTATTTACCCGTTTAATTATAGTTTTTTAAATAGAAACGTGTATCGAAAAAAAAGTTTTACGTTGAAAAAGATTTTTTTTCAGCAATTTAATTACCAATCACATTTAGTAACATTTCACAACTATTAATGTTTGTAATAATAAAAATTCGAATAAATAAACACGTTGAGTGTCATGGCAGTCATCCGTGACTGACACTGAATCTTCTGTTTTTGTCCGCGTCTGTCCCCAGTAATTTACAGTCTAAAATATGATACAAAACTATAATATTTATATTGTTTTGAGTAATTACTGAAAATTTATTTAAAATTTATATAATCACCAATTTTACAATGTCACTCACTGGTGATCGAAGCGACTTGAAAGGAAAGTTTAGTGTCAGTCATCATAGCACTCAAAGTGTTAATACAAACTTTGTGCTATTTCATTAGGTAGAGAAACACAAACAGCAATTATATTAAAATAATGAATACATCAACTATTTGAAAGTATATTTTGATAATCTATAGTACCAGAAAATAGCTTAGAAATAATTTTTTTTCCCTGTCATGCGTATAAATCATGGTATTTTAAATCTGAATCGTATGTGTAGACCTATACTAATTTAAATAGCTAGGGAGCTTTACCACTACCAGCTACGTTCATCAGTCCTCATCTCGCCACTAAAAATCAGTTAACTTGATCGAGCTTAAAATATTTACGGAAGATTAAATTATAATAATAAAAGAAAACTGTGGTAATCGCCCTAAAAAAGAGAAGTCATTTTTTCTGTTTTACGGAGATGGTTTTGTGCCAAATGAGATCCTGTTAATAACCACATTTGCTTAAATAAGATTATTTAAACATTTCAAAATCAGTTAATATAACTATAACAGTCTTACAAACTTAATCAACAGAGTCTTAGCTTTTCGGTATTTTTTAACAGTGCTATAAGGTAATAGTTTTTAATAAGTGATTCTAAAATGTACCGTTTTAAATCTGACTTAATTTTAACCAAACTTTTTTTTAAAGATATTCACGTGAAAATATTTTTACTGTTAGAAAGGAAATATTATTTGCACTTTCTTATTTTGTTTTTTAAATGTGATGATTTTTTTCTTTATTTACGATTATTAACGCATCTTAATGGTTTTATTATTTTACAATTTTCTATCTCTTTTAAATTTCATTTGTAAATATAATTTTTATGTCGCAATTTTCATCAATTTCCTGCTTTTAATACGTAATATTCATTTATTTTTCATTTGAAAGGTTTTTCTATTTATAATCGTCGCGTGCCAATAAATATTTAATTTGAAGCAGCTTTTATTCTTTGCACTTTTTTAATAGATGCCAAGAATTTAAAATAATTTTATTTCTAATTTATTTAAAAAATATATCTAATGCTGTAAGTTTTTATAAAGACGGATATATAAAATCATAAAATGAGTCGAATTAAAAAATAAATGCACTCTTCACATTGGAAGCTTTTAATTTATAAACTGATATAAAATTGATTAAATTCTTATGCATAGTTTTTCCTCCTATAAAACCTTTTTAATAAAACAATTTTTTCCAAATTTATCATTAAATATCTCTTAAAATAATTACCCGATTTAAAAACTGTCTGCACTAGCGTCTTTATCAAAAAAATTTTTATAATACCACCAATTTGCATGCTTTTTATGATACTGCTCTCTTACAATTAACGAAAAAAGACCGAACATTTATTGTCAAGGCGGTGACATCTTTAGTTACCTTTATCATACAGCACGATAGTGCTGTATGGTAGAGCTCAGATGCATCTCTAAATGGGATCGCTACGAAATTTAAAAGGCGAAGTGTCCTACTCTAGGCCAGAACTTCATCCAGATCCACCGATTAGTTACGGAGATAGATACCCCATGTTTTGTCATTTTTTTTTAATCTTGAAATAAGACAAACAACTGAATTATAACCCGAACCAAGAAACATTCAGCGACGTGTAATAGTTTGTTAGAAACCTTTTAATTCAGGTATGTGCCTTTCGAAAATCCTGTCAAAAAATATCCAATATTAATGAAATGGCACCCATTTAAAATTTATATGGTGATATACCTTCCATAATTTAACATTATATAAATCTCTCCTTTTTAATTGCTAATTCAATAATTTCTTTCTAGTTGCCACCAACAAAAAAAAAAAAAAAAAAAAAAAAAAAGACAGCTCAATAATTTAAAAAAGAAATGATAACATGTGTTCTGTTTTTTTATAGATCTATAAAATTTCTGATTCTCTTGATAGATTTTTGCATTTTTAAAATTCACGTCATTCGAAACAGAAAATACATGTTTTTCATAAACATATATATATATAAACTGCAACTTTTTTTTTTAAACATCACACTTTTATTTGAATGTTTTCGGCGTCAAAATAGTTACTACAATACAGATGTTTGAATTTAAAAGGGATAATTTAGAAAAAAATTATTCTATATACATAAAAATAGCGATATGAAAATGAAGCAATGACCATTTGTGCAGATACCTATTAGCCAAAGAGCCGACCGCACAAAACTCTAAATCATCCAGCAGAAGATAAAATACATTATAGTATAGAAGAGCAGTCATGGGGGAATCTAATGATTCATGTGTGCCGGAATGGAAGTGGTGCATAAATTGGTAAATTGGTGCATAAATAAAGTGATGCCAAAAATTAAAAGCTCTAGTGGCGCACTCGTAGGTCTATCATTGTGTTTGCCGTAAATCAAAAGTATGCCAGAAGTAAAGTACCACTTTACTTCTGGCAGACATAGATCATTAGATTCCCCTATGACTACTCTTTCTTAACATAAAGGATTTTTTCTTGTGCTCGATGACTTAGGGTTTTGTGCGGTCGGCTCTTGGACTATATAGTCATAAGAAAATCTGCGTAGATACCGCGAAACTGCAGTGGAACTACCATCGGTGAGGAAGCGGCTGTGCCGCTAAATGTCAACACGTTTGTTGCCAACTTGGCGATATGTCGCCAAATCTGACGCCCAAATTTACTCGCCAAAATCGAAGCTAACTTGGCGTTATTTTCGGTATTTCGCCAAACTAATATGTCTACTAATAACTTTAAACTAATACGAATAATAGTTTAGATTTGTTAGTTGAAAGTGATAGATAGTTCCTGAAAGGATCCGAAAAAGCTATTAAATCATATAAAAAAATGGTGAAATCAGAAAGAAAAGTTGAGCTCGATCTAAAAACATGTTACACTATATATTAGGAAATATTTTCTATCTAAAAATATGCGTGGAACAGAAATAGAATCAGATGATATGTAACTCTCATGAAATAACCCAAATTTTTGTTAGCGGAAAATGTGGATTGAGTTTTACTGATGTCTTATATTCAAAATTATACTAGTTTCCACTCAAAATGATTACTGAGGAAAGTACTTAATAGAATGTATTGTTTTGTTGTCTCAAATCAGTTAAGCCCCACGACGCTAAACGAATATAAACCATGAAGTAATAATTAAAGTATAACATTAATATAATCAGGTTGTTGAGGAATTGATGTAGATAAATATGCCTGAACACAAATATTTAGTATATGGTTGAATCGTATCTGATCAAGGTTTTGTTTGGGAATACTTGGAGTTTTGATCTTCCACTTATCAAAACCGCTGGAATGGAATTGTATCCACACTTTGTACTGAACGGACCATTCTCATACTTCATTACATTACATCAGCCTGTAACCTAGAGTTATGAACCCAAATATTTAAACGGATTATGGATGTTTGGAATATGAAGTGAATTAAAAATGCCCATTTTTTCCTGATTGATTTTAAGGCACCTGATTGATTTTAAAGCTCAGTCCACATTTTTAGCAAATAAAAATTTGGGTTATTTCATGAGCTTTACAGATCATCTGATTCCATTTATTTTCTACGAGTATTTTTAGATTAAAAATATTTCCCAAAATTTACTATAACATGTTTTTAGATTGAGCTCAACTTTTCTCTCTGGTTCCACCAGTTTTTTATATGATTTAGAATATAGATACTTGGATAGTGAAACCAACAATATAGTAAACGGATACATCGATTCATGGAGCTGAGAGTGTTAAAGGAAAAATAAAAGACACGTTTGAACAAAATTTTAATTAAAATTGTGATATTTAATTAACAAACGACTAAACTTCAACATATTTGCATAGTCTTCGATTTTTCTTTTGGAACTTTTCGAGATTTTATTGATAAATCTCAATTGAAATTAAGATAAAAAGCCTTACTTATCATTGTACAAAATTATCGTAATTACTGATAAAATAGCTCGAACAATTCAAGAAAGTATGAATGCAGCAAAGGGAATTAATTAAAACATGAATAAACGAAATGTAGCGTTAATTCTCTTTTTTGAAAGAATATCGTTAAATGCCATATTTCAAAAATTATATTCTTATGAATTAAATCATTAATTTTATTAATAGGCCATGTAAAATCGCATGTGCAATAAGAGAGAATTGTTTTTCAAATTGAATAATTATTTGAAGATTTCTATTTAGCTATATTTTCATTTAGTAAAAAATAATAGCGAAAATAAATAATATGTATGTTCCGTAGAAAATAAAACATGGTGTATTAAAAAAGTAATCCAACTTGAAAAAAATGTTATTTCTATGTTACAAATATATTTCGTAAAATAATAAATGCTTATTTATTTTCAGTGTGATTACCGAAAGTTAATTTTGCACAGTAACACATTTAAATCATAAAATTACTTTCTCTAACTGTTTTGTTCTTGATGATACAAAATATTTACTCTTTGATAATTCTAATAATATTATAAATTTGAAAGTATCTGCATTTTTTGTAGAACGACAGGGTTATGCCGGAATTTAAAATGCCTCGACATACAGGTGAATTTCTTGCGTACTCGGTAATAGAAACTTTAATAGTATTAAAAAAGTAATTCGTTTAAAAAAATAATAACATTTCTATATTGCAAATTTTGCAAACGTATTTTGTAAAATAATAAATATTTATTTATTTCCAGTGAGAATTCTGAAAGTTAATTTAGCACAGTAACACATGTAAATCACACAATTACTTTCTCTCTAACTTTTTTGTTCTTGATGCTACAAAATTTTTACTCTTTGATTATACAATTTCTTTAAAAGAATAATGGTACTGGAAGGAGAAAAAAATGACGAAATTTAATATTTTTTATATGTCATTGTATGACGGCTACGCACATGAGATAAAATATACAGTACAACATAACTTTTATTGCGCTTGTAGACCGCAAGAAAAAATGGGATAAACAAATTTAACAAAAAAGAATTTTTTTAAAAGACAGATATTAAGGAATTTCACCGAGTTGGTCCTACATTTTATGGAAAAAAAGTGAGACATAGCCATTCTAGAATCTTGGGTTCTGTTCAAACTTCAATCAAAAGAAATTTTTGACTGAATCCAGTTTTAAGTTCCAAATATTTGTTTTGCATATTTTGTATTACGTTTTTAATAGGTATATATAAAGATAAGTCACATGGAAAATAAACACGTATTTAAAAAAGTCTCAGGTTTATTTAGATTTCATCTGAATGTATTCGAAATTGTTTGGTTGGTTTGACTGTCTTATCGTTTGGGTTTTATTATTTTCGTTTAAATTCGATTGGTTTAACTTATTGTGACAAACATTTAAATGTAGAAATAACTGAATGAAATGCTAAATATACATCTGTTCTCTGACCTAAAGAATATAGGAATTGCATTTAGTTTGCTCTGCAAAATCTATTTTTGTTTAATATATTTATAACTAAACTTAAGTCAATAATGCATAAAGGTTGTGTAATTTCACCATATACAAAAAGCGAAACAATGAAAATATAAATTAATAGCATAAGGTAACTACAGGTAGCGTTGCAAAGGTTAGAAAAAACTCGGTTTAAATCCGGGAATAAACCGGGTTTTTAGGAATAAACCTGGAAAAAACCCGGGATTTTTCGGAATAATTCGGTTTTTTGGGAATAAACCTGGGAATAAACCTGGTCTATTGGAAATAAACCCGGGAATAAACCGACTTTTTGCAACTCTAACTACAGGTACATTTTGATATTCTATAGCTTTTAGATATTACTTTTGAAAATCAATTTCATTTCTGAGTAGGATTTTTAAACAATTGTAAATTGTAAATTACTTAATTACATATTAAAGTATAAATTATATAAAGAAAAAAATGGATAACTTTCAGTAAAATCTTAAATCATAAAATCAAGCTGTAATGTTTGTTTGGTTTTTTATTCAATTTGAATATATTTTAAATATTTTGTAAATAATTGAATCTAAAAATAAACTCATTCTAAGTTGATTGTATAAATTTAAAGTAAAATCAAGACGGTATAGGCTTAATTATAATAGTAAAACTTATCTAATTATTCTAATGAATACTTTAAGTATTGGAGGCATGCAAATTATAATTACAGATGAAAGAAATAAAACAGCGTAGGAACGAATAAATGGGAAATTGCAGCACAATTAATGAAAATATGAATTACCCAAAAAAGGCATTAGTTCGCATTGCCATTGCCATAAATTAATAAGCCTCTAGGAAAAACTCTACCCTACAAGCGATTTGAATCATTAATGTTATTAATGCGATCATATGATTAAGCATATAAAGGGAGAGAGTGTTGTTTTTCAAACTGAATAATTATTTAGAGCTATTTTTATTAATTAATTATTTTTCTCTTTAAGTAAATTAATATGTATAGTGCCTATAAAATGACGAATAGTACATTTCAAAATATTTTTTTCTTAAAAAAAAGATTTTGTGTTTTAAAAGTTATAGCGAATCTCATTTTAAAGTGTTTTGCATATTCTCAAAAGTTGTCTTGAAAATATGAAAAAAAAATCATAGAAACGTTATATAATTTGATGAATTTAAGAATAATTTGATGATATTTAAGAGTAAATAATTAAAAAGTAAATTAATATATAGATATATCAGCAATTTGTATAAGTATATTTTATTATTCTGTAGCTATCAATAAATACTCATAATTAGCGAAGCAATAGACTATCTCTTTAATTATTGCCCTCAAGCACTTACTTCTTATTGCAAAGTTTTTTTAAAAAGGTGCAAAATTTGATGAAATATGTTAAAACCTCATGGGGGTCCATTAGTAAAATAAGAAATTAAAATTTTTATACGGCCTCCGTAAGGCAAAACTCCCAATTAGGAAATTATTCCCTATCCATTCCTGAATTGAACAATGAAAATTTCACCTCTATATCTAAAAACCTCATTCCGAGATATTAAAATCCAAATTTCACCAATATTAGTGACTTATACCAATTAACCAAGTCTCTAAACGAAGAGTTTTTGACTCATTTCGAAAACAAGTTAGGATTAATCCACAATTTGTTCGTTATTAAACGTCGATTTAAGACAGTGTCTCTCATTTGGACATGAAAAAGCAGCATACATGTTTAACGCTAAACTTGCTTTCAAAATAAGCTGATAGTATGCACAAGAGGTCTACATGGGTCGTAATATCGAGATCCGGTCCCGAACCGATACATAGCCAAAAAAACGTTCATCCCAGTCAGGAAAAATGCTAAAAGCACAACCGGAACTTACCTTTGAAAAAATTAAATCATAGTCCGGTTAAGTCGTGAATTTCTACATAGTTTTTTACTTCGGTGGGGTTAAAAATTGTTTTGTATGAAGGAGTTTTGACAAAAAATACTTAAAACAGCTTTTTGTTTTTCATATTTATACTTATAATTATTAAAGAAGTATCAAAAGCTGTGGTATATTTATTGTATCAATGAATCTCTATTTACATATAAAAGTCTCACTCATACTTTAATATCGTCAATCCATATTACATATGTTTGAGACTTTGAAAAATATAATACAGTAAAACCTTTTAAGACGGAATCACATAGGAAAGAGAAATACGTTATAGACTAATTCCCTACTTAGGAGGAGTAAATATTCCCGAGGGCTATAACCGAGCCGGGTTTTTTGAACGCATTTCATTTTTTTTCTCACTGAGGAAGAGGATCAAGACATCCTTGAAACATCTTTTGAAATTCTTTGGGGGGAGGGGGGGAGTTTTTACGAAATATGTGCGTTACAACGTTGTAGTTTTTAAACTTTTGTATTTAAGAATACTTAGTTATCATAGCATAAACCGGATTAATTACTCAAGTTAAAGCTTTCAAAATTTCAGAAACAGTGAGATCATAATTAAAGATAAAATACATGAACAATTTATGAACGAATAACTATAAATACTACAGGGTAAATTAATTTAAGAAAGATTACAGGAAAAGTCGAATTTATATGCCTTTTGTAAGAACATATCATGCACTTCAATGAACTATGCATTTTGAACTAACCCACTTTTATTAATGGGTCCTTTACTTTTATGTTTTATGCTTTTATGTTATCAACGATGAACTAAATTTTAAAGCGTTATAAAACTTTGGAACTTTCTTTTTGCATTATTTCATATGCGTTAATATATATATACATATATATATATATATGTATGTATTTTTTTTTTACTTTTCGAAGAAATTAATATATATAATAAATTTAAAAAATACATATTTCATTTATATGTACATTTAATGTAAAAATTTAATTTATTTTTTATTTTTAAAAGGTTTAATTATTTCTGGTGATGAAAATTTCCTTGTAGTTCATATTTTTTACATTTATAAACTCACAGCACTTTTATTTATAATACAAATATTGAAAGAAAAATACATGCTATTTATGCACTACCTTCAATTATGTAAAAGATGGTCCAAAACTGCATTAAATTACCAAATACAATAGGTTCACATTAATTTTGCTTTTGAAATTAGAGAATGACTCTATTTTTTTGGCTTCATCTATTAAAGTAGAACTTCAAAGTGAAAAGAAATATAAAAATACCAATAATAACATAGAATGTTCTCTTAAATATATTTATTTATTAGCATTTTGAAGCTATAAGGTATTTTAGACGAGCTTCGAAAAAATTTCACTGCATAACAGCTTTGGCATTGCTTTGTATTACGTAAAAATTTTAACATAAAGTTTATTTCAGCAAATTTTAAATCCCGAAAACTGTAACCGAATTTTTATAATTATTTATTTAAGAGAAATATATATGTATGTAAGGAAACATATACACACTGTTAAAAAAAAAAAAAAAAAAAAAAAAAAAAAAAAAAAAAAAAAATCAGCGGATACCATGGTTTTAACAAAATTACGCAACTATTTTACACCGATAAATAACAAAAATAAAATATCCAAAATTTAAAGCGTAATGAAAAAGTTATATAGAAAACTTCACATGCAAATCAATGTTTATGACGTCAAAACTAGAAAAAGGTGATGAATAGGAAAATTGGGATTTTGCAGAAACATCGCGTTTCACTGTCTCTTTGTAAAATTCACTTGTTCAGCTTCTGTTTCGAGAAAGGTAATTTGAAAATGTTAGAAGAATGTGATTTATCGGAGTTCATGATTTGGCATATTATAGGGGTAATTGATCCCGGGCGAACACAGCGAAGTGTATCGGATGCTCTTGGAATCGCAAAAAGCGTTATGCAAGGCTGTGAAATCAATTCCAAGACACAAAGAATTTAGACGTCAACGATAGCAAAGTCAGCCATGTGATATCAATGAAATATAGCTTTAGAACTCGTTGAGACGGAACAATCTTTTCTACTCAGCTGCAGACACAATAGTTCTTGACCAATGAACAAAGAGTGAGTCAAATATGCTTCATCAGAAAAGTCTTTATGCATGTAAGCCAATAGCCTGTATTTCATTTGCTTCAAGCAATTTCGCGGCCGAAAAAAGTTGGTTTACAACACATTCGTAACATTAAACACGATACACGTGTTTCTAACGTCATCGAGTGAGTTTCAATTCGATTTTTTATTTGTATTTTTATTAATGTTTTACTAATTTTTTGTTCTTACGTTATTTAAAATAAAATTATGTAAATAATTAATAAGATGCTACTTAGAAAATTCTAACGTTCTTATTAATGAATACAAACGGTACTACTTCATTATTCTCGCCAAATATTAGAAACTTACATAATTTTATATAAATTTAGAAACAATATAAAAACGCTTGAATATGTAAATTATATATATGCTCATAGCTTACACATTCTGGCACTTTTAACGTTGTTTCTAAAGTTATATAAAACTATGTAAGTTTGTATTATTTCGCAAAATTGGTTCAAGGAATAATCAAGTAGTAACTTTTGTATTAATTAATGAGAATATAGAATTTTTATAATATGTATTTATTGAATAGTAATTCGTACAAAATAAATGCATTTTCCGAATACAATAGTCTATACTTGCGCTGCTTTAATTTATGTATTACATAAGCAGAATTTTTTGGCGTGCTACTTTTATACCATGTGATGTCAGCTTAAAAGTCTCCGGAATATAAATTGTTTCAAACGTACTGTTTTAATACAGCATGGCAAATTTGTTTATCGCCACGGGCCTACAGATGATAGCGAGACGTGGGTGATAGATGATAACGTATGACATCGTAATGGGGGGGGGGGTCCAAAAATTGCTAAAAAGATGATAACTTTATACATATATAGCCTCTTGTAATTTATTATAACCTCTTTTCGATTAATCTTGAACTGCCAAAATCATAGCTGTCAATCTCCTGCATTTTTTATGTTAAATATAAACATAGTATTTTAATCAAAGAATTTACGTAATAAAACATGTCTTTTATTCATTTGCTACCTATTTGATTTCATTTATTAAATTCATTTCTTGTTCAAATAATGCTTATATTCACACTACACTTTAAAAAATTGATTGATTGATGAATAATTAAAGAAATTTGACAACCCCTATTATTATGGAATCACAGTGAATTTTGTTTGCTTAATTAAAAAATTCTGAACAATAATGGAGAAATTTCACGATTTTCATTTTCACTTTTATATTAAAGGGCAGAAAAAATCAAGAAAATTGATACCATTTTTATGTATATTTGAAGCTTTAATAATTAACTAAATGAATTTTAAAACTGCAGTTTTATGTCTTGGCGGGAAATCGCTGCATCGCGGACGAAAGCGGCTGTGACCTCATTTGCCATGTAAACACCGTCCTGCTACGTTGCTGGCTTAAGCGTTTGATATATTTCTTATATCTTTTTTAATTTTCTGTACCAAAAATGAGTTGTAATGTGTGTTAAAAATGTTGTATAGTGCCATGTTGCACAAATAGTACAGTAAATTCGCCTGATAATCACTTTTTTAGTGTTCTTAACTGTTATGATAACGATAATTTATTCTGATGTTAACATGACAGAAATGTTTTTGTAAACTTATAATCTGCTATTCTTCATTTGTATGTGTATTTATTGATTAAATCTAAATAAATTTTTATATTTTTTGTTATTTGGAAAATATGAATGGGAATAATCACATGTGGAACAGAAAAAAATTATGTATCATACATATAGTCAATCATTTTTATTTATGCATATTAAGAAGTGCCTTGAAGTAACCGATAGCTTATTTTTGAAATCTATATATACATTCACATTCAATAATGATAATGCAATTTTTTGAAAACTTCTAATTTTGATATCCATCTTTAATGTATAAAATAAACATTAACATAAACATAAAAAAATGCATTAGTAGCATATCTAGAAAAAAATGAAGGGGGGGAGGCAAGAACAGGTTTGTTCTACATTAATGTACAGAAGTTTTAATACACAGGAGAATTCAAAGTTTGGGGATTTTTAAGGGACATTCTAACCCTCTAAATAATATTTTTGGCTAATGAAATATTTTGGGAATAAAAAGCTCAATATTATGTTTATGTTATGTGTAACAATTAAGCTTTTTTTTCATGAAAATATATATTTTATCTCAACTGTAAAATAAAATTTCTACTACCGCAAATATAAGCTATTTTATGCGTAGTTATTTATTTATTTA
This sequence comes from Maratus speculifer, assembly GCA_964019185.1. Lineage (NCBI taxonomy): Eukaryota > Metazoa > Arthropoda > Arachnida > Araneae > Salticidae > Maratus > Maratus speculifer. The sequence continues at coordinate 155,875,601 of OZ025289.1, forward strand.
TTTTAATTTATTTATAATTATTGTTTACCATTATATATTTTTTATGTATGTATGTACTTTATGGAATTTCAAATGAAAATTTATTATTTCCTATAAATTATAAATAATAATTTTGATGTCAAATGTCCAAATGTATTTAACTTTAGATGAATAAAAATGGGCAAATTATATTACATTTTTTTTCACTCTAACAAAAGAAAAAAAAAAGGAAATTTTTTTTTTTAAATGGAAATTTAAAAATTGTCTGCTGATCCCAAATGACATATAATGTATGATACATACATTACATAATTATAATTCTTATAAGAAATCGTCAACTACACTTACAAAATAAATCAAAAGAAATATTTTTTTTTATTTATATCTTTTATTTTCTTTTGAAGGCAAATACTAGTTAAGAAGTTATGCTCTGTTTAGGACATTTTTCCAAATTAATATTCTGTTCTGAATAATTTTGATATATGTCACCGATTAATTGCACATTGAGTAAACTTAAGAGTCAGTAATAATAAACATTTTTCTATTTCATTATTTGACGTATATTAATATTTAAAACAAACTAGATATTAAAAAGGTATTCATTTTGTTAACGCTTTTTTTTCTAATAAAATATTATGCGTTATTTGAGACAAGTATTTAAAATATAAAAAAGGTGAACAATCTTATGAAAAAAAATCTTCATAAATTAAACACAAAGTAACCTGCAATTCTGCCAACAGAAATTTCACTTAAAAAATAAAGCAAGAAGTTTTCTTTAAAAAAAAAATAAGCATAATTGTATAAAAAAAATATGGAATATAAAATGTCAAGAGGTAGAATCGAACTCGGGTAATCTGGCCAGCAGGCGCATACTCTACGGACACGCCACGGACTACTCGAACATGCATGCAAACTCGCTATTCAAATTTTAGTGGCCAAAAGTAACCTGTCACGACTGCAAGATAAATTTTCTAAAATAACTAAATTGTTTACACTTGAACAAGTCACACTTGGTTCTATGTTTGTTAATTAGAAAATTGAATAAATCTGAAAATTTAGATTATTTCTTGTTCGTTACTAAATGTTATATATTCAATGTTATGTATTCAATGTAAAAAGCTGTGCAGTAGTTTTTAGAAAATGATCCATATCACAATCTTTTGTCCCAACTTAAGCTTATTTTTATCCTTATAGTATGTTTTTAATAAAGGTTTTGAGTAATGCTTTATATATTATACAAAAAAAAAACATCGGCAATTGTGCCGATGAAATCAGAATTCTTTCCTGAAAAACCAAAATGGAAAGAGAATCCATTTTTGGGAGGTTGTCGTCTGATTGCCCTATCACAAATCCTGCCGAAATCGACATTTTCAAATTAAAATTTTAATGAAAATAAAAAGTAAACGATGTATTTTAAATTAAGATAAGTTAAATCTTACTTTTTTACAAATTTAAAGTTGCTAACGTTAAATAAATTTGTAGAAACAGGTGAAACAAGGTTGTAAATAGAAAAAGCAATGAGAAACAGTATGCGCGCAAAACCTAAACATTTCGACTTCGCGGCAAATGACGTCACAACCAACCCCGTCATGTTTTTGTATCACGTGGTTTTGTTTATGTTTTTGCGTTGTTAAAAACAGTAATTAAAAATTATTTAAAATCAGTTTAACGATTCTGAGTAGATTTTTGAGAATTTTAAGATAAACTTTATCAGTTACACACAAAAGAAAACGTATTCCTCCCGGGTGAAATTTCTCCTTTTAAATACGAATCACTGGAGTTCAAATAAACAGATTAAATTTATTTTCATATTTCTTAAAATTCAAATATATTCATATGAATTCATTTGTTAATATATTTTTTAATTTTTCCACTCCGATGATTTTTTCTATTAATTCCTTCCAACATTTATTATAAAATACAATTTATCTTTGAAAATTGCTTTGTAAAAGTAATAAATTCTATTTGAAATTGCCATTGTCAAATAACAAAATTGCATTATAAAATGTAACTTGAAGTTGATGTTCAAAGAATCGTCTGAAAAATTGGACAGTTTAATGCACATTTTTAAAGGTGTTTTAATCTTTGTTTGGAAGCAATTATCTGTATAAAAGAGCTGATAAAATACGGCTTGAAAATTTTAACATATTCATAATGTTTATGCATTCTTCTAATTTAAAATGTTGTTTTAAAAATTTAAAACTGAATTGCTAAACTTCCTTTAAATATTAATGCACTTTATATTCAGGAGTTAATTTACTGCACTAAATTCCAAGACAAAGGGCAACATACGTTTTCCACTGACTGATTTTTCTCCAATTTATCAATCGCCTCACCTAACAAATGTTTAAAATAAACTTTTCTGATTTAACGAGTCGTGCAGATATTACGCGAACATTTTGCATAGACTTTTTTACTAAATAATTAATAAAGCTGCCAGATTTCGGTCATTTTTTATCAATTTCCATTAATCTAACTTTACAAATTCATTTTATTAAAATTTCAAAACAGTGATTATTAAAATGTGCGTAATTACATCCCCAAATTTAAGAGAAAATTTTATAGAAACATAAATCGGTTATTCCTCAAAAATTCTTTTGTGTTAGCTACAATTAATTTACTACAGTCAAACATAAATAGTATATCTGTTGTGACATCTCTAGATTTTACAAGCATTGAAAATAAAAACTGAATTTTACCTACTCAGTAAATACGGTCCTCAGTGTATAAAAGATGTTTAAAAACTTTAATTAAAATTATATATTACCTACAATATCAAGTAGAATTATTTTCCTATAGTTTCAAACAATAAAACTTGTTCACCATCAAGGAAACATTAAGAGACAACACTAACATCCCACAAAGTTTACACTATACAATGAGGAAAATAATATACTTTATATTGTGCGTAGTATATAATATTACTTAAAGTTTTTTATCATTTTTTATACACTGATGAGCAGTATTTATTGTGTATATATTATAAAACAGTGTAATAAGTCTTTTTAAAATAAATCGAATTTTATTTTTATTTTGATTATACAAATTAATCGGCTGGATTTAAAAAGTGGACCTCCAAATATGAAACTGAATACGTTGCGTTACATCCGGGCCGTTATTGCTTGATTATATCAAAAATTACCTGTGACGCTATCCATAAATGATATCATGTTTTTTTTAAAAACATTTTTGACCCCCCCCCCCCCGTTTGTCATGAAATGCCATATTTCATCATAACGCCTGTCTCTCCTTCATATGACACGCTATATTACATATACATATACTTGCTGGTCGAAAAAAAGTAGTGCGTTATAGATCATATTTCAAATTTAACAATGTGTTTTAATGACATTAATGACATTAATAACAATAAAAATGATTCGTGTACTTATTTTGTACGAAATAAGATTAAGGTTTACAACAAAAATCACAATTAATACACAATAGTAATAATATATCAATATGAAAGAACAATTGAAAACAGTAGTATTTTCAAATTTGAAATCAGATTTAATATATTTAGCTTTAAATTTTGTATTTTAATTTATGAAAACAAATGCTTAATCTAAAAAACACTTCAAAATTTAATCTGCTGATTTCTAATGCTTTTATTTTAAGTGAATATTGTGATTTCACATCTTTTTTTTATTTCATCGCTTTATAACACACGTTAAAAAAATATCAGTTAAGTTTACGGTGCAGCAATGTTGCCAACAGCTTTTGCCGTAAAATTTGCAGTAAAATTAAATGTAATAAAAAAATTATATCTAATTTTACTGCAATTTCTACTGCAAAAACTGCTTGCAATATTGCTGCCAGCTGTTTTCGCCGTAAATTTAGCGGATTTCTTTTTTCAGTGCATACTCTGAAAATTTATCATTTTGTTCGATTTTTGTTATAAGATAGGCTGCTAAATGATTTCAAAATCGCTCAAAAGACTAAAATAGGGGGGGGGGGTCGTACTTGCCTTGAAATTTTCAAGATTAAGAAATCGTTTAGTACCAGTATTTTCTTATAGAAAATTTCTTTTAAAAATGACGAAATTTTGCGCGTTTCGCTTAGTTTTTTTCTTTATAAAAATGAAATAGAACCTCGCTGATCCAAATTCCGCTAATCTAAAATTCCAGTTAATCCGAACCGATTTTATTTTCGAAAATTATACTTAGATAGATTAACGATAAAGGTATAACTTACGAAATTTCCAGGATTATATAATGAATGTGACATAAACGTGTAAAAGTTAGAATCGAACAAAATGTGTCAGTAAAACTTGTCCTTTATTGTTTAATTGTCTAAAATAGAATAAAAAAATTCTCAATAACGTAAAAGTACAACATTTGTATACAGATATAAAATGAAAATATGCACTGTAGGTCTGTTCGTAGAAGCCACTTTAAAAAATCTCCTGTTTATAATGAATTCTTATAAACATTCGCATTCTGGATTTCCAATGGATTGTCATAAATATCCGGATTGATTAAACAAGGAAAATAATTTTTTTCCGAAAATCGTGCCAGATTATCGAGCATGTCGGACTTTAGGATGCTGGATTAGAGGATGGTTATTATGTAATTGAATACTTATAACGTGCATTTCTTTAACACGCATCTTTTCTTTTTCTACTTTTATCGGAATTTCAGATAATCCGAATCTTTTGTTATCCAAATAAGTACTGGTTCCAATTAGTTCCGATTAGCGGAATTCTACTATAATACATTTGTTCTGAAAAATTTTCCGAAGCATACAACCCTTTGAAAAATGTAATACTCCAATTATTTTTACATAAAAAATTATATTTCTGGCGGCAGGAGGAGTCTGTAACATATTTTTTAAATGGGATCTTAATCGAACTTGTCGGTTATGATTTGTCATGATCACTCCCGCACATACATGTATACAAATGTAGATTATTCTTCTTGTCTTCATTTATCTGTTCGGAAAGAGAAAAGGATACTTTTTGGTTAGCCAGGCGCAAGTGTTATATTTTAGTTTGTATATACATATATATATAGAGAGAGAGGAGCTTTATGTACAAATATATTTATATATGAGCATATGTTTAAATATAGAAATATGTATATGTATATATACATACACATGCATGTATATACATGGTCGGATTTATAAGTAATGAGCCTTTTTGTTCAAAGGGACATATTTATTCAGTGAATTGGTACAATTGCCTAGTATTCTTCGAAATAGGTACCTCCTGCATCAATACACTTTTGTAGGCAGCATTTCCATGACTCTAAGGTGTCCACCTAGGCCTGTTGCAGGATGGCTTCAAGGGCTGTCTTGACTTTTTTTGGATGGACTCGATCAAATTTTAGCGTTTTACTTTCAGCGCTGATTTTAAGTACGGAAACAAGAAGAAATCAGAGGGAGACAATTCCGGACTATAAGGAGGATGTGGGACAATTCGAACGTTCCGCCGAGGTAAGCGCTCACGATGAAGGTGGTGTTGCTGGGCGTGTTATTGTGGTGAATCTTTCAGACATTCTTGATGTCCCTTTGCTTCCGCGCGACGCTTTTTTCATCCTTTATATGTCAATAAGTAAGTCAACGCCTCCCACCACTTTCCCTGGCAACAGGTGCGAGCACCGATGTACGCTAGCGTCAAAATAAAGTGTGGGTTCTTAACTTAAAGGTTTATTACTTATGAATCCGACCACGTATATATGCCTACACAACACTGGCATCCGGCTAATCGAAAAGTACCGAAGAAAGTTTCCTAAAGACAAGATGTTCTTTCATAATTTAGATATATACAGATAATAAATAGGTATATTTCATATAAGTATAAAAATCTTTAAAAAAGTGCAAAACTTCGTTGCAAAAAATTCATATCATCAGTATGAATAACTGCATATATATCGTGTACAGAGAAAAGCATATTAGTAATACTATTACAGCTGTTAAAAATTACCTTAAAAGAACATGCTTCTTAATTTAAAATACTTAAATATTTTTACTTTTTAAATAATGCGATGTAAATCGGAAAATAAAAGAAAACAATTCATTATATTTATTTCGCTAATGTAAAAATGTTTCTCCAGCTAATTATTTATTAGTAATACTTATTACATATTACTAAAATATAATTTTTTGTAGAACTCAGCCATACTTAGTTTTTCATGGTGAAACTTGCATTACTGTCAGATTCACCATCTCTTTTGGGCAAATAGTTTCGTGATTAATAATAAATTATTTATACATTTACATTCAATATTAAATTGTTATTAACCCTCAATTTTCCATGGTAGAATAAGTTCTGGAAATTCCGTAATGAACAGAATCGAAATTCGCATTAGAAAGCTTAAATAGTAATTTTTAAAAATGTCATGTAATCATCCGTGCCATTTCAGACGCTCACAATCCTTGTTGGCCGTAGTCAAAAATATGCACAAGAAAATTTACTTCAACTCTATGCACAACTTCATACAGTTTTCGATAATAATTTAACGGCAAATGGACAGACAGACATTTTGCATAAACAAATTGTTGGGGATCTCTGAAATGTAAAACGTGTAAATCAGTCAAAAATGTTTTCGTTACTTTTGTTTATTCTATTGAAGATAGAAAAAATAAAAATTATATTTGAAAAAAGAATTATTGTTTGAAAAATGTTTGAAAAAAAGTTTAAATTTATTTACCTTAAAACGAAAAATCATAAAAGAAAATAAATTCTAAACTTCCTTGACTAAAAGTTCTTTATATTCTAAAAAGATCTTCATTATTTCGAATCCTTTGCAAATTTTTATTCTAATATATTTGTTTACATGTTTCTCATATTCGAACACTTTTAAAAATTGTAATTTTAGACGAAAACTTTCCTTAAGAAATAAGATAAAATCCTTGAAATGCACTGTTGAATTAATGACTGCAGTATATGGAGGAATGCAAAGTTTTCATCTTTGTAAATAAACAAAGAGAAGTGCTGCGTTCGTTATAAATTTTTTTCAATTTATTTTTTACGTAAATGTTTTAAAGAAAATACTCTAACATAAAAAATTAATGATACTAAATTATATAATCAAAAGTAGAAGAAATTGTAAAAATTCAGCACAAATAGAAAAAAAAAACTACATTTGAGAAAAGGATAATGTTTAAACTTATTTACGTGAAAATGGAAAGTTATAAAAGAAAAAAAAATCTAAAATTCTTAAACTAAATTTTTTTTATATTTTAAAACGAACTTCGTTATTTAAAATGTTTTGTCAGTGTTTATTCGAGTATATTTGTTTACATGTTGCTGAAATTCGAATATTTTTAAAATAAACATAATTCATATAAAATTCGATATAATTTAAAATCGAATGTAATTAAAAATATTCGAATATTTCTTATTAAATAAATTCTGGACAATTCTGAACAAGTTGACTACGAAATTTAGATAACGATACACTAAAACGTAATTCTTGTAGCCTTTTTTTTGTTGCATAAAAACATTTGCATATAACAATTTTATTATTAGGATGAGCGAAGCGAATCCTCTACGCAAATTACAATCCACGCAAATTACATTTTGTCGTACACTTTACAAAAAGACTATTCAATATTTTGACTTGAAATTAAACACAAAAATAAATTATGATCTGTAGATTTGCAGAATATATTTTTTTTTTACAGAATAACCTTTAAAAAATTATTATTTTAAATAATTTATTTTACATGTTTTTCCAGTACGGACGCATTTCTAGAAATAAGAAATGAAACATGTATATTTTCAGCAGAATAAATAAATCATGGGGTTAACAATTATAGATAGAAACATGATTAATTAAATAAGCAAAATGTATTTTCTTTATTCCAACAAAACCATTTACGCTGATGACACTTACGCATATTAAAAGAATTATGTTATATTATATTTATTTATTTATTTATTTTCGTGAAGTGGCAACAAAAAAATTGTAAGCAAATAAAATTAATTGTTAAATTTCTTATATAAAGTGTTATTTGAATTCGAAGGTTGAAAAAAACAAATGAAACATATCTATTATTATTTTGGTATATGTAGTATTATTTTTAAATGGTTTGCCGTTTAAAAACAAGTTATAAAATGTATTAATTCTATTATAAAAAATGCCAAGAAAACATATTTACTGGTTGAAAAGAACGCGAATATGATGTAGCTTTAAGGCAAGAAGCTTCATATCAGCGTAAAAACGACGGCACAGATGTCATATACACACCATATTGGTGCGATTTTTTCTGATGTCAATTTCGCAAAAACCTGGTTTTAGAATACCAATTACTATATATATTTTATAAAAAGGAATAACAAAAAAATTTAAAAAAAGTTCGACCAGATGGGGTCATATACGCATCACATTGGCCCGGTTGCAAAAAAAAAAAAAAAAAAAAAAAAAAAGTCTCAATTTATGCCTTACATGGTATCCCGGTTATTAAAAAAAACTGTTTATTTAGTTTTAATACCTTTTTAAAAATGATATAAATTGTTTTGTTCTATAATTACTAGCTAAATTTTTTTATTTATTATTCATTCTTTTTTAAAATAATATAAAATAATTTAAAAATATGGTACTACTAGGTTATTCTGTTGACCAAAAAACTATCGCCAAACTATAAGATTAAATGCCAATAAGGTATGATCGTGAATGTCACATTCAATGACATTAAATACGATTCATGTGTCTATAATGATATAATGATATCTATATCAATAATTAATTGATTTTTATTTCGACTTTTTATTAATATTTTTATCAATATTCCACTAATTATTTGTTTTATCGTTATTTAAAATAAAAATTATGTCAATATGCATAATTTGGCTATTAGTTTGGCGATTTGTATAATTTGGCGAAATTGGTCGACGGGATAACAGATTAGTATCAAAAATATATATGTAACTGGTATTTAAAAACAAAGTTTTCGCCAAAATAGCGTTAGAAAAAAAATCTCACCAATGTGGTGCGTATATGACTGACGTCTGTGCCAAAAGTTCAATTGATATCTATAGAGCAAAACAATTTATATCCTTCTATAGTAAAAAAAACTAGCCTTAAAAGGAATGACTCCTGGAATGATGCTGATGTGGAAGATTTCCGGAACTAACGAATCCGGGTTGTCCACTCCTTCCATGAGTCGAATAGACCAATCAGGAAAGGGCTCCGTCTATGCATCGCCATATGGGTTACCATAAAGAGAGGAAAGGTTACCATCGCTAACAATCGCCAAGTTTGTCGCCAACTTGGCGATATATCGCCAAATTTGGCGACCAAAACACTGTTGTCAAAAGTGACGCCAACTTGGCGATAACTGTAATATTTCGCCAATTTTTTAATTTCTTTACAACACCAGTCGTTTGATACATAATTTGAGAGGTTTGCAACTGCTTATTCATATAATGGATGTCTTGTGTGTTATCCCCCATTCTGCTCCCCAGGGGGGACGCATATTTCAGATGTGTATATTGCTGGGACGATTACTGTTTCTAAACCAATAGGAGACCGTCATTATCACGGTCAAGTACACACCCACACAGTTTGATTGACAGGAACTCGTGGACAATTGATCGTGTGTGTTTATTATTTATTTGTACTCGGATTGTTTGAATTTGTACTCGGTAATTAAAAATTAAAGGTACGAAATTTTTTTTTTTTTCAAAATGATTGAATTTTATTTACTTCAATTAGAAATTATACTTCCTCTGATCCTGAAATAAATAAATAAATAAATAAATAAAAATTAAAGTAAGAATTTTGCTTATACGGATATTTTCGCAGAATACTTTTTTTCCCATTTGTTTAATATATATATAAATCATTTTGGAACGATATTTAGAATATTAAAAGGGTTTGAATTTTTTTTTTAAATGTCTTATTTATTAATAAAAGACAGCCTCGAATAATTTAAAGAAAAAAAAATCACGAACGGACTCTCGGCCCGCGATGGACTCGAACCCATATCCTCCGGTTTCAATCTCGACACTCTAACCATTCAGCCAGTCAGCTCACTTTCATCCGCAACAGATTATCGTTATAATTAGCACCGTCAATTGTCCACGAGTTCCTGTCAATCAAACTGTGTGGGCGTGTACTTGACCGTGATAATGACGCTCTCCTATTGGTTTAGAAACAGTAATCGTCCCAGCAATATACACATCTGAAATATGCAGGGGGGACACATTTTTAATTTCTTTACAACACCAGTCGTGTTACACAAGATTCGAAAGGTCTGCAACTGCTTATTCATATTTTGGATGTCTTGTGTGTCACCCCCACACTCTGCTCTCCCCAGGGGGGGTCACATTTTTAATTTCTTTACAACACCAATTGTGTGACACATCATTTGAGAGGTCTGCAACTGCTTATTCATATTATGGATGTGTTGTGTGTAACCCCCCCCCACTCTGCCCTCAGAGGGGCGCATTTTGTAATTTTTTTACAACACCAATTGTGTGACACATCATTTGAAAGGTCTGCAACTGTTTATTCATTTTATGGATGTCTTGTGTGTCACCCCCCACTCTGCCCCCCAGGGGGGCATATTTTTAATTTCTTTACAACACCAGTCATGTGACATATCATTTGAGAGGTCTGAAGCTGCTTATTCATATTATGGATGTCTTTTGTGTCGCCTCCCACTTTCCCCCCAGGGGGGCACATTTTTAATTTCTTTACAACACCAGTCGTGTGACACAACATTTGAAAGGTCTGCAACTGCTTATTCATACCATGGAGTAATGGCGAGCGCAGCAAGCAGGGGTAGCCAATAATTTGGAATCGCGAAGCGATTACGCGGGGGGTTGGCGAGCATAGCGAGCAGGGGGGCGGGGCCCCCCTAGTAATTAAAAAAAAAGTAAATAAACAACATCAGGGTTACCATGTCAAGCAAAATTACCACACTTTGTCGCCAGTTAAGTTCCCCGGTGCATATGACATTGGCGTCTGAAACAAAATTGCGCCAATGTGGTGAGTATATGACATCCAGGGATGTAGTGGAGGGTATACGGGGGTATACGCCGTATACTTTCTGGATTTTTTTTTAAAGAGCACCGTATACCCTCTGTTTCTTAAAAAAGCTATAGGATATACGCTCTAGGATATACCCTCTGCTTAGAGCGTATATCCCGTGCTTTTTTTACGAATACACCACTGATGACATCTGTGTCAAAACGCCGACACTGCAAATCTCTTCTGATAGAAAATGCATGTGCTCGGAAAGATGCTTTAAATTTCGAAAGTGCACAAAAAATTTAAAATTATATTTTTCTAAAATTTGTCATCGTCGTTGATTTAAAATGCATATTCAATCTGATGGATCTTGTAAGACTTGCAATAAATGCATAGTAAATAATGAACTTAATATTTTTTCTGTAGCTAATAATATAGATCCTGGTCCACATCCATAAATATTGAAGAGCTTAACTTGAGAAATTAACTGCCCAAGTTCATCCAGCAATTACTGCTTATTGCATTAAAGGTGGTCAGTTTGAATACAGGGGGCATATTATTAATTTTCATCAATATATTACAAAATTTTGTACTTCATTACCTCATTCCATAGACACTATATCAAAGTACATTTTGGGTACTACTTAGTTATCCAGTCGACCAAAAATCTAACGCCAAATTTCAGGATTAAATGCCAATTATGGATTATTGTAAATGCCATATTACTTCACATTAAACACAAAACAGGTGTTATTATGTCATCAAATGATTTTTAGTTCGATTTTTTATTTGTATTTTTATTAATGTTTCACTAATCTATTTGTTTTTTCGTTATTTAAAAAAAAAAAAAATGCTTCAATTTGTACAATTTGGCGATTTGTATTATCTGACGAAATTGGTCGACGGGATAACCAATTAGTATCCATTTTTGTTAGAAAACAAGATGGAAAATGTGAAAAATTATTAAAAAAGAACTTTTAGTTGAAAATTTAAAAAACAAATATGTCAAATTTTGCTTTGAAAATATATGTATGTATACCAGTTTAATGTCTAAATAAAAATTTTCCAAGGAAATTTTTAGTTATTTGGCTAAATTTATATTTCTAAAATTAAAATGCGCCAAAACATGAAATAGCATTTATGCTTAAATAAGATGCACAAATAATAGGTACTACTTGGTTATCTCGTCAACCAATTTCGTCAAATTATACAAATCGCCGAACTATTGGCCTAATTAATTAAATTGACGTATTTTTTTTAATAACGAAACAACAAATGAATTAATAAAACATTAATACGAATACAAATAAAACTTCATATTAAAAATTACTTGATGGCGTAACGATCACGAAAAAAGAGTTTAAAGTTACGTGAATGTGACATTTTTTATCAACATCATTGGCATTTAATCTTGTAGTTTGGCGGTACCTTTTTAATCGACGGGATAATCAAGTAATACCTATAAATATAAGAAAAATATTGTTAGTTTCAAATAATTATCTATTGAAATAATGTTTCGCGAATCCAAACAAAGCATGGCTTTTGCTAGTTACTTATTATTAAAAATTTTATTATTTTAGTATTATATTGAAAGTTATTGATTATTGCAAAATAAAATTCCAAATTTTATATAATACATTATCTTTGCCTGTTACACAAAGATTCGAGTAACCTTCACGTTGCGCTATTTGAATTTGCCACGTGTTTGGAGTCCTGAATATAAACAATACATTTTCTGCACATCATTTTCTACAATTAAACTCTTGCAGTTCAACTTACAAGGAAGATCTCCATACGGGCATACTCAGAAAATTCTGAAAAAATTACAGAATGTTCTTCTCATATAGTTATATATGTTTGTAAAAATTTTTTTGCCGGAACCCCGATAGAACGTTCGTAAAAAAATAAGAAACATTTCTCTTATTTGGTGATTTATCATAGTTTGGCGACAAAATAAAATTTCAAAAAATACTTTTTTGTGTCAAATTCTTTTTAAGGTAAAAATGCTTCATGTTGAACTTGTTTAAAGAAATTTGATTTATGTAACGTTAGTTTTGTCATCTTTAGTTTGTTTTAACTATATTTCTGTCATAATGTATTTAGAATGAAAATTAACGGTGAAATTTTAAGAATTAAAACAGAATTTAAATTAATTAAAATTGTTTCAATCTCAAAATTAACTCCAATCTAATTGAGCTCTGTCGATTCAATTTTGTTGACTATGGAAACAAATTTCTCTGATATTGAAATGAATTACAACATTCTTCATCTGACCTTTATTTTGCCATACGCTTAAATGTATGCAAAAATACTTTCCAATATGAAAATATTTTTTATATAAGAAATTATTTTTAAAGTGATATAACTAAATAACTGCAGCAAAAGTAACAGAAATATGTAATACAAAATATATCTATATGTCAAACTCTCTCATTTATCAAATTTAATTTCCTTAAATGCTATTTTTACGTATTCTAAAAACTAACCGACGAGAAATTTTTAGGTGCATTAAAATCGTTTGCTTTTGGCGAGGGAAAATGTTGTTCGCAAAATCGCGTGACGCTTTTGTCTTTTCGCGCCAAATACTCGAAAGTATTTTTTTAGAGTTTTTTTTGTAATTCCGCCGCTAAATTTGACTAATCTTTTATTACATACATGAGTAGTTTAATCGGTATTTTTTTCAAAAAATTTTGAGTATGCCCAGTATGGAGACCTTCCTTGTTAGTGTTATAAATTGAACTGACCATCAGGATACAGATGCATTTTATGTCTGAATTAAAATATTTAAACTAATTATGAATCCCAATACAGACTTGACTACATTAAAAAAGAGAAATTACATTTAAAATATACATAAAAATTTTTAATTCAAAAGCAAGAATATACAAAAACTAGTCGTTAGGGTGGGGGGGGGGCACCGTAATACTTAATTATTATGGATATGCATAATATAATTTATGAAAATAAAACACGTGTAAACTACTTATAGAATGCATCGCAATTCCAAAACAAAGTTTAAACTTATATTTAAATAGTTTTAATATGCATAGTAATGCTCTATTAATGAATTGCTGTTGAGCCAATTTCGAAAAATTATAAACCGCCAAAATACTCAAGTAGTACCGGATTGCGTAAAAGAAACATCCTTATATCTCCAAAAATAATAATCATATTAACTAACAATTTACTGCGTTGGTTTAAGCGTCTCTTTTCCAATTAAAATATATCTTTCAATTGAAATTTGAATGAAAAACAGAGATATGAAAAATCGCAGAATGTGGAAAACAGGATTAAACAAATCTAGGCAACTAATAATCCGATAGACTTCGTTTTTATGGAAAATTTATATTATTTTATTGCCTTTTACTTCCATTCCTTAAAATAAAAAATTTCGAAAATTTTTATGTAACTTTCATCAGAGCAACGTTTTTGAGAGTGCGAAAAAAATAGTTCCGAATAACCGAAATTACTGATAGGTTTTGTCCCATTCTTAAATACTAAGTACATACAAAATTTTAAGTCTCTATCTCAATTTATTCGGGAGATAGAGCGTTTACAGAAAGACAGACGGACGGACGGCAATTTTTTTTTCTAAAAATATGTTTTTTTGGAATCTCCAGTGCCCAAAACGTGTAAATCCGTCAATTTTTTTTTCGATTTTCAAAACGATTGCAAGACTTACCCTATACTACGTATGATGAGTAAGTAATAGATATTTCGCTGTGCAACGCAGAACCTCATCAGCACAAATAGCAACAAATACAGAAAATTGAAAATACCCCGGACACAGTCAATGACAAAAATTAAATAATTATTTCAAAAATACGAAATAATCCTCCGTAAACAATTTAGATTCGTTGAGCACATTTTTGAAAAAGGAAAATTAAATTCTAAATTAGTACAGCATACCTTTGAAACGGACCACACCCGATCATTCAAATATTTTTTCATTTAGAAAAATAGCTGCGGTGCTTATCATTATAGATTTTTCATGAAAATTGGTTCACTAGGTATAACCTTTACACATTTAACGAATTTGGTTTAGTTCCGGAGGAATATTTTGTGTTTTTGAAAAAATAAATTCCACATTGACATCGATTGTATCCAGGGCATGTTCAGTATTCTGTTATTTCTGATATTTTAACTCAATAAATAAAAATTATTCTAAAATACGTCCCAAAAACCGTTAAAGTTCAAATACGTTCACATACGTACTACATTAATTTTTCGAATTTAATAATTTTAATATGTATATTAGCATATAATACTAGTAATCGTATTAGAGATTTAAATATTCCAATACATTAATATATGTTTATTGTTATAATGCATGTTAACGCTTCATGATTTAATTACATTGTTTTTTAATACGGTTATTCAATTGGTAAATAAATCCCAACTGTTGTAATTTTCCAAATGGATGAAAAAACTTTGGACCAAGATTCAAACCAAGGATTATCTTGTCTCAAGCAGTGTATGCTCTTCCAATTGAGCTATCCCAGTCGAATCAGAAAGACTAATTCACCCAGCTAACTTTTAACAGTTATAATATCTGGTCAACAGTTATAATATCTAAATTAACTCAATAGAATAAATCGAAGTTTATTTTTAGAACTACAGTAAACGCTACTATATAGTTAAATTATATTATTTTTTAACATAATTATTAAATTTGTAAATAAATCATAATTATTGTAATTTTCAAAGTGGATGAAAAAAAAATCTAGACCAGGATTCGAACCAAGGATACCTTGACTTAAGCAATGGTATGTTCCGCCAACTGAGCCATCCCAGACGAATCAAGAAGGCTAATTCACGCAACTAACTTTTAACGATCATAATATCTGGTTTAATATCTGAATTAACTCAACAGAAAAAAATCAAAGATTATTTTATGAAACTACAGAAAGCGACGCATGCATAATTTTCACATACAGTGGCTTCAAACTACAGTTCAAACTTGTGGCTTCAAAAAATTTCCAGTCAAGATATCTCTGATTGGAATCCTGGCCCGAGCTTTTTTTACCCACATGGAAATTTGCCACAGTTATGATTTATTTGCAAATTGAATAATTGCATTAAAAATTAATCTAATATAACTATGCAGACACAGTTCAATGCAATTCAAAATAATGATCTTCGATTTATTTTGTTGAGCTAATTCAGATAATAGAGCAGATTATGCGATAGTTAATGTTTGGTTGAGTGAATTACGCTTTTTCATTCGTTCGTGGTGGCTCAGTTCGAAACAAGTTGGTAGCTTTAGCCAAAATAAAAAAAAATATATATTGCGACATTATTTTCAAATGGAATGATTTTTTAAATTACAAATTTTTCATTTGACTCATTTTACTGAGAAAAAGTATATCCATGTAAATGGATGGAGAATTTTTTGTATAGAAAATAAGATACACATGGTCTGATAAAGTAATGTGACTGATTCCATAAAATTCATTTATTTGAAGATAATTTTACAACATTTATTATTCTTCAAAATAGCTTTCGTCTGTATTAATACACGGTTTTATATGATTCTGTCACCCATTTATGGCCGCCTAGAATTAAACTGGAATGCTGTTCAGAATGTCCGTTACTTTTATCTACATGCTCTCCAAACTGTCAAAATAACGACCCTTTAAGCTGTACTTTAACCGAAGAAATAAAAAAATGTTAATCAATGACAAATGGAGGCTGTATGGTGGCTTTTGAAGCGTTGAGATGCTGTATTTTGACAGGAACTGGGTTAAATTAAAGAGCCAGCTTGTCACAAATTTTTCGCTTTAAAACTACTTCCGTGACCATTTTATGCACAATCTTTTTTATGTCCAGCACCTCTACATTCATTGAGGCACTCATCTAATGATCAGAGATCAAAAGCCCTTACAATTTAGCCACATTGTCTAAAGTTCAAAATTTTGATGGGTGCGTTCGTTAACGATGTCCTCCTTCGCTCTTTCAAAGCTTTGTGCTACCTGAACATTTGAGATTTGGACAAAAAAAACCCCATCTCCTAGACTTTTTTGTAACATAGAAAATCTCTCAGTAGCCAAGCAGTTTAGTTTTATACAAAATGTAATTGCGTATCGCTGCACGACGCTTTGCTTCATTTTGAAAACTTAACGCTGCATTCAAACACTTGTCGATTTCATGAGTAATTCTTTCACTGCAAGACTGCAAACACAGATTGAGAGTAATGTTAAGCATTGTTTTAGAAACAAACTAAATTTCAAAATACACAAATAATCAAAGTACTATACTAATCACAAATAATCACGTTACTACAGCTAGATTGATAGTAGTTAAGGGACACCTTTTAGGGGATTCGGTAACCTTTGAACTTTTTTAACCCTTTGAGGAGCAAAGCACTTCCATTCTTAAAATGCTAAAATGACTGATTGACACCAGAATGGAAAAACAAATTTATTTTAAAAAGATGAAAGCTTTTCTTCATGTACTTGGTAAGATTAAAATTTTCATTTATAAAATCTGGTGGCAATGTGGCATTTTGCAATAAAAATTAAGTGGTATATATTTTATACCACCGCCCTTCAAGGGGTTAAAATTTTAAACATTTTATGGTACATTTTGACATAATAATAAAAGGACCCAATTAAGGAAAACAATTCTATTCTTCAACATTACCTGCAAAATTCAAAAATTTTAAGTTAAAAAAAGTAAACTTTAAAAATTATCTTCTGGTATAAATTTGATCATTTTCAACTAATTTATTTTTTAAACTATTTGTAAATATGAGTATAATTTTCAGTATCGTATTAATTATAAGTTTATTTGTTTGGGGGAAAAATAAAATTTGCAAATACGTGTAAAATTAAAGAAAAACTGAATTTATTTTTCATTTTTTGTGTAAAAAAAACTATTTTATTTTATTTTAAATATGATAGTTTTATCAAAAAGACCATAAGGAACAAAAACAAAAAATATCAACTCAATTAAAAAAAAAAATGTGTGATGTCATGTTACTTACAACGGCTGTATTACACGCGCTCTTTGTACGGGGCTCCCGCTTGTATCTTTTTTGTGTTGTAAAATTTCCTTGTAGTATCTCGTCCCTATATATTGACACAGACTTGTAAGCAGGCTTTTATTCCGGGCACACAAGTCAGATGTAAGATTTTCAATAAATAAATGAATAAACTCAGTAGTAACGTGGATTATTATTTACTAAATCTAAGATTAAGTCATTATCATTCTCAGAAGATTAGCCACAGCCACATTTATCGTTTAGGTTGAAACTACCATATCGAAATCAACAAAACTAATTTTGTACTATTTTAACAGTGACGGCACGATGCAAGTAAATAAATATTTTTTGCAGTACGTTCTCCAACATTCAATCCTTTTAGGTAGCTTTCATTACAAAAAGTAAAAAGCTACCTATTGCAGCCATCCGGAGGAAAACACTTCCGGAAAATTTTGGTATATTTTCACCGATCATGACCCCCAGACCCCAAAACCACCCTCCGTTCAAATGTTGACATATATATATATATATATATATATATATATAACCATATATATATATATATATATCTGATTTTTGTCATGCGATAACTAACGTATTTATGAACCGATTTGAATGAAACTTGGTATGTACATAGTACATACAAATGTCTCAACCGAGTTCGTTGGTCAGCATCATCCGCCATTTTGTTTCAAAATGGCGGCCATTTTAAATTTTTTAAAAAAATTAAAATTTAAAATTAAATGCGAAAAAATTAAAAGTTGAAAAATATTTTCCTTTTACGTGTTAGAACTTAAAACAAAGATTCCAGAACACTTTTTATTTTGTCTATATCTTAAAAAATGATTGAGTTATAGCACTTTGAATTTTTCTTATGGCTGACATTTTGAAACGATCTGATTTTTGTCACGTGATAACACGCGTACTTATGAACCGATTTCAATGAAACTTGGTATGTACATAGTACATACAAATGTCTCGTCCGAGTTCGTTGGCCAGCATCATCCGACATTTTCTTTCAAAATGGCGGCCATTTTAAATTTTTAAAAAAATTTAAAATTTAAAATTAAATGCGAAAAAATTAGAAGTTGAAAAATATTTTCCTTTTACGTGTTAGAACTTAAAACAAAGATTCCAGAACACTTTTTATTTTGTCTATATCTTAAAAAATGATTGAGTTATAGCACTTTGAATTTTTCTTATGGCTGACATTTTGAAACGATCTGATTTTTGTCACGTGATAACACGCGTACTTATGAACCGATTTCAATGAAACTTGGCATGTACATAGTACATACAAATGTCTCGACCGAGTTCGTTGGCCAGCATCATGCGCCATTTTGTTTCAAAATGGCGGCCATTTTAAGTTTTTAAAAAAATTTAAAATTTAAAATTAAATAGGAAAAAATTAAAAGTTGAAAAATATTTTCCTTTTACGTGTTAGAACGTAAAACAAAGATTCCAGAACACGTTTCATTTTGTCTATATCTTAAAAAATGATTGAGTTATAGCACTTTGAATTTTTCTTATGGCTGGCATTTTGAAACGATGAGTTCTGATTTTTGTCACGTGATAACACGCGTACTTATGAACCGATTTCAATGAAACTTGGTATGTACATAGTACATACAAATTTCTCGACCGAGTTCGTTGGCCAGCATCATCCGCCATTTTGTTTCAAAATGGTGGCCATTTTAAATTTTTTAAAAATTTAAAAATTTAAAATTAAATGCGAAAAAATCAAAATTTGAAAAATAATTTTCTTTTACGTGTTAGAACATAAAACGACGATTCCAGAACACTTTTTATTTTGTCTATATCTTACAAAATGATTGAGTTATAGCACTTTGAATTTTTCTTATGTCTGACATTTTGAAACGATTTGATTTTTGTCACGTGATAACACGCGTATTTATCAACCGATTTCAATGAAACTTGGGATGTACATAGTACATACAAATGTCTCGACCGAGTTCGTTGGCCAGCATCATCCACCATTTTGTTTCAAAATGGTGGCCATTTTAAATTTTTTTAAAAATTTAAAATTTAAAAATTGAAAAATATTTTTATTTTTCGTGTTAGAACATTAAACAACGATTCCAGAACACTTTTTATTTTGTCTATATCTTATAAAATGACTGAGTTATAGCACTTTGAATTTTGCTTATGGCTGACATTTTGAAACGGTCTGATCTGAACGATTCACAATGTTGCTTTAAAATGGTATACACTTTATGATATCGTAAAATTTGGTGACTCTCTAAATCGCTTAAAATAAAATCAGGTTGAATAAAAGATGACTAATTTCTAAAAATTCCTATTAATATTCAGTCTTGACAAAAACTAGTTTCAATCTTATAAAATCACTAATTTTATAAGATTATTTCCACTAATCTGAGCTTAGTGTTTTTGAACAATGTAACTTACCTTAAAATAAATGAATAAATATATAAGTATATGAAAGCTACCTCTTCCTCCCGGCATTGCCGGAAGGACTTTTTCAAATTCATATGATACGAAGTAACAAAAATGTAGTTTTTCATTTTCAATTTTAAATATTAATCTTGCGCACAAATTAATATGAATAAACTTTCTTTGAAGTTATATTCACCAACGGAACATTTACACAACTTTTAGTTATTAATATGGCTATAAAAAATCAGCACTGTCAAAATAGCATGTTTCTAACATCTATGAAATAGTTCGTGAACTTATGGTATCACACGACAGCTATTTTAGTTTAGAATACAGTTGTGCTACATAATATTTTTTGTAAACTAAAAGTAAAAGAATATACTTAAGATATAAAGAAAATACTTGATAGTTTTATTTTTAAGTCCTTTTAAATGTTGTAAAAATTTTGTTTATAATTTCTAAAACTGAACGGCTCAAATGCTAAGGTGTAAGGTGCGTAAGGTGCTCCATTTGTTGCATATAGTAAAATAAAAAATGTAAATAGTGTTTTGTTAAGGAAAAAAAATATTGTTCAAAATTTCTCTCTGTTTTATTGCTGCTATTATACCTCCATAATATGCAAATATCTTGAATAATACCCAAATATCTGTACACAAAAACAATACACTTCTAAACATTTTTATTTTATTTATTTGTTTATTTTACTCAGATTTTTTTACAGTGTCATTTAACACGTCATTAGTATCTTCGTTAAAACATTCATACAATATTAACAGAAAATATGGCAAAGTTGTACACAGTATGCCAAGGTATTCAAAATTGGAAACTACATGTAGCTAGTATATAAACTTTTACACAATTATATAACTGAATGTGAAAACAAACTGAAAAAGTAATTATTTTTTGTATTACATTATGAGAACTACTTACATGATATAAATATATTTTCAATATTACATTAAATCTTCTTACAACCATTTGTTGAAAAGATTTTTAAAATAGAAAGTATTTGTAATTAAAATAATTTTTGGATACATACATAAAGCTTTTGAAAACTTCAAAATTAATATTTATGGTTTTTTAAAGAAGAGAAAAACACAAACATTTAACTCATTTTTCAAAATTTATTTTAAAAATACATTAAACATAACACTGTAGCATATAATAAATAACACAAATATAATACCTTCTAATGCAAGGATAAAAATCCATTTGCCTTTCAAAGTATGAAGTTCTTTAAAAGACATATATTCTGCATAAATATAATAATTTACAGGGTAGATTTCATAAGAAACACTATCCTACTTATTACTGTTCTTACCATTGTGGGACTTTTAAAAAATTCTTCCATAATTTTACATTGTATGTCCTCAAGAACCCCCAAACCACTCCTCTGAAAAGTTTATATATCTATCTATATCTCTATATAACCATTAAATGTAATGCAAATTACTAGATTAAAACATGGAAAATAAATTAAAAGGAATATAATCGATATTTGTAGAACCGTATATACACGTACAGTCATGGAAAAAAGTAAACTCCACCTACTAATTCCTCAACAAATGATCGTAGAAGAAATTTACTGATACCTAATGATTGGAAATAAACAGGGACGTAACTTTAGGGGGAGGAGGGGGTGCCTCCCCTCCCAATATATTCATATAGTAGGGCGCCAAAGAAGGTTTAAGGGCGCCGTCAGGCGCCCGGAAAAAAGGCTTTGTTAGTAGTAATAAGTAATTATAAAATAACTTAATTTGAAATGTAAAATTACAAAATAAATTACTATTCACTTTCAAAACATGAAAAAGGCACTTAATTTTAGACTTGTTACTACCTCTATTCCCCCACTCCTATCCCGAAGAAAATTTATGCATCCAAAATAAAAAATTTCAAAAACAGGCTTGTAATGAATTCCAGGATAGATGTACAGTTATTTCCTTCTTATAGTAGTTGTTGGTCAACCTTAGAAATAGATAGAAAGGGAAAAGAAGTTTGGATACGACTGTAGAGCGTTTGAATGGTTCTATAATATGTTTTAGTACTAGAACGCCACAGAAGGTTTAGAGGTGCAGTCAGGCACCTAAAAAAGAGGGTTTCAAAAAGGGCGCCATGGAAGGTTTAAAGGCGCCGTTAGGCACCTAAAATTTTTATTATTAATGTGGCATTCTTAGATTATTTTTTACACACACACATACACACAAAAAAAGGAAAAAGAAAAAATAATGAAATAGCAATAACGTCATTTGGAATTAATATTATTGTAAATTTATATGAAAATAAATTATGGTTTCAAAAAAATATAGGCCATCCATTACATTTGAGACATTTTAAGATTACTACTAGGCGCTATCCCCAGTGCGAAAACAAGAACACATTCCGGAAATGGACATTGTTCGATCACTACATGTAATGTGATTTTTCGGAGAAAAGCTTTCCCCTTATTCCAATTCAAGGTTGGTGGTCCGCGACAGGGTCTTCTGACCTTAACTATTTTAATTCCCGCCTTATGTCCTTCCTTGTGTGAGGTTAGATAATTTCTTGGCATCACCTACATACATCTTTGTTGTCCAGTATCTAGTGTTGTCAGATTGTACTGAAGCTAATAACGCGACTTTTCAAAACTAGCGATTTTTTTCGTTCAATTTTTAAAATAAAAATAAAAAGCTGTTTTTCGTAGTCGTCCAGAGAGAAGAAATTTAGTCATGAATGATGACTGAAAGAAAACATAAAAATAAAAAAACAGGAACAAAAGAGAAAAAGAAGTTATGAAGCGGAGAAATGATGCAAATTTATGAAAAAGTGGATGAAAAATGATGATGCAGTCGAAGGTAAAAAATGTACATATTTTCCTTTAATTAAGCATGTTCTTAAAGTACAATGTTTACATTTCTGACGCAATTGTCAGTTCATTTATTATCAATCATTGCTATTATTATAGGAAAAAAATCGAATAGCATTCTCAGTTTTCCGGTAAATTTAAGTTTTAATGATTTTTATTATTTATTTCCTAAACAGATAGCTATTTTTTGATTAATGGTGATTTCTGAAACGTATACATTATTAATAATCGACCTAGTTTTAACCCAGGACTGGGCAGGAATGAAGCTTCCCCCAAAATTAAAAGAAATATATGTTTAAGGGTGTACTCGAAAACATGCTTTTCTACCTTCAACACCTCGAAATTTTCTGATAGAATTTTAGACTCATTTTTAAAAATAGAAACATGAAATTTGCTGGAGTGATTTTCGA
Organism: Maratus speculifer; assembly: GCA_964019185.1. NCBI lineage: Eukaryota > Metazoa > Arthropoda > Arachnida > Araneae > Salticidae > Maratus > Maratus speculifer. The sequence continues at coordinate 155,899,151 of OZ025289.1, forward strand.
AGAGATGTACAAGGTGCCATATGATCTTATTTTTTCGCTCCATTTATTAGAATTTAATTGATAAACATTCATTGCTTCAGCGTGGTTCTTTTTTCGTCTCCAGTTCTTCCGCTTCGGAAAATTCGGTTCACAAGGCCCACTTTGATAGCATTTTTCACATTATTTTCTGCCTTTATCAAAATATTGAGATTTACGGCACCTTGTATAGTTTCTGACTAAGAGAATCTGTCAGTCTGATGTATTTAAGAGCAAAAATGAATTCAAAATTAAATGTGAAAATAAGCAATTTGGATCGGAATACACCCTTACTTACAAATGTTTTTCGAAAAAGCAATCAAACATAGTAAGATGCAATCGAATAGAACCAAACAAATATTCAGTTTTACATGATTTTTTATTATTATTATTATTTAGGTTTTTGATATCCACATATTGCATTTTCACAGATTTTATTTTATAAAACACTGTATTTAAAATTGTAACATTATAGTTAAAAATGCATTATTTATGATGGTACTGATTTCATTCTTGCGAGGGTTACTGATCATGTGGTAAAAAAAAAAAAAATGTTTTTCAAAAATATTTTCAACTGAGCAATAGATTTTTTTTTTTGGCTCTATTTTTGTTTTATAATATGATTCCTAAATATAATTTTGTTAAGTTTTATCAATTGTACATATACATTTCAAGTTGTTGTCACTCTTCTGATGGGTCTTTTTTCTGCCTTGCGGTGGACATTACAGCTTAAATTTGATTTATCTGAAAAATAACAGTTTTCAATTAACTCTATAAACATCACGATGTACCGACGTGCAAAGTGAACTCTTCTATCTGAAATTCTAAAATATATGTGTATATGTCTTTATTTTAAATTCAGATTGAAATATTCTATGCATCTGAGTTTTTTGCGTCGCTAATTGCAATTGTGATAAATTACTTTTGACGAAATTTAATGATATCCGGTATTCAGCATACTATTGCTAAATTTAACATGTTGCTTAAGGGGTTAAAAAAGATTTTGTTCAAGTGATTGGATAAAGGGATTTGAAAATAATTGATTTTTGCTTTTAAAGTAGCCATTGTCAAAAGAGAGAATTAAATTTATTTTGAACGACTGTCTTTTTAATGTTAAAAAGTGACAGGAAAAAAAGTATTCGTAAATGTACTGTATAATTAATAGAATAATCGTGAGACCGATTTAAAAAATGCACATAAAAAAATAAGTACTTTAAAGTTTTGTCTTATAATTGCATACAATACAGATTATTTTTTACTTATCTGTATTTACTGGGGAACTAAGATTATAAAAGGGAAAACATGTTATGTTATTCCATTTTACAGAAACTGGAATATTCAGTATATTTGGTATATAGACCACCGTTACTTCCTTGAAAAAGGGTCGAATGTTCATCCAGAGATTTAACATTCCTTTTTTACATAGTTCATTTTTTACTATCACTTCCACCACATTGGTGGGAGTGATAGTAGTGGGCCCGATCTCGGAGGATCTGACCAGAAAAAATTGAAGGCTAAATTCAATTATATTGACCAGTAAGTTTCGGGCAGAAGCTGCGGCTTTGAAACCACTATAACTCTATTGTAATTAACTTTGTGTTCTGTATTTTTATTTTTCTTATAAATACAATTGTTCTTATCATGTCAGGAAAATGAATATTTAAGAATCCAGGATTCGGGTTCTCTTCAAACATTTTACATTGCTTTTTTAGACCTTGAAAAAACAAGAGCTGGGAGAGATATTTTATCAGCACATGTGCATGCATGCTTGAAATGGAAATTTAATCATGGCTGCATCACTTATATCACCTAAATAGATGATATTGCCTTGAATAAATAACTAAAGATAAAAAGTAGCATAACTACCCCCCCCCTCTCCTAAACAATGTGCAAATAATTCAAGGGCGGCAAAACATCAAAAGGCGCCAAATTTTGGTTCTCCCCCCCCCCCCAATAAAAATTTCAAGCTACGCCCCTGGAAATAAAGTCTAGTTTTAAATGATATATATATAATTTGCATGGGAGGACCCTCTACATATAGAAACGAATCCAAACTTTAATTTTTTCATATAGCAATATCCATTTTAATGAGAAGTCTCTGGTTTAAATTATGACTAGACAGCAAATTTTAAATTATTTCAATGATAAGTTTTTGAATAATAAACATTAATTTAGTTCTTCTAATATTAAATTGCATTTTCATGTTTTTATTAATAGAGCCTGAAATTATACTTGATACTTCTGATGTGCAAATATTTATATATCAGTAATATTTAAATAGCTAAATATAAATATGTTGAAATTGCAATTATTGTAATTTTATGGCATGAATTATGAAATTAATATTCGAGAAAAGTATAATTGCTACCTAATTTTTTTATGGATTTAGATGTATTAATTTAGGCTTTATAAAAAAATTACATTTTTCTTCCGAGTAGTTTTCAAATTTTGCTTATAAAACGGCAAAATGATGATTCAAAGGACCGTCTACGACACAGGGCTCCCAAATGGTTCGCGAACTGAACACCGATGTTATTTTACAGAAAATTTCATAGTAAGTTTCTACAGAATTTGCGCTAAAACTAACCGCCGAAGGCGATTATTTTGCAATTTGCAAGACAAATCTAAAACAAAATTTTTTCTTAGAAAATATTGATGTTCATTTGGCGGACCATTTGGAAATCCTGACGATTGAAGTGACTAGATATTTTTAAACTTATACTATCTTGTAAACTAGCAGAATTCAATCACAGCTTATGTGTCGCCTAAGATGCTTTGTCCACTGAAAAACATTTGTGTAACATTACTCCATAAAGTTGATGGCAGCCAAACTTCCACCAAATTTGGGGTGGTTACCTGTTTAACCAAGATAACCAATGTAACATTACACTAATATGTAGTGTTACACCAATAACATGTTTAAATTACACCATTATATAAGAAAAAAATCGCACCATAACACTGGTGGCAGCAAAGCTGCCACTAGTTTTATGGAGTTATGTTACACAAATGTTTTACAGTGTCAAGAAGGAAGCTTTCTAGATTATCAATGTACTACTTTTGATTTGAGATAGTTAATTTCTCGGAAACTTATCGTATGATTTGCATGCAAATTTGTTTTTAATTCTAATTGAAGGGTATAGAGTTTATTTAAGATGTCAGAATAGGGTCCTGCTTTGAAAAAAAGAAAGTTAAGATCTGAAAAAAAGTTAAGATATGTTTTAATATGTAGACGACTCTTACGCAAATTTTATGTACATCACTTAAAAATAGACTTATTTCTAGTCACTTGGTACCAGTAACTTTCTTCTAAGATAATTTTCTGCAGAGTTAGTAGGTGAATTTTTTTCCCCTGTTATTATATATACACATGTATATTTTGCTCGACCGATAAAAGACTCAATTACCCACGGATTGTCTTTAAACTCACCAAAAAGATTGCGATGGCTAATATCTAATAGCAGGGATTGTAAATGGACAAAATTGGATCCAAAGAAGTGGAAATGGGTAAGGTTAAATTAGTGTTTTAGGGAGAAAAAATAATCGTAACTTCGTCAACTCTCAAGATATTGGATCCAATGAAATTTATTATCAATTTTCTTAATATTATCGTCAGCTTATATTTTGACAAGGTTTTCATAGGACAAACTCTTATCGAAAAAACCCAGCATAATCATGATTTTTTTTTATATATTGATAAATAACAGAGTGTAAGTCAAAAGACATCCAATTGCCGTTAAAAAGAACTTTCTTTTAAATTCGAAGAAACCCCAAGCTGTAAGCGCAAATGCTGGTTTATTGTTCTCATGAAGTAAATTTATTTTCGAATCCAGCTTTGTAAGTTTACTGACAGGAAAATTATTTCGAAGAATTAAAGCGTTGGAATATTTTGCAATGCGATCTGCTTGATTTACACTTCCGGCCATATAAGAAATTAAACAAAATGATATGAGACCTCGAACTAGTATAGTGAGATCATTAAATAAACTGGCTTTATTAAATCTCTTAATTAACGATAGCATACCATAAAATGCTTCAAAACTGATATAGAAAAAACAAATGAAAATTGGAATTGTCATTGTAGACTCGAATAATTTCATAGTATTGAGTATTGAGTCATAAATATAAAAACGTGATAATACACCGTTATATGAAACTCTTTTAGAAAAAATTATTTCCGTATTTTTGACTGAATACGTCAAAAGGACCTTTTCAAAATGGATGCAGATAAGAATATAAAGTAGAATGGTGCAGCAAATCAAAGTGCTACTGAAACCAATAATTATAAATGTAATACCATAATACAAGTAATAACAGTCACATTTTGATGAATTAATAAAATTGAAGAAATAAATTTTTATTGATTCATTATATTTGCTCTCACTAATTGGGAATATTTGAACATAAAAAAACATTAGTTGCATAGTAATCGGCCATAAGATGGTAAAAGCAGTTAAAAAGGTAGAATTTTTCATTTGAAAATTAGTTTCTTGTTTTTTCATCTTCTGAAATAAATAGGATATTTTTTCTTTAAATTTATTCATGACGAACCATGAAATATTTCCACTTAAATTTAAAGCAAATGTTGAAATGAACAACTTCGGGGAATAAACAATTGGATAATTCAGCTTAAATAGCATGAACAGGAAAAGAACTAAGACGTACATATTAAAAAATATATTAAATAGTTTCATAAAATGTAGCATCATACATTTAAATCTTGATTTTTTGTTGTAAAGTTCTAAATCTAACCCATATATAATAAAAATATAAGATATGTATATCAGATTTGTATGCGATTGTTTTTTGCGCGCTTTCATTTGTCTCACATTTGTTTTCTTCTGTTGAGCGGGTAAAAACAAAGCAGCATTCATACTCACGATTTCTGATTTCACGATGTCATATGCAAAATATTATCTTCCTGAATATTGGTTAGTAAACTGATAATTTAAAGGTTTTTTTAACAATTGAGTTCAATAATTTTTAAGCTTTATTAAAAAATATTTTTTTGGTTTTGTTTAATGTGAGTTTTTACTTTATGGTGCGGCGACAGTTTTATGTAAAATTTTCAAAACAGAATGATATATGCACTGAAGTTTGAGCGTTTGTTCTTGCCTTTTTCTGCTTACCTGCCTCTCATTTGCTTGAAAGTAGCATTTTATTTCGCCTATGTCATGACGGCGTACTACTAAAAGATGAAGCTGCTGGTAGTTTCAGTTTGTTCTATTAATTACACTTTTAAGTTATTTTATTTTGTTTGGCAAAGTTTGCTGGCCTTTTTTTCATCCGTAAATTTGTTAGTCGTCATTAAAAGGGCTTCTAATGAACTTCATGCCTTCTAGTTATTAAAGTCTTCCACTTATATATTTCCTAATTTAGAGATCACTGCATACTTTGCTAAATTAGTTTTATTGAGAAGTAAGAAAATATAAGAGATTTTAATTTTAATGTAAACGTATACATTTTACTGATTTATCTCAGATTCATTCCATTTTATAATACGAACAGTGGTGGTTTATTTCTTACAGTAAACCATGTCTTACAAAAGAGATGTGCATAAAATATATTTAAAAAGAAAACTTCTAATTTTTCGAAATATCTTTTCAATAATCAAATGATGTTAATAGCTAACATTAATACAAATGCTTTATTAAATTGCTTTACTTCTGTTTTAATAGCCTTATTTGCATACCAGTACGGATTGTTGATTATTTCGTATTGATAGAAAGTGTGAATATGTTTTCAAAATGTTTTGAGACAAATTTCAAGAAGTTTCCCAAAATGAAAATTGTTGAAATTACATTCTTTGTTTTAACACAATATATTATTTTAAAACTATGTTTGAGCAAAAGAAAAGAGAATATATATCATTGGAAAAATATCACACTATTTTTCAGTTCTGGATAAAATACACGAGCGAATTAATTTCTTTTTATGATATTCGTAAAATTTCTTTACGTATTTTTGATCATAAAAATATGTGACATAAAATCTCTTCCTTTATTGTTTCTATGTCTGAATGTTTTTTTTTATAATTACAATATTAAAGTAATATATGTACTGATACTGATGTAGCTAAAAGAAAAAATTTGTAATAAAATCAGTAAGAATAACTTATCACTTCAATTCAAGGAACTTCATTTCATATTATACAACCATATACATTACACATTATCGTCTAAGTTGAATCAAATGTGTGGTATTATAGCTTCTTATTGCAGTTACTACACTCTATTTCGCGGTGCTCTTTCGTGAGATATAACTCAAAAAACGTTTTCAATATGTACGTTGATGAGACACTTCAGTTTGACTAAAATCAATATTAATCACAAGGATCTTCATTTCAAATTGTACAACCATATAAGTTATACATTATCGTCTAAGCATAAACAAACGTGAGATACTAAAACCACTGATGACAGTTCCTTACAATAAATTTTGTGGTGCTTTTTCATGAGATATAATTCAAAAAATATTTCCAATAAATATATTGATGAGAAACTTTAATTTGAAAAGAATCAATATTTAGATTAATCAGAAAAGAAACAATCGCATCCTTTTAGTATTATTAAAATATGTTTTCTTCGGAAATGACGTTTTCTAATAAATATACCAATAATTAAATTACGACTAAGAAATACAATTTTTAGTGTATATACTTTATTTATTTAAGAAATTTATCGATAATGCTGTATTTTTTATGAAAGAAATAGTTTTTGTAATATAAATGGCAGGCTATCACATATCAAAATCTAAAATGCTATTTTGTTCCTATGAAAAATTAAATTAACGCAAAGTTCAAAACATCCACTATAAAACAGAAATAATACTTTGTTGATAATTGAGTCATATTAAAAACAGAGCATTTAAAATATCATATTTTAATTAATTTTCTTATTGCGTCGTTATAACATTTCATGAAGTAGCGATATTGCTTACTTAGCCATTTTACAAGGAGGTTTTTAAATGCTTAATTGATCTTCATTAATCAATTACATAAACAGTCGTTAGTTGCCTCGATCACAATTGATTCGCTTTTAAAATCACCCAGTTAAATAGAAATGAATCGAAACTCAATTACAGAAGATCGCAACTCGTCGTTTATTTATTATTCAGAATTAACTTATGTTTTTAAAGCATATCAACTTAGAGTGTTTTTAGAGTCTGAGGTTCTGAAGCGGGGTTTGGCGAACATAGTTCCTAGGGAGCAGATCCACCTAGTTAAAAAAAATAATTAATTTGTTTTAAAATTTACAAATACTGTAGAGTGCCAATTATTCGGACCCCAAATCACCAGATTGTACAAATAACCGAATCGATCAAGAACCAATATTTTTTTTCGCTTTCTCCAAACTTTTTGAAATAAAACTTCGTTAGGTGCGGTAGGATAAATTCAGCTGGATGTCACAAAATGTAACTGTTAAATAACCATTTCCTAATCCTAAAACATTAAAAGTCGCCAACAAAATCAAAATGAGCAATGAATAAAATCAACTGTTTCTAAATCATAAAAAAATATCCCTTAAATGCGCAAGTGTCCCGCGCATATCACCCTAGAGAGACTTTCACTCTCCATCCACTCGCATTTCTTCGCCCAACGTTCGTATGTATTAAGGGTCGTAATTTGTATGCTTACTTCTACGTAGAACTTTCTAGAAGTTTTGGAGAAAATAAAATTACAAAAAAAAGTTTAATGCAATAATTTCTAAACATGCCAATTTGAAATTCTAAAATGTGCACTATAATTGCAAAACCTAAACCTGAAAAAATGTGAAGGGAAGTTACCTACCTAAAAAACATTGTCATATGCATTTTTTAAGTTGTCAAGTTATCCGGATTTTAGGTAGATTTCGTATGAAATACTACCTATTGCAATCGCACCAATTTATCTATATATCTATCTATCTATCTATGTATTTATCTATCTCTCTCTATATATATATATCACTTTTTTATGGACACGATAACTTCTATAATCCTTCACCAATCTCCACCAAACTGATACATAAAATCAAAGGGGATAAAATCTCGGCTAAGTTCGTTAATGGGCAAAATCGGACAAAAGGGGTCGGAATAGGGGGCGTTTTTGTGAAAACCGAAAAAACGCCATAACTTCTTAATTAAAGTAGATATCGAATCGGTTTAAAGTTTATATTACTTCTTAAAAATGGGTCAAAAGTTTATGCATGACAGATTTTTGATAAATTTAGAATTGGGCTCAAAGGGCGAAAAAACAGGGGTTTTGAGAGAAAAAAATTCATAACTTCGTCAATTTTCCAGATATCAAGTCCAAATAAATTTTTTGTAAATGTTCTTAAAATTATCTAAAACTTTTGTATTTACAAGTTTTTGATAGGACCAACTTTTACCGATGAAAAAAATTAAAAACGGAAAGAAAAAGGGCGGTAAAAAAAGAGAAAAAACATAACTCCGTCAATTTTTAAAATATCAAATCTGATTAAATTTATTTTACATCTTCTCAAAAATATCTACAACTTTTATATTGACAAGTTTTTCATAGGACCAATTCGTATAGCAAAAAGAAATTAAACAAAAATAGGAGTTGGTGAAAAAACCTCAAATCCAAACTGCTTATATTCTGACTCATTTTTAAATTCACTTTTGATTTTAAATGCATCCAAATGGTAGATCCTCTTATTTAGAAACTGTATAAAGTGACACATTGGTCAATTTTCTGATAAAGACAGAATATATTTCAAAAAAGGCTACAAAAAGGGTATTTTGAACAGAATTTCCCAAAGTCATCGACTCTGAAAATTTAAGGAAATATTCAAATAAGAAATTGCGTTTTTTTCTGACTCGTTTTTAAATCCATTTTTGTTCTCAAACGCATACAACTTACAGATCATCTTATTTAGGAACTATATAATGTGATGCATTGGTCAGTTTTTTGATAAAGACGGAATATATTTCAAAAAAGGCTACCAAAAAGGGTATTTTGAACAGAATTTTCGGAAATCATCGTGACTGAAAATTTAAGGAAGTGTTCAAATAAGAAATTGCGTTTTTTTCTGACTCGTTTTTAAATCCTCTTTTGCTCTCAAACGCATCCAATTTACAGATCCTCTTATTTAGGAACTATATAATGTGATGCATTGATCGGTTTTTTGATAAAGACAGAATATATTTCGAAAAAGGCTACCAAAAAGGGTATTTTGAACAGAATTTCCCAAAGTCATAGATTGAAAATTTAAGGACGTATTCAAATAAGAAATTGCGTTTTTTTCTGACTCGTTTTTAAATCCATTTTCCTTCTTAAACGCATACAAGTGACAGATCCTCTTAGTTAAGAAGAATAGAATGTGATGCATTGGTCAGTTTTTTGATAAAGACGGAATTTATTTCAAAAAAGGCTACCAAAAAGGGTATTTTGAACAGAATTTTCAGAAATCATCGTGACTGAAAATTTAAGGAAGTGTTCAAATAAGAAATTGCGTTTTTTTCTGACTCGTTTTTAAATCCATTTTTGCTCTCAAACGCATCCAATTTACAGATCCTCTTATTTAGGAACTATATAATGTGATGCATTGATTGGTTTTTTGATAAAGACAGAATATATTTCGAAAAAGGCTGACAAAAAGGGTATTTTGAACAGAATTTTCCGAAGTCTTCGTGATTTGAAAATTTAAGGAAGTTTTCACATAGCAAATTGCGTTTTTTATGACTCGTTTTAAAATCCATTTTCGCTCTCAAACGCATCCAATATACAGATCCTCTTATTTAGGAATTATAGTGTGACGTATTGGCCAGTTTTTTTTTTTATAAAGATAGAATATATTTTTAAAAATGCTGTCAAAGTGAGTATTTCGCACAAAATTTTCCGAAGCAATCATTATTAAAGAATTAAGGATGTATTCAAACAACAAATTGGTTATTTTATGACTCATTTTTAAATTCAATTTTTTTTCTCAAATGCATTCAACTGACAGTTTTTTGTTATTTAGGAACTGTATAATGTACGGTTTTGGTCGATTTTTTAATAAATTCATAATTTATTTCAAAATATGTTGTCAAAATGGGCATTTGAGCTGAATTTTTCTTAAGATGATTCTGATAAAACCAGTTTTTGCGGAAAAATGAAATTAAAAATTTTTCATAAACGGCCAAATGAAATTATTAAACTGGATTTATCTCCAATCACATTTATTTTTATTTATTTTTATTTATTTATTTATTTATTTTTTTGAAATCAGCATTTTTCGAAATCTACCTCCGCCTATAGGCCCAGCTGACAGAGATTTTTTTTCATTAACCGGCCTATCCGTATAATCAGCCCTTTATTGTAATATTAAATTGGATATAAAAATCTTTCAACAAAATCTTCCTAGAAATTTCGAAAAACAAAAAATATTTTCAAATCTTCTGTTACAGTTACAAGTCTATGAATTAAAAAAATGGACTTTTCATTTATGAACTTCTTATACAATAAATATGACGATTTTTTCTACATTACCGTATGCACTGTCACACACAAACATGTCAAAACTTTTCTCTTGTCTTAATGTCAGATATTGAAAGAAACTGAACAATTAAAAATTTCGTGGTAAGGGTATGTCATATAAAGCATAAGCATTTTCTTTTATAATTGATAAATTTTAAATTCAGTAATTTTTTTCATTTTAAGTTCACTAATTGAAATGTGTTTATTATAACATTATTTATATTTTTACCTTCTTCTATCTTTACAAGAAGAAAGTATTGCATTCATGAAAATTTTCGAAATCCGGTTTTCGACGACAAACGTTTTAGGAGCCAAACAGTCCGAAAGAAATGTTTTTACAAAATTTTTGTCTGTGAGTCTGCCTGCCTGTAAGTTTTTCTTTCTGATTGTGTGCATGTGACAAAAATTTTGTCGGTGCTCTTTTTCAAGGGAACTTTACAAAACTTTAGATTCTGTTAGGGCTTTATATAAACTAGAAATAATAAGTTTTTTGTGTATATCGCTCAACACATTGCACTGCAATGCTGCATTATTGAAAATTTCCACATATAATATAACATGGCGCTGATTACTTTTTGGTTCAAATCGCACAACAAGTGGCGTTGCTATGGTGCCTTATTCGCGATTATCGAAAGAGCTCTATATCAAGAAATAATGCATGAAATTTTCTAGAACTTCAGATTCAGTAATTCCCTGAAAGATATTTGTGTTGTTTAGTTTGTGGTGCAAATTCACCTACAGATGGCGCTACTATGCCGTATTCATGATTTCGCAATAAATGCATCACAAAAACTAATTCATGGATTTTCACCAAACTTCAGATTCAGCTAGTACCCGATAAAAAATTGATCCTCATTAATTTGAGGCACACATCATCCAACATGTGGTGCTGAAAATCCATGCATTAGTTTTTGAAATAGCTCTACCTCAAAAACTAAAGCATGGATTTTCATCTAACTTCAGCTTCAGCTATTAGCTTACGGAGGATGTTGCTGATTAAATTTTGGTTTAAACCTCTTAACCGGTGGCGCTGATATGCTGCCTTTTTCAGGAAGTATTAACAAGCATAAGATAGAAGAAAGTTTTGGACTGCCACATCTGACTAGTTTTATTATGAAATGAGATTTTTAAAAGGACTACGTGTCCTTTGAGCTTTAAAAAAAAATTAAGCATTTTAAGGAACACTGCATTTGGCACTTCACATTTGGCCTAATAATAGACGATTCTGTGAAAAAAAAACTGCCACAACTGCTTGACATGAGATTTCAGCTACATTTATTTAGAACTGTGAGCTAGAGATTATGTGAACGGTAACAAAGTGGTGGTGATGGTTGCAGTTACAGGTATAAAACGTTGAATTTTTCAAACAGCAAAGTCGATTTTTTATCATCGCAAAATGCTAAGCGTATGTCAAAATTCTACTGAGCGTTAGAACGGTACGTGTGTCACACAAAACGGATGCATTATGAATGCACACAAAAAAGGAAGAAATAATAATGCGGTTGGCAAAATGATGCTCCAGGACCCTGAAAATAAACGTTTCTGTATGTGAAGGTGCGCCATACTTCATTCAAATGACAACATTGAGTGTTTTTCGTTTCAGCAATTCAGACATCACGCATACCATTTTGCAATATGGCTGTAAAGCGATCACCATGGTAAAGTACCTTACAAAACCTGTTGGTGTCACTTCCTGAAAAAAAGTACGGAATGAGAACAATTGTATCTGAAATGCCGTATAATACTGTGACTCTGGTGTATTTTTTTAATATGTATATATATATATATCATAAAGGCCAATCGTACTGTGCGTAATGTATAAATCTTTTTTGCGAATGGCAACACTATGGAATTTGAAATGCAATTTCGTATTTGCAATTTTTGCTACTGCAAATTTTTAAACTTATATTTTTTTCCCCCAGTCGTATAGGAAAAAAAATTAATTTTTAAATGAGTTTATATGAAAAATGTATTTTATTTTAGTTTTGCAATATTATTACTCACCCATCATACGTAGTATAGGGTAAATCTTGCAATCGTTTTGAAAATCGAAAAATTTTTTTTGACGGATTTACACGTTTTAGATAGTAGAGATTTCGAAAAACATATTTTTAGAAAAAAAAAAAAATTGCCGTCCGTCCCTCTGTGTGTCTGTCTGTCTGTCTGTAACCGCTCTATCTCCCGAACAAATTGAGATAGAGACTTGAAATTTTGTATGTACATAATATGGAAGAATGGGACGAAGCCTATTTAATATCAGCAACCTCGATTATCCAGAACTATTTTTTTCGGAATCTCGAAAAATTCGTTCTGATGAAAGGTATAGAAAATTTTTCGAATGTTTTTGTTCTAAGGAATGGATGTAAAAGGCAATAAAATAACACACATTTTGCATATAAAACGAAGTCGATCGGATTATTAGTTACCGAGATATTTGTAATCCTGTTTTCCACATTCTTCGATTTTTCCTGATCCTGTATTTCATTCAAATTTCAATTCAGAGGTATACTTTAATTGAAAATGAGACGCTTAATCCAACGCTGTTAACTGTTAGTTTATATTATTATTATTTTTGGAGTTATAAGGATGTTTCTTTTACGCAGTTCGGTATTAATTGAGTACTTTGGCGTTTTATATAATTTGTCGAAATTTGTACATCAGCAATTCATTAATAGATCATTACTATGCATATTAACAATATTTAAATTTTGTTTTGGAATTGCAATGCATTGTATAAATAGTTTTCACATGTTTTATTTTCACATGCCTATCCATAATGGGTGAGTATTACGGTGGCCCCCTCCAGCGACTAGTTTTTTTTTTTTTGTAGTTTTTAATAATTTTTCTAATTGTAGCATTTTCTAATTGTACTTTATTTCTATTAAAAGCAAAGGGAAAAAGGAAAAAATGAGATTTTTATGTTGCCATTTTCTCATTAAAAGGGAAAAAATTCAAACTTAAATAAGTGCTGTGTCAAAAATATCGTCTGTTATAAAACCCGGTGAATTTTTATTTCATTTATGAAATTTCATTTACACTTAAAGGAGTATAAATAGTTTAGTAGATTTAGCTAACATAATCGAGACTTCATATTTAGAATCAAAATGATCAAGTTAAAAATAACAATTTATTTTAAAAGCTGAATCTAGAATGAAGGTGCATATGTAAATTTTGATATGGTAAAATTGATGTAGGGTTTAGATTTCAGGGGAAAAAATTATGATTGAGTCAAAGTGGAATAAATTTTGCTTTTTATCATTTTGGAACACTAGCATTAGAGCCTTAATTGATAACTTTATCATAATAACAGATCTTCGTTATATCTTTACTTTTTACATGCACTATTAAAGTTTCATTTTAACAATTTTTACAACTGAGTTTTATAAAAATAATATTTTGCTAACTTTAGTTTAAAAATTATTTGTTTAACAGTTAGAATTAACACTATAAGATGCATTTTTTATTGTAAATAATTTTGTAGGTTTATTATAAAAAAATAAATAAGCTCCTTCATAAACGTTTTCTTTCGTCGAAATTCGATGGGTTCTATATAAAGAGAAAGAAATAGATTCATGGAATTCATTCAAACTTATTAAGACGTATACTAATATACCCGTTACTATGTGCTATTACACAATTGCAGTTATTCGTGTGCATCAGTAACTATTCAGTAATATAATACACATGAAAATAGAAACATATTAATGGTGTAGACTTATTGAACACATGAGTTACATTTACAAATAAATAACAAAATTTAATCATTATTCACTAGGGTGGGCCGAAAAAAACTTTTTTTCGATTTTCGATTATGGCGGGTGCGGAAAAGTGGTCACTGGTGGCACTCAGTTCATACAAAAAATTTGAGATTTTTTGGACATTTCTTTACCCTGCCGCAAACGGCTTGAAGTTTTGCAAAAATGTTCATTTTTGAACTTTTTTTGAAAAAAGTAAAAAATGTTAAATTAAATTTATTTTGGTTGTATTTACTTGAAAAGGCATATTTAATGAACCAAATGTTTAAATAATATCTGATCATGCATTATTTAATATCTATGTGTATTATAACTTAGGCTATTTTTATAGCTTTTTTGCGTATAATAGGCAAAAGTTGTATTTGTTTGAATCGATCGTTAGTTTCTATATTATTTATGTCTCTTGGTCTTCTTTATATTTTTTCTATGTGTCAAACGTCATATATTTGGGGAAAATACAGCAGTATACTTCAAAAACAAATCTGGAAGGTGAGAAAGTGGTGAAGCAGCACTCTAAGCGAGCGCAATGACTCGTTGTAATACTCAGGGAGTGAAGGACGAAATAGCTGAGAGCCAAAATACGATAAAGGATTTTTACTATTTATCCTTCCTCGCAGTAACCTGCGACATTTGCTCAATGTTAACGTGAAAACTTTTTGTAGTGATTATACAGCGCTTTTTGGGTCGTTTAATGTGTCATTATAGTGTTTTGTGCGTTTTAATACAACGAGTTTAGAAATGGCTAGTATAAAGGGCCATGACAATGCAAAGACACGCAATAGCGTGAAAAGTAACTTTTTGGGGGCGTCATGCATATTGAAAGAATTGCAATTGTCAACTTATGCTGATAATCATGCGCCACTACTACTGGTTGCTTCACCATGTAGAAGTAGTGACAGCAGAGGATACGAATCTCGTCATCGATAAAAACAAATTCAGAAGAGAGAAACAGAAACTTGGAAAGAAGATACAGGCAGAAGAAGTTATTGAAAGAAGGAAAATTAAAAGCATATTTTTTGATGGTAGAAAGGATAAAAGTATATTAAGAGGAAGAAAAATAACAAGCGGCACCGCCGAGAGAAAGGCGAGGAACACATCAGCGCGTTCCGGTCACGGAAAAGAAATAGCAAAATCATTATACAATCTTGCAAGTCACTACAAGTTAGACTTTTCTGAACTGATGAGGTTTCAAGGTAACGGAACGAGGTATCAAGTGACCCGAGTATTCCTAACCAAGTTCAAACAACACGGTGATGTGTTCCTCGCCTTTCTCTCGACGGTGCCGCTTGTAATTTTTCATCCTCTTAATATACTTTTATCCTTTCTACCATCAAAAAATATGCTTTTAATTTTCCTTCTTTCAATAACTTCTGCCTGAATCTTCTTTCCAAGTTTCTGTTTCTCTCTTCTGACTTCGTTTTTATCGATGACGAGATTCGTATCCTCTGCTGTCACAACTTCTACATGGTGAAGCAACCAGTAGTAGTGGCGCATGATTATCAGCATAAGTTGGCAATTGCAATTCTTTCAATGTACATGATACCCCCAAAAAGTTACTTTTCAGAGTATCGCGTGTCTTTGCATTGTCATAGCCCTTTATACTAGCCATTTCTAAGCTCGTCGTATTAAAACGCACAAAACACTATAATGGCACATTAAACGACCCAAAAAGCACTGTAATAATCACTACAAAAGGGTTTCACGTTAACTCTGAAGAAATGTCGTAGGTAACTGAGTAAGGATAAATAATAAGAATCCTTTATCGTATTTTGGCTCTCAACTATTTCGTCCTTCACTTCCTGAGTATTACGACGAGTCATTGCGCTCGCTTATAGTGCTGCTTCACCACTTTCTCACCTTCCAGATTTGTTTTTGATGTATACTGCTGTATTTTCCCCAAACATATGACGTTTGACACATAGAAAAAATATAAAGAAGACCAAGAGACATAAATAATATAGAAACTAACGATCGATTCAAACAAATACAACTTTTGCCTATTATACGCGAAAAAGCTATAAAAATAGCCTAAGTTATAATACACATAGATATTAAATAATGCATGATCAGATCTTATTTAAATATTTGATACATTAACTATGCCTATTCAAGTATATACAACCAAAATAAATTTAATTTAACATTTTTTAATTTTTTCGAAAAAAGTTCAAAAATGAACATTTTCGCAAAATTTCAAGCCGTTTGCGGCAGGGTAAGGAAATGTCCAAAGAATCTCAAATTTTTTGTATGAACTGAGTGCCACCAGTGGCCACTTTTCCGCACCCGCCATAATCGAAAGTCGAAAAAAAGTTTTTTTCGGCCCACCCTATTATTCACTATATTCATATCTAAACAAACGAAATGGCAGAGAATTCACATTTTATTTCAAATATAATTAATTCCAGTTACATTGATTGAAAACAATTTTACAATATATACATTTATATCAAATACTGTGCAATCATACAAAATCACAAAATAGAGGTTCTACATGTCGGATAACGTTAACATTTTATGGAGAAGGAAGAGGGGGAGGTGTTTAACATTTGATATCGCAAAACATGTCTAGTAGGAAGGGTATTTGTCTTTTGATATATTTATTATTTTTTATCCGAACAAAATATTCTTTTTTCTATTAGAACTTTATTTTACTTGAATACAGTCTATGACCACTTTTTTAGTCTGTTATCTATTTTTAGATAATACACAAAATAAAAAAATAAAAAGAATCAAATGTTTATAAATTCATTTCGTTTTAAAATGGAATAACCCAACATTCACACAACTATCCAACATTCATATTCTTCTGCTGTAATTGCGTATAATTCTTTGTTCAAGAAACTAAATTCGAATGTTCATTAGTTATAAAATTGCGGAGAATTTTCTCCACCTGCTTTATTTACAGGAAGTTCATCTTTCATCATGCAGGGTGCAAGTGAAAAAATGTAATGTTATTGTTGAATGAATTATGCATCAAAACGCTAAAAATAAGTACGTTTAAATATTATTTGTTTAACGTGTTATTTGATGTAAATTTATTTCATATATGATAGTAATATTTTATTAACTTATTCCTTTTATTTAAGACAGTAAGGTGTGCGAATATTAAATGTATACTCATATCTGTCTATCATGGCTAAAATAAAAATAAAAAATTAGGTACTGTTAATGATATGAAAAGGGGAGAAGAGGTGTCTGAGGAAATATAAGGTTCCAGATATGATATCGTAAGAGGGAAGGAGTTCAAAATTTGCCAAAATGTTGATAATGATATATGTTGATAATAGAGATGGGCAATATCGTTCCTTTTAAGGAACCGTTCCAGCCGGAACCGTTCACCACAAGGAACGAGTTCTTTGGACTCGTTCCTATTAGAATCGTTCCGAAAAAAAGGAACGAGTTCTTTTGACTCGTTCTTTTTGGAATCGTTCCGAAAAAAGGAACGATTCTGACAAAGGAACGATTTTGAGAAAAAGGAACGATTTCAAGAAAAAAAGGAACGAATCCGTAAAAAAAGGAACGATTCTGGCAAAGGAACGGTTTTGAGAAAAAGGAACAAATTCGAAAAAAAAGGACGATTTCAAAAAAAAGGAACGATTCCGACAAAGGAACGATTTTGAGAAAAAGGAACGAATTCGAGAAAAAAGGACGATTTCAAGAAAAAAGGAACGAATCCAATAAAAATGGAACGAATCCGCGAAAAAAAGGAACGACTTCGAGATAAAAAGGAAGGAATACGGTAAAATAGGATGGATTTTTTAAAAAAAGGTTCCAAGGGAAAAAAACGCGTCCGAAACTATTTTACGAAAAAAGGGAACGAATCCGGAAACAGGGATAACAGATCTCGGAGCGACATGCAATCCCTAATATTTACTATTTATAACTAACTTATTTTCTTACGTATTCATTTTTTTTCATATCATTTCTTATCGTTTGCTTTAATTTTTAAATATTTTGGACAGTTCAATTTGTTTTTAAGAGTTCATTTTATTCATCTGTGTGCGCTATTAATTAGCATAGTTATTTCTAATCCCCATAATATAAGTATTCCCTGACTTTATGATTTATTGTATTAAGTATAATTCCTCTTGAAATTTTGCATTTGGTTGACCTTTCATTTATCACTATAGTTTATCCATGAAATTTTACTGTAGCTTTGGTTTTGGTCATCAGGCTGTTGCGGCGGTCTATTAGATTTTCAATGTAATCATTGCTTTCCCCTCCAAAATCTGTCGTCAAATGACCCTCTATTTATTTTATTATTTTTGCGTAGGAAATTTCTTTATTGATCTAATATTTGATATCGGGGTCTATGATTTGTTTCCTCTTCAAAATTCACCCTAACGTAATCTTTAACTTATATATCGGCCTTCGTAACCGGCCGTTTTCCAAGTTGGTCCATTTCAGTACGATTCCTCAGGAATTGGGAATTT
This sequence comes from Maratus speculifer, assembly GCA_964019185.1. Taxonomy (NCBI): domain Eukaryota; kingdom Metazoa; phylum Arthropoda; class Arachnida; order Araneae; family Salticidae; genus Maratus; species Maratus speculifer. The sequence goes on from OZ025289.1 coordinate 155,917,816, forward strand.
CGGAGTCTGCCCATTTCGAGAAAATTCCTAGAAGTCCATCTATTTGGGAATTAATGGGTGTATTTGAAAAAAAATATTTTTCCACATTCAACAGCTCGAAAATATCCGATAGAGTTTCAGACACATTTTTAACCCTTCCCGGCACACTGTGCCCGGTCTGGGATACCTAATTTTAATTCCAAACTTGCAAACGGCACCAATAACATTTTAGTAAAATTTTGCTTTTGCAACAAAGGTTTAAATTAAGGAATTCAAAATATCTAAAAAAAATCGTTTGTCAATTCCGGTGTCAGTCAACATTTTCTTATTTTACTAAGAGATTTTGCCCGTGCCGGAAAGGGTTAAAGGTAGATACGTGAAACTTGCTGAGGTGATTTTTAAAGAGATGTATAAGAAGCCGCGTGATTTCTTTTTTTTTCGCTCAATTCGTTAGAATTTGATTTATAAACAATTATTTTCTCAGTATGACCATTTTTTTCGTTCGCAGATCTCCCTCTTCAGGAAATTCAGTTCAAAACGCCAACTTTGACAACAGTTTTTTTGCAATTGTAAAAAAAAAAAAAAAGGACAAGGACGGCGCATTGTGTACTTTCTAAGAAAGAGAATTGCCAGTTTGAAACGTTTGAGAGCAAAAATGAATTTAAGAATAAATCAGACAATAAGCAGTTTGGATTGGAATACACCCTTAACCCCTTCGTGACGGGAGTATTTTATGAAATTTTTAATGTATTGTCATCTTTTTTTAAAAACAGAAATTTGTGCCTTATGAAATCGAGAAAATGCTCCGATTAAATAAAGCTACTTTTGCAGTAAAATTTTACTGGTGGAAATAAACAAGGATTCTTAGGCTTTTTTGTGGCACGTATACGTGTCGCTCATCCTAAAGGGTTAAAGCTAAATATGAATAGAATCTTTTACATAATCAAATTCAATATTTATCGATTTGGAGAGACATAATTGGTTAAATGGAGTGCATATGACAGCCTTAGTATGTATATAACAGTGTGCTTCCTAACTGAATCATCAATGCGGAGCCGAAACCGAAATGCCTACACCTAAAATTATAAAATTTTAGCTGTTACTACCTACTATAATATAAAAATCCATTAAAGAAATAGTTTCTGAAATTCAAAGCTTAGTAAGCTGAAAATGGGATTGTAAGTTTCTGAAAAAGGATACAAATGAAAATCCAGGATATTTAAATTTAGAAATTGCACATAATTAAAACTGTGGTTTTATGTAGTAAGAAAGGAAATTATATTTAGTTCAATAACGTAACTAATTTTCTTCAATTATATATTTTAAGACAAATAAGTTTTGAAATACATAAAATAAGTAAAAAAATAAAAACTACAAAATACAATGTTGTTCAAAAGAATTTTATTTCAAAAATAGGAGCACACAAAATTTGCTGATTTAGTGAAATCATAAAATGATACGTTGCAATAAAAGCAAGGCTAAAATGGTAGTACAACAAACAATTCAACATTATTTTTTTTATAGTAAAGAAATTTAACATATATAATATATAGCTGTCATGAATAGTAAATTACTTCTAAAGTTTTCATTTATTGACGGTAATTAAAATATTTTAGAAACAACCAAATTTCTTTAATAATTTTTGTTTATGAAGTTAGGTTACATAAGCTAAAACATTTAACAACGTTTAAACACGTAAATATGTACAGTATCATGACATGAAAAAAAAAAAAAAAAAAAAAAAAAAAAAAAAAAATCCCACAATGGCCGTTTCGAGGATTGCGTGGATCCCCTTCCTCAGTGCGTAAAAAATAAGATAAAATAAAAGATTAAAATGGATTCAAAGAGCACCTCGGTTATAGCCCCGAGTAAAACTCTGAAAACCCCTGGTATAATCCCGAAAAACTCAGGACTATAACAGATGTTAGGGGGCTACTTCAGTCAAATGGGTTCACTCAAAGGAAGGTCAAATGGACCCGTTTGCTAATGCTAATCCTGTGCAAGAAATTTATACAGATATCTCAGCTGTATTTTAATATTTTTATTTTATTTTTTATTTTTTTTGCATTGGATAGCTGAGATCGATCTGTATTCAAGTCGTTGTTTGCTTTTTCGATTATATTTACAGATATTTTTTATGCGGGACTTTCATTTTCAGAACCGGTTTAGAAAGGGAAAGCACCCTTATAAAAATATCTGCAATCAAAATTGAAAAAATAAAAAACGGCCTGCATTTTGACCCATCTCAGCTATCCAATGAAAAAAAAAATCATTTAAAAATATTGAAATGCAACCGAGTTATCTTTATAATTTTTTTCCATAGGATTAGCATTAGTAAGCGGGTCTTTTCATTTGACAGAAGTAGCCCCTTAACGGGGCTAAAAAACATCGTTCTATTTTAATCCTTTAATTTTTTTCCATACTAAAAATAAAGTTCCAAGAATCATCTAAATAGACGTATGGGATTTTTGTATCATGGTATTGTACTTATTTATGCGTTTAAACGTTGCTAAAAATTTTAGCTTGTGTATTGAAATTCACACAAAGTGATTGTTTTATGTGCTTGTTACGCTAAGGTTTTATCAGAGAAATTTGCTATAACCGAAATATTTTTCAAATAACTAGAAATGATCCAAAAAAATTTTGGACACTTAAACATTTAATAATGTTAATGTTATACAATCATTTTCTGCTCTAATGATTTTGTTAATACATAATAAGTATTATTGAGACATGTGGAGAAAAAATAAGAATGTTAGGAATTATAATACGTAAAAATAAAAATATATGCTAAATTAGCAGACATTTGTAATAATAGAATTTTAATGCAATAGTGGAAAAAAAAACCTAAATTAAAGTAGTTTAAAACACAAAAATAATACAAAATGCAACTACAATAATTTTTTCCGAAATGTTTTAGAATATGTCAGGGCTTAATTTGCGCCGGAGCTCAGGTACGTCTCTGTTTTTAAAAAATATTTAAGTATTGGTTGGAATTCACCAGATCTCATAAATGTAGGGCTCCGGAGCCCAGTTCAATGGAGCTTTTTTTGTATCATGGATACTGCCCATTTTTTAACTCTGCACATTTCACTTTCTTTTCTGTCATTTTCATTTGCAAGTGGATCTAACTGTCATGTATTATTATTCTGATAGAAAGAAATCGAGCAGTGTTTCCTCTTTTTTTTTAATAAAAGCATCGAATTTTTCCGATAGCGGTGTCAATTTTTTTATTTTGTTTTTTAGTTTTTGGACTCGTTACAAAAGATTGATAAGCGGAAGGAATCGATTATAGTTTAAGATATGCACCTTTTAAAGAAAATTGAAAAATGTTGTTCCATTCTACAGCATATAAATATTAATTTCAGTGAATTTCAAGCATTTTTTATAAAAATGCATAGCTATGTGACTATTTTTTTTTTTTTTTTTTTTTTTTGTGTGTGTGTGTGTGTGTGTGTGTGTGTGTTAATGCTATTTCTGAATCATAAATCTTACCATATTTAATACCAGAATTCTGCGATTAATTACATTAAAATTAGAAAATACTTCTATCGGAAGAAGTAATAAGTAAAAAGTGGAATAGTTGACAAATAAATATATGCTGATAAATATATTTAAAATTTTTATTTTTCTAAAAAAAAAAAAAAATGCTTTTGCAAATAATATATGAAATCTAAATATGCCGATTGGAGTCAATATGGGGAGGGGGGAACGCTACAATTGTTAGTATTGCAGATTATTAGGATTCCGGTAATTTTTACTTTCTCATCATATGTGGTATATGGTAAGTCTTGCAATGGTTTTGAAAATCGAAAACAGAAATTGACGGATAGTGAAGATTACGAAAAACATAATTTTAGAAAAAAAACATGCCGTCTGTCTGTAAATCTTCCGAACAAATTGAGATAGAGACTTAAATTTGCTATGTACTTAATATGAAGTAACCTCGATTATCCGGAAGTGTTTCTATCGGACTCTCGAAATATTCGTTCAGATGACAGATATTATTGAGATATTTGTAATCATATTTTCCAAATTCTACGACTTTTCACGACCCTGTATTTCATTGAAATTTCAATTCAAAGATTTATTTTAATTGGAAATGAAGCACTTAATCCAATGCAGTAAATTGTTAGTATAATTGTTTATTTAATCCGTCTGTCTGTGCACGTGTCTGTCCGTCTGTCTGTAAATACTCTATCTCTCGAACAAATTGAGATAGATACTTAAAATTTTGTGTGTATTTAATATGTAGTAATGAGAAGAAGCCTATTGAATATCAGGAAACTCCATTATCCGGAACTATTTTTTAGGACTCTTAAAATATTCGTTCTGATGAAAATTTATAGAAATTTTCGAATTTTTTTATCTTAAAGAGTGGGTGAAAAATACAATGAAAAACATAAATTTTGTATAAAGATTAAAGTCACTCGGATAATTATTTGCCGGAATAATTGTATTAATATTTTCCACATTCTTCGATTTTTCATGATCATTCATTTCATTCAAATTTCAATTCAAAGGCATATTTTAATTGAAAATGAGACACTTAAACCAACGCAGTAAACTGTTAGTTAACATAACTATAATTTTTGGAGTTATTAGGATGCTTCTTTTACGCAATTCGGTATTATCCCGTCGATCAGAAAACTATTTCCAAACTGTAAGATTAAATGCCAATAATGACTTCATAAATGTCACATTCACTTAACATTAAACACGTTACATGTGTTTGTTACGCCATCAAGTGATTTTTAATTTCATATTTTATGTGTGGTACTATTAATCTTTTACTAATTTATTTGTTATTTCGTTATTTAAAGTAAAAATTATGCTAATTTGCATAATTTAATAATAGTTTGTCGATTATATGTCGAAATGGGTCGATGAGATAAACAATTATAGTATCCGTAATTCCGTAATGGAGCATTACGAAGCATTGGAAAAATTAAATATACTTTAAATTTTATTTTGGAATTGTGATGCACTTGAAAAACATACATAAACGTTTTATAACTTTAAACATGCTTATAGTAAAGAAAAAAAAACTGAGGAAAGTTATTTTTTAATTGAAGTGGATTGTGGCATTTAAATGGAGAGTGGTGTAATAAAATCACTTTAAACTGCATTTATAATACTCGAATCTTTATAAAAACTTAATCAGAATGCACTAGCGATAATAAAGCACAATTAAAACAAGAAATTATAAAATCGAAATTTTCGTTTTTTTCGCCGAATAAAGAGCTGGCGGAATCGTTTTAAATTCTCTAACGGACCGGGATGGCAGATTTAGAATAGTTTTTTCAACGGGCCGGGCCGACAAACAACATAAACGGGCCGGACCGGCAAAAAAATTGAACGGCCCAGACGGGCCGGGCCGATTAAAAAAATTTTCGGGCCTATCGGCCCGTTCTGAAGATTTGAGCTGGAACGATAAAATATGAGCTATTTTATATGGTTTTAACGAGAATAAGTATAAATGTACGTCACGAGCCATACTAGTTTGACAGCATCAATATAAAAATGTACAATGTAGAGATCAGCATCGGAGAATTACATTGTGTGCAACTCGTTTTAATATTTTTTTAGCTGACTCATGCCGGTCCGAGATCAAGCTCGCATTATTTTTCTACATATAGACTGGCCGGACCGGAATTACACTTAATTGTTCTCAAGATCTGTAGGGCAGAAAACATGATTTGTAAAATTATTAACAGCGATAAAGAACTTATGTTAGCTTTATCTTCGGATATATACTTCTTGATGGTTTTTAAATTAATTTCTGATTAATTTTAAATTGTAAAAGTATAAAAGTGATAAGCTTAATTATTGAAGGGATTTGGAATCGAATAGCGTTTTTTATTTTTGGTAAATATGACCTTTGTATGACCTTTTTGTATGACCTTTTGAGTCTGACTTGTATGACCTTTTTGAGATGTAATAGTTTCTCAAATGATTGCAGGTTTTTCTCCCTTCCCATGCTATCGCTTCCGGAAATTCTATTCAAATCGCAGTGACATATAATTATGACAGTATTTTATTTACTTGTAGTATTCTTAAATTGCTTGTATTTAAAAATAGATAACGCCCCTCGATTATATAGTTTTTGAATAAAGATACCTGCTAATCTTATGCATTTCTGAGAAAAAAGTGAATTTAGAAATGTATCAGAAAGAAGCTTCTTTGAATTTAAGAATGAATTGGGATTTAAAACCTTTAATAAAATGATATAGAAATATTTTTATAAATTTTCTTTTATCAAACATCTTCAAAAGTAACGACGTTTTTAGCTTTCTTTCTTTTTTCTTTTATTCTAAGCCATATTAAATTTTTAATGAATCTTTATTCGAATGTTGATAGCCTAAGAGTCTAAGTATTCATTAATGTTGTTAATGTGTATTTCCTGTAAAATGTATTGTAAAATCATTCCATAGATATGTATGCAGTATTCTTTAAAAAAATCTTAATTATATGATAAAAATCTGATTTTTTTTTTAGAAATTGTAGAAATTGTAATGGGCCAAAACGGGCCGGGTCTATTTTCACTGATTTCTGTACGGGCCGGGCCGGGCCGGGCCTAAAATATAAAAATTTAAACGGGCCGGGCCCAGGCCGAACTTTTGAGCTTTACAACGGACCGGGCCGAAATAAATTACCTACGGGCCTGAAAATTCCGGCCCGTGCAGACCTCTAGATATAATGCACAGTTGTAGTTTATTAAACGTTTATCCCCTCCTACAACTTTAATTTCTTTTCTCTTTCTTTCGTTTTTCTTCGTCTCCCTTCCCCACCCGATTTTTTTTTCATGCACATTTGAAGGATATTTGGGCAATACACTTTGCTTTAATAAATCAAAATATATCTTATTTTAAAATAAAATCGGTCCTTTCCGGAATGGTTTCATTTCGGAACTAGTCCAAGAAATCGTTCCTTTTCGGAATGGTTTCATTCCGGAACTAGTCCGAGGAATCGTTCCTTTTCGGAATGGTTTCATTTCGGAACTAGTCCGAGGAATCGTTCCTTTTCGGAACGAGTGCGAGGAATCGTCCCTTTTTGGAATGATTTCATTTCGGAACTAGTCCGAGGAATCGTTCCTTTTCGGAATGGTTTCATTTCGGAACTAGTCCGAGGAATCATTCCTTTTTGGAACGAGTCCGATCAATCGTTCCTTTTTGGAAGGGTTTCATTTCAGAACTAGTCCGAAGAATCGTTCCATTTCGGACGAGTGCGAGGAGTCGTTCCTTTTCGGAATGGTTTCATTTCGGAACTAGTCCGAGGAATCGTTCCTTTTCGGAACGAGTCCGATCAATCGTTCCTTTTCGGAATGGTTTCATTTCGGAACTAGTCCGAGGAACCGTTCCTTTTCGGAACGAGTCCGAGGAACCGTTCCATTTCGGAATCGTTCCGAAAAGGAACGAATTCTTTTTTACAGACAGGAACCGTTCGTTCAGTTCCACCACCGGAACCGTTCCTTTGGAATCGTTCCTCAACAAATGACACATCTCTAGTTGATAATGATATGTATAGTTCATACTCCACTGAGCCAAATGCTAAACGTCAAGTTAATTTTACCAAAATCAAGACATTTGAAAAAACAAACAAAGTTAAGAATGCTTCAATTACCCCACTAAATATAAATGTTGCTATTTCCGCATGACAACTAACCGTGATATTTGCTATTCAGTACTTATAATTCACAATTATGTGATTTTTTAAACTTTAAAATACTTCGTCACATAAATAATATTACAGGAATTAATAAATATCCACATTTCCAGAAAATAAACAAATTACATGAATTTAAAATCAAAGATTTATTTAGATATGTTTTTTAATAATTTTTTAAACGTATATTTTGTAAATTAGATTCAATCAGTAAATTTGCATAGAATATGTTAGAAAACAATTTTTAACTACAATATTAGCAGTAACTCAAGCTATTATATACCTCGATAGTACATTATAAAACTGAACTGCAATACTTGGATCTAAATTCAAAGAATATCCTATATAAATATATGAAGAGAGAATTACCAGGTGATTTAATGAATATCCACACTTTATAGTGATTTTTAAAAAGAAAAAGTAAAACCGTGTTATTATTTGGAAATGAAAAATAACAGTATAATATGAGAATTAAACAGAAATATGTGTTTTTAATATGAGATCTTTCAGATTTACGAATGATATGGAGATGGTACGATAGCTCATTCCACACTCTCACAAAATGTCCGGTGTGACAAGCTGCAGATATGTATGCACTATATTTTTCATCATTAGTTGATAGCGGTTGCAAAAACATCTGAGATTTGATGAGGCTCATAAAAAACCATGCTGAGAAAAGTCTGAAATGGGTTATTGTATCGTCTCGATATTGTTCGTATTTCTTGAGGGGATCACATTGAATACTTTTATAATAATACAACAGCGGACAGAATCGAGCACAATAAAGAACCTTTATTTTATGTAATAGTACAAATAGGGGAATCTATTGATCCATGTCTACCGGAAAAGAAGTAGTGCTTGAGTCCAAAACTTATATCACTAATGGTTGCTTCGTAGGTTTAGCATTGTGCTTTCCTGCTCCCAGTTTTACATGTTTTCATACCTTTAATTGTAGGACAAACGTAATGATAAACGAACGATTAAACTATTAGTGGCAATAATTTTTGGCTTATGAACCACTCAACTTCCAGTAGGCATGGATTGTTAGATTTCCCTATTTCTGCTCTTCTATGAAATAAAGGTTTCTTTCGTGTACTGTGTACCTTTTTTCTGCGCTGGCGGCTCTTGGACTATAACTGTGTTGAATTTAAGCTTCCAACTGTTACTTTTGATTTCCAATGAACAAAAATGTCGTACTTTTTCGTTTTCTTTTAATAGTTCTGTATAGTTGGGATATATATTTATATTCACCCTGCAGATTTTTGGCATTTAACTGAACTTATTAAGAACTATATTGATATACGCATTACTATGCACTATTACAGAACTTTAATTATTCCAGGATACCGATAATTATTAAATAATATAATACTAGTGAAAATTTAAATACGCTCATTGATATAAGTTTATTCAATATATGAAATATATTTGCGAATACATATCTCAAAATTTTAATCATTTTTCACTTTATCGGTAGTATAATAAAATATTCTTGGATTCAATTTACTTTTTATTTCAAATATTATTAATTCCACAAAAATTAACATTGAAAGAGGTTTAAAATAGATGCATTTTCACGAATTAGTATGCAATTACACAAATGTACAAAGTATACTAATACTTCTAATGTTAAACTTCACATTAATTATACCAAAATCAACACATTTGAAACCAAAAACTTTAACAATGTTTTAATTATCACAACTAACATATATACTGATATATTCAATATCAATTAACAGTATCATTTGATGTATACAATTTTTGCAACTAACGCGATTATTTACAAAGGTGCTAAACTCTGAAATGCTGCATCACACAAATAACATTTCAGGAATTATATAGCCAGTGATTCTACAAATTAAACTAATTTCTCATATTAACCAGTAGAGAGATACTTTCTTTAAGTAAAACTATTCAGAATATAATGTGTACAACAATGCAATATATAGAGTAAATATTGAAATTAGTGCATAATATTTTTAATCCCCAAGTATATCAATATTCCATGCAATAAAACAAAAAAAGATTATAATCAAATATTCTGAATATATATATGTATTATATAATTTGTGTTATACAATTCAGCAACTATTCGAGGAAACTAAAAAATACATATTAATTTTAATATACAATGATAACTAGAACCAGACTATAAATTATTGTCAATTATTGATTAATTTTTACATAAAAATGTGGTATAACGCAAATAATGGTCTTAATGAAAATGAGCATTCCACTCTCAATGCAAAGTTATAAACAAACATTTTAATAAGACTTGATGTACATAAAAATATAATTATGCAACACTTCTGCAGTTCAATAATATAAAAAAGCTCTATTTAAAAGTTTTTTAAGTTCAATTATGGTTAGCTACTTAGGGATTTTTTGTAAAACTAACCTATTTTTTCGGCTAAAGTCTTAAGACTTCACTGTTTATTTTTTTGTAAAAACAGAGAAGACAAAGCGTGACTCTCTAAATTTTAGCTATTTCTCGGATAAATGCGTTCTTCTGAGTCACATTTTAAAAACATTTTCCTTGTGTTACATCTAATTCACTGTAGGGATTTCTATGTCTGTATTTAAAGATGTTTCTATCTTTGTAAAATCTTGTAATTCAAAATACAAACTTTTAAAATTATTTTGCAATTTTATTAGAGATATTAGAGAAGAGAACAAAATTTAAAAAAAAGGTTTCTTAAACTTAGAATAATGCAAAAAGAAAAAAAGCATCTCCTTGGAGTTAGAGGGGACTTTTATTGACAATCACTTTGCAGTTGCTCCCTTCACATGCCAGAGCTTAGAAATATTGAAAGTAAATTGCGTAATATTATTTCGAAGTTGTTATTATTATAACAATACTATTGTTATTATTATTATACCATTGGAAAAAGTGTTACAAAAATATATTAATAATTTAAAAACATATTATAATAAATGAATAAAATAATGAAATCTTAAAAAATAACTTAAAAATAATAAATTACTCTTTTTTCTATTTATTTTCCTTTTATTATTTATTTAAAAAATATTTTATAAAATATTGGTGCATTAAAAAATAATGGGCAACAATTTCGAAAAGTTCTCTAAAATGTTGTTGATTTAAAAAAATAAATTGGATTCAAAATTTATATAAAAAAAATCCATTGAACTTTTTTTACTCACTTTTCACTAGTTAAATTTTTTGCTAGTTAAAAATTACTAGTATTTTTTTAACTAGCTAAAAAATAAAACACATATATATAATAATTAGCTTTTTTTATGTCGCTCTAAAATAAATTAAAATTAATCGTTTGCGAATTTTCTAAGGAATATATTTGAAGCGTAATCTTAGAAATGCACAAGCACAATAGATTTTTCTCAGGAGGATAATAAAAGAAATAAATTGTACTCCAAATAACTGCTTCTATAGCGAAGTCACCGAGGTGTTTCTCCCGTGTCCAGAAGTCTGGGACTCCATGACAGCTAGAAACAAATTGTGTAAAAACTACATGGTACAATAGTTCAAAATTGTTCAACATGTTTTGATTCTTTGAAGTTCACTGAGGTTTGAGTGATACACTAATTTTGAAAACTAAATTTAATCATTATCAACAAAAATAATTTTAGAGACCCTTGTGTATTTTTAAGAATGTAAATTGAGAAATTCTATTGTAAATTTACTGAATAACTTCTCTGTTATTTACCAGAATCTCGACCTTTCTAATTTCTGTAATTTTTAAGGTAACGGATTATCCATAGATTTCCTTAAATTTCTCAGAATTTTCTTTAATGGAGTACACTTTTTCATCATCCTATCAGTCATGAAACTTGGAGTTAGAGCTACCTATCTTGTAACAGCAATAATATTATTTTTGCAAATGCTTCTATGACAACACTTCCATTTTTAGCATTTTCCAAAAAAGTTGAAAAGTGCTTATGCATCCGGTTTCTGTCCGTCTGTACATGCTCTAACTCCTGTAAATGTACTCGGATTTTTATGCAGTTGATAAAGCTTATTTAGGGTCACAGAGGCATGTTTGGTATTGCATATGAAGTATCTCCGACTAATGATTCATTCACAGGGACACTCAAAAGAATTCGATTATACTATGGTATATAGGGGATAATCGTCTGGAGAGCATTTTAATTACATGACGCTATTCCAAATGTGTTGAAAGTTACATAAATCATTGAATTTCGCAAATATCATGTTAAAACAGAGCATTCAAAGCATTTTTTTTATTAAATTATAGAGTCACACAAAAAAAATCGATTAGAGTACGGTCTGTGTGTAATAATTGCTGGAGAGTACATTTTAAAATATTCACTATACGCACTTAGATTTAATTAGTTTTTCGCATATTGCTTTTATGTATAAATTCTATACCTCATATACAAGCCATGTTGCTAATAGATGCAGAACTCTATATAAAATATTGGGCTGTTAAAAGATTCGGATAATTTTCTGATTGTAGATGGGAACAGCTGAACTTTGGTTTTGAAACGCGTTAAACATTTCCATATGGTGAAATGAGATAATGAAATGAGATTTAAATTTTTTAAACGGTGCAATTTTGTTATGTTATTCTGATTGTGCTGGAAAGTGCTTCATAATCTATGCTTTATGCATCATTTTCTTTCTTGTTTTATATTTAAATCATTTTTATTATTTACAAGTTTATACTTATAAATATTATTAGACTGTTCACTCTACAAAATAATATCTTTATCTTCTGCAAAATCAGTTAAGTTAATACGGAATCACTCGGAAGAGTGAAATATATATTAAAATATATGCTGATTTTTTTTTTTTTTTTTTTTTTTTTTTATCGGAAAGAAAACTCTTCAGATTATTAAATCTACTGTCAATATTTTCATTAAAATATTTCATATATAACATTTATTCATACATAAACTAACAGATTTAAATATGTCATAGTTGTTATTGCAATTTTCAAGAAATAATTTTGAACTGGCAAGTAAGAACATTATTTTGAATGCTATTAATTTACTGCATTATATGTAATGCAATTTCTACTCTTCAATATTGATAAATAACAGAGTGTAGGTAAATATACATCCGATTGCAGATAAAAAGAAACTTTTTTTAAACCCAAAGAGTCCCCAGGCTGTAAGTGTAAATGCCGGTTTATTATTCTCATGGAACAAATTCAGTTTTACATCCAGATTTGACCGATTGCTCACAGGAAATTTATTTCGAAGCAAAACATGATTAAAGATTCTTGCTTTTTTATCTGCTTCATTAACTTTAATTGCCATATAAGAAATTATAAAAAATGATAGGAAACCATACATCAAGTTGTTAAATACTTTATACGGCTTATCATATTTAATTTTCTTGATTAACATTAGCATACCACAAAATGCTTCTAAAACGCTGAATGAGAAAGATATTAAAATTGAAATTGCCATGGTAGAATCAAATAATTTCATAGTTTTGAGTAGTGACTCATAAATATAAAATCGTTTCACTACGATGTTATCTGAAATTACTCTAGAAATATTGATTTCTTTATTTGTGATTGTATATTTTAAAAGGACTTTTTTAAAATGTGTGCATATAAGAATATACAATAGAATTATACAGCTGATAAAAGTTTTAGTGACTGCAATCCATAGAAATGTAAGCACATAGTAAAAGTAATAACTGTTAATTTTTGACACTTTGATTAAATTAAAAAGATAAGCATCACTGTATTTATTACAACTGTTTTCATCAAATGGGAATACTTCAGTAAAATGACATACTATTTGCATGAAAAAAGGACATAAAATAGTAAAGAGGTTTGAAAAGAAAGAAATTTTTAATTTAAAATCCATTTCTTGCTTTCTGATCATTTGAAATAAATGTGACAATTTTTGTTTAGATTTATTAATTGTGAGCCACGAACTACTTGCATTTAAAAATAAAACAAAAGCTAAAAAGTACATTTTAAGTGTAGGTGAATCTATACCTAAATAAACTAATTGAAAGTTCAAGAAAACTAATACAAACAAAGTGTATACAAAATAAAATGTGATAAATATTCTCATAAAGCAAAACACCCCACGTTGAAATCGTGATTTAGTTGATAGATTTACATCTAATCCATACACCATGAAAATATAAGATATGAGAGACAAAGGGGTACATGATTGTCTTGCATTCGAATTCTCAAAACTCACGTTTGTTTTCGTCGATGGAATAGCTATAAACAAGGCCTCTTTCATATTTCTAGTTTCGAATTAAGTGGAAATTTTATAAGAAACAGTCTCTATTGAAAGAAGGGGGGGGGTGTAATATTTTAGAATGTTATAAATTTAATTCTGCTTGTATAGTTGTATTACTCTCTTAAAACTCAGCTACGAAATAACTCAAGTTGAGCCAAAATTCACTTATCTCACGATTTGAAAGACAATTTTTTAAAAAAGAGTTGAAACAACTCGATCGAACTAGTTGTTTTTACAAAATTTAAAACGAGATGACTAATTTAAATAAGCAATTTAAATCAAGATAAATAAAATGTTACAAAAAACCCCGCATTAATGATCCAATAAATTTCAGCATTTCCCTGGGAAGTCAAATCCAGTATTTTATTTTAAAAATGTAAAGGATATTATTAACCTTTTTTAATATTTTTATATATCATATATATATATATATATATATATATATATATATATATATATATATATATATATATATATATATATATATACATCTATTTCAAGTTTTCTCTTAGATAAAATCTTTATATAATTATGATAACGCTTATATTATCAAGTCTTGACACTAACATGTACCTTTATTGAATTTAATGATTTCCGTATTTTATACATTTCGAAAAGAAACTTTCTTTTTAAAAGTAATAGTTTTATACTGATCATTTAGAATAGCTTGCAAGAACCATTAAAAATATTTTTAAAAATGTCTATACATTGTGCAGTAGCTTTCTATTATTTTTTATCTTCGTTATAAATATGGGAGTGTTCAATACGTTTGCATACTGGGCTAAGATAATAAAATCATTCAAAAATTCCAATTCATATAAAATATTTAAAAATATTAAAAATTTAATTTAAATATCAATATTTATTAAATTTAAAAAAAAAGAAATTATTGCATCATTTTGTATTTTCAACTGTTTTAGCATTAAATAATGATTTTCATAAAATATATTTCAGAGAAGAATATATACAACTCTGGAAATTTGCAAAACGTATGAATGCAGTACGTGTTTAATAAATTACGAATTTTCAACTTCTTCAGATTTTCTTTATTGTTTTTTGAACGGAAGATAGATTTTTATGAAAACACGTTACCTTTAATTTTTATAAACCTTGTTTTAACACAAAGTTACTCCTTTTCATTATTAGCAAGCTCATATAACAATATGAATTGAAATGACAAGAAACAAATCTCTTAAAAATTAGACAGTCGCATAAATTAAAAAAAATTGCATAAACTTATATAAAATCAGGAAAAAATATCTTCTTCGATATGTTTGAGATGATTTTTTTGTAGTATCACTCAGAAAATCTTTCCATAAAGCGTTCTATTAATGATAAAAACCATTCTGTACATTATTTTCAACAAATCGATATAGATCTTATATAAAAAAGAAGAAAACCCTTTACATCGCATTATTAGATTGCTTTTAATATATTAGCATTATTTACATATTATTGACATGTACACAACGTACAATAAAGAATTTGCTATTGACGATAATTTTATTTTTTAGAAATTTCGTGAGTATATCGCATTATTTATCAATCAGAGAGCTATTAAAGTTATTAAACTGCTATACTATCGTATATGAAAATTACAAATGTTGTTTTCACGAAAAACAAAAATCCATCAACTGTATTAATCAATAACTTATGAAAACAGAATTTAATTTATATTAATGCATTCTGATTAATCAAAAACTTCATTTCGATAGCCATTTCGAAAATTTTTAGCCAGCATCAATAATGCGAAAAATATCTCTATTAGTGATAAAGCATGAAAATAATGATGTTGATTGCCATCTCCGGCTGTTGATAAAAGATTTTTAAAACACTTATACCACTTTTTATCTAAATTTTAAAAAGAATATACATATGGAAAGTAGGCAAATTCTTTATTTGTTTAGTAGATCTAAAAGATTTACAGTAAAAGGAAAGTTTTTTTAATTTTTGTAAAATAAAAAACCGTTTTTTTTTTAATTGTTAACTATACGATTTTTTGTTTATAAATTTATTTAAAAGAAAAAGATAATTCGACAATAAGAGAATTTTTTCAGAGTTTTAGAGATCTAAAAAAAGAGTTTAATAGAAAAGTTTATATTTATACCTATCTATCTATATATCTATCTATCTATCTATCTATCTATATATATATAATTTATGTATATATATATATATATATATATATATATATATATATACAGAAAAAAAAACATGAACTATAAATCTTCATTAGTTTACATTCCTGTGAATTGACAGACCAATGAACTAAAAATTTGGAATAGTGCAAAATCACGATTTTTTTAAACTTTCTAAGTGTTTGGAACACAAACTGTTCAATAATATCGAGGTTTCACTGCATATAAGCAATATTAATTTTAAGATAATATAATTCTATAGATTTAAAGAGTTTTCAATATATTTTAGAATGATTAATGTTCTTAAGGATTACATTCATATTTGTAATTAAGTGTTTTTTTTACAAAAGAAGTTGAAAAAAATCATATTTTCTGAGGATTTAAAATAAAAGCGGAGAAAACAACATTATAATTCTACCCATTTGCAAGATACTCATATGGTTAAAGCTTCACAAATAACGTTTTCAAATATTTAATTACAAATAATTAATAATTATTTAATTATTATAAAATATAGAAATAATTTAATTGAAAGATTTTTAAAATTTGTCTATACTGCGATAATTTTGTTTCACTTAAAACATTGAATATCATTCTAAAATCGTAGAATTATATTAAATTACATTCCTAGATATACTCCATGATAATTCAGCCGTAATAGAGCAAACGTGACAAGTGACGTGATCAAAACATTGGTCTTGTAAGTTTTGCCTTAAGGCTACAGTAAACTTTCAAAATCGCAAAAAATCATCAAATTGTCGAATTTTCATTTCTTAGCATAATAACATTATATGAACTCCTTGCTATTGAACACACAAAGAATTTTTCAATTTCGACTATTTTTACTGGAGTTAGAAGCATTTTTGTCCAATCAGCTGATTGTGCCACGCCCCTTTGTTTACTTTTTTGCCGATTCACATCCGTAAACTTTAGCCTAGTTTTTAGTTTTACCATACAAAATGTTATTATTTTGCACTGAAATTATTAATTTTGAGATTTCGCAAAACAATTCTTTAACTGTAACTTTTAACTGTTTCTTTAAGCGTTTGTTTACAATGTATTTAGAGGAATTGATTTTTGTCCCCAATCTTTTTAGCGTAAATTAAAAAATATAAATATTTTTAAAATATTAAAAATATTTAATATATTTAACAAAAATTTGTACAATAAGAGGTATTTTTACCATAAATATTTCTTGAAAAATTTCATTAGAAAATACAAAATGTTACTTTTGAGAAGATTTTTTTAAAATTCAGATATTTCACGTCCTTTGCATGAATTACTGTCGAAGCCCCATATTTTATGTGAATTTACCATAAAAACATAAAACACTTACATATAAGCTATAAATGATATTATATCCCTTAATAGCTGAAACTGTGTCAGTAGGAAAATATTAAGCAATTATAACCACAGTAGTTACTAAAACCTGTTTTTCTCAGAATGAATATTTTCGTCGTTTTCATGATTTCAAAATGTTCCATGCGAAATTCTTTATGCTCAATTTTTCTGATTTTTTATTTAAAATGATCTTTATGTATGTGTTAACAAATATTACTAGAAACAGTTTTTTTAAAATTCAGTTATATGAAATTTTTAATGATTTTTTAACGGAAAATACTAAAGAATTAAGTTAAAATCATTTTTTTAAATATTTTACAAGTAATATGCTAAAAAAATGCTTAGTAACATTTGTTAACACATACATAGAGAGCATTTTAAACAAAAAATAAAAAAAAAAATGGGCATAAAGAATTTCGCATGGAGCATTTTGAAATATTGCCATTTTTTGTTAATTTAAAAAAAGAAAAATCTGTATCTCAAAAACTATTGAATATATTTTTAAAAAAATTGTGAAATAAGAGATATATATGTGACGATTTAAGGAGAACTCGAATTATTTCCACTGGTTAAAAAGAAACACACAGTCAAGACAAGCGAGGGAAAAAACAAAATAAATAAATAAATGTAGAAGATCCAATAATTAGTCATGGGCTGCTGTAAATTCATTTATTAAATTCGTAATAATAAGGAAGGAAAAGCTCCTTTTGCAAAAATTCCATCATTATTTCAGCGAGCTGTCTTCATCGAAGAAGCAACCCAAGAAATCTTCTTTTTCATCTCGAGACTTCCACCTTTTTAAACTAAAAAGAAAGTTCTGGAACATTCTGTAACCTCAAACCATCATTCTTTTATGTAAACAGAATTCTTGTCCAGCTACGAGATTATTTTCCACAAACGATAAATTTGTTTTAAAAAAAATATTATTTAACCAATTTATAATTGACTCAGAATTTTAAATATCTTAGGCTGACGATTTTTATAAATGATTAATTTTAAGAGAAAAAGAAAAGAAATGAATTTATTAATATGCACACATCAAAGGTTGACGTAGGAAAAATAAATAAATAGATAAAATAAAATAATGATATTTTTTGAAAGGTATGGTTTTGGAATAAATTTAATAAGACTTTCTTAAAAAGGGTTGATAAAAACATAGAAGAAATCAGTTTTATTTGGAATATTAAGAAATAAAGTTTTAATTAAGAATATTTTTAATTTAGAGCCATCTTTTTAAATTTACGCATACTGGAATAATGTTTTTTAAGGCAAATTAAGAATTTATATCGTCTGCATAAGGATTAACAGATTAGATTTAGAAACAAGATTTTAATTTAATAATTTGAAGTAAGTACGGAATATTATTATAAGAACTAATCGAAATGTCGACAGGATGCACATTAATTTCGTGATCATATTCAACACAGTCTTCATCTTTCATAATATTTCCACAAGTAGATTGTAACTCTATATCATGATTACTTACATTCAGTGTTTCATTATCATAATTATGTATTGCTACAGTATTACCAGTATTTAATTTCATATTTTTTTATATTCTGAGGTTACAAATTCATTAGATTGATCCCTGTTTTGTTGTACTTGGTCCATATTTACTGTATTGAAATGAAGGGATCTCTCATTATGTATGGATATACTGTTAGTTATAATTTTCCTTCCCTGCCTTACAATACAATTTTT
Source organism: Maratus speculifer (assembly GCA_964019185.1). Lineage (NCBI taxonomy): Eukaryota > Metazoa > Arthropoda > Arachnida > Araneae > Salticidae > Maratus > Maratus speculifer. The sequence continues at coordinate 155,936,853 of OZ025289.1, forward strand.
ACATTCTATGGTTAATTTAAATTTAGAACATTCTTTTAACCCCAAAATAGCATAATCCAAATTTGTATTGCATACTAAAAAGTTAACATATTTTTTAATTTTACCCACTTTTAGAAGAACACTACATTTTTTATTTACATGTAAAAATCCTTTTGCCTGACCAATGGTAACTGAGGGTATAGTCTCAATTTTAGCATTAAGTTTTTTAACAAATTTAATTGGCAATATTGCAATAGTTGAGCCAGTATCTACAACACATGGCAAATTATAATTATTTGTACATCCATACACAATTAATTGCCAAACATTATGAGAATTATTTTGTGAGATATTTGGAAGAGTATCAGAGGATGGTACCTCATTCCTAAAAATACATTCTCTTTCCCAATGAAAAGCATTACTCACACCCCTATTTGTGCATATCCTACAAGGTCTTGAAGGGTATGAATTCTCAATATAATTATTTTGACAAACTCTAGGTCTTTGAAACTGAGATTGCCTTTGAAGAATCCAATTCCTAAGTGTATTATTGGGCCTAACTGGCTGAATCCAGGGCCTAGTTGGTTGAAAAGGTTGAAACTTTTGTCTAGCTGATGGTTGATTTATTACTTGGTTTGAAACTAGTGGGGTGGAAACTTCCACGAATTGTTTGACAACCCGGTACCATTCGGTGGTACTACTAGGAGGATTTATAACAATATTGTTTTTGAATTCTGGTTTGAAACCATCAGTTAAACCTTGTAATAGTATATTTTCACTAAGATGTAATTTCCTACCAATTTCCACTTTTTTACGAAAATAAGTTTCTAAATTGTCTAAATTATCTAATTTCAGATTTGAAAAATCAGAAAAACTCGGGAAGTCTAATTCAATGAGTCTTTCTATCAAAATTTTCTTAATTTGTTCATAATCCGTACAATTTAAGCAGTCATTGATATAAATTTTTTGTGCTTCACCTTTCAAATATTGCGCAATAGAATTAAATTTCCATTCTAGATTTTTCTGTTCCCTATCACATGTTTTATCAAAATAAGTTAACCAAGACAAAATGTTCATTCCAGAACTCGGGTCAAACGGTACGAACTTAGGACCTTCCATAATTTTTTTATTCTTACTCATTAGAATAAATGAAGCACTTCTATTTTCTTTATTAAATCCTGATCGTAAAATCATTCGCAATAAATTTCAAAGTTAATGATTTCTATCAATTACATATTTTTTCAAAATTACTATATTTAGCTGCTAACTTTAACCAGAAATTTTATCTAATAAAACAGAAATTGTAAACATCATAGTTATACCTTATTATTAAAAACTTGCCTTTAATCGTGCATGGAAATATCATAATAGTCTTAATAAGTAACAGTAAATATCTTAAGAACATCATACTCCTCAATTAAGTCCTTAAGAATAAAAATACTTCAATCTTCAACACATAATAATGATAATAAAAATACTCATAAATAGGTAAGTAAGTAAGATTCACAGATAAATAATCAAATAAATAAACCTGACAAACAGAGAATAAATAATCTACACAAATACAATAAAAGGATACACAAAATAATTAAATACATCTAAAAATAACTCACTAATAAGAAGAAATTCTCAAAAGGATCCTAGGGGAGACAAGAACCCCGAAAATTATCCAGGCAATTAGCAACCGACGTTCAGTTGTCCCTGTAAGTGTTTTTTTTTTCTCTTTTTCTTGTCATCACTACCAGTAATACTTAAAGTCAATGATCCCATATTTGGGCCGCAACAAGATGGATGTCAGTCCGTGGCGCTTCTATTCCTTATTAAATCCAATTCGAAATCACCAGCTCTCAAAAATTTATCATTATGACCAAAAATATCAAGCTTCAGGAATTCACGAGAAGTCAATTATCGGCGATTCACAAACCTATCATCATTTCGTTCCACAGCCCATTCCATTAGCAAGCTGAAAATATATAGACTGTCCTTCAATCGAACTTCGGCGATAGCATGCTTTTCTTCGTTCCATCGCAATTTTCTTTAAATATCATTCATTAAAAAGGCAGCACAGATAAAAAATCCTGTCCGACTTTTCGATTAGTTGTGACGATTTAAGGAGAACTCGAATTATTTCCACTGGTTAAAAAGAAACACACAGTCATGGCAAGCGAGGGAAAAAACAAAATAAATAAATAAATGTAGAAGATCCAATAATTAGTCATGGGCTGCTGTAAATTCATTTATTAAATTCGTAATAATGAGGAAGGAAAAGCTCCTTTTGCAAAAATTCCATCATTATTTCAGCGAGCTGCCCTCATCGAAGAAGCAACCCAAGAAATCTTTTTTTTCATCTCGAGACTTGCACCTTTTTAAACTAAAAAGAAAGTTCTGGAACATTCTGTAACCTCAAACCATCATTCTTTTATGTAAACAGAATTCTTGTCCAGCTACGAGATTATTTTCCACAAACGATAAATTTATTTTTAAAAAAATATGACTTAACCAATTTATAATTGACTCAGAATTTTAAATATCTTAGGCAGATGATTTTTATAAATGATTAATTTTAAGAGAAAAAGAAAAGAAATGAATTTATTAATATGCACACATCAAAGGTTGACGTAGGAAAAATAAATAAATAGATAAAATAAAATAATGATATTTTTTGAAAGGTATGGTTTTGGAATAAATTTAATAAGACTTTCTTAAAAAGGGTTGATAAAAACATAGAAGAAATCAGTTTTATTTGGAATATTAAGAAATAAAGTTTTAATTAAGAATATTTTTAATTTAGAGCCATCTTTTTAAATTTACGCATACTGGAATAATGTTTTTTAAGGCAAATTAAGAATTTATATCGTCTGCATAAGGATTAACAGATTAGATTTAGAAACAAGATTTTAATTTAATAATTTGAAGTAAGTACGGAATATTATTATAAGAAAATTAAGATAGTATAAAGGTTAGTTTTAGCGAAAAAATTTTAAATTTGTAATATTATCCCCCCTCCCCAAGACTTTGTATGAAATTGATAGTTAAATAAAACTACAAGTTCAGACAACAGAAATATAATAATTTAGAAAAGTTAAATTTTGGAATAAAACTGTCAAACTCAGGAAGCCAAGAGATGGAAGAAAAGAAAATTAACGCAATATAAAAAATATTAGCGATTAAAATAAAATAGTTAAGAGAAAATAATTCTGAATTAAATTTAGGTAGGAGCATTTCCCTGAAAGAAATACAATAATGTTACAACATCACTTACCATTTGTAAGTGCATAGGAGATAATACATATATATTATGATTATTTCCAGAAATTAAAAAAAAAATCATTAAAAATTAAAAAAAAATTAGTTTTGAGAGTCCACTGTAGCCTTAAGCGCTTTATTCCTTGAGCAATATTTCACTCCCCCGTTGGATCAATATCTGCTTTTTGTCGTAGATCTAACTGTGGGAACAGGAATTCTGAAACAGAAATGCAGTTACAAAAGCTATTACACGATTTTTATCTCAAATCTAAATAAAAAGATTTTTACAAAAAGAGCATTTATAAGCTTTTATCTGGTTGGGAACATGTATTTGTAGCCAGTGGTAATTATATCGAATGTTAAAATAAGTATCTGTGAGTTTTGTGGGTCGTTTTTTATGCCTGATGAAAATCGTACGAACTTTCTTAATTACATGATAAATTACAATACCTTTTAAATTTTACGTGTGAAAGAAAAAAACTTTATTGGTAAAGTTGAGACATGAACTCATCTTAGGAAACTCTTGCTTTCCATACAGTAACATTATAAATATATCATGTAAAAAACATTTATGCGCCATTTGATTCAAGTAACATGCCTTTTTACAAATTCGACTCTGCGAGTTATAATTACATCATGAAAAAATATCTATGCCGAATTTGATTGAAGTAACATGCCTATTTACAAATAAGATGTTTCTAGTTATAAATATAGCATGGGAAAATATTTATGCGTAGTTTGTGTCAAATAACATGCCTATTTACAAATAAAATGTGTCGAGTTATAGATATAGCATGCAAAAATATTAATGCGTGGTTTATTTCAAAGAACATTCTTTTTTGTAAATTAGATTTTTCAAGTTATCATAACTTGTTTTTAATGATAAACCTTCTAAGCCAACTACTGTTAGAGAAATAAAGGAATTAGCTATTACGAGTCTTCTCGTATCAAAATACAGGATAAAAGTAAATTGATTGCGATAAAGTATTTAAGTTACACAACTCGAGAAGTCGATAGATAACGATCAACTGTAAATGAAAGAAAACGTTTGCGAAAGCGAAAATAGATTGACATTTGGCATATAAATCTCACTCTACGATAGTGATGTAATGTCCCCAGTTTTATTTATTATTTTTCTTCAAACATAATTTTGCGATATTAATCTAATGCCGCAAGGATTCACATACTTCATTTCCTCACAATGCATTACCTAAATTCTTCAATTTCGTTTTAAAGAGTAACTTTCCTGAAAAATGATATATTTGATTCATAATTTCCGTTTAAAAGCAAGAGAACGTTTTATAAGAATGACTTAAATAAAAGAATTAAAAAAAAATTTAACAGAAAATGGAAGAAAGAAATGATTTACGACTTATAATTATAGCCACCAAATTTTATATTTAAGATATACTTTATTAAACTTATATTCATGAAAATATTTGAAATTAATAAACAAAGCAGAAATAACAGCATGCTTTAAAATATAGCCTGGAACATACTACCAAAATCTGAAGTGTTTTAGAGCATACTAGTTAGTGATCATTGGATGGTAATACACCGGTGAGACTGAAAATTGCACAAAAAGTACTGTAATTTACGGATATGTTAATTTCGGTTTGTGTGCACAAATATGTTAATTTTGGTTTATATATCAACCAAAATTTATAGCTGTACATAAAAGTTTGGTTTAAAAAGTTTTGTGTTCCTGGTCAACTACTACTATATTAATTCTATTAAAAATAATAATTGGATGCTGGATAAAACATAAAATATAAAGATAACAGTTCCGTAAACCGGGGCTACTTTATCAACTTGCAGGCGGATGGGTTTATCATTGTCTTATATATATTTATTGGTGCGTATTATGCATGTGAATAATTCTCGTTTTTTTACCGGTCTTAGACAGTAAGAGAAAAATGAGGACCTACGAAAAAACATCAGGGGACCGGATTATCGCAATTATACTGCAGAGAATGGGGCATTCGCAATAATATCTGTCAACAATATCATAAGTAAAATACAAGTTGCTGCAACATTTCAAATGCTATGTAATATTCCTATCAATGGGTGCCTTGGAAAATATACCCAGTCTGAAGATCGTCATACAATCCTTTCTCATGAAGAAGAGCAATTGATTTTCAAGACATTGAAAATCGTGACTGATTGGGATTTTTCCTTAACTAAGCAAGATGTTAAGATGGTAATTAATAAATATCTTAGTTGGAAAAATGTTATTATTCCAGTATTGACTAATAACATTCCAGGTGGTGGTCAATGATTCTATTCAGAGAAAGAATACTAGAAAATCTTTTTAAAAATAAATCATAAAGTTTAATCGTTCAAATACACCTAGGTGATTTAAGGGGTGTCCTTTTACTTACCCATCATACGAAGTATAGGATAAGACTTGCAATCGTTTTGAAAATTGAAAACTTTTTTTGGCGGATTTACATGTTTGAGACATTGAAGACTCTGAATAACATTTTTTCAGAGAAAAAAATTGCCGCCCGTCTGTCTATGTGTCTGTCTGTTTGTGTGTCTGTCTGTGTATCTGTAAATGCTCGATCTCCCAAACAAATTGTGATAGAGACTTGAAATTTGATATGTACGTATTATGTAGGAATGGGACGCAACCTATTTATTATCAGCAACCTTGATTATATGGAACTATTTTTTTTTCGGACACTCGAAATATTCATTCTGATGAAAGGTACATAAAAAATTTTGAATAATTTTATTTTAAGAAATGAATATAAAAGGCAATTAAAAAACTTAAATTTTGAATAAAGAATGAAGTCGATCGAATAATTAGTTGTCGAGATATTTGTAATCATGTTTTTCATACTCTTCGATTTTTCATGATCCTGTATTTCATTCAAATTTCAATTTAAAGATGTATTTTAATTAGAAATGGAATACTTAATCTAACGCAGTAAGTCGTTAGTTTACATAATTTTTATTTTTAGAGTTATAAAGATGCTTCTTTTACGCAATTTTCTGTTACTTGATTTTATTTTCATATTTTATAATATGCATATCAATGATGGGTAAGTATCACCGTGGCCCCCAACGTCTAGATTTATTTTACATGGATACCTAAGGCAACTTTGTCATAAATCGGCTACTGTGAACATTTAAATCAAATTTGGAGTTAGGTGACAAAATAGACGCAAATCCTGGGTAACTTTAACATCCTTTTCTTTATATTTTTTTCTTATAGTACTTCTCGTATACATTTCAATCTCCTTTGATATTGAAGGGAATCATTAGTTTCATACGCCTGTATTTTTTCAGACCTGAACCCGAAAAATAAAAAAAAGTTATGTCTGAAACGTGTTAAAGTAGAATAGGATGGGGTTCCAAGTTCGGTGACTCAAAATGAGATGAACGTTTATATAGCGGTAGAGTGTAGTTCATTCATATATATGTCAAAGCCATGCAACTTAATACATAAGGAGTTTGGAGAAAATAAGTCTCAAAGTTTACGGTGCATTTTATAGCCACAAAAATTTCTTTCCTGGTACGTGACGAACAGCATGGTTGTGAACATGCCAGAATTGTAATTTTCCTTGTGTATTCGAATCCCGAAAAGACATCGTTTTCGAATAAAACCTTTTTTAAAAAACACGTTCGCAACCGCTTACGTAAAGATGTGATAATAGTTAATGCAGCACTGTGGAAGTGGGTTTTTCCCAGAAGCCGATTTACTTTTTATAACAAAGAATCAGTGAAAGATTTTCTCGCGCCAGCGCGTGACTGGTTATTGGACATCACCCAACATCACGCGCTGGTGCTTGAATGGCCCCTTAACGCTGGCGCCACATCACGCGTTGGCACGTGATCGGCAGCGAATGTGTTAATTATTTTCGATCAGTAATTGAAAAGAATCTATTTAAAAATACACTGCTCAAAACAATTAAAGGATATTGCAGTTTTAGGTAGATTTTGTATCAGGGAAACTTTTTAGCTGATTGATACATGGTCGACAGACATAGTAGGTTATATGAGAATAAATTACACATGTTTGGCAGAAAAAAATGCATTTTATTGCGTATTTGTGTACAAAAGGAAAAAAACACAATTTGTGCATATGAGAAAAAAAGAATAAGAAAGGTGTTTTTTTCAAAGAAAATCATTTTCAGTAGGGGGTATGGTTTCCACGGGCGGCCAGCAACGTTGAACACCTTTGAGGCATGGACTCAATGAGGCTATTAATGACGAGTTGGGGTATTCTGCCTGGGCTCTTCTGGAAGAGTGCTTCCAGAAGAGCTCTTTCCAGTTCTTGGAGAGTTTGTGGGGGTTGTTGGCGGCCAGAAACTCGTCTTCCTAGAGCGTCCCAAACGTGCTCGATTGGATTCATGTCTGGAAAACACGCTGACCATTCCATTCGAAGGATTCCTTCCTCGAAAAAGAAATCCTCCACCAGGTTTGCACGATGTGGGGCTGCAGTTATCGTCCATTAAAATGAAGTTATCTCCGATTGCTGCAGCGTAAGAGACTACAATAGGTCTGAGGATCTCATCCCTATATCGGCGACAAGTCAGAGCTCCATCTCGAATGATGTAGAGGTCAGTGCGCCCGTCAATGGAGATGCCACCATACACCAACACTCCTCCACCGCCAAATCTGACACTTTCGTGTACGAACGCAGGATTATTCCTACTGCCACGGTCCCTTCAGATGAAAATACGCCTATTATCCGGATGCACAGAAAAACGGGACTCGTCAGAAAACAGAATATTGCTCCATTCATTTTTCCTCCAGTTGACATGCTCGGTTGCCCACTCCTTGCGGTCGCGACGATGCCTTGATGTTAATCTAACACATACCATCGGTCGGCGAGCATACAGACCTACAGCATAGAGCCGGTTTCGGACAGTCTGAGTTGAAATCGTGGTGCCTGTAGCCGAGCGAAGGTGTTGTTGGAGAAGAGTAGCGTTCATGTTTCGGTGTCTCCGAGCTGTTAACGCTAAATACCGATCTTCATTGGGCGTTGTTGCCCGTCTACGACCTTGCCCTGGTCTTCGGCCTGCACATCCACTCTCCAAAAAACGGTTCCAGATCCTGGAAATGACACTTTGTGACACTCCAGTAGCTTGCGCTACTTCGGCTTGAGTTTGGCCCCCTTCTAACCTACCAACAATTCTCCAAGCTTCTGAATCTGTCAAATGACTTCGCTGAGACATCGTACTGATCGAAACAAAGCAATCACTGAATGCCGATCATCCTTGTCTTCATTCTCTTTCATCCAGTTGAAAGTAAAATTTCATTCGCTGCCGCTGAAGCGACGTTTTTGACGTCGAACTCAAAATTTGCATACTCCACAGTTTGAAAACCAGAAAAATTTGCATTTGTGATTCTCTTCTTCTATTTTTGGCAAAAAAATTTTCGTTTATATCTTTATTTTATATAAAACTTCAAATATCCTTTAATTGTTTTGAGCACTGTAGATATCTACGAAAAATACAAATTAAATACTAAAAATATGTACTAAAATAAATACAGATTGCTGAATGGTACTCTTAAATATATATATATTTAAAATATACTTCAAAATTATCTGCGTTTCTTATCGCTTCTGCTAACTTCGCCTGGATAAAATATAAAGATTTTAAATTCAATTTAAAAAATCAAAATATATACACATACGCCGAAGAGTATCATTTATGGTCTGATTTGCCCAATTCATAATTACAAATAAAATGTATTCTGCAACATTAAAATACATTTTAAATAATGAAATTTTGCATGCTTTAATATTTAACAAAAAAAAAAAAAAAAAAAAAAAACTTTAGTCAATTTATAATTTTACACAATAGAATTTTTTTTCTGCTACTTAAATTATTTACAGGAATTTAAATGAATATTTTTCTATTTATAATGAAATATCAATTAAAATACATGATAAAAATGCATGAATAAATACAATATTTTAATTTTATATCATCATGAAAATAATATGAATATTTAGTGACATTAAAAAATATTCTTTTAATTTGATTTTTTTTTTCGGATTTTTGGTTCTGTAGTTATTGCTTACGTAATGACTGTTTTTATCAATTCAATACCTTCGAAAATTACCGTAATTATAACCATAAACTTTCAGATTATGAAAAGTAAAAATTATAAATCTAGTTGTTAAAAATGATACATTTTGAAATATTATAATTATATAGAAAAGTTATAATTAAAAAAATAAATCAAGAAGTGTGTTACCATTTTATTTCCCGTATTTTAATTTTTTTAATTGCGAAAAATTGTAATTTTTTTATGTAAATAGTATTAAGTATATTTTAAAACCAGCAAACTTTTGTAATCCATACCAGTACGACTTACCTATTGGCTTGATAAAAATAGTTATAAAGTAGGCAATAATTTAAAAATCTAAGACTATAATTTAAAAAAAATGTTTAATATTTAAAAGAATAATTAAAATTAAATCATCAAATATACGAAATATTTATATAAAGAAAAAAAGACTAAAATAATATATTTATTCATGTAATTGTATCAAATATTTTAATTTATTTCTCATTCAACATAGATTATTATTTAAATGCTGTAAATAATTTAAAATAACAGCACAATTTTCTTTATCAATATAAATTAGTTTCATTTATTCTTTCACTTTTCGTCTAATATTGAAACATGGAAATTTTTACTGTTATAAATGTACTTATGTGCTGCAAAATATATATTTAGTTTATATTTTTTGTAAATTTAAATTGTTATGCATATAAAAATATGAAAGCATTCAAAAATGATCCACTAAAATATATAACATTAGTAAAACATGTTTAATATACAAAGGATTTACCCTTTGTTACGTCACAGGAATACTGTCCATTGCTGTAATGATGATATTATCATAACAAATTCCGCGTATTTGGTTTAAATTGCTTTATATTACAGGAGAATTTTATTTTTGGGGGGATTGAGCTTTCTCTATTATCCCCTTTTTCTTCATTATTTAATGATTTCATCTAACTGCGAACATCCTTAAAGATGTTTTTTGGTCATTGAGCATCAACGACCTTTTTTTCTTCTTCACTTTTTTACTTTCCTCTATCTTTACAAGAAGAAAGTATTGGATTCATGAAAATTTTCGACTTCCGGTTTTCGACGGATTTATACGTTTTAGAAGGTCCAGAACACGTTTTGACTATTTTTAGAAAATGTCTGTCTGTGAGTCTGTCCGTCTGTCTGTGAGTCTGTATGTCTGTATCTGACAAAACATTTGTGGGCGCTCTATCTCAAGAACTAATGCTCGAAATTTAATAAAATTTTATATTCAGTTAGACCTTGATATGAATTAGTGCCTATTGGTTTTTGGTGAAAATTGGCCAGCAGGTGGCGCTGCTAAACTACGTTTTTCATGATTTTCAAGATTCCTATATCTCAAGAACTAATGCACAGAATTTAATTAAATTTCAGATTTTGTGACCCCTTGATATACATAGACACTGATTAAGTTTTGGTGTAAATTGGCTAGCAGGTGGCGCTGCTATGCCACGTTTTTCATGATTTTCATGATAGCTATATCTCAAGAACTAATGCTGAGAACTTCATCAAATTTTAGATTCTGTTACACTAGAATATATAACATAATTAGATGCTGATTACATTTTGCTATTAACCTTGCAACAGGTGGTGCAGCTATGCTGCATTTTGCACGATTTTTCCGATAGCTATATGTCAACAACCAACGCACAGAATTTCATCAAACTTCAGATTTTGTTACAAAATGACATATAACATAATTACACGATGATTACGTTTTGTTATAAATCCTTCAACTGATGGTGCTGCTGTGCTATATTTTACACGTTTTTTTTAAACTAGCTATATCTCAAGAACTAATGCACAGAATTTCATCAAACTTCAGATTCTTTTACACCATAACATAATTAGATGCTTTTTTACGTTTTGGCATAAATTGTCCAAGATATAGTGTTGCTGTGCTACGTTTTGCAATTTTTTTGTTATAACTATATCTCAAGAATTAATGGACGAAATTCTATTAAATTTAAGATTCTGTTAGGTCTGTTAGATGCTTATTAGGTTTTAGTATAAATTACCCAACATGAGGCACTACTAAGCTCATTTTCTCAGAATATTAATTAAATTTGCGTTTTAGGCTTTTCGGATACCAGAATCTCAGTAGACTAGGTCAAATGTTCGAGGAAATTCGATAGTGGGTAAATTTGGGGTCACCAGGTTTTTTTTTTTTTTAATATTAAAATATACTTATGAGATAGAAGAAAGTTTTGGGATTGACACATCCAACTAGTTTCTTCTTGACTATGGCATAGAATTGGATGAAAGCACTTGAAGTTCATTCATATGTATACTTTATTTATTATTTTTATTTATTTATTTATTTTTGCTTTCGAAAACTATTTGCTTATTTTATTAGATATATCTTAGTAATAAGTTTAGTGAAGCACTTTTTGAATGCTTTCATAGATTTTTATTGTAAAGAAAGGTGGATCTGGCATTCGAAAAAGGATTATTTATAAAGTCAATTTATCTATACATATGTTTTTAATTACGGTTCGAAAATAATTAATAAACATTTTTGATGCCAAATATAAGTCTGACTTGGGTTTAAATTCACAAAAAAGTCTAATATTTATTATGTTGCACAAACGCTCTTCAAGAAAGAAATGTACATATGTAACGGCACACTCACGGTGGGCGCTATTTGTAACGTTATATGCAGACATACTCAGTAGTTTAGGTTAAAACAACAAAGTTTATTCAAGTGATAATGGCCGAAGGGAAGCGGAGCAAGTCTAAAATTTTACACACTGAGAACACTATGAACAGCTAAAATCATACTCACAGGCCCCAATCTAGCTCAGTCGTGGCACCGCCTAACACTTGACACTGTCTCCTGGCTGAGCTGTTGAACAAAGCTTAGTTAAACAGCCCGTGGCTGTGGATAATTCTTTATTTCACCAATAATTAAAATGGAACTACTATTAAACTTTCTTACCACGGCCGACTCATAAATCCACTATCCAAACTCCTTTCCACTTTACTGGAGGCCGCTGCTACTTTCTATTCGTCAGCACTTCGCTAAACAATCATCCACTTCGTTGTCTAATGGCAGAGGTCCGCACTCGCTGGCTGCTGGCTAATGCCAGAGACACCCACACCCAAACTCACCCCCAAGCTTTTATATGCTGCAAACTGAGATACTTCACATTAACATATTACTAATAACCGCGAGCTAACTGCGGAATTCGAAAGAGCACACACACTCTAGAAAGTTAAAAGATTGGGACCACTTCTCAAACATAGGCACATCTGCGCTCGGGACATCATCAGGATTTTCCAAGTAACGATTCAAACTACCAAACTCTTCATCTTGCTTTTGTTCCCTTATTAACTGCTCTCGTGACCTTAACACCAATGAAGACAATGCACAACACTTAACTTCCTCCGTGACCTCTAAACCACCATGCGGGTTTCGTGACAGAGCGTCCGCTACCGCATTCTCCTTGCCAGCCCTATGTTCTATAACCACATTATACTCTGCTAACTTCAAACACCATCTGACCATACGAGACGACAAACCCTTTCCATTAGTTAACTTTGTCAAAGCTGAATGATCCGTAATGACTTTAACCGGTATATTAGTGAAAAAACAACGAAATTTATTCAAAGCCCAAATTACTGCAAGACACTCCCTTTCCGTAATCGAATAATTCCTTTCCGCTGCATTTAAAATTCTTGACGCAAATGCTATAGGTCGACCTTTCTGTGCTAACATCGCTCCAACCCCCACTGCACTCGCATCGCAATACACTTCAAACTGAGATGAATAATCGGGGTGAGCCAAAACAGGAGGGGAAACTACTGCCTCTTTTAATAATTCAAACGATCTCTGAGCTGCTGATGACCATACAAACTTAACCCTTTTCCTTTTTAAATTATACAACGGTTCACATAACTCCGAAAAACGTGGAATGAACTTGGCAAACCAAGTCACCATCCCTAAAAATGTCGCCACTTCCTTACTATTTTTGGGGGGACTCATTGACGTAATTGCCTCAATTTTCTCATTATCTATATTAATACCATCACGCGTAATTTTAACTCCTAAATACTTTATATCTTTTCTCAAAAATTTACATTTTTCTAACTTAACTGTTAACCCAGCATCTCTTAACAACGTAAATACTTCCCTCAACAATCTTAAATGCTCTTCAAAAGTAGCTGCCATTATAATTATGTCGTCCAGGTAGACCAAGATACCCTTACCAAGCAAAGGTTTAAGGATATTATTCATGGCCTTCTGGAACGTTGCCGGCGCTCCCGATAAACCAAAACTCATTCTCTTAAAAGCAAAACAACCGTCCCGAGTAATAAAAGCAGTCTTAGGTATGTCCTCCGGCTTCATTGCAATCTGAAAATAACCCGACGTAAGATCTAACGTTGACATATAATTCGTACTCGTTATATTAGCCAAAATGTCGTCAATTACTGGAATAGGATACTGAGGGTATTGCGTTATCGCATTTAACTTTCTATAATCTACTGCAAACCTATATGCCTCGGGATTATCTAAACTTTTCCCATTATTTTTACGACATACCACTACTGGAGATGCAAAAGGCGACTCAATTGGCAGTATAATATCGTCCGCTAACATTTTTTGAATATGATAATCAATTATACCTTGTTTAACTTTATCATAACGATATGGTTTACTAGCAACAGGTGCTTTTAAACCAGTATCAATCTCATGCCACGCAACATGCGTTAAACCCGGCTTATCAGAAAAAACCTCTCCAAATTCATTCAAAAACTTATTAAATTCCTCCCTCTCCATTTCACTTAACCCCGACTCCTCCAAATTAATTGACACTAAAACAGGCTCTTTCTTACTCACATTCTCATCATTATTCACGATTAACGACTTTTTAAAGAAATCCAAACTAATTCCTCTATCCTTCATATAATCCACACCAACTATACAATGCACTGTTAACCCATCTAACACACAAAACTCCCAACATGTCTTAACCGAACGAATTTCAACTTCCAATTCTACTGAACCTTTATTATCGCAAGCTACTCCCTGTGCTGACTGAACCACAAGACTTGACCTTTTCAACTTCTTATACGAAAAATATTTCCGATAACAATCAAAAGAAATGAACGACTTATCTGCCCCTGTATCGAAGACACTTTTAACGACAATACCATCTAACACAATTAACACTTCAGGTAACTCAACCGGATTAATAGTAATTTTATTCAAACTCACAGAAGGCTTTTCCGATTTAATCTGTGACTGCATACCTTCCGAAATACAGTCACTTTCCAGTTTAACTGACCCGACCTCCTCACACCTCTCCTTTGCACTGATCTACCTTCAAAATTCTCATCCGAAGTTAATCTCCTCACTTGCGAAGAAACATTCCTGCACTCTAAAAAAAAAATGTGTAAATTTACACACAAAAATGTGTAAATCGATGATACAAAAACGACATGTCTATATGTGTAAATTTGTGTGTAAATTGCGCCAAATGTGTAAATTTCAGAATACACATTTTAATGTGTAATTTGATGATAAGTCCAAATGTGTAAAAGTTATCTGATAACACTTAAAATACACACTTTAATGTGTGAATTGCACTAAAATACACATATTTCTGAGTACTATTTTTACACATATATCTGTGTAATATTCTGTTTTTACATATGTTTTTGCGTAATAAGAAAATACACATAATGCTGTGTAATATGCAAATTACACATATTTTTGTGTTTATACAGAATACACAGATTTGTATGTAATATTCTGTTTTTACACATATGTATGCGCAACATGCAAAACACGTATTTTTGTGTAATATTTAAAATGCACAGTTTTGTGTACATAGCTTTATGTTATGCGTTTACGTATAAATTGAAAAAAAATGCTTTCATGATCGCGAAATAAAATTGCATTAAGAACAAACTCATATGCTTGACATGTCTTTTCTTTCTACCAGATTTGTAGACTTAAAGCAAGACCACAAATCATTATACGCTTAATTTACAAGAAACAGGGTCGTCTCAAATTATAATCTATTTCCTTTATGTTAGAGATGTTTTGTAATCCGAATTGTAATTTATGAACAGGGATGTATAATTTGAATACAGACAGCGTGGAGACTGTCTTCTAAATTAAGTTAAAAATTAAACTTTTTTCACTCTATCTTACAATTGTAACAGCTTGTGTTGTTTTTAATAAATTCATAATATTCTCTTTTAGAAATACATGTACATTCTTTTCTCCATATTCTGAAAATGGTATAACTTTAATTGTATTTATAACGGACGGAATACTACTTTCTTCTTTTCACTTGTTGCCATGTAAAATAAAACTATACATTTTATTTCTTTTTTAATAAATTATTACAATTTTTTTGTATGTGTTAAATGTATTTTTGTACTCTCTTTAAAAACTTTTGCTCACTTTAACTTCCAAAGTTATCATCACACATGTAAAGTACTACAGATAGTTACTATTTCTAACCGATGACGTTCAAGAAAATTTTTTTCTTTAATGTAATTTTACCAAATGAGTGAAAAAGCGTCCAGGGCAGGATTCGAATCACGGATCTTTAATTTAAGTTGTCAGTCTGGCATTGGTTAACTATACTTAGTATGTAACTCTAGTTCTTTGACTGATTTGTGTCTGCCAGATTTATCCAGGATAGTAGCTCATCTGGTAGAGCATCGGCAACTCTCACAAAAGTACCCGGTTCAAACCCACACATATACACTTTTTAATTCTGCTGGAAAAATTCACAAGGCATTTGATTTATTTACCAATTATAATAACTGTGTTAAAAGTAATAAATGTATAGATATATATATTTTTTAAATCAAATTACGTAAATTTTAAGAGCAATATTTGTAACAGTATTTTTTAAGAGTTAAAATTACTAAAGAAATATTTCTGCTTAAATGTGCAAAGTATTATCAGAGTAAAATTTATATAAAAATATAATCCACTGAATTATACATAATACTTTTTGTATTATTTAAATAATAAAGATTATTGATTGCCTGAATTTAAAGATTATTAATTTACTATTGACAAAAATGAAATTAATTTAGCAATTTAATGTGCATTTTGAACCTTAAGTCACTAGTTATCCTTTATTACACAACAGCTATAAAAAATATTAAAAGATAAAAAGTAAAACCGATATTAAGTAATTATATTTTATCTACATTAATTGTATGATACTAATTACTATGAATGAAATATACGATTATAATGCAATGCATCTAAAAAAATTCAAACTATTTCGATTCTAAAATGTACAATAATTTTTCATACTATTAAAATAAAAAATGGAAACTAGCAAATCTTTCTGTTTCTGTAATTTGATATTTTGAAACTTTTGACTTTTTCTGTCTACTCGTGTATTGTACTATTTCTACGGATATCAAATTACACATTTAAATTTTTTTTTATTTATTTTTTTTGTTTTTGCTATCAATAGTTTTTGAATGTAATACGCATAAAAAAAGTCTTCAATGTATTAAAAAATAATTTTTAATTATCTCCCTAATAAAAATCACAAAAAAAAAAAAAAAAAAAAAAAACACGAATAAAAACTTTTAAAAGGTGTCATTTGGATTAATTCATTTTACGTCAGAATTTACAAGCAGTAAAATAATACTTAAAAACTTTTTATTATTATTAAAAAATAAGTTTAATAACAGGTTGCAAAAATTACATAAATATTTATGAAATTACACATTTAAAACAATAAATTTGAACATTATACATTTAAACTAATAATATATCTTAAAATACAATTTAAAAGAAAAAAATTTATCATTAATTGTATATATTACACAGCACCGCATCTACTCTAGTTTCCCTATAATGTGATGTTTTTATGTTCTTTTTTTAGCACTCTCCAAAAATGTTGAAAAGTGCTTCGGTTTGCCAGTCCGTCTGTCGATGCTCTAACTCCTATAATTTTCACGCAATTGATAAAACTAATTTAAGGTCACCAAAGCATATTTCGTATTGCATATTAAGTATGTATGATTAATATTTCATTTACAGGGACACTCAAAAGAATACGATTACATTATAGTACATGTGGAAAATCGTTTTGAGAGTATTTTAATGACATTTTGCTATTTCAAATATATTGAAGCTGATATAACTCAGATCACGTTAAAACAGAGTATTCATAGCATTTTTCACTAATTTACAGGGACAAACAAAAGGAATTAATTACAGTATTTTGCATTATTGTATAGATTACAGTTATCTTTGCTTAATAAATGCTAGAGAGTACGTTTTAAAATTCAATATGCACTTTTAAATTTAATTAGTTTTTTGCATATTACTCTGTATATATATATATATATATATATATATATATATATATATATATATATATATTATACTTCATAATTAGGGCTGCACAAAAAGTATTCGCCTACCATTCTCCTTATTATTAAAAAATTGCTGAAGGAGAATTTTCTGAAATGGGTGATTCTCAAAATAGGGGACAATTTATGTCTTTCGGCATACAAAAAAAATTGAGAGGTTTTCTGTTATGTTTTTATATTTAGATATGTTTGTCTTAATATTATTCATAATTTGTACTCAAGAATTACTCACTTTTTAGTTAAAAACACCTTAAAATAACAGAATAAAGGTTCAAAATGTCATTAGCATGGATGTCCACAGCAGCTGTGCTTAGTGTATACTAGCATTTTTCAAGAAATAATATCATGTTTATAAAATAAAACAAATGTTATTCTTTCTTTAAATTAATCAAGGAGAGGATTTATACAATAAATTTATTTTTAAAAATAAAATTATAGTATATAAAAAAAGAATTAAAGTTTGTCCTCCATATTCTATTTTCAAAACAAGGTCATACTATAACAGCTAGTTATTAATCAAAATTTCATTTTCACATATGACAATAGTTTGAAAATATAAATTTTCCCCATGGCAACAAATATCCATTTTATCCCAGCCGTAAAATAGAAGCATGTATTGTATTTTAAGAATAGAAGTTGAATATTAGGGGCGTACATCAATTGCATGTCATTAGAATGGATAATAATTTTCATGTTTATTTTATAGTTAAAATTTTTATTTTACTTATTTGAATAAAACTTTTGTGTTTTAAAAAGCCCCAGGAAGGACTACTGCATTGTGATTATATTATGGCTCATAATCTTATTTAAATTAAAATTTGTCATTAGCATGGACAAATATCAGTGTCATTAGCATGGTTTTTCTGTCCATGCTAAAGACTTCTATGTGCATAAATGTAACCAGTGCTTATATTGTATCCTTTATAAAGTTTAATTTTACATATAAATTTACGTATTGCATTTATTATCCCTAAAATATGCATTAAATCTGTCAGAAAATCAATAAGACAGCTTCTTACGTTGTTAGTGTCAGAATGTTGCTGATGTAAACAAAGTTTGCTCTTTGGTAATGTTTTTATTCTCCTTGTATGTATATATGTAAAAATGGAAACCATTTGCTGAAAAGTAAGGCTAATAAATATAGAAAAAAATATTTAAACAGGAAGAAAATAAATTTCTTAATATATTTATTCCATGCAATTTTTTTTGTCATTAGCATGGCTCAAAAAATACTAATTATTTTTTTAAAGTTAATTTTTAAATATTTAGCTCTGCTGACTACATGTAAAGTATACCTAATACTATATTAACAACACCTATTTTTTTCAGACATTTTGCTAACAGTAATTTTTTAAAGATTTAAATTTTGAAAAAGTCTCCTATTTTGAGAATCACCCAAATATATGTATCTCTTTAATGAACTAAATTTTGAAATGCATGCTATTATTAGATATAAATCTCTATATCATATAGAGGGCTACTAAAAAATTCGGATAATTTTTCCATTGTGAATAGGAACAGCTGAAATTCTATTTTAAAATTTGTTATACATTTCCATATGGTGGACCTAGACATAATATTATATTTATTTTTCTTAAGTGCAGTTTTATTGCATTATTCTGAATGTATTGGAAAGTGCTTTATAATCTATGTTTGACGCATGATTTTTTGCTTTCTTGTATCAAGTATGTATGTGGCTGGTTAGATGTGTATTGCCAGGTCCATTATAACTCTGATAATATCATAAATATTAAAAGGGAGAAAGCTCCGATTAAGGCTTCAAGTGCTCTTGGAGCTGAGAGCACTTGGAGCGCTATTCCAGAGGTTCCGGGTTTGATCCCAGGGTTGACATTTTTCATTATTTTGGTTCTACGCTTTATTAGTAATGTGGAAATCACATATTAAATATTCAATTATTTCAAGCGTAATTTCACTGCTGATAAATAATTAAAAAATTATTATAATTAAATATGTATTCACTGATGCTGGGCTTATCTGTGTCTCATGTTATGCCACAAGTTTGTGTGCTCATGTAGACGTTATTATTTTGTGCTGCAGTTGCAGGCTTACCAACAAAATGTGAGTGAGAATTGAAAAGCTGGCCATCTTCCTCGTAACTTAAATAATAGAGCACTTGGAGAGCTATTTCAAGGATTACGTGTTCGATCCCCGACTTGGATAATTTTCACTATGTTGGTTCTACGCTTTGTTAGCAATGTTATAGTCACATATTACATACCCTTGCTTTTGTTCAATTTGGCATCCAAATTTATCACCAGGAGCTCTAAGAAGCTCTACAGATAACTACTAGTTCTAAATAATAACGTTCAAAAAGAATTATAATGTAATTTTACCAAATAGGTGAAAAAGCATCTAGGGCAGGACAGGAACTAGGGACCTTTGGAGTAAGCTGCCAGTCTAGTATTATTTATTATATATCTGTAGTTCTTTGGCTGAATTGTGTCTTCCAGATTTATCCTGGATAGCTCAATTGGCAGAACATTGCAAGCTCTCACAAAGCTCTCCGATTTAAATTCAGGCCTATACGCTTTTGGACTATGTTGAAAAATGGCAATTTGTGTGATTTATTTACCAATTATAATAATTGTGTTAAATTTGATAAAGAATTATTTTTTATGAATCTACGTGAAAATTAGGTGCAATATTTGTAATAGATTTTTTTAAGGTTTAAAATTATATAAGAAACATTGCTGCTTAAATGTTCAAAGCATTATCAAAATTAATTTTACATAAAAATCTAATCTCTTGTTTTATACAGTATTTTTTGTATTTTTTAAACTATAAACAGGGTAATGAAATTAATTTAATTAAAATTTTTATTTTTGTTTATTTTGTTTGTAGTTTATGAATGTTCTCAATGAATAAAAAACAATTTTTAATTGCTTCAATCTAAAAATCGTAAATGAAAAACCATGAATCAAAATCCGTTAATTTTCATTTGACATCAGTAGAAATAGAATTGAGAAATCTATAGCATGTAAAACTATGAAAACTGGTTAACTTTATAGCAAACATTATGATAAGCATGCTGAAACAGACAATTTTTAAATCAAAGAATTATTTCAAATGCTATTAGATGTTTAAATTTCAAATATTTATTCGGATGCTAGAAAGGCATCATTTTAAGAATATATACAAAAATAAATAAATAAAAGAATAAATAGCAAATAGTAATAATTTTTCATATTTAAAATAAGCAGAAAAGTATATGCTTCACATCAGTATTATAAATTTACAAATTTAAAACTGGAAAGAATACCAACTTTCTCTTATAAAAGTATTTTCATGTCATTACTTAATGCAAAATTTAAAAATTAAATTTGCAAACAATTTTATTTTAAAAGAAAATTTTTTATTCAGTAATTTAAATACCTTTAAATATTTGCTAATTATGATAAACTGTGGTTACAATATTTTTCCACATAATTTTAAAATTTCAGAAAATATGCAATTTTAACGATTGATATTCTACAGGTAAACAAATCTTATTTTTAAAAGAAGTAATTTAAATAATTGATTTTTATCATCTGATTTTAGTTGTCGAAAGACAGTTATTTATTTTAATAAAATAGTTATAATTCAAAGAAAAGAAACAGGGAAAATATTTCTTCATACCTATTTTTCAATGACTTCGTTTTTCCTTTTCTGATGTAATCCTTGATGTTTGTAGATCTAATAAATGTTCCGATAATAAGTACAATAACACTGGCATAAATATATTTAACCATGCCCAGAGCAATTGTACATTTCTCGGATACATATTTCATCAAAAGTACGCATGGAATGACTCCAACGAATTTTTTGGTAAGATTTTTAAATCCAGACTGAGGCTATACGCGCATAAAATGGCTATTTTTGTTCTCTGCAAATGTTCTCCGCGTATTCCAAAGACTAAATAAACGATGTTTTTTTAATTCATTTATTTATATTTGATAATCGTCTGCAGTTTTCAAGTTCTTTATCTAGGCACATGGCAGATGTTTTCTTCTGTTCTTTATGTGGTGAATTATTTTTGTTTCTTTATGTGGTGAAGACTTTTTAATTTAAAATTTCTTATATTAAGACATTTTTTATGCCTTTTTTCGATTTATTTCAAAAAAGTTTAAGCTTTTTGTCAATTGTAACGATAACTATACTGATATAGATCGCATACAAATTAAACAATGTTCAAATTTAGAATAGTTAAAAATGATTTTAATAGACAATAATGCAAAATATTTCTAAATTAGAAAAGTACGCTTTGTATCTTCCATCGCAAATGCAAAATTTGTTCCTAAAAATAAGCTAGGAATCATACCAAGAGGCAATAGTTGAGAAATCATAGATTTTGCTGGCTGCAAATTTTTTTAATTCTAATATTTTAGTAATTTATGCGCTTAGTTCAATTACATGTCTATGAAATTTTTGTTTTATATAGGTACGTGTTTTTACTGAAGTTTTTTTTTATTATTTCATTGTGGAATATTAGCCAACAAACACTAAATTATGTTTGTTGCTTGAAGTGAAAAAAAAAAGTTTTGTTTCGTGTTCGGTTTATTTCGTTTCAGTTTTTTTTCTTCCAGATTTATATACTTATAAAAAGGATCGACCGAAACAGGTCTGTAAGACCGAAAATGAAACCGAAATCGAATTTCGGTAATCTTTCAATTTTCGGCCGAAAACGAAAATGTTCATTTTTTAAGTTATTAATACATACATAAATACACATAATTATTAATTAATTATGTGTGTATTAGACGCACATTTTTAACAAACATACATAAACATGTATAAATGTGCACAAGTTCAAGCAAAAGCAAAATATAAATAATAACTTTTATATTTGCTTTTGCTATTGACAATCAATACTCATATATATTTATTAATAATTAATTAATAATGCAATTAATAATCAAGAACAAATCAATAGTGAATATTTAATTTTTGAATATACACATTTTTTCAGTTATTTAATATTTCTCATTAAAAGTAGTTAAAATAAATTGCTTAAAAGTTTTTTAGAAAACTAACTATAAGTAAGTTGTTATTTAAAAAAAATAACCATTTGATAATTTATTATTAGTTTAATGGAGATTTAATATAGATAAGCCGTATGCTTAAATAAATAAGTGCTACTTCCTCCCGAAAAAACTTTGCCACTCCCTCGCCTCTATACGAATGCTTTGAAATAGCGTCCTTGTTTAAAAAATCTATCTTTTGTGCCCAAGTTGGCGGAATCTCTGTGTCTTTAACCTAAAAGTCTGCAAGGGCCGGAATTTTCAGGCCCTGGATACAGCTCAGTACGGTGTACAAATGATATAAATTCGACTCGAACCCGGCCCGGCCCATTCAGATTTTCACAGTTAATGGCCCAACTCAATTTCTACAAAAAATTCAGATTTTTCTTAACATACAATTAAGATTCTTTTAAAGAATACTGCATACATATCTATGGGATAAATTTAACGTATATTTTAAAATTACGATAGAAAATACACAATACAACAGTAACGATTACTTAGATTTCTTGGACGTTTCAACATTCAAATAAAAATTCATAAAAAAATTAATATTGCTTTGAATAAAAGAAAAAAATGAATGCTAAAAACATAATTTTTAAAACTCTTTTATAAAAAGAAGATTTGTGAAAATATTTATCTTTCTTTTACTAAGGCTATTTTTAAACCCCAAAGAGCTACTTTCTGACACATTTATGAACTAAAATTTTTTTTGGAACCCATAAGACAGGTGTTTTCATAAATAAATAATGTAATCGAATGGCGTTATCCATTTTTTGATAAAGGCAATGCAGGTTTGAAAAAATCGTGCAAAAGATAACGTTTGAATTGAATTTCCGAAAGCAACATCACGAAAAGGAGAAAAACTTGAAGCCACTATAAGAAACTCTTATTTGTCGAAAAATAATTTATCTATCAAAAATAGAAAACGCTATCGATTCCAAATTCCTTTAATAGTCAAGCTTGTCAATTTTAAGTCTTTACTGTTAAATAATATTAGTCAGAATATGTGTCAAAGTTTCACGTTGAGCAGGGAATTAATAAAGAATACAGCCCAGCTAAACTGATGGCATTGAGCTCACAGGCTACAAATACTAATTGTACATTAAAGCCTTATATTTTCAAGGATTAATTCCGTTCGAAAAAAAATTAAGAAGGGGAAACAGCTCTCCCCTTTCCTCTTTTTTTATACTTAATCATTGAACCTCCTATACTATCAAAGACATGCTTTATCATATAAAAAATCTATATCCAAAATTCAGAGCAAATTAGATAATTCTTAATAAAAACCCATTTAGCATTTATATAATATAAAAGGAGTTATCCCCCTCTTTTATACTTAACCATTAAACTTCCAAAACTATGCAGAGGTTTGAACGAAATCTGAAAATTCTGCTTGAAAAACCCATTTATATAAATTAAGAGGGCATTAGAACCCCTGTTCCCCCTATTTATACTTATTCAATGAACACCTAATAACAGTCACGGAATCGCCTCATCAGAATGATCCTAATCTAAATTTTGAACGAAAACTTAATTCTGCATGAAAATCCCATTTATATCAACTAATGGGGGGGGGGGATTAGAACCCTTGTTTCCCCGATTTATACTTATTCAATGAACACCTAATAACAGTCACGGAATCGCCTCATCAGAATGATCCTAATCTAAATTTTGAACGAAAAATTAATTCTGCATGAAAATCCCATTTATATCAACTAACGGGGGAGGGGCATTAGAACCCCTGTTCCCCCTATTTATACTTATCCAATGAACACCTAATAACAGTCACGGAATCGCCTCATCAGAATGATCCTAATCTAAATTTTGAACGAAAACTTAATTCTGCATGAAAATCCCATTTATATCAACTAACGGGGGGGGGCATTAGAACCCTTGTTCCCCCGATTTATACTTATTCAATGAACACCTAATAACAGTCACGGAATCGCCTCATCAGAATGATCCTAATCTAAATTTTGAACGAAAACTTAATTCTGCATGAAAATCCCATTTATATCAACTAACGGGGGGCATGAGCCCCCCGTTCCCCCTCTTATACATATCGAATGAACTCCAAAAACTAATCAGGGAAGCGCCTCGTCAGGATATACCTATATACAAAATTTCAAGTGGATCGGATATTTTTATCATGAGTTATCGCGTTACGCACGAACGGACGGGCACATAAGCTCTCAGGCTATGATAGCCTGTGAGCTAAAAAAACATTTTAAGGTACATTTCCAAAGATTCCGTAAGCAGAAGTTCATTATCACTACTAATATTTTTACAAAACATATTGCTTGCCCCACACATCCTGGGAACAGCTACGTTCAGTTCCGGCCCAGCTCCACTATGTAATAAAAAAATGCAAATCTGATCTTAATACCGCACAAGTGTGCTGAAAAAATCTAAACAGACACCATGTCCGATGCCAGTCTCTTCGGTGGACATGTTACATTTCTTCATTAATGTTATTTATCAAGCATCAGCTCGTGACGCAGGTTTATATTTATTCTGATGAAAAACAAATTCTTTGAAAGAAGCTAATATTTTATCGGCTTGCTTTAAATTTTCGTGTCGGCCGGTAGGACCGCTAAATATTTTATTTTATCGGCCCAAACCCGTTTATTTTGTTTACCGGCCCATTTGAAAATTCTGATTCATATCGTCAGCCAAGCTCGGATGCGTGCACATCTCTACTTTGAACAAAACTTTTTATTTGCATGTAAAATAAAATGTAATTAATTCATCAACAACATAGAAAGTTAGAACTTTTAGAAATAGCAATCGAAACATCTGCGGTTTTAAACTAAAAATTTTCTATTACTGTTAAGCGTGCAGCTTTTAAGGAGCAGGTGAAGAGCGCCGTATGTAGGAGGATGTTTAATTTGATTTCACGTCATGAATCAGCTGTGGTCGATAATTATAAACAATAAACTTTATTCATAACATTAAATAAAGAGTTTCTCATCTGAGCGGAAACAGCTCAAACAACAAGTCATGTCAAAAATTTCCAATGGAAGAAAGAAGATTTCTAGAATTCAGATAGTTTCGGCCGAGTTTCGGTCCAGCCGAATTTCTAACAGCATTTCCGCCGATAACGAGTATTCGGAGAAACTCAAATTTTGGGCCAAAAACGAAACCGAAACCGAATTTTCGGTGAATTTCAGATTTTGGGCCGAAAACGAAATTGAATTTTCGGCAAAATACGAATATTGGACCGAAAACGAAAACGAAACCGAATTTTCAGCAGAACTCAGATTTTGGGCCGAAAACGAAAACAAAACGGATTTTTCGAATATTCTCTGCTTGTAATTATGTCTAACACGCCATTTGTGTAATTTCAGGCATTTTTCAACATTTACACATTTGTTTGAGTTTATAAAGCGATAACATATTGCACATTTGATTTCTCAAGTTAGGTGCACATAAAAACAGGTAATTTTTTTCCTCAAAATGTGTAAATTTTAAGTCAAGTATGCATTTAAAAAAAATTACACACTTATCTGTGTACATATAATTATGTTTAAATTAGAATAAATCACAAATTCGTGTAAATAATGGCATTTTTCAACATTTACACACTTGTCTGAGTTTTTCAAGTGATAATAAATTACACACTTACTTTCATAAGATAAATACACATAAAAATAGGTAAATTTCCGAGAAAAAATGTGTAAATTTTACGACAGGTGTGTAAATTTACAAATTTACACATATCCATGGGTAAAATTGGCCAATTTACACATTTATTTTTTAGAGTGTGTCCCGTCCTCCCCCACTACGATTATAACCACTATTCTGCCTATTTCCATACATACTTCTCTCACCACTTCTAAAATTATTAGCACCACCACCATTCCTATTACCATTATTCGTATTCGACATATTACGACCAAATCCATCATTTCTATTACGCAAATTACTATCCGGAAATCGCTGCCCCCCTCTCACAAAATTACGTTCCCCCTCATTTCTCAAATTACTATCCGTGACAGGTCTCTGCCGAGGGCTACGCAAATCCCGTTGATCCGAGCTATGCCGAGTCTCGTACTTCGATAATATCTGATGCATCTCTGCAAAATTCTTCGGTGCTCTAACTTCAATAAAGTCCTGTATATTTGGATTAAAAAGAGGAAAAACAATGTCCAACAATTCCTCAAATGTGATATCTAAATCTAATTTATTTTTTAGTTCAAGCTTACGAAGATAAAATTTTGACGCCGACTCATAAATATTCTGCTTATTACAATAGAACTCTTTTCTCAAAATACTTTTATCTTTAACGGGAGGAAATGCCTTCTTTAACTCGATCACAGTTTGTTCAAATCTTTTCGCTTCTTCATTAATCAAAAACTTTCCTATATTTTCTAACCACAAAAGTGCTTCGCCCTTTAACGAGCATTTAAGCACTACGTATCTACTTTTTTCAGGTATATTATTGAACAAAATATAATCATCTAATTTAACTAAAAATTCACTAATATCACCCTCACCGGTGAAATACACACGTGGCACAATTTCATAATGTCCGATGTTTCGTTGGGCGCCATTTGTAACGGCACACTCACGGTGGGCGCTATTTGTAACGTTATATGCAGACATACTCAGTAGTTTAGGTTAAAACAACAAAGTTTATTCAAGTGATAATGGCCGAAGGGAAGCGGAGCAAGTCTAAAATTTTACACACTGAGAACACTATGAACAGCTAAAATCATACTCACAGGCCCCAATCTAGCTCAGTCGTGGCACCGCCTAACACTTGACACTGTCTCCTGGCTGAGCTGTTGAACAAAGCTTAGTTAAACAGCCCGTGGCTGTGGATAATTCTTTATTTCACCAATAATTAAAATGGAACTACTATTAAACTTTCTTACCACGGCCGACTCATAAATCCACTATCCAAACTCCTTTCCACTTTACTGGAGGCCGCTGCTACTTTCTATTCGTCAGCACTTCGCTAAACAATCATCCACTTCGTTGTCTAATGGCAGAGGTCCGCACTCGCTGGCTGCTGGCTAATGCCAGAGACACCCACACCCAAACTCACCCCCAAGCTTTTATATGCTGCAAACTGAGATACTTCACATTAACATATTACTAATAACCGCGAGCTAACTGCGGAATTCGAAAGAGCACACACACTCTAGAAAGTTAAAGTAAAAGAGAGGATAGATGTCGCTTTTACGCCTACAAAATGTTAAATTATTGACGTCACGATCTCAGAAACACTAGAGTGCCTTTATGACAAAAGGTCACTCCCTCACACATAAACTGGAACAGAAAATTTCAGACTTATTTTTTGAAGACCCTGTGGGCATCGCACGTTTTAGCTTTTATATATTTATGCACAAACTATAATCTATCCATACACAAGTATTCACTACATTCTAACTAACTGACCACGGAATCTCAATTTATGAAAGGAAAAAATATTTGATTTATTGCTCTAGTATTCATAAAAAAAAAAAATTTCTGGAGTACTTCTAACGTAATTTAACAAGTCAAAAATTTCACGTCATGCGTATCAAATAAGGTGCGTTCTTACAGTAAAGAAGTTTTAAAATTATTTAGGTCTTTATGTAATAATATTCAGCAGTTAAGATACAGTATAGTTGCCGGAAATTTACGTACGCAACTGTAAATACTATCTGCTATCTATTACATAGAAAGTAAATTGTAGTACACATTAGTAACTTAAATCAATTTCGTAATATATGAAATAGTTAAATATAATTAAAACGCGTCCTATGTAATGTTTGTCCCTATATCTTTATGCAATGGAAAACTTTTATGGGGCCCAGTAAATTAATAACCAATATCTTTTGTACCATACGTGTGCAAAACATGTATTGTACTATATATTTCAAATGCACATAAATTTTATTATGTTCGAAAGAATGTAACACCATTAAAATGCACTTAAATCTATTTTTTGTCATTGGCCGTAGCGTAACGGAATACATTTTTTATTTTCCCTGTAATTAAACTATATATCCGATTTTCATAAAATTTGAAATGACTCAACAAAATCATACAACGGTTATACAATTTAAATTTCAAACGATTCCCTGGATTAGTTTTTGCTTTGTTATATGCATACAAAATGATAGACGGACAGACTGGCAGAGGAACAGACGGGCTGAACGACGACTATAGTAGGTGCTAAGTATTTATATAGTTATGAACGCACTTAAATATACTAATGTACACAGTAATATTTTTTTCAAATTTTAAACCAAGAATTTGTGACACCATGACAAAATTGTCATGTAGGTCATTTTTTAAAAGGATGCAGTAAAAACTTATTGTGTCTATAAAATATTCACTCCAAATAATATTATTCTGATAAGAACATGTTTTTGATAAAAGAAATTCACATTCAGAGATTTAGATTCAAATTTTATGAGTTTAAAGTGCATACTAGGCTTTTGTAAAATCGTTTTACAACAGCATACATAAATTTTCTCCAATATGTATGTATATTTACTTTTATCTGAGACTATACTATTTCCCCAAAGTACAATATAATTCAGAATAATATTTATAGATTCAAATGACAAAATGAAATCGTATCAGAATGTTTCTCTAGAATTTAAATTTCAAATAACAAACATACCTTTGTTTGGAGAAGTGCATAGATAACGTTATCATTTTAGGGGGAGGGGGGTGTCGATTATATGATATCGTAAGATTTCGTTATGGAGAATTGTCTCTTGATATCGATATAATTTGTGATCCAGTCTAAATTTTCTCTTTTTATTTGTAACATAGTCTTTCGTTAAAAATAGTATCTCATGTTTTCTTTAATCTTATCTGTTTTTATGAAAATACAAACTTATTATTAGAATCACTAAAACATTATAAATTTTTTTAATTCTAGGGAAATTATTCTATTTATTCTATTTTCTCTAAGGAATGTTTGACATTCCTAATCTTCTTTGCATGTATATGAATAAACTATAATCACAGTTCGAGAAACCATATAAGAAATATATTTGAAATGAAGCTTGTATTTACCAATAAATAAAAGAGAAAGAGAAAGAATGTTGTGCACTTGTTTCGTTGATAACAATTTCTTTCACCCCTCTCCCAACCATCCTTTTTCTATTCAAGACAAGTGTAACAAGACTTTATCACTGTTGAATGCATTATGTAAGAAAAAGTTATTCTAAAACATTTTAAATAGTAATTATTTTTAAAGTGTTATTTGATATAAAGTGATATTTTATTGACTTCTTTTCATTTGGATCAATGAAATATGCGAAAAATAAATGAATCAGCTCAGTATATTACTCCAAAAAAAGAAATAAATTCCTAAAAATGAAAAAATACACTTTCATAACGATATCATTATTATGTGTGTGGGGGGGGGGGGGAGGAGATTCGATGAATAACATATGATATCGAAAAGGGGAGAGGAGGTCTAGCATTTTCAAAAAGTTGATAACATTGTATTTGAACAGCCTCTTTAAGGCAATTTCCAATATTGGTTGAAAAATAAGCTTTGAACTAAATTCAAAGAATCAACAGTGCACGTTAGATATTTTAGAGCAGAACTATATTTATAAAAAAAACCAGAACATAAAGTTACAGATAATATTTTTATTATTGAAAAATGAAAATAATATAAAAAATACCCCCTTCTCTTTTTTGTCAAAAGTTCCATACAATCATGCCAATGTGGTTTTCTAATGCATCTTTTAAAGTGGATCTTCAATAGTGGTATATTTTTTTTCTATTTGAATTATATTTTAATCTGATTGTTTTTAAATATATAAAAAATACCACCTTGTATTAACATAATATTTCTAATTGTTAAAAAGGTGTAAAAAAGATTTTAAAAACAGAATTTTTTTTTTTTTTTTTTTTTTTTTTTTTTTTTTTTTTTTTTTTGTCGACATGTTTCAGTTTTATGCAAATCAAAGTACAAAATCAAAACAAAAATCCCAAAAATTTGGCTAGAGTTTCTCAATGATTTTAAAAAATAGAAATTTCAATGTACGAACTAAACCAAGTAAAACAAAAAATAAGGTCCGTTCTCACAAAAAACTGAATGTTGGAGTTTTAGTTCAATGCACCATAAACAGTGCAACTTTGGCATATTATATTTTATTTGTTTTGAAAATGACTCTGGGGTGAGTTGAAACATGTCAACAAATTAAAACTATTTTTTTTTTTGTTTTTGTTTTTAAAATCTTTTATATTACTTTTTATAGCAATTACAAATATTTTATTTTATTTTTATTTTTTTTATCGTTTTTATGTGTGTTGGTAGCCCCAAATTTGTATTATTTTGTTTTTTCATGGCTAATACGAAGATGGAAGTGCACACTTTATTATTGTTATTATTATTTGTGGGCCTGAAGATTTTACTTTTATTCTACAAATTTTGATTATGTCTCTTATAATTACTTTTAATAATATATATATATATACTGGGTGTTTCAAAAATGACCGGTATATTTGAAAAATCAATAAAAAATAAACGGGCAGAGTTAGAAGTACACCGTTTGTTGCAATATGTTTGGAACAACAGTTTATATTGAGGCATACAATTTTCGAAATTTGTTAAAATTTTGAACAACAGATGGCGCTGCAGGCAATTTGAAAGCTATTGTAGAAAACGCAATCTGTGAGTTTGCCATTCTGTAAAGCCTCTGTCCCTGCCCGCGAAGACTTTCGCGAGCTAATGCTATTCCTGAGGGGAGGCATTTTTGTAATAACTCTTTCGCATTTTGACATTTTTATTTTTTAATTTTTTTATTATTATTTTTTTTTTCATTCCACAGCTGAAGTCCCTCTCAAGATCGCTCCTTGATTACATTTTTCATTTTGGTCGCAGGTATTTTTATAAAGTTACTTTCGCTTTCAAAACCGGTTTTGGAGGTAAAAGTAACTTTATAGAAAATACCTGCTACCAAAATCAAAAAATGTAATCAAGGAACGATCTTGAGAGGGACCCATGCAATGCAAATAAATAAATAAATAAATAAATAAATAAAATAACTAATTTCGAAATTTGTATGCCTGAAAATTTACTGTTGTCCCAAACATACTGCAACAAACGGTGTATTTCTAACGCTGCCCGTTTAATTTTTATTGATTTTTCAAATATACCGGTCATTTTTGAAACACCCTGTATATACATTCATGTATGTAAACCTTTAATGTTTTCATTAAATTAAATGAATATTGTGCTTTAATTTTCTTCCACAGTGAAAATATTCTATATGCTTGATTCTGATTCATGTTAAACATTACACTGACAGATGTTTCTTAACCTGCAAAAATACAGTACAATTAAAGACAAAAAATATACAATAATCTCTTTCAAGTCACTGACAATTCTGAAAAGCTTTCCTCTAACTTTAAACAGGTTGAAAATTGCACGTCAAGTATAGAAAATTCGGTGCGTCCTTATTATAAGGAAATACGATAAAAATATTTAGATTTTGCTGTTATAGAATACAGTGATTCGGATACAGAAATATTAGAGTATCCGAAA
The DNA here is from genome assembly GCA_964019185.1 of Maratus speculifer. Lineage (NCBI taxonomy): Eukaryota > Metazoa > Arthropoda > Arachnida > Araneae > Salticidae > Maratus > Maratus speculifer. Next base: position 155,969,031 of record OZ025289.1, read on the forward strand.
TCTTTTGTGTATCCCTGAAAGTATTATCTGCTTTCTATCATATACAGGAAGTAACTTGCAGTAAACCTCAGCAATGCATATCAATTTCATATTAGTTTGAAATATTTTAATATTATTAAAACGCGCATCACGCAAAGTTTCTCCCTATACCATTATGTAATGGAAGAATTTTGAGCAGCCTTGTAAATTAAAAACAAATATTCTTTGCACCATAGAATATCTATACATATGTATATACTTCATAGATTTAAATCATATTTATTATGTTCGAAAGTGTGTAATATCATTAAAATATACTTGAAACTATTTTTTTTTTTGTTCGGCCGTAATCTAACGGAATAATTTTAATTGTCCCTGCAATTAAACTATGCATCTGATTTTCATATAATTTGAAATTACTCGACAAAATAATGCAACAATAATTATATTTTAAATTTAAAATGATTCGGTTGGGTAGTTTTTGCTCTGTTATATGCGGACGGACTCAACTTTTTTTTGTATGATGTATTTGGATATGGCATGCAGGTCCTCCTTGAATAAAAAAAAATACCCGGAAGGGGGCGCTGTAAAAGCAATTTGCGTTCTGTCATCACAATAGTACCACCGAAAAGTATATAAAAATATATAAATAATTGAACGAATTTTTTTGTATATGTTTTTGGTCATCAGTTCTTCCTAGCGTTTGAAAATTCTCCGTGAAAAAGGAGCATGGTGATAGAGCTTTTTGTATCATTTTCTCGATTCTTCGTCGTTTTATTGGTCATCGGCTCGTGCAGTGACATAAATTATTATCCTATTAAGCCTGTTATTTGCAATCAGTAATAGTAACAGAATTAGGAAAAACTATTGAATTTAATAAATATCATGATCCACAATAACACCTTAAGATGAAAATGAAAGTTGGTAAAGTATTGACTTATTAATATTAAAGTATTAACATGTGTAACTAATTTTTGAAATATTAAAATGTACGTATAAAGTGGAAGAAAGTTTTGGGGTTGGCACATCCAGTTAATTTCTGTAAGTGTTTGGCTATGACTAGCAGTTCCTCCCTGAATTTAAAAAAAGATCTGCCAAAAGGGCGAGCTATAATAGTAATTTTTGTGCCATTTTCTATATTTTACCACCAAAAAGTGCATGAATTTATGTACAGAATTGAACTAAAGTTTTTGTCAACGTTTTTGACTATAGCCAGCAAATTTTTCTGGAATATGGAAATATTCCGTGGGAAAGGAGCATTGTGATAGCGTTTTTTGTATCATTTTCCCAATTATTCTTTGTCGTTCTATTGTCCAGCAGCACGTGCAGAGACGGAAACTCGCGTCCTGGTAAGCCGGCTATGTGCAAACAACTGATAGTAAGAGAATACGGGAAAAATATTAATTTTAATAAATATCATGATCCACACTAACTCGTTTTTAGTTCACATACTATCAAAGCCTGAGAGCTTATTTGCCCGCCCGTTCTTTATGTATGAACGTGGGTAACGCGATAACTCATGATAAAAATATTCGATTTGCTTGAATTTTCGGTTATATTCGGTTTATTCTGATAAGACACTTTCTACATTAGTTTTGATAGTTCAATCCATAAGAGGGGGAATGGGGACTAATGTCCATACCCTGAATTTATATAAATGGGTTTTTCATACAGAATTATCAGTTTTCGTTCAAAATTTAGATATAAGATCATTCTGATGAGCCGCCTCCGTGATTAGTATTGGGTGTTCATTGGATCAGTATTAAGAGGGGGGAATGGGGGATAATCTCCTACCGTTAATTTAGATAAATGGGTTTTTCATGCAGATTTATCAGATTTCATTCAAATTTTAGATATAGGATCATTCTGAAAAGGGCACCGCAATGATTAGTTTTGCAAGTTCATTAGATGAGTCTAAAAAGGAAATAGGGTGTATCTCCCCCTTAATTTTGGTTAAACGGTTTTTCGTACAGAATTTTTGATTTACTTCTATTTTTGATATAGGTTCATTTTGATAAGGTGTTTCCCTGATTTGTTTTGGGAATTCATTGGATAAGTATAAATGGGGGATCGGGTGGACTACATGTCTTAATTTAGGTAAATGGTATTTCATTCAGAATTAACCGATTTGCTTAAATTTATTCTAATTATCTGTGAAGTTCTTTTGTAAAGTATAAAGGGGGTACGGACGATTACCCTCTCCCTTAAATTGATAAATGTTTTATATGCTGTATTATCCGATTTGCTAAATTTATGATGTAAGTTATTTTTGATAAGGCGAATCTCTGAATAGTTTTGGAAGTTTAATGGTTAAGTGTAAAGGAAGGGGATAACTCCTCTTAAATTATACAAAAGGGTTTTTATAAAGAATTAACCGATTTGCTTTGAATTTTGGATATAGGTTTTTTAAACCTATATCCAAACCTACCCATATTCCTAGTCAGTTTAGGGAGTTCAATGATTAAGTATAAAAAGTTTAAAGGTGGGAAGCTAGTTCTCTCCTTAGTATGTTTTTCGAACGGCATTAACCATTGAAAATATAAAGCTGTAATATGCAATTGTTATGCATAGCCTGTGAACTCAATGCTATCAGTTTAACTGGGCAATATTCTTTTTTCTTTACACCGATTAACTGAATGAAGCAGAAATTCAACCCTTTAACTGGTTTGTCCAAACGCCGTTCAAGCAAGACGAATTTGCTTCTTGCATCATTTAAGGCTTTTTGATACCACCATTATTTTTAAGAAAATTTTCATACTATTGAATGGCGGAAATGTTTAGACTAAATGTTACGAATATTTTATTTAACTAATAGTGGTGTGAATCCGCTATTTTCAATTTATTGAACGGAAAAGAATTAACCAGTTAAGGGGTTAAGATGAAAATCAAAGTTGCTGTAGTATTGAATTAACAATATTAAAGTATTAATATGTGTACCTATTTTTTACAATTTTAAGATATATGTATCAGATAGAAGAAAGTTTTGGGATTGACACATTCAACTAGTTTCATTTTTTTTATTTATTTATAAATTTGTATTTTTTCAACTAAGGCAGTTTCCACTGAAGAACATTAAAAAATATTTAAATAATACATGATTATTTTGTTTTGCTTAATTATTACAAACATTCGTATACCATTTTTAATTGTACTATATATATATAATTTTGAATTTATCTTCAAGAATAGCGGAAACACTAATAATCACTTTTTACAGAATTTAAGTTTGAAAGTTTCATTCAGAGCCAGTATAATTTTAATTGATGTTGCTAATTTTGTAAAGACAAAAATAAATGCGTGTTATTTACAATTTTAATTTTAAATGTGCTGGGTTTAAAAAATATATATATCATACTGAAACTTTTAACTTTAAAATATATTTTGAGGTATCTGCATTTGATGAAATAGTATTTTTAAAAAAATAAATATATATGTATGCATACAATATACTTGCATTGAAGCAAAAGTCGATTTATGTATGTTGTATAAAACTGTTCTAAATGACCCTATCATGCACTTGGAAATGATAAAATTTGAATCTAAAATCTGGGAATATGAATGGCTGTAATAAAACATATGGTCTACCGACTGAAATAAAATATTTGGAGCGAATATCTTATGGACTCCAAAAGGAATTTTATTTCAATCTTTAAATATATACATGGGCATGTTAAAAGAAGTCAACGAGTTCGAAGTTTTTTTATTTGAAATTTTGAATAAAATGTGTATTATCTAGTATATACACCATTTTTAAAGTAACAGTACATAAATGATCCTTACATAAACACAAATACTACGATTCTAAAATAATTATGAATTTTATAGTCTTTATATAATTGTTTTTAATTATTATTTTAATTGTTATTCCGCGTGCAGTTATTATTTTTTATACTTTATAACATTTTTTTTCAGATCTAGCCCCAATAGCCAAACAATATTGTACCAATATTGGCTACATCCTGGAGCAATATGGGCACATTGGTACAATGTTGGCATGAAATATTGCTCCATTATTGGGATGTTTACATTTAGCCATTATTTAGCCAATATTTGCAGGCAATATTATTCCAATATTGTGGTTTCATTGAGAATATTACCAATAAAACGCCAATATTGGTTTCAAATAAAAAACATGGAAAATATTTCCAATGAAACAACAATATTGGCATAATATAGGCGGCAAATATTGGCTAAATAAGGGCAAAATGTAAACATCGCAATATTGGACCAATATTGAGGTTTTATTGGCAATATTTCCACTAAATGAAATATTGGTGCAACGTTGGACCAATATTGGTTTGCTACCAGAGAGGCTGTGTATATTGGCTGAGATTTGAATGCAGAATGAAATTCTTGATTTATTTTATTGCTTTTCCTTTGGCCAGTAGAATTGTAATAAAGTAAATTTTTAATTGGATAGACACGAAGGTAAAGTAAGTAGGAATTAACTAATTTGTGTAATTTTAAATTATACTTAATTAATACTTTATTTTGTTGAAACATTTCCATCAAGTGTATTATTATGAAACAATCCAGAACAATGAAACATTTTCATTTGAAAAATAAATATGTAACTGAAGTTACTAATTTATGTAATAAATTTCTTTAACAATCCTTCTTATTGAAATGTTTCCATCGAGAGTTTTAATGTATAATGCAAAAATTCGGAATAATATAAATTTAATTTGAAAAGTCTGTAAAATATTAAAACTTTTATAGATTTTTTTTCTTCATTTAGAGAATGCAGGTTATTAATTCGTATAGAAATTACACAAAAAAGCCTATTTGATGATATCAAGTAATCTGAAAGTATTTCAACACTGAATGCAATATCTTTCTATTATGTTTCACCATCAAATGCCAATCTTCTTTGGTATCATTTGCTAAAGTTTCCTTGGGGATACAGAGGATGTTTGACTTTCGGATTCTTTCATTCCGTACTTATTATATTTTAACTTAGACAATTTATTTTTATCTTCTACTTTGTTATTAGAATTATTCAACTAGCCAGTATTCTTTTCTCTGTCAAATGAGTATACATATGAAGCTTATTATAACATCTTAAGAACTTGTGAAATATAACTTAAAGACAATATTTTTATGAAACATTAAACTATTTAACAATTTCACTTTTTAATTTAGAAAAAGCATGTTATTAAATCACATTGTAGCTATACAAAAATCTAATTTGGCTGAAAAAAAAAACTTGATAATATTGCAGCATTGAGCGCAACGAACTTTAATTACGTTTCAACTCCAAGTGTCAATCTTCTCTGGCAAATTTCGCTAAACTTTTCTCGCAGATTCTTTGAAAGTTTATCTTTGGATTTCTTTCATTGCACAATTATTGTATATGACTCACGCTATTTATCTATTTAAAACTACTTTGAGATTAGAAATATTTAATTAGCTTGTATTCTTTTCCCTGTCAAATACACACGAAACTTATCATAACGTTTTAAGAACTTAAGAAGTATAACTCATAGATAGTAATTTTATGAAACATTAAATTAATTAACAATTTCACTTTTTGAATTCGAAAAAGCATGTTATTAATTCATATTGTAATTATACATAACTTTTATATAATTTAATTATTTAAATAATTTGATATAATATTATATATATTTTTTTAATTCTGTCTATTAACTTTAAACGTATTTTGCTTTAATATTTTGCATCTTTTTTTAAATAACAGGTACCGTCAACTGGGGTAAATTGTATTCCAATTTCTGTGTTTTGTGGCATGCTCAACATCTCTATTCTTTTATTTTATTTTTTAAAAAAGGAACATCATGTTAATTTTTTGCTTGTTAAGAATATATGGAATCACACCATTATCATAAAGTTGCCAACATTTTCTTATACCAAAATTTGTTTTTGAAAATTTTGAGCCAATATTACCTTGAAGTAGTGTAGGACTGGTCTATGTGTTAAAACAAATGTTAAAGGGCCTACAACATGATATGGACCAAAGTGAGTCTATTAGAAAAGACGATCTAGAAAAGGTAAAAATGTAAACATGTAAAGAGACAGTACATTAACATATATTTCAATACAAAAAATATAACAAAATACATAAGAATTTCTCAACATGGATAATCCAGCTTTAAGACTTAATATACTTTTTTTAAGGCAGAAGTTTACATTGGAATTTTTCGAACAATATCGTTCTATTTATACACCATCGATTCCGGTCGCTGTAATTCTTATCAACATTTTAAACTCTGTTCCACGCAGTCTACAACACAACCCTGCTCGGATTTGGTTCACTTAAAAAAATAATTTTGAAAATCAAATAAGTTTATAGACGTGAAGTTTAGTAGATTTGGTAAGACGGAGCTTACACACCGTTTACCGAAGTGTAAACTTCAGAAAAGGCGACCAGATTTAAAATTAGAGCTATAAAATATTTTATGCATTTTGGTGACTTGAAATACCTATTATTGACAAATTGAATACCATAAATATGGAGATAACATATGGGGAATAACTAGGTGAATTTATATGGTATTTTTCATATATCTTATTAAATTAATGTTTAAAGTAGAAATTGTGTTTAAACTTTTGTTGAGCTAGTAATTTAAAAATTTCAGCATTACCCGCCATCAGTGTTTATCTTTAACCGGGCACTTAAGTATCTGTTTAAAATGATGAAAACAGAAAAATCCATCTATTTAAAATTGTTATTTTTTAAAGCATAAAAATAGCAGTGCATATTCACGACAGCAAATTTATGTATATGATTGTGCAATTAATAATACTTTTATGTGATGAAAAATGTGTAAAATCTTGTATAGCTTGAAAACACTTAGATTATTTTAATGATTACTTGAGTAATGACACTTAGATTAATTCGTATGACAACTTTACCATGTGATTGAATAGGTTCATTTTACAAATATTAAAACGTTCTGTAGCTTAAATGTCGAATTTGATTAGATGGGAGAATGACTGGGATGGTCTCGAAAGAGCCATTGTACAGTGTAACCCTTTCCCATCCTCTACTAGGACCGCCAAGAGTTGAGGCCCCTGTCCCTGCCCGTAAAGACATTCGCAAGTTAATGGTATTCCTACACTGTAAAAAAATCAAGAGGTTACTAAAAATTTTTTAGTAAATTTGTGTTCCACAGAATTTTTAGTAACCATTACAAACTTTTTTTTGCAAGCGAAACAAGCATTTCTTTTGTAAACTCAACAAAAGAATTTTTTGAATAATTAACTTGAAAATTTTTAGTATGAGCCACCGAGAAAATTTTAGTAATAGCTCCAAAATTATTTTTAATAACCATTACGTGAGATCGAAGGACAGGAACTTCCTTCGAGCTGAATCCAGACTTCTGGAACGGAAGATTTTCGGCAAAACCGCTATAGATAGCAGCACCAAACATTGCTACTGCTCCGTCAGGATATTCATAATCCCTTTATTAACGAGTACTTACTCTGCATACATTCGGGCGTATTTGGCAGTGGCCAGTATCGAACCCGGGACCTTTTAGCCTGGAGTCCGTTACTATAACCACTTTGCTATCAAGGCCACAACCAAGTGAGTTTTAGTAATAGCTATTAAAAATATAAAATTATTAACTCTATTCGTTGCTAACTTTTTTCTAGTAATTCTTACAGATTTTCTTGTAACCGACTAAGATTACTAAAAATTTTTTAGTAATTACAAGGATCACTAAAGTTTTTTTAGTAGATCGACACTTTTTTTTACAGTGTATGGGGAGGCATTTTTCTAATAACTCTTTCTTATTTTGACATTTTTATATACTTTTTTTTGCATTTGATAGCTGAAGATTTTTGATTTTGGTGGCAGATATTTTTTATAAAGTTACTTTCACTTTCGGAACTGGTTTTGGAAGTAAAAGCAAATTTATAGATAAATACCTGCGAGCAAAATCGAAAAAGGAATGAAAGAGCGATCTTAACGGTAACCTCAGCTATTCAATGAAAAAAAATTAAAAATGTTAGAATGAGAAAAAGTTATTAGGATACTGTCTTCCCTTAGGAAAAGCATTAGCCCGCGTGTGTCTTCGCGGGCAGGCAGGGACAGGGGCCAAACCGCGCTTGTGGAGGAAATACTAAGCTTTGTGGTTTTGTTGACACAAAAATTTATTGGCACTGTCATAAACAGTATGAGTGCTCATTCTAATGCTTGTACAGCAGGGCACGAAGGTCACGCTCCATATTATACAGACTTTTTCAGAGATAAATGCTTTATCTGAGAATTTTGATATACCTTATTTCTTAATTCACAATTAAAATCTTATACTTATTGTTATGTTGCTATATATTTTCTGCCATTGTAATGTATCTCTGAGCTAAATTCTATGGCAACACAGTGAATAGTTCATAAATTTTCATAGATTTTATATTTGTGATCTTAATTTTGGACATGAATGTATTTTCACCAAATAGGAAAGGCAGGCTTTGAAAATTTTTTTAAAAAATTGCTACTATGAATCATTTAAATGGAAATGATTATAAATAAAAGTTTTGTTGCATAATTTTAACAATCGTGGAATATTTACGTAACTTCGGCATGATATTGTTAGGCTGTTTAAATGCATTTAAATCAATAAATTGGTGTTTGTATGTTGTGAATGATGATCTATTACCTGTACGAGGGATATAGTACCAAAGGATAGTGCCCTCTGTGGGGGGTTTTCTAAGGGAATTTAACCCGTATTTACGCCAGGAAATCTAAGGTTCGAAGAAAACCACGGAAAACACCTAACAGTTAGGTCAACGCGCGCGATTCGGTTCGAACCCAGCACTTCCCGTCTAAAAGCTTCGAGAGCAGAACCTCTCAGCCACTGGAGCAAGAAATTAGAATACTTTCATGATATTTCGCTACATAACGGGCACTAATCCTCCTTACAATAAATGCATACTTTAATTTTTTTCATGGAGTAGAATTATCTTTTCCTACAATGTTATTTAAAAAAATAAAAGTATGACACCAGTGATAAAAAATAATGAATCTGTTTCCAACTATAGATAAAATATGCTTTGCTGTAAAATAATCAAAATAGTTTATCATTTATTAAACATAAAAAATTCAGCATTACTAGCCATAAAAAAAATTAAAAATATATTTGAAACTTTTAAGTTTTCTTATTTCTACCCAAATAATTTGATATTTTTTACAATATCATCGAATAGGTTCTTTCATACTTTGAGAAGAAATAAAATTCTGCAACAAAAATCTTAAAAAATATATTAATATCTTTATTTTTATGACAGTAATAACTGCAAATATTTGAAGAAAAAAAATGAATCGAGAAGGATAAAAATTCTCGCGTACAAAATGTTTGGATATCCGACATGGAATACCTAATGTAAAAATGAAAACAGATAAAAAATAACTTTTTGTTAACTTTGAAGGTACAAATAGCAAATTTAATTTTAGAAAAGATTAAAGAAACTTAATGGAATTAAATGAAAATGCTTCTCAAGAACCTTCACCTCCTTTTATTAACATTATCATTAAAACAAATCAATTAAAATTATGGTCACATCTTTACAGAAAATGTGTATTCCATAAATCCAAAAATTTTAAATATTCCGCTAAATTAAATGTCGAAATTTTATCACTGGATTTTATTATTTAGAATTCGCACATCATGTCAAATTTACATTTTAAATAATTTTATGTGTGTGTTATTTTACTAAAATTACTGAAAATAGTTCTAAATGTAACGTAAGTTACCATGGAATGACCCATTGACGTTCATAAAATGAGCTACAAAACCTGCATTGTATCAGGCTTCTATTGTAAATCTAACAGGCGCAGTAACCTACATATATAGTAATAGTATCATAAAAGAAAACAAAACTATTTCCTATAGAGTTAAGGAACCATTACTGAAAAACTATAAAAAACGGATATATATATCATATATATTATAAAGCAGAAGTTCTGAAACTTCCAAACGAGTGTTTTCAAAAACTACCCGATGGATTTTTTTGCCGATTGTATCATTCGATAGGAAATATTTTTCCGAAGGTTTAAAATTCAAATTTACAGGGATAACTCTGATTTTTCGTAGTAAATTTCGTAAATTTCGGTTATTTTTGACAAAAGGGTTGCCAGTAGATTTTTTGGCGAAAATTATAATTGCTAAAAGAATTAAAATGGCTATATCTATTAAAAGTATTACAAATATCTTGCAAATAATAGCAGAAAATAACTACTGACAATATTAATAATAATAAAGAAAGACCGCTTAAATGAGGCGTAATATTATAAAAATATATTTATCTTGAAAATGAAAAAAATATTTGTAATGCTTAAAAAATAAATTAATGCGAAATATTCTGGGTTCAACTTCATATATTGGTTCAACTTTTGGCGACTTATCCCTGGTGTTAGAATAAAAACATGAATTTCAGAAATTGATTAAATGAATTTTGAATAATAGTTATTTCCCTTTTTATTATTTTCTTTCTCTTTTTTTATCGAATTTCCGTATAATATAACTTACAGCAGAAAAAAGCAGATCTGATTGTAAAAGACACTGTAAGTTGTGAGTTACTATTCGTTTCTATACCATTTTCATCTTGCTTTTGTCGCCAAAGAATGTGTTTTTAAGCCGAAAATGCACTACTGACTTAATGCCTGACTTAGGTTCTTAATGGTCGCAAAAATGTTTTTTTTTTTTTTTGGGGGGGGGGGGGAGATAATTTTTAGAGTATATTTTAATATTCAATCGTAAATTTAATAGATATGAGTACAACTCTTTTATTTCTTTTTGCAAATGTTTTCATTGTTAATTTAATTTTTCCTGCGCCATTTCGTCAATTTCACTTACAGGAAAAATTTCAGTTTTAAGATTTAAAAACTGAAGAAGGAAAGATTATCCCGTCGATTAAAAATCTACCGCCAAATTCCAAGATTAAATGTCAATAATGGATGATCGTAAATGTCACATTCACTTGACATTAAGCATAATATAAATATTAATTATGTCATCAAGTGATTTTTAATTCGACATTTTATTTCTACTTTTATATATGCTCTGCTAATTTGTTTTTCGTTATTTAAATGAAAATTTATGCTAATCTATGTAATCTGGCTAATAGTTTGGCGATTTGTATAATTTGGCGAAATTGGTCCGGTATAACCAAGTAGTACTGAAGAAAAAATTTTGCAATTCAAAGGAAATTTATGCAATTATGCGTTATTACTATAGATAAATTCAACATTTTGAAATAAAAAATTCCCGCTGAATAAAATTTACAAGTCTTTTTTAATTAACCACTTCCTCTTCAGTATTTCTTCAATCACTATTTCGCTATTCTCTTTCGCGCAGGCAAAAAAAAAAAAATGTATTTTAAATATTTTATTAGATAAAACGTAAATAACATTTTTCTATTTTTTAAAAATTATTTTTAAAATCTAATTCTACCATTATGTGTCTTACAGGACAAAATAGCAGAATTACTTTTAAAAATGGTTTTATCTGTTAATTGTATGTTATTTGTTTATTTGGGTGTTTGAATTTACTTTTGTCATCAAACAATGCGATTTTATACCAAGAAGGCATAAGCCGGAGCGATGTTCACAATTAGTAAATTCTCTCACTCTCTTTTAAATGTGTGAGAGCATTTTTAGAATATCTTTTTATGTTTAATTGTAAATATATAAATAGCAGTTATAGAAAAAAAAATGCGTATAATGCTTAAATTTTAGTATAAATGTCTTCCTCATCCAAACTGTAAAATAATTTAATTGCAACTTTTTAAAGTTTTGGCGCAGATGTCATATACGCACCACATTCGCACGATTGCAACAAAATGGCGATTTTATGCCTCACATGGTAAACCGACTATGGTTGTTTATTTATTAATAAACTATTTATTAATTTTCATTTTGTTTTTTAAAATAATATAAATCATTTTGTTCTATAGTTATTAATTAAACTTTTTTATTTATTAATTTTTTTTTCAAATAATAGAAAATAATTAAAAAATATTTATGAAATTGGTAATCAAAAACCAAGTTTTCTCCAAATTGGCGCCAGAAAAAAATTGCGCCAATGTGGTGCATACATGACATCTGTGTCAAAGTTTTTTCACTATACTTAAGTAGGGAAAATGCAGTATAAATACCGATTAAAGTTTTTTCCAAATACGGAAATTTTGTCAATTTAATAATTTTTATTAATAAATTTTTTTTCATTTTTCAGGAGGAAATTTTGCAATAATAAAGTAATTGCTGTAGTGAGAATTTTAATGTTTTTTTTTTTTTTTTTTTTTTTTTTTTTTTTTTTTTTTTAATCGTTGGCAACTTTCTGTAACGAAAAATGTTTATTTTTTTCCTGCCATTGTTTTGTAAAAGCTGGTTTTGTCAAAGCCATGTTCAGGTGGTATTCAAATTTTTGAACCCTTCCCAATTACCACCCCCTTGGGCCGATTTTGCTCATTTGCAATTCCCACTGAGATATTAACCACCTCAATGTACTTGACGCGTTTGAAGATGATTCTTGCATAATTGTGCCTTTTATCACGCGGACAAAATTTAATATATGTATAAAGTTTTTAGTAGGGAGTAGCTTTGGGTTCCTGGCTTCACATAATGAAAAGTTGTGAAGAAAGTTTTCAGAAGTTGTACCGTGGTAACGACTGTAATAATTAATATTTCTTCAGATAAGGGAAAACTTTAAACTCTGTTGCCGTAATGGCCTCATTTCGCTTCCAAATGTGCACTGTTAGTAATAAACTAAAATAGTTTCTTCTAAATAGCAGGTTTTTGTCCAACGTTTAAGATAATTTAATATCACAATGGTGTCTAAATCGTTTTCAGCAATGAGCAAGGTGCTGCTGGAGGTCCAAATTATTTAAAATGCAAATTTAAATTCACCAGTTCGTTTCATCCACGGTTGATTTTGAAACCAGTGTTGCCAAATGGGCTACTTTTTTTTTAAATTCAGATTCTTGACTGGCACCATTTATTTGAAATAGTAAAATGCACAGTATTTAATGACATATTAATAAAGGCAAAAATAAACGGAATTTCACCGTTTCAAAAAAGTGGTACTAATCAAGAAATCTGAATTTTAAATAAATAGCCCACTGGCAACACTGTTTGAAATATTGACCAGCGCAGCGGGCATAGCCTGCTAGTATATATATAAATGCATTTTTTACTTACAAGAATAAATGCATGAAGAACCAACTTTCGATAATTCGTAATTAGGCTTGTTGAATTTAAACATCAGGAATTTACCAGCGATGTTGCAGTAGTATTTTACATGACCAGGTGCTAAAACAGATGTTTAAATTTATCAAAATAGAAAAATACTAAGCATTTTAATCGAATATATGGCGAATTAATTTAATGGTATGTTTAGTGTATAAGACAAAACGTCACTTAAATGTTCACAACTTTTACAGGACTGAAGTTTTAAAACTTCTTATATGGATTGAGCATACGATTTGAATATTTCGAACTGAGCAAAAAACTGCCCAGGCTCGGAATCGAACCCATATATTTTGTTTACAAGGACAATCTTTACAGTTTAAGGTAACTGGGAACGACAGCCAGCGAGCATTTTTCGCTCAGAAATCTTATTGGTCACGACATCTGGTCTATCATTTAGACAGCTCAACAGAGTAAACCGCAGGTGAAGGAACTCCATATAACGATGGATACGTAGATATACTATTATTTTACCGCAATCAAACTGATTGGTCATGTTATCATACGGATTGAATATTTCCAACTGAGCAAAAAATTTCCCAGACAGGGAATCAAACTCAGAAACTTGGCTTACAAGGCCAATGTTTTACCGTTTAAGCTAACTGGTCACGACAGCCGGCGAGAATTTTTCGCTCAGAAACCTTATTGGTCACGACATCTGGTCTGTGATTTACACAGCTCAACAGAATAAACAACAGGTATAGGAACTCCATGTAACGATGGATACGTAGATATACTATTATTTTAACACAGTATTTTTTACAATTGTAAATATTCTATTCGTATGATAACTTTACCAATCAGTTTGATTGTGTTAAAGTAATAAGATTGAACATACTTAAATTCTCACTTAAATCATTGATATTATCAAAATTATTGCTTAATTTACTCCATTGTTTTTAATTTTTTCAAATAAACATCACAAAAAATATATAAAATAACGTGAGTACATGTTCAAGTCAAGAACGATGTTCAAGTCATTACGTTATAGATCATGCATTTTCGGAACTTTCTTATTTCCTTTGAAAATGGATTTGATAAAGGCAGAAATATCTCAACAACCTAATAAAATTCTTTTTTCACAATACTTAATGTTTTTACTTTGCATCTTTTAGCAATTCAAATAAGTAGAGAAGACTAGGGCACATGTGAACATAAGGCAGATGTAAATGTCGTAATTTTTCCAGCGTTATTACATTTTTTAAAAAATACCAACGAGGATATCATCTGAAGACATATGGTAAAAATTCTTTTGAAACTGTTTGACATTTTGGTTTTCTTTAGTAGCCAAAACGCTGTTTATAGACCTCAAAAGTAAAATCTAATTTCTAGCTTGCTAAGCGAATAACTTTATTTATTTATTTCAATCTTCATATTTTAACATATACTATGAATATTAATAAATATTTTTGATTCAAAACATTTTCTTGTAAAATTAGGAAATGTTAATTATTTGTCAGTATTACTCTAATGAGCACGTGGGGCACTTATAAACAGACTAGTTTAGGCAGATATGAACAATTCATAATTGCTCCAGCAATCACTCTCTGATTAAGTCCCTTTGATTAACTTCATGAGAAATAATACAGCTACAATGTCTGTGATTTTCCTGAAATAGAAGATAAATGGTCATACAGCATTTGATTTTGTATTGAAACTTCCACAAAAGCATCTGTTAATAAGCACAAAAGGAGCAACAAGCTCGTTTACGTTGAACTGTAATTTAAATAAATTTAATGTTTTCTGAAAAGCAATAAGGTTACGCAATATTTTACTAACCGATATAAAACGATATTTTATGCATTGTTAAAACAAAAAATATTACGTTAATCTATTTTTCATTTTTCTATATCATTTCTTCCAAGCTTGCAGTGATGGATTACTTTCATCTCTAAAACGAAAGCTATGTATATGATGCTGTGAATGGAGATAGATATCAGCAATATCTTCAGAATTCTTTTTAAAAGCTGATAACCTAATATAAAATTTTGATTGTAAGAATCCCCCCTCCCCCATTTTTCGAAGAAAAAGGAAATTAAATTCGTGGGGAGGGGCTTATAATCGATATTTTTTATCATTAATTTAGAAGTAAATAAACTAAACACAGGGATTAAAATCTTTCGTATTTCGGTTGATTTCTGATAAATATTATCTAAATACCTCCTACATTAAATCGACCCCCCCCCCAAAAAAAAATCCCTAAAAACAAAATTTAAAAGCTTTAACTTTTTTTAACAATAATTATGTAATCCTCCCTTCCTGCAAATTTACTTATTTTATAATCTTGTGCTTAAACATATCACCCAGAAAATAGAAAATATTTCACTTTTTTTAATAGTTAATTTTATGAATGACATTTTGAATAATTACGAATAATAAACGAATATAAATAATTATTATCACGAGAAACAACTAACAGAATAAAAAGCATGACACAGGATATTTTCCCCTACATTCACGTGTACCCCCATATGTTCATTACTATCCCGATATTAGGACGCACATATGAACAATTCTTTTAAATTATAAAACTGTTAAAAAAGTAAATTTTATACAGGTGGTTTAAAATGATTACCATATTTAGAAAAAAGTCTATTTACTATATTCACTATTTTTTCTTTATAAATTTTTACTCATGCGAAAAAGCTCTATTCATGTGAATTGTTCGTATGTGCCCCAGTCTCCCTAATATTATTATATCGTGTTATAATTTGTTATATATACGTGTAGGTATCGCTATGTTTTAATTACAGGAGAATATTTTTAATGTTACTTCGCATCCCTTTTTCAAAACAATATGTTTACATACGCTTTTAGAGCATTTGCAAGAATAAGATACATCGAAACGCATATTTTTAAAAATGTAGAAAATGAAAACAGTTTCGTGTAATTGAAACCCCTTAATACTCTCACATGTATATCTAATCCTCTTAAGCAGGTAGACTATTTTTCAATACAATAACTTTTTATCTTTTAAAGAACGTAACACATCTCATCATTTAGCAAGCATTGTCTCATCTCTTTTATCAATTCAATAAGACACTAATCGGATTATGATCTTAGCATAAACACCTGAAGTAACCAGTGCTAGAGGATAAATATTTTCTATAATCAAACAGAAATTCTTTTGCTAGCAAATACATATTTATTTAGAAATCTGAAGAATGCATCTCTGGAATACTTCTAAACACAGCAGATATATATATATATTTTAAAAATAAATAGATGTTGTGAAATATAGTCCAAGAGCCAACCGCACAAAACCCTAAGTCATCGAGCACAAGAAAAATTCCATTATTTTATGGAAGAGTAGTAATAGAGGAATCTAATGATTCATATCTGCCGGAAGCTAAGTGGTGCATAAGCCAAAAAATAATACCACTAGTAGTTGACTCGTAGGCTTATCACTGTGTCTGCCGTACAATCAAAAGTATGAAAACCTGGAAAACTGGATGCAGAAAAACATAATGCTAAGCCTATAAATCAACCACTAGTATTATTTTTTGATTTATGCACCACTTCGCTTCCGCGAGACATGGATCATTTGATTCCTCTATTACTACTATCCTACAAAATAAAAAAAAAAATTCTTGTGCTCGATAACTTAGGGTTTTGTGCGGTCGGCTCTTAGACTAATAGATCTCATTATGAATTATTTGATAAGATGGTAGATAAATAGGAATCCAAAATAAAAACAATGTAAATGACAAGCAATATGTTTTATCTTCAGTTGGATAATATATAAATAGAATGATCTAATTCTGAATTGTTTTTTGAAAATTGAGTTGGCTCAATTCAATATTTTATTTCTCTCTAAAATATGCGTTAAAGGTAGTTTTAAAAAGTGGTTTATATGGAATTTTATAATAATATAATATTTTGCAAATTATATACAACGAAAATACAACAATATACAACGAAATGTATGTATTTTTAAATAAAGAAGAATATTGCCCAGTTTAACTGATGGCATTGAGCTCACAGGCTACGCATACTAATTGTACATTACAGCCTTATATTTTGAAGGATTATTTCCGTTCGAAAAAAAAAATTAACTGCTCTCCCCTTTCCCCTTTTTTATACTTAATCATTGAACCTTTTAAACTATCAAGGACATGCTTTATCATATAAAAAATCTATACACCAAATTCAGAGCAAATCGGATAATTCTTAATAAAAACACGTTAGCATTTATATAATTTAAGAGGAGTAATCCCCCTCTTTTATACTTAACCATTAAACATCCAAAACTATTCAGAGATTTGAACGAAATCTGACAATTCTGCTTGAAAAACCCATTTATATAAATTAAGGGGGGGGGGGCATTAGAACCCCCGTTCCCCCTGTTTATACTTATTTAATGTACACCTAATAACAGTCATCGAATCGCCTCATCAGAATGATTCTATATCTAAATTTTGAACAAAAACTGTTAATTCTGCATGAAAAACCTATTTATATCAATTAAGCAGAGGGACATGATCCCCCCGTCCCCCCTCTTATATATATCGAATGAACTCCAAAAACTAATCAGGAAGCAACTTATCAGGATATACCTATATACAAAATTTCAAGTGGATCGGACATTTTTATCATGAGTTATGGCGTTACGCACGAACGAACATACATACAGAACGGGTGGGCACATAAGCTCTCAGGCTATGATAGCCTGTGAGCTAAAAAGTGGTGCAAATAGAATATAAATACAGTCTCCTGTAATTGAAACCTCGTATTCTCCCACATCTATACCTAATCCTCTTATACAAGTAGACAATCAAATTTTAATACAATATTTTTTTCTTTTAAATTATGTAACACATTTCATCATTTAGCAAGCATCGCTTCATCTCTTTTATCAAGTCAATAAGACACTAATCGGATTATGATCGTGCTATAAACACCTGAAGTAACCAATATCCAGAAAGTAATTATTTCCAATAGTCGAACAGAAATTTTTCCGCTAGCAATTACATAGTTATTTAGAATTCTTAAGAATGCATCTCTGGAATACTTCTAAACACAGTAGATATATGATTTTATTTCAATAAATTGATGTTGTATAACAGACCTTATATAAATAATTTGGTAAGATGGCAGATAAATAGGAAACAAAAATAAAGGTGATTTATAGTTCGAAGTTCCAATGTAAATGACAAACAATATGCCTTATCTTCAGTTGGATAATATATAAATAGACTGATCTAATTCTGAATTGTTCTTTGAAAATTGAGTCGGCTCAATTCAGACAAAGATTATTGAATAAGTGAAAATAGTTTATTTTTCTCTAAAATATGCGTTAAAGGTAGTTTTAAAAAGTGGTGTAAATGGAATTTTATAATAATATTAAGGTACCCTGGGGTAATAACGCCAGGCAGGGTAATAACGCCAAGTGCTTATATTTTGCATAAATATGAAATAATCAGGTAAATGACACCCATGTGCTCTGCACAGAAGGGTTTTGAGTCATATAAATCGCAAAAAACAGCTTCAAGTTAATTTGTTTCATTTTTAGGTCTTATTGTTTTTACAAGCAACTAAAATTAACGCTTGATCTAAAATTTGCGAGATAAGGTTTTTGATCTGAAGACTATTTTTTATCCAGAAATACTTTGTTTATTACATAAATTTGTAGTGTATTTCATGTACTTCAAATTGTTGTAGAAGATTTTGGATATCATCTCGAGATAATTTGTAGTTTAGGATTTACTGCGCAATAAGTATCCCGGGGTAATAACGCCAGGGATTGGCGTTATTACCCCGGTTGATTCCCAACAGTGGCCGAACTATATCCGAAGGGGGTTTATATATTAATATGGGACAGCATTATCATCATTGTTGAAATGATAAGATTAAGGGAGGGGGGGGGGTGCCCAATACTTAAAAATAATCTTTTCATTTTATTTTTTATTATATTATTATTTTTTTTTTACTAATGTAAAAAATAATTTTTAACTCTTGTAAATAAAACTATATCAAAATTTTTTCGAGATTCAAATTCGAACATCTTCAAAATCAGGTTTCTATCAAATGTCCACTGGATTGTTCAATTGAGTTCGAAATTTTAACTGTCCGCTTTCTCAGCGTTCGGTTTTTCAAAACTTTATAAATTTAACCTTTAACTGATGTGACAGAAATTCTAACGTATGAATGTGATGCGGTTTATGAGACCACAAAATTGAAAGATGAATAAAAGGCGGGAATAACTTATAGGATTGTGTTTTTGTATTAAACTTTTTATACAAGAGTATTATACTTAATATTCACCTATTTAGTCTCTGGTGATACTACTAAAATTCCAAATGAAAGAAAATTTCGGTAGTGTTTGCAGTTAAACTGAAAATTACAAGTTAAACTAAAAAATTAAAAGAAAAATAGTGGTCTACGAGACCGGTAACATTAGTTAAAGGTTAAAATGGGATCAATGATTAAAAATCATAGAATACTGTTCCTGCACTAAACTTTTTGTACAGAATTAATTCTAATTAAATTTAATCTATTCAAATATTTCTAACAATATTACGAGAACTCCAAACGAAAGAGAATTTTAGTTGTAACTATAGTTAAACTGGAAAATACAAGTTAAACGCTATTTTTTTGGTGGGGGGGGGTACAGTGTTCAGTCAGATTTCTAACAGCAGTTAAAGGTTAATTTTGTTGCTAATATAGAGATAATGATATATAACCATATGAATTATGTATAAAATTGAATAAGAGATCTCTTTGGGATAATATTTTTTAATCAAAAATTTTATTCAACTTATTAAAAATTTATTAATGCATGCTCTTTAAAACGTCGACAATTTAACTGTAGGTTTGGAGAATCCGCATTAGTGTGGAGTTATGGGTTAAAAAATATTTACTAGATTACTATAATAGTATTAACCCTTAACTGCTGTGACAAAAATTGTCGCATAACTTACTGTGAGCGGCCTGTCAGACCGCTTAATCTAACGATGAATAAAATGTTAAATTAACTTTTAGAATATTATTTTTGTATTGAACCTTATATACAGGACTATTATAGATAAAATTCAGCTATTCAAAAGTTTCTAGCGATAGTAATAGGACTCTAAATGAAACAAAATTTTCCCGGTATCTATAGTTAAACTAAAAATTGCAAATTAAACTCTGAAACTTGAAAAACTCAGCGGTATGTGAGACGCTAACAGCAGTTAAGATTTAACAAAAATATTTATTACATATAACTCTAGTTATTATAAAACTTCACATGATTAAAATATTACATTATGAATGGTTAAAACCATGCAATGTTTCTTATAATCATATTTAAGCGGGACTTTTTAAGCAAAGAGAGACACAGGGTGTTATATTCTGTTGAAGCTCCCCCCTCGCTCCTTTTTCTTTCACTTTCACAAAAAAATCAATATTTTCTATCGCATAGAATGCATACATGGGAATATAAATGCTGATTCAAATAATCCGTGCAATGTTTCTAATAATTCTATTTAAATGGTCATTTTTAAGCAAAACGTAGCTTAGAATCTGATATTCTTTTGCCTCCTCCCCCCGCCACCACCACAGCTTTTTTTTTCTAGCAGAGTCACAAAAAAATTATACATTTTCAATAGCTTAGATTGCTATTTGTCAATTTCTAGAGCTGTAGAGTTAGTATTTTTAAAATTGGGCAATCTACATGCCATTATTCCATCTTATTTTATAGTTTTGTTTGCATGGCGTTATTACCCATACAGGTGGGTATTAACGCCAAATAGAATTGGTCAAGAAAAAACGCCATTACATTTTATGAATACATATCTGTTAAATTATTTTATTTTATATAGATAATCAATGAGTTGCTGTATCAGATCCTATATTTCTTTGAAAAATACAATCTAAAACTAAGCCGTGAAAATTGGTAGAACCTTAACGTGGCGTTATTAACCCAGGGCACCTTATTTGTAAATTTTTAAAAAAATGTACATTTTTTAGAAATTTAAACAAGTATAATATTATATTGTGTTATACTTATTATATATACGTGGAGTTGTCGTTACGTTTTAATTACAGACGAATATTTTTAAGGCTACTTCGCATCCCTTTTTCAAAAGAAAAATATTTTATGTAACCATTGAGAGCATTTGCAAGAGTACTATACAAAGAAATGTATGTATATTTTTAAAAATGGTGCGAATAGAACGTAAAAACAATAGTTTCTAATTGAAACTTCGCGATACTCTCACGTCTATACCTAATACTCTTAACAAAAAGATTATTTTTCAGTACAATAATTTTTTGTCTTACAAAGAACGTAACATATATCATCATTTAGCAAGCATCGTCTCATTTCTTTTATAAATTTAACAAGATACTAATCGGATTATGATCATTATATAAACACCTGAAATAACCAATGCTAAAAGGTAATTATTTTCTATTGTCGAACGGAACTTCTTTCACAAACAAGTACATATTTGTTCAGAAATCTGAAGAATGCATCTCTGTAATACTTCTAAACAAAACAAGTGTCGGATTTTATTTCAATAAATATATGTTTTGTAACAGATCTCATTATGAATTATTTGATAAGATAGCAGATTAATATAAATGAGAAATAAAGTTTGTTTGTCATTCCAATGAAATGACATACAGTATGCCTTATCCTCAGTTGGATAATACATAAATAGAATGATCTAATTGTCTTTTGAAAATTGTGTCGGTTCAATTCAGACAAAGATTACTAAATAATGAAAAACAGCTTTATTTCTCTCTAAAATAAGCGTTGCAAATTTGTTTAGAAAACACTTGCAAACTGAATTTTATAGTAATATTTTTGCAAATTTCAAAAAACTTCTAATGGAATAACACATTCATTCCCGTATGAACAAAAAAATAACACCAATTGATCATTGAAACGAGTGGTTAAACAAATGAAATTTCATTTAAATTTTTAGTTATTCTCCGAGGTAATTTTTATTTGTTGTTGTTAGATTTATATTAGATAAGTTTATCAAATGTTTGCCCATAATCAGTTTAATTATTTTTTATTAATTTAATAAACAGAAAAATAATAGTTTGACAATCTCTATAACTCTTTCAGTATCAACATTTCAAAAAAGAGATAAAAATTCTGAAAATTTTACACGTTCTTAATATTGGTATAATAATCTAAATAACATCAAAATACAAATATAAATTGAAACAATGTATTGTTAAAACAAGATATATTGCCATGTTTATTTAATACTCCAGTAAATTTAAGCTCACGGAATTTAAAGAATATAAAACACTATAAAATCAAAACTAAGTACTTCAAAGCTCTGTACGAAAAAGACAATGTTTCGACCTTATATTATTATGTAATTTTCTACAATATCGATATAGCTAGAATACAAAATCATATTTTACAAGGGTTATGTATCAATTTACACATATATGTAAAACAAATATATTACAAAAATACGAGAATTTTGAGTGATTTTACACAAACAGAAAGTAAGTATACGTCACTTACTTGTTTCAAGTATATCCTGAGCTTTGTTAGCGTAAAAAAAAAATCCAACAAAATGCACAATAGTATTTTTTTTACTTCAAAAATCATTCGATTATTACATCTTGGACTTAATGTCACGCATATTCTCTTTTTATTCTTTTTGTAAACAGAATACTATAAAGCAGTTGCCATCATAGAATTCTGCCAGATCTTTACTTTTGATTTCGTAAATTTTCTAAACAAATTAAATTAATCACAGTTGTAAATCAGTAAAAGTGGAATAAGAACTATGTCAACAGTTTTTTAATTAATTTTTGCCCACGGCACTCCGATAGCGACCGAAGCCAGCATGTTTTAACTAAGCCGCGTTATATTAGTTCTTGCGCACTCTATTATTAACAACAAGTTGGAAATTGCACGTGAAGCGTAGCAAATTAGGTGCGTTCGTACGATAACGAAGTTTTAAAAATATTACTTTCATGTATCAATCTCATAAAATTGTAAATAATGAATTACAATTAAAACGCTCATCAAACAATGTTCTCCCTATACCATTATGTAATGGAATACTTTTGTGTGGCCTTGTAAATCAATAACAAATGTTCTTTGCACCACAAATTATGTAAGATGTATATTATAATATGTACTTTATAGTTGCATATAAATTTTATTAAGTTCGCATGAGTGTAACACGATTAAAATGCATTTGAAACATTTTTTTCCTCTTGACCGTAATGTAACGGAATACTTTTGATTGTCCCTATAATTGATCTATGCATCCGATTTTCATAAAATTTGAAATAACTCTACAAAATTATGTAATAATTATGTATTTTAAATTTCAAACGTATAGAATATATTTGAAACTTTTTCCCCATTGACCATAATGTAATTGAATACTTTTGATTGCCCCTGTAATTGATCTATGCACACGATTATCAAAAAATTTGAAATAACTCGACAGAATTATGTAATAATTGCGTATTTTAAATTTCAAATGATTAAAATGCATTTGAAACTTTTTCCCCATTAACCGTAATGTAATGGAATACTTTTGATTGCCCCTGTAATTGATCTATGCATCCGATTTTCATAAAATTTGAAATGACTCGACAAAATTATGTAATAAATAAGTATTTTAAATTTCAAACGATTCGGTTGGATAGTTTTTGCTTTGTTATATGCGGACGGACAGACGGACGGACAGACGGACGGACTGAACGACCACTATAGGTGCTACGTATTATATAATTACGAACGCACCTAAAAATGTATCTGATTGAAACTCCGATAAACAACCTATTAGTAGATATGTTACTCGAAGTCGAGGTGCTTTAAAACCTAGAATTTCCGTTATATTTCCTGATTTTTTTCGCAACCACACCCTCTTTCACCCCAAAATGTGACTTTTTTTTATAAATTTATATCATATGCCATAAACTATCACAAAGTTTCAAAAAGTTTCAGTAAGAATTTAATATTTTTACAAAAATCACTATTAGAAAATAATGGTATTTTGATGCGGCATCCTTTTTCTTAAATATTTAAAGAATAAATGTCCCATCATGTTTCTTTCTCTTCGAGGTTCGTTCGCTTCAACATACGCCCGTTTCAAAGTTTTATATAAAAGAAGGGTTCTTTTATAGCCTCATTATCAGGAATTATCGCATTACGTACATGCGTACGTACATACATATATACAAACGTACATGGTTACATACATACGCACAGAATCTGCGAGCACATTAGGTCTCAGGCTTTAATTGTCTGTAAGCTAAAATCGCGTCAAATTGCATCGGTCTAGGATGAATTAGATCAAAACTAGAAAGTTGGCGCCATGGCGGTCTTTAGATTCCATAAAATCATGCCAAATTGAATTGGCCTTGGACAATCTAGATAGGCCTAGGATAAACTAGTTTAAACCAATAAATAGCAGGCTAAGCAAGTTTATCCTAATGACCGTTCGGCCAAACTAGTTTGGCCTATTCAAAAAATATAAAAACTTTGTTAAATCACCATAAAAGAAAAATTATACAGGACGCGTTTCGAGCTGCAAAATTACCGCTCGTCTTCAGCTGGTCCAAACACGTGTCACACGTGTTTTGTGACACGTGTTTGGACCAGCTGAAGACGAGCGGTAATTTTGCAGCTCGAAACGCGTCCTGTATAATTTTTCTTTTATGGTGATTTAACAAAGTTTTTATATTTTTTGAATATATATTTATCGCCAGTTTTTTCGGTGTTTCTCAATATAGTTTGGCCTAGGAAAATCTAGTTTATCCGATGGCCGTTCGGATAGACTAGTTTGGCCCAGGAAAAACTAGTTTATCCGATGGGCGTTCGGATAGACTAGTTTGGCCTAGGAAAAACTAGTTTATCCGATGGGCATTAGGATAGACTAGTTTGGCCTAGGTCAATCTAGTTTGGCCTAAAATCGTCTTTGGCCTGTAACATATATATACATATATAATTAAAAAAGCCTGTAAACACGTATAATATTTACAAAATATTTTTACTTTTATTTTTTAAATTCTATATAAAATTTTATTTAAATCTCAAAATGAACATTGTCCGCATAAGTCCATTTAGATTGAAAATCAGAAAATAAAATAGTCAATTATACCAGAAATACAAAAATTTTAGATTTGATTTTCTGGAACAGGATTAACCATGAATTTATTTTCCGGAAAACGAAAAATAACAAAAAGAAGAAGAAAACTATCTCTAGAAATAAAATTTCAAAATTCCCGAAGAAAAGTTTCGTTATTTAAAGTCCTCTGCCAATTTTCATTCTAATATATTTATTGACTCGCATTCAAAGTTCAGATATTTTTAAGATTGTGGTTATAATAAAATTTTTCCTTTAACCAAAGATACAAGAAGAAGATAAGATATTCTTTGGAATGCTCTTTTGAGTTTATTGATAGCTGCATGGAAATGGGAAAAGAAATTTGTTGCAAAACATTATTTTTATTTATCCTTATATATTTTTTCATATGATTCTTGGAAAATACATTAAACAGAAAATCTCTTGGTAATAATATTATTTTTTTTTTTCCCATGGAAATGGGAAAAGAAATTTGTTGCAAAACATTATTTTTATTTATCCTTATATATTTTTTCATATGATTCTTGGAAAATACATTAAACAGAAAATCTCTTGGTAATAATATTATTTATTTTTTTGTGTAAATTATCAACTTTGTAATGAAATAAAAATAAACTTCCCTTTAACGAAGTTCGCATTTAAACAAAGTTTTCTGTTTAATGAAATTTCTTGATGAACCTTGTCATTGTATACAATTAGCTTGTAAATTAATCTTTATATACAGGATGTTTATAAAGTCCTGGACCCTTTTGATGTTGAATAACTCAAAAAATAATAAAATAAATTAAAATTAATAACACAACTGGTTAGATAGACTCAAAAAGTTTCATGACTTTGTCAATGAACTTCCACGTGTGCCTCCTTCATCGCACGGAGAATATCAAGTCGATAGTCAATTTCACGCCAGGTAGTGGCAAGCATGTCGATATCCATTGACTATCGACGTGATATACTCCGTGCGACGAATGGGGCACACGTGGAAGTTCATTGACAAGGGTCATGAAATTTTTTGAATATATCTAACCATTTATGTTATTAATTTTAATCTATCTTTATTATTTTAGGAGTTATTAAACATCAAAATGGGTCCTGGACTTTATAAAAATCCTGTATAATGAGATTTATTACCACTTACAATTTCAAACGTACATACTGCTATTGTTATAGCTGTAAGAATTTATTTCTACGGATTGTATTAAAATAAAATAAATTATTTATTTATTTAATCATTTCCAATCTTCTTAATGTTAAACTAATTTTTTTTCCACAATAGATCAATTTAAACTGACGTCACACCCGAGCACTCAGAAATATTTTGTGTTAGCCTCTCGAATTTTGCCGATTGTGATTAAATGGCTCATAATAGGGGCTATAAATTGTCAACTACGATTGGATAGATAAAGTTGATTGGCTGGTGATCACGTGACTGAAATTGATTTATATTAAGAAAAGTACTTGCTATGGCCACTTTTTCACACAGACACTCCAGCGCTAATAATGAGAAAAATCATAATCAATAAAAACCTTGTGTGGGAAATTCAATCTTTAAAATACAACGTTTAAACACACAATAGTTAAACATTCTGCACATACGAATACATTTCGCGAGTACTGGGGCTCGCTTCCTCAGTGTTAAAACAGTAAAATGTATAAAATCAACCCCTTCCCTCCAAATGCCAGCAAGTCAGAAACCCAAGTGATAGTAAACACAGAACCAAAAATACCATCAAGATTCAGCAACCAATAGAATCAAACCGGAAATGAAGTTATCGTGACATAAGAAATCTAACCAAAAAAATTGAGATGTACGGCACGCCAGATAAATCATTAACCAAATAGTTTTTTTATTATTGTTTGGCAGAAAAGGTATTTCAAGAAAATTTTATATCAAAATATTCCGAAAAGGTAGGAGTTTAATGTATACAAAAATTCCAGTTTCGAAATTTATTGAAGTTTTAAAAGTCCCAAAACCCTTAAACATAATACTAGTCAGATCTGCGAATCATAAAATTTTCTTCTTTCTCATACAAGTTAATATTTTAAAAAGTTGCTATGTATGTCAATGCTTCAGTGTTATCACTTTAATATTAAATCATTTTCGATTCTCATCTTAAATTTGAGCTTCATAATCAAAGAAAAAACGAATCAATACAATCATATTATTTAACAAGTATATAAATGTGATAGCAGATCACACTGAGGGTTTTGTTTAATATTTTTTTCAAAACAATATTTACTTTACTTAACAAACCAAATTGTTAATTTATAGAAATCAAATTCTTATATAGATAGTAGTATGGATAAATTTAATTTAAAAATAAATATTAAAGGAAGTTTTTATTTTAATAAAATTTAAAATGTTCAAATCAAATTATTTAAATAAAAACCAAAATTCGAAATTTTTTGAAAATTCAAAATTAAAAAAATAGCAAAAATATAAATAAAATTTTAAATTTCTAAAAGCGAAAATTTTTTAATTAAATTTAAAATGCTGAACAATTAATAAATAACAAAAGTAAAAAACAAGGGATTCCAAAAAATATTATGAACATCAGATGAACGAATTCACAATAATATAAATGCTTAAATTAGCAGTAAATACGAAATTTCTTTTAATTAAATCCATCTTATTATGAAAATTTTAAGTTCCAGTGTCGGGGTTTGAACTAAGAACTTCCTCTTTACTAGCGAGACACTTTACCGCTAAGCTAGCAGTTCTACACGGAAAATGTTGAAATTAAGATTCTCTTTTAAAATTTAAATAATCGTTAAAATGAACGGATGATATTGAAAAATTTAATTTCATTAAAATAAGCGACTTTTTGAAAATTTTATGAATTGTCGTGCGACACAAGTTATTCAACTGTAAGTACACAATGGGGCTTGCTGACCATAGCCAAAAACATACACATGGAATTCGGTTCAAAGCTACGCATAAATTTATACACTTTAAATTGGTATAGTAATGTAAATGGTGCAAAAATCGTTAACACAGTGAAAATTTCGCAACTGAAATAATAGTTAAAATAATACATTTCTTAAAAATCACCATAAATAAAAACTATGCAGGATGCGTTTTGAGCTAAAACAATGATAGCTCTTCATCAACTGAGGTAGATACGTGCACATAAAGCAACAATGTCAAAGATGAACTCATAGATAGAATGTAGAGATTGCAAAGAATGCGACAGGTGGCGCCCGTTGAAACAGCACAATGGAAAGACAAAAGCGATGCTAAAATAACAAAAGAGAAAAAGGCGAAAATAAAATAAAGGACATAAGGAAGAACATACAAACATTTTGTGTTTTCTGGATCTTTGGTCCCCTAAAACGTAAATCCGTCGAAAACCCGAAGTTGAAATAGCTTTTGATTACAATACTTTCTTGTTTAGAAAAAAAACTAAAAATATTATGCGAATCATATCAATTAATGGTATACATTATTTATGCGAAAGCTGTAGCTCATAAATTAAGCATACATTTCTTTATAAACTGAACGACAAATTTTTCTTCCATATCCAAATTAAAAAATTTTCTATTCTTTTCAGAAAAACGATGAATCTTTTTAGCGTCTGGATTGGATCCAAACAATCTGGTTGTATTACGATAACTATTTTGTATCACGATTGTTGATGTAGATTAATATGTTTCATTTTTGTCGAACACCCAAAAGTTGGAAAATGAATATGGGGGGTTACATATTGGAGTCAATAACAACATGTGGAGATAATTCATACTCGAAATAATGTCTTCACATTTATAATTTAGTGTTAGTTATAAAATAAAGGCTTTTCTTGATAATATATTGTTTCTGACAAATAGTTGAGCCAAAACATGTATAATATATTACTATGGGAAAAATAAATATTAGTAATACATGTTTTAGCGTGCATGTGTGTTTATGAAAACTTTTATTAGAAATAAAAATTAAAAATACTATGCAAATTGTATCAGTTAATGGTACACATTATTTATGCGAAAACTGTAACTGGTAAATTAAGTTTACATATTTCTAACTTTTCTTTAGATACTGAATGACAAATTTTTTCTCCCATATTCAAAATTAATAACTTTGCTATGCTTTAAGAAAAACGATGAATCTTTTTAGCATCTGGATTGGATCCAAACAATCCGGATGTGTTTTGATAACTATTTTGTATATGAGGCGTTACATATTGATGTCAATAACAACATGTGGAGATAACTCATACTCGAAATGCTGTAATCATATTTAAAATTTAGTGCTAGTTATAAAATACAGGCTTTTATTGTTAATTTATTGTTTTAGTCAAACGGTTAAGCCGAAAGATTCAGAATATATAACTATGAGGAAAAAAATATTAGTTATATATATTTTAGCGTGAATGTGTGTTAACAAAATCTTTTATTAGAAAAAAAAAATAAAAATTCTATGCAAAGTGTATCAATTAATAATATACGTTATTTATAAGAAAGTTGTAACTCATAAATTAAGCACATATCTCTCCATACTTTTTTTATATATAATGAAAGATAATTTTTTTTTTCATATTCAAAATTGAAAATTTTTCTATGCTTTTCAGAAAAACGATGAATCTTTTTAGCATTTGGATTGGATTTAAACAATCTGGTTTTGTTACGATAACTATTTTGTATAACGATTGTTTATGTAGATTATTATGTTTCTTTTTTGTCGCACATCCAAAAGTTGAAAAATGAAATGGATTCTTTTATAATGGATAAGTAATAATTATAAGAGAATCCATAGAAATCCTATGAAAAAGCAAAAAAGTGTGCAACGATGCCCTGTCTTATAATGTACTCAGTTTATGGTTTAACATCCTAAAAATAAAATCCTGACAATTTGAGAAAATGACGTATTAAAATTTCATGGTATAACAATCAAATATTTCTTTTTACCTTTCACCTAAAATATACTAACTCAATCTTCAAGCGACGAGTCTCGTTCAATTTTCAAAACGAAATCTTATATTTGTATTTATAAAAGAAAATATTCTCTGAGGAAGAATCTGTTTGGAAAAGGTTTGAAAGTACTAAGAATTTTTTTTAAATAAAATTAAATTTTAACATCTATAGTTGATTATTTAATCGCCTTTTTTTTCATAACATTTTAAAGTTCATATTATGCATTTTATGTTAAAAGCAAGGCGAAATTTTCATTCAATCATATAATTTATATTTATTAACTTTTTTTTCTTTCTTTTTTTATGCAATTCTTCCAATATGTGTCTTACAGAAGCAACTTGCAGATTTAATTTTAAAAATGGCTCTAACTGTTAATTATGTGGTATTTCTTTAATTGGGGGTTAGAATTTACTTTTATTGCCAAACAATGCGACCAGAAAGGCATAATCCGGAACAAGTTTCGCAATAACAATGTTCTCTCTCTCTCTTTTAGGTAGATTTCATAAGAAATTCCCGATGGATTTTTTTGCAAACTATATCATTTGATAGACAATATTCCCGCGATGGTTTATGAGTCAAATATACAGAGATAATTCCGATTTTTAGTCATAAATTTCTTACTTTATTGATATTTTTGACGAAAGGGTTGCAACAAATAATTTTTTGGTAATAATTACCATTAATAAAAAAATTGAAATGACTATTTCTGATTAAAAACAATAACATAAACATCTCGAAAAAAAAAAACCGATAAGTTATTTAATTTAAAATAAATAAATAGATAAGAACAAAAATCAGATTAAAGAGAAATAATACTATGAAATGAAAATGAATATTTAATTGAAGCATAAAAATAATAGTTGTAATGGTTAAAATCTAATTCAGTGTGAAAAAAACTTTTGAGTTGATTCAATATTTGACTATCTCTTTCGCCGCCGGATTTAAGGAAAAATATCATCTCAAAAACTTCATAAAATAAAAAGTAAATAACTTTTTTTTATCTTCTTTCGTTTCCCCCTTTTTAGCCTCCGATGCTATTTCTTTCAGATAAGCTAAAAAATGTCGTGTCATCATCCCTGAATTTTCTACTCAACCGATATTTATAATTATTTTTTTAAATGAAAACTATTTATTTGTAGTTGTGCCCATTTTAGTTATTTTTTAATTTATTTCCATTTTTATATTTTATTTTTAATTTTAAATACTTTTTACGATATTTGTTCAAAATGGTGGCAACTCAGTTTAGTTTTCTTCTCGATGATAAAAATTTATTTTCCAAAATGATTGCCCATAATTAAGCACTAGTTGAGGTAAAAAATATATTTACTGAGAAATAGTATTAATAATGTAAATAAAATAACAGAAAATAATTTATGATAAAATTTAATGTCTAAAGCAAAATAAGAAAAATTTCAAATGAGGAAAATGATGTCATTCAGCAACCAGATAAATAGGAATTACAATATATTATTACGGATGCCTTTTTCATATTACTAATAACCTTTACTTTAAAAAAAACATTTGAAGAGAAAATGACGTCACTATTTAAAACATCGCATTTTTACTCATAACAATATTAGGTACTACTCTGTTATCACGTCGACTAATTTTGCCAAATTATACAAATCGCCAAACTAATAGACAAATTATACATATTGACATATTTTTTATTTTAAATAACGAAAAAACAAATAATTAGTAGAATATTAATAAAAATATTAATAAAAAGCCGAAATAAAAATAACTTAATGACATTTTAAACACGTGAATCGTATTTAATGTTATTGAATGTGACATTCACGATCATCCATTATTGGCATTTAATCTTATAGTTTGGCGATAATTTTTTGGTCGACTGGATAACCTAGTTGTACCCGATATTACATTTCAATATTTTTTCATTATAGATACTGAGATTGAGATTTTACCTTCAGATGACATCAGTTAGAGAAAACAATGTCACAGTAAAAATGAAATTAGTTTTTTTTTTTTTTTTTTTTTTTTTTTTTTTTTAATAAAATTATTTTTCTGTGAGTGCATATAAAATAAAATTTCTTGATTTCGCCGGCGCTCAAATTACAATTTTAACTGAAGATGTGCGAATATTTGCATGCAAAATTGTAACTGGCAAATTTGACATTAAGTTTGGAAATATATTTATTATATATTGATTCAATAATGTAATTACTTTTGCTTTTTTTAAAACCAGATCCATAAGGTCCTTTAAACATTTCACTCTTCGAATTCGACGGGATTCCACTCATTTTATTGTTAAATATCATTTCCTTTCACTCAGAGTCTATAAAAAAGCGTTTAAACTAAAGAAAAAATCCATTTTTGATCAATCTAGTCAATGAAGAAGTAGCACGTCAAATTGTATCTCTTTATTATTCCGCAATTCCAATGTTTCAGAGAGAAAAATACCAGTCAAATACCAGTTGCATATATATTTTTAAATTATTTTGATTATTTTAAAAAGGAAATAATAATAAATAAATAAAAGTTTAGTTAATAATCATAGAACAAAACTTAACAATAACCTTTAAAAAAAGAAAATAAAAAGTTTTATAATAAACAAATAACGACCGTGAGGTTACCATATGAGGCATAAAATCACTATTTTCTTACAGTCGCGCATATGTGATGCGTATATGACATCTGTACCGAAAATCGTAGAGTTAATTTTAAAAATGACTAACTGTTAATAACATGTTATTTGTTTAATTGAGTATTGGATTTTATCAAAACGAGATAGAACCTGTCGAAATTCGACGAAAGAAAATCTTAAGAAAGAACTGTTTCATTGATTTATAATAAAGCTACAAAATTAATTATAGTAAAAAATAAATTTTATATTAGTCACTCTAACTCTTAAACAAATGTTATTTTAAACTAAAATTAACAAAATACTATAAAACCCAACTATTCAAATTATTAAGCCAAAGAAAACCAAAATTCACGTGATTTTATAACACGATATTTAAAAAATAATATATGCATTTTAATTTATCTTTTTTTTCAATTTTAAGAGAAAATCGAGTGATTTTTGTTGCCACAATTACAAAATTGGTACTAAAAATTATACAAATATTAATGTCACAAAATTTAATTGCGATACAACTTTGAAACAAATTGCATTTAAAAGTGCATTTTTATTTCTCTATACGACGGTACAAAAATTTTAAGTGCACGAAGTTTAGAAGGGTAAAATTTGCTGTAGCGAAAATTGCAAAACCGAAATTACAGGGGAAATTGTTGCCATTCTCAAAATAACGTGTGCGTTGCACACGGATACGTTTAGCCTTTATAATATAGACAGTACGGTTTTAAGCAATAAAAAGAATAGGCTGGAGCAATGTTCACAATTATGTTCTCCCTCTCTCTCTTTTAGGTAGATTTTGTAAGAAGTACTACCTATTGCAGTCGTTACCATGGTACGACTTTTGAAAACATTTTCATAACTTTCCGCTATATGACCATAGGAATCCAAAACCACCCCATTCAAAAATTTACATATGTACAAATTTATGTATGTATGTGCCAAATTTTGACAGAACAATAAAAGTCGCAATTATACACGAATCGTGTTCAACTCACCATATACATTTCAGCGGGGGTCGCAAGTGCAAAAAATCGGCCCAATTGGGTAAAAATGGCACGTGTTTAAAAAATATAATATCGCCTTAACGTGGCTTTGACAAAATCAGGTCTTACATCAGAACCAAGGCTACCTTATCATAATAACAGGCTTGTCATTCGCCAAGTTTCCTTTGTCTACAGTACACGTGGCCAGAAACCATATGATTTTCCCGTTGGCAGTGCCATCTAATGTGAGAAACTGAAATATTTTCCATTTTTTCCTATGAATTTTTGCATGTATTATTAACAGTAGTATGCACCAGGTGGCGTTACTTATGAGACAAAGTCATATAATAAGTTGGCAACTATCGGTACAATTTCAACAATAGATTTTCTCCTGAATGCGAGGCCTTGATATTATGATGAGGTGGCCTTGATCAGAACAATGGCAGGAGAAAATAAACATTTTTCGTTATAGTATTTGCCAGCAATTAAAAAAAAATAAAATTCTTACTGAGCCAATTACTTTATTGTTGCAAGATTTGCACGAAAAAAATTGTTTGACGAGTTTAAGAAAAATTGAGTATTACGTCATAATTTTTCTGTAGCAAGATTTCCATATAAAAACTAAAACTAAAATAAATAGCTTGACGGATTTTTCTAAGCAAATATTACGTCATATTGGAAAATAATGGACGAAAAGCAGGTGAATATATAACGTTATATGAGTTTGTTAAGCCGTATTGATAAAGATAAAAACCAGACTATAAAAATATGACATATAATCGAAAGGCCATGAGTTCAAGAATTAACAAACGAAAATAAATCGCCTAAATGTTATTCATGTTCGATAGCCAATCTGTGCAACCATCGATACTTTCTCTAATTTAGTAGTGTAAGATCAGAGAACATTTTAATTACTGTTGTCATAACAGTCTCATTTCCCTACCAAAACTGTACTATTAATTGTCAACTAAAAGAGTTTCATTATGTAACATAAATTTTGTCCAACGCTTAGGATAATTTAATATCGCAATGACGTTAGCTTCGTTTTCAACAATAAGAAAGCTCCAGATGAAGGTCCATACTGTTTAAAATACGAGTTGAAATTCACCATTTTCTTTCATCCAAAGTTTATTAGGGAAAATTGACTACCGCAGCGGGCATAGCCTGCTAGTTTCATATAAAAACATAACACCTAAAAGACATCTAAGCGAAGTAAATTTTGTGATTTTTTCGCCTTTTTAAAAAAAGAAAGGATAACACCTGAAAACCATTTAGAAAAATTATTATGAAATTAACACAATCAAACAAAAATGCTATTCAAATTACAATAAAAAATCATTTGGTAGTGAGGTACTGGTTGCTATAACATTTGCTTAAAATACCGAGAAACATTTTTTGGAAAACATTTTATAACTTATTTAAGTAAATATTAACTCAAAAATTAAATTGAACGAATTGAACCAATTAATTATACGTATTGTTTATATACGTAGCGGAAACTCGTAAGCGTTTTCTTTCCATATTTTTACGTTATTTTCTGAAAATATATTTCTGCTTTCAAAGACATTCAAAATTAACATTAAAAAAAACTTTCAAAAAGAAAACAAGAATCTTTTGTGCATCTGTTCTTTTGCTATAACTATTTCGTAGCGATATCTGATATAGATTAAAATATTTCTTTTTTGTCAGGCATACAAAAGTAGAAAAACGAATGCGAAGATTATATATTGTACTAAATGATAAAATGAAACGATAATTCATCTGCAAGATGTTGTGTTCGAATTCAGATTTTAGTGCTTGTTATAAAGTACCCGGTTGTCAAAAGATTTTTCATATATTTGTGAAATGCATTGGTACATAACAGACAAAAGATAAATATGAGCAAAATAAATTAACATGTATGTTTTAGAAGTTTTGAAATTTGAAGTTCTCACCGAATTAAAGAAAAAAAAATTATTATTCGAAAATTTCTGCCGACCGAAAATTTTAAAGGAGTTGTAGGCCTATATTATTTGACAGATTAAAAATATTTTGAAAATAGGTTAAAATAAGAAAGTTAATTCATTATCGGACGGAATTCAAAGTATCAAATGTTTATAATACAAATAGAACTTTACTTACAGTTAATCATATTCATCCTAATTATAGAAAACTATAATAATTTTTAACGATGGCTTACTCCCTTGAAACTAAATTTAATTATATGAATTTTTACTCGCATTGCTAACAAGGCATAAAATCTACAGAGTGAAAAAATATCCAGGCCAGAGTTGGAACCTTGGTTTTTAGTTCAGCGGAACAACATCTGAGCAAACCCGAATGTTATACCAAGGCAGTCTCTCTTCACTGTTTCTTGTCCGTAAGTTATCAAAAAAAAATATTGTATGTACTGTACAGGGTGATCAGAAAATGAATATATATTTTAAAAAAAACAATAAATCACGGAATAATGTAGGTATAGAGAAAAAGTTGACATACATGCTTGGAATGACCTGTGCTTTTATTATAACTACACACCGTTACATCCAGCCAGTCTCTCTTTACTGTTCCTCTTCCGTAAATTTTCACAAAAAATATTGTATACATAGGGTGATTAGAAAATGAATATATATTTCAAAAATTAATAAATCACGGATTAATGTAGGTAGAGAGAAAAAGTTGACATAGATGCTTGGAATGACCTGTGCTTTTATTATAACTACACACCATTACACCCAGGCAGTCTCTCTTTACTGTTCCTCATCCGTAAATTTTCACAGAAAATATCGTACGTACAGGGGGATCAGAAAATGAGTATACATTAAAAAAATTAATAATTCATGGAATAACATAGGTAGAGACGAAAAAATTGACGTACTTGCTTATAATGACCTGTGCTTTTATTGTAACTACTCACCATTACAACCAGTTATTCTCTCTTCACTGTTTCTCTGGCATAAGTTATCACAAAAAATAATGTATGAAGAGAATGATCAGAAAATGAGCATTCATTTGAAAAATTAATAATTCACGGAATAATGTAGGTAGAGAGGGAAAAATTGACATACATGCTTGGAATGACCTGCGCTTTTATTGTAACTACATACATTACACACATTAAATGTATTAAAACAGGCAAAAATCCTGTGACAATTGCAGTTGTGATGAGAATGATTTCAAAATTCGAAGCCACGGGTTTTTTAGACGATGGCCCGTTGTGACCGACCAAGCACAAGTGCTAAAGTTGCTCAGACTGTTCAAGAAGGAATGGAGATTGTAGCGGGAATGTGAGCTCTCGTGAAATCGCACATCGCACTGGCAATCATACGCTACTATTTGGGTAGCACTAAGACGTACCCTTCGATGCTATCCTTACTAAATCCAGCGTTATCATGAACCTCATAATTTTGAGAAGCGGGGAGCATTTGCGATGTTGGCGTTTGGTTGTATAAACGTGTCATAGGTCGATGAAGCCTCTTTGGCACTCTGATGGTCTGTCAACACCCACAACCGCAGTATTTGGGTTACCGAAAATTCTAGAAGTTTTGTGCAAATTCCATTGCACGAAATTTGAATGAGAAAGTCACGAAGTAATGTGGATTTACCACATCTACAGTTATCGGCCATTTTTTCTACCAGGAAATGCGATGCTTGATTCTGGTTTTGTAACTGTTAGTTTCACAGGTCAGGGGTATGCTGATATGTTATAGAATCACAACATTCCTAGCCTGGCTGATAAACATCTACTAAAAAGTGCAATTTTATGCAGGATGGCGCTCCACCCGATTATTGGTTAATTGCGTGAAAGATCTCTTGTACATATCGTTTGGTGATGATCGCGTGCTGAGCCGATATTTTCCTCATGCGTGGCTTTCTCAGTCCTTAGATCTCAGTCTGTGTGCTTTTTGCCTCTTTGGTTACATGAAGTCGCACTTGCTTTTCTTATCACATGATCGGCCGTTTTTTGAACTCTTTTTTGTGGTTACAATAAAACCCCGTGTCATTTTAAGCATGTGTGTCAAGTTTTACCTCTCTAATGCGTTAATCCGTAGAATTATTAATTTTACAAATGAATACTCATTTTTTTATTACCTTGTATTCTATCGATACTGGATTAATTTGGACTCTCATATTTACTACAGGATTGTGGTTCATGATGACATTCCATCTTGTGCTGCGGTTGCAGCTTTACCTACATTTATGAGTGAAGGGTGCAAGGCTAGATGTGTCGTTTACGGTGGCTTATATGGAAGTTAGTTGATGTACTTCAACAAAAACCCAGGTTCGAGCCGTAGCCTAGCATAGACAAATTTTTCGCTTTGTTGATTTTACAGTTTGTTAGTAACGTGAATAAAAATTCATGAACTTACATTTATGCAAATTCTTCCCAATAAATTTTACAATGTTTTATAGCTATTTAGAATTTTGTACAAACTTTTAACTTTTATATGGGTAAAACAAAAGAGAAATTCAAGATTCCAAACAAAAAAAAATATGGAAGAGCGATTGAAAAACTCTAACTGAAACTCTAACTGTTTGAAGTCTAACTTTAATCTTAAACTAAACTCTTGCGTCTTTATTCTTAAATGCAATATTTTTGCTATCAACATGTTGAAAATTGATTTAATAATATTTTCAGCATGTACTTATTGACAATATTAGACATTAAAGCTTGATTATTATTACAGTAGAATATAAGAAGTTATATTGGGTATGTTGCCCAAAGCAACACACAACATTTTAAGGCTAAACAAAAAGAAACTAGAAAACAGTTATGGAGATTTCATGTTCCAACTTGGAACGTGTAAGTTAGTATGGAAAATTCATAATCTGTTGTTAACTCGTTACCTGATATGATACAAAATGATAAATATTATTTACACAGCTATGTGTCCGATTGTAGAGATGCTCATCATTTTTATGCTTCTAGAACTTAATTATAAGTTAAAAAGTTAATTTTAATTCTTTTTTCGTCAAATGACTGCATTTGATAATCCGACAATTATTATTTATGATTAGAGCTGTATACAAATATCAACAGCAATGTAATTCACTATGCGAAATCACGCTTACCAAAATATGCCATCTGTCTGCGAAACAACAATAACAGAACAGTTTCAAAATTCAAATGCTGAAAATCAAATATAATTGAAAACTAAGAACGTAAAAAATAAAACAAATATTTTTTTATTCATTATTTTATTTAATTTTTTTTTTGTGAATTGCATATATATATATTATCAATAGATACACTGCGACTGTTGAAGAAGATACTTCATTTCTTACACTAGTTCAGCCAATTGTTACAATAGTACCTCATTTCAATTTAAGGCTAATAAATGAACCAAATTAAAACTCGCTTTTCAAGATTCAATAGAAAAAACTAATTTAACCATGAATATTTCTTATGACATCATATAGCTTTCACATTAGATAAAAGTTCACACATTTTAAAGAACTCATCGTAAGTTGATCAATTAAAAATTGCTCGTTTTCTTGGAACCCTATTTTTGGAATATGCATCAGCGGGTGGGGCATCGTAATCTCTCTTGTAGCAAGACATGCCTTCGAAAGGAGGTAAGTCACAATCTTGTACAAGTCTTCTATAATCAGATACTATCGGTACTCTAGGACTATAATCATCGTGTGAAACAGATTTCTGCGGGAATTTTGCAGAGCAAGAATATTCTCCTGGTCGAAAATAAAAATCTTCTTTTCTCTTGATTCTAGGAAACTTCGGTTTACAAGCTACTACTTCCTTACAGTGGTACCAGCGATAGTCAGTTGCGGCGGTTGTTTTGCAGGCAAATCTCTCTTGCTCCAGAGCAGGCGTTGCTTTTGGACGCTGGGATGCTTTCTTTTGTGCTAAGGCGGCATGTTGTTTCATTAAAGTTCTGTTGCAGAATTCTTTTTTGTAAACTGTGTGAGTATAAGTGTCAGATTTTGGATCTCTGTATTTAGGAAGCTGGAACACAATCGCATTTTGGGGAATACCATTGTTAGAACATTGTAACCGTTTGCTTTTGTAATTTTTGCATGGACAGTTTTTGCATTCACAAGTATCGTCATAACCACTCTTTGTATTTCGGTGCTGGTCCCTAGAAAATACAAAATGAAACTTAGATTGTTCGAAAATGTAGGAAAAGTAATCAAATTACATTACAATGTTACAAAAATAATTATGTAATAAAATAAAAAGCAGAATCCATTGTGAAGATGTTTTAGAGAGTGATCTATTAAGGTACGACAGAATTCAAGAGACATAAGAGGGAGCTCACAAAATGTAGGACAGAATAGCATTGTGAAAGGTGCTTATGAATACATTGTGATGTCTCATGTAAAACAAGACAATAATTTTCTGAACTGTGTTTACAGGTAGCATAATTTCATTTTTATTCAAATAATAATCGGTACGCATTCTTCTTGTCTTTGATTTTCAACAGTGCAAAAGAAAAGTACGCAAAGTATCAATTGATTTACATTATTTATATAAGTAAAGAATTGCTTCTATGAAACAGTTCTCATTTAAAAATAGCTCTACATTAATAGTTACAGAAAATTTGTTATGACTACAGGAAGTATAATATCATTCGGGTGTGAGAACCTGTGGCATAATACAAAATGAGTCAAACAAGCCCGAATTTTGCATAGTGTACCCTGTAATAATCTGTAAAGTTATTAAACTTTTTCTAAGAAACTGGGATTGCCAAAACATTCTATGTAACGGTAACAGCGAAAAGTCATTTGATCTATTCTGTTATATAATTTTTTGTTGTTACCTTTACGTAAAAAGTTCTAGGAATTCCAGTTTCCAAGAAAAAGTTTAATAACTTTACAGATTTTTAACTATTTAGTAAATAGCTGTTGTCATCGGTAGAGATCTGGGAAATATGAAGTATATCTGAATTCTTTTATTGGTTCAATTCCGCAACTTATTTTATTTTATTCGTTTTCTGATTAGTCCATGTTTATCGTGCAAAAATGGAATACATCTCTTCTTTATTTTATTCGTTTTCTGATTGGTCTATTTTTAATATCCGAAAATGGAATACTTCTCTGACCACAATGCCCCCCCCCCCAAAAAAAAAAATAATTTAAAAACAAATTTCTTTTAAAATTGCATTTTTTTTTTACGAAACGTTGTAAAAATTTAATGTGTGCGATGTTTAGGAGGTTAAAAATTTGCAGTTCTGAAAATTGTAAAACTGAAATTTCATTTAAAATTT
Source organism: Maratus speculifer (assembly GCA_964019185.1). NCBI lineage: Eukaryota > Metazoa > Arthropoda > Arachnida > Araneae > Salticidae > Maratus > Maratus speculifer. Next base: position 156,009,971 of record OZ025289.1, read on the forward strand.
GTTAATCATGTATCCAGGAATATTAATGTTTAATCGATGTCGTATGTAATATGAGGCGTCCAGAAGTCAGTCTGATAAACTCCATCAATGTTTAATGCATGGCGTATGTAATATATGATTCCTTATGATCATCATAAAAATGATGTTTATTATAATTATTCATTTAAATATAAAATTTATTTTTAAGTCTTATTTAGTCTTTGATAATATAATTTTCCAAATAGTCGTTGTTATTTGTTAAATTACAATTTTTTCCCAAAGATACAGCTTAATACAGCTTAATGTTTGAGCTATATTGTATACTAGCAGCCCGTCCTCGCTTTGCTTCGGGTAGAGCAAGTCGCCCAGTCCCGTGCCACTACTGACACTGCAAATTGTTACTACTACTTCATCCCATTAAATTCAACTACTAAAAACATTTACCCTCCTTTTAGATAGTCGGGTAAAAAGTAGCCTATATGTTAATCTAAGGTGTCAAATACCTTCATGCAAAATTTCATAAAAATTGATCAATCCGTTCTTAAGTTATAAATGGTGTAAAGAACCCGACTTTATTTTAGGTATATATACCTAAAGTACTCCTTTTAGGTAGTTGGGCAAAAAGTAGCCTATATGTTAATTTAAGGTGTCAAATACCTTCATACAAAATTTCAAAAAAAATCTACCCATACGTTCTTGAGTTATAAATGGTGCAAAGAACCCGACTTTATTTTATGTATATGTACCTAAAGTACCTCTTTTAGGTAGTCGGGTAAAAAGTAGCCTATATGTTAATCTGAGATGTCAAATACCTTCATACAAAATTTCATAAAAAGCGATCCATCCGTTCTTGAGTTATAAATGGTGTAAAGAACCCGACTATATTTTATGTATATATATCTAAAGTACTCTTTTTAGGTAGTCTGGTAAAAGTAGCCTTTATGTTAATCTAAGGTGTCAAATACCTTCATACAAAATTTCATAAAAATCAATCCATCCGCTCTTAGTTATAAATGGTGTAAAGAACCCAACTTTATTCTATGTATATAGATTATAATCAATAGTATTCGCAGTGCACGCGATGATAGGACTTTTTAACGTCATTTTTCTACACCTTGGGTTACAATATTGGCCTTTTAGTAAGAATCCCTTTTTTTTAATTTTTTATATATAATATAGCCTTTTGTTCACCGAAAGTAGTGTAGCTTTCCAACGGTGAAGGAATTTTTGAAATCCGTCAAGTAGTTTTGGAGCCTATTTAATTCAAACAAACAAATAATTAAATCTTTCCTCTTTATAATATTGGTATAGATAATTAATAGTATTGGCAGTGCACGCGATGTAAGGACTTTTCAACGTCATTTTTCTACACCTTGGGTTACAATATTGGCCTTTTAGTAAGAATCCCTACTTTTTTTTTATTATAATTTAGCCTATGTTCACCGGAAATAGTGTAGCTTTCCAACGGTGAAGGAATTTTTGAAATCCGTATAGTAGTTTCGAAGCCTATTCAGTTCAAACAAACAAACAATCAAATCTTCCCTCTTTATAATATTAGTATAGATGAATATTTTTATTTTATTTTATTAACTATTTGGAAAATAGTTTTTGTCCTCGGCAGACAGTTGGAAAATCTGAAGTATTTCTGGATGTTTTCATTTGTTGAATTCTGCAACTTTATCTAACTCATTTTATTCTTTTTCTGATTGGTCAGAAAGTAAGTTTATTATCAAAAAATGGAATGCTTCTCTTTTTTATTTTATTCGTTTTTTGATTGGTCTATGCTTAATGTCTAGAAATAGAATGCCACGATGTCAAAAAAAAAAAAAAAAAAAAGGATTAAAAATTACAAAAATAAATAAATAAATAAATAAATAAAAATAAAAATAAAAACAAATTTAGATATAGGTTTCAAACAAGTTGCATTTAAAAGTAATTTTTTTTCTTTATGCGACGGTATAAAAGTTGAAAATGTGCGATGTTTAGAAGTTTAAAAATTTAGAGTACCGAAAATTGCTAAACTGAAATTTTATTTAATATTTGTTTATGTTTGGTCCAGGAATATTAACGTGCTTCTAATTATCCAAACATATTAATATGACTCTGTTATTACGTAAGTTACGCTTTGATCATCATAAAAATAATGTTATTATTCTTTTTTTATGTATAGAAATCACTTATAGGTCTAAAATTATAGTCCTTAAAAATTGTATTTTTTCCCAAATAGCAGTTCTAATTTGTTAAATTACATTTTTTTTACTTTTATTTTCTTTTAAAATAATAGAAAATAATTAATATATATATATATACTAGCGGACCCGACAAACGTTGTCCTGTCACCGACCGACGTTGCCCTTCTTGGCACCGACTCCAGGAAATCAAATATGTACGTAAATATGGTAATACGCACGATGAACACTACGCTCTTAATTTAATTTCTTATTACAATTATGTAACGAAATTATTTTTCACTCTTCAGTATTTTTTGAAGTCAATTCAATTTTTGATAGAAAAGTTTATTTTTCTCTTTTTAGTTAAAAGTTAACGATTTTCTGAAGTCGGTTAATTTGCTTAGTACCATTCGATTCAGAATAAAAAATTCACTAAAATATGTTATCAGTTGAAAAATATCTACAAAAGTCGATTTTAAAGGACTTTTTTAAAAGTTCGTTCTTTTTTTTTACCCTCCTTAGGGAGGGAATTTTCCAAAACCCTTTCTTAGATGCACTCGATGTTATAAGAAGTATTTTTACCCGAATTTTCAAGATTTTTGGTTCGGTATATTTTTTTTGTGCTGTGATTAATACGAAATCCAGACTTTCTTTTATATATATAGCACTTTTAATTAGCGAAAAATCACTAACTATTAGTTTTTGCCTAATTACTAAAAAAGTACTGAATCAATTTCGATGAAATGTGAATCTAAACCATTCTCGAATCCACTGGAACACACACACAAAATTTCATTAAAATCGGCCCAGTCGTTTAGGAGGAGTTCAGTGACATACACACGCACGGAAGATTTTTATATATAGAGATAAGCATTGAAAATTTCAGGTTTTTGCGCCGAAGACATCGCCAAATTAGGAAAATGTAAATTATCTCACGAACTACTGAATTTAAACAAATTTGCTTAGTACCATTCGATTCAGAATGAAACAATACACTAAAATATGTTATCAGTCGAAAAAATAACTACAAAAGCCGATTTTTAAGGAATTTTTAAAAAGTTCGTTCTTTTTTCTACTCCTCTTAGGGGCGGAATATTCGAAAATCGCTTCTTAGCGGCATTCGATGTTATAAGAGGTATTTTTACCCCAATTTTCAAGGTTTTTGGTTCGGTATATTTTTTTGTGCTGTGATTAATAGGAAATTCAGACTTTCTTTTATATATTTAGATAAGGATTGAAAATTTCAGGTTTTTGCGCCGAAGACACCGCCAAATCAGGAAAATGTGAAGTATCTCGCGAAATACTGAACTTAAAAGAATTTGCTTGGTACCATTCGATTCAGCATGAAAAAATACACTAAAATATGTTATCAGTTGAAAAATAACTACAAAAGCCGATTTTTAAGGAATTTTTTTAAAGTTCGTTCTTTTTTCTACTCATCTTAGGTGTGGAATTTTCGAAAATCCCTTCTTAGTGGCACTCGATGTTATAAGAAGTATTTTTTCCCCAAATTTCAAGATTTTTGGATCGGTATATCTTTTTGTGCTGTGATTAATACGAAGTCTTGACATTCTTTTATATATAGAGATAAGCATTGAAAATTTCAGGTTTTTGCGCCGAAGACATCGCCAAATTAGGAAAATGTAAATTACCTCGCGAACTACTGGATTTTAACGAATTTGCTTAGTACCATTCGATTCAGCATGAAAAAATACACTAAAATATGTTATCAGTTAAAAAAATAACTACAAAAGCCGATTTTTAAGGAATTTTTTTAAAGTTCGTTCTTTTTTCTACTCATCTTAGGTGTGGAATTTTCGAAAATCCCTTCTTAGTGGCACTCGATGTTATAAGAAGTATTTTTTCCCCAAATTTCAAGATTTTTGGATCGGTATATCTTTTTGTGCTGTGATTAATACGAAGTCTTGACATTCTTTTATATATATGGATAAGGATTGAAAATTTCAGGTTTTTGCGCCGAAGAAATCGCCAAATTAAGAAAATGTGAATTACCTCACGAACTACTGGATTTTAACGAATTTTCTTAGTACCATTCGATTCAGAATGAAAAAATGCACTAAAATATGTTATCAGTTGAAAAATAGCTACAAAAGCCGATTTTAAAGGAATTTTTTTAAAGTTCGTTCTTTTTTTCACCCTCCTGAGGGGGGGGGGGATTTTCGAAAATTCCTTCTTAGCGGCACTCGATGTTATAAGAAGTATTTTTACCCCAATTTTCAAGATTTTTGGTTCGGTAGATTTTTTTGTGCTGTGATTAATACGAAATCGAGACTTTCTTTTATATATATAGCACTTTTAATTAGCGAAAAATCACTAACTATTAGTTTTTGCCTAATTACTAAAAAAGTACTGAATCAATTTCGATGAAATGTGAATCTAAACCATTCTCGAATCCATTGGAACGCACACACAAAATTTCATTAAAATCGGTCCAGTCGTTTAGGAGGAGTTCATTTACATACACACGCACAGAAGATTTTTATATATAAAGATAAGGATTGAAAATTTCAGGTTTTCGCGCCGAAGACACCGCCAAATCAGGAAAATGTGAAGTATCTCGCGAACTACTGAACTTAAAATAATTTGCTTGGTACCATTCGATTCAGCATCAAAAAATACACTAAAATATGTTATTAGTTGAAAAATAACTACAAAAGCCGATTTTTAAGGAATTTTTTAAAAGTTCGTTCCTTTTTTTAACTCCCTTAGGGGTGGAATTTTCGAAAATCCCTTCTTAGCGGCACTCGATGTTATCAGAAGTATTTTTACCCCAATTTTCAAGATTTTAGGTTCGGCAGATTTTTTGTGCTGTGATTAATACGAAATTCAGACTTTCTTTTATATATATAGATAAGGATTGAAAATTTCAGGTTTTTGCGCCGAAGACACCGCCAAATCAGGAAAATGTGAAGTATCTCGCGAACTACTGAACTTAAAATAATTTGCTTGGTACCATTCGATTCAGCATGAAAAAATACACTAAAATATGTTATCAGTTGAAAAATAACTACAAAAGCGAAGCCGATTTTTAATGAATTTTTTAAAATTTCGTTCCTTTTTTTAACCCCCTTAGGGGTGGAATTTTCGAAAATCCCTTCTTAGCGGCACTCGATGTTATCAGAATTATTTTTCCCCCAATTTTCAAGATTTTATGTTCGGCAGATTTTTTTGTGCTGTGATTAATGCGAAATTCAGACTTTCTTTTATAGATATAGATAAGGATCGAAAATTTCAGGTTTTTGCGCCGAAGACACCGCCAAATCAGGAAAATGTGAAGTATCTCGCGAACTACTGAACTTAAAAGAATTTGCTTGGTGCCATTCGATTCAGCATGAAAAAATACACTAAAATATGTTATTAGTTGAAAAATAACTACAAAAGCCGATTTTTAAGGAATTTTTTAAAAGTTCGTTCCTTTTATTAACCCCTTTAAGGGTGGAATTTTCGAAAATCCCTTCTTAGCGGCACTCGATGTTATCAGAAGTATTTTTACCCCAATTTTCAAGATTTTAGGTTCGGCAGATTTTTTTGTGCTGTGATTAATACGAAATCCAGACTTTCTTTTATATATATAGATAAGGATTGAAAATTTCAGGTTTTTGCGCCGAAGACACCGCCAAATCAAGAAAATGTGAAGTGTCTCGCGAACTACTGAACTTAAAAGAATTTGTTTGGTACCATTCGATTCAGCATGAAAAAATACACTAAAATATGATATCAGTTGAAAAATAACTACAAAAGCCGATTTTTAAGGAATTTTTTAAAAGTTCGTTCCTTTTTTTAATCCCCTTAGGGGTGGAATTTTCGAAAATCCCTTCTTAGCGGCACTCGATGTTATCAGAAGTATTTTTACCTCAATTTTCAAGATTTTAGGTTCGGCAGATTTTTTTGTGCTGTGATTAATACGAAATTCAGACTTTCTTTTATATATATAGATAAGGATTGAAAATTTCAGGTTTTTGCGCCGAAGACACCGCCAAATCAGGAAAATGTGAAGTATCTCGCGAACTACTGAACTTAAAAGAATTTGCTTGGTACCATTCGATTCAGCATGAAAAAATACACTAAAATATGTTATCAGTTAAAAAATAACTACAAAAGCCGAGTTTTAAGGAATTTTTTTAAAGTTCGTTCTTTTTTCTACTCATCTTAGGGGTGGAATTTTCGAAAATCCCTTCTTAGCGGCACTCGATGTTATAAGAAGTATTTTTTCCCCAATTTTCAAGATTTTTGGATCGGTATATTTTTTTGTGCTGTGATTAATACGAAGTCTTGACATTCTTTTATATATATGGATAAGGATTGAAAATTTCAGGTTTTTGCGCCGAAGAAATCGCCAAATTAAGAAAATGTGAATTACCTCACGAACTACTGGATTTTAACGAATTTGCTTAGTACCATTCGATTCAGAATGAAAAAATGCACTTAAATATGTTATCAGTTGAAAAATAGCTACAAAAGCCGATTTTAAAGGAATTTTTTTTAAGTTCGTTATTTTTTTCACCCTCCTGAGGGGGGGGGGAGATTTTCGAAAATTCCTTCTTAGCGGCACTCGATGTTATAAGAAGTATTTTTACCCCAATTTTCAAGATTTTTGGTTCGGTAGATTTTTTTGTGCTGTGATTAATACGAAATCCAGACTTTCTTTTATATATATAGCACTTTTAATTAGCGAAAAATCACTAACTATTAGTTTTTGCCTAATTACTAAAAAAGTACTGAATCAATTTCGATGAAATGTGAATCTAAACCATTCTCGAATCCACTGGAACACACACACAAAATTTCATTAAAATCGGCCCAGTCGTTTAGGAGGAGTTCAGTGACATACACACGCACGGAAGATTTTTATATATAGAGATAAGCATTGAAAATTTCAGGTTTTTGCGCCGAAGACATCGCCAAATTAGGAAAATGTAAATTATCTCACGAACTACTGAATTTAAACAAATTTGCTTAGTACCATTCGATTCAGAATGAAACAATACACTAAAATATGTTATCAGTCGAAAAAATAACTACAAAAGCCGATTTTTAAGGAATTTTTAAAAAGTTCGTTCTTTTTTCTACTCCTCTTAGGGGCGGAATATTCGAAAATCGCTTCTTAGCGGCATTCGATGTTATAAGAGGTATTTTTACCCCAATTTTCAAGGTTTTTGGTTCGGTATATTTTTTTGTGCTGTGATTAATAGGAAATTCAGACTTTCTTTTATATATATGGATAAGGATTGAAAATTTCAGGTTTTTGCGCCGAAGAAATCGCCAAATTAAGAAAATGTGAATTACCTCACGAACTACTGGATTTTAACGAATTTTCTTAGTACCATTCGATTCAGAATGAAAAAATGCACTAAAATATGTTATCAGTTGAAAAATAGCTACAAAAGCCGATTTTAAAGGAATTTTTTTAAAGTTCGTTCTTTATTTCACCCTCCTGAGGGGGGGGGGGGATTTTCGAAAATACCTTCTTAGCGGCACTCGATGTTATAAGAAGTATTTTTACCCCAATTTTCAAGATTTTTGGTTCGGTAGATTTTTTTGTGCTGTGATTAATACGAAATCCAGACTTTCTTTTATATATATAGCACTTTTAATTAGCGAAAAATCACTAACTATTAGTTTTTGCCTAATTACTAAAAAAGTACTGAATCAATTTCGATGAAATGTGAATCTAAACCATTCTCGAATCCATTGGAAAGCTCACACAAAATTTCATTAAAATCGGTCCAGTCGTTTAGGAGGAGTTTAGTTACATACACACGCACAGAAGATTTTTATATATAAAGATAAGGATTGACAATTTCAGGTTTTCGCGCCGAAGACACCGCCAAATCAGGAAAATGTGAAGTATCTCGCGAACTACTGAACTTAAAATAATTTGCTTGGTACCATTCGATTCAGCATGAAAAAATACACTAAAATATGTTATCAGTTGAAAAATAACTACAAAAGCGAAGCCGATTTTTAATGAATTTTTTAAAATTTCGTTCCTTTTTTTAACCCCCTTAGGGGTGGAATTTTCGAAAATCCCTTCTTAGCGGCACTCGATGTTATCAGAATTATTTTTCCCCCAATTTTCAAGATTTTAGGTTCGGCAGATTGTTTTGTGCTGTGATTAATGCGAAATTCAGACTTTCTTTTATAGATATAGATAAGGATTGAAAATTTCAGGTTTTTGCGCCGAAGACACCGCCAAATCAGGAAAATGTGAAGTATCTCGCGAACTACTGAACTTAAAAGAATTTGCTTGGTGCCATTCGATTCAGCATGAAAAAATACACTAAAATATGTTATTAGTTGAAAAATAACTACAAAAGCCGATTTTTAAGGAATTTTTTAAAAGTTCGTTCCTTTTTTTAACCCCTTTAAGGGTGGAATTTTCGAAAATCCCTTCTTAGCGGCACTCGATGTTATCAGAAGTATTTTTACCCCAATTTTCAAGATTTTAGGTTCGGCAGATTTTTTTGTGCTGTGATTAATACGAAATCCAGACTTTCTTTTATATATATAGATAAGGATTGAAAATTTCAGGTTTTTGCGCCGAAGACACCGCCAAATCAAGAAAATGTGAAGTGTCTCGCGAACTACTGAACTTAAAAGAATTTGTTTGGTACCATTCGATTCAGCATGAAAAAATACACTAAAATATGATATCAGTTGAAAAATAACTACAAAAGCCGATTTTTAAGGAATTTTTTAAAAGTTCGTTCCTTTTTTTAACTCCCTTAGGGGTGGAATTTTCGAAAATCCCTTCTTAGCGGCACTCGATGTTATCAGAAGTATTTTTACCCCAATTTTCAAGATTTTAGGTTCGGCAGATTTTTTGTGCTGTGATTAATACGAAATTCAGACTTTCTTTTATATATATAGATAAGGATTGAAAATTTCAGGTTTTTGCGCCGAAGACACCGCCAAATCAGGAAAATGTGAAGTATCTCGCGAACTACTGAACTTAAAATAATTTGCTTGGTACCATTCGATTCAGCATGAAAAAATACACTAAAATATGTTATCAGTTGAAAAATAACTACAAAAGCGAAGCCGATTTTTAATGAATTTTTTAAAATTTCGTTCCTTTTTTTAACCCCCTTAGGGGTGGAATTTTCGAAAATCCCTTCTTAGCGGCACTCGATGTTATCAGAATTATTTTTCCCCCAATTTTCAAGATTTTAGGTTCGGCAGATTGTTTTGTGCTGTGATTAATGCGAAATTCAGACTTTCTTTTATAGATATAGATAAGGATTTAAAATTTCAGGTTTTTGCGCCGAAGACACCGCCAAATCAGGAAAATGTGAAGTATCTCGCGAACTACTGAACGTAAAAGAATTTGCTTGGTGCCATTCGATTCAGCATGAAAAAATACACTAAAATATGATATCAGTTGAAAAATAACTACAAAAGCCGATTTTTAAGGAATTTTTTAAAAGTTCGTTCCTTTTTTTAACCCCCTTAGGGGTGGAATTTTCGAAAATCCCTTCTTAGCGGCACTCGATGTTATCAGAAGTATTTTTACCCCAATTTTCAAGATTTTAGGTTCGGCAGATTTTTTTGTGCTGTGATTAATACGAAATCCAGACTTTCTTTTATATATATAGCACTTTTAATTAGCGAAAAATCACTAACTATTAGTTTTTGCCTAATTACTAAAAAAGTACTGAATCAATTTCGATGAAATGTGAATCTAAACCATTCTCGAATCCACTGGAACACACACACAAAATTTCATTAAAATCGGCCCAGTCGTTTAGGAGGAGTTCAGTGACATACACACGCACGGAAGATTTTTATATATAGAGATAAGCATTGAAAATTTCAGGTTTTTGCGCCGAAGACATCGCCAAATTAGGAAAATGTAAATTATCTCACGAACTACTGAATTTAAACAAATTTGCTTAGTACCATTCGATTCAGAATGAAACAATACACTAAAATATGTTATCAGTCGAAAAAATAACTACAAAAGCCGATTTTTAAGGAATTTTTTTAAAGTTCGTTCTTTTTTCTACTCATCTTAGGGGTGGAATTTTCGAAAATCCCTTCTTAGTGGCACTCGATGTTATAAGAAGTATTTTTTCCCCAAATTTCAAGATTTTTGGATCGGTATATTTTTTTGTGCTGTGATTAATACGAAGTCTTGACATTCTTTTATATATATGGATAAGGATTGAAAATTTCAGGTTTTTGCGCCGAAGAAATCGCCAAATTAAGAAAATGTGAATTACCTCACGAACTACTGGATTTTAACGAATTTTCTTAGTACCATTCGATTCAGAATGAAAAAATGCACTAAAATATGTTATCAGTTGAAAAATAGCTACAAAAGCCGATTTTAAAGGAATTTTTTTAAAGTTCGTTCTTTCTTTCACCCTCCTGAGGGGGGGGGGATTTTCGAAAATTCCTTCTTAGCGGCACTCGATGTTATAAGAAGTAGTTTTACCCCAATTTTCAAGATTTTTGGTTCGGTAGATTTTTTTGTGCTGTGATTAATACGAAATCCAGACTTTCTTTTATATATATAGCACTTTTAATTAGCGAAAAATCACTAACTATTAGTTTTTGCCTAATTACTAAAAAAGTACTGAATCAATTTCGATGAAATGTGAATCTAAACCATTCTCGAATCCATTGGAACGCACACACAAAATTTCATTAAAATCGGTCCAGTCGTTTAGGAGGAGTTCATTTACATACACACGCACAGAAGATTTTTATATATAAAGATAAGGATTGAAAATTTCAGGTTTTCGCGCCGAAGACACCGCCAAATCAGGAAAATGTGAAGTATCTCGCGAACTACTGAACTTAAAATAATTTGCTTGGTACCATTCGATTCAGCATGAAAAAATACACTAAAATATGATATCAGTTGAAAAATAACTACAAAAGCCGATTTTTAAGGAATTTTTTAAAAGTTCGTTCCTTTTTTTAACCCCCTTAGGGGTGGAATTTTCGAAAATCCCTTCTTAGCGGCACTCGATGTTATCAGAAGTATTTTTACCCCAATTTTCAAGATTATAGGTTCGGTAGAATTTTTTATGCTGTGATTAATACTAAATCCAGACTTTCTTTTATATATATAGATAAGGATTGAATATTTCAGGTTTTTGCGCCGAAGACACCGCCAAATCAGGAAAATGTGAAGTATCTCGCGAACTACTGAACTTAAAATAATTTGCTTGGTACCATTCGATTCAGCATGAAAAAATACACTAAAATATGTTATCAGTTGGAAAATAACTACAAAAGCGAAGCCGATTTTTAATGAATTTTTTAAAATTTCGTTCCTTTTTTTAACCCCCTTAGGGGTGGAATTTTCGAAAATCCCTTCTTAGCGGCACTCGATGTTATCTGAATTATTTTTCCCCCAATTTTCAAGATTTTATGTTCGGCAGATTTTTTTGTGCTGTGATTAATGCGAAATTCAGACTTTCTTTTATAGATATAGATAAGGATTGAAAATTTCAGGTTTTTGCGCCGAAGACACCGCCAAATCAGGAAAATGTGAAGTATCTCGCGAACTACTGAACTTAAAAGAATTTGCTTGGTGCCATTCGATTCAGCATGAAAAAATACACTAAAATATGTTATTAGTTGAAAAATAACTACAAAAGCCGATTTTTAAGGAATTTTTTTAAAGTTCGTTCCTTTTTTAACCCCTTTAAGGGTGGAATTTTCGAAAATCCCTTCTTAGCGGCACTCGATGTTATCAGAAGTATTTTTACCCCAATTTTCAAGATTTTAGGTTCGGCAGATTTTTTTGTGCTGTGATTAATACGAAATCCAGACTTTCTTTTATATATATAGATAAGGATTGAAAATTTCAGGTTTTTGCGCCGAAGACACCGCCAAATCAAGAAAATGTGAAGTGTCTCGCGAACTACTGAACTTAAAAGAATTTGTTTGGTACCATTCGATTCAGCATGAAAAAATACACTAAAATATGATATCAGTTGAAAAATAACTACAAAAGCCGATTTTTAAGGAATTTTTTAAAAGTTCGTTCCTTTTTTTAACCCCCTTAGGGGTGGAATTTTCGAAAATCCCTTCTTAGCGGCACTCGATGTTATCAGAAGTATTTTTACCCCAATTTTCAAGATTTTAGGTTCGGCAGATTTTTTTGTGCTGTGATTAATACGAAATTCAGACTTTCTTTTATATATATAGATAAGGATTGAAAATTTCAGGTTTTTGCGCCGAAGACACCGCCAAATCAGGAAAATGTGAAGTATCTCGCGAACTACTGGATTTTAACGAATTTGCTTAGTACCATTCGATTCAGCATGAAAAAATACACTAAAATATGTTATCAGTTAAAAAAATAACTACAAAAGCCGAGTTTTAAGGAATTTTTTTAAAGTTCGTTCTTTTTTCTACTCATCTTAGGGGTGGAATTTTCGAAAATCCCTTCTTAGCGGCACTCGATGTTATAAGATGTATTTTTTCCCCAATTTTCAAGATTTTTGGATCGGTATATTTTTTTGTGCTGTGATTAATACGAAGTCTTGACATTCTTTTATATATATGGATAAGGATTGAAAATTTCAGGTTTTTGCGCCGAAGAAATCGCCAAATTAAGAAAATGTGAATTACCTCACGAACTACTGGATTTTAACGAATTTGCTTAGTACCATTCGATTCAGAATGAAAAAATGCACTTAAATATGTTATCAGTTGAAAAATAGCTACAAAAGCCGATTTTAAAGGAATTTTTTTAAAGTTCGTTATTTTTTTCACCCTCCTGAGGGGGGGGGGGGAGATTTTCGAAAATTCCTTCTTAGCGGCACTCGATGTTATAAGAAGTATTTTTACCCCGATTTTCAAGATTTTTGGTTCGGTAGATTTTTTTGTGCTGTGATTAATACGAAATCCAGACTTTCTTTTATATATATAGCACTTTTAATTAGCGAAAAATCACTAACTATTAGTTTTTGCCTAATTACTAAAAAAGTACTGAATCAATTTCGATGAAATGTGAATCTAAACCATTCTCGAATCCATTGGAACGCACACACAAAATTTCATTAAAATCGGTCCAGTCGTTTAGGAGGAGTTCAGTTACATACACACGCACAGAAGATTTTTATATATAAAGATATATATATATATATATATATATATATATATATATATATATATATATATATGTATACATATATGTTCATATATATGTATATATATATGTATGTAACTGATATTCGAAAACGAAATTTTCATCAAATTGGCGTTAGAAAAAAATCGTGCCAATGTGGTTTGTATATGACATCTGTGTCAGTTAATAAGATGCTAAAATGACCTTTTGTCGTCATTTCGGTTTTTTTCCGCCAATCACGCCTAAGAGAACAGGATATGAATTATAAATATATATAGGACAGTTGCACCATAAAATTTTAACTAATAATAACACATTGCTCAGTGGTGCACAAAACAGGAATTTTAATATACATTAGTACATATTAAAATAAAATAAAACTTTCAACGTTTCGCGCCATCTTCTGCGGGCGTCTTCAGGAAAATATGAAATGGAAGGACTACGTTTGCATCTTGTTCGAGAGATAATATTTCTACTAAATTAAAAACTAAATGAATTAAAATTTTAAAAAATGTTGCCAATTACACGTGAGTAAAAATTAAAATATTGCAAGGAAATAAACATTTTAAGGTTTTGTGATGTTATGCCATATTTTTGGTATATTGTAGAATAAATTATCATTACATGGTTTATTTTCTCGTGCTATGATTTCGATGGATTCTATTATTTTACCTTGAACTGGGTTATTGCATGGAACTATGATTTTGGCTTCCTCAAAATTAATATGGCAACCCTTGTTCGCCAAGAAGAAGCGAGCAAGGGCAGTATTCTGTTTATATTGTTCTAATCTCTGCGATGTTCTTTAATTCTAATTAAAAGTTTCCGCGTGGTCATGCCGATGTAGACTTTTTTAAGATTATTGGATAAAGTGATGGGGATCCCCCCCAAGATAGGGTACTACTTGTGTGGTGTATTTAACTGTAACCGCAACTTAAGTAAAAATGTAAATAGAATGTTTTATGTAAGCGGCAATTGTGTTCTATGCCGATTGTGTGTATCTGTGATCGTCTGCTGTAAATAATGCGTCCGTATTAAATAAGTTCTTTTAGTAAGATGAAAGTATTATTCTTCCAAAGTATATATATCTTGCTAATGATATTAAATCGATATTTAATTCACATATTAAAATAATATGTGATATCTGGCGACGATGTATGGAATGAAAAAGTATCGGATTCACGCACATTAGATGCCGAAGACTGCCAAGGTAAAAAATTCTTTTTGTATTTATCTTTAAAGAAGATTAAAAATGGAGCAGTTGGTTCAAAGTTTAATAGAACAAAATAAAATTTTATTAGAGAAATTAACCACTTTTGCCGATCCGAAAACGCAAGAAGCTAAAGTTTCAGTTCAATTTGAAAAATTTGATGAAACGAATGAAGCTTTTGATTCTTTTTTAGAACGCTTCGAAGCTTTCATGGATATTCAAAATGTTCCGGATGGCAAACGTGGGAAAGTTTTTATTTCTAGTTTGTCAGCAAAATTATATAATTTGTTGAAAAACCTGCTAGCTCCTGACAATCCTTCCGATAAAGATTACCTTATTCTAAAAAATACATTAAAAGCTCATCTCACTCCGACGCCGCTTATAATTCCTAGTAGGCATGTGTTTCTAAATCGTAAGCAACGGGAGGGGGAAAGTGTCAGTGCTTTTATGGCTGAACTTCGCTCCTTGGCAATTCCTTGTCAATATAAACAAGAAATGTTGAACACGATGTTACGGGATGTTTTCGTAAGCGGGCTAAGGGATAGAGCAATATTAGATAGACTTTTTGAGGAAGATGATATAGATATTGAGAATACCTTGAAAATTGCTTTAGCTATGGAGAAAGCTATGAAAGGGGCAAGTGAGATAATGGGTAAATCTTTAGAAATTAAAGAATTTAGCGTAAGGAAAAATAATGAGCAGTCAAAATTTGTTTCGCAAAAGAAAAACTTTGGAAGACAAAATCTTTCGGGAAAGAAAGTAAAAACGAGCTGTACACGGTGTACAGCAACGGATCACGGTAAGAATTCCTGCAGATTTAAATTAGCTAAGTGTCATTTTTGTCAAAAAATCGGGCACATTCGAAAAGCTTGTTTTGCAGCGAAAAAAGGGTTAAAAGGGAACACGGTAAAACAAAAGCAGGTAGATACCCTGTATTCTAGTGAAAATGTTATCCCAATGTATTCTTTTGATTTGAACTCGCTGAAAGAGGAGGAGCAAAGAAAACCTCCAATTATGTTAACAGTAAATATTGAAAATAAACCTGTGAGTATGGAACTTGATACTGGAGGGGCCGTCTCGGTAATGAGCATAAAAAAATTTCGTGAGATTTCGAAAAAAAGAATTCAACCCACAAAAGTAGTTTTTAAAACATACAAAGGTGAAATAATTGTACCTTTGGGTTTTGTTACTGTTGATGTTGAATACAAAAATCAAAAATTTAAATTAAATTTGTATATTGTTAAGGAAAATTTGGATACAATTTTTGGCCGCGAATGGCTATATAGTATAAATTTGGACTGGAATTCTATAAAAGCAGTAAGAACATCTTATGACTATGATTTGAGTAAATTGTTAGAAGAGTATAAAGAGCTTTTTGACGATAAGTTGGGGGAAATTAATAATTATGAAGTAAATTTGGAACTTAAATCTGATGCAGTGCCAAAATTTTGTAGAGCTAGACCTGTACCCTTTTCTTTAAAAGATAGGATTGAACAAGAAATTGATAGGCTTGAAAAGGAAGGCATCATAGAGAGAGTAGAGACCTCTGATTGGGCAACACCAGTTGTCCCGGTTGTAAAAACAGATGGGTCTATACGCCTATGTGCAGATTATTCTGTTACCGTAAACCAAAATATTATGGTACAACAACATCCTTTACCAAAATTAGAGGAAATTTTTTCAAGCTTAAATGGGGGTAAACATTTTTCAAAAATCGATTTTAAACATGCATATTTACAAATGAAAGTACATCCAGATAGTCAAAAGATCTTAACGATAAATACACATAAGGGATTATATGTATGTAAAAGACTTATGTATGGTTTAAATTCTGATCCAGCGATTTGGCAAAGATATATTGATGGGCTTTTCCAAGGGATGGAAGGAATCAAAGTTTTTATGGATGATGTTAGAGTGACTGGATCAGATGATAAGTCACACTTAGAGGCCTTAAGAAATTTTTTTCAAAAATGTAAAGATCATGGGCTAAAATTAAATTTAGATAAGAGTAAATTTTTTCAAAAAGAAATTCAATTTTTAGGGCACAAAATCGATGCAAACGGTATACATAAGACTGATGAGAAAATTTCTGCAATTTCAAAAGCTCCTAGACCCACTAACGTACAGGAAGTACAAAGTTTTTTAGGGCTTGTTAACTTTTATGGAAAATTTTGTCCTAATTTGGCTACAATAGCGAATCCTTTGTATAAACTAACACAGAAAGGTGTGAAATGGGTTTGGTCAAAGGATTGTCAGGAAGCTTTTGAAAAAATTAAAAATGAAATTTGTTCTCCGCGTGTCCTAATGCATTATGATCCATCACTGCCATTGATATTGGCAACTGACGCATCTCCTGTAGGAGTAGGGGCGGTTCTTTCCCACTCTTTACCTGATGGAACGGAAAGACCAATAGCTTTCGCCTCCAGAACCCTCACAAAAACTGAGCAAAAATACGCTCAGATTGATAAAGAAGCCCTAGCAATTGTGTGGGCAGTCAAGAAATTTTATCTTTACCTAAAAGGGAGACGATTCACTTTATTAACTGACCACCAACCTTTAGTAGCCATCTTCGGATCGAAGAAAGGTCTTCCAGTTCTGGCAGCCACAAGATTGTTACATTATTCTTTAGTATTGCAATCTTTCCAGTTTGACATTAAGTACCGTCATACAAAACAACATGGTAATGCTGACTTTCTGTCTAGGCTGCCGTCCACCTCTGAACAGCTAGACGTTAAAGATGAAATTAATATATTTCAGTTAGCACAAATCGAAACTCTTCCTGTCACAGCTAGAGACTTAGCCAAAGAAACTCTGTTGGATGCAGACCTCGCCCCATTGCTTAATATTTTACAGAATGGAGGAATTTTAAGAGGGAGAGAAGCAGAATACAGTCTACAAGATGGTTGTGTCATGTTAGGCCAGCGTGTGTGCGTTCCCAAAAAGTATCAGGCTCAGGTGCTTGAAGAGTTACATCATGGTCATCTGGGTGCTGTTAAGATGAAAGCTATCGCTAGATCGTATGTTTATTGGAAGAACGTCGATAAGGATATAGAAAATTGCTCAAAGAATTGTGTAGACTGTGCTCGGTACAAAACCGACCCACAGAGAGTAAAGGTGCATTGCTGGGAGTATCCTAGTGCACCGTGGCAACGTATTCACATAGATTTTGCTGGACCTATCTTTGAATATATGTTCCTGATTATAGTAGATGCTCATTCCAAGTGGTTGGAAGCTTATCCAATGAAATCCACCACAGCAACCAAAACCATCGAATGCTTAAGAGATTGTTTCGCTCGATTTGGATTGCCACTCATGCTGGTAAGTGACAACGGTCCACAATTTACATCATTTGAATTTGAGATGTTTATGCGTAATAACGGCATTAAACACAAGACCACTGCGCCATTTAAACCATCTAGCAATGGGCAGGCCGAAAGATACGTCTTTACAGTCAAACAATCTCTAAGAGCAATGCAAAACTATGGTGGCACAATACAACAAAAATTAAGTACGTTCCTTATGCAATACAGAAAAGCTCCGAACCTCACGACACTTCATAGTCCAGCCATGCTTATGTTGAAGAGAGAGATTCGGACGAGAATCGATCTGCTGCGTCCTGATCTTAAGAGCAGAGTGGAAGAAAAAGTTCGTAAAGGAACTTATGAATTCTCGGATAGAGGATTCCAAATTGGTGACAATGTCGCTGTACGAAATTACCGACAAGGCGACAAGAGATGGAGGTTTGGAAAAGTCGTTAGAAAAGATGGACAGCTACATTACACTGTCGATGT
Source organism: Maratus speculifer (assembly GCA_964019185.1). Lineage (NCBI taxonomy): Eukaryota > Metazoa > Arthropoda > Arachnida > Araneae > Salticidae > Maratus > Maratus speculifer. The sequence goes on from OZ025289.1 coordinate 156,028,229, forward strand.
AAATGGCCAATTGTGGCGTAGACATGTAGATCAAATACGGGATGGAGGACACATAGAGGAAAAAGAAAGCGAGCTCCGTCGATCGTTTTCAAAGCCTGCCATTCCTGTGCAAAATGCTGATGTTCCGACAACTAGTGCTGATTTAGCACAATCACCCACTAGTGTGGAGGCGGAGAAGCCTGATGCAACGCCAGTCTCAGTTACTACACAAGAGCATGCTCCACTCAGTGTCCACGGTTCAACTCCAACACCACAACCAGTTCGCCGATCTACTAGAATCCGGAGACCTCCTCAGCGATTGGACTTGTAGTGATAGTTTAGGAAGGGAGGAGATGTGGTGTATTTAACTGTAACCGCAACTTAAGTAAAAATGTAAATAGAATGTTTTATGTAAGCGGCAATTGTGTTCTATGCCGATTGTGTGTATCTGTGATCGTCTGCTGTAAATAATGCGTCCGTATTAAATAAGTTCTTTTAGTAAGATGAAAGTATTATTCTTCCAAAGTATATATATCTTGCTAATGATATTAAATCGATATTTAATTCACATATTAAAATAATATGTGATAACTTGAATATCCCATCCCGTTGACCTATTTCGTCAAATTACACAAATCGTCAAAATAATGGCCAAATTTTGGAAATTGATATAATTTTTATTTCAAATAACTAAAGAACAAATAAATTTAAAAGTATTAATTAAAATACTAATAAAAATTCGAATAAGAAAAAACTGATAACGTTTCAAACACATGTATCGTGTTTAACATGGCCATGCGAATGGGGGGAGGCGAAGGGGGCTCCCGCTCCGGTCGCCAAATTTCTACTCTCAATGTCATTTTTGACCTATTAGAAGAAAAAGTTGGGAGAGGAGGGCCAAAATTTAAATTTCGCCCCGGGCTTAGTTTTTTCTTCGCACGCCCCTGGTGTTTAAAGTCACGGATTCAGACAATTATGACAATCCATTATTAGCATTTAATCTTATAGTTTGGCGATAGATTTTCGGTCGACGGACTAACCGAGTGGTTCCTAAAATCGAAATTAAAATTAATTTTCTATAAAATGCAGAAATGCGATTGTTTACTTCTAACTTAATCTGATGTTATTTTCGGCACACATGCCATATGCGCACCACATTTGCGCGTGCTCCCCCCCCCCCCAATTTGGCAAAAATTTTCATTTTGAATATGGGTGATTCTACGATAAAAGGTTCAAAAACATGGAGAATTCAGCCAAAAAGAAAAGTTTGAGTTTGATCAAAAACCTTTAAATTATGATTTTTTTCCCGTTTATTTACTTTTTCATATAAGGGCAAGTCACTTTATACATATTTTATAACTTTTTCTGGTCAGTGACTCGCTCCCCTGGCAGTTATCGTGCCAGGGGAAATACGGCAGGGGAGAGACATTTTCGTGTAAATTCAAACTTTTTAACTGACTGAATTAGTTTTTCGGTTAATTGTGTATTTCACTTTAAGTATTACCGTATTGTTTAATTAGGGCAGTAAATGCAATTGAATTAAATGAATATTATAAGTTTTATGACTTACCAGGGGAGATACACGATCACCGTGCGAAACCACTACAAATCACGGTCGCATCGCAACAACTAAAAATGGCGACGCTTAAATGGCTTGCGCGTTTAGTATTGCTAACTTCAAGCCAATAGATGTCCTTAAACACTACTTCCAATATAGCCATCCTTTAATTTATATTTGTTTCAGCGGAACGAAATTTGACAGGGGAGAGACACAAAAAAGCGGGACAAAAGTTAATTTTAATAATTATTTGAAATTAACAAAATTATTTTATTTTTTATTTTATAATACGTAAGTATAATTACTTAAATTCCAATTAAACATACTTTAGCTAAGCATCTGGTGGAAAAAATAGATGTATTGTTTGAAAGTTAAATTGAAACCGGCAAGGGGTCATACCAGGGGAGGGGACTTTTTAGACTTTGTAAGAAATTTAAAAAAAATGTGTTTAAATTAGGCATTCAATCGTACGGATCTTCACCATGGCATAGATGTGCAATGCCAAATTTGCGGGCGGGGAAGCACGCGCAAATGTGGTGCGTATATTACATCTGTGCCGAAAATAATGTAAAATATATGTACATGTAATTAGTATTTGAAAACGAAGTTTTCACCAAATTGGCTTCGGAAAAAAAAATTGCGCCAATGTGGTGGGTATTTGAAGTCTGTGCCTGTTAGTTTAATTTAGAAACAATTACATAAATGCTCATTCTTTCTACTAGCATTAATATTTTTAGTATTTGTTACAATAAATTGTACTACTGTCATCCCGTCAACCAATTTCGCAAAATTATACAAATCGCCAAACTAATAGCAAAATTATACATATTGACATAATTTTTATTTTAAATAGGGAAAAAACAAATAATTAGTAGAATATTAATAAAAAATACAAATAAAAAATCGAAATAAAAATCACTTAATGACATTTTAAACACGTGAATGTCAGATGACGTCATTTAATGTCATTGAATATGACGATCATCCATTATTGGCATTTAATCTTAAAATTTGGCGATATTTTTTTGGTCGAAGGGATAACCTAGTAGTACCTAATAAATACATATCTAGAATTATACGATCCATACTATACAGTTTAAAGTAAACATTTGCATTACACAGATGCATCAAATGAAAAAAAATATGTATATATATAAAGAAAAATCTTACTTATGACACAAACCCGGCATGTCCGCTTCTGACACTTTTCTTCAGAAATGAAAAGTTAACCTGATTTCTATATTTTCTGTCAAAGTATATACATCTAACTACATCGATATTTTACACATTACTTATGATATTTGTAAGACAGTCACAATAAATCTTTATTTCCAAAAGCGAAGACATAATTAAATGCATTTTTAAAAACGAAAGTAATAGAATTGGATTATTAAACTTAAAATAAAAACAAAATTATCTGTTGAATAAGCGTAACAAAAACGTATCAAAAACACGAGAAAAAAGTTGTGAAAAACAAGAACTCGAGCCACGAGGCTCTAAGCATAAAGTATATTAAAAATAAATCACTATAATTGCGTGAAAATGACGTAATTTATCAAGGAATTTTTATTACGCTAGCTCTGAAAATAAAGCAATAAATTTTAGTAAGTACGTTCTAAACACTTCTGTGGATAAATATTGTTGGACTATGTCTTCTTGCACAATAAGCTTTAGAAACGTTTATTTGAGAGACTTAAATTTTTGAAGCGTAACGAGCTGAAGCCACACCAATCTGATAATTAAATGGACAAGAATTCGCAGTAATGACTCAATCATTTCTAATGTAATTAAAAACACATTTAGCTTTTAGTAGGATCGTAACAGAGCATAATTTTTTTATTTAGATCTGTGGATTAAGTAATGAAAATTTAAAGTTCTAATGCATACTATATGGAGATTTCGATTTTCAAACATTTTTGATCATTCAAGTGAATTTTTTATTTTCTATTTTCTATGCTATTGCCACAGTTAAAAAATAAACTCTAAAATAATTTTTTATATCATGTGAATATATGAGAATTTTCTAGACACGCATGAGGTTTTAAGTATCAATTTATGTATCGGACTCTGTTATTCCTCTCGTTTCGAGCCAATACAGGAAAAAAAATAAGTCTAAAATTACACGTCAAACGTAGCAAATGAGGTATGATCGTATTATAATGACGGTATTAAATTATTCAGATCTTGGTGTTTAAGTAAACGTTGTAGTAGTTGTTGTACTGGTAGACGACAGGTGTCGGGTTCGAGCCCAATCATGGCCTTCGGCCAAACCGTTTGGAGTTTTCCGTGGTTTTTTCGAATCTTGGATTTCCTTGCATAAATACGTGTTAGGTTTTCTTAGAAAGACCCGCACGGAGGGCACCCCCCCTTTAGAGCCAATATCTCAAGTGTAGATCATTAACCATCATAAATACAAACAAACAAACAATCAAACTTTGAATGTCCCTTTCGCAATGGCTTCTTTTCTCATTTCCGACTCTTCAAAAATTTTAGCACTTAAACGCGCACGTGCAGTTTTTAGTTCAGAGTCCAGTTATCGATTTTCAAAACTTTGGTGGAATATATAATTAATATTTTTCATATAAAAAAGTCTTTTGGTGGTGTTATTGCATAAACTAAAAATATATTCCAGTTTTAAATTCTAAACAAGTTTGAAATTTCACATCAAACGCAGTAAATGAGGCGCGATCATTTTATATCGAACTTCTTAAAATGTTCAATTCTAGGCGTTATATCTTTTGCATTTTTATTAAAAAATGTATAAAGACATCATTTATTACGATTTTACAAATTAAATTCAGTAATAGGAAAATAATATTACTCTTTATTAAACGGGGCTTAATCATCATGGGAACCTACAAAAACATGACTTTTAATGGGATATCACTGAATTATTTACATATGATAAGAATTTATAAGAATATTTTTATTAACAGTGAGAAAAAAAATATCTCCCTTGTATCTAAAATCTGAATTGTGTCTCTATAAAAAATAGTCCCATGTCATCCTTATAAATTATAGTCCCTTTTGCTAAATAGTTCTAGAACCTTCTACTGGCATTCAAGGACGTTTCCATCATTATCAACCTGATTTAAAAATCTCTACAATTAGATGTGAATACAAGAGGTTTGATTTACTAACTATAATTCTAAGTTATGAAATCATTTCCGAAATCAAGCGATAATGTCTCGCTACTGACATGATTCGATATGGTTTCATCCCTAAAGAAAAGAGACTAGAAATTCTAGATCATTTCGTCTATTCCGCTTAGTTGTTTACCCTATACGCATAGTTCGGTCACTTATATTTCTAATTTAGATATTCAGAAAGTGAATAACTATTGATTATAGGTAAAGGCGGTATATTTATACCACATATTTGTATAATTACGATATTTTTCCATACACCGTAATGTAATGGAATACTTTTGAGTGTCTCTGTAAATACAAAATAAAAATTACATACTTTATTTTCAATACGAAACATAGCGTAGTAATTCTCAATAAAAAGCAGCAATTGCATAGCAATCCAACCAAATTAATGTAATTTTGTGTTCGGACAGACATACATAAAAGCCGAATTCATAAATGCTTTTGAATTATGTTGGAAAATTTTAAAAATGCATGGTAGATTTAAATTGTATTTTTAGTCATTTATACAAACAAATAGAAGCAAAAAGATTGTAGAAAAATATGCAAAATATTTTTCTACAATCCTGTATTTTACGTACTATCGTTACATAGACAATTAGCTAAAACTTAACTAAGATATAAACACGCTTTCAACTACAGAAATCACACTTTTAGATATTATCATCCATTTACGGCAATGTATCCAATTCTTTGCTGACCCTGTATAACGTTTTACCAGTATTCTACAAATATCTTAGGGTATTTAGGATTTGAAAACTACTTTCAATTTATTTTCGTTCATACTTAAGTGTCTCTTACAAATTCTTTTATGTAACCATCTTATGATTCACAGCATTTATAAACATGTAAGTCCAAGACCGACAGCACAAAGCTATTTGTTATCGAGCATAAGAAAAAATCCTTAATTTTATGGAACAATAGTAAAAGGGGAATCTGATGATCCATGTCTGCAGGAAGCGAAGTGGTGCATAAGCCAAAAATGAATACCTCTAGTGGTTGACTCTGTAGTTTAGCATTGTGTTTTCCTGCACCCAGTTTTCCATATTTTTATGCTTTTGATTGAAGGACATAAACAATGCTAAACCTACGAGGCAACCACTAGTGGTATTAATTTTTGACTTATGCACCACTTCACTTCCGGAAAACATGGATCATTAAATTCCCCTATTACAACTGTTCCACAAGATAAAGGATTTTTACTTGTGCTTGATAACATAGGGTTTTGTGTTGTTGGTTCTTGGATTATAAAGATATTATGCAAAAATTTAGTTTAAAACTCACCGCAAGTAAAACCGAACTTTCGATAATCATCGCTTACATATATAGTTTTTTCTATATACACTGTTAAATATTTGAAACTTTTGCTGCATCGTCACATGCTGCATCGTCGACGAATGAGAATGCTCCATAATACGGTGAAATACTCGTTTTCTATTAAAAGCAGCTAAGTGGCGATTCAGCAAATGTTTCAAATTTTTAACAATGTAGTATAGCATTAGATTTTTTGTGTGTCCATGTATGTAGTATGAGCTTGAAATTATGCAAGAAGTAACTTGTAGTAAACTTCTACAACGCATATCTACATCATTAAATGCGAAATAGTTTAATATAATTAAAATAATTCCCAAACAATATTTCCGTCTATACCATTATGAAATGGATACTTTTGCATGGCCCTGTAAATTAATAACAAATACTCTTTGTACACTATAATGCACAAAATGTATATTTTAGTGTATTTCATAGAAGCATTTCAATTTTAGTATGTTTAAAGGAGTCTAAACATTATTTAAATGCACTTGAATATTTTTCCCCATTCGACGGAATACTTTTGATTGTCCCTGTAACTAAACTATGCATCTGATTTTCATAAAATTTGAAATGACTCGACAAAATTATGCAATAGTTATGTATTTTAAAATTCAAACCATTCACAGTTGAAAAATAAAGAAAAGAAAAGAAAAAAGAAAGAAAGAAAGAAAGAAAAACGGACGATTTTATGGAAATTGTATTGGTAATATATACGCTAGTATAATTTACTGTTTTTTGCAGGAAAGTTTCGGTAAATTTCAAAAAAAATTCTGAGTTTTCGGGGGTTTCCGGAATTTACTGAAATTTTTACTTATAAAATAGTAAATTGTACTGTCGTCCTGATCACCAGAACAATTTACGTAAAATCGTCCGTATTCTTGTACAGTGTTCGGTTGAATAGTTTTTGCTGTAATATGTAAACATACCATTTTACGATTATAGGTGCTATGTATTCCCATAAATAAGAACGCACCTAAAAAGTGGTCTTCAACCCATATTCTTCGACCCGGGGAGTTTATCAGTTAGTATTATTTTAAAATATGATTTAAATAAAACTGTTAAATGTAATGTAATTAAATGTTAATGTAGCTTAAATATTATATTTCTAATGGTCGCTTTATGAAAAAAAATGGTTATTAGATGTAGTTTTCATTATTTAGGCAATTATAAAAGAGTGATTTTATTATTAGTTATTCCCTCGTATATTCCGAATTAATTAGTCGTAAAATTTCATAAATGCAGTCTAAGAAATAATTCCATGAAACGGAATAAATAATTCCACGTCTGCAGTTAAGATGTTTGTAAAAAAGAAGAAACAATTAAGGAAAAAAAGCTGTTTCCTTAATTATGCTTATTTTTAAAATATGCATGCTAAATTATTTTTTTCTTTCTTTAGAAGATTTTTAATACATAACAGTGAAACATTTATTATTCCTTGTTTAATTACTTTTGAAAATTAAAGAGATAAATGTTCAAAAAATGTATTTAATTACATTTGCTAAAGTTACATACTCAAAAAATTATGAATTTTTTTTTCTTATTTTATTTTTTATTTTTTTTTTCTTATTAGAAAATTTAATATCAGGGAAATATCAATGCCCATTCTAATATATCATGATACGATTACATATGATAGGATTACATACGCTACATTAAAAAAAAAAAGCATTTTTTATTTTATAAATCATTCTATAAAAATTGAATAAACCGAGGAATTTACGGCAATAATTAACAAATAAGAAAAATCATGCGTTAAGCATAGATTATGAAGCATTTTCCAACACTTTATGAAATCTCTAAGAAAACTTCGTTATTTAGGGAAATAAGGGTATAGCGAAATATACCCAAATATGTATTCCAGTACTTTTGAACAGCCTTGTATTTCATCTATAAGTTGATATAATGGGAAAACTTAGTTTAGCAAGAAAATGACTAGTAGCTTGAAATTTCTTTTTCAGCAATTTATACTAATAGATGGAAACATACTTGAATACTTTTTTTCAGCCCTGTAGTTTACCTTGTACCTTTATTACACTTCATCATTAAGCTAAACTTTATTGTAAACTGAAACACTTTTAAATTAACTGAAATCACATTCTTATAAATTATCATTCATAGGTGTCTATATATCCAATGCTTTGAGTGCCCCTTATATCATTTTATATATAATCTGCAGACATTTCTCAGTAAATTGAATACTGTTCAGCGTAAAAATGCATAATTTATTTAAGAACCACGCTTAAGTAATTTACGCTCATATTCAGTAACGTTGGTGAGCTGTTTTGGGTAGCCGTGTATATCAAATATAACATTTATACACACCATATAATGTGCATATATTTAGTAAAACTTAAACGCGCATATCATAATTAAAATGTATTTCATCTATCCATCAGCCATTTTTTGATACATATACAGTAATTTAGAAAGAATATACTATTTGAAATCTTTTGTATGGCCCAGTAAATGCTATGTACTTCATATTATGCAAGACAGTATCGTATAATTTATATTAAGTTTCAGTGAAATATATCAATTTTATTATAGATGAAACAGTTTAATATTTTCAAAATATGCTGCACACAATTCCCCCCTTTACCATTATCAAATGAAATTCTTTTGTTCGTCCCTGTGAATGAATTATAGCTATATTTTCACTGCATATTTTACAGAATGCATATTTTTCTGCATTTTGAGAATCCCTATATATTTGAGTATGTTTGACAGGGTGTAACACCTTTAAAATTCATTTGAACGATTTTTTCCTATACGCCGTAATGTAACGAAAAAATTTGACTAGCCCTCTAAATAAACTAATCACGGTAGAAACTTCATTTTCAATACGGTTATTTCTAGTGTAAATATCAATAACGTATAAAAATGTCATAGCATTCCGAGTATATTTACGGAAGTTAGAGCGCGGACAGACGGCCATCCGGCCAGGCGGACAGACGCACAGTGGGACAGAATCCCGAAAAGCTTTCCAAAATAGGAAAATGTTATTCAAATTGAACGAAACTTCGTATACAAGTGTTTTTCAGGATGCTAAGTAAGAATACAAGATTTAAATAAAAAAAATGGCGGATACAATATGGCGGAAGAAAAATTAAAACTCATCGACAGTCATTCTATTTGTATGAATTTCGTAAACTTTTCAGGATGCTAATTAGAATTCCAAATTAAATTTTTATAATAATTAAATAAATGTTACAGACAATAATGTGAATAAATGTGACAGATTAAAAGTAAAAACAATTAGTTTTAAATAAAATTTAAAATTTCATGGCTAAACGTCAATAGGCATTTTCAAGGAACCAAGATCTATTTAACCGAAAGTTAAGTACGTTAATGAAAAGTAAAACATTAGGCTATTTATTTTTTATATTATTAAAATAAACAAAAATGTATTCAGGAAATTTACCTTTCGAATCAACTGTAGTATTATAAATAGATTCTTCAGAGGCCAAGGTGTCGAAATAGTTAGCCGAAATTGTTGCCGGTATTAGAAGATGCTGTGACTCTAAGGATCAATGATTTTAATTTCTTCTTCGGTAATTTACCTAAGCTTGAAACGAAAGGATCTACTGACATTAAAAGACGTAGAACATGGTTCGTACGGGTACCGTTATTTTCAAGGTGAAATACCAGCATTTCTTTATAGAAAAATAAATATCGTTCAAAAGAGTGAAATTTCGTTTTATTTAATTAAGGATTTTCTATAAGAAAGTACTGGTACCAAAGAATTTCCTGCTCATAAAATTCCAGGACCCGTACGAACCATGTAGAAAGTATCTTTTTTATCCGCTCTACAGCATTTTTCTTCAGCCAATCTTCTCGGTGACTTTTTATCAATTTGTTGCACAATTCTTCTTCTCGTCATCGGACATTTCACAAATTGGCAATAATGAAGAAGATGAGATTTCTTTGCCATTAATATGTAGTTTGTGTACTGAAATAGGCATATAGAACTGGGGATGTAATTCAACAAATCTACGAGCTATATGTACGGAAAAATCTTCGAAGTTGATCAAATAAATCACATGGCTTCAAGAAATTACTTGTGACGTAGAATCGTTTAATCAAATATTCGTATACGCTCGTTATAGAAGAAGAAATAGTTGCGTTTTCAAAAAATCGTTGAATTGTGCTGCCATCATTTGTGCTTCCTAATCTGGGATTTGGTTTCTCGACGAGAAGTCTTAATTGTAAGCGAAATCTTTTTTGCATATTTTATTTTGTAATTTCAGTGTTCATCTTCTCATGCAGAGTACCGGCTTGCCATTTCTTTTCATCCAGCTTGTATGACAGATGTTAGCACCTCCCAAAATATCTTATCATGTAATGTAGAGTCTAAATTCTAAATTATCTTTATTCACTTTAAATTGAAAAATATCATATCAGTAAGAAGCTGTTTTGATGTTGTCGGACATAGGTAACAACACTGAGTATTACACTGATTCGATATCAACGAGTATTGCTTCTCTATTAATGATTGTATCAAAAAGAAATAAGTTTATTCTGTTGATGTTCAATATAATCCTTTCACTGACAGTAGCTTCCGTATTTTTGCGCAAAAAAATGGATCTTGATGGGCCTAATAAGATCAGTAAAATGAAGATCTCGGATTTTTCAATTTGACGATTTATGAATTATTCGCAAAAATTATGTATTCTAGTGGCACGGAAGAAGTAAAAAATATATTAGAACCTCTTGCTATCGTCATCGTTAAGTATTTGTTTAAATGTATCTTGAACAAATGTGGCTCACATACTCACTTGCAAATCAAATCTAGATTACTGATGCACTTGAAAGTTATATTCATAATGGTTTTCATCCGCATTAATAAAATACGTTCAGCAGTTTGATCTAGCAAAGATTACCATTGACTGGATAATTCTTCTAATTACAACAGAACGAACAAAATTACAACCTATAAGGATAAGAAAATGTAATTCAATCGAATCAATAATAGATAATTATTTTCATTTTTTTATTACTAAGCTTACTTATCAAATTAATTTATTGTTATGATTATTGTACTTATTTATAATGTAATAGGTAATAAACTATTACAAAATTGAATAATCTGAAAATATGAAAAATATTTGTCACTAAATTATTGTGAAAATTAATCAGTTTCAGAATTTCTGAAGCGGCCAAAAAGTGGCATTTTTACTTGCGGTTACTGAAATATGTGGGAAAGGCAGAATGGCAGTTTTTGGCAGCTGGTTTTTCATGCGTTATTAGACAATAGCCCAAGCTATTATTTCCATTAAATTCCGTTGTGGAACGCTTAAACATTTTGATGTTTGAAAGCAATAATAATAATAATAATAATAATAATAATAATAATAAAGTAAAATATCTCTAAAAATATCTAAAATTATCAAAAATAACTATGAAATTATTAATTTTTATGTGCTTGATATAAATTTTGTAATACATGCAAACAAAGTACACACTATCATAGTGTGAATCCATTTTAAATCATTAAAATCGGATAATAAGATAAAATCTAGATCTCGTTTAAAGGAACTGTTGTTTTGCTGTTTTTGTCCGCTCTAAATGACACTCCTTCAAGCATCATTTTTGAAATAATGCTGATTGTAATAGTAAAGCAAAAAATCATTTTTAAATACAGATTCTGACTCTCCAAATATTATTCTAGCCAACTATATAATCAAAACTCCGTAAATCGTAACTTCATTTTTCAACTTTTGGCCAGATTTTTTGGATTTTGCCACACTGTAAGAGAGCCAGGCGGACAGATGGACAGACAGACAGATAAACCTAATGCATAAGTACTTTTCAACTTTGGTGGAAAGTGCTAAAAACGCATTTTCTTTTTAAGACTTTTTAACATTCATATAATTAGTTTAAAGTGTTTATGAGTTGAATTTGTCTGTCTATTGTGTATATAAATTCTAACTTTAATAAAAAAAATGGTAGAACAGCAATGTAATTGATTTATATTATTGAGATTTCCTATGATATGTATTCTACTGAAAATAGCATTTTTATTTTATGATATGTTTTGAATGGATTAAAAGAATCTCGTTTTACAGGGTGATTGAAAATTATATGTCAGAAATATAAAAGCAGGTAGGGGTTATCTCTAATATATCCCATTCAGTGACTTTTCTGACATGCGCTAACAGCCCTGAAAACTGACGTGGTTGGTCCACTTTCTTGACTATCACCAGACATATTTTCTATTACGTCAGGATTTTGGAATGAACTCCCTTTAGATTATTTCGCTGTTGGAATCAAGCAAACAATTATACAATAATCTTAATTCTTCTTACTTTCATCGAAAAGACTCAGATCTAAAAAATCAGGTTAAAAAAGGTTAAAAAAGACTCAGATCTAAAAAAATAAAAAAATTTTAACGTAAATTTACTGAAAAATGGGGAAATTTTAAGATATACCTTCGTAAATCAGAGTAACGAATTAGTTACAAAAATTTTCATTTCTCAACAACTTTTAGAATAAAATATCGCGTCATTTCAATTTGTCAAAGTACTTATCCATATCAAAGTAAATACGGAAGAATTCGAATTGTACAGCCAAGAAAAAAAACATTGAATACAAAAACCTAGATATCCTTCTATCGTAAAAAAAAAAAAATAGCCTTAAACAAATCTCCAGGAATGACTCCTGGAATGATGCTGATGTGTAAGGTTTCCGGAAATAATGCGTCCGGGTGGATCACACCTTCCATGAGTCGAATAGATCAATCAGCAAAGGGCTTCGTCTATGCTTCGACCAACGAGGAGAGGGATGAATTCCAAAATTGAGTGTACACTGTTAAAAATCTGCTGCATTTTGTTTCAACGCACTCCACCGCTTGTATATAATATCTCTATTCCAAACAATGAGAAAGCTCCATTTCACGGCCAAATAACCGTTTTCTATACAAACAGGGGAGTGCGTTGCAACAAAATGCAGCAGATTTTTAACAGTGTATGGAAAATAAGGTATCGCGAAGCGATTCCATGGGGTATTGGCGAGCACAGCAAGCAGGGGTAGCCTACAACTTGGAATCGCGATGCGATTCCAGACGGGATCAGGATGCGATTACGCGGGGGGGGGGGGGGGTTGCGAGCGTAGCAAGCAGAGGGGCGGACCCCCCTCTAGTTGGATACAAAAATCTAACTGAATGGTAATCTAAAAAATCGACGGAACTCTTTAATACCCGGATTCACCTTTTACCTCAACCTAGAAAATCTTGGTTGAAAATTCCAATGAAATTCATGCTAACATTTGACTAGAAATTATCAAAGAGACGTCCAATCAGGATTAAAGGTGAATAGCGTTTGAGCGTTCTATCGAGGTTTTCAGTTTTAACTCAGATTCGAAGTAGTTCCTGAATACAAGCGAAAAGTGGTAGTCAATTAAATATATATGAAAAAAGAAATCACTGGATATAACAAACTAAGTTTGTAGCAATCTCAAAAATGCACAAAACCCGCTATGCCTACTTGCATCAGAAATACGCAATAAACGGCTAGTATAAAGTATTACTAGCAAAAGCCGTGCTTTGTTTGGATTCGCGAAGCACTATTTCATAAGATAAATATTTAAAATAACATTATTATTTTATATTATTTTTGCATCTTTATTAAGCAAAAACTTTATCTTATGTTTTGGCGTATTTAAATCTTAGAAATGTAAATTCAGCCAAATAATTAAGAATTTCCACGGAATTTTTTATCTGTGATATAAGACTGGTATAAATAAAAATATTTTCGAAGCAAAATTTTACAAAATATTTTTTTAATTTTTAATCAAAAGTTTTAAAGATGTTTTTACATTTCCCAATAGCCTCTGGAGTTATCTGAAATGATTTGAAATAGGTATGTTTTCAATCTTTGTAATTCACATCAAATAATCTTTGATAGCAATCTTAGAATAGTACATTCAAACAAAATATTTGGAAAAACATTGATATCTACTCTCGTTGATATTAAGAACTATTAAATGTAATTTTTTTTATTCTAATTTCTTCTTTTTTTCTGCATACCAGCATATGAAATTTTTTTATATTGTAGAATCTCTCGTAAGGAAATTTTCTATTAAATGATAAACCTTGAAGGAATTTCACTCTCGACAACGCTACGTGCGTTAAGCAAACTGGTGTCTCTTTATCCCCAATATCTACTACTGCTTTATCTGATGTCAAACCTTGAGATTTATGAATTATAACTGCAAAAACTGATTGCAAAGGAAATTGTTTTATTGAGCAATTTATGCTTCCATTTTTCCAGAATTTAATTATTGGGGGAATTGGTACGCACCAATTCTTATAAGTTAAATTACTGCAGTATTCAAATTTATCCATGATTATTCGCGGTATCTGGTCTGATGGCTTGTGATTTTCTTTAATACGCGCAAGAAAGTCTAAAGTACCGTTCACTAAAACTTTTTCGGTCCACAAATAAGAACGTAACATTACTTTAAATCCAAATGATAAAGTAAGAAATGATTAAAGTCCATTTATAGTTTCTGAATCGGCCAACTTTGCTTTAGTACATTTATAAAGAGCTTGAATCGAGGCAACAACTTTAAACAGTTCTTTTAATTTTTCATTTATATGGCAAATTTAAAAATTAATTTTATTTGCTTACAATTCTTTTGTTGCCACTTTACTAAAAAAAAAAAAAAAAAAAAAAAAAAAAGAAAAAAAAAAATCATAATACAATTCTTTTAAAATGTTTAAGTGTCATATGTGCAAACGATTTTGTGATGAAAACATATTTCATTTATTAAATTAATCATGATTCTATCTATAATTATTCACTCCATGATTTATATTTTTTTTTCTGAAAATATACGCTTTTCATTTTTTATTTATTTGCTAAAATGCGTCCGCATTGGAAATGCATGTAAAATAAATTAATTAAAATAATAATTTTTTGAAAAGTATTTCTGTAAAAAAAATAATATTCTGCAAATCTACAGATCATAATTTATATTTGTGTTTCATTTCAAGTGAAAATACTGCATAGTTTTTTTGTAAAGTGTACGACAAAGTGTCATTTGAGTGGACTAGTAGAGGATTCGCTTCGCTCATCCTAATAACAAAATATACATAGAATTATTGGAATACCTTAACATATATCTCCTTCTTTGAAACCCAAATCTAAAAAAAAAATTGATTCGCCATAATTTCCTAAATTTATAGTTATCGGTAAACTAGTATGATTTCCAAAGCTTATATAACTTATCATAAAACTAAAATAACTTCCTCCCCCTTCCAAAAAATGAATAAATACTCACAATTTCAAACTAAATCAAGCAGGCACTTTAATTTTCAAATTTTGCAATTAAACACAGAAAAAAAATAACAAACATTAACAAAATTAAACAATTCATCGCAGTCTCTTTACAAATAGCACAATTATTAAAATATCTCCCATAACTGAACTTTTGATTAGTACGAGAGCAAATCACTAAATACTTGTAACTAATTCGTCAAAACATGATGAGAGAGAATTTTCAATCTCAAATTTCATAATACATCATCAATGACGTCAATAAAAAGATGCTTCCATGTAGCCGTAACCAAAAATACCAAAAATATGATATTAGTAGAAGAAACTATTTATCACCTTGTCAAAGTCATTGTAGCCAAGTGTCTCGGATTCATTACTATTCTTATACCTTATTTTTTTTAAATGTTATTTAATTGATGAATAACGCATCTAGATATGAATTTAAATTACTATGTTAAATTCTATATCTAGGTGTTTGAATATTTTTATTTATTTATTTATTTATTTTGTAAAATTTACCACGAGAATGTACAGGTTGAATTATAGTGCTAGGGTTAGTGATGCTTGCTCTAACAAGTAGCATTCACTGTGGTATTTATATTAATTAATAAATTGTTCAATTAATAAAACGCATAGCTGTGGCTATTTAAGAAATAATGTTTATTTAAAAAAAAAAAGAATAATCTTCTCTCTTAAAAAAGAATAAGACTGAAAGTTTCCAGATTCAAATTTGCTTTATCCTTGAATAAACAAGTTGGTTTTTCTCTTTATCTTTTTTAATGTCCTTGGAAGGAAATGCATCGAAAAAAAAATCCTACTAAAATATTTCTTGAATCTAGATGTGAACATTTTATGTCATTTAAATAAAATTGAATTTAAAAATAATAACTATGATTCACTGACGCAGAAGGTCAATAACTAAACAACTTTCCATAACAGAACTATTTTTATTTTGTAGCTGAGTCAGGCACATCGACTTTATTTTACACTTATGATATCACAAATAAAATCTTTTGTCAAAGGAATGCTATATAAGGTACCCTGGGGTAATAACGCCAGGCGGGGTAATAACGCCAAGTGCTTATATTTTGCATAATTGTGAAATAATCGGATAAATGACACCCATGTGCTCTGCGCAGAAGGGTTTTGAGTCATATAAATCGCAAAAAACAGCTTCAAGTTAATTTGTTTCATTTTTAGGTCTTATTGTTTTTTCAAACAACTAAAATTAACGCTTGATCTAAAATTTGCGAGATACGTTTTGTATATGTGAAGACTATCTTTTTATCCGGAAATACTTTGTTAATTACATAAATTTGTAGTGCATTTCATGTACTTTTAAAATGTTGTTGAAGATTTTGGATATCTTCTCGAGATAATTTGTAATTTAAAATGTACTGCGCAATAACTATAAAGGGGTAATAACGCCAATCCTTGACATTAATACCCCGGTTGATTGCCTACAGTGTCCGAGCTACATTCTAAATACTGATTCAAATAAACACAGTTAAAACTGAGCAATGTTTCTCATATTTCTATTTAGAGGGTCCTTTTTAAGCAAAAAGAAACTCACTGTCTGATATTTATTTGCCTCACCCCCCCCCTCCCACACCACACCTTTATATTTCTTACACTTTCACAAAAATTGAACATTTTCAATATCTTAGAATGCAATTTGTCAATTTCTAAGTTTGTAGAGTTTGTATTTTTAAAATTGGGCTATCTACTTGCAATTATTCTATCTTATTTCATAGTTTTGTTTGCATGGCGTTATTACCCATATAGGCCGGTAATAACGCCAAATAGCATGGGTCAAGAAAAAACGCCATTACATTTTATGAATACATATCTGTTAAATTATTTTATTTTATATAGATAGTCAATGAGTTGCTGTATCAGATCCAATTATTTGTTTGAAAAATACAATCTAAAACTAAGCCGTGAAAATTGGTAGAACCTTAACGTGGCGTTATTACCCCAGGGTACCTTATCTTATTAAATAAAATTTTCACATTTTTGCTTAAAATAATCAAATAAAAGAAGTAAAAGAAAAATATGTTACCTAAAAAACCTTTCTACATGAAGAAAAATCACTTTTTTGAAGTGGAAACAAGAAACATTGAAACGACGAAAAACATATTGAAAAAAAACACTTTTTTTTTTTAAATCAATCATCTCTTGATGACATTTTTCTCGCTTTCAACGTAGATGCACGATCTCTATAAAATCTCGTCTCTATTATCATATATGATCGCCCAAATCTTTAATTGAAAAAAAAAATACTTTGAGTGGATGCCGGACTACTTTTTAATTCTGCATTTAGTTTGCCCCTTTTCCTATGGACAAGGCGAAGAGAAAAATTGGTAAAATTAAGCATAAATGAGCGATACTGAAGAGGTCTCCCAGAATGAAAAAATGCTGCCCCATTTTGCTTAAGAGGGAATAATCGCCGATATCCTTTTACGATCGAACACACACCGAAAAATCAGACCCTGATCATAGCTCCCAGAACAGACAATTTTTTTATTCACCCAAGCTTACGGAAGACAATAACCACAATACTACCAAAGTGAATTTAAAAAAAGCGAGAAAGAATAAGGGTTGCCAAATAAAATGAACTCCCCAGCAGGAGCAAAAGAAGAAAATTAAAAAAAAAGGATAACCCCCCTTTCAATGTAAGATGCTATGCTACAGGTAGATGAACAAGGCTTATTAAAAATAAATTTTTATAGGTAATTTTAAGATACTAAGCCAAAAATAGGAAAAGTCAAACACATTTTTAAATTACATATAAATCTGATTGGATGAGGGTGTAACCAGAAAAGGAAATGACATGCAAAATGGAATGCTGTAAAACTTTCAGAAAGATTATTTTACGGAAATACAGATACTAAAACTTCCTTTATTGAAGTTAAAATAAACAAAAGTTACATAAGAAAAAAAAGCTTACTGGAGAGGCAATAAAAAGTAAGGAAAAAGTAATTTTTAAATGGGAATAATAAGATTCATTGAATAAAATAAATTTTTTAATTAAATTAAAAAATATATCCTGTGGATACCAAAAACAACTTCATTCACAATTATAAGAGATCTAATAATACAGCTCACGTTTAAAATATTAGAATAATTACTTACTAGTCGCCCGTGGCGACAAGTTTGATTTCACTTAAATGCATACTAAACATTGCATCATAATACGTATATCCATAATTTTAATTTACCTGCTCAATTTTGTGCCAAATCAGATAATTTTGCCAGAAAAATTTCGTGTACTGAAAACAAAGCCTATCATGACTGCAAAACACAAGCTTATAGGATTGAATTGATGTAGCTCAAGATATTTATGGAGAAAAGAAGATTAGAATATACAGTGTCTCACATAAGAGATGGGACACTTGTGCTTTACAAAAGGAAACTAATCAAATAAATTAAAAAAACATGTACACTTTTTTGTGGGTGTGTTTCATACTTAAATTTAGTAAAGATTATTACATAACATACATTTTGTCAAAATATTAAAATATTAATTTAATAAAAATACAAATGTTTAGAACGGAGCAAACAATAGCTCACATAAGTGATGGGACACCATTATATACAGTGTCTCACAAAAGTGATGGGACACTTGTGCTTTATAAAAAGAAACTGCAATAAAATAAATAAACAAACATGTGCAAAAATTTTTTGAGTGTGTTTCATATTTAAAGTTAGTAACTGTTGTTGTTGTTGTTGTTGTTGTATTGACCAAGAAATTGGCCCGGTGAGCAGCTTTACATTTCTATATAGCTGAAAAAAAAGTTAGTAACAATTATTACATAACATACATTTTGTCAAAATATTAAAATATTAATTGTCTGAGCGAAGCGAAGTCTTTATACTCAGAGATACGTAACGATATTAAAAGTAAAAAAAATTCTTTCGTCAAGCAAATCTCAAAAAGTACTTGTCGGATTTTGATTCTGTTTGTACCAATAGGTACCTATGAAGGTAATCTGGTGAATGCACTACATACGAAAAATTAGTTCCAAATAGTTTAAAAGTTATATTAAAAAAACTAATAAAAAAGCACAATTTATTTGCATACGTCACAGAAATTTGGTGTGCGTGATTTTCACCAGCTGGATATTTTCTTAGATAACCGAATCAGTACATGGAGTAAATAGTATTCATTAACGAACTCAAAAATATTGAATGCAATAAAACATTTTAAAATTTAATCATGCAGGAAAATAAAACTGTTATTTTTTTATATTAAAAAAAAGTCATAAAAACTTTGATTTTGAGATTTTGTGATAATCTCTTAATAGCATTTTTTAATCGCTAAAAGAATGTTTTATATATTTCGCGTGTGAAAATTAGAAACAATTACGTTGTTAAATAAAAAGTATCTTTTATGACATCATTTTCCCTTTATATTTATTTTTATTGCATGTTTTCTTTTAACTTATATTTTGTTTGTGTGTGGAAGTCAATTCTGGTCACTAATTTTTCGGCACGGATACCACAAGCGCATCAGATTTGGCGCAATTTTTTTCAAAGCCCATTTGGCGAAAACTCCGTTTTCAAATAATGCTTACATACACATTTTTAAATAATTTTCTATTTTCAAAAACAACTTACAGTAAATAAAATAATAATAATAATTAATAACTATAAAAAGAAATATTTTATAAAATTAAAAAAAGGAAATGAAAGTAAATAAACATTTTATGAGTAAATAAACAAATAATAAATAAATAAAGCCGGGTTACCATCCGAGGTAAAATAATGCCATTTTGACGCCAATTATGTACCCTGGTGCATATATGACATCTTTTCCCATTTTTCATCCATTTCCTGTTGGCATACAACTTTGAAATTTGGAATATGCATCCATACCTGGGAGCAATACTGGAATTTGACTTTTTTTTTTTAATTCGATCCAAAAAGGGGAAATGGGGGCTATTTTTTAAAGATTTATACTGCATAAAGGAGCCACTTACCTATTTTTATATAAGGTACCCTGGGGTAATAACGCCACGTTAAGGTTCTACCAATTTTCACGGCTCAGTTTTAGTTTGTATTTTTCAAACAAATATATGATTTGATACAGCAACTCATTGACTATCTATATAAAAAAATAATTTAACAGATATGAATACATAAAATGTAATGGCGTGATTTCTTGACCAATGCTATTTGGCGTTATTACCCACCTATATGGGTAATAACGCCATGCAAACAAAACTATGAAATAAGTTGGAATAATTGCATGTAGATTGCCCAATTCTAAAAATACAAACTCTCAGCTCTAGAAATTGACAAATTGCATCCTAAGCTATTGAAAATGTTCAATTTTTTGTGAAAGTGTAAGAAAAATAAAGGTGTGGTGGTGGGGGGGGGGGAGGATGAGGCAAAAGAATATCAGACCGTGAGCTTCTTTTTGCTTAAAAAGAACCGCTTAAATATAATTATTAGATATATTGCACAGTTTTAACTGTGTGTATTTGAATCAGTATTTAGGATGTAGCTCGGTCACTGTAGGGAATCAACCGGGGTAAAAATTGCAAGGATTGGCGTTATTACCCTGTTATAGTTATTGCGCTGTACATTTTAAATTACAAATTATCTCGAGAAGATATCCAAAATCTTCAACAACATTTTGAAAGTCCATAAAATGTACTACAAATTTATGTAATTAACAAAGTATTTCCGGATAAAAAAAATAGTCTTCACATCACAAAACGTATCTCGCAAATTTTAGATCAAGCGTTATTTTTAGTTGCTTGTAAAAACAATAACACCTAAAAATGAAACAAATTGACTTGAAGCTGTTTTTTGCGATTTAAATGACTCAAAACCCTTCTGCGCAGAGCACATGGGTGTCATTTACCAGATTATTTCATAATTATGCAAAATATTAGCATTTGGCGTTATTATCCCGTCTGGCGTTATTACCCCAGGGTACCTTACAAGAAGAAGTAAGTGGTGTGTAAAAACAATTATAGTATACATAAATAAAATACTTGAGATAATATACTAGAGATATAAGCACCGGGTTTGGCGAGATATTTTATGCCAATTAGGCGAAAACTTCGTTTTGATTACCAGATACATATAGCATGTTATAATAACACGTTTATTTATTTCAAAATGAAAAAAAGGAATAAACGAAACATTTTCTGTTATTAAAAAAAGAGAAATAACAATCAATAAATGATAATATTTTTAGAACAAACAATTTATTATAACATTTATATGATAACCATCATGTTAGGCAACTGAACGCCATTTTGGCACCAATTAGGTACCTCGGTGTGTATAGGGCATATATGTGCCATATTTATTTGTAAAACTGAGCATGAACGTTTACCAAGTGCGTTTTCATAGTCGCTTATATCTTTTTGCAACATAGCGCACCTTCCGAAGCCAAAACTGCACAAAAGAAAAAAAATCAATATTTACAGTTTTTTTTTATGTAATGCACATTTTGTAATCAGAAGGCTCGATAATCAGACCTCGTTTTTTTGCTTTCAAAGATGATATTTCATACGACGTCTTTTTTGGATTCGTCGTTTTTCCATATTTGATAGTATGCGTCTACTCGTTTTGTAACTTTTTTTGTAACTATCTTCTTTATTAACAGCGACATTTGGATTTACTCTTTAAATAAAAATTCTTCTCAATACAAAGAATTTTGTTAAAATAAATAAATAAATGAAATGCGGACATCTATTGCTCAAAGCACAAAATTTTTCCTATTGAGTTAATAAAAATCAGTAAAAACACAATTTTTATGATAATAAAAAGGTGACTTATGTAATAACAGAGTCATATATTATGTACGTTATAGATTAAGTATGAATATTTCTCCACCATTTATAAATAATAATAATAATAATAAAATAAAATGCGGACAGACCAAAGTCTATATTTGACTGAAAACAACAACCATTTTCTAAATGCTTTAAAAAGATGGCCAATGAAAAGTGATATTTCAAAAGTATTATGAAATTAGTTAAAAATCATTTATTTTAAACTAAATGAATAAAAGATTTATAGTTTCAATGAAATAAATGGGATTTGAAAAATTATTGGAAATTTATCACCATAGATGTATCAATATTACAATCAGTACTTTGTATGCAAAATGGAACAATTAGCAATACTTTTTGAACCCGAAAAATGGTCGTTGCTTTTTTTAAGGTTAAAAAGGGGGTTACGAAATAGTCCTATACAGAGATGCCAAGTCCCCGCTTATTACACAGCAGAATTTTCTTATGGGAAAAGTTATTTTTTAAATCCACAGAATGTTCCTATTTGATAAAAGATTTTCTGTATTAAAATACCGGTATCCAAGATGCCGGAGACTTGGCAGCTCTGCCTATAACATTTTAATTAATCACGGTACTTTTTTTAATCGGATTCAAATTTAGTGAAGACAACGTTTTTTGGCCAAAAGCAGCTTTTCTCCACATGTGTAAATACGATACAATTCCTTGATGCTGAAATAAAATGTTTTGACTTATGTTAATATTGCTTCCTCTTATTTATTTATTTGAATTTTAAATAAGATGACTCAAAATCGTGTTTTTTAAATGTACAGAAAAAATGCATTTAGAGAGAGGGCGAAAAGAACAATATTTGGCGATTTATTACCTGCGTTTGGCTAAGTTTCTTACTACCTTGTATTTAATACTCTTCACAATACTTCGCTGTTATATGGACTTAGGCGCTTTTATAAAAAGTTTGACGTAGTTCGGGCTTAAGAAAGTGAGTATTTTACTGAATAATAAAAATAAATGAAAAGTGAATACTAAGAAATATTAATAAAAGAAAAATGAAGCGTTATATTGATCTATGTATATTTAAAAATGCATCTGCTAGCACTATTTAGATAATTTATGTGTATATAATAGGAGATAAATAGCTTTTGATTCTGTATTTCTATGCTTTAAAGCATTAACGTTTGTGTGTTTTTCGTTATCATTGGGAGTACCTAGCCGATTTAAAAAATAACGTGGGCAAAAAATGTTACTAACTATCTTTGCGGTAAAATATACTATATTTTGCGTAGAAACAATAATCACCACCAATGCATGAGCAAAAAGAGTTCTAAAATTGAGAATTCTTTGATGTCGATATGACTAAAAATTAATTTTTTTTTTTTTTTTTTTTTTTTTTTTTTTTTTTTTTTTTTTTTTGGTGGGGGGGGGGGGGGTGGCAACTTTTAGGATATAATATTCTCGTTATGAACGATTTCTAAAACATTCGACAATTTAATTTCACAAATTAAACATTTTTTTTTAGAAAAAGTTTTAAACCCAATTTATTGAGAATATGGCAATTTCTAGGATACTGTTGGGGTCAGAAAATATAACTTTGGCATCACAGTAACTTATAAGATGTAAGTGCTCGTTTAGGACAAATTTTTAAAAAAGGATTCCTTAACTCTTATCGACAACCTCATTGCATCCGTGGAAAACATATATTCAACATTATAAACTATTCGGACGGATTTCACACCGTATAAAATACACTCCGTTCTCTTCAAACATAATAGTTTATGTTATTTATAGTTTCTCAAATCGGTGCGAAGTTTCTGTTTGTGCTCATGACATCATTTCAAAGAGTTATATTTCCAATATAGGAAAATTTGGTGTTTTATTTTCTGTATTACTTTTAACATTTTGCAAATTTCCAATTTTATATCCATGCATGGTTTGCTTTTCTTTTATAAAAATAGTATATGCAACTTTATATATAAGATTTTGTAATTCTATAATTCAATATGCTTATTTTCATCATATTTTATCACAATGAATGACCAATTAAAGGTAACATCTCTTTTTCTTTACTTATCGCAAGTTATTAAATGTTTATTCTCAGCAATATCGCTCAGACTAATCCCTCTGAGGGAAGTCCTAGTTTAGTAAAAATACAATTGTTCAGAACGGAGCAAAAAATGGCTCACATAAGTGATGGGACACTTACTTTTCCATCAAATATTTATCCAAAAATTTTACTTTTTAAAAGGTTTTAATATTTTGTTGGATTTCCCTTTACTTTTAAAACATGATTTAATCTTTTTGGGATGGATTCGACTAATTTTTTTTGTGATTTCTGGAGTGATTTTACCCCATTGTTCTTGAAGCACCGATTTTAGTTGTTGTTTTGAAAAAATTGTGTGTTTGCGAATCCTTGATTTCAATTCTTGACAAATATTCTCTATAGGATTTAAATCTGGAGATTGTGGTTGTGTTTTTATTATTTCAGGACAGTTATATAGCAGCCAGAGTCTAACGTTCAGAGCAGTGTGCTTGGGGTCATTGTCCTGGTAGAATTTAAAATCGTTATGAAGGTTCAATTTTCGTGCTGAAGATTTCAAATTTTGCTTTAAAATATAAATATATTTCTACTGATCCATTATACTGTCAATAAAATCAAGATTACCAACTCCAGCGGACGACATACACCTCCATATACATAACTCCTCCTCCACCATGTTTTACTGTTGGTACCAAGTTCTGTTTGCGAAATTCTTCCCTGGGTTTTCTCCACACCAAGATTCTACCGTCAGAACCAAATATATTAAATTTACTCTCATCAGCAAATATAACTTTATTCCAGTAATCAGAATTCTTATTTATGTTGGATTTTGCGAAAGCTAGTCTGAGTTTTCTTTTCTTTTCACTTACGAAGAATTTTTTCCTGGCTACTCTACCGTGATATCCAGCAGATCGAATTACCCTTCTAATAGTCTCAGGATTAACAATTACTCCATATAATGCTTGTAAATCAGCAGCAAGTTTTGAAGCACTATTTCTTGGATTTTTTTTAATGTTTCGAACGATAAATCGCTTTATTCCATTGGATAGCTTTGATGGTCGGCCAGGTCTTCTTTTATCCTGAATCATATGATTCTTTTTATATCGTTTAATGATATTGAAAACTGTTGAACGACTCAAGTTAACTGTTTCAGCAGTTTTTCTAATAGATTTTCCACGTTCAATATGCAAATTAATAACTAATTTTCTAATTTCAGGCGAAGTTTCTTTTCGTTTAGCATTCATGGCTACACAGAGCTAAAAAACACAAAAATTCCAAAACAAACTGTCGAGAAATACTGCAGACGATTTTATAAATTATTGCCAATTGCTTTTAAGTAAAAATAAAACCCCCAAAAATATTTTTATTGCTTATTTCAGACGATTTTTGTTGCATATATAATGGTGTCCCATCACTTATGTGAGCTATTTTTTGCTCCGTTCTAAACATTTGTATTTTTATTAAATTAATATTTTAATATTTTGACAAAATGTATGTTATGTAATAATCTTTACTAAATTTAAGTATGAAACACACCCACAAAAAATGTGTACATGTTTTTTTTTAATTTATTTGATTAGTTTCGTTTTGTAAAGCACAAGTGTCCCATCACTTATGTGAGACACTGTATGTAACAAAAATCGTCTGAAATAAGCAATAAAAATATTTTTTGGTGTTTTATTTTTACTTAAAAGCAGTTGTCAATAATTTATAAAATCGTCTGCAGTATTTCTCTCCAGTTTGTTTTGGAATTTTTGTGTTTTTTAGCTCTGTGTAGCCATGAATGCTAAACAAAAAGAAACTTTGCCTGAAATTCGAAAATTAGTTATTAATTTGCATATTGAACGTGGAAAATCTATTAGAAAAACTGCTGAAACAGTTAACTTGAGTCGTTCAACACTTTTCAATATCATTAAATGATATAAAAAGAATCATATGATTCAGGATAAAAGAAGACCTGGCCGACCATCAAAGCTATCCAATGGAATAAAGCGAATTATCGTTCGAAATATAAAAAAAAATCCAAGAAATAGTGCTTCAAAAGTTGCTGTTGATTTACAAGCATTATATGGAATAATTGTTAATTCTGAGACTATTAGAAGGGTAATTCGATCTGCTGGATATCACGGTAGAGTAGCCAGGAAAAAATTCTTCGTAAGTGAAAAGAACAGAAAACTCAAACTAGCTTTCGCAAAATCCAACATAAATAAGAATTCTGATTACTGGAATAAAGTTATATTTGTTGATGAGAGTAAATTTAATATATTTGGTTCTGACGGTAGAATCTTGGTGTGGAGAAAACCCAGGGAAGAATCTCGCAAACAGAACTTGGTACCAACAGTAAAACATGGTGGAGGAGGAGTTATGGTATGGGGGTGTATATCGTCCGCTGGAGTTGGTAATCTTCTTTTTATTGACAGTATAATAGATCAGTACAAATATATTGATATTTTAAAGCAAAATTTGAAATCTTCAGCACGAAAATTGAACCTTCATCACGATTTTCAATTCTACCAGGACAATGACCCCAAGCACACTGCTCTGAACGTTAGACTCTGGCTGCTGTATAACTGTCCTGAAATAATAAAAACACCTACCCCAATCTCCAGACTTAAATCCCATAGAGAATATTTGGCAAGAATTGGAATCAAGAATTCGCAAAAACAACATTTCTTCAAAACAACAACTAAAATCGGTGCTTCAAGAAGAATGGGGTAAAATCACTTCAGAAATCACAAAAAAATTAGTCGAATCCATCCCAAAAAGATTAAATCATGTTTTAAAAGTAAAAGAAAATCCAACAAAATATTAAAATCCTTTAAAAAGTAAAATTTTTGGATAAATATTAGTTGGAAAAGTAAGTGTCCCATCACTTTTGTGAGCCATTTTTTGCTCCGTTCTGAACAATTGTATTTTTACTAAATTAATATTTTAATATTTTGTCAAAATGTATGTTATGTAATAATTGTTACTAACTTTAAATATGAAACACACCCCAAAAATTTTTGCACATGTTTGTTTATTTATTTTATTGCAGTTTCTTTTTATAAAGCACAAGTGTCCCATCACTTTTGTGAGACACTGTATATTATTTAGTGATGAAAGTATGTTTCGTGTTTCATATAGTTATCAAGGTATTCGAGTTTGGAGAATGAAGCAAAAAGCATTTGATAATGAATAATTTAAACTTTCCGTAAAATTTGCTGCTAGTGTTATGGTTTGGGGTTGCATGAATGGCGAAGGACTTTGAAAGTTATGCATCGTCTACAAAAAGATTAAATCTCAGATATATCAAGAAATTTCGGAATATCATGTTGCATATTGAATATTTCATAATTCCATCATCAGAAGATTTATTTGAAGATGATTTGATCTTTCAACAAGGTCTAACGTCACCGCATACCTCAGTGTCAACTACGAAATGGTTCCGCTAACGCAACATTAAGGTACTTCCTTGGCCACCAAACACATCAAATTTTAATCTTATCGAAAGTTTATTGTGTATAATGAAGAAAAAACTTCAAGAAAATCCTTCTTTAAATAAAAATGAGTTAGTGGCAGGTATAGAATCTATTTGGGCTAATATTAATAGAAATGATTGTGAACACCTTGTATGTATATCGTATGCAAGAGCAATTGTAAGCTGTTATGATCATTAAAGAGGAAACTACAAAACATTAACGACCATTTACTTTATTTAACCCTTTCCGGCGCACTACTCTTTAAGGTTGGAATTTAAAGAAAAAAATAATTAGGCAATCTATTTAGGCCTTGAGGAGTACACAGGTATTGTTTTGTAAAGATTGCACTAACCATTTTAATTATACAGCTGTTGCCGAAGTGGTAACCTCCCATAAGTAAAGCATTGATAAGCGCAGTGAGAAGAGCATTGCTGTGAAGCGCGTATTACAGTAAAACATTTTACCTATTATTTAAAAACAGTAGAGTTTGATCGCTGTGGTGCTGCTATCTAGAACTCATAAGAGAGATTTAAAGTAGCCATTAGAGTAGTTTTTGAAATATTCAAGGAGTTTTTGGGTCTCTAAACAGGGGGAACTTTAAATGTTGCCGACCCGGCAACACTGCGCGTTAAGGGGTTAAGGTAATATTTTAGCGTAAAATAAAATATTCTATTATTTTGAACCAATCTAAATTTTATTCCAATATCTTGATATGTTTCAGAAAGCTGTATACCTTATTTTTGTAATGTGTTTTGAATTTTGTAAATGTTAAAAATTTACTTAAATTTTCCAGATTTAATTTATAAAATATTTAATAGCACATACTTAGTATCAAAAATAAATAAACTTAAAATAATTTTTTTCTGATTACTTTTTCTCAATTATTGTATATGAGATTTATGTTAAACTTTGCAAGATTTAAAATCTCTTTAATCCGTTTCTAAAATATTTCCGTTTTATTTACGTTGCATTAAGATTGATTTAAATTCTTTATGGTCTTTTCCAAGAACATGAGCGTAAAGAGAAACATACATAAAGTAAAAACAGATCGCTGTGGCATTATTAAGCTTGTAAAACAATTTGTTCTCTCGATGTTTTTGCAATTAAAAACACGTATTAAAAAAATAACGACTTAATTTACCTGGAGGCTACTTCTTATAATACATATACTTTTCACTAATGTCCATACACATGACAAACAAAAAATTTCTTCTTTCTTAATATATCCCTTAATTTCCGTTGAAACATTACCATTTATGAAATTGAGTTTAGAGCTATTTACTTGTTCAGGTACCTTTTTTTATAACTGCGACTTTATTTTATACAGTGTTTAAGGCATTTATTTCAATAGCCAATTCAATCTGTAGGAAATAAATGGAATCATTTTATGTTTTCTTCTGATTTCTCTGTTAAATATTTTCTCTTCTTTTTATTTTATGTATGTTATAAGGATGATTCTGTACCCTTCATTTGGAGAAATAATGACGAAACTATCAATTTTCTAATATTTTGCTTAAATTATACTTTATTATCTCTAGTACATTTTGATGGAAGTTAGTGAAGATCTGAGTAATATAAATGCAGTTAGAGAAATTTTATTACATCGCTATCCTTATAAATGCCACTATCCAATTCAATAGGACTCTTGTATCTTTTTTAAAAATAATTTAAAAAATTATATTTTAATGATATATAATACATATAGACATGATCTGAAACTACTATGTTAAATTCCAAATCTAGATGTGTGATAGTTATTTTTGCCAAGTGTTCCATGGGAAGTACAGATTATCGTACAGGTAACGTTAGGGCTAGCGAAGCTCGCTCTAACAACTGACATACACAATTATATGAAATCTAATAATATACAAGAGATTTATGTTAAACTTAGTAAGACTTAAAATTTATCTAATTCTTTTCTAAAATATTTCAATTTTATTTTCTAAACATTTCGATTGCTTTATATTCATTGCCGAAACATCAGTGAAGGCTTACTTTGGAGACACGAAATTTTTTTCAGTCAGTCTGTCTGTTCCGCAATAACTTCCGTAAAAAGCATTCGATTGGCTTGAATTTAAGTGGGTATGTTATTGAGGCACTGAAATTAAGCTGTATAGTTTTTTGTAAGATTTGATTCATTCGTTCGGAAAATATAGAATATATTATTTTGTGCAATAATGCTTTTCTATGGCAAATCCAATGATTTTTAATTTTTTTTTCTTGAGATAAAATGTCACATTTCATTAATGGAATTCAATGATAAAGGGATACTGAAATTTACTGGTTAAATTATTCGTATTGTTTTAAAATTTTGTCTACACATTTGTCAGATTTTTTAAATTATTACTGTAAATTTTGGAGATTTTTTATAAATGTGTTCCAATAATATAAACTAATTTGTTTTAGAAATATACTTATTTTAAATGTATTTATTTCATTTTCTTTATTTTCTCTTAATGGTTGCTAAGAAACCATTCATCATAAACCCTTAAATCAACGTCAAAACTGATAAATTAATGTGTTTGTATCTTTGTGTATAACTATAACATAGCCCAGAAAAGAACATAGGCTATGTTTTATTAATTTATTCACACTTAATAATTTAAAATTTCCTTCTTTTTCATGCAGAATTAATAGCGATTTTTTAGATTAAATTTAACCAATTTCCTTTATTGTTGCCAAAAAAAAATCAAAATATGGAATAATTTTTCAACAGCAATAAGTTTCAATTGAGCAATTTCCATTCGAAAAACTAAACTAAGAAAAAATAAATATGACGTCAGATTTAAAATAAAAATAAGTATAGTACTTTGTTAAATATTAAAGACTGAAATTTGTTTCGTTAATAAGAATTTTTCTGACAAAAATGGGGGCATAGTTAGAAGTAAAAGAAATAAAAAATAATTATATTTTTAACAATTATTTCACCTGATAAAATTTGACGTGATAATTGAAATAAAACAGGTATTTTATAGTAGTCATAAAAAAATATTAGAAACATGGATAGCAATAATTCATGAATAATGACGTCATCGCGACACAAAATTTATTGTTTTCCGCCTGTCAGTCTGTTCTGTCTGTCTGTCTGTCCGCGATAACTGCCACAAAATGCAATCAAAACTTCTTTTTTTCGGAGACAAAATTGTAAAACCCTAGATTACTGAGTTTACACTTTCAAAAGTTCCTGATACATCAGATTTAGGTGTTTGTTTTAGACAGGTATGTAGAAGTATGAAGATAATGAAAAATGCTTATTAAAACTGTTACTTATCCTTATAAATCAAAATGTATAAAGAAATGCAAGGTATACGATAACCATTAGCAAATTGATAGAAAGTTTCAAATTTAAGTTTAATGAGACTACGGGGGATTCAGGAGGGCTCCGCTCCCCTGAAGAAATCTACTTTGTTGTAATAAAAAATAAAAATAATAGATCATGAAAATTTCAGAATATACTAACATAACTAAATCTTTAATTGAACGCTTTTGATCGCTGAAAACTTCTTATTCTTATTTTATTCTTATAAATAATTACGTAATTTGAAAATTTTAAATTACAGTTTCCAGGAAGTTGAATGTTACCCAAAGTGTGTTTAAAAAAAATGATGTGCAAAGTTGACGTTGAGGCTCCTGATCTGCAGATTTACTAGTTAAACTCTTTTTCAAAAGCAAGAACGTTAAATTAAAAACAGATCTGTACAGCATTATTAAGTTTGTAAAACAATTCGTCTTCTCTATGTTTCCACAATTAAAACTGGCAAAAAAGAAATTAACGACTTAATTTACCTCGAGGATATGTTCTTAAAATATGTTTTCTTTTTAGATATGTTCATGCAGATGACAAGTAAAGAATTTCTGCTTTCTTAATATATTCCTTCATTTCTGTTGAAACATTCCCATTTATGAAATTGAGTTTAGAACCATTTAGAAGTTGAATTACCTTTTTTTTTTATAATTGTGAATTTATTTTATCCGATGTTAAAAACATTTATTTCAATAGCCAATTCAATCTGTAGGAAAGAAATTGCTTCATCATACCTTTTTTCAAACATTCCCGTTAAATATTTTTTGTTTTTATTTTATATATGTTATTAAGAGAATTCGGTACCCTTCATGCTGAAAAATAATGACGACAATATCGATTTACTAATTCTTTGGGTGAATTATACCTTTTATCTGTAGTATATTTTGATAAAATTTGGTAAAGATCCGAGCATATAAATACTGTTTAAAGAGATTTTGTTACATCGCTATCCCTTTAAATGTTACAATCCTATTCAATAGGATTCGGTACTACTCTGTTATCCCGTCGACCAACTTCGCCAAATTGTACAAATCGCCAAACTAACAGCCAAATTATGTATATTGACATAATTTTTATTTTAAATAACGATAAAACAAATAATTAGTAGAATATTAATTAAAAGTCAAAATAAAAATCTCTTAATGACATTTTAAACACGTGAATCGTATTTAATGTCATTGAATGTGACATTCACGATTATCCATTATTGGCATTTAATCTTATAGATTGGCGATAATTTTTTGGTCGACGGGATAACCTAATTGTACCTAAGATTCTTGTATCTTTTTTATTAAAATAGTTTAAAAAATGATATTTTAATAATAAATAACATATATAAACATGAATTTAAGTACTATGTTTGATTCCAAATCTAGATGTGTGATATTTTTTTTCATAAAATGTACCATAAGAATGTACTGGTTGTATTATAGTGTTATGGCTGGGGATTATCGCCCTTAACAAGTGTAAGAATTATAAGACAATTATAAGAATATAAGAATATTTCTTATAATAATACAATTATAAGATATCTTATAACATACGTCATTTATGTTAAACTTTGCAAGATATAATTCTTTTAAAATATATTTCAGTTTTATTATTTTTTTTTACATTAAGATTGCTTTACGTTCTTTTCAGTCTTTTCCAAGAACATGGACGTTACATAAAAATAAAGCAGATTTGTACGGCATTATTAGGTTTGTAAAACAATTCGTACTCTCTATTCGTTCCCGCAATTAAAGACAGCCATTAAAAAATTAACAACTGAATTTACCTGAAGGATATGTTCTTAAAATATGTTTTCTTCTTAGTAGTGTCCATGCAGATGACAAACCAAAGAATTTCCGCTTTCTTAATATACCCCACAATTTCCATTGAATCATTCCCATTTATGCAATTGAGTTTAGAGCCATTTAATTGTTCAAGTACCTTTTATTTTATAACTGCGACTTTATTTTATCCGATGTTAAAAGCATTTATTTCAACAGCCAATTCAATCTGTAGGAAATAAATGGAATTAATTATCTTACGTTTTCTTTGAATTTCTCTGTTAAATATTTTTTCCTTTTTATTTTATGTATGTTACTAGCAGCCTTCGCCCGCTACGCTGGTCAGTTTTTTTTTTTTTTTTTTTTTTTTTTTTTTTTTTTAACTTTCAATTAAACGAAATTTTTATATCATAGTAATTTTTAGTTTTATATCGTACTTTAGACTGTCTGTCATCGGTTAAAAATCAGTCATCTAAACGGAAAGTTCAGTGTTAGTCACCAATGAATGACGTAGCGCTCAACATGTTAACAATTTTAATCACATAAAAATTCATTCAGCAGAACTTTTAAAATAAAGCCAAACTTTTGGAATTGGGTTCATCTGATAAAAAACATTTCCTAAGTATTCAATTAAACAACGTAGAATGCTATATTTCATTTGTTACAAAATTTCTGAAAAATTATCCAACTAACAATGTAAAATCCATTAAAATCTATCTTGTAGAACTTAAAACGTTAACCAATTTTCAAGATTTTAGGTTCGGCAGATTTTTTTGATTAACACGAAATCCAGACTTTCTTTTATATATATATAGATAAGGATTGGAAATTTCAGGTTTTTGCGCCGAAGACACCGCCAAATCAGGAAAATGTGAAGTATCTCGCGAACTACTGAACTTAAAAGAATTTGCTTGATACCATTCGATTCAGAATGAAAAAATACATTAAAATATGTTATCAGTTGAAAAATAACTACAAAACCCGATTTTTAAGGAATTTTTTAAAAGTTCGTTCCTTTTTTTTAACCCCCTTAGGGGTGGAATTTTCGAAAATCCCTTCTTAGCGGCACTCGATGTTATCAGAAGTATTTTTAATCCAATTTTCAAGATTTTAGGTTCGGCAGATTTTTTTTGTACTGTGATTAATACGAAATCCAGACTTTCTTTTATATATATAGATAAGGATTGAAAATTTCAGGTTTTTGCGCCGAACACACCGCCAAATCAGGAAAATGTGAAGTATCTCGCGAACTACTGAACTTAAAAAACTTTGCTTGGTACCATTCGATTCAGAATGAAAAAATACATTAAAATTTGTTATCAGTTGAAAAATGACTACAAAACCCGATTTTTAAGGAATTTTTTAAAGTTAGTTCCTTTTTTTAACCCCGTTAGGGGTGGAATTTTCGAAAATCCCTTCTTAGCGGCACTCGATGTTATCAGAAGTATTTTTAACCCAATTTTCAAGATTTTTGGTTCGACAGATTTTTTTGTGCTGTGATTAATACGAAATCCAGACTTTCTTTTATATATATAGATTAAGAGAATTCGGTATACTTCATTTGGAGAGATAATGCCGAAAATATCGATTTTCTAATTTTTTGAGTAAATTATACCTTATTATCTCTAGTACAATTTGTTGAAAGTTTGCAAAGATCTGATTGTTATAAGTGCAGTTTAGAGAGATCTTATTACATCGCTATCCCTTTAAATGCCACAATCTAATTCAATAGGACTCTTGTATACATATTTTTAAAATAATTTAAAAAATATTATTTTAATGATAAATAGCATATCTAGAAGAAATTTAAATTACTATGTTAAGTTCCAAATCTAGATGTGTGATAGTTATTTTCGTAAAGTGTAACATGGGAAATGTAGGCTGTTAGTGTACAGGTAATTTTAGGTTTAGTGAAGTTCGCTCTGACAAGTGACATACAGAATTATATGAAATTTAATAATATAAAAGATTTATGTTAAACTTTGTAAGATTTAAGATCTATTTATGTCTTTTCTTAAATATTTCAGTTTTATTTCCTTTGCATTAATATTGCTGTATATTATTTACTGTGTTTTCCAAGAACAAGAACGTTAAATTAAAAACAGATCTAAAACAATTTTTTCTGTCTATGTTTCCACAATTAAAACAGGCATTAAAAAATTAACGACTGAATTTACCTGGAGGATATATTCTTAAAATACGTTTTATTTTTTGTAATGTCCATGTAGATGACAAAATTAAACAATTTCTTCTTTCTTAATGTATCCCTTAATTTCCGTTGTAACATTCCCAATAATGAAATTGAGTTTAGAGCCATTTAGTGTTCAAACACCCTTTTTTACAATTGCTACTCTATTTTATCCGATGTTAAAAGCATTTATTTTAATAGCCAATTCAATTTGTAGGAAATAAATAGATTCATCTTACGTTTTCTTCCAATCTCTGTGTTAATTTTTTTGTCTTCTTTTTTTATGTATGTTATTAAGAGGATTCGGTACCCTTCATTCGGAAAATTAATGGCGAAAATATCGATTATCTGCTTTCTTATGCAAATTAAACTTTATTATCCATAATACATTTTCAAGAAATCTCGTAATGATCCGAGTATTATAAATAAAGATTTAAGCGATTTTAAGACGTCGGAATCACTTTAAAGGCCGCAATCCACTTCACTTAAAATTGATGTGTTTTTTTTTTTGGGGGGGGGCAGGCAAATTTACATATTTAAAATGATAAAGCTTTTATGCATATGTACAAATTGACTTGATTTTTTTGGCTGTTTCTTATTGTCTATTTCATAAAGCTGAGAATTGGATTTACA
This sequence comes from Maratus speculifer, assembly GCA_964019185.1. Lineage (NCBI taxonomy): Eukaryota > Metazoa > Arthropoda > Arachnida > Araneae > Salticidae > Maratus > Maratus speculifer. Next base: position 156,063,670 of record OZ025289.1, read on the forward strand.
CTAAAGCAAATCGTTTCTTTTTTACCCCCCCCCCCCCAAAAAAAATAAAATTTTACTTGTATTTCTACATTTTCTTCCTCCCAAACTAAGTAATATATAATGAATCCCATACAAAAATTTATGTAGTACACTCCTATGAATCATTAAAGAAATAGCTCAAACTGATAAAAATTGTACAAAAAGATACATTTTAAGTTTAACTTAAAGTTTTCATTTTTTAAAATTTTTCTAAGGAAAGCGAACAATTTTATGATAGATTCATTTTCTTTTATTGAGTTCTTCATTATTATGCCAAAAATTTATCTCAAAATACTTAAATTAAAAAAAAAAACATCAAAAGATTCCGAGTCCCTATAAGAGCCCTTATTTTGAAATTAAGACAAAAAAGTGATGTTTAGATAGTTGTATTTTTTAATTGCCTTGATATTTTTTTATGTTGAAGTAAATCATATTTAATAATTAATCTGCAATTTTGAAGCCCTAAAAAATTTTCCTCTTTTCCATAGAAAGTGTCAAAGTTTAAGGTTGTGAAGGCTATTTTTCATGAAATGTGAAATGCTGGTATATTTGGAGCACTATATCTCTCGCAATCACCAACATCCTAAAATTCTTTTGGCATAAACTGTTAGTATAACCCTAACTGCTTATTAAAACCTATTTGTTTCCTTGTTGGCACAAAGTATAATCAAAATGACGTTTTTGTCCACCATTAATATCTTATTTAAGCAATAGTGCCCCAAACTTTTTTCTTATAGAATATGTAAGTACACTACTAGGAGAAACTAAATAATATAGTACTGTACGGAGATGTTGTTGTTAGTAGATATAATCTGTTAAATATGCAAAATTTTCAAAATCTTCAACATTTAAATTAGCATTATCTAAAAAAAGCGCCACGTTTGAATAAAATAAAATATCTCACACAATAGTTAAAAATATGTACAAAAACATGGAAAAGAAAAAGAAATGGGGCCTCGGGATGTTTTTAGGCAAAAAAAAAATGACAAAAATTAGGTAAGAAGCAATGTACATTATCACTTTTTCCCCCTAAGAGAAAATGAAAAATCTTATTTCGCTTTCGGAAGCTGCGGCAAAAAAGAATATTTCATTTTCTCATAGGGAAAAACCATAGAAAGAGGAAAGAGAACTAGGATTTTTCATTTTCTGATAGAGAAGAAATTGTATCATTGACAGTGTTTATTTGAAACTTTTGTCATTTTTTTTTGCCTAAAAATATCACGAGGCCTCACTTTTTTTTCCTTTCCATGTTTTTGTACATATGTTCAACTATTGTGTGAGATAATTTGTTTTATTCAAACGCGGCGCTTTTTTCTGATAATGCTAGTCTAAATGTTGAATATTTTGAAAAATTAATATATTTAACAGATTATATCTACTAACAGCAACAATATATCCGTGCAGTACTATATTATTTAGTTTGTCCTGGTAGTGTACTTTCATATTCTATAAGAAAAAGTTTGGGGTACTATTACTTAAATAAGATATTAAGTGCGGAAAATGGACAAAAACGTCATTTTGACTATACATTGTGGCTACATAACAATGTAATGTAGGAATGCCCCATGGAAACAAATACATTTTAATCAACAGATAGGGTTATACTAACAGTTTATGCCAAAAGAGTTTTAAATGTTGTTGCTTGCGAGAGATATAGTGCTCCAAATATACCAGCATTTCACTTTTCATTAAAAATGGCCTTCACAACCTTGAACTTTGACATTTTCTATAGAAAAGAGGAATTTCTTTCAGGGATTCAAAATTGCACAGTATTCATTAAATATGATCTACTTCAACACATAAAAAAATCAAGCAAATCAAAAAATACAACTATCACACTTCGTCTAATTTTCAAAATAATGGCTCTTAATCAGCTTTTTCCACGATTTAAACTTTTGCACTCGAGAGGTGATTCATATTGACCACTTTTGTCCCGCGTAAATGGGTTCTTGAAGTAATCTGGACATCCGTATTTTAAACAAATTTCCTTCACCTTATCTAATGACCGAATAATCTGGGATAAAAGATGGAAAAACAAATTGTAAGATAATATTGGTGCTCAAAGCATTTGTCGTCCACATTTACGAGGGAAATCTTACAATACTAGTGCTGTGTGAGAATGCCTTTCGAGTGCAAAGGGTTAAAATAATGCTATATTTCTTTCCATATTAAAACTATTCAGTAAAGTAATCTCGCGTTTTGTTCTAAATTTTATTATTTTTCTAGTGTATTTTATTATTATTAGTGAATTTTATTATTTTAGTGCACTTATTATTATTCGAGTGTAATTAGAATTTTGTTTTCACAGAATATAGGTAGTATCCATAAAAAAGTGTTCTAGATAAATTCCGATAAAGCTGAGTTCCCTTAGTCAATTTTTCCCACGATTTAACTCTTTGCACTCGCGGATTAATTCTCAATGATCATTAGAGCCCCGCGTAAATGGGTGCTTAAAATACTCTAGACACCAGTATTTTAAACTAATTTTCTTCGTCTTATCTAATGGCCGAATAATCTGTGATAAAATATAGAAAAGTTTTACTGTAAGGTATTAGTGGTGTCCAAAGCATTTTAGATCTCGATTTACGAGGGACATCTGACAGTACCAGTATTGAGTGAGTGTCACTTCTCGAATGCAAAGAATTAAAAAATGCTATATTTGTTACATTATTAAAACTACTCAGTAAAGATATCTCACATTTTGTTTTAAATTTTATCATTATCTTCGAGAGGTTTTATTATTATTAGTGTATTTTATTATTCTAGCGTAATTCGGATTTTTTTTTTTTTTTTTTTTTTTTTTTTTTTTTTTTTTTTTTTTTTTTTACAGAATTTAGGGTGTTTATGAAAAAATGGCCAAGAAAAATTCCTATAATGTCGAGTTCCTTTAATCAATTCTTCCCAAGTTTTAACCTTTTGCACTCGAGAGGTAATTTTCGCTGATCACTAGCGTCCCGCGTAAATGGATGCTCCAAATGCTCTGGATACAAGTATTTTACACTAATTTTCTTCGCCTAAGGCTGAATCACAGAGGCTTCTCTGTGCGTAATCCCATGTTAAAGAAGTTGCCATTATAGTGCATGAAAGTTGATTCTCTGTTATCTTCTCTCCTCTGTGGGCTGAATGATCTGTGATAAAAGATGGTGAAATATACTGCTAGATATTAGTGGTGTCCAAAGCATTTGGTGTCACCATTTACGAGGACCATCTGAAAATACGAATAGTAAGTGAGAGTACCTCTCAAGTGCAAAGGTTTAAAAAATGCTGTATTTTTTCCATATTCAAATTATCCATAAAGAAATCTCACATTTTGTTTTAAATTTTATTTTTATTCTAGTATATTTGAATAATTTTCTTGTATATTTTATCTTATTTGTGTATTTTATTATTCTAGTTCATTTTTGGTTGGTCTAGTGTAATTAAAAATATTTTTTCAGAAAATATAGTGTCCAAAAGAGAATGTTCAAGATATACGCTTAATAGCTATCAATGCAAGCTTTCTACAGTGTTCTTTCAATGCCACAAATAGTAAGCGCATGCGCGAATACTGCTTTGTGATTTATTTTTTGCAGTGCCATATATGCAAAATAGCGACTCTTGACTGCAAAGCATTGTTGCTCGGCTGAAGTTTTAAAAGTTCTCCATGCCATGCGATTTTCCCTTCGGGGCATTATAGAAGATCGTGTCTATGTTGTTTGAAGCATTCCATACACTGTAAAAAAATCTGTAAAGTTACTAACAGTTTCCCAGGAAACTAGGATTCCTAGAACTTTTTATGCAACGACAAGAGCAAAAAATCATATAACAGATACAGATTTGCACTGAAAATAAAAAAAATAGGTAAGGTTACTAAAATTTTTTAGGAAACTGCAATTCCTAGAATATATTATGTAATTACCACCCAGGTTACACATAAAAATTGAGTTAGATAACTACAATTTTAGTAGATTCCTTTGTAAAGTTACAGATTTTTGTAGCTTTACAAAAATTAGTTTAGTAGATTTACATATTTTCTTGTACAGTGTACAGATAAAATATTAGTAAAAGTACATATTTCGGAAACTTTACATTTGTAGGATTACAGATTTTTTTTTACAGTATACCAGCATATGTATATGAAGATTACATGTAAAACCAATTTTTCGAGGATTTAAAATTGAAATATTAAGTAGTAGTTTTCAGAAAAATGAGATGCTTTTATTCAAATTAATAAGAAGAGATATAGGCATCATATTTAAAGCGATATATATATATATATATATATATATATCGCTACATCTTCTATCTTCTATAATAATAAAGAGAGAAGGATGTTTGTCTGTCAGCGCTGTTCTGAAGAGACTGCTGCACGTAGAGTTACAAAATTTGGAGGGAAGGTACTTTTTTACATGTAGTTTTGCACCTCGAAGCCCGATTTTCGATTTTTTGTTTAGATTTTTTTTAATAATTTTTTAGGCGATTTTTAGCGTTATTTTTGCGGTTTTATCCCGTTAGTGAAAGGAATACGGTTTCATTCTTTTAACCCTTAAAGCAATTTTTTTTCCTCTCTTCAACAAAGTTTATTTGGAATTTGTACAGCGATTTTTGAATTTTTAACGAATTTTTAATGCGATTTTTAATGTTTTTTCTTATTTCGCGGCTATTTTTTGAGACTGATAAAAAGAAAATCGTTTTAAACTTTTAGCCTAATGCCCTAAATTTTGTGTTTGTTACGATTTTAAGATTTTAACGATTTTTAATGCGATTTTCAATGCGATTTTTAACGTTTTTTAAAGATTTTTGCGTTTAGCATCTATTTTTTTCATAGTTGTTCTATCAAAAACTTGAGCTGTTGAGAATGCAATAAGTAGTATTTTTTTGTGAAATCTGCCTAAAATGTCAAAAATTTAGGTACCACTATTTTCGAATAGCAATTTCATAAACTATCTTAAATTCTTGCTTAAGACCGCTACCCCCTCGAGTTATATATTACCTGATAGGTTATTTAACAGAGTATGGTTTTGATAAAGTTTTTAAAGAATAGAGTGCTCTACCTGGTGGTGAAAAATGGAACTAATAGAACGCTATTTTTTTAAATCTATAATAATAAAGAGACAAGTTTGTGTATGTGTCAGCGTTATTCTGAAGAGTCTGCTGTACGTAGAGTTACAAAATGTGGAGGGAAGGCACTTTTATACATGTAGTTTTGCACTTCGAAGCCTGATTTTCAATTTTTTGATTAGACATTTTTTTGATAATTTTTTAGGCGATTTTTAGCGTTCTTTTTGCAGTTTTATCCCATTAGTGAAAGAAATACGGTTTCATTCTTTTAACCCAATATAGCAATTTTTTTTCTCTATTCAGCAAATGTTATAAAGAATTTGTACAGCGATTTTTGAATTTTTAACGAATTTTTAATGCGATTTTAAATGTTTTTTCTCATTTTGCGGGTTTTTTTTTTTTTTTTTTTTTTTTGTGATTGATAAAAAGAAAACCGTTTTAAACTTTTAGCCCTAAAGTGTTTGTTACGAATTTTAGATTTTAACGATTTTTAATGCGATTTTCAATGTGATTTTTAACGCTTTTTCAAGATTTTTTGCGTTTAGCATCTATTTTTTTCATAGTTGTTCTATCAAAATCTTGAGCTGTTGAGAATGCAATAAGTAGTATTTTTTTGCGAAATTTACCTAAAATGTCAAAAATTTAGTTACCACTATTTTCGAATAGCAATTTCATAAAATATCTTAAATTCTTGCTTAAGACTGCTACCCCTCGACTAATATATCACCTGATAGGTTGTTTAACAAAGTATCGTTTTGATAAAGTTTTTGAAGAATAGAGTGCGCTAGCTGGTGGTGAAAAATGGAACTAACAGAACGCGATTTTGTTAAAATTTGGAAATATAACAATGTGTATATTATATGTATGTATGTATGTATATATTATGTGTATGTTATAATAATTTATTTTAAATTTTAAAATGGTTTATAATACATGATAAAAAATATAAACAAAGAATGGTGTGACACATTTCAGGGTGCGTGAAAGGAGGTGCGCGAACAAAATTAGGAAATGTAATTAGGAGATCTGTTTTACACTTTTTTTTAGGTAGTTTACAACGCATGTTAAAATTTTTAAAGTACTGGCGATGCTCTGGAGAGACCGCTGCACGAAGTTATGTATGAAATTTTATACCTTGAAGGCCGATTTTCAGATTTTTTAATTCATATGCGAATTTTAGTGGGTTTCGAGGCGATTTTTCCACATTAGCGAAAAGGAAAGCGGTTTCATTCTTTCGACCTAAATTAGTGAATTTTGTTCTCTTTTCAATATAATTTATTTGGATTTTGTGCAACGATGTTTGCATTTTTAGTGAATTATTTAATGTAAATTTTGCCGCTATTATTCGACATTAGTAAAAGGAATTTTGCTTAAAACTTTCAGGCTGATGTATTAAATTTTAGCTGTTAAGATTTATGAATTTCAGCTAATTTTAATGCGATTTTTCGAGATTTTTTGCTTTTGATCTCGGATTTTTGTCATTCATGAGATATTTCCAATTACAACGTTTTACCTTATTAGAGTAAATTTTGACCCCTGTGATTTTTTAATATTAGTGATTTTTAATGCACTTTCCAATGCAATTTTTAGAAATTTTTCGTGTTTTATGGTGATTTTTTTTATATTCGGAAGTAAAAATTGATTTCAAACTTTTAATCTAATATAATTTTAGAGACTTTTAATGCGATTTTTCAAGAATTGTTGTGTTCCGTGTCGAATTTTTATTATCTATAAAGGATTTCCTTTTACTACGTGATTATCCTGTCGACCAATTTCGCCAAATTATATCAATCGTGAAACAAGCCAAATTATGCAAATAGATGTAATTTTTATGTTAAATAATGAAAGAAGAGATAATTTAGAAAAACATTAATACAAATACATATAAAAATAAGAAGTAAAAATCACTTGATGACGTAACAAACATATGTAACATGTTTAATGTCAAGTGAATATGGAATTTACGATCCGCCATTATTTTAGTTTAATCTTATGGTTTGACCCAGATAGTTTCTTGGTCAACCGGATAATCAAATAGTTCAGATTTCCGATTAGAATGTTTTATCCGTTTGATGAAATTCTGATTACTGCGATTTAAAAAATAACTAGCGATATTTAGTGCATTTTTCAATGCGTTTTTAATGAACTTTTTAATGCGATTTAGTTCTATTCTTTTCGATCCCCACCATAGTGGTGTTTTAACAATTAAAAAATTTTTTTGGTTTCAAACTTTTAGCCTAATATAGTAAATTTCACCATTTACTTGTTTTTAATTTTGTCGATTTTCAATGTGATTTTTGATATATTTTGTGTTCTGCGTCGATTTTTTTGTAATTCATGTAAAAAAGAATGGTTGCTACGTTTTACACGTCTAGAATATTTTTTTATTCACGGGATGTATTTACATTTAGCGATTTTTAATGAATTTTTAAATGGTTTTGTATTGGTTTTTTGAATCTCACGGCTATTTTTTGAAATTTCGAAAAGGAAATTAATTTCAAACATTTACACTTCATTTACGAATTTTGAAATTTAGTGATTTTTTAATGCAATTTTTAGCAATGTTTTCATTATTTCTCACGCTTTGCGCCGATTTTTTCATTCGTATTTAAGAAATAATTCAGATTAAACTATTTTACTTTATTAATGTAAATGTTGTCCCCCGCTATTTTTAAATTTGAAACGATTTGTAATGAATTTTTAAATAATTTGTAGCTTAATGTAGTAAATTTTGACATAAATGATTCAGATTTTTTGTGTATTTTCATAAAATGTTTAGCAAGCTTTGTGTCGATATTTTTTAACTAATGAAAGAGTTCAGATTTCATGTTTTGTCCCATTATGGTAAATTATGTCCGCAGGAATTTAATATAAATGTTTATCTTACTATGGCAAATTTTGTCCGGATTTTTGAATTTTACTGATTTTTAATCTGTTTTATAGTGATTTTTCAAGTTCTGTGACAGTTGTTGACATCGGTAAAAGAATTTCGGTTTCTAACTTTTAGCATAAATAGTACAATTTGTTCTCCACGCTTTTATGAATTTTGCCAATTTCTAATGCGATATTCAATGTAATTTTTAGTTAGTTTGGAGAATTTTAGGTGTTCCGTGTTGACTTTTCCTTATTCATGAACGATTTCAGATTACAATATTTTCGACTGAATATTAAATTTTTACAGCCATAACTTTTAAATATTCAGCGATTTTTAATATAGTTTTCGATACGATATTTAGCCATTTTTTTAAGTTCCTTGGCGATTTTCTGCCATTCAGAAACCAATTTTGATATCAAACATTTTGTTTAATGTAGTTATGTTTCGAAGGCAATGTTTTATCTGTTAATATGATTCTGGCATTCCATGCCTACATTTTGTAACTTATGAACGATTTCGATCATAGCCCCCCCCCCCCCCGCCCTGCCTTAATGTTATTTTTTTAAGCATTGACTTCCAAATATTTAGCTATTTTTAATGCAATTTTCAATGTAATTTTTAGCCATTCTTCAAGTTCCGTGGCGATTTCTTTACATCCGGAAATCGATTTCGATTTCAAACTCTTTGGTTAATATGGTTAATTTCTTGATTACAATATTTTATATTATAACAGTGAATTTTTACCCTAGGGATTTTTTAATGTTTTACGACTTTCATTACAATTTTCAATGAAATTTTTTTTTTTTTTTTTTTTTTTTTTTTTTTTTTTTTTTTTTTTTACATTTTTCAAAGGAATTCGATTTTAAATTTCTAGACTAATAAGAGTTTGGTTTCAAACTTTTATCCTTTACGGTAATTGTTTTTCTCTCTTATTTTGATCTACAGCAATTTTTAATGCAGTATGCTTTTTTTTTTTTTTTTTTTTTTTTTTTTTTTTTTTTTTTTGAGTTTACGGTGATTTTTTTCAGATACGGAAAAGGAATTCGGTTTTTAATTTCTTCGCTAATATGATAAATTTTCTCCTGTGCGATTAAAGATTTTTATTGCGATTTTTTAGCAGTTTTTTTCGTATTTCAATGCTTTTTACATTATCAAATTAATTAGATTCAAAACATTTATCCAAGTAGAGTAAATTTTGAGTTCCGTGATTTTTGAAAATTTTGCCATTTTTAAAGCGATGTTTACGTTTCTTCGCGACCCGCTTCGATTTTTTAGAGGTTCAATTTTTGGCCGAATTTATTAAATTCTGATCTCTTTTCTTCAAAGTTTATTCGAATTTTGAAACACAATTTTTGAATTTTGTTTTATATTTTTATGAGATTTTTAATATTTTTTTGCGATTTGTAAGATTTTTCCACATTAGTAAAAATAATCCAACTTCAATTTTCTAGCCCATCTCTTAGACGAAATTCGTGCAGCATTTTTTAAATTTTTCGAGGTTTTTATTATGGTTTTTAAAGTTTTTTCGCAATTCTTGCTATTTTTTGATGAACCCGGGCAACGCCGGGCAGAACAGCTAGTATATAAATATAACGATAATACAAATCGCAACAAATATAATAAATATTAGAAATAGTTATATGTAGTTTATTTTAGTTAAAATCCTCACTTTAATAACAGTTTTTGAAATTCATGTGTGTATAATATTACATAATTTTATCACGGAAAGTTATTTTTTGAATTATAGCCTAGTGTTGACGATTGGCAATAACCTATTTTTAGTCGTAAATCATACTTAAAACACAACATATTTTTTTTATTTAAGAAATGAAAGCTGAAAACTATTTAAAAATTGATTTGTAAAAAAAAATACACATTTATGAGTTATGAATGTGCAAAATAGCTAAATAAGTGTAGTAATAAAACCTTTGAGATGATAAAAATGTTTTTCAAATGGAAATATTTTGAACTATTTACTTTTTTTTCTAATTTTCATCGAGTTTTCTCTGTTAATTTATTTGAACAGAGATAAGAAAATTATAAATGCGAAATCTCAGACGAATTATTCTGCTTGTAAAGTAATCTTCTTTCTCTTTATATTCGTTAAGAAAATAGTCCATTAATAAAATTGGCCATCTCATGCACCAGAAGGATTTAATTTCTTAGAGAGATGACTATTTAATTATTTTTTTGTAAATCTGAAAGTAACGCAATTTTGCTTTAGTTATATTTCTGTTAATTTTTGGCACAATATTCGTTATTATTCATTTGTAAAGTGTTCGATTATATTCATTTCTTATCGAATTTATTCATTTTATTTCGAATGTATAGGATGTTTGAAAAGTTTATTCCCGATAACAAAATTTAGATATATCTTTTATATAAAAGAACACATGGGAAACTCGTGCCACAGAATGGGAAACATAATCAAGTTTTTTGCAGCCATTCATAACATGGCTGTATTATTGGAATGTCACCAATATCGGCTTTTCGGATGTTATGAGACTTTAACTAAACATTTTTAGCTGTATAACTGACATTGTGCATGCAATTATAACATAAAAAGTCAATTTCATTGTTAATGTTATTGCTGTTAAGCCTGTACATTTTTCCGTTAGAAAATGAAATTGCATTATTGATGAACATAAAAATATGACCTGAGATCTCATAGTATCCCGGAAACAGATTTTCTGGGTAGAAAATACACTATAAAAAGCTACTCGGAAGCGTTTTCGAAAACCATTGACAACTAATAAAAATTTAATTTTTACAAATTATTCTTTAAACGTCAAAGGTAATTTTTTGTGAGGTTTCTTAAAATAAAGGAACTTTTATCGGAATATTGGGTGACTCGGAACAGAATAATTGTACATTTTCGTTCGCAATTTATTACATTTTTGTAAATTAGGAAAAATTTGCTTTTTTTCCAGTATGGAATAAGTGATACAGCCTTTTTTGCGAAGTCCCAAGAAATAAGTGTACAAAGAAGTATGCGAATTAAGCACTTCGAAAGGGTCTCGTCATTCCAAAAAACTCGCTGTGTTTCTTCCTGATTTATGAGCATTTACGAGACACAAACACAGATACATTACAGTCACGCTAAGAACATCTTCAATGAAAAAATTGGGTTAGTTTTCCCCATTTTTGGCACAGGTTTGGAATGTCTATTTTAATTACAGATTATTTCATAAAAGACGGGCAAAAATTTAACATCCTAACTCGTAATGTTGCCTGTTAGAGACACTATAATACCTTTTAAATTGACTTTAAATGCTTCTAGAATTGTTAGAATTAGTTATAGATTTTTTTATTAAATGCGTGCTTATTATAGGAAAATATACATAAAATGAATCATCTTTGGAGATAGTAATTTTAAATAGGTTTTTGTGAGCTTTCGTTATATTTGTTTCAAGCCTAAAGAGTTTAAGAGGTGATAGTACATATAGAAACAAAGAATTATCAACAAAAAATACATTGTCGGAATTAAAATGTAAAAATTCTAGAGGACGCCGAAAGTGCAGTTGTTATACGAGGCAAAAACATACAAAGAATGATTATGTGACAAAAGCTAGGTGAGAATCCATTCTCCATACAATCATTGAGCCTTCGAACCATTTATGTTTGCAATTCCGTAGATAAAGTAAATATCAGCTTTTCCCCTACCAGATATGTTAGTTTTCCGATATACCATCCTATAATGATTGACTGTTGCACACTCCTCAGATCAGCGACTTTTATAATCTAATCGAAACAAAAGTTTACATATGCATTCTTCTTCTTCCTCATATCACACTTGCATGTAACTTGCATTTATGTCGTTCTGTTCCCGATAATTAGCAATAGAAATGGAATTTTGAGTTTTGCATGGGCCAAATTTCTAAATGTACCAGCAGTTCTACATTTACCATACATTATTTGATAAAACGTGTTTGGTTGCATGTGTACTATCACCTCTTAAAGTTTTGCACGGCTTTCATAAAAAACTTTGTATAACGGATAAAAAAATTATAATCTGTGAAATTGTAGTCGAACACCCACACTGTTAAAACTAATGGTGACAAACCAGTTGCATTTGGCGCCCAGGGATGAAAAGGTTTTACCATTTCACAACCGCGGACTTGAAAATGTGTTTGGGTGCCGTTTGATCTCTGACTGGGTGATTCACGCTAATTAGGATGCCGCGCAATGCATACCGTTAGAAGATTATCACCCCTTAGTCATTTGCATATACTCTGTGACGTGTATCTTTGCGCTTGAACTCGCCGTCACTGGTGGATTAAAACAGCAATTTCTCCCTACGATGACTGTCACCGCTATACGCTGTCCCAATTTCGTTTAGAACTTCGGATGACTAACTTTTGGCGAGCTTTTTTATATAAAGCAACCTTTTAATATCAGGACATTTGAATATTTCAAGTAGAATTTGAAGGTGAGCTCGATGTCCGAGCGGTTAGAGCGCAGATATTATAATCAGACGTTGTGGGTTCGAATCCTTCGAGGGCCGAAAGTCGGATTGTATATTTTTAAATTTTTTATTATTAGGAACTCTGGATTAAGGGTGCCATCTTTTCACCCTAATTAAAGTTGCCATTCTGGCTCTTTTAGGAGTGTCACCAGTGAGATAAGCCTATGACTCCTAAAAGATGCAATATGTCACCATTATTTTAACAGTGCAGTACAGATTTCTGTAGCCAATTTAAATTATGTCATCATAATTTAGTATTTCACTATTATTATAAATTTATCAGTTCATATCAGTACATATTTCTACCCAGGAATGTTTGAGATCATTTTTTTAAAACTATTATTCAAATTTTTGTTTTTTCAGTAAAGAAAATGTTAATTCGAATAATTTATTTAGAGTATTTGATAATAATTAAGAATCTAGCTATCTTAAACCCTTTTACTTTCTTCCATCTTCAATAGAAGAAAGCATTGTAATCGAAATTTTTTTTTCGACTTCCAGTTTTCGACGGATTTACACGTTTTAGGGGTCAGAGATTCCAAAAAACATGTTTTTACAAAATGTCTGTCTGTTCGTATGTTTGTGTGTCCGTGTGTCTGTGTGTGTGTCGCCATTCTACCATCAAAAAGTGTATGAAGTTATGGATCGAATTTAACCAAATTTTTGTGTAAGTGTATGACTATGGCTAGTTGGTCCTCCCTGAATGTGGAAAACAACCGTCAGAAGGGGGCACTGCAATAGCGAATTTTATGCCATTTTCAATATTGCACCACTTAAAAGTATATGAAGTTAGTTCTAGAACTGAACTAAATTTTTTGTATATGATTATTTTTGGTAAGGCAAGTAAGTCCTCCCTGAATTTGAAAAAAAAAAATCTGCTTATCATTCTATTGTCCATTGGCTCGTGCAGAGACGGAAATTCGTTTATACTCGGATTAATTGATTGAAGCAGAAATTTAAGATGAAAATCAAAGTTGGTATGGTATTGAATTAAAATTATTAAAGCATTAAAATGAGTAACTATTTTCTTTAAATATTAAAATGAGATAGTATGAGATAGAAGAAAGTTTTGGAATTGGCACATCCAACTAGTTTATATAACTGTAGACATTCCATGAAGTGAATATACTTTTTTATTAAATACTTGTATAAATAAATTTCCCGTGCAGTTTTAATTAAAGAAAATAATGATTAAAAGGAAAATTTCAATATCAGAAATAATAAATCTTCTTCAGAACTCAAATATTTTCAAAAATTAACAATTTTTAATTCATTTTATATGTTAATTTCCTCAACCAGTAAAAAGAAAAAATGTACCGCATAAGAAGTATAAAAGCATAGTTCCAAAGAATTATCCTGCCTTAAAATTTAATTCCACTGCGTTCCACATAAAACATAAAAAAGTAAACCATCATTAATAAAATTAGTTGTTTAGTTAACTTAAAAGTTATAGTTCATTGAAGTGCATGATTTAGTTATATCCGTACAAAAGGTAAATGAATTCGATTTTCGCTTTGTTCGTTTTTAAATTAATTCCGACTTTAATATTGATAGTAATTCATTCACGAATATTTGATGAATTTTATCTGTAATTATGATCTCTGTTTCTGAAATGTTGAAATTCTTCATTTGAATAATTAATACGTTTTATGTCATGTTATTTAAGTAATCTTAACTTGATTTTATTTCAAATTTATCAATTAAATCTCAAATGTTTTCTTTTTCTGTTTTCTGATTCTTAAAAAAAACTTGAAAAAACTCGAAAATATAAAAGGTTTTCATGTAATATGCACAAATATCATGGTTGGAACATTTAAATTAATAAAAATTTCATCAAAATTTTGTTATTTTTTGTTCGATCTAGGGAATTTCGTTTTCATATAATTTGTAATTATAATTGAGCATCCGTTTATATATAAAAATTAATTTAATATTTAACTAGCTAATGAAAAAAAAACTATTTAAAATCTGAGTATTTAATAGCAACATAGCACTTTCAATTACTTGTTATAGATGTATAATTTTATTTCTTGCTGTTATGTATCTTGAGAAATTGTATAATCTTTACATAATATTGTACAAACATTTTCATAAATATTATCACATCCAATAATGATTGTACTTATTATACTCAAATAAAAGTGGTGTTTAAATATTTAGAAAAAAACTCTGTATACTGATTGGATCAGAACTATATGTGATAAATGAAAAAGTGGATAGGGAGACCTAAAAAAAACACGTTTTTTGCAGCAATGTGGTTGTGGAACTGCAGTGTTGAGGAAACAGAATGCGCTGTTGAATGCTACAAATGAATGTTGGCTTGAATCGTCATTTCCCGCAAGGATTTCGAGCAATTTGAATTATTACACTAATGCGCAGCTTCCGACACGCATGCGTAAGGAAATGAATTTGCTGTTCAAAGGATATATATATTGAAGAATTGTCGGATAGGATTCTGTCGGATCCCTGAACATTTGATTCATTAGGAGTTTTGCGCGAGTGGATCGTTTTATGCTTCCAGATGTGATAAGGGGACTGTAAGATATCATAGGATTCCTACAATGGAAGAAGTAATATTAACCCTTTGAGTTCTGGGGAATAATTTTCTTCAAAATTCCACATGTTACATTCACAGTAAAAACAAAATACCCAAAATGGATTGAAAGATTTTTGGGTACAGAATTGTTCCAATTTGGAAAGTTCAGTTTGTAGCACAAAATCGTTTTAAATAAGTCTGATTTTTAATGACATTGAAACAATTAAAATATCTTAGATAGTGTATACATTATACCTCAGAAATTTTGATTAATTTAATGTTAATAAAGATCTGCTCTGTTTTGAACCATTTTGGGTTATCTATTTTGGGAACAATACTCTACCATTTTGGAATCCTTACTGTAACATTTCAGGAAAATTGCTATACCCATAAATCTTTAAACCCAATTTGGGTCTTCAATTTTTAGAGTGTTTGCATCAATATTTTGCAAAGAAAAAATTCTGTTTACGATATATATAAAAAAATTCATTAAAACTTTTTAAAATGAATTTGGTTGAATAATCCGGGGCCATTGTGACATTTCGGAATTAAAATTATGTGGTAGAAAATTCAACCAACAGAGCTCAAAGGGTTAAGCCCAGCGAAGGATAGCCTTCAACAAACCAAAAAGCTATTGGATCTGTGTTGAGTATGAACCATTTCTTTGCTTAGCCCTATGCATATAATGTATGATAATAAACTCTGGCTTTTTCTAAAGATACAATGTCTAGTTTTGCTTTAAATGCGTGAGACAACGACGTTTTAAGTTAACGAAGTGCTTTCATCTGCCGAATACAGAAGCGCTTTATATTGGCTCAATGCTGCATTTCTGCATTCACATACATGCACAAAATCTGCTTCTTCTACTTATCTTTACATTTTTTATACATTCTTTTGAACCACTCTTTATATATATTTATATATATATGTATACAGGGTGTTTAAAAAATGATCGGTATATTTGGAAAATCAATAAAATTTAAACGGGCAGAGTTATAAATACAGCGTTTGTTGCAATATGTTTGGGACAACAGTAAATTTTCAGGCATACAACTTTCGAAATTAGTTAAAATTTTCAACAATAGATGGCGCTGTAGGCAATTTGAGAGCTATTGTAGAAAACACAATCTGTTCTGTAAAGCCTCTGCCCCTGCCTGCAAAGACTTTCGCGAGCTAATTCTATTCCTGTGGGGAGGCATTTTTATAATAACTCTTTCGCATTTTGACATTTTTAAATACTTTTTTTTGCGTTGCATAGCTGAGGTTCCTCTCAAGATCGCTCTTGATTACATTTTCCATTTTGGTCGAAGATATCTTTATAAAGTTACTTTCACTTTCAAAACCGGTTTTGGAAGTAAAAGTAACTTTATAGAAAATACCTGCCACCAAAATCAAAAAATATAATTAACTAGTGATCTTGAGAGGGACCTCAGCTATGCAATGAAAAAAAATATTTAAAAATGTCAAAATGCGAAAGAGTTATTACAAAAATGCCTCCCTAGCGCGCGAGTGTCTTCACGGGCAGATACAGAGACTTTACAGAATAGCAAACTCACAAATTGTGTTTTCTACTATAGCTTTCAAATTGCCTGAAGCGCCATCTTTTGTGAAAAATTTTAACTAATTTCGAAAGTTACATGCCTAAAAATTTACTGTTATCCCAAACATATTGCAACAAACTGTATATTTCTAACGCTGCCCGTTTAATTTTTATTGATTTTTGCAAATATACCGGTCATTTTTGAAACATCCTGTATGTATGTTCATGGGTGTGTATACATATATACATACACATATATATCGAATATATGAACATTACTTACAGGACACTTTCAATTTTAGACATTTTGTCAAATAATTAAAGATATATTTGTCGGATTTTTCTGGAATTTCAGGATCATGAAAAATACGGTCTACTTCATATTTATCCATTCCATTGTCGATATGATTTATTGGAGAATTATGGTGCCTAGCAAAAAATCAAAGAAAAATTAGAATGTTTGGGATGAACCTGCAAAATAAAATGCACAAAATGATCTTAAGATATAGATTACGAGTATATCAATATTGTACAATACATAGAAACTTTCTTGGTGAAAGAGAATTCATATTCATAGAAATATAGCGATTTTTTTAAGTTTAAAAATTCTTGCAAATTTCTTGTTTATATCATGACGGGCTTTTTACCAAATTTAAAATTAGTTTCAAAATATCACACATAATATAGTAGATATAATGTAGTCCAATTCCAAAATAAAATTTAAAGTACATTTATATATTCTTAATACATAGTAAGGCTTTATTACTGGATTGCAGATATAAATTGATAGTCCGCTAATTTCGAAGAGTTACTTTAATTGTCGAATACTCATCTATTATACAAATGGGCATATATATATATATATATATATATATATATATATATTATATAAAGAAAAAACAAATCAATTAGTCAAAGACTAATAAAAATAAAAATAAAAAGTGGAATTATAAATCACTTGATGACATAAGAATAACACGTAACGTTTTTAATGTCAAGTGAATGTGAGATTTGCCATAAGCCAACATTGACATTTAACCTTTACACAGGAGCCAACATGCTAAGCCGGCTAGATGCTGTCCAAGTCCCTGCGTAAAGACTAGTTTTATAGTTTGAATTTTTTTTTTTTTTTTTTTTTTTTTTTTTTTTTTTTTTTTTTTTTTTTTTTTGCTCGACGGGATAATTAAGTAGAACCTGATTGCGCGAAAGAAATTTCTTTATAACTCCCTAAATGATTATCATATTCACTAAAAATTTACTGCGTCATACTAAGTGTCTTATTTCTAATTAAATTTCACGTTTGAATTAAAATGTTCTTGAGATACAGTCATAAAAAATCAAAGAATGTGGAATATATGATTAAAAATGTATCGGCAACTCAGTATTGGATTGATTTCATTCTTTGTGCAAAATTTAGGGGTTTTTTATCTTTTACATTCATTCCTTAAAATAATAAAAAAAAATTTTATATACCTTTTATCAGAATCAATATTTCGAGAGTTCGAAAGAACAAATCCGGATAATCGAGTTAACCGATGTTCTATAGGCTTCTTTCCTTTATTATCTACTAAATGCATTCGAAATTTTAAGTCTCTATCTTGATTTGTTCGGGAGACAGAGCGTTTACAGACACACAGACAGACGGATGTTAATTTTTTTTTTTCTAAAAATTTTTTTCTTTTATATTTTCCAGTCTAAATATGTAAATCTCTCAAATATTCTCTACGATTTTTAAAACAATTACATGATTTACCCTATGCTATGAATGATGTGTAAGTAGAAATTAATATTTAAAAAAAAGTAAAAATTAAAAATGACAATTTCTGAATAGCCACTTTACTGTTTAGTTGTGTTAGAGAACAACTAAAAATCAGCTCAGTCTATCGCTGTTATCTTTCTGAATTTTCATAATAATTTGATTGTTTTTTGTGAATTGCTCCATAGATTTGACTATCAAATAATCCAGAAAAACTATATTTTATCGTGCGCGCATGGACATTTAAAAATATTTCATAGGACAGCTCTTATACTATCAAATATTCAATATATTTACATTTTAAAGTTACCATATTATTTCTACTACATTTTGCCAATTTGTTTGAAACTGGGGCTGAATTTTACAAAAAAAAAAAAAAAAAACTCCACATATGATAGAAACAAAAATCATGATAACATGCAAGATTTTTTTGAAAAAAAAAATCGATTTATCTCCATAAATATACACCCATTTTTTCCACAACTGAATACATTTATTTACAATATGCATATACTCGTAAGCTACACTCTCAAAAAAGCTTTTTTCTTTTCACGGAAAATCGACTGGCAGCAGTGCTGTCGGTAAATTTCTTTCAATTGACGGATATCCGTTTATGTTTTCTCCGTTCCAAGAGGTAAAATATCCGTCAATTCAAGAAAGTTTTGAAAAAGTGAAAGCGGCTGAGGCTGGGACCTAACCAGAAACCCCAGCGTTGGAGGACGAAAGCACCAGCACGGAGATATGGTTGTACAGCTGTGAAACGCTTTGATGTAAATGCGTTCGCTTCTGCTAAATATGGTTTGATCAATTTCTTTAAAAAGGCATAATTTTGAAGTTAATTTCGGGAAGATTTCGTCTTGAGATTGTGGCTGGGATTATGGCGTAATAAACGGAGTCTCTGCCTCTTTTTTAGACGTTCGAAATTATTTCGCGGATCAATTCTGTTTTCTAGGAATAAGAAAATTATTTGTGAAAAAATTTAGTATATATTTTTCTGACAGTGTATACCCATTTCATGCATTTTATTTTACAGGGATAGCTCAAACATTATTATTTTCTTCGATTTTTGGTGTCAACTTAATTTCTACTGACCAAATCGCTATAGATAAATATGAAGTGAAACATATTCTTCACATTTCTGAAGTTTCAGAAAAATCCGATAAACGTACCTTTAAATATTCGACAAAATGTCTAAGTTTGAAAGTATCGGTGATTAATGTATATAAATATGTAGGACTTGAAACTATATATCATTATTTATTTTACTTTTGACGAACGTGATCAAATCAAAAAACTCTTTAATATTTATGACTGTCTATTATTTGAACGCATGAGATAAGAAATCGAAATTCACGAGTCACGATCACAAGAAATTTAAACTTCTCTCTCTCTCTCTCTCATCTCATTTTCCATGAGATAGGTATGTAGTGTATATGGCGCGTTAAAATTTAGAAAAGAATCAGTCTATTACTTTTTTACCATTCATGAAGAATTAACACGGGAGATGTAAATGACGTAGTTGGCTACACTAGATATTTTTAGAATATTCCATATATTATATCGAGCAAACTGTCCAAATACCGGCTATTAGGTATTCTGAGAACTGAGCGAAGTGCAACCTAGTGGTGTTAGGTAGAGTTCGTATTTTTAATATAGAGAAGAGAATTACGAGAAATACGTCGCTGAAATGTGTCTCATTTAGAAATAGTAAAAGCAAAAGTGTTGAAATGATGAAATTTGGCACCTCAAAAGTTTTTTTAGGCATGTGGTTTGTCCCTTTAAAAAATATTGATCGTGTATTGGCTTGAATTGATAATTAAGTAATTTTCAAGACATATTTAGCTCTCAATAGCCGCATGCACTTTTTCAGTATATTACTATATGAACAAGTAATGCCAGTTTTAATTAAACATAGCAGTGGTCCAAATACCGGCTACCTAGATTGGTCTAAATACCGGCTAGTCGATATTTAGATCTTTCGCTTTACTCTCCTCTAAATAGAGAGAAAAATAATTTAAATAATTCCATAATTAAAGAAATAATTTAAATGGTTCAGAAATAGTTTTAGTCTCATTTCGCTATAAATAAAAAGGGTATGCGTGGCCGCAAATCTTCAGGAATGACACTGGTTACCAGATAACTTCGCAAAAAAGTGCGGTTGGACTCTCCAAAATTGGATACAATAAATATGAAGATAAAGAAGGAAAATGAACACGGTAAATAGGGAAAAAAATCTGGCGAAAGGTGCAGAAATTGGATTTTAAAAAAATGATGCTATTTGTGTCTTCTGAGAGAGTGCTTTCGCCGCGGGCAAGAATGCGTAGTTGACTCTAGCATAAATGTTAAAAATACAATATTTGAGTCCATACCGACTGCATCGACGCTGTGAGTAATTTGCGATTTTTTTTTTATTATCAAATAATTATCATTTAGAGCAGCAAGCCTTCTTTTTGTTGATGTTTTACACTTGAAAAAACAAAACTAGAAACATAATGGAAAGAATACTGTTAGAGATGGTCTTTAAAATAAGTTTAATCAAAATGCTTGTTAATTAAAAATTGCGTATCATTTCTGAGCACAAGAAATGTTATTAATCAATAAAATGTATTTAAATAATGTTTTTATAGCTAAATATTTAAAAGTTATAGTATTTTTGTAATTCTTTTGAAAAAAAAACTGAAGTAGCCCGCATTCAGACCCTATTTTCAACTCAAAATTTGCAATCTTTCTGTAATTTGCATTTTATATACAAAAAA
Organism: Maratus speculifer; assembly: GCA_964019185.1. Lineage (NCBI taxonomy): Eukaryota > Metazoa > Arthropoda > Arachnida > Araneae > Salticidae > Maratus > Maratus speculifer. The sequence continues at coordinate 156,084,656 of OZ025289.1, forward strand.
CATCTTTTAAACTGATTTTTTTTCTTTAAACAAGTGTAAGGCATGTCAAGGAATCATGCGGTCTCTTTTCCGTTTACTAATTTTCAAAATTAAAGAATTTTGATTAAAAACAAAACCATTGGACCTTTTCCCCTGTATTAAATATTGCCCTCTAATATGTTTGAAGAAGCTAGTTATAAAGCATTATAAAATTGTATATACAGAAAGTGAATGTTTAGTATAATTTCAGCATTCTGTAGTTATTGATTTATTTTAATAAATTAAATTTTACATTTTGCCTTCATACATATATAAATACAAAAAGACATAATTTTCAGTCGAGCGATAATTTTTGTTTTTTTCCTTGGCCAATTTAATGATTGAAACATCGGGCAGCTTATTTATTTTCATTTTATTTATTTATTCATTTATTTCATTTGTGTTTAGTTAGATGTTTCCCATATCCTTTTAAATTTTCGAAGAATAGGCAAAATATCTTAATGTTCAATCATTTAAATTAATAACTGAAAAAATTAATTTATTAAAAGTTTTTCTCTAAATTATCTTTATTATTTTTAATATAATCTATAATCATAATTTAATCTGAAAAAAAATTGATTTCCGAACTATTGAATGGTAGATACAGTTCAGCAAAACGTCACATGCAAATTTCTAATATGTATCATAAAAAAAAATCTTAATGTTACAAATATTTGCCTATAGGAAGCTGAAATTCCTAGAACTGTTCATGTAACGGTAATAATAAAATTTCCTGTAACAGATACCCATCTCCACTTGTAATAAAAAAATCTCCAAGGTTAATAAAAAATTTTAGGAAACTGGGATCCCAGGAACTTATTATATAACTGCACCCGGGTTACGGATAAAAATTTAGTAAGATTAATGTAATTTTAGTAGATTCTTTTGTAAATTTCTTTTGTAAAATCTAGTTTTGTAGATTTGCATCTTATTTCATACGTTGTACCAATAAAAATTTAGAAAGTATACAGATTTTCGTAACTTGAAATTTGTATAATTACATTTTTTTTTATTTTATTTAGTATTCATTAATTTACATTTTTGTGGTTTTCTTTTTTCACGTCATGAAATTTCATATCGTTTCTATGATTTTATTTTTTATTTTTATGACAAACATTCAGGATTATACAAAATACTTAAAAATAAAATGTATTGTAACCTTTTAAAAGATAAAATCTTTCTAAAAGTAAAATTATTTTCGAATGCAATATTACTTATTTTCTAGTCTTATACATGTTAACTTACAGAAATGGAGAAAAGAATTAGTTAAAAGAAAAACTCCAAACAATTATTAAACTTGAAAAACATGACACTCTTTACATTCTTAGTACGATGACGCATTAATAAAATTGATGAATTAATTTACCTAAAGAGAATAGTCAAACTAACGCCTACTTTTCGCTTTATTAATATTTTCATTAATTTAAGCTACAATATTCGCCTAATTATACGTGGCTTTATTGTGCGATTTCTTTTTTTATGTAAATATAATTTTCTTATTTCCAATGCTTAAAGTATTTTAGAATAATTACATTAGAATAATTGAATAAAAATGATATATTGGAATAACTAATTAAGTTTTCACCATTATAATTACTCCTTTGTTCTCTTGATTTAACTTCAACTTTATCTAATAAATTACAAGAATGCCTGTTGGAGGTTATTAAATATTTGTTCAAATTTTATATAAAAACAAGTTGGAAATTGCACGTAAAGCGTAGCAAATGAGGTGCGTTCGTTGATAACGAAGTTTTAAAATATTCAGATCTTGCTGATATAGTAGAGCGTACTTTGGATACAGTATAGTGGTCGAAATCTTTGTGTTCCTGTAAATATGCAAGGGAGTAATTCTTATTATACTTCATTAACGTATATCTTATTCATAAGATGTGAAGTAGTTTAATAAAATTAAAACACCCCCCAAACAATGTCTACCCGTATAACATTATTTAGTGAAATACATTTGTGTGGCCCTGTAATTTAATAATAAATATTCTTTGCATCACAGATTATACAAAATGTATTTTTAGTACATATTTCATAGATTCATGTCGATTCTATTATATTCAAATGAGTGTAACACCATTAAAATGCATTTGAAACTTTTTACCCCATTGACCGTAATGTAACGGAATACTTTTGATTGTCCCTGTAATTGATCAATGCATCCGATTTTCATAACATTTGAAATGACTCGACAAAATTATGTAATAAATATACGTTTTAAATTTCAAACGATTAAAATGCATTTGAAACTTTTTTCCCCATTGACCGTAATGTAACGGAATCCTTTTGATTGTCCTTGTAATTGATCTATCCATCCGATTTTCATAAAATTTGAAATGACTCGACAAAATTATGTAATAATTATGTATTTTAAATTTCAAACGATTCGGTTGGGTAGTTTTTGCGTTGTTATATGCGGACGGACAGACGGACAGACAGACGGACAGACAGACGGACAGACAGACAGACAGACAGACGGACAGACAGACAGACGGACGGACTGAGCGACAACAATAGGTGCTACGTATTTACATAATTACGAACGCACCTAATAAACAAATGTTACTACAAATTTTTTAAAACTTAATTTTGAACTCGAAATTGTATATTTTCTTCTTCAAAAAGCTATTGTCATTATTTAAAAACTTACTGAAAGAAATGTTAAATTTCAAAAGTAATTTTTGATAGTTATAGAACACCAAAATGTGACTTGTAATTGAATGCATCATATATATATACCGGGTGTCCCAAAAATGACTAATGGATTTTAAAATTCAATAACTTGCAAACGGTGACAGCTATTTAAAAAATTTTTGCAGGAGGGTTATGTATAATGTCAGGAGTTTTTTATCGTAATTGTTTATTTTAGTTCGTATCTCAAACAATAGGTAGCGCTGACGGCGATCGAAAGCCAGGTGATCAATGCTGAGTGAAGCGTCGACCTGGCTTTCAATCGCCGTCAGCGCCACCTATTGTTTGAGATACGAACTAAAATAAAAAATTACGGTAAATAAACTCCTGACATTATACATAACCCTCCTGCAAAAATTTTTTAAATAGCTGTCACCGTTTGCAAGTTATTGAATTTTAAATGTCATCAGTCATTTTTGGGACACCCGGTATATATATATATATATATATACATATATATATATATGCAGGGTGTTTCTAAATTCATGGCACAAACTTTAAGGGGTGGTACACATCAAGACAAACAATATTAAATAGGAAACTAAGGGTCCCAAACGTCTTCCTGAACCTCCGGTGGGGAGGTTCAAATTTCAAATGATTATAAAAAACGGAAAAATTGATCGATTCTTTTGCGGTTTTAGCTAAAACTATTCTTTATGTCAATATTTCCTTGAAAATAAATTGTAAAGATAAATTAAAAAAAATTCCGTTAGAGGGCGCCTTAAACTTTAGAGTAACTGACAACTATTTTTAACCGTTACTTTTTGTATCTGATTAAATGCTTGCAAACGCTTAGACTTAGATTTTCAGCCTAAATTCTAAATCGATGGGAGGGGTTAAGAAGCGCAAACTGAACTGTGTTCAGGAGTTGAAATGTTACCCTCCCCACCCTTCGATCACAGTTTCATTTTCGGCTACTTAATTACTCACAACGATGCATATTTTGAGCTCAAAATTTAAGTTTGAACTTTTACAAGTATTTAATTAGATATAAAAAACAACGGTTAAAAATAGTTGTTGGTTACTCTAAAGTTTAAGGCGCACTCTGACGGAATTTTTTGAAGGATATCTTTAAAATTTATTTTCGAGGAAATATTGACATAAAGAATAGTTTTAGCGAAAACCGCAATCGACCAATTTTTCCTTTTTTTCATAATCATTTGAAATTTGAACCTCCCACCCCCCATTGAACACAGTTCAGTTTGCGCTACTTAACCACTCCCAACGATTCAGGTTTTCATCTCAAAATTTAAGTTTATGTTTAAGCTTCTAAAAAAATTTTTATCAGATGCAAAAAATAACGGTAAAAAATAGTTGTTCGTTACTCCAAAGTCTAAAGCGCCCGCTATCGGCATTTTTTGAAATTTATCTTTATAAACTATTTTCAAGACAATACTGACATAAAGAATAGTTTTAAAACCACAAACAATAGGTTGAAAACCACAAACGATTCGACCAATGTTTCTGTATTTTATAATCATTTGAATTTTTGGACCCTAAACTTTAATAGCGCCTATCTCTTTCGGAAGAAGTTTGGGACCCTTAGTTTCCTATTTAATATTGTTTGTCTTGATGTGTACTATCACCCCTTAAAGTTTGTACCATGAATTTATAAACACCCTGTATATATATATAATACATGTATATACAGGGTGTATCTAAACTACTGGGCAAAACTTTAAGGGGTAATAGTACACATCAAGCCAAATATTATTAAATGGGAAACAAAGGGTCCCAAACGTCTTCCGAAGGAGATAGACGCCATCAAAGTTTAGGGCCCAAAATTTGAAATGATTATAAAAAACGGGCAAATTGATCAATTCGTTTGCGGTTTTCACTAAAACTATTCTTTATGTCAGCATTGTCTTGAAAATAAATTATAAAGGTAAATTTCAAAAAATGCCGATAGAGGGCGTTTTAGACTTTGGAGTAACGAATAACTATTTTTACCGTTATTTTTTGCATCTCATTAAATTTTTTTAGAAGTTTAGACATAAACTTACATTTTGAGCTCAAAATCTGTGGTTAAGAAGCGCAAACTGAACCGTGTTCAATGAGAGTGGGTAGGTTCAAATTTCAAATGGTTATAAAAAACAGAAAATTTGGTCGATTGATTTGCGGTTTTCACTAAAATTATTCTTTATGTCAGTATTGTCTTGAAAATAAATTATGAAGATATATTTCAAAAAATGTCGATAGAAGGCGCTTTAGACTTTGGAGTAACGTACAACTATTTTTTACCGTTATTTTTTGCATCTCATTAATTTTTTTAGAAGCTTACACATAAACTTAAATTTTGAGCTGAAAATCTAAATCGTTGAGATTGGTTAAGTAGCGTAAACTGAACAGTGTTTAGTGGGGGTGGGGAGGTTCAAATTTCAAATGATTATAAAAAACGGAAAAATTGGTTGATTCGTTTGAGGTTTGCTCTAAAACCATTCTTTATGTCAGTATTTCCTTGGAAATAAATTTTAAAGATAAATTTCAAAAAATTCCGTTAGAGGGCGCCTTAAACTTTAGAGTAACCAACAACTATTTTAAACAGTTATTTTTTCTATCCAAATAAATGTTTTTAAAGCTTAGACTTAAATTTTGAGCTCAAAATCTGAATCGTTGTGATTAATTAAATAGCGAAAAATTGAACTGTGTTCGTAGGATGGGCAGAGTAACATTTGAACTCCTGAACACAGTTCACTTTGCGCTTCTTAACGCCTCCCAGCGATTCAGAATTTGAGCTCAAAATTTAAGTCTAAACTTTTGCAAGCATTTAATTAGATACAAAGAAAAACAGTTAAAAATTGCTGTTGGTTACTCTAACGTTTATGGCGCCCTCTAACGGAATTTTTTGAAATTTATGTTTAAAATTTATTTTTAAGGAAATACTGATTAAAGAATGGTTTTAGAGAAAAACGCGAACGAATCGACCAATTTTTCCGTTTTGTATAATCATTTGAAATTTAAACCTTCCCACCCTCCTTGAACACAGTTCAGTTTGTGCTACTTAACCACTCTCAACGATTCAGATTTTCAGCACAAAATTTAAGTTTATGTCTAAGCTTCTAAAAAAATTTAATGAGATGCAAAAAATGACGGTAAAAAATAATTGTACGTTACTCCAAAGTCTAAAGCGCCCTCTATGGACATTTTTTGAAATTTATCTGTATAATTTATTTTCAAGACAATACTGACATAAAGAATAATTTTAGTGAAAACTACAAATCAATTGACCAATTTTTCTGTTTTTTATAATCATTTGAAATTTGAACCTACCCACTCCCATTGAACACAGTTCAGTTTGCGCTACTTAACCACAGATTTTGAGCTCAAAATTTAAGTTTATGTCTAAACTTCTAAAAAAATTTAATGAGCTGCAAAAAATAATGGTAAAAAATAGTTGTTCGTTACTCCAAAGTCTAAAGCGCCCTCTATCGGCATTTTTTGAAATTTACCTTTATAATTTATTTTCAAGACAATGCTGACATAAAGAATAGTTTTAGAGAAAACCGCAAACGAATTGATCAATTTTCCCGTTTTTTATAATCATTTCAAATCTTGGGCCCTAAACTTTGATGGCGTCTATCTCCTTCGGAAGACGTTTTGGACCCTTAGTTTCCCATTTAATATTATTTGTCTTGGTGTCTACTATCACCCCTTAAAGTTTTGCCCAGTAGTTTAGATACACCCTGTATATGTGTAATAGTAAAATATTTTCGCCATTTACCTTGATTCATTTATTCCAAATTCTTATAACATCTAACTTTTCCCCATGTCGTTTAATAATATTTTAACATATCTATTATCTTTTAATGTCATACATTTAATGAACGCATTTTTTATTTTCTTATTCTAAAAATCTTAATCTGTGAAAAGCAGAATTTTCTCCAAAACCCATTACTTTAGTTTAATCTTTGAATTGCGACAATTGCATTTGTTTCTTAATACTTTTTAGTTATATTTAAAATGTTATTTGATAGACCATGACCTTTTTGCAAAACAACCGAATATTCATATTAAGTAAGATACATTAATGTAGTGGAGGATATACGGTGTTATACGCTGTATACCTTTTCTATTTTTAACGGAGCACGGTATACCCTCTATTTCTTAAGAAAGCCATAGTATTACTTATTACTTATTACACTCTAAGGCAGGCATGTCAAACACGTGACCCGCTCACTACAATTGGCCCGCCGACAATTTATTTGTGTCCCGCCAAGAATTTTGGCTCTGCTTTATTTAGTTTGCCCTCTGCTTTATTTAGTTCATGATTGATGCGGAAAATACATTTGTATAAACACACTTTCGCTAGTCGTGGCTGCAATGTTGCCAGCTTGAAATTTTTTTCAAAATCTGTAAACTTAACACAGAATAGTAATATACACTTCATATTGTTAGCACAATCAACATAATTTATATTTGTTTAATTGATTCTGAAAAGCTTGACCGAATAAAGTTTGACTTTTAAAAAATACATTTACAATGCAAATAATTGTGCTCCTACAACGATTGCCTTTTATAAAATTAAGCAATCACAAAATTAAAAGAAGAAAAGTAAAGATCAATGTAATAAACTTTAAAAATGCACTTTTGGACTATTATGGTTTTACTTATTAAGTATTATATTTCAATTTTTACGGTGACTTATTTAAAATTTTCCAGTTTTTCACTTTATTATTTATATAGTTATTTATTTTACAACACTGTTGAAAATAAATCTGTGAATTCACGGTGAAACTACTGGCAGCAAAGTAGCCGAACTTTAACCGTTCCGTTAGTAGATTTTCCGTTGTGGGAAATACAAAAAGGAAAACTCCGTTTGAAGAAGCAGAGTAACTTTCTGTTATAAAGTTTGATTTTTAATGATAATAATTTAATATGATTTTTAAAATTAATGAATCGATTAATCGCCAAAGAGTTCAAAATACCGAGTCATTTTAAGCTGCTTTATTATGTTACTTAATTATTATTATTTTATATAATTTACTTCACGCCGTCCAGAGGATTGAACTCGGTTACCTTTTGATAGCGGAAGAAATCCTTACTAACTGGGCCAAAGCTGCTGATGCCGGATTGTACAAAGTATGTCTTTAATGAGTTAGTGGGAAAATCTGTTGTGCTTTTTAAAGATTTCATTTCAAATATATTCCTTAGAATATTTGTAAAAGGTTTATTTTATTTTATTTTAGACTGAAGCATAATACTTATTTTTTGTAATCAATTTTAAATTTTTAAATAGTTTAAATTAAAAAAAATCACTGTTTAAAAGCAATGTTTTTTTTAATGAATGAAAGAAAGACGCTTTTTATTAATTTTTTACAAAAATAATGTTATAGACAATTTTTTGAAATTGGCGTACACTATTTTTTTTTTCGCTAATTAGTTAAAAGTTTTTTTAATAAGAAATAAGAGAAAAAGAAACAAAAAAGTGTAAATTAAAAGGGATTTTTTATGTTTTCATTAGTTCATGGCGCCAGTGGGATCCGAACCCACAATCTGCCCTCGCAGGCAATTAGCGGTGTGGTGCCTTGACCACTGGGCCATGGAGCCTCCCACACACTTGTGTGTCTCCGTTTTTTGTTTCTATTCCCATCCGTTTCGTTATTTTCAGGAAATATGGTGGAATTTTCAGATTTTTAATGGAAAATGCCCTTTTGTTGTGAAAAGAGACTTTTTCTGTGAAATTCAAGAAAAAAATATTTGTGAATTTCAGAATTTTTTTAACAGTGAAGATTGTATTTTAATTTGTATGTTTACTTTCATTCGATGTGAAAAAAATAAAATTCATTAACATTTTTTTAATATGTCCCGCGACTCTGTATACAATGCTAAATTTTGCCCGCGATGGTCAACGAGTTTGACATGCCTGCTCTAAGGTATGCTCTCTGCCTTGAGCGTATACCCTCTGCTTAGAGTGTTTATCCTCTGTTATTTTTACGACTTTATCCCTGGTTAGATATTCCTCCGATAAACCCATTTTTACTCCCGAAAACATTTTATTTCTCACTGGTTAATTACTCGCCATCTAAAAAAATTTTGGTAGTCCTGAATTGTGTTGTCGGATCGGTAACCTCCCGCTTTTTTTTTTTTTTTTTTTTTTTTTTTTTTTTTATAATAAAACGCCATTACGATAGAGATGGATCGATAGAGAGAATTCCACATTTTTAAAACTAATAAAAACATCTTCATCATCCGGATTAAGTTTTTTTTCAACTATTTGTGGTCTCTAGTGCGATACATCTTTGTCTTGTTGTTATGTTAAGATCGATTTATGCTCAGATATGATTCTAAAACCTTAGCTGTTTCTGTCGACTTGACAGGATAAAGAATATCCTCAACATAAAAAATAAAACTCCTCAGCACTTTTGCTCAATGCTCACATATCGAAATTTGTGTGTAACAGAGAAATGTGCTTTTCTCAAAAACGAGACGATCTAGACCTAAAGTAATCGCTATAGTTTTCCTCCAAGGTTTAAGGTAACATTTATCATACCTAATTTTTTTTTAATTATTTTAGTTTCAGTAGATTCGGAATTAGATGGGCGGGGGAACATATTTTTGCACTACATTTTCGACGATATCTTTGAAAATGTAATACCTAAAATTAAAAGAAATATATTTTTGTGTTCGGCCTATCGAAAGTTTTCACAAGATATCCCATACGATGTACAAAGAAAAGATTTTTTTTTCATCAAGTAATTTAATTTACCCCCTACTCCCCTCTGAAATAAATTTGCTAATGTTTAATAATCTGTAAATATGTGGATTAATATGCTTTATTACATTCCCCAATTTGAGCTTTCCACTTTTCATAGTTTATGAGCAAAGCGGCTATGACAGGCGGACAGACAGATACAGGTGTAATCTTCTAATGGCTCCGTTTTCACTTTATTAGCACGGAATTCTAAAAACCTGCTCATCGCATCATCATCATCATTATTATTATTATTATTATTATTATTATTATTATTATTATTATTATTATTATTATTATTATTATTATTGTTATTTGATAATATATCGTTCTATAAGTTGTCCATCTAATCATATCTGTTCTTCTTTTACTCTATGGATGCTATGTGTTCTATGGATTGCTGGTTCTATGTAGGGGGAACTGTGGCATAATGATATGTTTGTTTTTCTAAGAATTTTTTTGGTGTCGAGAAAATAGAAATTTCAAGTTATTTTTCCATGTAGTGTCAGCAAAATTTGTGTAGTGTGTTATTAAACTGTAAAATCGTTGTTTTATATAGTATTTTTGCATGTAATTTTAAAAAAAATCAAAAACAGTCATTTGTATCAATGTGCCCCATCCCCGGGCACCTCATGGGGCACTTTGATAAGTTTGAAGAAAATGTAGACAAAATAAAACCAATGCATATTTTTCATAGAAAATGAGTTAGCAAACCATTTCATATTTATTTATAGAAACTCTAATCACCCACAATTTATTTGTAAACAATATTAAAACAGTGAAAATTAAATGTATAATAACATGATGTTCTGGCTGTTCTTTGTCGGATTGTTAGCAGTAGTAACTTTGTCAAGCCTGGCATTTCAACTCCTGCATTATCTTCTTTCTTAGGAAATATGAAAAAAAAAATACCAGGTTTTCTTTTTGCAAATCGGTTTATCAACAAAAAATAAAGGATGATCATATTAAAAAATCTGTTTATAATATAATTATCCTTTGTTGTGATGCAGCTAGTCGAAACTCACGTCGAAAATATTTTTTTCGCGGGAGAATCCATAGAAATTCTAGATTTGCCTGGCTGCCATCTTTTTTCTGTTGTTGTTAGTTCTACTACCATTAACTGTTAGGTATATTCGTACGTCTTCTATTTGAAAAAATACTATAAAATTTTCTAATATAAAAAATTGGAACTATTTCACGTCAATAAAAATTAATAGTAGAAATTTGTGGCTGGAAATTGTTAGAATAAGGAGTATATGGTAGAAAAAAATAATAATGGTAATAAAAAATAAATTAGAAAAAGCTTTAGGTTGTCTGTAGGTATCATGAGGCACGTTGATACGAATCAATATGCCCCAACATAGACTGTATCAATGTGCCCGATGAAGCCATTTTGAATAACATGAGTCTCAGACCAAACACTTCATAATTTACTTAATAATAAAGAATAAGGAACTAATAAATAGTAGCTTTACTTACCAGGGAGAGTATTCTTTTGGGTTAATAATACTGGAGCAGTTGTATAATACCATAGCAATTGTACAACTCAAATTTACTTTTGAAATATTAAAAAATAAATCACACGTTCGATTTCGTCAAACTACTGAATAATGAACCTGTATGGCAATTAACTGGACAGGAAGGGAGCCGTGAAAAGTAACACCAGATTGGGCATGAAGTGTCGGCACACCCCAACCATATTAAATGGCTTAAATATGAAAAAAGAAAAACTTTAAAACTTTATCTGTAGAAGAAATTCATGATAAGTACTCTTTCATGCGAATAATAATAACTGAAATGTTAGATTATCGTGAATAAAAAAAATAAAATAAATAAATAAATAAAAATACTAATAAAAATAAATTAAAAACACTCACCCTCATTTTTCTTATTCAGAAATCTTAATTTTTCCCATTGATTTTGCCTTACAAATTCAATTATAATAAAATTGTACATTATTGTGGATAAGATTATTCAGATTTATGAATTTCATAATAATTACAGTGCGTGTAAAATTTATAAGGACAGCAAGAAATATTGATATTTTTGTTAAATTTTAAAACAAATGGATCTTTTTCCTTTATAATATGTATCATTAAGCTGAAAAGCTGATAAAAAAGTGAACCGTGACTATTTTATTATGAAATTAAAGTAATTCTACAAAAAACACTATTTTTGCTTGTGTAAAAACTTTAAGGACAGTAAATGAAATTCAATATAGTAACCGAAGAAACAAATGTTTAATGTATTATGCACTCACTATGATTTTAATGATTGATAATATCCCATCATTCCTCCACGTCATTAATTTTTGGCAGATTTAGGGATGGTTTTTGTACTATTCATCTTCAATTGTAGATCTCAGTTCTGTGAGGTGCTCAAAAAAAAATAACTTTCCATTTTTATAAATGCGTCTTCTGGATCTCCCCATATGTTATCGATTGAATTAAAATCAGGATTTTTGAGCGGCCATTGCACAACTTCAATGTTTTTCTTATGGCACTAAAGTTTCTTCTCACAGCTTGCGTGGATAGGTGCTTTATCTCACTGTTATATCCGGGGTTTTTTCCTGTCAAAAGTCTTGCAACAAATGAAAAACAGTCAAAAAGAGTTTGTATATGTGTTATTTTTCTGAAAAATATATAATCAACACCAAACCGTTGAATGAAAAGCTGCCCATGTTGCAATGAATTCATCACCTAACTGGTGTTTTAATAATATCTCTTTTTATATTCTTAAATTAAATTAATTGATTTTCTCCGGTGAAAAGAAATGAAACTTAAATGGTCCTGATATTTGGAAATACTATTTTGTTGATTTAGGGGAAAAAAAAAGAGATTTTATTAAACCATCAGTTATGTGACGGTTCACTGCAACATCGGGCTGCTTTTCATTCAACGAAAGGTTATTACATGTATATTTTTTCAGGAAAATCTAATTTAAAGGCACATATACAAACTCTTTCTGACCATTTTGCATTTGTTGCAACACTTCTGGCATGAAAAAGACGAATATAGCAACGAGATAATGCGCCAAACCACACAAATAATAAAAAAAACTTTTGCAATGTCCATTCGGAAATCCTGACTTAAATCTTATCGGTAACTTAAAAGGAGATCTAGCAAGAAGAGTTTATAAAAATGGAAGGCATTTTTCTTCAAAATAGGAACTCAGATATACAATTGAAGATTAATATTACAAGAACAATCCCGAACTGTTGCAAAAATTAATGATGTCGGAGAATGATGGAATATTTGCAATCGTTAACTCATAGGTGAATACATTAAAAATTTTTTTTGGTTTCTATATTGAATTTATTTTGGTGTCTTTAAAACCTGCTAGGTGGGGCTTGTTGTGCTTAAGCCATTTGATAGGCCTCCCCACCTAGCTGAAACTGAAACTGGTGTCGTTAAAGTTTTTACACGGGCAAAACTAGTGTATTTTGTACAATTACTTCACTTTCATAATAAAATACTCACAGTTGAAGTTTGTTGATTTTTGTTACTTGTTTTTCAGCTTGATGATACATATTATAAGAAAAAAACCTCATTTGTTTTTAAATTTATCAAAAAAGAATAATATTTTTTGCTGTCCTTATTGTTTTCACACGCACTGTAGAGTTGTACATGGATTTAAATTTCAAATTTTTGGAGTGTCTGGACACATAAAATCTTTCTACAAGACTAAAAAAGAGTCTCAATTCTCTGTTTCCAAAGCTAAACACGCATGGTAACCTTGGAAGCAGATCCTGATTGTCCGAACCACTTCGGTTTATAGGGAGTGGCAGCTCATGAATATTTTCAGGCATGGGGTTCAGAATATCGCGCGCCCGTCCTGCCGGGTAAAGGATTAAAATTAAGTGCAGTAGGATCTTATCCACCATGCCAGAAAGGGATAGTCCGTAAAATCTGTTTCACAATAAACTAAGATACATCACACAAATATGATATTAATATGTATAATATGCCACTTTCCTCTGTGGATAAATCATTTATTTAATAACATAATTCTTCGTTATTTTGTTTTCTTGTGAATCATGTTGTATAGAAAATTTTCTTCTGTATGTAACTGATATTTATGCTCATTAATCAATACCTGTAATTTATATTTCATATTCTTTTTAATATGATATCATATACACGGGCTTTCCGTATTTAATGAATCATAATTATGCTTTTGCATTATTAACAGATGTTTTAATATCTTTTTTCCATATAAATATGACGTCATATTAACCTGTTTTGTGTGCATGACTTATTTCATCCTCCTTGTTTTAATATATATTTAAAATTTTCCGTTTAAATTCCAGTATGACATCATATAAATTTTCTTTGTAAGATATTAAGAAATCATAAAAGTTAAGTAGATTATGTCAATTAATGTGTTCGATTAACACAAAAAGTTACACTTAAAATAAATAGCAATTACTACTCGACAAAATACTTAAGATATTGCATTATTTAAAACATATAACTGTTAAAATCTTTTTCAAAATGAACTACTTTTCTTATACACTATTTTCTTCATTTTCTACGCATCATACACATTATTTGTTATTACCATTATTTTTTACTTGAGAAAGGCGTAGTTAAAAGGAAAGTGCCAGAGAATTATTCAACTTGAAAAGCAATGTCCCTTTGTTGCCCTTCCGAAACTAAATGCCCCATTAATAAAATTAACGATTTAATTCACAAGTGTACGATTTTTGAAGTACCCCATTTAATTATATTCACGCAAAAGGAAAATTAATGTAACATTTTGCTTTATTCATATTTTCATTAATTTCCGCTGCTGCACTTATATTTATTCTTTCATAAAATGTTCTATTTATTTTATAAGTAATAACGGAACATTTTTATTATAATAATTAAGTCTTCACATCTTTATTTTACATCAGATTTATCACTTAAATCACAAAGAGTAATAATTAAGGGCTTTACTTTCTAAAATACTTTTCTAAAAATTTCTTGAATACTAAACATAATACAGGCTGCTATCCAACATATAAATTACTGATAAAATTAAAGATGATGTAAAATTAAATCCACATGAATAAAATAAAACTCAGCGTTTTGATCTAAATTGTAAAACTATCTTCAGGAGGAAAATTTTACTTAAAAAAAAAAAAAAAAAAAAAAAAAACAGGAAACAATTTACGTGCTGCAATCTACTTTTATGATTATATTATATGTGGATAGCAACCTTCATTTTGTTTTGTACTGTCCAAGAGTATTAAAACAAGTGGGTAAGTGTGATTACAGATATCATAGAGGGTTTCGTTTAATATGTCTTTCCATAAACATTATCCTCTTTTTATTTTCTTCTATCTTTACAAGAAGAAAGTATTGGATTCATGAAAATTTTCGACTTCCAGTTTTTGACGGATTTAAACGCTTTAGAAGGTCCTGAACACGTTTTGACTATTTTTAGAAAATGTCTGTCTGTGAGTCTGTCCGTCTGTCTGTGAGTCTGTCTATATGTGACAAAAAAATTGTGGGCGCTCTATCTCAAGAACTAATACTCGAAATTTAATAAAATTATATATTCAGTTAGACCTTGATATGAATTAGTGCCTATTGGTTTTTGGTGAAAATTGGCCAGCAGGTGGCGCTGCTATACTACGTTTTTCGTGATTTTCAAGATTGCTATATCTCAAGAACTAATGCACAGAATTTTACCAAACTTCAGATTCTGTGACCCCTTGATATACATAGACGCTGATTAAGTTTTGGTGTAAATTGGCCAGCAGGTGGCGCTGCTATGCAACTTTATCATAATTTTCATGATAGTTATATCTCAAGAACTAATGCACAGAATTTCAACAAACTTCAGATTCCGCGATACCTTGAGATACATAGTCACTGATGAGGTTTTGGTGTGAACTGCTCAATTGGTGGCGCTGCTATGCTACATTTTCGCCCGATTTTTGCGATAGCTATAGCTCAAGAACTAATGCAGAGAACTTCATCAAATTTTAGATTCTGTTACACTAAAATACATAACATAATTAGACGCTGATTACATTTTGGTATTAACCTTGCAACAGGTGGTGCAGCTATGCTGCATTTTGCACGATTTTTCCGATAGCTATATCCCAACAACCAACGCACACAATTTCATCAAACTTTAGATTTTGTTACAAAATGTTATATAACATAATTACACGATGATTACGTTTTGTTATAAATCCTTGAACTGATGGTGCTGCTGTACTATATTTTACACGTTTTTTCTTTTTTAAACTAGCTATATCTCATGAACTAATGCACAGAATTTCATCAAACTTCAGATTCTTTTACACCATAACATAATTAGACGCTTTTTTACGTTTTGGCATAAATTGTCCAAGATATGGTGTTGTTGTGCTACGTTTTGCAAACTTTTTGTTATAACTATATCTCAAGAACTAATGAACGAAATTCCATCAAATTTCAGATTCTGTTAGGTCTTGACATAAATAGATGCTTATTAGGTTTTAGTATAAATTACCCAACATGAGGCACTACTAAGCTCATTTTCTCAGAATATTAATTAAATTTCTCGTTTTAGGCTTTTCGGATACCAGAATCTCATTAGGTTAGGTCAAATGTTCGAGGAAATTCAATAGTGGGTAACTTTGGGGATCACCATGATTTGTTTTAAATATTAAAATGTACTTATGAGATAAAATAAAGTTTTGGGATTGACACATCCAACTAGTTCTATTATGTGTTATAAACTATATGTCAATGTTTAAAGCGATTTATTCTTTACTTTTCCCAAATTTTACAAAATTTAGAAAATAACCCCTCCTCGGTCGACACTCTGCTCCCCCTGAATTTTTCTTTTTTACAAATATTTAATGTTAAGAAATAATATTTACATTAGTGCTCAGTAAAAAAATAAATAAAAAATAAATATAAATAAATAAATAAACCGCATTCAAATTGCAATAAACATGCCTATCTAAAGAAAAAAAGACAACATTGTCCTTCCCCTTACAAAAGTTCAATTTATCTTAAATTTATAAAAATTTTATTATATGTTATAAAATATGTCAAAGTGTAAAAGCGATCAGTTAATTTTCCTAATTTTAATAAATTCCCGTTAATCGTATGCGCGAAAAAGTTCTCTAATTTTAAATATTTTTTTCGTAAATTAGAAGATGTGGTTTAGTTTTTTTTTTAGATTTTATGAATCAGCAAATGAAATAACAACCGCATGCAGAAGTGCCAAATTTGTAAAATCAATAATTAAAAAAATTGTAATGCTATTATCAAATTTCCGTAAAGAAAATATACCTTTTTCTTTCCGTTTCATGTGGTTTGCCGTAACCAAAAATACAATTCTGGATATGGTTTGGAGTGCGTATTTTTGAGACTAGAGTGGACTCGAGAAAAAACAAACAAGATCGAGAATGAAATTAAAACAATTCTGAATTTAACTATCAAAATAAAAGAAAATACACGTTCTTCACGTGATTTATTTAATCCATTAATTTCTTTGAGATAGTAATATTTTTTAGTGCATTTAAACTTTGGCAACATTTAGGAAAGAAAACAAAACAAAAATAAACAAAAAAACTGATGACACTAAAATAAACGTATAATATTATTTATATATATTAATTAAAATATTTTAATTAAAATAATAGTCTTTTTCAAAGTTTTATGATTTGTTATGTGACAAGAGGTATTCAGCGGTACGTACACAAATTTTGAACGCTCTGCCTTGTATAGATTTTGTGTACGGACTCTGTGACAGACAGAGGACAGAGATGAATACGGTTTCGTCAGATGAACGAAACCCTAAAAATCAAGGCGTTGTAGAAATCAGGTAATGTTTTTAGAAGAATATGCAAAGCCTATTTAAGTTTAACTATTTAAATGGAAAACTTTCTGATAATGATTTTGTTAGCCTCCGATGCTATTTCTCTCAGACAAGCTAAAAAGTGTCGTGTCATCAGCCCTGAATTTTCTACTCAACCGATTTTGATAATTATTTTTTTAAATGAAAGCTACTTATTTGTAGTTGTGCCCATTTTAGTTATTTTTTTAATTTATTTCCATTTTTATATTTTATTTTTAATTTTAAATGTTTTTTACGATATTTCGTCAAAATGGTGGCAACTCAGTTTAGCTTTCCTCTCGATAATAAAAATTTATTTTCCATTATCACTTTCCTACAGTCAGAAGCTTTATTTCATCAGTGAACATGTCCTCGCACTTAAAAGAAAAAAGTTAATTGTTTTCGTAAAATTTAACCACAATAAATAAAATGATTGCGTATAATTATGCACTAATTGAGGTAAAAATAATATATTTACTGAGAAATAATATTAATAATGTAAATAAAATAACAGAAAATAATTTATGATAAAAATTAATGTCTAAAAAAAAATAAGAAAAATTTCAAATGAGGAAAATGATGTCATTCAGCAGCCTGATAAATGAGAATTACAATATTATTACGGATGCCTTTTTCATATTACTAATAACAGTAACTTTTAAAAAACATTTGAAGAGAAAATGACGTCACTATTTAAAACATCGCATTTTTACTCATAACGATATTAGGTACTACTCTGTTATCCCGTCGACCAATATCGCCAAATTATACAAATCGCCAAATTATACATATTGACGTAATTTTTATTTTCAATAAATAAAAAACAAATAATTAGTAGAATATTAATAAAAATATTAATAAAAAGTCGAAATAAAAATCGCTTAATGACACTTTAAACACATGAATTGTATTTAATGTCATTGAATGTGACATTCACGATCATCCATTATTGGCATTTAATCTTATAGTTTGGCGATAATTTTTTGGTCGACGGGATAACTTAGTAGTACCCGATATTACATTTCAATATTTCTTTTCATTATGGACACTGAGATTGAGATTTTACTTTCAGATGACTTCAGTTAGTGAAAATAATGTCACAGTAAAAATGAAATTATTATTTTTTTTTAATAAAGCGATTTTTCTGTGAGTGCATATAAAATAAAATTTCTGAATTTCGCAGGCACTCAGATTACAATTTTAACTGAAGATGTGCGAATATTTGCATGCAAAATTGTAACGGGCAAACTTGACATTTAGTTTGTAAATATATTTATTATATATTGATTCAATAATGTAATTACTTTTGCTTTTTTTCTTAATCAAACCGATTGGGTCTTTTAAACATTTCATTCGTCGAATTCGACCGGATTCTACTCGTTTTATTGTTAAATTGCATTTCCTTTTACTCAGAGTCTATAAAAAAGCGTTTAAACTAAAGAAAAAATCCGTTTTTGATGAATCTAGTCAATGAAGAAGTAGCACGTCAAATTGTATCTCTTTACTATTCCGCATTTCCAATGTCTCAGAGAGAAATTGCTATTCAATTGGGTATTTCATGCCGTTCTGTTTGCTATTATATTTATAAACACAAGAAAAATGAAGTTAGTTTATTGCAATCTAAATGGGGTCGCCCTTCTGAAAAACCTCTATCGATTTTTTTTTTCTAATCGGAAGCGAAACTGAATTCTGCAATGGCAGAATCTACATTCAACTTGTTATCTACAATTTTTGTCAAGCTTTTATTTATTTTTTACTTTAATTTAAGTTATAACTGAGATTTATAAACACAGTAGAAAAAAAATATTCTATTTATAAACTAGATTCCTAGTACTACAGAACATCTAAATGACACTTGCAAATAATAGTTGATGTATTCATTAACTTATACTGACTCCGTTTGCTTTATATATCTTACGAAATTGCGTGAAATTTATGCTATTTAACTCAGACTTTTATTATGAATTATATCACAGTTACTAATGATAATGAAACGTACCCGAATATGAGAGACAAGAAATTCTTTAAGAAGATAAGGTTTTTTGAAAATAAATTACTTTTAAATACACGTTTTTATTTACATGCATAATTTAAAGGGGGGCGAGAAAAAAAGGAGGTATTCAAAATATGAAAGTTGAACTGAAAAGCTTTATTTAATGAAAAAAAAAACATTCCTAACAAGCACTATCGATTTATTCAGTCTTGAAGGTTTCTTTGAGTGGTTGAACGGTACTATTATCAAATTATAATCCTTAATCCACTCTCGATGTTGCTCTTAACAAATCACTCGAACTAATAAAAAGCAATCATCATTAAATAACTAATCATCATCGCTCCGTTCTTAAATAAAGATGCTTAAAAACAGTCAGATACTCATTTAAAGAACTAGCGACAAAGGAAATCCAATATACAGGGTGGTCATAAAAAATCTTTGCCGATAGATGGAGTTCTAGCGGCCAGTGCGTTCAACCGATCGAGGTGAAATTTCAAATATAGCTCATCAGAGGTATGAACTCGAGATTCTGTGAACGACATCAAAATGGCGCTCACGGTTATGGTTATAGTAACAGAAACTAGAAATTTTCCAATGGCAACACCCATTTTTTTCGTCGCAAAGTGCTCAGCGAATGCGAAAACCCTAAAGAGAGTTGGAACCGGACCTGTATAGCTAGAAACGGACACGTTATGTACGCACAAAAAACTTTTCTGCGAATCCCCCCTCCCATAAAAAAACACGATTGGTGCGCAAGGACTAAATTTGCATATGACACAGAGTCAGCACACTAATCTCTGATTACAACACAGATCGGAGAAAACTTTTATTTTGATTACACATTATCCACATGGGTGCCATCACAGGCAATTACACATTGCATGGTGGAGACTGTGGACAATACATCCGAACGTTTCATCGCATGAGGAATGTTTGCAATCTCACGTTTGATAGAACCTTTCAAATCCGGCAAAGTTTGTGGATTGCACATGCACATTCTTGATTTTAGATATCCCCAGAACCTGAAATCCATAGGAGTGAGATCGGGGGATCACGAAGGCCATTGACGTTACGTTTGTGTAACTATAACCGTAACCGTGAGTGCCATTTTGTTGCCGTTTACAGAATCTCGAGCTCATATCTCTGAATAGCTATATCTGAAATTTCACCTCGATCGGTTGAACGGACTGCCCGTTAGAGCTCCATATAGCGACAAAGTTTTTTTATGACCACCCTGTATATGAGAAGTCGTGATAAATCTTAAAGTAAGCACTCATTCGATGTGTAGATTCTTGGGATGTTACCTAAGTTCTGAAGTAAGTATTCAATGGAATGTACAGTAATTTCTTTTTGGTGATGCGTTAACACAATTCCATAAATTTGGTAGGTAATATAAGTACAGCGATTATCTTCGATAAACGTTTTTCCTACGGCCGACACATTTTCTAATACTAAAGTCTGTATATATATTCTTTAAAATCATTTCATTTATGTTTGAGCAATTAGTAATAAATAAATAAATAAATAAATAAACTAAAAAAGGTTCTATAAAAAATCTTACACCGGAAAACATACTGGAAAACTGTTATGTATATTTAATCTAAGTTATTATATAAAATGTCTTACAAAACTTAAGAAATTCTTCCGTAGTCTATTGTCATTTTAATATTACGCAAAACAGTTAACTAATATATTTGTTACACTTCAAGAAACTTTTTTAACATTTCGACGTAATTAAAGAACTACTGAGATTTTTTTTAAAGTAATAAATGATTTCTCTGAAAATGTTAGTTATAATAATAATCTGTCCTGAAAGAGCTCTTTTGAAAAATCTAAATCGTAGAATACGTGTCCAAACAGCCCAATAATTAACATGCAGGTAACCAAAAAATGAATTTGAAATCAGATAATGCAATAATTAAACTTTCATAACGGATTCTGAAATTACTCCTAAAGGAAATGCAGGTCTGCTCAGTCTGGTGGATAGCACGTTGGTCATAAAATGTAGGGATTATGCCACTGTTCAAGGGTACGATAACAAAATAGTTTGACCGAGGTAACAGAAATGAGAGAGCCAGAAAGAACTTTTATTGATGGAAATTCCTTTCGTATAATTTTAGATTCTTTTTAATAAATGGGGAAAATACCTAAAATTTTAAAAGTCTGGGAGAGAAACTGACATCATTTTATTTGTATTATAAAACAACAATGGACCAGTGTTACAATATCGATAACAACCACAAGAAAAAGAAAAAGCTGAATTTTTATGCGCGAAGGAGAGGAAAGGGCTGTGCTTATTTTTCAACATTTTACATCTTAACATGTTAAAAAAGTTATTGCTAATTTTTTGCAATTTTCATAATATTTTTCATAATGAATAACTATAAATTAATGAAGAAACGCTATAATACATGATTAAATTTTTAAAATAAGTTTACATTTTTGATGCCTAAAATACACTTAGAGGTTTTAAAAATATCTCTTCCGCAAATATCAATGATTTTAAATAAAACATCTTTGTAAATAGAACTTTATTTTTTAAATATTACTAGCAGGAAACTTTGAAAAGAGCGGCAAAAAATCTCCAAATGGTGCCACGGTGCCCGCGGGCAACCACTGAACAGCCCTGGTCTATAGAATAAGCTCAAAATCCGTTGTTCCCAAAATGAAGCAAAACAATGTAGGGTTGTATCCAAATTTAATATTAAGTGCTATATTGCGTATTCCATATCGACATAATTCAGTGGATAAAAGGGTAAAGCCCCTCATTTTTTTTCTTCATTTTGATTTATTTTGATTTTTTCAACTGGTTTTGAGCTTAATCTATAGTCTATCACTTTCACAATGTTCAATCTATGTTTTTGAGAGGTTTACAAGAGTTTCTTTATACATTTTGCAAACACAATATGTAAATGAAATTTTGATTGCGTTTATGCATGCGCAATGAACAAATATTTTGTAAACCTGCTCATTGATCATACAATTTTTATTATTTTTTAATTCTGGTTGCAGAGTATTGTGTATCATATTTGTTGTCACATTATCGTAAAAGAATATTTTTTTACATTAAGAACTCTGCAAATTATAAGCAAAAAATTTGGGACTGTTTTTATTAGAACATTAATTTCTTTAGGATTATGCATGCTATCCACACAAAAATGAACACAGTTTATTACAATAAGCCACTTAATCATAATATATAGTTAGTACACTTTTGCTTCATTAATTTTCTCTGGGTTATTCAAAAGATATTCGTTCTTTTTCAATTTGATGACTGTCCCCTATGGAGTTTCGGGAAAAAATCTTCACGGAAATGTATGACCTTCACACTTATGTTTACACACTTGGAGTTTGTGGATAATTCCTCATATATTTTTCTATATATTTAACAAAATGTTCAAAACTGCAAGTGGCTGGCCACCTTTGGCCATATAGTGTATATATATATATATCTATATCTATATCTATCTATCTATCTATCTATCTATGTATATATATATATATATATATATATATATATATGTGTAAAAGGTATTTCCATTTGCGAAAATTCTTAATATTGACCAGAAATATTTTCCTTTTTATTCATAATAAAAGAAACTAGGTTAAATAACTACTAAACTCCCAGACTATTATTTGGAATGAAACACTATTTCTATAAGCAGAGAAAAAATTGAATGATTAAATGAAACTTTTTTATAAGCACTCTAGCATCTATTTATTTTTTATGCATTAGCTTAAATTTCGTTTGATTTGTTTCGAATTTTGTAAGGTAATTGCCATTTTGGGTCATATTGCTTTACTATATGTGGTTTAGTATTGTGTTTGGTTTAGTCGTATTGCTTTAGTATGTTTTCTTTAACGGAAAATGGCCAAAAATACAGTTCTTTTACTAGGGAAACTCTAAAAGCATTGCCATTTGATTAATCACTAATATACTTACTTTTGTTTTTGTACTTTTTATAACGGCATTTTTGCATCTTAAAATAAACCAAGGAATATTTTTTGATCCTAAAAAAAAAGAAAGAAAAGAAAACCGAATAATATTTCTGATTAACATTTTATTTCAATTAAAACCCAGATTAAAATATTTGGCGTCTCTCACTACAAAATTTTTTTAAATAACTCCTCCAAGAAAAATGTACAATTCAAAATTTACACAATTTTAGTTATTTCGATTTTTTTTTCTTTTTTACACGGAGCTCCAGATTTAGATACAGGCCTTATGTCTTACATGTGTACATTGCTACTAACATTGTGAAATAATTTTGTTGCATTTTTTTTTTTTTTTTTTGCCCTGCTAATCATGGCGCCCTTAATTTTTTGCCAAGAGGTGAAATGCGCCCATGCTTAATGAAAGGTTGGACAGGCATGCTACAGACGATCACTTTCGGAATTTTTAAGTTATGTTTTTGAGATTTTTATAAAAGTTGCCCTATTCATTTAGTTTCCACTATATGCATATAAAAGTTTGATAGCGTTTACACATGCGCAATAAAAATTGTTCATATAATTTTTATTATATTTTAACTCTGATTGTAGGGCATTGTATACGATATTTTTTGTCATAATTTTAGAAAAGAACATTATTTTATATTAAGAACTCTGCAAATTATAAGGAGGAAACTTCAAAAAATTTGGTAGTGTTTTTATAAAAACTTAATTTCTCTACCAGCATTTATGCTATCCTCATAAAAAAGAACACAGTTTATCACAATAAGCCACTTAATCATAATCTACTGTTGGAACGCTTTTGCTACATTACTTTTGACAGGGTTATTTAAAATATATTTGTTCTTTTTCAAGTTGATGACGGTGAATTGTTGTGGCATTTTGGGAATATTTTTTTACGAAAATCTATGATCTTTACTATTGTGTTTACACACTTAGCGTTTCAGCATAACTCCTCGTGTATTGTTCTAGATATTTAACAAAATGTCGAAAATCACAAGTGACCGGTCGTCTTTGGCTATATAGTTTCTATATAAACTCGGTTTATGGCGTCAAATGCCGCAATACAAAGAATCAACAAGTAATTAATTCTTTGGATCAAGATATCTATAAGTAACAAGACCAAAACCTATTTGTAAGAGTGTAATCGCTTCAGACAAGTACAAAAAATAATAAATTTTACATTAACATTCAAGACAGTTATCACTGATGCAAGAAAATAGGATTCGAGTGGCATAATCAATATATTCAGATAGCAATTATAGCTTTGTTTAATCAAAAACTTCATTTTTAAATACGAGAGTTAATTTTTCAAAATTCCCAATGAAGCGTAAAATAAAGTAAATTGTGGAAATTAAAAATGCATTGAAACCAAGTTTCAACTACAACTAGTGTTACCTTCGACATAACCATATTGACGACTAAGTTGTTTAACTCACCGATGCATGAGTTTTCTAATACTCTACTCATAGAAGGTTGGCGCCATTAGATAGGTCTACACAGCGTCTTGAAGATTTTCGGTCGTACGGAAGGCCTTTGGAGCTATATTTATGTAACGTTATGAGCATTTTGCCAATTTTCGACCACCACCACTTTTTCTGTCTCCTTATATAATTTTCAAAGTCTAAAAATTATTTTTTTTGCTACATTATTTTTCTTTTTTTTATACGTTTGAAGAACACATACACATTAGGCTGGAGCGAAAAACATTTTTTTTGAAAATCAAAAACGGGTAGGTGCCAAAAGTTGCCTTTATACTAGTACTTCAACTATGTGAAATTTTACCGCTGAAAAAAAAAATGGCTTGAGTCTGCGCTTTTGCTCCAAAAATCGAAATTTTGAGTAAAATTTGTCATTTTTTGACATTTTTTCAAAAAAATTAAAAAATTCCTACAGAGCTGGTTAGTATTTAAAAGTGTTGCTTAGACCTTTATATTTATCTGCTTAACATATTTAAACTTTAAAATAATATCTGTAGTCTGTATAATTGGAGCAAATCTGACAACTTTTTGTGAAAAATCACCGTTAACCTCTCTATTGGAGCATACAACGAAATGTTGTTTTGAATGCATTTCTTACCTAGCTGCTTTCAAAACTACTGTGTATATAACTCATAGAGGTGGTTGCATTATCCCACCCGTCTCAACCACCCAATCATCTAGGCCCAGTGTTTTATTTATGTATTGAGTTGTTATTTTTTTCCCGAAGACGAGTATAAGTTTTCTATATATCAAAGTAATTTATCTCTTCTTTATATTCACTGACTTTGGATGATTTGGATCATGCTGGAGTGACCTGCTGCACGTATATTTTTATACCATGTATAACAGAAGAGAAACTGAATAATGTATTGGGTATGTTCTTAATTGAACCTATTCAGCAGTCTATTATCTTCATTAAAATTTCATGCAATTAGTACATTATAATTTGAAGTTTTGTTATCACAGCATTCTTTCAATCAATTACATTTTATATGCAATGATTTGCCTAAAAATTGATTGTATGAATTCAATTTCTAGTATGTCATCATTTATTGAACCTATTACATTGAATATATGCTGAGAAGATAGCTGTTTAATATCATGATGATTGTCACAGAGGATTGCAAACAAAATTTGCGTGTAAAACAACAATATTTCTAAAGAAGTTTTAGTATGCTTTATGTCGTTTCCTGTGTTGTTCCGTAGTCTAGTAATTTCTAATAAGATTTTAGATCTATTATTTAGGTGTGTAGTACATTTGGTATAAAATATCCCGCGGTATAAACTTGGATTATATATTTTGTGAGTGAACATATAGACGCTGATTGATAATCTGTGCTTATATAAAGCGAAAAATTTTATTAACTTTATGAGCTGTCTTTTATGTGAGATGTTTTCTAAATTCCTATTCCCCATTCTTTCTGAGAAATAGCTTTTCTTATGAATTAGCTTTGCAATCTCCGACAGAAATTTGTAGTCTGTTCTGAGTATCTTTTTCTCAATTTGAGAAAATAATTTTTCAAAATTATTCTCTATTTTACAAAAAAAAAAAAAAAAATGCAATAGCAAGTGAATAGTACGCAGACAAAGATTTTCCTTATTGATTCGGTGAATCCATGTAGCTTAGAATGTTTTATATCGACTTCTCAAATAATTGACGCAGAGAAAATTCACTGGAGTTGGAAGTAGCAAATGATTCAATATTATACACAATTCTAAGCTTACCCCATGCAAAATGGTTCACAGTGACAAATAAAATTCTCCTAATTTTAAATGAGCACTTATAGTCGATTAGAATCCGTACATTCCCTCATAAAATACTATGCATTATAAGTTTATGCCCAGGACATTTCACCATCAAATGTTGTCCGCTCATAAAAAGGGGATCTAAAAGTTAGTAATAGGAAATTACCTAGATACGAAAACACTTAGAAAACGGCATAAAACTAATGCAACAAAAAAAGTTATTTACAACAGCGGTTGCTTTACATGTGGAGAACAAATTTTCATGCAATTCTCTCTGACGATCACCATCACATGAAACAGCTCGCTTCTCAACATATAAAAAAAGCAAAAGTAGAATAAATGATGGCATACTTATAGTTGAAATATCTGAAATCATCTTTGAAGCAAATCATTACGTAAAAAACTACAATTGACTGAAAAAATGTTGTGGTAACAGAACTTCCATTTACTATTCATCAACTGAATGTAAGTTTGATAAATATAATAGATGACTGAATAGATCCCTTTAATAATATACCCCCCATTACTCTGCTTGTCATTTTTTTTTTGTATAAACTGTAAAAATATGCATGAAGATAGTTACAGCAGCATGTGGATGCAAAGAACAGATAAACAAGGTGGAAGCATCGAAAACATGCCAAATTTTTATAAAGAAAATCACAAATCAATGTAATAAAACACTGTACTAAGATGATCGAATAGTTGTGCCGGGTGGTATAGGAAATATAGACACCTCCACGATGCATGTCCAAGGTAGTTTTGAAAACAAGAGCTGTATTAAAAACTATAATTCGTTGTATCACCCAATAGAGTGGTAATGCTGTTTTCTTACTAAAAGTTGTCTGTTTTGCTCCAGCTATAGGGAATAAACATATTGTTTTATAGTTTAAATATGTTAAGCAGATAAATATAAAGGTCTAAGCAACACTTTTAAATACTAACCAGCTCTGTAGGATTTTTTTAATTTTTTTGAAAAAATGTCAAAAAATGGCAAATTTTACCCAAAATTTCGATTTTTGGAGCAAAAGCGCAGACTCAAGCCATTTTTTTTCAGCCGTAAAATTTCACACAGTTGATGTACTAGTATAAAGGCAACTTTTGGCACCTACCCGTTTTTGATTTTCAAAAGAAAAATTTTTTCGCTCCACCCTAATACACATACACATATGATTATACATTTATCAGTCGCATAGTTTTCGAAATCAAAAAGTATAAAAAATATTGATTAATAATAAAACAAATTTATATCGAATAACATCTCAAAGTGTTAGTTACTAAGCAAAAGTATTTAATAGTAGCTTCTGTTACATGATGCATTCAACAGTAATCTTGTGTTCTTGCAGTTGAGAAGGATGGGTAATAACAGAACTTATTAGCAAAGCTGGATAAAATTATTTCTCTTTCTTTTGCAGTAAAAACAAGTATCATTTCGAACATTCTATGTTCCTGGTTTCGCAAATAGTGAATTATGTGCACACATGGCAGAAGAAAAGGAATGTCAAGCGTTGAGGTTTTGCAAAATTTGGAATTTAATGTTTCTAATGGCTTTAATAATATATTTGCATTTTCATAAAAATATAGAAAATTAATAATAAATATAAGGTAACTGGTTATTTGGATGTAAAGGAAAATTTATAAAAAAAAAAATAAAAGAATGATTGATATAAAAATGATAACGAAATAAAAAATCCCTTTCGGCATGGCCTATAGGCGGAGGTAGATTTCGAAAAGTTTTCATCTAAAAAAAAAAAAAATAAATAAATAAATAAAAATAATTAGAGATAAACCCAGTTTAACTACTTTATTCAGCCGCTTTTAAAAAATTTTTAGTTTCATTTTTCTGTAAGAACTGGTTTTATCAAAATCGTCTTAAAGGAAATTCTACTCAAATGCCCATTTTGGCAACATATTTTGAATTATATTCTTACTTTATTTAAAAAATTGACCAATATGCTCATTATATAGTTCCTAAATAACAAAAAACTGTTAATTAAATTCGTTTGACAGCAAAATTGAATTTAAAAATGTGTCATAAGTCATAAAATAACCAATTTATTATTTTAATACATCCACAATTCTTTAATCAAGATCGCTTTGAGAAATTTCATGCGAAGTGTCCACATTGACAGATTTTTTTTAATATATATATTTAGCCTTTATCAAAAATCTGACCAATACGGCACATTACACAGTTCCTAAATAACAAATAACTGTCAATTGAATGCGTTTGAGAGCAAAATTGAATTTAAAAATGAGTCATAAAATAAGCAATTTGTTATTTGAATATAACCTCAATTCTTTTATCATGATCGCTTTGGAAAATTTTTTTTGCGAAGTGCTTAATTTGACAGCTTTTAAAAAATATATATTCACCCTTTATCAAAAAATCGAGGAATACGCACATTATATAGTTCCTAAGTAACAAAAAACTGTCAATTGAATGCGTTTCAGAGAAAAATTGGATTTAAAAATGACTCATAAAATAAACAATTTGCTATTTGAATACCCACAGTTCATTAATCATGATCGCTTTGGGAAATTTTGTGCGAAGTGCCCATTTTGGCAGCCTTTTTTGAAATATATTCTGCCTTTATCAAAAAACTGGCCACTCCGTCACATTATATAGTTCCTAAATAAGAGAACCTGTAAATTGGATGCGTTTGAGAGCAAAAATGAATTTAAAAATGATTCAGAAAAAACGCAATTTGTTATACATTATCAACATTTTAATGACGATAACTTCGGGAAATCTATTCAAAATACCTTTTTTGGCAGCCTTTTTAAAAATATATTTTGCCTTTATCAAAAAATTGGCCAATACGTCGCATTATATAGTTCTTAAATAAGAGGATCTGTCATTTAGATGCGTTTAAAATCAAAAATGATTTTTAAAATGAGTCAGAGTATAAGCAGTTTGGATTTGAGGTTTTTTCTCCAACTCCTTTTTTTGTTTAAATTATTTTTGCTATAAGTATTGGTTCTATGAAAAACTTGTCAATATAAAAGTTGTAGATATTATTGTGAAGATGTAAAATAAATTTAATAAGATTTGATTGCTTAAGAATTGAGTAAGTTATGGGTTTTTTATTTTTTCTCCCCCCTTTTTCTTTTCGTTTTTAATTTTTTTCATCGATAAGAATTGGTCCTATCAAAAACTTGTAAATACAAAAGTTTTAGATAATATTGAGTACATTTTTTTAAAATTTAGTTGTATTTGATATCTTGCGAATTGACGAAGTTATGAATTTTTTTCTCCCCAAAACCAGGTTTTTTCGCCCCTTGAGCCCATTTTTAACTTTATCAAAAATCTGTCATGCATAAACTTTTGGCCCATTCTTTAGAAGTAACATAAACTTTAAACTGATTCTATATCTATTTTAATTTAGAAGTTATCGCGTTTTTTCTGTTTTCACAAAACCCCTCCTAACTTCCACCCCTTGGTCCGATTTTGCCCATTAACGAACTCGACTGAGATTTTAAGCTCCCTGATTTTATGTAAAAGTTTGAAGAAGATCTGAGCATAATTATGAAAGTTATCGTGTCTAGAAGAAAGTGATATACACCGATAGATAGATAAATAGATAGATAGATAGAGAGATAAACTTTTTTACTGATGGTAGTTTTAGGGTCTAGGAGTCATGATTCGTGTAGATACGCAAAAATTTTTCAGAAATTCCAACATGGGAGAGAATGCAATAGGTAGTATTTCATACGAAATCTACCTAAAATAGAACTTTGCCTTCCTCTCAGAGATATATAGCGATATCAAATGCTACCCCCGCCAAGTGATAACGTTATATATATATATATATATATATATATATATATATATATATATACCATATCTTCTTTTAATTTTTGTAGAAGGTGAAAGTGATTCGTTTCCAGATTAATACATTACGCAGGCTAATAAAAGACGTTGAAATTGTGGAAAAGCTTTCTTGTCATCAATTCGGTTTAGCATTAATTAATTGTTGCCTTTATTATATTTATTATTATTTTTTACTTTTTTTTAATGCTGGAGAGAGGTCTGGGAGAGAAGTGTTTTAAACCTATCAAACATTTCTAAGACTCACCGCGAAGAACTATTCTCAAGATACTGGTGGCAACCATTTATTAAGGGGGTATTAGATAACTCATCTTGTAATAAGATTTTGTCTTCGTGGTGGCTATGTCAAAAAGTAGCTTTTATTGTATTTGACACCCTATAAAAAATGATTTTTTTATTCGCACATTTAATTTAATTTAAGCCACATTGAATTTTGAAAAAATAACAGTCATAAAACAAATATTATATTATCAATCAATTAATCAATATCAATTAGTGGTATGATCTCTGAAAATATACGTTTTAGGAATTACTGCCTGTAAGATTCATCGGCTCAGAGCAACTAAGTTTCTGGGTTTTAGATATTGGTATTTTGATACAGACAATATTGTTTTATTTGATTGGAACAGTATGCGGATTTAAAAGAACTGCATTTTCTCTAAGAAAATACTGGTGTGCAAAAAAGCCTGAGACTTGGCAACTCTCAATTGTCTTATTTCTTTGTGTAAAAATAATAGCACATTCAAACAAGGAAAATACATTTACAGTTAGAATTTCTTGAACAATGATAATTAAACTTTTACAAAGACTACTTTCTACTACTCCTGAAAAAAATATATCTCATAGATAAAAAAGAATTAAATAGTAATGCGTGTACCTTAAAGTTAACCAGTTTCCTTTAAAAAGTTCAATTTAATCTTTGAAGTCATTATTGCGCCTATCGAAATGATGTTTTCTTTCAAATGGTATTCCGCAATTTACTGGATTTTTTCCAAGTAAACGATCTTACAGCGTCTTACAATTGCATTTTCTTCCCAATAAAATAAAAGTCATTTCTAATCACTATTAAGATCTTTCACACAGAAAATATTTTTATTTCTTTAACACTTTTACTCGTTTTAAATTCAAGTAAATTTTGTTCGGATGAATATCACTGAGATGTATTAATATTTTTAAAGATAAAAGATCTTTTCTAAAAATAACCTTAAAATCAAACTTTCCTTTTAAAAGACAAGTTGTTTAATAAAATATGGAAAATATAAAAATTGTCTGATATTCTTTATCTCTGAGTAATGAGATCCCGAAGGTTTATGTATTCATTAAATAAAAACATATCTTTATGCATTACACATTCAGTTCAGATTTGTAAAGCGAACCATGTTAACTTATTCGAAATCAAAGAGACAAAATATTATTCCAAGTTCAACCTTTAACCGGTTGCGTTATTTGCCCGTATTTCATATGAATAACGAGTTTTTGCCTGTATTATGATTTGCCCGTACTTCGTAGAGGGAAATTATTTCAAAGCATGATTTATTAACCTCAAGAGTAAGTTTTTATTGTAAATTTTGCATTATTTAATACGAGCATTTTACTGATCCAATCAGGCAAAAAATTCTGTTTTAAAATATCGAACTCTTAAGAAACTATCTTGATGTACGATTTTCATTACATGGTCAATAGGGTGGATCGAATTTTTTTTTTTTTTTTTTCACAGTGTCAAAACCTACCTATGCGGAAAAGATGTTCTCTTAGAGATTAAGGGAAAAATAATTAAAAAAATTAATTTTAAATTTTACTACTGCCGAAATGAGGTTGAATTTCGAAAAAAAGTGAAAAAAAACCTAATTTTGGCTACATGATTTTTGATTCAAAATAATAGTTAAAAAAATTATGCAAAACCTACCTATGCGTAAAAGATGTTATATTATATGCTGAGTATAAGAAAAATAATTAAAAAAATTAACTTCAAAATTTAAAGCTGCAGCAATGTAGCTCAAATGTATGTATTTAAACGTTTTTACAGTAAAAAATCATTTTTTTCTGTAAAATAAAATATGAATTTTAAAATTTTTAACATTTATTGCAATGAAGGGATATTTGATTGATTACAAGATAAAAATTTTAGTTTCTTATTTAACAGCTTCATTAGTATTAAATCAAGAAAAATCGTCAACATTGCAATTGGCGATAATGACGTTCGGTATTGAAAATCGACATGAGATTTTGTAATTCAATTTGATTTTTATAAAACCGTCTCTTATATACTATGGTCCATTCACAGCAGAAATACTTCCGTGACTATTTTGATTATTAGTTTTGTAGAATGAGCGTTGCGTGAATAGGTATTATTGATAGTATATGTTATTGCCACTGGAATGATTGCTGTATTTACCTATTGCTTCTGAAATCATGTCGTTACCATATCCGTCAGTTAGTAGAGGTTCGACACATTTTCCTATTTAATTAAATCTATGTAATCCCTCGCAAAGGGTCAAAATCTGGTAAATGGAAAATATAGATATTTTTTAATGTAATGATTAGGATTACAGCAGACCGTTTGATTTAACTCGCGCGCTTTTAGAATTCATATACTGACATAAATGAAAATACAAAAAGCTTCTAACATGCTGCGAATAATCTTTCTATTTCACCAGTGAAACATTTGTGCGCAGCCGCGGTTCCATCCACGCTGCAAAAAATGACATAGTGGAACCTAATTGGTGTGTAACTAGCACAAAAACCATTGTAGTGGACGCTTGAAGATCAGTTCCATATTTCGAATAACACATTCTTTAACATCTATATTAACAGATGTTCCGTCACAACCGATCGCAACCAACTTTGTTACATGTATATTATTGTTAACACATGACAAAAATAAGTACGTCGTGTTTTCAAATTGCTTGGTATTCTCCCAGAATTTACATATATGCGGCCGATGTATTCAGAAACAATTTCTCTTTTAAAGCTCAAGTCTGCTTCTATTATGATTTTTCTTCTGTTGTTTTCTAGTGATGTAGTCTGTCTTTACACCCATCAAAGTTTGGCCATGACCATGAAAAAAAAACCATGAAAACAAAATGGCCATGATCATAATCTTTTACAAATGACTAAAGAGAATGACTAAAACGATGGAGTGGTCTTTGGTTTGTTTTGTCATGCCGGTTTTTTTCAGTCAATATCATTCGATTCATAGTTTTGTGAGATAATGCCCACATATAATGCTCACATCTTGAAGTGCACCAGAACGATGGCAGCACCTGCTTAGTCGGAAATACCCAAAATGTCCAATATTCTGGCTGATGCCAATCTTCGTCACCACAGGTGATGTGACACCTAGATCGGCAGCATTTTTGCTTTTCAATGATAGCTGATGATGCAGAAAAGTGAGTTTGCTCTCAATACGTCGGTTTAGTTTACACTCAATATTCATATTCATATTCAAATCTATTGAACTGAAAAAAATAGGCAGTATTTTCAGAAATGGTCCAAAAGACTGTAGTAGCTTTTAATATCTTATTTTGTTTTACTAGAATTAAGAAGAGCGCAATATTTGTCGTGAAACAGTTTAATTTTTCTTAAAATGCTTGTGTGGTAAATTATTGAGATTGAATCTCATTTATAGGTCACTTGTAACTTATTAGCATCTCCTTCTCACTGGCAGGAAATAAATGGATGTTGATCGATTCCTTTCTTCGGTTATCTTTTAAATACCAATATATAAGTTTTATAACTTTTTGTAATAGGGAGCATATTTACTGGCAAATCAAAGCCATAGCCAAATAGGGTGTAATTCACATCTCTCTCTCTCTCTCTCTCTTTTTATTTTTATTTATTTTTTTTAACAACACCATGGTACAGTAATATTCAAGGTATACTAAGCTACACAATACACAAGCAGACAAATCCTAACTGAAAAAACTGGAACTGCCAGTTTTTCAAAACTTTAAATCACTTGCAGCAGTATTAAATTTCGAAATTAGCTTTTTTATTTATTTTTATTTTTTTACTTAATATCCATGCAATATAATATTTCTTACGCAAAGGTAGGTTTTGATTGATATTAAAATGATTATTTTGCGTCAAAAACAAATCTAACCAAAATTAGATCTAATTCCATTTTTTCAATATTTTATCGAATTTTCAACTTTTTGTGGCAGTATTAAATTTTGAATTTATTACCTATTATTGTTTTTTACTTAACCGCCATAGGATATAACATCTTTTCCGCATTGTTGGATTTTAAAAATTATTAAAATAATTAGTTTTTGACAAAAATGTCCAAACCAAAATTCGGTCTTTTTTAAAAAATTTTTGAAAATTCAACCCTTTTGTGGCAGCATTAATTTTTTAAATTAATTTTTTTTATTATTTTTCCCTTAATCTCCATACAATAGAACATTTTTTCCGCATAGGTAGATATTGATGAATCGTAATTTTTTTTTCGCCGTAGACAATCGATCCACCCTAATGGTCAGCCAGCAGATGACAACACTCTGCAGCGATAACATCAAGCGATTCACCTTCAATAAAGCACAGAGAATAGCTTTCCAAACTTTCCGAAACCAAATGTTTTTGATGACTTAGCTTCTTTTTTTTTTTAGTCATTCTTTTTTTTTTCTTTTCAGAAGATTGTTCCAGTGAAATGTAACGTATGTGGTGAATGCAAATTTCTCGGCATCATTTCCAAGAATTAAAATAATTGTAAACCGATATTATTCAATCATATTATATTTACGTGTGGTGTTATAAATAACTAATCAAGAACGGACCATTTAAGAAACTGATTTGCAGAAGATTGTTGATTAATTTAAACCAACACACAGTGTACTGTAGTTTCATGCTAATCATCTTGTTATTTTCCTGGAGAGGAATGGCGTCGACGATTCAGTAGTGGTGAATATGCGCGTTACAACCAAGAGCATAAAATGAGGCAAGCACCTTATTTTATTTATTCATTTTATTCAAAAGAAAGAATTAAAATTATTTTCATGGGGCGAAACAACATATGTTAACATTTTTTTAACACACTCGCTGCCGCTACATGAAGATGTGATGATAGTTAATGCCGCACTGTAGAAGTGGGTTTTTCCCATAGGCCGATTTACTTTTTATAACAAAGAATCAGTGAAAGATTTTCCCGCGCCAGCGAGTGATTGGCTATTGGACGTCACTCCCACATCACGCGCTGGCGTGTTAGTCGCCCCTTAACGTTGACGCCATATCACGCGCTTTCGCGTGAGCGGCAGCGTACGTGTTAAGAGATTATGATAAACTGAAGACGCTATAGCCTCATTAATAGATGAATTTTTATGGAAATATTTTGAATATGAATAAATATATATATAATATGTATGTACATCACATGCACATATGAAATATATTATATAAAAATAACAAAGATAATAATGAAAATATGAAATTACACGGTTTTTAAATTGTTGAAAGAAATAATTCTTAAGAACAATCGGAACTGCATCACAGTGTGTAACATATATAATCTCTCATTTTATTTAATTAGTGTAATAAAAAAATTGAAAATCACAAGTCGCAGTTGAATTAGATTTGTGGTTACGATAAACTATAAAATAAACAAAACAGTCATAAAATAATAATCGATCTAAATAAGATAGCACTCAATAATAATAAATATGGCTGCTGGTAAAGAAATAGCATTAATCGAAAAATTACATAATCAGAACTATAGTAACAGGGCTTTCAAATTTGAAAATTTATTGTTAAGGGAGGATTTGTTCACCTTAGTCACATCCGACCCTCCAACCCAGGTACCGCTGAATGGTTTAAAAACAATGCAAAACCTAAAGCTAACCTGTGTATAGATGACAGACAAATTATACACGTCAAACACCTCAAAACCGCAAAAGCCGTCTGGGCCGCACTAAAGAAAGTACACCAACTTGCCAATTTATCAAGCAATTTATTTTTATTATATAACTTATATTCGCAAAATTTAAATGAAGGCGGCGACAAGATAGGGCATATAAATAATATACTGTCATTATGAGATAAGTTCACTGCTATCGGTGAAGACATAGCTGATTCGTACATATGCGCACTACTTATATTCTCGCTCCCACACTCCTATGACCCCTCGTGACAACACTCGAAGCTCGTGACGAGGAAGGTCCGAACCTGGAGTTCGTTAAAAACAAATTAATAGACGAACATAAACATGGTTGTGAAAATCGCGAAGCAAGTTCAGGCTCGCATGACTCAGCGTATAAAGCGGTAAATAAAAACACTAAAAGTGAGAAATTTTGCAGTTACTGCAAACGCCTTAATCATTAGGTTTCAGAATGTTTCCATTTAAAAAATAAGAATACAAACAATTTTCAGAGAAATGAATGGAACAGAAACAAGTTTCATAACAGTAACGCTAACGGTTTGAAGAATAACTCCACAAATCATAAGAACGGTCAGTTAACACAAAGAACACTTCCAATTTTTGTTTCAAAAATAAAGCCGATACCGTAGAAAAACCGGGTGACTCACTTTCCGCCACCGGTTCCGAAAATACTACAGAATATGAAATGCCCCTTATAAAGGAAGCGCAGACGATTAATATGAATAAATTCATCATTGATTCGGGATGTAGACTTCACGTTGGGTTTGCAGGGGAGAAATTTACAAATTTCAAACCCGGAGATTACGGAAGCATAGTGATAGCCGATGGGACGAGATTGAATTCACACGGAATAGGAGACATAACAATAAACAGCAATTCGCCTCATAAGGTTACATTGAGGGACGTTTTATATTGTCCGGGACTACAGAGTAACATGCTGTCTGTAAAAAAAGCTACCGAAAATGATTTTAAGGCTATTTTTGAGAAAAATAACTGCAGTTTCATTAAAGATAACGAAACAGTTCTGACGGCAGAATTAAATAACAACTTGTTCGAAATTGAACCGAAGGACGAATACGGGTACACCGCTCGAAGACAGACGCCTTACAATAATCCAGACTGCATAACCATTTGGCACAGACGACTCGGGCATAAAAACTTCGAATCAATCAAATCTCTAGTGAACCAAAACCTCGCGGAAACCATAAAACCTAGCAATTGTAAACATAATACCACATGCGAAAAATGCATTGACGGAAAGTTAACGACACTCCCTATCCTAAAGAAGCTGCAAATATATCAAAAGAAATTTTGTCGTTAATCCACAGCGATATTTGTGGCCCAATGAGCACCGAAACTTTTACAGGAAAAAGTATTCCGCATCCAGTGCCGCACAAGAGCTAGAATGGGTGTTTGAGGTACTTAATGACTTAAACTTACACCAAAACCCACTTATCATCATGTACGAAGGTAATAATCCGTGCTTCAGATAAACATCAGGGAAGTTGCAAACACATCGCCTTGAAATTTCACCATTTTCGAGAATTTAAACAAAAGAAAACTTTGACTTTGCAATATTGTGCTTCAACAGACATGGTGGCAGACGCGCTTACGAAGCTTCTGCCAAACCTCAGTTTGAAAAAATGAGATCGCAACTGCAGCTGATATCCTCGCACTTTGAAAATCGTAAGTGGGGGTGTCGAACTCTTAAGAAACTATCTTCATATACGATTTTCACTCTATGGTCAGCCAGCAAATGACAGCACTCTGCAGCGACAACATCAAGAGATTCCCCTTCAATGAAGCACAGAGAATAGCTGTACAAACTTTGCGAAACCAAATGTTTTTACTACTTAGCATCTTTAGTTTTTTTAGTCATTCTTTTTTTTTCTTTTCAGTAGATTGTTCCAGTGAAGTTTAACGTATGGGGTGAATGCAAACTTCTCGGCATCATTCCCAAGAATTAAAATAATTGTAAACCAATATTATTCAAGCATTTTGTATTTACGTATGGTGTTATAAATAACTAATCAAGAACGGATCATTAAAAAAACTGATTTGCAGAAGATTGTTGATTAATTTAAACCAACACACAGTGTGCTGTAGTTTCATGCTAACCACCTTGTTATTTTCCAGGAGAGGCATGGCGTCGACGATTGATTAGTTGTGAGCATGCGCGTTACAACCGGGAGTACAAAATAAGATAAGCTCCCTATTTTATTTATTTATTTTATTCAAAAGTAAGAATTAACGTTATTTTCATATGGCGAAACAACTTATGTTAACATTTTTTTAACATAAAAAAACTTCTGATAAAAGTCCAAAAAATCTGTAAAAGACGCTGAAAAATCATTATTTGAAAGTAAAAAAATATTGGTAAAATAATTTTTTAATTTCACTTTGTAAAATTTACAAAATATCTAAAAAGAGAAAGTACGTTTACACTTATAATTCCGAATTTTTACGATGGAAACTTTTGAAGAATTCAAAATTAACTTGTGAAGATGTTTGAAAAACAAGTATATACCTAGCATGTATGTCCTATACGTTTTCTTTCAAACAGTAATGTCTGAAAAGTTTATTGCAATAATCAAAATATTTTTTTTTCGAATGATAGCCCGAGGATTTACTGAATGTTCTCCGAGTAAATGGTCACACAACTTCTTTTTTTTTCCATTTTCTTTTTGAAAAAATGAAGATAATTCAAATCAATTGGTAGAACATTCACAAAGAATTTATTTTATTTCTTTCAGAATATTGCATTTTCTCAAATAAAATTAATATATTTTTGGGCGGATATCATCATGCGTATAAAAACAATCATAAAAATTTCCCTGTATGACATTTCTGTATTTAGATAAAAACATTTGAACGCAATATATTTATACTCATCGAAGGAAATGTCATTCGAAAAAGTAATATTATAAAGGTGCCTATAGATTGTTAATTTAGTTTTAAAATTTTTTTATAAAATTAGTAGAGAAACGTAACCAAAGTCTATCGAAGAATTAACAGTTTTTAGCAGAGATAGCAACATGCATTCACAAACGAACAAATGCGAGTATTACTCATGCTCACAGAGAGTTTCAAACTACAAATGTATGAATTATTAACTCCTTTGGACGAGCAACTGGTATACGTGCCACTTAAGAGTCTCAGAATTTTTCACAATTCACACCAGTTATTTTTTATTGTAAAATTCACCTTATTTAATGGGAGTATTTTTGTGATTCAATTACTGAAATTTTTTTGTTTTGAAATACCGGTGGTTAAAGATTAATAATTAAGCAATGTGTTTTTGTCGCGAAGGAGTTAAATATAATATTGAAAAAAACGTTTCAAAAGAATAAAACTTTGTAAAAAAAATCTATGCACTTAGGGATGAGTATAGGTGTATATACTAGAAAAGTACGAATGCGTATATTATAAAAATTCAAAGAGATATCAAACAAAAATTATATAAAATGTTTTTATTATGTAGAACTCTTCTTTTTTATCTTATCGTGTTCTATTTATAATTATCTTACATCGGTACTGAGAATAAAAGTAGTGAGTTTAGAAATTTCATTTGGCGTTTCATAAAATTAAATTCAGCATAATAATAATCTTTTCTTTTTACAGAGTATTTAACACAAAACCATTGTTGAAAATTTAAAATTGACATTATGCTAAGCGCGATTCGAAAGGCGTTCGCGAAGTTGCAACGCCACTTGGTCCGTGTTACGTTTTTCAGATCGGTTTTTAATTAAGTTTTTAATTCGGTTTTTAATTAAGACAAGGGAGGGTACTAAGACACCTACTCAATGCAATCTAGTCACGAATCCTGTAGTATTTATCTGAATAACTCGATTTAATTTAATCTGTTTTCGAAAATTTGATGTTTATTGTTTTTATACTGTTACAATTGCATTACACAAATATAATAAGAAATAGATAGGTATCACAATCGATTTCCAACTATGGATTCCATATATCTTCAAAAACTTTATTGTGCCAATCAAAATAATTTTTTTCTTTCAAAGAATAACTGGTGAATCTACTAAATATTCACCGACTCTCTTATATTTCTATGTGCTTTTTGAACAAATTAAAATCAATTCTAATCATTTTTAAGAACTTACCGAAAAAATAATTTTATCTCTTTCTAAATCTCTTTCTAAAACTATTTGAATTAAATATATCTATTTGATAGGGGATCATTGACACTACTTAACATTTTCGCCTTCAACAATGTGGAATATATCACATTATGACTTTTCTTGTATTAACTTGAAAGATATTTTACAAACATTTTTGTTTCTTTTGAAGAAAAATATCATTCTAAAAATAACACATAGAATCCGAATTATTTGCATCTAAATCGAAGCATAGGATATACCGAACGATTTCAATTTCTCTTCAACTCACATGAAAAAGAAGTAGTTGATAGAGGTGAACATAGCCAAATCGATTCTATTCGAGAGGTCAAAAGTAATCACTGAAATCTATATTCTGCTTTCGAAATTCTTCGTGTTATTTCAAATGATAACCTTGGATATAATGTGCATTATTTAATTCTTACATAGTTCTTTTACTTCTATTTCTATCGATAACAAAGACAATCAATAATAATGAATATTAACCCTTTGCGGCTCAACAACTCCGATTTGAAAAATATTGGCTCAGATGTTGGAATACATATTTTTAAACATGTAAAAATTAATTAAAAAATTAGAGTGCAAAACTAAAATAATTATTGACTAAAATGCCCTTTTTCACATCTACAGTCAGCATGGCTTACGTCTCATAAATGTTGTTCATTTTCCAATACAAATCTTGAAGGTAAATATACAAAATTACCTTTAAAAAATCCACTTTCAGACATTACCAGCTTTTTTATTTGACAAAATGTAATAACTTAATTTACGCAATATCGACCTGAAACTTCTCAATTGATGAACAAAACTTTGGTATGAAAAATAAACTCAATATTATCGTCTGTTGAAATCCCAATGATCAGTTTGTATTAACTGGCATATTAAGAAATAGGAACAACAATTAAAAATCGTGTTTTAAAACTTAGTGAATAAATACTATTGACATTTGAATATGTCGCAGGTCTGCAAAATGCTGATACAATGTGTTAAGGAAATTCACAAAGAAAACATCTTATATGTTTTTAAAATTTACAGAGTAAATATATATACTTTGCTCGTATGGATGTCAAAATAATTTTCAAAAATTAATAATAACGAAAGCGATACTTAATATGTAATCTTGTCTTAAAATAAAACTCCTGCAATTTAATGTACGAAGTTATTTTCTGAAATGGCAACATTTTGTTTTTCACACAGAAGCTGTTAGTTCGTGTGTTTATTTTCGCGTAAATATTTTGATGGGCTGTGAGCCAAAAAGGTTTAATTAAAGTTTAATAAAGTTTATTTTTTAAATGTTCAAGTAGTTTGTGAATGTATATTAATTTAACCGCTTACTGGTTTATTCCGTATTTCATACGGCCAGCGCAATTTCGTCCAACATGACTTGTCAATTATATGTACGGGCGTCACATTTTGTAGGCTGTCATGTTTGCTTATTCCGTATATTTCACTCTACTTGAGAATTTTGTTCTTAAAAAGTTCATTTTTGGTCATAAATTTATATTTGTATCTATAAATTTTTTTACATCTGTAATTATTTCAAAATCGCATAAAAATATGTTTTTTACAAATAAATTAATAAATAAATATTGTTTAATTTCTTTTTTTCGAAATATTTAAAAGGTAAGTAGTTTACCTTCTCACTGCCATGTCCTCATACAGTGGCGGTCAAAATTTCCGGCCAGTTAGTTTCTCTGATTTATTTACCAGCAGGTTTCAGCTAAGAAGAAGCACAATTGCTACAAAAGTTAGGAATATGTGAATGACCTCTGACGACGTGATCATTTTAATTGGATACAGGAAAAGCGACATGTAAAGGGGTGGAATTTGAAGTTCGCGTGTGCAAAAGTTTCAGACCACCTATCATTTCTTTGTTTTTTTCTGTCGGTAAAGTGTTTTTTGGTTGTGTTTGTGAATGAATCAATGTGAATAACATAGTTCGAATTCAAAATTGAAAAGTTCAACAATTATTGTTCGTAAATGAGTGTCAGTTTGTCGTCAAATTGGGCCAAACAGGGCCAAACTTCTCGAGATATTGTGGAAAAGATTTCGATCGGTAAATCGACTGTGAATGATATTTAAAAATTGTATAAAGATGGCCATGGCCTTCAAGACTTTTAGAGGTCCAGGAGACCCCGGAAAAGGATTATTTTTGTAGACAGAATTATCAGGAGAAAATCAATTGATGACCCGCATAAAAATTTCGTTGCAATATCCCGCGATTTATTGAATGAATGAAAATATTGCTGAAATAAGTTGATTCACCGTGTCAAAATCCTGACGTGATTGCAGAACCTTATGGAAGAGTCAGTGTTAAAAAAATTATCATGGGTAAAAAAATCAAAGCACCCGACTGGCGTTTTCCAAAAAACAAAAAGTCTGGTCAAATGAAAACTGGACCAAAGTACTATTTTTTCATCAATCGAATTTAAAACTTTTTTTAACATGATGGCAGACACTACGTCCGATAATCGAATAACAAAAGATATGGTTTGACCTACGTTATTCCTACAATGAAGCATGACGAAGGACACGTGCTGTGGGAGTATTTTCTTCAAAAAGTGTAGGTCCGTTATTTAAAATCTACGGCAAGATGAATGATACAATGTATAAGGATATCTTGCAAGATTATTTTCTGCCTTATTAGAGGAAAATTTCTGGCCGCAACTATTTATTTTAACATGATAACGATTTAAAGATTGTTTGCAATCTTTGACAAGCAGTTACTTTCGCCCAAACAATTTCGCTTATGAAATGGCCAGTCCAAGCGACCGACATGAATACAATAAAAAATCATTGGAATAAAGTTGGCAAACGTGTGTAGAGCTATAAATATTTCAACTCAGCCGAAATTTCCAAAAAATTGCAAGAAAAAGGGGAAAAAACTATCATAGGCGATCTTTAACCGCTGATTGTATGAATACCACGATGCCGTGCCACAGTACTTATTATTAAAGTTATTCTGATAAAATATTAATTGTAAATGTTGTTGATCACGGTAATTTTCTACTACAATGCAATTTTTTTTCCAAACTTACGAAAGTGGCCGGAAACTTTTGAGAACATGCGTTTTCTTCTGTACTTAATTTTGGCTATTAAATGTATTGATATTCATTTGTTATTCCATAAATAAGTACCTAGCTATTATAGTCCAGGCATTAAGTACTCAAAAAGACAAATAAATACAAGTTTTGGTGTAGTTTTGATTTTTAGTTCTCTTTATGTTTTTTGGGTCACTAAACACGAATAGGGCATTATCCAACAAAATTTCTCCCCGGAAACACGTTTTTTTGGCAAATAAACGTGCAAAAAAACGTGATATTGTAGATATTGTGTGTATATTTTTTTTTTCGTTTTTTCTAAATAACTTCAAAATTATGCCTTTTACATAAAAGTCATCAGTACATAAATTAAAGAGCATAAAATTTCCTACATTTTATGTACTAAAAATTTTTTCTCTGATCAATAGTCTAGCCGAGAGAGAGCCGCAAAAATGAGTGTGAAAAGCAAAAAATTCTGAAAAACGTGAATGGCAGCACCGTACGTTGATGAAACATGAAAAGCAACCATTTTACGCAAATTTTTCCCCTTAATAATACTAAATATATTACTATTGACTATATTTTATTAATCTGATGTTCATTGTTTCTTTCATAACTAAAAAATAAATAAAAATGAGCATATCTGGGATCAAAATCTTCATTTGCTATTATAAAATAATAATAGTAATAATTTCTTAATTTGACTTTTAAATAATGTAAATAAAATAACTAAAACCGGCTTTAACATATAAAAGCTGACACGGGTTCCAGTTATTAAAGTTCTCGAAGTTCAAAATGTGGGTGTGAAAATATAAAAAAATCCGGAAAATAGGAATTATTGCACTGTACATAGATTTAACATGAAAACTGACAATTTTTCGCAAAGATTGACTTATTAATTTGATGAAATTATTCTGAAGATATTATGATCGACTATATTTTACAATGAAGTTGCTAACAATAAAAAAAATGATTCATTATGAATTATTATTTAATTATAAATAATTATGTACATTAGTAAGTACATTTACTTAAAAAACAAAGTACTATTTCCGCTTTCTTTTATTTGAGGGTCCCTGCTTTTCACCGACATCTACAAAATAGAAAATAGACAAATGGAATTAGTGTGTGTTTTTATAACTATCAATATTATAAATATATTTTTTTAAATAGTAAATATTTGATACCTTGCGGCATGACTATTTCTCCTTCCATTGGGTCCTCTGATTCATTGTGTGGGCAATCCATTTCCAAATCGGCTTCAAAGTCTAGCTCATTCTCTTCGTCTTGACATACAACTGCGATGTTGTTGCAACTTCCCGAAGCAAATCTTCTATCTGATATCTTCGCAAATAATTTTTGCTTTCTGCTTCAACCACTCGCAGCCTCTCATCCCGATCAGATTTATATGTTTGCTGATACCATGCATTAGTCAGTATCTTCACTCCTATATTCTTGAAACACACAATGGACTTTTTTTCTGATTCTTTGTGATCAGTATTCGTCTCTATATCTCTCAATGAAGTTAAGCTTTATAGTTCTGATATCAGGTTGATAACTCACACTCAGGTTGATAATTGACACTCGTCATCATGATTTTCAAGGTAATCTTATGTACTT
This sequence comes from Maratus speculifer, assembly GCA_964019185.1. Taxonomy (NCBI): domain Eukaryota; kingdom Metazoa; phylum Arthropoda; class Arachnida; order Araneae; family Salticidae; genus Maratus; species Maratus speculifer. The sequence goes on from OZ025289.1 coordinate 156,129,555, forward strand.
TGCATTGCTCTGTCGATTGCCTTGGCAAATTGACCGCGTTTCGTCTGTTCTTGGACCTTCGACCTCCCATAAATATATTTGAAACATTTGATGTGGTATTGAGCATCTGCTGCGATGAAATCATTCACTGGTTCGATGCGCTGAATTATAGCCTGCCCATAATCATCATTACTAGCTCTTCCTGCTTTCAGAATTGTACTCTTGAATCCCATGTGTCGCACACTGTATACAGTATTGCGTTCGCTTGGTGGATTTTTCGCTTGTATTGCAATGAACTCTTCCGAAATGCACAGTCCACATATAAAACTGAAATTAAACTGCGGAGTTGATGATGTTAAAATTTGAGATGTGCTAGCACTTTCTTCCTCAAGCTTCTTCACAATCAGCAGTAATCTTCCGTTCTTTATTTATGCTTTACGAATACTTTTCTACAAAATAATAATAGAAAATGATAGAAATTTCTACACTTAATATGATGAACATCTACTGAGGATTTCCCCTTTAGTAAAACTGCCTTTCCATCCTTTCTTTCTGTACTTGCCTTGATTAACGCTGCAATACCTCGACTAACTTTCACTGACGGCTCCTCTTCTAAAGGAGAGTCAAAAATAAAACACAGCGACATCGCGCAAAATCATTTTAGGTGTTCACTATATTCACGAAGACACAAACAGTGAATTACTAAATTATAAGTAAGCAGTTGCATATGGAAACTGAGAGGAATGTGTCCTCCTGATAAGCTAGTGATCTATGCGACGCATATTTCTACCAGAGAGACTAATGGGGAAGGGGGTATAGTATTCCACTGAACGTGGACATGGGATGAAGGGGTGGGCGCTTGACTAACGTTATTTCACACTTGCACCCCTTCAATCAAAGGGAGATGGGATAAGTTAAAGCCTGTTTTAGCTATTTTATTTACATTATTTAAATGTGAATTTAAGAAATTATTACTATTATATTATTTTGTAATAGCAAATGAAGATTTTGATCCCAGATATGCTCATTTTTATTTATTTTTTAGTTATGAAAGAAGCAATGACCATCAGATTAATAAAATATAGTCAATAATAATATATTTAGTATTATTAAGTGAGGAAAATTTGCGTAAAATGGTTGTTTTCCATGTTTCATCGACGTACGGTGCTGTAATTCACGTTTTTCAAAATATTTTGATTTTCACACCCATTTTTGCGGCTCTCTCACGGCTAAACCATTGGTGTTAAATAACCAATGGTCATTTAAAACCATTGTTAAAGACCAATGGTTTCTTTGAACCATTGGGTTAATGGTTCAAAGAAACCAGACCCCCTGGTTTCTTTGAACCATTGGGTTCAAAGAACCGGATCAATGGGTTCTTTGAACTCATTGATCAAAGAAAAAAGTTTTAGTACATAAAATGTAGAAAATTTTGTGCTCTTTAATTTATGTGTTGATGACTTTTATGTAAAATGTATAATTTTGAAGTTATTCAGAAAAAACGAAAAAAATCCACGTTTTTTGCCAAAAAACGTGTTTTCGGGTGAAATTTTGTTGGATAATGCCAGATTCGTGTTCAGCGACCCAAAAAACATAAAGGGAACCAAAAATCTAAACTACACCAAAACTTGCATTTATTTTTTACCAAATGCCTGGACTATTTTGTCAATAAAATGTATAAATATAATTTTGAAATTTCTCTTCATATGGGTATGCTTACAAATTAACTGAAAAATTTTTGCTGGCCGGAAACTTTTGACCGCCACTGTATATCTGTTCACTAAGCTGTAGGTTTCACTGCAATATAAACAGTATTTAAATTAATATACATTCTACAGCTATAATCCAGTTTTTAGAAATTAAGTTGTGATTAATACTCTCAAGGCTTTTATGTTTATCTGTGATAAAAAAATTAAATCATGTTGAAAAAAACCCATCTTTTAAATGCATTCTTAAGCATTAAAAATATATGAAACAGAAAAAAAACATTACAATTGTGTCCTTTTCCTCGGCGGTCAAGGGGTTATTATTTTATTATTCCACACAGGGTGAAACATTCATTTTATGTTTTCGTAGACTGATGGATGGAACTTATCAGAAAAAACTTGGGCTTCAAGTATCTTTTAGATAAAAACCATGCTAAAAGGTTTATTCTATGCTAAACAATGTATTCTTGTTTATGTATGCAATTAAGCATACAAAATGTGAATGTCAGAAGAATGATTCGTGAAACAATTTCTTAAAGCCAGGTTTTATTTCCTTCTATAAATTTATCATACTTTTTCTACTGATCTTCTTCTAAAATCACCCTCTAAATATTTAGACCGTGAACTGCGATTTTTATACTAAAGAAAGTATTTTTTACTGTAGTAATACTCCCCAATAATACATTTTAATCTTATTATGTATTGCATGAAAAGATTGAAAATCCATCCCGTTAAATTCAAATAATAATTGCATTTATTTATTCTATACTTTAATTAAATAGAAAATTTGCACTTTATCCTTTGTTCAAAACACGCAACAATGCTAATAAGGTTTTCAACTGGAGAAAGGTAAATTAAATACAAATATTATTTTAAATTCAAAAGCTCCTTAATTATTTTGTTTAAACAAAGGATAGCTTTATAATTAAACAAAGAAAATTCATTAAAATACATATCAGCATATCATTTAGGATAAATAAATAATGATTATAATACTTGTTTTCTATTTGAATAATTAATTTAAATCAGTAAATCAGTTAATAATTTTTTTTTAACAAGTATTGATTCAAAATCATGGGTTCTAAAAACTTTTTACTTATTTATTTATTTTAATTTTTGTATTTTAAAATCATCAAATTATGCTAAATAAATAATTATTCACAAATACAATTTCGGGAAGTATGGAGAAATCAATAGTCCTCCTCCTAGACTCAAATACAAACATTATGATTAAATAAACACGTTGAGAGGGTATTGTAATCCAGTTGCATAAATTTTGGGCATTATATCGAACTAGATTAAATAAATATATAAATATATATATTTTACCATTCATTACTAAAATTATTTCAGTAAATACTCGCGGAATTTCTTGTAACTGATGTGTGTTAGTGTTGGTTACCATGGTACGTTTAATACTAAAATGCAGTGTGTAGCATTAATACTTTATTTACATGGGTACTCAGAAGTTTACCGTTGCATACTAGCCAAAGCAAAAAAAATCGTTTTCAGTGTCAACTACGTTATTTTATTTCAATTGTATTTAAAATGGTAAAAATCACTGAAGTTCATTGCAACATGCTGCTATGAAAAAGGATGTTTGTTTGTAGCATTTATCGTTCATTTACAGGGACACCTAAAAAAATTGGGTTACAATACAGCTTTAATTCAATAGCTACTGGATATGCGTTTTAAATTTCGGTATGAGGTTTTATTTTGACTATTTTTTGGACGCTGCTCATTTTGCATAAATTTTATGGATCATGCATAGGACTGGAGAAAAAATAATTTTCGTACTTTTTTTTCTTATTAGAGAAAATGGCTGAAAGGAAATTTTCAACTGAGGTTTGTATTACTTAACTCAACTATTTTTTAACATATATTTAGTTTACAGTTTATATTATATATCGATATAAAAATATTAATCATATACAGGGCTTCAAAAAAGATTATAGACAATTTTTCGACTGTAAATGAAACTTGCTGAAATTGAATTTTCAACAATCTTGCCCAAATACTTTGAATTAGACATCATATTTAAATTTATTAAACGACGAAGTTCTGTTACATTATTTCGAATGTCTTCGATAGCATTTCATAATCTATGCCAGACGCATGATTTTTGTTTCTTGTTTGCATCTTAAATGTTGAAGAAATCACCACAGGCATATTCAGTCTATTTTATTGCCGTTTCGAGTTACTAATTAAAGGTGTTGGCATCCAGCCAACACTTGTCATAGCAGGATACGCTTCATAACTTTTCAAAATTAGCGTTGGTTTTGTGCCTAAAACAAACTGCAAGATTTTTTTCAATATGCCACTTAATCATAATCTACATTTTGAACGCGTTTGCTTCATTACTTTTGATAGGTTTATCCAAAAGATATTCGATCTTTTCCATTTTGTAGACAATCCCCTATGGAATATTGGGGGAAATTTTTTTACGGAAATATATGACCAGTGCAAATATGTTTACTAACTAAGAGTTTCAGGAAAATTCTTCATGTATTTTTCTTGGTATTTAACAATATATCTAAAATCGCACGTGACCGGTCACCTTTGGAATACAGTAAAACCTCCAAATAAGGGACACCTATGGGCAGTGGCACAGCCAGAAATGTGGTTTTGGGGTTAAAACCCCTCCCAGAGCCAAGAAAGATCGCTATAATTGCCGTTTAATGAATCAAAACCAAACTTAATGTAACGTTTTAGCGTATTTCGGAATCCGCCACTTTATTGAATCAGATTTCATTTAATATTGAGTTCAAATACTATTTAATATTGAATTTAATTGATTCAATTAAATGGCAAAATTTCTACTTAAAACTGTGAAAGTGCATATTATATGGGTTAGTTAGTTAAAAATTTGTTATTTGAACTAAATCATTTTTCTCAGATGTATTATGCTAAAAGAATGATGAATTCCTGCCACACAGATGCTCTTTGAGTTTAGGTATTGTACTGTGAATATTCTAATTAGAATTGATTCTGTTAACCGGTGATTTAAATAACTGGCAGACACGTTTATCAGAAACTCAAAACCCTCCCTAGAACCGAATTCTGGCTGCGACACTGCCTATAGGACCGGAAATTTTGTCCCTTAACCCTTTGAGGGGCGGTGGTATATATTTTATACCACCTAATTCAAACGAGATTCTCACCAGAAACTTTTAACGAAATTTTATAATTTTAACTTTGGCGGCAAAATGTTGAAAAATTGCCTTTTCTTATTTTAAAATAAAATCATTCGATTTTTCCGGTGAGAATTCAATATTATAGAGACATTACTGCTTGCCCCTCAAAGGGTTAAATATTACTGCATAATACTGCGATGTACTGATTTCTCCAAGAATGGATTTTTTCACCATGAGTGCTTTTTTTGTTGTAATTTTATTTGTAAGTTTAACTTAAGTAAATTTCTATGTCACATTTAAAAGGTAGCCGTTAAGCGATCATTTCCTCCAAATATGTTGTTTCTATATTCATTCATTTTCAAATTAGACACATAAAACTGAGTGTACTTTAACTTTTGGAGGCCAGTGTAGATAGAATCTTAACTACATTATTTAGAAAATTAAACGTTGTATGTAGAAAACTAATGGTTAAATTTTAAATAAAAAAATTCCTTTGATTAATGTGTGATTTTGTGTTGCGGGCATGATAAATTTCTAAATTTTGCATACAGAAAAAAAAGAAAAAATAGACAACTAATCATAACACACCTAATTCTAACTAAAACCAAAATATACACAAAAAGTTTTGTTTAAAATTTAAGCTCAGTATTAAAAAAAATGTTATAACATTTCAATTTTTTAAAAGTCTTTAAAATACAAAAACTAAATAATCAAGATATGTCAATATTTTTTGTTTTAGCATGTAAACTAAAAAAAATGCAGAATTGGTTTGTTTTTCTTGAACTATAGCTTACATAATTTAAAATTTTGCGCACCATCCCCAAATTTCTCCAAATTATCCCCAAAAGTGTTTTTAAATTTCAGTATCTACGGACATTTAGTTGTACTCACCGTCTATAAATGATTATAACTAGTGAAATAAGGCGGATTTTTTAATGGCCCTTTTTCTTATATTTTTGAGAAATTCGAAAACATTTAAAATTAAACAAAAACTAAAAACTGACTGAAATTTTTTATATTTTTAAGGATTAAAATAGTTTCCCATAATCGATTTTAGTTGTTGATCGGTAGGTTTATAATTGTGTTTTCCTGTACTGAAAGGTATAAAAACATAAAAAACAGGCAGCACAATTGCAAATCTACCAGTTACGGCCCCTGTCCTCGCTCGAGGAAACGCTCGCGAGCTAATGCTATTCCTATCGGGAAGCATTTTTCTAATGACTCTTTTGCATTTTGACATTTCTGATTTTTTTTTTTTTTTTTTTTTTTTTTTTTTTTCATTGGATAGCTGAGGTGCATGCCGACAGCGCACCTTTTTCACTTTTTCGATTTTGGTTGCAGATATATTTTTTTAAAAGCACTTTCATTTTCGAAATCGATTTTAAAAGTGAAACTAACTTTGTAAAAAATATCTGCAAACAAAATCGATAAAGCAAAAAAAGGTGCGCTGCGGCATGCACCTCAGCTATCCAATGCAAAAAAAAAAAAAAAAAAAAAAAAAATTCAAAAATGTCAAAATGCGAAAGATTTATTAGAAAAATGCTTCCCCATAGGAATAGCATTAGCTCGCTAGCGTTTCCTCGAACGAGGACAGGGGCCTTAACCAATGAAATCACATTTGCAGGTGTTATCTTTCAAGATATGCCTTGGTTGCATTTTAATATGCGATTTGAGTTTTAATAAATCGATGAATTTCAGCCGTCGACTCAATAAGGAAATGATTTGTGTAGCCGTCTCTCTGTCTTTATTTAACCTTCAAAAAGTTTAATCAACGTTCTATGTTTAACTTACAAAGTACCATTCAAAATTTAAAGCCTGAACATTATTGTGGTTTAATTTTATTTTCAGGTGAAGAAAAGATTATTTTATTGTATACGATATTTAATATGATATGTTTATTAGAACATAAAACAAAAGCAGTTTTAGACACTCGCGAAAAGAATATTCCTAGCAGATCTCTAAAACAGTAAAATCTCCCTACAAGCGGACATTTTATATTTACATGTATGATATAGTAAACCATTTCCACAACAGGAAATCCGATATTTTTGCATATGTATCTGTTTCTGACATATAAGTAGGATATCAACAAATCTTACATAAAATAAAGCGTAACATTGTTACTGTATAAATATAATTTTTGTAGGTAGTTATAAAAGTAATGCAATTACTCGTAAAATAAAGAAAAAATTCTAAATTACTTTAAATATCTAACTAGTAAAAGCATAAAACTTTCATCGCAATATGGTTTTATGTTTTATAAAACACAGATGTATTTTTCGTTAGAAAATGAAATTGAATTAAAGTTTAAAAAAATATAGTAGAACATTTCTTTTACATTTTCTAAAATCTTCAATGTTAAATTCTGCATATTATTTTTATTTTTCAAAATTAGAAATAATCAGTTTGTAAAAAAATTATGTGTCTATTTTTTAACTGTCCATTTTTCAAATGTATGAAAAAATGATTAAATGATATACAAATACATTTATATCAAAATAATTTGCAGCAGAAATGAATTGAGAGGAGTTTTCAAATTTCATTAAGTTTATTGCTGTGTATAATGTTAAATCTTATATATATACTAAAATGTCAAAGTAATACATGAGTAATTTCGATTCTCTGCTGTATCTTTTGTGTCAGATTTGCTTCAAAGCACATACACTATTTATCATAAACGATGTGTTTAAATAATAAATACGAAATATTATTTCTTAAATGGTTTACACTGTAAAAAAACTATAAAGTTATTAAAAATGTTTTAGAAAACTGGGATGAGAAGAACCTTTTTATGAAACTGCAAATGGGATGAGGTGTTGCACAATGATATGAATATTGACTGAATAAGCAACTTACCGACTAAGGTGTCCATCATATATTTTAAATAAAATCTGCATGGAGCGGACCAAACTTCTTAATATATTTATGCTTTTTTTCGCAATAGGAGCTTATAGAAACATTTAATTGCCAGAGCATTTTGAAACATTTAATTCTGTAATTGGTGCACATTGTTTCTCATTTCAATAAAATGTTTTAACCCTTTGCGGGGCGGGGTAAATTCATTACTTAAGTATTGAAATAAATGACTGACACCGAAATTGAAAAAAACTTTATTTATAAATAAGAAAACGCTATCTTTCACGCATTGAAAAAACCGTAGTTTTCTTTAACAAAATTCCGGTGCCAATGTGGCGTTTTGGATTTAAAATTAAGCGGTATATCTATGAAACCAGCGCCCCAAAAACGGTTAATCAATCCACTCCATACGTTTTCCTTTGATTTAAAACCAGTGAAAACAATATGAAGAAGGCGTTAAAGCACAAAATCATTCAGGAAGCATTTCCAAGTATTACTTGCAATAATGGTGTATATATTGTGCTGTTAAAAATCCATAAAGATCCCGAAATGTCCTTAGAAAACAGTAATAAATTATCTTCAAATAATTCTGGGTCACTTAATGTCAGAATATTCGTCGAAAGAAACACAATGCTGATTTTATTGCCAAAAACAAATGCTGCCTAAATCATAAATTACACTCTACTCCTCCGCTGATTTGAAGGTATTTTATCTAGCTTGATTGGTTCGTGTCCATAAAAAGATTAAGTGAAAGCGTCAAACTACTGAAATTGAAAATTTACTCTGAACTTCGAAGCCAGTTGATTTTTTGCCCAATCTATGCGGCTTTACAGATGCTTTTTATCAAAAGTAGATGTTACTTGCAATTTAATGAGATGTTGGCTCTTCTTCATAAAATATTTTTGACATCGCTATCAGTGGTTTTCTTTCTAGTTCGCCTAAAGTTTTTTTTCGAATAATCAGTTTCTTTTTAAGGGACCCCTAAGATTTTTTGTCATTTTTGAAAGATGTTCTACACATGTTTTCTTATCATAATATTCTTGTAATAGAAGACAATTCAATACTTCATTGGGAGATTTTTGTGATAGCTCTTGTTGAAATACTTTCTTCCCTCAAAACCACAATTTTTCATTTCACGAACCCACTAAAAGAACTTTTGGGACCGGACGCATGCAAAATACTTTGCGGTCTCGTTTTAGAACGCCCAAGTCTATGAAATTTTAATCATTACAGCATATTTTGTTTTCTTCTTATTCCAGGGCCAATTTATATTGTTGCACAGTTTAAATGATCGCTCAATTGTGATTTAGTAATTACTGTCTACCATTTTTCTGTAGCATTTTTTAGATAGTTTATATTTTAAATGAATTTAATGCACGGTTTTTATTTTTTTGTTACGTTTAAATAGCTTATATCACTTGTTCCCAGAGTGGCGATTTCTAATAATTAAATACGGACTTTTATCAAGATATCACAAAACTACGAAGCATTTATATCATTCTAAAACACAATGTATGGCAGAAACATGATGCTAATTAAAAAAAACATGTTAATCAATGAGAATATATTTTAGGTACGGTGGTACAAAGGTTGATCAGGTAAAAGGGAAATTTAAAATTTTACATTAATTAAAAAATTCTCTTGTGAATCTGTATTTCAAAATCAAATTTATGATCAAAATCCTTGAATCTCAATACCGTTGTCTTTGAATATTAATTTTCATCTTAAAAAGAATTTTAGCTATCGCATGAAACGAAAATAGTGGTGCTAAAAAATTAAAAGATGTGTACATGACATATGTTAAGTTAGGGTTATTGCGTATTTTAAAGATTAATCGAAAAAAAAAACATTAACTTCACTTTTTTTTCTGAACTATTTTTCACGTCATAATCGCGATTTGGCAATTTCAGATAGCTTTAAAGACAAGAACAACATTTGTTTAACAATGTATCAAAATATGTAAAAAGAACTTATGTATGAATTTTGCTATGTAAAACTGCTGTATGATAATCTAATTTTCTGAATTTGGTAAGCGAAGCTAATGCCATTCTTAAGCCAATTTTTTGTAATCTTCATTATTCATTTACTTAACAACAATATTGTTACGAATTTTGTAAATAGTTAGTGTTTGTACTGTAAAATAATGTAAATAATCTTATTAAGCTCCATTCCTTTACTAATATTATGTTACATTGTCTCTGTTATCAAGCAAACTTGTCCATTATTTTCAGTGTATGTCTACGGCAGATTGGCGAAATAATGAAGATATCGCCAAGTTGGCGTCACTTTTGGCGACTAATTTTGGTCGCCAAATTTGGCGATATATCGCCAAGTTGGCGACAAACTTGGCGATTGTTGGCGATGGTAACCCTTCCCTCTTAATGGTAACCCCCCTTAGATATACCGATACATTGTTTGTTGTTCCGTGGATTTTTCGAGTAAGTTCTAGAAACTTCGGCGCATGCTACGAACCTATATATATAGGAGAGCCGATACGAGCTGCTGTTGTTATTTTTTTACCAGTCAGTCATTGAGTGAGCTACTAGAGATTGTCCAAGCAAGTTTGCTTGATGTATTGAGTTTTATCTACGTTGTTTTGAATGTGATATAGTGTTGAGACATTGTATAAAGAGTCTCTGCGACCTATATTTGTACTTGTTCGATAGATTTAAACAGTTATTTTGGAATATCTTGTAATATTTGTGAGTTTCGAAGACTCTGTTGTTCTGAAGATCTGTAAATAAATTATTTTCTACTTTTCTAAGAGAAAAGAGTTTGAAGTTGTCTAACCATAAGATCGAAAGAGCCCTATATACGCTGCAACAATATTATTTATCCAATTAGATACATGGGAAAAAAGAAGAATACAAGAATAAAATATGCAACTAGAAAAGTCTTAAGTTGACGATAATACAACCTTGACGTAAGTATTATTCTTTGCATTTTCATCAAAGTAAATTCTATCTGCGGCTTTGATTTTTTAAAATTAACTTTAGTGTATCAACATTTCGGTGAAATAATTTTAATAAAATGTAAAACGGGAAATTTTAGAGAATTTTATTTTTTGGTTAATGAATTTATGCCTCATTTTTTTATTTTCTCAAATTTGATGGGAATTTCCCAAGCAAATGTTACAAAACGAACTAGAAAGTGTTTAAAAAATTGTATATATTTGATAAAATGTAAATATCCTAAATATGGGAATATGTATAGTCGTATGATAAGCGCTATTAAATGTTTTCTTTATATTGGTATAATATGGGACTTTTAAATTTCATTATTATGTACTGCAATTAATGTTTTTATAAATTAATAAAAATATATATACTTCAGTAAAGAGACTAAAATAATTATTAATAAAAAGTAATCTTATTTGAGACAAAAAGAATTTCACAACAATCTTGAAAAGGACTTTACATAACTGTCATCTAAATGCCTAATGAAAATATTTAGGAACATGTGTCTAGAGCCCTATAATTTAGACGTTACAAACATGCATAAAAAAACTAGAAGACGTAATTTTTAAAAATGCATACTTTAAAATCTATAAACTAAGATAACTCATTTATTTGCATCTATTATAGAAAAGAAAATTATTACATTTCGCCATTTTGAACAATGAAAAATCTGAACATCGAAAAAGTCTTCAAGTAAATAAATATCCATCTTGTGTAGCTATCTTTCGGTAATGGATAAATATATTTATAAGTTATTTCATTCAATTTTCATGTTCGAGAAATATATACAAATTTATTAAAAAATTGAAGCGCCCAAAATGTGGGATGCCAGGCATAAATAGGTTAATGATCATGAATTTGATTATAATATGGAAAATCTACGTATCTGGGAAAAAGATAGCTGCCAATACCGAATTATTTACCGAGTCGATCAAATTTTCTACATGAAAATTTATTTGAAAAGAAATTTATTAGGCACTGGATAGAAACATTAATTTTTCTGGATCAGAACATGTTTATTAGGTTTGGAAAAATAAATTAGAAGTTTGCAGCTATGCGTAGCTTATTTTGAAAACTTTCTCTAAACCCCCTGACAGTCGAGCAAAAGAGAAAAGTTGTAATGTTTTCTCCTTAATTTCATAAAAAAACCTTAAAAAGTGATTTTTCCAACATGATTTAAAATTACATTTAATATAAGCCTTGAGAGTTTTAATAATAACAATGTTTTAATACAGCATTATATTTGTAGAATTACATGAATTTCAATAATATCTATGTTGCAGTGAAACTTGCCGCTTACTGAACGGATATGAATACGCGGCGGCCAGAAGGTTAAACTTTGTAATGTAAAAATACACATATGCATCGATACAGCAAAGCTTACTTTCCTTGTACAAAAAAATATGTACGCTACGGATCATATGTAGTTTTTGACTAATCAAGTATATGCTCCTGACCAGGGCTGCCCAATCTGTGGGGGAAAATGAACAACTCCGACTCCGGGTTGCGTAAGATAGTAGTATTGCTTGTTGGTTAAAATTATGAGGGAATGCAAGAAAAATAAAGCAAAAATCACACTATTTCAGCATTCTGTTCGAAGAGTTTTGAAAAAAAAGGGGGGGGGCGTTATATTTCCCCACTTTATTAATTTTACAATTTCGCTTCCCGCAAACCCGAAAAATCCAACGATTAAAACCTAAAAAGAAAAATACAATGGGAATTTTACTTTTTCGGATCCAACAGACTGAATAAAAAAGGCGAAATTGCTACAATTTTGTTGTGTCCTCCAGACACGAAAATTTTACTATTTCCAAAATAATTAATTAGAATTCTGATTATTCGAACGAAAATTAAGTTTCTCTTATTAATTTTTCAATTTTGGCTTTATTTAGTTTTATGCAGACTTGATCAATCCGAAATCTTCTATTTTATTGCCTTTTTTTGGTATTGCCGATTCTGAAAGATTGGCTAACAATTTCTCATTGAGTCATGCGCGCATGTTTATAAAAGCGGGGAGGGCTATTTCGGGTTCCTTGGCTTCCAAATATGCCGAAATTTGCAACTGGCCGCATACCTCCGGTTAGAGATCTGCACATGCGCCAAAATTCCATGCCAAGAGCATTAAAAGTTTGCCTCAATCCATGCAAAAATCGGTAAAATCAAGCCCATTTGAAGTAAAAATCAATGAAATTCATCCGAGCTAAATTCAATTTCTACAAAAAAAACTCAATGATATAATATGCAATCAAGAATCTTTTAACTAATACTGTATACATATATATGGGAAAATTTTAAGATATGCGTCATATTACGGTAAAATTTCCCAAGTCAAAGAATAGTAACAATGATAACTTTGACTCAGAAGATTCAAATGAAGACTCAATGAAAAAATGTAGTTTAGAATAATAATAATAATAATAATAATATGATTAAAACCTTATCCCTTAACATTATCGAACCTACATGTTTAAGCGATTACCTTCATTTTTCAGGCAGCGGGACATTGTAGACTTCTCTATCTCGGATTTAAAAAAACCGAAAAATCCGAGGGAAAATACGTATGCACTAAACGTAAAATATGTTCTAGAGTTCTCAATTAAAAACTGTTTTCATCCAATATGTACAACAGAGAGTATCTTGGGAATCTAACTTAAATATCCGTGAATAGTACAAAAATAAGAATAATCCACTTTATAGATTTAAAATTACGTTTGGTTTCATTTCACTTGCTGGGAAATTGTAAAAAGTGTAAGTCACCGATTTTGACGAAAGTGGTATCGTTGGAAAGATCTTATCGAGGCAGGTGCATACTTAATGGGGGACCATAAAAAAACTTTAGTCTCGATTTTAACGAAAGTGGTATCGTTGAAAAGATATCATCGTGAGGATTAAAAAACTCAATGGAATCACCGTAGGAAATGAGACGTTTTCGAGATATTTGACAATTTGTGTCACATTGCTAATGCACACTGTTGGAAACTGCATTAAGTGACATAAATTGTTGGATATTTCGAAAACGGCTCATTTCAGATGGTTATTTCCATCGAGTTTTTTACTTCTCACAATGATATCTTTTCAACAACACCATTTTCATCAAAATCGAGAAAACAATTTTTTGCGGTTCCCGATTAAGTGTCGGGAATCGTATCGTCATATCGTCAAATTAACAAAATACTATTTGTACAAAACGCAGTTGAAGAAATTGTTAAAATTAAACTTTAATTGTGCATGTAAGTAGTAAAAAATAATAAAGATATGTTATTATGATAAAGTTATCAATAAAGGTTCTGATGCTAGTATTCCAAAATAAAAAAAGCAAAATTTATTCAACTGACTTATAGAATTTTTTTCCCGCGAAATCTAAACCCGCCATCATTTTCACCATTTCAAAATTTACAAATGCACATTTCGCATCTTTATTCACCTTTTCAAAAAAATTTAAATTTTAATTTCATCATTTTGATTCAAAACTTGAAGTCTCGCAATGTTATTAGCTGAAACAGATATTAAACTAGTGCTCTCGATTATACGCGTATACGTATAATACGTATTATACGAAATACGGATCAACTATACGTATAATACGGCATCGGCGGTTATACGTATTGCGCAAAACAACATATACGGTACATCGTATATACGGATCTTATCCAAGCGGTTAAACGTATAAACGTTTAAACGTTTTTCTTTCAAGATATGAAATTTGATGTTTCAATGCTTTTCTGCGGATTACAGACATTGAGAAATATCCGGTAGAGTATCCCCATCGCGATTCTCTGTTTAAAAAACTACGATGCGTTTACTTAACTACTACTTGTTATGCAGGTACCTAAAAAATCTGAATACGTTTCTCAGTTTAAATTTTGGTTTCTTTCCCAAAAAACTAAGTTATTTATTATAAATTGTCTTACGTTAGTTGTGGATAGAATCAAACTAATCTTTGGAAGAGTACTTAGTTTTTTTATATTTTCTTGTATCTTAACAAGAAGAAAGTAATGGATTTGAGAAATCTTTCGACTGGTTTACACTTTTTAAGGGTAAGATAGTCCGAAAAATATGTTTTTACAAAATATCTGTCTCTGACTTTGTCTGTATGTGGCATGAATTTTGTTCCACCAGTTGCACAGAATGAGTTTTCAGCAATATCATCATCACATAGCAGGCAGTAGGCTCTGTCATTCTTTTTCTCAGCGTACCGCCACACCCAGCTTTTTCTATTCATTTCTAATTGTAATCTAAGCAGAACTGCGTCTATAAATGCTCGTTCTTCTACACTACGAGATACTTATACTAAGTGTCTGCGTCACGTGACACAATGGTTTTATTTTTCACCATATGTAAATTGTCTTACCGCGGAGGAATTTTAAAATAATTTACATATTTGGTAATTTTTATTAGTTTCTTTTTTAAATAATTTAATTATTTTGTCCTCCCAGAATATTTTATGACTTATTTAATGAAAATTAGAAGAAACATAATTAAACATTGAGTATGTTTAGAGTAACTTACCGGTCACTTACCGAAGTGACCAATGTTACCAACCGATTGTAGGGTAGTATGAAATGAAAATCAAGGCGAATTGTGACGTCAGCTACAGTTCAACAGGATAGTTTTCATTGGTGCCACATTTCGGTTTCGTACTGCCCTACAATCGATAGGTAACATGGGTCACTTCGGTAAATTGCACTTAACATGTACGTTGATTAAAATATTTATAAAGGGAAATACCAAGATCTTGGTTGGAATCCAGATAGTAGATATTTCACTGTTAGTGAAGCGAGATTAGCCAATCAGGAGTCTGATCTTTTGTGAACTTTTTGCAAACTGTTTTTAAAAATATACGCTTTTCATTGCTTGATCTCGTATGTATAAGACATACTATCAGGGCCATAGCTAGAAGTGAACCATAGGGGAGGGGCTCGAGAGAATGTAGGGGGGGCTCATAATTTTTTTCTCTTTCTGACGCAGAAAGATAAATTAATAACTATTCACATTGTAGGTATTATGTTTCTAATTAAACTGTTGTACTAACTTCATTTTATGCTAAGAAAAGTATAGGATGATGAAAATTTTGATTGTATAACTGGTGCAAAATGAAACATCATGTTAACTTCATATGTACATGTAAGATGAGGGAGTGTTGAAACACTTATTTTAGATACAATTTAGTAACTCTGCAAAACTGTGAAAGGGTCTCAAAACTAAATTAGATTTTTGAACAGAATTTCATTTGAATTTTTGGAACAGAAATTAATTGAGTGACCTTAGAATCTTTTCCAGGGGGGGGGGGCTCAAAATATTCTAGGGGGGGCTGAGCCGCCCATAGCGCCCCCTTAGCTACGGGCCTGCATACTATGCGGATTTCTGTCGTAACGCTACCGATTTCCAAACTATTCACCATTCAGCGACATAAGACTGGTGAAGTCCGCTATTTAAATCAGATACGATACGGCGAATATACGTATACATTAAATATACGTATTCTTAAATATACGTTTAGTTGATACGCCTTATACGTATCCGGATACGTTTAAACGTATATTCGAAAATATCCGTATAACAGAAAAACGTATTATACGGATATACGTATATCGTTTAATCGTATACCTGCTATACGTATCCTACCGCGAGCACTATATTAAACTGTTGCTATTATTTTACATGTAAATTAAATTTTGTAAATGAAATCAAAATCCATCGGGTTTTATAACAGAAGACATTTAAATTTATTTTTTCACTTTTAATGAGAATATGGCAACAAAGATACAACAATGAATTTTTCCCCTTTGCTTTAAATAGAAATGGAGTACTGCTGTTGCCACGATTAGAAAAGCGGTATTAAAAGCTACAAAAAAATTAATATTTCAAAAACAAATTAAGATACAGCTTTCAAACAAATTTCATTTAAAAGTACATTTTTTTCCCTACACGATGGTGTAAAAATTGAAAATGTGCAATATTTAGAAGTTAATATATTTTTAGTAGCAAAAATTGCAATAGCTAAATTTCATTTAAAATTTGAAAGTGTTGCTATGCGCAAAATGACGTTTGAGTTACGCACAGATACGTTTGGCCTTTATAATATAGATATTTTATAATAGACTAGGGGATTCAAAACTGGGCTTCCTGGGTCACAGAAGGCAGCTGGAAATCATTTTTAACACTTTCTAATGCAACTGAAAGATGTTAATGAACTCACTTTGTCTGTTTACCTGTCAGTCAGTCGGCCGGTCCTCTAACTCGTGTAAATATAGTCCGATTGTCGTGAAATGTACATAAATCAATGGAGTTTACTATATGGTAAGTTTGACATTGAAAATGATGCAACATTTTCATAATTCATTTACAAAACCGCTCAAAAGAATTCTGTTTCGTTACTGTCTATGGGGGGAAATCGTTTGCCACGTATTTTAATGATACTGCAGTATTTATAAACATCTTAAAATTGATATATATCACTGAGGTGTACTACAAAGTTTTTACCATAGAATATGGTGTTCTAACTGGAACCAAACACTGTTCGGTTTAGTGGGGATTCAGAATAGGAGGATTTCATTAATAACTTATTGACTTGTTAAGACATAAATTATGTGCGGGGATATTTGCTAGTGTCAGTTCTATGCAGAGTTGATCGCCTCGTGGTAAACAGATTTTGTTATTTCTAATAAATTTATTTAAAATTCCCTGTTAATATATAACAGACACTTCCAGTAAAAACTACAATTTCAGTATCATAGCAATAAATAACGTTTTTTCTCCACACACAAATCTCAGTCAATGATGATAAAAAGCAAGTTACTGAGTCAATTCTGTGCTCTGTGTCAAAAAAAAAAAAAAAAAAAAAAAAAAAAAATCACTGGCTTTATTTCTGAAGCGTGTGTAAATTAGTTTAGCAGTGGTTAAAAATATATTCTTAAGAATTGTATAAATGGAGCCATACAGTAAGTAATCAGTTTTCACTCCAGTTTGATTTCAGGTGTTTTCATCTAGCTTAGTTTCTTTATATATATATATATATTTTTTACTCCTTTATATAACGTACTTTTTTCAGAAAGTTTTTGCAATGTTCTTACTAAATTAAGAAAATCTGTATTTTTTCTGAACTCTCTTCTAAATAGGCGGATTTTTGGAATACCGGAACTTTAATGTATATGTCAAATTAATGGCCAAACCACAAAAGGAAAAAAAAATACCGAGATAAATAACGATAAAACTGTGCAAAAAACACACTATCAGCAAATGTTATCCATAAATTTTAGTTTTATTCCATAATAACTTACATTTTAAATTTTTGTATTTTTTATTATTTTATACAATTTAAAAATATCAAGTTCTACCATGCCTCTAAGGAATATTCAATTTTCATTGCTATCCTTACTGTTTTTTTCATGCGTGTAATTGGGTTTGGGGAGGAGGGTGAAAAAAAGTCTATATGCTACGGCCACAGAGAGTTTTTGACCCGTTTCGGAAATAGAACTTTTTTATAAACAATCTATATTACTTCAGAAAGGTATTACAATATATATTAAAAACAAACAACTTGACATATTTCGGTTCCATATCTTATAAGAACCATAATCATAAAAAATATTTCATGTCATTTTATTTTATCAGGTATTTTTATTTTTGATTATATGATTATGATTCTTATCGGAATTGGCACCGAAACATGTCAAGTTGTTTGTTTTTAATATATTTTGTAACACCTTAAGTAATATAAATTTTTCAATAAAATTTTTATGACAAAGGTAAAGTTTTTCAAATCTTGTGATTTTAAAAATAATGCATTTAATGAACTTTTTACTAAGTATAGAATTGTTAAATAAATATTTTTTTTAAAAGATTATAAATTTTTGCTTCAAAAACATAACTATATTAATAAAATGAAGAATTATCTTCCATGATCAAAACCCTCACAGTCAAACTGATTTTTAGTTACCACGCTTTTCAATCTCTAGGCTCCTGATAAGTCACACTCCAACATGTAATAAAAATATTGAAAAGCGGTTTAACATTTTACCTGTTGGAAATATTAGACGTTAATAAAAAAATTTAAAATAAAGTTGTATTTAAGATTGATGAAATATTACGGCCATTTTTTTCCAGAAAATTATTTATACATCCCTGGATAATGCAAGTTATATTCAAAAATGTTACTCTAACAAGTAAAATAGTAAAAAATGAATTCGTCTAAGACCAAAACACAAATAACTTGAATTATAAAATTTCTGGTTCTAAAAACATGTGTTTCAAAATACTAAAATTTTATGGAATTTAAAATATAACTGTCTTTTAGATTTTTTAAAATAGAGCAAATGAGCATGTTTAGAAACCGCGGAATTGAAATGGGAATTGTCGAGCGTAGCTCGTAATAAAGGGACAGAGATCCACAGGCTCTCATGAAAAAAAAAAGAAGAGAGAGTAAAAGAAATATTTACTTAACACTACACTATTACTTAATGTTTCTTTATAAATCACAGACACAAATTCTCATCCGGCGCACCTACATCTGAGAGATACAAATCCTTTCGGGTTTGTGTCAATAAGGTAGGGGGTGCCCGGTGAAGTGTTAAGTAGTGTTGACTCTAAGCTGTTTTAGCAGGGCGCAGCGCCCGGCAGCCCTTTTTAATATTTTATGCGTATCCCGTGGCAATTCAATTCATCCTGAGAAAATATCACAAATTCTGCAGGATTTTAAACTAATTCCAAACAGTTTTGGTTAAAAAGATACAAGTATGCCCTTTTCGTGAAAAAATGTGCCCCTTTTTTTTGAAAAAAAAATTATCTTTTTTTTAGAATAGTGTTTTCTCTATGAAAAATTTCCGCTGGCGGCCCTTTTATTCTAAAGCCAATATTAGTTAAGAAATATATAACAAAAACAGCCCGGTAGCAAATGGCATCTAAACTCCATTCATTGCGAAAACGAAAAACAAATTGTGTAAATCTACAGTAAAAAGGCATACGAACAAAATGAGCTAGCTACCACTAGGTTTGACATGCCCAAAATAAGTTTAATTTATTATTAAAAAGTTCTAATGAATTATCATCATCTTTGCGGAAAGTCGAAACTTGGCCATCGTCCCGGCGCGAAAAAAAAGTAGCCACCAATAAATAAATGTACAATTTTAACATCATCCGCCTACTAAAGTATTACAGTCTTTTCCGGCAAAATAATGTTGTTGAGATTTTAATTGAATTAACATAGGAGAGATTTTTATTTGAATAGAATAGAAAATAAAGTACCTTTTACTACCTTCTGGTTTTGTTCGACGTTTTCAGAACTTATGATGTATCCTTCTTGGTATAATATTGCCGGTTGTGGAATAACTTGAAAAACATTGTCTTGAAAAACATTTGTAGACTTGTTTGTTGATTTTAGACCTTCGAATATGAATCGTTCACAAAAATAAAATTATGATTTAAAGGGATTTTAAAGAGATTTAATAGACTTTAGCAATCGTAAGCATACTTTTGAACTTAACATGTTCTGAACTGTCCCGCAGTCAATTCTGCAGAATAAAGAATACAATCTAAAAAGATGGATTACAAATGAATAAATACAAAACATATATGAAAAAACATATTAGAAATTTTAAATTACAAATGGACAAGAAATAATGAGAAATAATTAATTAATAAAGTCATTACAGCTTCGTTCTATCAACATCAAAGTTTTTTGGTGCTGCCATCTAGTATCCCGTTTCAGAAATAATTAGTGTCCTTTACTGAAAACACAACATCCTCCGCCCCCGGCAGTAGAGGGGACACCTTTTGTAGTAGGACGTTTGATGTCACCATCCACTGTTTTAATCAAGACGACATGAACTCGATTGTCCTGTCCTGGGAAAGTTTGTAGAATGCGGCCCATTTTCCATCTCAAGGGCAGGGATCGGTCATGAATTACCACTATGTCTCCTTCTCGGAGATTAACAATTGGAGTAGTCCATTTCGGACGCTGTTGTAGATGTTGGAGATATTCTCTTGACCACCTATACCTTGGCCTTTTCAATAAGGCGCCAAGGAGCATTTAATGATAGAACTCGTAAATTAGAAGCTTCGGGAATATCAAGGAGTGGTGCTCCGATTAGAAAATGGCCTGGCGTTAATGCGCGCGGACCTGATGGATCGGATGACATCGGAGTTAGAGGTCTTGAATTTATACCAACCTTGGAAAATGGACGAATTGGGGTGATTCTGTCAACGGGAAGATCTCCCATCATTTGTTGACAAGCTTGTGTTTATAGGCGTTTGCGAAGCAGACACTTGTTGAGCTCTTGTCGTACAGTAGAACGTCCATTAACAAACTAAAACTGTTGGCGTATAATAGAAAGTACTAGCTGTGTACCTGCGTGCATATGTTTCTCATGTACATGCTTTATTAATAGTTTAGTGACAAAGTTATTTTTTGGGAGTAGTATCGGATATTTTCTATTAAAGGTTAAAGACTGATGTTGTGACAAACGACCACCTACTCGAATGATATCACTTGAATCTAAAAATACATTTAGTGATAACAGTTTACTATTGCTTGGTAAGGGTTTTCTTTCTTTTAACAACTTAAGCTCTATGTTGAATTCAGAACTTTGGACTAACTTTACAATGCATTGAATTGAATTAGAGATTTCTTCTGAACTTAGATTTCCAAATTTTTTCGATGTATTATGTCTAGCATTATGAATAAATATAAGACAATGGGCTGTGACTCTTGACAGCTTAGAGAATTTCGAAAACTTAAGAAGAAAGTCCGGAGGAGCACTTACTTGTGTTACATTACTGAAAGAGTCAATTACTTGATTTAATTCTGAAATCGGAGCAGTGAACTTTGGTATTGGGATTTGCTCATTTGACAGCAGCCATGGAGGCCCATGCCACCACAGAGAATGATTAAGAAGCTTTCGTGGAGGGATTCCCCTAGAAGCTACATCTACAGGATTTAAAGCACCTGGAATATGATTCCATTCATGGGAAGGCATTAATGCCTGTATTTGGCATACTCGACTGAGTACGAACTGATTTCTCTTTAAAGGTCGTGCTTTTAGCCAACTGAGAACAATCTGCAAATCTGACCACAAATAAATAGTGTCAAAGTTTATTAGTAATGTGTCGATAATGACAGAACATGACTTAGCTAGCAAAAGAGCTGAACAGAGCTCGATTTTGGAAATGTTTGAGGTTTTATAGGGTTCACCTTAGTTTTTGCTGCAATCAAATTAACAAATACCTTTTCAGGTGTAACAACACGTAAATAGGTAACAGAAGCATAAGCTTTATTCGAACCATCGCAAAATCCATGCAGTTGAATTTGAACAACTGCTTCATTAAATAAATTCATGTATCTGGGAATTTCTAACGATTTCAATAAATGCATTTCAGATGAAAATTCATTCCAAATCTGTTGTATGGAATATGGGATTTCCTCATCCCAAGAAACCTTATCCTTCCAAAGATCTTGCATCATGATTTTTATCTTTATTGTTGTAGGAGCTAGGAAACCCAGAGTGTCAAATATTGTAGCCACTACAGATAACAAATCTCGTTTTGTTTGTACATCCTTTAAATCAGCGAACCTAATTTGTAAAATATCTTTCGAAGAGTCCCAAAGTAAACCAAGCACATTAACAGTATCATCTTCCTGAATGACCTTTTTTGCGGAAGCCTTCATTTCATCAGGTAAGTGAGCTATTACATCAGGATCGTTACAGGTCCACTTTCGTAGATTAAAACTACCACTTTTCATAATACTTATTAGCTCTGTCACTAAATTCTGAGCGTTTTCTAGTGAATCGGATCCAAAAAGAAGATTATCAACATAAATTTCATCTTGAATAATTTGGCAGGCTTTGTGATTATATTGTTCGTTATCAATGGCTAACTGGCGTAATGTTCTAATGGCAAATAAGGTGCACAGGAAAAACCGTTTGTAACGGTCAACAGCCTGTAAGATTTGATAGCGTTTTCTAAATTAAATCTCCAAAGAATGCGTTGATAATCAATGTGCTTCTGATTAACGAGGATTTGCCTAAACATTTTTTCGATATCAGCACTAAAAGCAATTGGATTCATTCTGAACTTTAATAATAAAGGAAATAGTTCCGGCTGCAATTTTGGACCTATCTCTAGATAATCATTTAAAGAGCGGACTAATGAACCAACTGCAGATGCGTCAAATACTACTCTAAGTCGTGTAGTTGAACGATCTTCTTTTAATACCCCGTGATGTGGAAGATAAAAATGATCCGGATTTGAAATTTCATCGTCACTGTGACGTCACTGTGACCATGCACGCTATGAGGGGTTATATTAAGAGTAGACAAGACTGGATCGACACGCCCATCACATCAATTTTACTCTAGCTTTTTACACTCTTTTATTATGCTTAGCTAATAATTATCGAAGAGTTTACCTATACTTTAATTAGTTGTTTCATAAAACTGTGCAAGAACTTCACACATTTTTGAAATGTCTACGTTTTTCAGATCTTCGAGTTATTGTGCTTTTCAACCCAATCAACTCTTCACTTAATCAAGCGATTTCGATAAAAAAATTCTTGGTAGTACAGTATCAAATATATGGAAATTTCTTTAAAATTTATTCCAAAAATACAGTTATTAAGACATATCATTTAGAATATCTTTCTTCGAGCACTAACAAGTAAAACAATTATGCTTTTAATTTTGTAAAACTAAAACTTACAAAGTATCAAAGTATCTAACAAACATGTACTTTGAATTTTCTGATGCTATGTTTGTTTAATTTAGGAACTTTTTATAACTTTTAAGTAATCTTTAAGCATAATATTTTTAATCGTTCAGTGGAACGATTTTCTACAGTATGTGAATTATCTGGTAGTACTCTTATCATAATTTGCATTTGATTTCACAGAACAATTAAAAAAAATAAATAGCAGATTAATTCTAAGATGTCACATTTTGGTGCTAAAATATAATCTAATGATGAAAAAAAAATGATTTTTTAAGAAGATTTTATTTATGTTTCCTTGTGTCCGTTCGGTTTACATTTCAAGACATTTTCCACATCCGCCACCTATAATTTGGCAAAAACACTTATCCGTGAACAGTACGTCAATATCTTCCCGTACGATATCACGTAAATATTATGAATGACTTTTGAAGAAAGCTAGTGTTTATGTATTCAGCTGGCAAAAATAACTCTCGCCACGAAGTATGGAGTTTTCATCTAACGATATAGGTTCTGAGGAGCCCAGAAATGAACAGCTGGCATACGGCACGGGTTTCCCTGTGTGATGCCGTCATGGCTTTGCAATCGTCCAAGACCGAGGACTATCTAGCACACGTCAATTGACTTAGGACCTAACATGTGGAGGCCAAGTGAAACGACAAAGACCCCGAGGGCCAAATTTAAGAAGCGAATTTCTCCGTACAGTTATTTCTTTTACCGGTTCACCTTAGCAAGCCACTGGAATTGATCTATAAAGATGTCAAGCCATGAACCTTACCAACGATTCTCGAGAGGGATTAGCTTCACGGATTTCTTCGAAGGTCAACTTGCTACAATATCACAGATATTTTTGTCGTAAAACGATGTGTAAAAAGACGGTGCCGCTGGTTGCCCACGGAAGACGCGGAAGCTCCTTTCCTGATAACCACTCATCAGCTCTTTGGGAAATGATGGATTTCTTCATTCTCCCGACTGACGTAACGCAGATTCTGAAGCCACTACATACGGTTCATTTAGCTCCCGAATAAGAAAATTCTATTATCCACAGCGTAAGAGTAATGCAAACGCCCTTCGTGACGGGACAGACACCTGGTAGAAAACGGGTCCTAAGCCCCACGGAGCTACAGCATTTCCCCTGCCTCTAAAGGCACAATCGCGCTGAATCATCAAGGCTCTGTGTCATAAGGCACCATTAGCGACTGACGTGTAAATATAGAAACATCCTGACAGCACAAACACCGCACCGCTTGAAGAAATGTTAAAAGTGAGACTCAGAATAAACTCGTCCTCACACTTCATCACTTGGCGAACTATATGGGACGGGTCTCTGATTCGCTTGAGGTCGCGATTAGCGGAGATATAGAACATTCTTCCCTGACGGCAAAGACAGCGCCTCACTAGACGTTAGTGGATTCTCAGCCTCTCAGGACCTGCGCAGTTTCGGAAGGCAGTACAGGGTTTGTCCGGAAAGTATTTGGACTGATTTTCTTCCGCCGCGACTGTACTTCGGAGTGTGCGCACAACGACTGGATTCGGCAGAAGGCGCTCCTAGCTAACGAACGAACGGCTGTTCATTTGTCTTCGAACTCCTGGAGAGTCAGGACAGGTATTTTCGCGCGACGTGTTTTTGTGAGTGGTGCAAGCCGAAAAATGCAGCGTTCGTTAGAGCAGAGATATGCAATTAAATTCTGTGTGAAACTCGGTAAATCTGCGACAGAGACGTTTGATATGATCAAGCAGGCTTACCGAAATGTTGCTTTAACAAGAAGTGGTGTGTTTCGGTGGCACCAGGCCATTTTGGAGGGCCGGAAAGAGGTCGTCGATGAAAATCGTGCTGGAAGACCTTCGACTTCGACAAATACCGACCATGTGACTCATGTGCTCAAAATTCTGAAATCAGACCGTCGACTAAGTATTCGTTTAATTGCCCAGATGGTGAATTTACCAAAATCTGTGGTTCATGATATTGTGAGGGAGCATTTGAGCATGCGCAAGGTGTGCGTGGCTCACAACGCCTTTCTTGTGAACAGCTACCTGACTAAGGCCAAAATCCCAATGCTTCCACAGCCGCCCTACAGCCCAGATATGGCTCCCCCGGACTCTTTTTGTTTCCTCACCTGAAAAGGCCGATGAAACCAAGCATTTTGAGACGACAGAGAGGATCCAAGCAGCATGCACCGCGGCTCTCAAGGCAATTCCGGAGAATGCCTTCCGTGACGCCTACAGTGCTTGGAAATCGCGCTGGCAGCGTTGCATCGATGCAGAAGGAGCCTATTTTGAAAGTTTTTAAAGAATTGCAATGATTGGCTCAATACTTTTTTTTAAATCGACTCAGTCCTATTACTTTCCGGACAAACCCTGTACATGCGGGTCAACATTGGAGATGGATTCAGTTGGTAAATGTGAAAACATTTTGCGAAGTTATTTGAGGTCGATTATCATGAAGACGTTTGATTAGATTTTTATGCCAGGAAGCTGGATTTAAAATTTTATTATTCATTGAATCTTGTGTTGATCTTGTATTTCTTTAAGAAAAAGAAATTAATACAATAATAATTCTTATTTAGCATACACACATTAAAAGGGGTTTTTATTACTATCATTTGCTCTTTATTATTTTTTTTCCTTTTTAATATATTATAATAAACGCTTCTCATTAAAACATTTTAAAGAATGTTAAAAGAATTTCTAGCATCTTTATGATTTAAATTACTTTTTTATGTACCTTAGAGATTTTCTATCAGAAAATTCCATCTTATCTCTGATATCTTTAAAGTTTCTGTGGAACAAGATTTCATTTCTAATGATTATTGCTAGTTTAACGATCATACCTTTTGTTTTGCATTCGATATTACATTTGATGAAGAGAAAATGTATTCAATTCAGAACTTGTGTCTCATTTAAACGTGGACAACTATTCACGCAACACAATGTTTTTAAAATTACTCGTATCATAGTTAAAAAAACAGAATCTATTGAGATTAAATTGACTTTATGTAAATCGAAAGAATCAGATGTGAATCCATGATTATTTTAAAATCTGATTATACGTTTCAATCTAATTCCACAGATCAGAGAGTCTCGTAATGTACTCCAGAACTATCTAAAACGCCGGCTACATGCAGACTAGCATTATAGTGAATGTGTCCCAAAATGAAATAAAAGTAATGTAAAATTTCATCTTAGTAAAATAGTAAAATTCATAAAAAGTGCAAATATAGTATGTTAAAATTGCTTGTAAATGCATACGTATAATAAAATTATTTAAAATTCATTATAATATCTTAAACATTTTAATACATTAACGGAGCAGATTACCTTTTCCCGACAATTATCTTTATTCTGAACAGTATGATTTCAAATGATGAATCAAAAACTGGACAAAAAAGCATATATTTAAAAAACGTTTACAGCATATTTATTGCAATTTTTAAAAAATGAATTTTTAAAAATACCTGCTTTTTTGTTATATATTGATATTTTTGCAGAATTTTGTTTTTAAGATTTTTAAATGTATATTACTCAAGACAGCACAGGGATTTTTAAAAGTATCTAACATTACATTTAATATATTTTTTACTGGTTTATATATAGTCTATATACTAAATCTCACATTATACATTTTTATTTTAAAAAAAATCTGAAGGCTAATTTTCACATCATTATATTAGCAGATTTATTACATATATAACAAAGATTGTGTACAAAAAAGTTTAAATCTCTACTTCTGACAAACAAAGTATAATAATTCTTTAAAATTCTTTAATGGCGGAACGTTATTCACTTGGACATCATTTCACACATTGGATATCAGGTGCCGGCATAAAACCAGTGAAATTTAATGTATATAGTATTTAATATCCATCAAACATTGATTTTAGAGCGACTAATTTTTACAAGAATGAATTTACATATTCATGATTTAATTGATGAATATATGTCTATTGTAATGCAATAATTTTTGAAGTCGGCGCCAAACAATCACAGTCGATAACGATCATCACTATTTTAGTTTATGGTATTAGACACAATATATTCACAATTCTTACTATATTCAGTGTTCTCGCTGTCGCTCGCCAATGCGCCAAATTGGGACTGAATTCTTCATTTGGCGAGTAAACAAGCGATTAGATTCGCCAAATTGCTAATGCTCAATTTTTGCATTTTCTCTTTTTCTTTTTCTTTTTTCATACATATGCATATACTGGGTGTCCCAAAAATGACTGATGGATTTTAAAATTCAATAACTTGCAAACGGTGACCGCAATTTAAAAAAAAAAATTGCAGGAGGTTTATGTATAATGTCAGGCGCTTTTTTACCGTAATTTTTTTTTATTTTAGTTCGAATTTCAAACAATAAGTGGTGCTGACGGCGATTGAAGGCTAGGTCGACGCTTCACTCAACACTGATCACCTGGCCTTCAATCGCCGTCAGCGCCACTTATTGTTTGAAATTCGAACTAAAATAAAAAATTACGGTAAAAAAAACTCCTGCCATAATATATAGCCCTCCTGCAAAAATTTTTTTAATGCTATCATCGTTGCTGTCGTCGCAAGTTATTGAATTTTAAAATCCATTAGTCATTTTTGGGACACTCGGTATATATATATATATATATATATATATATATATATATATATATATATATATATATATATATATATATATATATATATTTGTATCGAATAGTTGAAATTAGATAAACAACAATCGCTGTCACAGTTATAAAAGCTTAGGTTATTTTAGAACATATTAAAAAAAAGGAAAAAAGGAGTACAGTAAGGGATTAAAGATATTTTTTATGTACTACACGGCGAATCTATTTTGCTAATACTTTTTTCATTTGACGAATGTTTTTTATTTTTAATTAGCGAAATTACTAACGTTGGTCAAATGTCAGCGAGAACATTGACTATACTTAAGGTAGTTTGGCATCAACTTAAAAAAGTATTATATAACTTTTTATATGTATATATTCATAAATTAAATCATAAATGTGTAAGTTCATTTTTTTAAAATATTCCCTTAAAATTCATGTTTGGTTGATATTAAATTCTGTGTATTAAATTTAATCATTTTTATGCTAGTACGTGACATACAATGTGTGGTTATTGAATAAAATTTCGTCATTAAAGAATTTTAAAGTATTATTTTATTCTTTTTAGTGGTTTTTTTTTAAGTTAGTTGATATATTTTTTTAAGGTTTATTTTCTTTCTTACTTTTTAGTTGTTCATACCATAATACATAATTATGTGTACTGGCATATGATGACTTTTTGCAATGCATTGACTAATGGAGGCACTTTGCTGGGCTTTGATGTATCCTATTTTCTAGTCACTTTCCTGATTGATTGTAAGCTTTTCGAAATCCATTTACAGTGGTCGGTTAGCATCGTTTTTCGAATGCGGTAACTTGTTTAGATAAAATCTTCCACATCGAAAAATTAACGCATTCACAGTAACTTAAGGTACACATCAATTCTTACCTAAATCCGAAATGTGTATAAAAATGCTGACAATCCATCACACATATCAGAAAGTGTCAAAGTTCTTCAACGTATAAACGAACAACAAAATGACTCCACATACCTATGAATAGTAAAATGCTTTTCCAGTATAGTCAAAAATATCACTTTTCAGTCAAAAAAAACAAAAGAAAAATGACAAAAATTGCTTTATTTTTCAACAGATAAACACTACAATTTAAATCCCATAAAGGCGTAATGGCATCCGAAGTGAGCGGAGATTATTGGATGAGTAATCCGGAACTTATAATCTACATCTAGCTGTCTGTATGTGAGAGTGACAATATTTGATTCCAAGACACTTCTTTGATAAACGCTTTTGCCCAAAGTAGAACAGTGCTGGGGATTTTTTTTATTACAGAATTTGATGGTAGCCGCTTGAAAAAATTCGATTGTACATGTATGAGAAGTTATATTGACTAATAGTGGCCGACTCAAGAAAGTGCTTTGTGACTCGCTTTTGTTCAGAGTCGTTTCAACAAATACTGTAATACCTCGTGTTTCGCCATTTTAATATCGAGGAATCCTACCTGAGCAAAATCTAAAAGCATTCTAAAGTCTAATCCGATAACCAAATCTGAATTCAATGACAATATCGCTATACATAGCAATGCACTTTATCGTGTACTGACTGATGAAGATACTTTTTTCCTCCCGAGCAACATATATGCTAGTAGATATTCATTTTTTCGGCACTTATTTCCGATGACGGTTTGTATGATTTAGGGTTTCCGGTTTAATGGATGTGAATCTTTTTCCAGTTATTAATTAGAATTACGGACTGATCTCGCACTTCAAAAATTTTCCGCATCCAAATAACCTTAAGTTTCATACTGAAATCCACGGACATTGAAAGAAGGCTTCTAAATGGTAACAATTAGTGAAGTGTC
Organism: Maratus speculifer; assembly: GCA_964019185.1. NCBI lineage: Eukaryota > Metazoa > Arthropoda > Arachnida > Araneae > Salticidae > Maratus > Maratus speculifer. The sequence goes on from OZ025289.1 coordinate 156,159,302, forward strand.
CTTAGACATTCAGAGCGCTTCAAAGTGCTTCCATGAATCAATACAGAGAAAAGAAACACCATATGTTGGTACATATTAAGATACTCCCATTTAAGTCACAGAAACTAAAAAAAGAATATGTTATCAAAAATGCACCGTTATTCAGCAAATAATGTGCAGTAATCTAATTCATCAGCAACGACATTGTAAATGAGCACTGGAGCTTATATGTCGAGTCTGAATCTGATAACCTGAAATTGACTGATTCTATTGAGAGTGGCAACATTCGATCTTCAGTTTCTGCTTTGACAGACGTGGTTTTCCAAATTACAGAAAATTTAAGAATTTACTCTTCCGGAACTTGGCGAAAGTCACCTGAACAAGTTATATTATATCAGTGAAAGAAGTTCACTAGCATCACTTTAACGGCAAGCTTATCAAAATGTTTCATCATTTTCTTTTATATAGACTCCTCTCAACCAAACAATTATCCCCGTATATTTTTACTTTGATATCGAGAAATTCTATAGAAGAAAATCTGAAAGCATTTAAAGGAAAACAGAATCTGAATCTTAGCCGCTACATATAGCAATGCACAGTATTGTGTATTAATCTGTGAATGCACTATTTGCCTTCAGCACAGCAGGCACCGTCTTACACTGGCATTAGGCGGAATCTATCAAACTTTCTGAAGCAATACAACTGAAAATGAAAAATAATGGTCATACTGAAAAAAAAATGTTTATAAACCAAGTTCTGATTAATTAAACTAAATATAAAATCAAGGGTATCTTATAAATTTCTTCAAAAAATCACATAAGCACGTTAATTACAAAAATAATTAAAAAAGTAGTATAAAAATGTATCAAAAATTTAAAATTATAAAGCGTGGCTATATATATGGGTATATATATATAACTACCGCCTTAACATAATTCTGATAAAACCAGCTCTTGCAGAAAAATGAAATTAAAGACTCGGCAAAAGTGGCCAAATAAAATTGTTGATTTTGGTCTAAAATTGATTTAGTTTTTTGTTGGTAAAATTAGTACTTAATTTCAATGTTTACATCCGCCAGTAGGCATAGTCGGGATTTATTAATCATTATTGGCATAAAATTGTTTATTTAATAAAAAACATATTATGGCCATTAACTTTATTTTTATGTATTATACTTCGTTTGAAAGTTTTATGTTTCTAACAAAACCTTTTAAAAAGCAAACATATAAAATATGGTCAAATCCTCTATATTCACATTTCAATGAATTTAAACAAAAATCACAACAATTGTTTTTATCATAAATTACTTGCACATTTACGACATTGATTTTTACATTTCTTTGAAAACTCTGTAAATATTAAACTCTTTGGTGAAGTTTTCATCACATTAGCTAAAGGTTTAGTTATAGAATAGATTAAAATAAAATATATTCACGAAATGACATTTTATACAGTTGGATTAAAAGGCTTGCACTGAAGTTGTAAAAAGTTAATTACTATAACAAAAAGAAAGTAATTAACGCTTTTCTCTTAAGTTTCATTAATCGCAGCAAAAGGAATAGAAACTATTTGTGTTCAGCAAGTGTTAAATAAAAGTAAGTAAAACTGATATGGTATTTACATTTCACTGCAGGGAATTTGGAATACTACTAATATTATGTTTTTAATTTTTCTATTTTAAATTTTCTATTTGGGATATCTAAAGTTTCTTTATTATATTATTATTCTTTATCGGGGCCATTTTGGAATAGTGGGAGTAAGTTGAGTGTTAATTGCATTTGTATTTTATAAAATAAAACATTATTTTTTAGACGTGTTTAATTTGTACCATATAGTATAAAATATTTCTCATTGTTTCAGTGTGAAAAACTATTAGATAGTTGCACGTTAGATAGTCGTTAGATTCTGCATATTCGATTAGATCTATGAAAAAAAAAAAAAAAAAAAAAAAAAAAAAAAAAAAAAATGTTTGACTAGTATTTTTTACATGTATGTGCAAAGAAGCTTCAATTTTAAAAGAAAATTGTTAAAATGATAAAAGACAATTGTCCAGTTAAATTGATGCCATTGAGCTCACACTAATTGTATATTACTGTATATTTTTTCAAAGAATAATGCCACTCAAAAAATAAACCTTATTTCCCTACCTTATTTCCCACTTTACACTTAACAAATAAACATCTAAATCTAATCAAGGAAGCACCTTGTCAGAATAAACCGGTTTACTAAATTTGAAGTAATCGGATGCTTCTGACGAAAACCCAATTTATCTAAATTAAGGGGGGGGGGGTAAAGGACACAGCATTTTTTCTTTTTTTATCGAGGTAAAATTTTGAAATTTTTTATGATGATTAATCATATTATTAGTAAACAAAATCCCGTGCTAAAATTTATCATAACTATCATAATTATCAACAAAATTTATCAAAATAAATTTTAAATTTATTTAAAAAGTGGATCAAATTAAAATTCTTATAACTAGAAATATTATTTGAAAAATTAAATTTTTTTTTCATTTAAATAAACAAAAATATATAGGCTTTAATTTAGATTCATCGTTTCTAAAAATATTAATTTAAATAAAAAAATAAAGAAAATCATATTTTAAAAAATAAATATATATATTTTTTTCAAATTTGCTGAATCAAAATTAAATTAAAATAATCGAAAAAGATAAGCTCAAAGTTTCAACAATCTATATTAAACAGTACTTGAATTATAATAAGTTAAACTGGAGAAGTAGTGAAAAAAAACCAACATGATGAAAAATGTATTTTCAAAAGAAGTCGTATTCATAACAACCGATGCTTAAAAGCTAGATTTTGAAAACAAACCAAATTAGAAAAAATAAATATATCCTATTCAACTCTAGGCATATAACGTTATTTAAACATCATTTTAAGCGAAAAAAAATATTTTTAACGTAGTTAAAAAAAATCAAAATCTAAAATCTGAAGAGTTTTGTGTCCCGGTTTCCTTAAGAATGTATTTTATCTCTTCATTCCCCAACCTTATTTAAAGCTTATCAATTTTTTCAATTAAGTAAAATAAATAAATAAATAAATAAATAAAGTTATTTTTGGAATTTTTAATAATTTATTTGTTTTGTTGAAAACGTTATTCATTCATATTCAGCAATATGTAATAAGATTCGATAATTAATAATTACGATAAATTAAAATATAATCAAATGTACCAATGTTTATTTGATGTCTTTTTCTTTTGAATTATAATGATACGCAATACATTCATTTACATATGTTTAAATAGAAATAATTAACAAAAAAGCTATCCTTGAGGAGTGAAAACTAAATTTTTATAAAGTTTGTTTTAAAGAGGTTTATTTAGATATTGGTAAAAGTTTTTGGAAAGATAATGATTCGGTTTGGTTTGGTTTGGTTTATTTTTGTCGTCCGATTATCTGCGCTAGGGATATAGGACCAGAGGGGGAGTGCCCTTCGTGGGGGTCTTTCTAAGGGAACCTAACCCGTATTTACCCAAGGTTCGAAGAAAACCACGAAAACTCCGAACGGTTAGGCCGACAGCCGCGATTGGGTTCGAACCCAGCACCTGCCGTCTACCATTTGAGAGGTCTGTACCTCTCGGCCACGATAATGATTCGGAATGATTGGAAAGATAACGATTCTTCATTATTAGCAGTTGTTCATCCTGATTTTTTCTCGACGGGAGACCTTTTTCGAGATTTTTAATGTTTTGCCACCGGTTTTTAAAATCGGAAATTTGTTGCTTATTAATTCGAGAAAATGCTCCGATTAAATAAGGCAAATTTTGCGGCCAAATTTTTCTGGAGGGGAAAAACAACGATTCTTAATTCTTTTTGCGGTATGTATAGGCGTTGCAGTTGTAAAATGGGTAAATAATGTAACACATCCCATAATCACAGACTGAGAGAAGACATTTGTAAAATGAAACCAAAAAATATAAGATATTCTTATTTGTTTAGAATCTGACATATTTTAACGCAACGAATATGGCATTTTTATCACAATTTACTATGATCGGGTTATTCTAATTTATGCTATAAAACAAAAACATGTGCCTGAGTAACGCTGCCATTATATTGATGAGTCAGTTAACATCAGACGTTTTCAACACTTAATAAAAAAAATTCCCTTTTGCATTTTTTTCAATTCTAAATATCGCACAATTTCAATTTTTACATCGTCAAATAAACAACAACAATATACATACATACATATACACACACATATATATATATATATATATATATATATATATATAAGATACCACAATAGAAAAAAATTCATTATGACTATTCAAAATGGAAAGATATCAATTAAATATCAAATTGTATACATTCATAATTACACGCCGGTTCAATTATATTTCCATTCAGCTTTATCTTTTTTGTTTGTTATGGATAACTATTATTTTTACTTACTTTCAACTCCTTTTTGTAAAATATCTTTGTTCCTTGTTTAATAATTTGGTTTTTGTGTGATGGTAGTCCCAAATTCGTATTGTTTTGCTTTTTCATGGCAAATACGAAGATGAAACCACACACTCCATTTGTAGTTCCAAAGTATTTGGGACCTGAAGATTCTGCTTTGGTTCTACAAATTTCAATTGTATTCGTATTATTCTTTTTTTTTTCTTTCCATGTTCAATGTGCTATAAGTTATTAAATTCATTGGTTAATTTCAAATGGTTAATATTGTTTACTATAATTCAATTTAATTCTTCGTTTTGGTTTATTGTTTTATTGATAAAATCCGTTGGTGAATCTTGTTTACTTTTAATGGTATATATATATATATATATATATATATATATATATATATATATATATATATATATATATATTATGTATGCAACGAGAACGGCGACGACGTCGAGATTCCACAACACCGCACAAGCTCCCGTGCATCATCAGGGTTTATACAGCACATTTATTAATATCTAATAATAAGCAGCAAGGTTCTGTAGCCGTAGTGTAAATTTCAAGCAACGAAGGAGTTTTATTGGGAATTTCCCCGTAAAAAAATCAAGCCACTATGTCTTTGCAATTCATATTTATTATAAGTCATAAGGCAAACGAAGTCATTCCAGCATTAAGCGTTGCACACATCGAGTACTACAAACTTCGTGAAATAATCGACATCATTAAATATTCCAATTTATTGGACAAATCAAACAAACGTCTTACTAGTTTTAAAGACAGATGCATTCTCCGCTCCTAAAAAGCCAAATGAAACAGGAACATTTTCACGACAAACTAGCTCCCTCCTACTCCGCGTCAATCAATTTAAAAATCTAATTAGGATTAACTCGAGTCTAAACGTCAAAAGATGATCAGCTCTGATTGGTCTAAGGAGGCGTGTCCTCGGGCAGGATCTATATTTTTCCTCGCAAATAACAAGCCCTTTAACAACGCGCATTAACACCGGTCACGCGATGTTAAATAAAAAATAAAATTAAAATCCCGGGAATATTCCAGAAAGTAAAAAGGTTACGAAACACTTCCAGCCTTTTTGAGAAGCAAGCAATAATTTATTAATAAATAAAATAAGAAAAAGAATTTTAGCTGTTACAAGTTAATACATTACGAAACTAAGATTGAAATATGTTCCACAAATTTTAGAATTGAAGTTAAGAGAGAACAAAATAGCGCATTTTTTTTTTATTTTATTACAAATCCCCCCTCCCAGAAAGACGGGTGAAAATGTAGGTCTAAGACCTGCAATTTCACAGAAAGGGAGATGATGCAGACTTAGATCACGAAGTTGTTGATATAAGTAATAATAATTAGATACTAAATAAAAGAAAAATTAAATTAAATATTTTTTATGTAAATATAGAATTTAAATTTAGAAACACTAAGGTGATGCGTGGAATGACTTTATATTTACATACAATAAAATAGGCATCAATAAAAATACAAGATAGGATCTTGTTTAGCAGTACATACCAGGAAGCATATTTCAGATGTGTGTATTGCTGGGACGATTACTGTTTCTAAACCAATAGGAGACCGTCATTATCACGTTCAAGTACACGCCCACACAGTTTGATTGACAGGAACTCGTGGACAATTGATCGTGTGTGTTTATTATTTATTTGTACTCGGATTGTTTGAATTTGTACTCGGTAATTAAAAATTAAAGGTACGAAAGAATTTTTTTTTCAAAATGACTGAATTTTATTTACTTCAATTAGAAATTATACTTCCTCTGATCCTGAAATAAATAAATAAATAAAAATTAAAGTAAGAATTTTGCTTATACGGATATTTTCGCAGAATACTTTTTTTCCCATTTGTTTAATATATATATAAATCATTTTGGAACGATATTTAGAATATTAAAAGGGTTTGAAATATTTTTTTAAATGTCTTATTTATTAATAAAAGACAGCCTCCAATAATTTAAAAAAAAAATCACCAACGGACTCTCGGCCCGCGATGGACTCGAAACCATATCCTCCGGTTTCAAGCTCGACGCTCTAACCATTCAGCCAGTCAGCTCACTTTCATCCGCAACAGATTATCGTTATAATTAGCACCGTCAATTGCCCACGAGTTTCTGTCAATCAAACTGTGTGGGCGTGTACTTGACCGTGATAATGACGCTCTCCTATTGGTTTAGAAACAGTAATCGTCCCAGCAATATACACATCTGAAATATGCTACCAGGAAGTAAGTTGAAAATATAAACAACTAATCTTAATATACTAACATGAAAAAAAAAACGTTGAATGCATTCATGATAATGGCAAATCTAAATATGAAGAAATTCACTGGAAAGTTCTAGACATAAATTTTGAGAGTTCATTTCAAAAAACCCTCTAAGGCTCAGAATTAGAGTGGTATAGTCCATACCTCTTTTTTCAAGGAGTCTAATTATATCTTTATTAATTGTTTAATTTTCATCAGCTAATATTAAAACAACAGTTCAGTTTTCTTGTGACTGAGTCCTTGCACTTTTATAACAGTTCTATGTTTGGGTATCTTTGTGAAAATACTTTATACTTGTAATTCAATATAGTAACACATTTTATAGTATATTAATATAGTAATAATAAATTTTAACAATGTAATAAACAAACAATATAATAAAGAAACATAATAAAGAAAAAAAAATCACTAATGATAAATATCATAGTAAGTATAAGTTACTCTCATAATGGGTATAAATAAATCTTTCAATAAGTAATAGTATATATTTCAAAAGACATTCTTTAAATTCTAAATTATATACTTAATCTCGTTTATTTCATCTCAGGTATTTTTGGGATGAAATATAGAGAAAAGTGGAATAGAATAAAGAATATAATCAATTATGTAATCATTTGCTTAATCTTGTAATTCGAGTACAGGATTAAGTAGGAATATGTATAAAAAAAAGTTTAAAATATAATAGGATAAAATAAAATAAAATAAAAATAAATAAAAATTTTGTTCATGTTTGAGAATGCAAGTGACTTTTAAACTACTAAGATTCTTTAAAAAGAAATATTAATAAATAATAAAAATAAAAGACAAGATTATTCATGTCAATTCATGTCAAATAATTATGCAATACATATTTTCTCGGTGTGATAAAGCATTGCAAGATGCAACAAGGAAACAGAAAAAAAAGTAAATTAAATTCTAATTGACATGTACTTGGACTGGAATGTAGAAGCAAAGAGAGAGAAAAAAAATTAAAAAAGTGATAAAAATTTTGTTACTTGGCAAATAATTAATTTATTAATTGACAGATTAAATTTAATATTACAAATAGGTTCAGTTGGAAAAAAACTTTTTTGACTTAATATACTTGTTATTATATTTTTCTAAGTTATAACTAGATTAATTCAATACAGAATAAGAAATTTTCACTTTGTCCGTCTACGCCGGCATAAACAAACAAATATAAAAATTTCCAGACAAGTGACACTCTCGCTGCAGTCAAGAGATATCATGCCATTCTGTAAGAAAATTCAGGATATTATCTGAATTAAAATATGGAAAGAAATTTACTGTTTAAGAGAAAGAAAAAAATTATAAAATGATAATAAACTAGAGTTAGTGTCTAAGCTACAGTTTTTACTTGAATTTGTTGTTGTTGAATAGAGGGGTGTTGCTCCTGACTTATTTTAAATTTATCAGGGGAATAATAAGGCCTTAATTTAGATACATGTACTATTTCTGAATTTTTAAGCTGGTTTTGCCTATCAATTTCAAAATTTACTTCGGATAATTTGTTAAGACTTTTATAAGGGCCACTAAATACTTGTGATAACTTTCTGGTATTAGGGTACTGAAATTCTTCATAGATAACTAGATCTCGTATTTTAAATTTTGATTCGATATAATCTTTATCATAATATTTTTTATTTTTTAAATGAAATTCATCAGTTCTTACTTTAGCAATTTTAAGTGCTTCATGAACAGGGGGATAATAATTTTGTTGTAAGGGGGAGTCATATGATAATTGGCCAAAAAGCAAGTAAGCAGGTTAAAAGTTAGTAATAGAGTGGGTCGTATTATTATATTCATTAATTACCTCAGTTAAAAGCTTAGTCCAGGGAATTTTAGAGGTAGTGGAGTTTACTTTACATTTTAATCTAGTTACTATTGTCTGATTTACTCTTTCACATTTCCCATTCGTTTGTGGATGATGGGCAGTGGTCAAACGTTGTTTAATATCATGATTTCGCAGGAATTTTTGAATCTTGAAGAAGAAAAAGCAGCATTCCTGTCACTGAGTATTTTTGAGGGGACTGTACACTTGAAATCTTACTAAAACAGAATAATTGATAAGGAATTTTGATATTGAAAATTTGTTTCAGACAATTTGTATAAGTTTCTGTAGTGACACTTTTGGAAGGAAATGCCCAACCATATCTTGTTGCATGGTCTATTATGATATGGAGATATTTTTTTGTAGAATTATAATAATTGAATCCTCCTACAGTATCAACAGACAGACAGTCAAAAGGTTAATGATTGCCTTATTTGCAGTGGGCATAGCTTGTAATAAGCCAAATTTTTTCTGTCTAGGTATTTTATTTTTCTGGCAAATATCACAGTATTTAACAAAGTTGGTAATGTCTTGGGTCATATCTGGCCAATAATAGCTAGGAGAAATTAAATTTTGCGTTTTTTAAAACCAGGGTGACCAAACTGTTCATGAACATCCCTAAGCAATTTTTTTCTTAGGGACATGGGAACAACTACTTTACGAAAACATTTTCTTTTAACTAGAATCAGTCCATTGTCATTAATATAATTTGAACCACACACATTTTCTTTTTCTTGCATCTCAATAATCTCTTTAACGTCAAGAAGAAAAGTAAGGGGTTTACAAAAATTAGAAATAGGTTTTCTTGACAACATGTCGGCTTCGACATTTGTAGATCCCTTTAAGTACTCTATTTTGTAATCGAACATGCTTAACTTCAATGACCACCTAAATAATCGACCTCTTAAATGCTTGAAATTTTTTAACCAAACAAGAGATGCATGATCAGTATGGATGGTAAATTGTACACCGTGAAAGTAATGATAAAATTTATCTAAAGTATCAATGATAGCAAGACACTTTAATTTGATAATGAAATAATTTTTCTCATAACATCTCAATCCTCTAGAAAAATAAGCAATCGGATGTAAAAAGTTATTATGGTCAGGTTGTTTAAAAACTGCACCTACCGCCACCTGAGAAGTGTCAACAAACACGTGTAGGGGTAATTTTGGGTCATAAATCTTTAAAATTGGTTTAGCAATGAGGGCATCTTTTAATTTTTGAAAAGAGTTTTGACATTCAGAATTCCATTCCCAAATATTATCTTTCTTTAATTTATTTAGGGGGTGTCTAATTTCAGCATATTTGTCAATAAATTTATGATACACATTTATAAAACCAAGAAATCTTTGTAATTCTTTAGTATTAGTAGGAGGATTTAATTTTTTAATTTTTTCTATATTAGTACTGGCTGGAATTAAAGTTCCATTTTGGATTTCATACCCTAGAAAATTGATTTGTTTTTGAGCAAAAGTACATTTATATAATTTTAATTTAATATTTTCTATTCGGCATAAATCAAAAATTTGGATGAGATACTGTATATATTCATCTATTGATTTAGAAAAAATAATTATATCATCAAAATAACAACAAGCAAAGTCTATTTTATATTTTGTAAGAATTCTTCTAATTGTCCTATTGAAAATTGGGGGAGGCCTACCTTTACACCTACCTTTACAAGGGGAGAACATTCCATTCCCAGAGCCCATAATTAGTAGTAAAGGCTAACTTTTCGGAATCGGCTGGGTGAATAGGTATGTGCCAATAGCCTGAGGCTAAATCTAGTGTAGAGAAATATTGGGCACCACTTAATTTGTCTAAAATTTCATCTATTTGGGGCACAGTTTCAGCGTCATTTTTCATAATAGAATTTAATTTTCGGTAATCAACACACATTCGAGTTTTTTTTTTTTTTTTTTTTTTTTTTTTTTTTTTTTTTTTTTTTTTTTTTTGCCTTCATCTCGTTTATTTACTAACGTAACTGGGGATGAATATGGGCTATAACTTTCGTTAATTAACCCAGCAGCTAATAAGGATTGGATTTGCTGAGATATTTCTTTTTCATCAGCAGCGGATGTACGATAAGGCCTCAAAGATATTGGTAGGTCAGATTTAAGAAAAATACGCTGAGGTTCAATATTAATTCTCCCTACATCATATTTATTTTTGGCAAAAATATCTAAATAATCCTTAAAAGTTCCCTTACATTTTTATTTTGAATAGCATTCAGATCCCCCAATAGATTATAATCATCATTATTAGTTCGTAGCAAGGATTGAGGAGTTATGGTATTTCCATAATCGGGTTGCACAGTAGTATCATTTTTTATAACAACAAAATGAAGCAATTCTAAATTATCACTGGATATGTTGACATGTTGGTTTAACGTAATATTGTCTTGTAGCACCTGGCTTTTAGCACAATCAATTTTCAATTTAAATTTGGCACAATCAGGTAAACCTAAAATAGCATAGTCCAAATTTATCTGACTTACTAAAAAATTAACATACCTCTTTATATTACCAAATTTAATACATATCCGACAATATTTATTAATTGTAAGAGTTCCTTGTGGCTGTCTAATAGTAATAGGAGAAACATTATGTAAATTACCATTTAAATATTGAACAAATTTGAGAGGTAAAATTGAGACAGTTGATCCACTGTCAACCACGCAATACATTTTGTTATTGTCGACATATCCAGGGATAAATAATTGTCAGACATTATTAGTAGGGGGTAGTTGTATTTGAGCAGGAGTTTGAGATTGCAAAGAATTTGTGTTAAATATACGACTCTTCTCCCAATGATAAGCATTTTGTATACCTCTGTTTAAACATATTCTGCACGGACGACTTGGGCAGTTATTTTGATAATGAGTCGTAGGCATTCTAGGAGTGAAAAATCTAGGATTAAAATTTTGGGTTGGGTTGTTTCGAGTGGGTCGAGTCCAATGTCTGGGCTGAGGAATGGGATTGTGCATAGGTCTAGTTTGTTGAAAATTTCTGTTGTTGTTATTAGGGTTGTGAGTTGGAATCGCTGCTAATTGTTTCGCAATGCGAAACCATTCACGAGTATTGGAAGGAGGGTTTACCATTAAACAATTTTGATACTCCAGCTTAAGCCCATCAGTTAATCTGGATAATTAAATTTTCCCCAAGCTGAAGTTGACTTCCGATCTCAACTTTCTTTCTAAAATAAGAATCCAAATCGCTTAGATCATTTAACTTTAAGGAGGTAAAGTCAGAAAATTTTGGAACTGTAATCTGAATAATTTTTTTTTTAAAATCTTAATAATTTTCTCATAAGTAGAACAATCCAAACAATCATTTATGTAAGCTTTTAGCGCTTCCTTCTTTAAATATTTTAAAATATTGTGTTTTTTCCACTCATTATCTTTTTTTTTCTCCAAAACACTCATTATCAAAGTGTTTAAACCACTTAAAAATATTCATACCTGACTCAAAGTCAAAAGGTACAATATCAAGTTTATTTTCTGACATTTTTTCTTCCTTTACTAATCCGGATCTTAATAACATGAAAGAGGGATAATTCATTCGGAAAATATTTAAATGCTACACTTTAATTACTATACTTCAAATACTTCAATAAATAACAATAAAAATAATAAATAATAAATAAATAATAAATAAATAAACTCTTTCTTTGTTATATTAGGAATGTTTGTTCTCTTTGAATTCATGTGAAATAAATAAATAATAAATAAATAAGTAATAAATAAATCAATAAATATCACGGTTTTCCATACATAGGCAATACACAACAAATAATTTTAAGAACAAAAATAATTTTCTCTCTTTAGTACTCGGAACATTTTTTAAACTTAAGCAAATTTTCTATCTACAGAAAATTTCAATTAATATAAATTAAGAACAAATTTATTTATTTAATATCTGTAATGAAAATAATAAAATCAAGAATTTAAATAAAGAAATTATTATTAAAATTTCGTAAACAATAAACAAATAAAATAAATAATAAATAATAACTTACAGACATCTCGATGAACTGGATCTCATTCCTAGGTTTTTATTTAAAAAACAAAAACATAATAATAATAATTCGCGAAAGTTAATTCAAACTGTTGCAGCACTGTTATAAAAAATAAATAAATAAATAAATAAATAAAACCAGATGATGTTGAAATTTAAATAATCAGCAGTTGAAGATTAAATAATCAGCACACGTTTTCGTCGCTGTCAAGAAAAAAAAATAATGCAGGCATATTTCACAAACAAAGGATTTGTAGATGCAGATGCCGAACATAATCACAAACAAAACTTTATAAGAAGATCCTTTTCACAGAACTCCTGCTTATCACCAAGCTCTTTTGAAGATCGCTTTAAAGATTCTGAATTATCTGAAATCGTTTTTCTTTCGACATCGTTCCTTGCAACATCATGGGCATTACTTTGATGACTTAGGTGCGTCTCAGAACAAAACCATCACAGCAGATGTTTCAGCGAGTAATCGTTCATCGAACATGGCGAACACAAACAGCGTTGTGAAGCAATTCTTAGACAAAGGTTCAGTTGGTAGTTGTTGAGCTCGATAACTTATTCAAAAATCGAAAGCCGGTTCATCTAGATCTTGTCGACTAATGTAACGAGAACGGCGACGACGCACAGTGGGGCTAAAAGCCTTCAAAACTGCCAAAAAATCGAAAAAATGAAATTTTATTTTGAACTACCAACATACGTCACTTTAATAGAGCAGATGTCAGTAAACATCTTCCTAGTATTAAAATTTACGCAAAGTTATTTTGATCGTCACTAGAGAAAGAAGTTAAACTGCATATTGTGCTTTGATAATAAGTGAAAAAAAAATCAATAATTTTGTTTCAACATTCGTTTGTTAATTTCGCTATAATAATTAAAAAATAATTTTTTTTGACTATGGAACCTTTAACTACAAGTATGTAACAATAATTCATTAACTTTCAATTTGTTTTAATACGATTTTTATAGATATACAGACACTTAGAATATATAGTGGTGAAATTTATAAAAAAAATTAACACTGTCTACAAACATTGTAGGTTTTAGTTATGCGTTAAGGCGAGTTAAGTGTTAATTATAATTTTTTCTACTAAGTTTATGTTTTAAAAGGACAAATATACCAAAAAATCTTGCTCCTTTTTGCCACTTTTTTAATTGTATGGCCATTTTTATAACTAATCATCCTTAAATTTTTGTTAGTGTACGGGTGTGCCAAACATGATTATAAATATTTTCTTTGTTAAATACGAATTTTAATGCATTGTTTATCACAAAACAATGTATTTAAATGAAACTGACTATCATGGAACGTTTTAACAAAAAACTTTTGAAAAGTAATGTGATTTTATGGTATAAGAGCTCCATAATCGGAGAAACTACGAACAAGTAGTTTAAATGAAAAGAAGATTAAATGTTTTAAAGTTTAATGTAAATTCCGATGAGCAAAAGCCTTGCGAAACAAGGGAAATGCTTTAGAATTAACAAAGAGTGGCTTGGCAAATCGCTTTCATTTCCTCGATTTGAAAAACAAACAGAAGCGTCAATGAAAAGCAAACGTGCCCATCTTCATATTCCGTCTGAATTTGTTCTGGACGATCAAAAATATCAAGAGTAAAACGGTTATACAATTCTAGTTCTACGTGTACGTGACATGTATGAATTTAAGATCTGAAAAACAGGAAAACAAAAAGTGTGTGTTAGCACTAAAACAACAGAAACAGTTTTTCTTCTGCTGTCTTTATAGTAATACGTACATTTTGCCTGAGAAAGGTTGATCCAATCCTTCAAAACGAGTCGCTAATATTCATTATAAGGTTTGCTTGAGAATAATTAAAATTACTAATTATGTTTAAATTTTTTAATGCGATATTATGGATGATTTATAAATATCTAATTAGTATGAAACTATCTTAAATTCTTGTTTTTAACTCATTTTTCTACAAAAAATATTGAAAAAGGTTTGTAAATTAATTAATAAATTACTATTTAGCTTATGTAAAAGTTTAAAATTTTACTACTTTTCTTCTACAAAAGAATCCGTGGTGTGCTTTTTTTGTTCAAAGTAAATTTTATTTTTTGCCAACTTTTGAGGCTTCCTGCCCCACTGTGCGACGTCGAGATTCCACAACACCGTACAAGCTTCCGTGCATCACCAAGGTTGATACAGCACATTTATTAATATCTAATAATCAGCAGCAAGGTTCTGTAGCCGTAGTGTAAATTTTCAAGCAACGAAGGAGTTTTATTGGGAATATCCCCGTAAAAAAAATCAAGCCACTAAGTCTTTGCAATTCATATTTATTATAAGTCATAAGGCAAACGAAGTCATCCCAGCATTAAGCATTGCACACATCGAGTACTACAAACTTCGTGAAATAATCGACATCATTAAATATTCCAGTTTATCGGACAAGCCAAACGAACGTCTTACTAGTTTTAAAGACAGATGCATTCTCCGCTCCTAAAAAGCTAAATGAAAAAGGAACATTTTCACGACAAACTAGTTCTCTCTTACTCCGCGTCAATCAATTTAAAAATCCAATTAGGATTAACTTGAGTCTAAACGTCAAAAGATGATCAGCTCTGATTGGTCTAAGGAGGCGTGTCCTCGGGCAGGATCTATATTTTCCCTCGCAAATAACAAGCCCTTTAACAACGCGCATTAACACCGGTCACGCGATGTTAAATAAAAAATAAAATTAAAATCCCGGGAATATTCCAGAAAGTAAAAAGTTTACGAAATACTTCCCGTCTTTTTGAGAAGCAAGCAATAATTTATTATTAAATAAAATAAGAAAAAGAATTTTAGCTGTTACAAGTTAATACATTACGAAACTAAGATTGAAATATGTTCCACAAATTTTAGAATTGAAGTTAAGAGAGAACAAAATGGCGCAATTTTTTTTTTATTTTATTATATATATATATATATATATATAATGCAATTTGTTTGAAAACAATATAATTTTACATGTTTTTTCACGGTTTTGAAAATAAAATTTCAAGCTTGATTTTAAAAATCTATTTCAATTCCTGACCAATCACGAAATATTATACTATTAGCACTTAAGACAATATAAACAATTAAGCATTTTTTCCGCCAACTAGAGGACAGTTTACCTCGAAATTGGTTTTTGTTTTTCAATATTAAATAAAAGCCTGATTAATGGTGAATATTTTGCATCTCGTTTTTATCCATATGACAGTTGCACCGCAAGATAGTTTAAATTATGCTAATACATCTCTTACTTATTCAGCGCAACTATCCTCAATAATTAAAAGTTTAAATGACTTTTTCTTCATATTCGTATCTTCCCAACTTTCATGTTCAGATTATTTTTTAGTTGAGATAAAAAAAAAAAAAATCAATTTTTTGTACATGCTCTTTATTATATATAAATCTGCGCATTGAATTAACCGTAATATTTTAAAAAATTTAATAAATGTACATGAAGTTGCGTCAGATTTCATCATTTAGCAAAACGATGAAATCAGTCAAAAGATTATATTAAGTGTAATAATAGATATATCAGAATATCTATGCACAGTCTTGTGTAATACGCATTAAAAAAACAAGTGGACAAAATTATCTATATTTAAAAATTAGTTGGACTTAAAAAATTAATTAAATATAAATTAAATTTTAATTGAACAAAGAGGCACCTAAAAGTTAAGGAAGACGTGCCACATTTTGGTGAGTGCATTTGCAAACTGGCTGTTGATTTACCAAAATTAAATGCGCATTGAAAATTTAGATAATTTACGTTCTTCAGTCAACAAGTAATAATATACTTCAAAACGTATTTTTTTAAATTACAAACTAAATTTTTAATGTAGGGAATGATTTTTTTTTTTTTTTTCAATTTTTCATATGATCAGAGTCAGATATATTTTTCAAGCAAAACAAGTTAAAGACAAAAAGCTTATAGTCCAAGAGTTGACAGCAGGCGACCGACCCTATGTTATTGATCACAAGAAAAAACGCTTTATTTTAAGGAAGAGTAGTAATAAGTAGGAATCTAATGATCCAAGTCTGCCGTAAGTGAAGTGGTGCATAATCCCAAAATGAATACCACTAGGGGTTGACTCGTAGTTTTAGCATTATCTTCGTCTTACAATCAAAAGTATGAAAACATGGAAAACTGGGTGCAAATTTACTACTACTCTTCGATAAAATAAAAGATTTTTTCTTGTGCTCGATAACAGGGTTGTGTGCTGTCGACTCTTGGACTATTAGGAAAGTGAAGACTATGAAGATAAGAGAATGTTGTTTAAATAAATAAAATGGCATAAACTTAAATACTTATTCTTATAATATTTGTCAAAAAAAATATACAGGGTGTATCTAAACTCTTGGGCAAACTTTAAGGGTGATAGTACACATCAAGATAAACAATATTATACAGGAAACTAAGGGTGACAAACGTCTTCCGAAGGTGATATGCGTTATTAAAGTTTAGGGTCCAGAGTTTCAAATAAACATAAAAAGCGGGTAAATTGGTCGATTGATTTGCGGTTTTCACTAAAACTATTCTTTATGTCAGTATTTTCATGAAAATAAATTATAAAGATAAATTTCTAAAAATGTCGATAGAGGGCGCTTTAGACTTTGGGTAAGGAAAAACTATTTTTTGCATCTCATTAAATGTTTTCGGAACTTGAATTTTGAGCTCAAAATATAAACAGTTGGGAATGGTTACGTAGCGCAAACTGAACTGTGTTCAGAGGTTCAAATTTTAAACTATTATAAAAAATAGAAAAATTGGTCGATTCGTTTGTGGTTTTCGCTAAAACTACTTTTTAAATCAGTATTTTCTTGAAAATAAATTTTAAAGATAATAAAAAAAAAAGCCGATAGAGAGCGTTTTAGACTTTGGAGTAACGAACAACTATTTTTTACGGTTTGCATCTTGTTAAATTTTAATAGAAGGTTAGACATAAACTTAATTTTTGAGCTCTAAATCTGAATCGTTGAGAGTGGTTAAGTACCGTAAACTGAACTGTGTTCAACGGGGAGGGGGAGGGTTCAAATTTCAAATGATTATAAAAATGGAAAAATTAGTCGGTTCGTTTGCGGTTTCCTGTAAAACTAATCTTTATCTCAGTATTTTCTTGAAAATAAATTTTAGAAATATATTTCGAAAAATTTCTTTAGAAGGCGCTTTAAACTTAAGAGTAACCAGCAACCATTTTTAACCGTTACTTTTTGCATCTAATTAAATGCTTGCAAAAGCTTAAATTTAAATTTTGAGCTAAAATTCTGAATCGTTGGCGGGGGGAGGGGGGGAGTTAAGAAGCGTAAATTGAACTGTGTTCAGGAGTTAAAAATTTTACCCTCCCTGCCCCCTTCGATCACAGTTCAAATTTACGCTACTTAATTGCTCCCAATGATTCAGATTTTAAGCTCAAAATTTAAGTCTAACTTTTGCAAGCATTTGATGAGATTAAAAAAATAACGGTTAAAAATAATTGTATGTTACTCGAAAGTCTATCGTCATTTTTTGAAATTTATCTTTAAAATTCATTTTCAAGAAAATACTGATTTAAAGAGTAGTTTTGGTGAAAACCGCAAACGATTTAACCAAATTTTCCGATTTTTAGAATCATTTGAAATATAAACCTTTAATCACAGTTCAGTTTGCGCTAGTTAACTAATCCCAACGATTGATATTTCTAGCTCAAAATTTAAGTTTAAATCTAAGTTTCCGAAAACTTTTAATGAGATGCAGAAAATAACGACAAAAAATACATGTTCGTTACTGCAAAGTCTAAAGGGCCATCTATCGGAAATTTTTGAAATTTATCTTTATAATTTATTTTTAAGAAAATACTGACAGAAAGAATAGTTTTAGTGAAAACCGCAAACCAACCTACCAATTTTTCCGTTTTTTATGTTTATTTTAAATTTTGGCTGCTAAACTTTAATGGCGCCAATCTCCTTCGGAAAACGTTTGGGACCCTTAGTTTCCTATTTAATATTGTTTGTCTTGATGTGTGCTATCACCCCTTAAAGTTTTGCCCAAGAGTTTAGATACACCCTGTATATATATGACTAGTAAAATTTTGAAAGGAAAAATTTCTATTTTCAATAACATAACAGTAACAATATTTTCTAAACTGCTGAAAAAACCAGTATTAAAATTTCATTGTTAACTATTAATCAACATTAAACATTTAGATTACATTAGTTAATCATTTTCAGATTGAAATGTTTTTCATTTACACTGAACGCGTATTAATAGTTTTCTAGAAACTGAAATTTGATATTTTTATCTTAAAATTGCTTTTAAAGTTAGAATGGAATCAACTTGATGTTTCTTTAAGTGCACAGTGTATTTAAAAAAATGATATGGCCTTGAAGTATTATCTTACACTGTTAATAAAAGACTGGAAATTTGAAAATAGACATCTTCCAATCTTTTCTTCGATGACATGTTACATCATCCAAATGGAGAAAATATTAACAAAAAATTAAATTCGAAACTCGCAATTTTTGCTTTTAAAATGTTTTAATTTAGAAATGCCAGAGTAAGATTTATATTTATTTGAAGGCATTGCTTATTAAAATGATGCTGTACTGGAAAGAGTAAAAGTTCTTAATAATTCATTGTTAGTAATTTTTATTGATGTATAATTGGATTGCAAATCTAAACATTGTGCACATTTTTATTGTAATTTTTTAAATAAATTGTATTAATAATTAATACGTAAAATTATGTTACATTGAAAAAAAAAGAGTTTTTAGAAAATAATTTTGTGCACTATACTTCATATTTAGGAGTATAAATCTATCTAAAAAATAGTAACTTTATGACAAAAGGTAACATATGAAACTAGTCTGCTATTTATCTGCACTGTTAACATGAGATTTTCATTCTTATCTTAAGAATTATAAATGTAAAAATAAATACAAATAATAATTCATAACAATAATAATTAAGAATTATGGCTGCAACAAGTATATACAAGTAACGCTTTATAAAAGATAAGAATAATTATCATCCTAATTTATAATAATAATATTTATAAAATAATTCCATACTTATTTATATTACAATTTTTTGAATACATATTACATTTCTAAAAAGTTTAAACATATATTTACATAAATTAAAATTCGAATTCGCGAATTTAAAAATTATTGGACCTTGTAAAATTTAATGTAAGATGAAACTTTGGGTAGTAAAACAGTCAAGTATGAGTATTACTCGCATCCAGAGGTTTCAGTACAATAAATTCTTTGATTTTCAATTGTATTGTTAAAAACAAATCGTTGCTAAAAAAATAACAAAAATTTCTAAAAGAATATACAATGTAGGCTGAGTTAGGGTTGTATGTATATATATAAGAAAAGTATAACTGGATATACCAAGTTCAAACAGATATGAAGACTAAATAATATCAGATATTGCTATTCTGTTTGTATAACTCATATTTAATCTTATCGTAATCTTTTTTACAATGAATTTAATTTAGAATATTTCAATTTCATTGGCATTTCACAAACTAAAACTAGGTTTTAAAACTGAATTCACTGTACTAATGTTTTACTTTTTACAGTGTAGCTAATATCAAATGCTTTGTCAAAGTTTAAACTCGGCATTATCCTAAGCACGCTTTGAAAGGACGTCAAAAATTTTCTTCGGCACTTTGGTTCATACCGCGTTTTTTCAAACAGGTTTTTAATTAACTTTTAAAGGCGCGTCAGGCGTACTGAGAGATCCACTTAATGTAAACTAGTTGTGAATCCCATAGTACTTATTGCCATGTCCAGGGGGGGGGGGATGTTTCTACCGACGACGTTCCGAAACAAGAAAATTAAGTGCGTGATCGTATTTTAGTAGTACACTGCATTGAATTGACCGCAAACGACCACAAGACATGAAGCAAATATAGATCAACAACTTTTTGGAATCATTTACAGGAAAATATAAATGAAAAATAAAAATAGAACTTACCTGCATAAACTTGAATGAGAAAGTGAGCAGAAACACACAGAAGAATAAGTTCATAACATTTTTTAGTAAAGAACTTTTTTTTTTATGAAGATAAATGATCATAAATTCTTGGAGCATATTATAGCTTTTAGAAGATATGACTCTCTTATTTTTAGAGCCAGGCATGGAAAGCACATTATCACTTGAACAAAAATTTATGAATGAATAGAAGAACTTTTTTTTAAATGGTTATACCTTTTCGTGATTATCTTGGAGAATATGGGGCAAAATATTAACATACGATATTAAAAGAAAAGTGTTCCTTCCTGTATTGAGCATACAATGTAACGCTAACGGACGTTCTAAGTGAGCGATGCTCCAACAATTTTAAAAAACAATCATTCCTTCAGGAAAATACAGCTTTCTCTTAAATCGACACACATATTTCTTATACGAAATTTTCTTCCTTTTTGGAAATCATAAGATGTATCTTTCATAGACGAACAAGTCTTAAAATATCTCCACAAAGGGATAAAAGTCATTCCTTGCCTTTTAAATAATTCCATTATTTTCGCATTTAAAAAATGCTGAACGTTAGTCATAAAAAGCCGAACAAACCATTTTTATTGGGATCCCACACATCATTTTTGCAGGCGTTTATTTCCGTACATCTGCAGACGTCTGCTCCGCTCTGAGCTGAAACCGCTTCCCTTCTCTTCTGTTCTCTTCTGACGAAACGACAGTAGCCGCTCCGGAAAGAAGGCAGGGGTTGCCATAAAATTAAAAAATACGCCAACTGGAAGGTCAAAAGGAAGTGGCGAAACAATAGAGAGGCCAAGCGCATCGCGGAATACTAGGGAAACTGTATTTTAAGAATAAACCTTTATATCAGCAGAAAGATGCGGAGACAAAACAGGATAACAGGACGCACCAACTTTTAAATTACGTAACAGAAGAATAGTACCTGATTGGACAATAGGAGGATTCATAAAACGGAAGAAGACACCCCATCGAACATTCTAGAAAAGACAGGAAACCTCCACAACCGGAAGGAACAAAATTTCTAATTGATTTCAACATTTGAAATCAACAAAAAGTTAGGTAATAAAAAGGACTTTACAGGGGAGATTAAAAAAAGCGAAAATTAAGATAATTTTTAGAATGCGAAATATATAATAAATGACTGAAGATAAAAACCTAAAATAGACGATAAATTAAATTAAATAAAAATTTGGCAGTGGTTAAGAGTAACCACAACACTTATGTGCTTATTTCTAATTAAATTAATCTGTTTTTGTCAATTTGGCATCTTTTGCTTTTATTCAACCACTGCATAACGCCAGTGTTTTTGAACGTGAGGCATATACGTCACCGGTTTTAAAAGTTTGCTTTCTAGGGATCCAATTTCAAATTTTAACTCACCTCTGACTGTAGTTTTATTAAAGTGTGTAGTGAATTAAAAATAAAAGTAATGAATGACAGATTTAAAAATACAATTTTTCTTTTTGTCTCCAAGCAAAATTTAAAATTGAATTAAAACCAGAATCACTATATTTATAAATTTTAAAATTTGCTTTGACAGCTTATATTTTCTTTTTAAATTTTTATAATTTTTTTGGTTACTAATGTATTTTACAAATTTTCTTAAGTTTTTTGATTATTTATCGAATGAGCGTGAATTTCGACTAGCTCTTATTGTTTTAAAGCTAAAATTTTCGCCCAAAACAACTTAAATTTAGATATAAATCTGACTATGTTAATATATTTAACACTTAAAAAATTAAATCATCTAAACATGGTACTATTATAGGGATGAGATTTCCGCGTTATTGTACACCAGAATTTTTTTAGAGAAAATATTATTTGATTAAATCGGAACATTTTTGCGATAAAAAAAAAAAACAGCATTTTTTCTAACAAAATACTAGTGTCGTAAAACTCGGAAATCTCTTCCTTATTATTAGCTTTATAAAATTTGTAAATATTTAATATCATTAGAAAGCAACAGTAAATATCGATTGCTCTAATGCAGGTCTTCCATATAGTAAATAAATATATCACATATGCATTTAAAATTTTAAAATTAGATAATACATAATTGTCGTTTAACAATAATGGGAAAGGGAAAAAGGAAAAAAACGTGTTTTGATGTGGAATAATGCCTACTAAAAATTGATAAAGATGAGAACAGTATCCAAAGCTTTTAAATCAACTCTTAAGAAGTTATTAAAATAAATTATGAAGTGTGTTAGCGTCAGGAAGCGCTGCTTTAAAAGATCAAATTATAGATATTTAGATTTCTGATGGATTCATAATTTGGGTTATAGAGCGTTAACTGGTTAAGGGGACAGTGGACATTAAAAATCAAATCCCTCTATTTTCAACGTATCAATTTACAATTGGAAGACTTGTTAAGTACAAACAATCATATTCAAAATTTAGCTATAAAATATAAAAAAGTTATTTAAATTAATCAATTTTAAAGTTTTAAAATAACGAATAAGTGTGATATTTTGAATTGTCCCATGTGCATTTCTTCAGCATTAAATTCGACAGTACACTGTTAAAAATCTTGCAGCATTTTGTACAGTCATTTCACCATTTTCTGAAAAAACAGTAACATAACCGTAATTTAACTCTATTCTGACCATAAAATTGGTAATAATAAGTTCAGAATAACGTAAAAAGACGGTTGTTTTACTTTTTTTTGTAGAAAACGGTCAAATGACTGGATAAAATGTTGCAGATTTTTAACAGTGTATTTACTCATGCTATTTACTCATGATATTTTTATTGCAATGAAAGTTGTCATGAATTTAAAAAAAATCGTTGAATATGTAAGTGGAAAAATAAATATTTAATAATTATGCTTCGTTTGTCCTTGAAAAGTAACTATATGTTTTTATATTTACGTAAATTTCAACATTAAAATATTCATGAAATGCAATTTTTTATGATAACATTTATTTATTATTCTACAGAGGATATAAAGTGAATTTTTTAAAAGAATCTGATAATTAGGAATGAGCATGGAAAGTTTCAAAGATTAGAAATGTGCGAAGCTTTTAATTTTGATAAGACAGAATTTTAAGTGAAACAAACTGCATAAATATACAAAGGTTTTACAAATAGAAATATTTATACCTTTACAAAAACGCGTCAAATATGAAAAAAAATTGCATCAGAAAAAAATTAAGCATTTCATTTCATAATTCTCGAAAAGAAAAAATATCTTTTTCTTTGTCAAATTTCGTGATTTTGAAGGTAAACTGCTGCCTTAAACCCCAACGTTAAACCGAACAGGTCTTAAACCGCATTGAAATAAAAACGTTCATTCCTGCATTTTATTTGCGTCATAACAGTTAATATAAATAAATAGAAAAGTTTTTCAATACATTATACATTTGATTAGAAAAATTTTCATATCACAAATCATTTAATATTTAAAAATTATGCAAAACAGAGTTTGAATACATGAAATCTTAATTAAAAACATATTTGTTAAGATAGGTTATTTGAAAATTCAACAATACTTCGCGCAAATATTCTGCAATCAGTTAAAATTACTGAATATCTGTCAAAATTGTATTAAAGTACCATTGTTTCATGAATATTTATTAATAAATGCATATTAATGTAATGCGTATCAGGTTAAAACCCTTTATAATCGATATTTGGTTAGCTCCAAGATTGATTAATACGAAACGAATTTAAGAGTATTTCAACACAGCGAGCAAATGAGTGAAATTCAGGAATTCATAATTCATTTTACAGTTCAGTAATATGCACAGCATTTTGTATTGAATTAACTACTTGCGATCTTAATTTAAATATATATATATATACATATATAAAT
Source organism: Maratus speculifer (assembly GCA_964019185.1). Classification (NCBI taxonomy): domain Eukaryota; kingdom Metazoa; phylum Arthropoda; class Arachnida; order Araneae; family Salticidae; genus Maratus; species Maratus speculifer. Next base: position 156,183,645 of record OZ025289.1, read on the forward strand.
AGAATATTGGAAAATTAATTAATATTTTGAGCAACAACTCTGTAGAACTACTCTCTTAAAATCATTTAATAATTTTTATAAACAACAGTCAGAAATTTAAAAATTAAGATTTAGAATATATATACGAGTATATATATTTAACTTCCTCAGTTCTGATGGTGATACTAAAGGTACATCTTTTGAATGCTTCTAGAATTGTCAAAATTACTTCAAAGCATTTTTAATTATTGTGTGCCTATCATAACTATTCATACCTATATATTCCTAATATCAGAATGTTTTTAATATTCTGAATACAACATTTTCAATATCCAATTTCAAGTAAATTTCCTCGTGATTGTTCATTTGAGTTCTAAAGATTAACGTTGCGCATTCTAACGATCTTACTAAGTCTCTTAACGAATATTCTGATAATTTAAAATTAATTCAACGTATATAATTTATATGCTTTTTTTTATTGTTGTTATTGTTGTATAATTTTAAACTATTTCTAACTTTCTCTTTCTCTTTTCTAAAAGCTCTTTCTCTTTTTTTCTATTTCTTTTTCTCTTTTCTAAACTATTCTTATTTTTAAACTATTCTAACTCATTTTCATTTAAACATTTCTAACAAGAGTCTTTGGACTCCATAGGCAGGGAAATTCCAATAATAACTGTAGTTTAACTGAAAATCATGAGTTAAATTCTAAAAATTGAAAAAAACGATTAGTGAGATCAATAACAGGATTTAAGAATTAATTTTGTTGGGTATATAATGATACTGAAATATAACAAATAAATCACACATAAAACGACCGATGAAAGCATCTGTCTTTTGTCAACTTTGGTGATCGACGTATAATGCGATAATAAAGATCCGTAATTGCCTGAAGCCTGATACACCATGGATTTTTAAACCGGAACGCCTACTTCATTCAAAAATGTTTGCATAGAGAACTTCTAGGTTCAAACTAATCTAAAAATTTCACTGTTTTGCTGTTTACTTGTTTTCAATGGTCGTCTAAAACTGGATTTTCTTTCAAAAATGTCCCCTTTTAACAGAATTCTTTAAATATCTACCAATCTAATTACCAAACCAATTCCTTCAAACTTCTAAACCAATACCATTAAATATCTACCTATCTTGCAAAATTCCCTTATTTGAAAATTGCACATTGCTAGAAACATTTTTCAAAGGAATGACCTTGAAATATACAGATTTTGGATGTCAATATTTAAATAGGCTTTTAACACCGATGAAAGCGTCTGTCTTTTGTGAACTTTGGTGATCGACGTATTATGTAATAATAAAAATCCGTAATTGCCTGAAGCCTGATACACCATGGATTTTTAAACCGGAATGCCTACTTCATTCAAAAATGATTGCATAGAGAACTTCTAGGTTCAAACTAATCTAAAAATGTCATTGTTTTACTGTTTACTTGTTTTCAATGGTCGTCCAAAACGAGATTTTCTTTCAAAATTGTCCCCTTTTAACAGAATTCTTTAAATATCTACCAATCTAATTACCAAACCAATTCCTTCAAACCTCTAAACCAATACCATTAAATATCTACCTATCTTGCAAAATTTCCTTAATTGAAAATTGCACATTGCTAGAAACCTTTTTCAAAGGAATGACCTTGAAATATACAGATTTTGGATGTCAATATTTAAATAAGCTTTTAACACCGATGAAAGCGTGTGACTTTTGTCAACTTTGGTGATCGACGTATTATGTGATAATAAAGATCCATAATTGCCTGAAGCCTGATACACCATGGATTTTTAAACCGGAACGCCTATTTTATTCATAAATGATTGCATAGAGAACTTCTAGGTTGAAACTAATCGAAAAATCTCATTGTTTTGCTGTTTACTTGTTTCCAATGGTCGTCCAAAATGATGTTTTCTTTTAAAATTGTCCCTTTTTAACAGAATTCATTAAATATCTACCCGGCAGCCTCCAATTTTTCTTTCAATATCCCCAACTTTCCATCAAAAAGCATTTAATCAATAGCTTTGCAAAATTTCCTTATTCGAAAATTGCACATTGCTAGACATCTTTTTCAAAGGCATGACCTTGGAATATGCAGATTTTGGGTGTCAATATTTAAATAAGCTTTTACCACCAATGAAAGCGTCTGTTTTTGTCAACTTTCGTGATCGACGTATTATGCGATATAAAGATCCGTAATTGCCTGAAGCCTCATACACCATGGATTTTTAACACTAGACATGCCGTTGGGGTCATTTCACCTTTTTTTCCAATTTCCAATGCTTTATTTCGACATGTAAGCGAACACCGCTGCTCATACTTTTTTACTTTTTCTAAAGTACTATTAAGCATATTGTGACTATTCTACATCTTTCTATATTAATTATTAACGAAAATAATCATAGAAATACCTAAAACAACCAACAGGGGTCATTTTGACCCCCATAAGAAAAATGACTAATTTTCTAGTTAAAGTCTGTTTTTGAAATCCCGATATCTCGTTTTTGCTTACTGCGCAGGGAGACACTCATTTCTTATTGCGATTACTAAAAACAGAAAAGTTAACTCCAGTTTTGCTTTGTTTGGATAACGCATAGCGATGCAGCGGGAAGGTCTCTGTAGCGTGCTCGCCTTTAGTAAGGAGGGTTCTTCTAAACATTTCGACTCTATCATAAAATATGCAGGCATCCTAGCAGCGCTGGCGTGATGTAAATTTACAGAATGCGTCGTATTCTGAAAGCAGTAACAGTGATGCCGTACAAAATTCTACCAAAGTGATTTCCCTTGTTTCTTGCAGATCAGGAAGCACACGTGAACAAGGACGATACAATAACATATCTAACATTTCTGCTGACAACAGTCGCGAAAAGTACACATAATCAAATGATATTCTTTGGATTCCGATGAGCCTTATCAGCCCTATTTCCACTACAGATCGCAAACCAGCTCGAAATATTGTGAAAATTGCAAGTGGAACAACATCGTTTGCTCGTCGTAACATTGGGACAAATACAACTTCAGCCTAGCCTTTGATGGTGATTGCAGCAATGCTGTTCAAACATGCACAATTGCTGAAGCACTTCCTCAGCTTGGAATTGATAGCAACTGGTATATTTTTCTGGTAGAACTCGATAGAGAGGTAGAACTCGATCTGGTAGGTGCTTTTTTTCGCCCTGTTATATTCCCGTTTTGTACTAGGTTATTCAAAACTTTGTACAGATTATTTATGGAACAAAAGTTGGGGGCCATCTGTGTTGAAAAAGACAATGATGTGCAATCCTTTCTGTAAAATCATGCGATATCTCATATTCGATGTGCGAAGTAACAGGGCGAAGCACCTGCCACAGATAAATTTGCGTTCGCTTCTGAAACCTGGTACAACCTGATTGCAAATTTTTTTTTTGTGTTGTAATCCTGGAGAAGAGATAAAAAAAATTGTTGAACAATTGTTGCCATGTAAATCAAGGTGCAGATTTATCCGATACATGGCAAAGAACCCGCACAAACTTGGTATCATGTTGCCACCTCCCCTTAATAGATCAATTACAATATCTGAAACTAAAGAAATGTGGGTTTAACAGTGCAAAGGATAAAATTAAACTTATGTATGCTGTAAGGGATGTCAGAAACTAATTTTTAATAATTAAAAAAATGGTAAATGTGTTGCTTTCACAGTATAGGGCGCATATTTCTGTTTTTCAGCTGATGTCTAAGTAACTTTTAAATAAATTAATATGCTTATTGAGGATTTATTTTCTTTATTTTCTCACTTTGAAGCATATTGTGTGCTTACTTGTATTATTTGCATTTCTAACTTTTGTATCTTTTCTTATCACTTTTTTGTATTATATTATGATATGTATATTATTATATATATAATTAACTATATTGTGCGGTATAGTGTAATAAAATATATTGAATTATATATTGTCATTTATATACCGTAATTTAAAAAAAACGTAAAAATGGACATAGACATACTGTAACAACTAAATAAATAAAAAAGAAAAATTATTAAGTCTTCAAAAATTTTTATATTTTGCAATTGAAACATCATCTATCAAGAAAAAAAAAACATTTTTATTTTGATATGGCTTGAATTCCTTATGGGGGTCAAATTGACCCCGAACGGCTGTTTTAGGTAAATCCAAAATCCGGCTGTTTTAGTGTTAACCGGAATGCTTAATTCATTCATAAAGGATTCCATGGAGAACTTCTAGATTGAACCTAATCTAAAAATCTCATTGCTTTGCTATTTACTTGTTTTCAATGGTCGTCCAAAACGAGATTTTCTTTCAAAATTATCCGTTTTAACAGAATTCATTAAATATCTACCAATCTAATTACCAAACAAATTCCTCCAAACCAATACCTACCTCGAAACCTCTAAACCAATACCATTAAATACCTACCTATCTTGCAAATTCTCCTTATTTGAAAATTGCACATTGTTAGATACCTTTTTCAAAGGCATGACCTATAAATAAGCAAATTTTGGATGTCAATATTTAAATAAGCTTTTACCACACATGTCTACATATGTCTGTAAACTTTCGAAATATATTGCACGGTTATGATGAGATGATTACGAATGAAAACATGTCAAAAGTTGCACGTCAAACATAGCAAGTGATTTCCATTCATACTAAAACGAAGTTTTAAAAATATTCAAATCTTGATGTAACAGTATTCAGTACTTCTGTTAATGTATATAAGACGAAATATTTTGTGCATCCCTTTAAATACTATCTGACTTTTGTTATACAGTAAGTAAGTTTTGGAAAATCTCAGCAACGTGTATATATTTCATAAAATAAGAAATAATTTAATATAGTAAAAACGCATCTCATACAATGTTTGACCCTTATAGCATAATATAATGGAATAATTTTGTGTGGCCTTGTAAATAAATAAGAAATATTCATGTTAATATAAATAAATTGAAAATTTTTTCAATACATTATGCGTTTGATTATAAAATTTTTGATATAACAAATCCTTTAATATTTCAAAATTATGCAAAACAGAATTTTCATACATGAAATCTTAATTAAAAACGTATTTGTTAAGATAGGTTATTTGAAATTTAAACAATACTTCGTGCAAAGATTCTGCAATCAGTTAAAATTATTGAATAACTGTCAAAATTTATTAAAGTACCATTGTTTCATGAATATTTATTAATAAATGCATATTAATATAATGCGTATTAGGTTAAAACTGTTTGTAATTGATATTTGTTTAGTTCCTAGATGATCAATACGAAACGAATTTGAGAGTATTTCAACACAGAGAGCAACTGAGTAAAATTCGGGAAATTATAATTCATTTTACAATTTAATAATATGCACAACATTTTATAGTGAATTAACTATTTGCGATCTTAATGTAAATACATACATATATACATAAATAAATATATATATATATATATATATATATAGTATATTTGAAAATAAATTGATATTTTGTGTATAAACTCTGTAGAGCTACTCTCTTAAAATAATTTAATAATAATTTTTATAAACAACAGTCAGAAACTATTTAAAAATTAAGATTTAGAATATATATATTGAAGTATATATTTAACTTCCTCAGTCCTGATGGCGATGTTAAAGAAGCACCATTTGAATGCTTCTAGAATTGTCAAAATTACTTCGAGACATTTTTAATTATTGTGTGTCTTTCTCAACTATTGATACAATACGTTTCAATGGTGACCGACCACTTGCGATTTTAGACTTTTTTTTAAATATTTAGAAAGATGCAAGATGATTTCTTCTGAAAAACTCAGATGCGTGTACAGAATAATACAGGTTATATATTTCCGTGAAAGTTTTTTCGCGAAATTTCAAAGAGCAGCATTAACAACTTGAAAATGAATGAAGATCTTTTGCACGGTCAAAACTAATGTATAAAAAGCGTACAAACTGCACATTATGATTACGTAGCTTATTGTCGCAGAGCGTGTTCATTTTTGTGAGTATAGCATGTATACTAGTAGAAAAACTGAGGTTTTTATAAAAAAAGGTAAATATTTTTCAAGTTTTCTGCTTATAATTTAATTATAATTTAATTATAATTTAATTAGTTTTTAATATAAAATAATACTTTCAGAAAACATAACGATTGATATTGTACACAATATTCCGTAACCAAAATTAAAACATAATAAAAATTATAGAATAAATGTGCAGGTTTACTAAATAAAGTTTCACTGCGCATGCATTACTGGAATCAAAATGTAATCTTCATAATGTGTTAGATTAATGTATATACTTTCGTAAAAGTCTCGAAAACATAGCTTGAAAATTGCACAAATAATCGTCAATAGAATAAGCTCAAAATCCGTTATTTCCAAAATAAAACAAAAAGATGAGGGTTTATATTCAAAGTGCAATATTGTGTATGTTATATTGTCATAATCATTGGTCATAATATTTGGAATAAGGGATTTTGAGCTTGTTCTACCGACGATCATTTTAAGTATTTCTAATCTACGTTTTTGGGATTTTTACAAAAATTTCTCCATACATTTCGCTAAAACATTGTATAAATTACATTTTGATTGCGATGACGCACATTCAGGGAAACATTATTTAGTAAATCTACTCATTTTTCCCACATTTTTTATTATTTTTGAATTGTGATTGCAGGGTATTATGTACGATATCATTTGTTATATTTTCTAAAAATATTTTTTTAATTAAGAACTCTGCAAACTATAAGCAAAAAACTTTTAATAATTTTGGACAGTTTTTATTAAAACCTTAATTTCTCTACAGTATAGATGATATCCTAATAAAAATGAGCACAGTTTATTACATTAAGTTACGTAATCATAATCTGCATTTTGGATGCTTTTGCTAATTAGTTTTGATAGGGTTATGCAAAAGGTTTTCGTTATTTTTCAATTTGTTGACGGGCCTCTATAGAATTTCGAGAAAAATCTTCACGAAAATACATGATTTGTAATATTCTGTTTACACACCTGGATTTTCAGAATAATTCCTCATGTATTTTTCTAGATACTTAATAAAACGTCTAAAATCGCAATTGGCTGGTCACTTTTGGCAATAGAGTGTATGTAAGATGATACATCTTCGGAAATGTTTTATAGAAATTTTAAACAGATTTTTATGGTCCTTTGTAATATTCGTCTTATGACTTAGGCGAAAAAAACAGTACTTCCTATAGTATTATTAATAATTTCCCTCATATATTTTTTGTAGCTAATATACAGAGTTATTCAAAAAATGTTGATAAAATGGTATGATAATACAAGCATACAATAAGGATAAAAAAAGAAAACACGTGGGAACATAGGGACACAATCTACTTATTGAGTCACTACAGGGTCTTCTACACCTGGTCATGCTTGCTACACCTGGTTTCACTGTAACAATTTAGAGGAAAATAAAAACGTTGTAACGAAATGAAACGATATGTACCTTATTTTGTGTACGAGCGATAACGTTACGAGAAGATCTGGAAAAATAGATTCCTCAAGCAAACGATGGTACCGTATGTTTATCACAGACCAATATGTCCGCTGTCAACTGTATATTGTAATGCAAACTTCCACCCCTTTTGTTGATGTTATCATATATAAAACAAAGGTGAGAATGTCTGTTAAATGTTTTATTATATTATACTTCAGTTTTCTGAACCCGAATTAAGTTAGGATGAAAAACCCAGTATTTGGTCTCAATAAGTGGTTTGCGGCCCAATGTTTCCATGGGATTTTATATCATTGTTGTATGCCTGATTTGTCATATCATTTTGTCAACGGGTTTTTTGAATCACTATGCATATTTTTAAAATCACTGATATCTTTTTAAAAATATATTGTTACATTTTAATTTTAAAATATTGATACTATACCGAATGTTCCGCACCTGTAAAATTGTAGGTGTTCTGTATTTGAAATCTTTTGACATCGCCTTGGCGACGAACACTTCCATACGCATATTGACAATCTAGTGTAACCCCACTCAGGTGTTGTGTGACGCAGTTGGATGAGAGAAACGATCACTCTATGCAGCAACAGGCTGCAATGATAAAAAAATTAAACAATCAATTTAATACAGTCTACTTTTCATTTATTTCTAATTTAGTACACCTCCATGCATTTTGGTCTGTCAAACCGGAGGTACCGAGACAGCTATTGAGTTAAATAATTGAATTTATTTAATTTCGCCAACAAGCCGAATAATGACCGAAACAGAAATAGTCGCGTTGGACAGACGTCGCGGGAACGCTACCGATGGAAAAAACTTTCAACATAGCTGAATGGAAAGCCCACCTGGAATTATTGACGAAAACAGAAGAAAAGTTTAAAGCTGTTAAAAAAGAATACTACAGAATAATAGAGGAAGAAAATTTGGAAGAAACTGAAAGTATACTCTCTCAACTAGACGAAGATATTCTAAAGCTAGAGGTAAGCTTAAAATCCTGTATTAATGCTTATAATGAAAATAATAATTTGGATAAGAAATTCATTGAACGTTTTTAGTGGCAAAACCGAAGAATGATCCATATTTAAAATTAATTTAATGAACTTATTAATGATAATACAAATTTAAAAGATAATGAAAAGTTATTTTATCTTCATTCTGCTGTGACTGGTGAAGCAAGGAATTTGATTACACCAGATGAAAATTTTGTTTCACTTTTCACTTTGGTGTTATCTATAGATTTCTTGACGCCTGAATTAAAAATAATTTAGGCTTATATAGAAACACTATTAAGGAGATCATTATATCCCCTTCATCTTCTCATGGACCTAATTTCCGCATACAGATAGTAGGCTATAATAGACACTATCAACATATACAACATGGAAATAAATAATGTACAAACAGTCCAGTTCTATATTTTATTGAAATAATTGAGTGTGGATACATATTTATAGCTTTTCTTCCTTTTTTTCTATTATTCTTGATAAAACTGAAATGTAATTTTCTAAACATTATGACGGTCTATTAAAAACAAACGCATAGTAACCCACTGTTATGTCAGACTATTAAAAATTCAAAAATAGCTTTTAGAGCTTAAATTTTAAAAAGGTAGTTTTATATATATCGAAAAAATATTTTTCATATTTTGAAAAAACTCTGGTTACTATAAATGGTTGATAAAAAATATTTAATGCAATATTTATTACCAAGAAATGTGTTTCTGAAAGGCATGCGATGAATCAAGAACTGTTGTATAATGGGAATTAAAAGGTAACAGATCTTTGATGCTCTAAAATTCAAGGGTTTTTCAGAAGATAATTGAAGAATTGCAAAATTTTTTTAAAAAATATTTTAGAGGATTTGTTTGTGTATATGTTACAGGCCAAATCCGATTTTAAGCCAAACTAGATTGGCCTAGGCCAAACCGGTCTATCCTAACGCCCATCGGATAAACTAGTTTTTCCTAGGCCAAACCGGTTTATCCTAACGCCCATCGGATAAACTAGTTTTTCCTAGGCCAAATTAGTCTATCCTAAGGCTAATAGGACAAACTAGATTTTCCTAGGCCAAACTAGTTTGGCCTAACTCTTTTAGGATAAACTAGTTTAGACTGCTGTTTATTGGTCTGAACTAGTTTATTCTAGGCCGATCTCGTTAACCCTAGGCCAATTCAATTTGGCGTGATTTCAATGAATTCAGTGACCGCCTCAACGCCAAAATTCCTGTTTGTCCTAGGCTGAGCTAGTTTATCCTAGGCCAATGTAGTTTTACATGTTTTTAGCTCACGGGAGTGAAAGCCAGAGAAATATTGGGCTCACAGGTTCTCTATATGCATGTACGCATGTGCAATGTACGTAACGCGATAACTCTTGATAGAGATATCCGATTTGTTTCAAATTTTGGATATAGGTTCATTCTCATAAGGTACTTTTCTGACTAATTTGGGGAATTCATTGGATGAGAATAAAGGGGGGCGAACGGGTGACTAACCCTCCACCGTTTAGAGAAATGGGTTTATCATGCAGAATTATCAGTTTTCATTTAAAATTTTGGATATAGGATCATTGTGACAAGGCGCCTCCGTGATTAGTTGTGGATGTTTATTGTTTAAGTCTAAAAGAAAGGGCAATGTAGGTAACACAACATAATTTAGATAAATGATTTTTGACACAGAATTGACGAATTTGCTTCAAATATTCGATATAGGTTCTTTCTGGAAAGGCGATTTCCTGAATAGTATTGGGGGTTTTAATGGAAGTGTGAAGGGAAAAAATGAAGAATTACCCTCTTACCTAGGATAAATTCGTTTATCCTATTGACATTTAGATAAAGAAGTTTGGCATAGAAAAACTAGTTTATCCAATTAGCGTTAGGATAAAATAGTTTGGCCTAGGCTAATCTGATTTGGCTGAAAATTCGGTTTGGCCGGTAAAAAACATCTTTCACAAGAATAAGTATAAATGTGTGTAAAGAGTCATTGCTTATAACATCAATACAGAAATTTAACATACCCACCCTAGAGACATGATGCATTGGACATGGTGTTTTCCTTATTTTTTTCTGCCGACTCATGCCAACTGAGATCAAACTTGTATTTATTATTATTATTATTATTATTATTATTATTATTATTATTGCATACTCGAGCCAGATCGGAACTGAACATAATTTGGAATCGAACAGCGTTTTCAATTTTTGAGAAATTAATTACCTGTCAGAATATAAGCTATTCTTGTCACGACGTCAAGTTTTTCTTTTCCGTAAAGTCGTAAGCGGAAATTCGATTCCAAACGTAGCTTTAATAGTATTTTCTCAAAGGTACATCGCTTTTATGAAAAATTAAAATTCGCTTATATTCTATTAAGTACTTACTTACGTACATACATAGATACAAAACCTGCGGGCACATTGGTTCTCAGGTTTTGGTAGCCTGATGAGATAAAAACACGCCAAATTAAATTATTTCTATCAGGAGTTATCGCGTTACGCACATACGTACATACATGCGTACATACATGCGTACATACATACATACAGACCAGTGAGCCCATTATTTCTCTGGATTTGAAGCCCGTGAGCTAAAAACACGTAAAAATACATTGGCCTAGGATAAACTAGATCAGCCTGGGAAAAACAAGAATGTTGGCGTTGAGGCGGTCATTGAATTCAATAAAATCACGCCAAATTGAATTGGCCTAGGAAAAACTAGTTCAGACGAATAAACAGCAGTCTAAATTAGTTTATCGTATAAGAGTTGGGCCAAACTAGTTTGTCCTAGGAAAATCTAGTTTATCCGATGGGCGTTAGGATAAACCGGTTTGGCCTAGGCCAATCTAGTTTGGCCTAAAATCGGGATTGGCCTGTAACATATATAATAAAAAAACTGTACAATTGTTTAGATGATGTATTTAAAAATTATAGCTTAATGGGATCATTTAAAAAAAGAGGATTAAATTGTGGATTAAACTTGTAAACTATTCGTATATTTTACGATGAAAATGAATTAATTATATCTGTGCAAAAACTAGTGAAATGCGAGGAAGTATATTTTTTAAGTATGCATTTTCATTGAAATAGCATTCATTTAAAATGAAATGTAAGTTTTCAATCCCAAATTTCTAAACTAAAGTTATGAAGTACAGTGATTTATTAATATTTGAAAACAAAACAATAAGTTGTTAGCCAACATATGCTTTACTAGAAGATTAATATATATATATACAGGGTGTCCCTAAACTCATGATATATACGCTAGGGGGTGATAGAACACATCAAAACGAGTAATAGTAAATCGGAAACCAAGGATCACAAACGTTTTCCAAAGAAGATAGCCGCCATTACAGTTTGGAGTCCAGAATTTCAAATACACATAAAAAACGAAAAAATTGGTCGATTGATTTGCGGTTTTCACTAAAACTATTCTTAATGATGGTATTTTCTTGAAAATGAATTATAAAGATAAATTTCGAAAAATGCCGATAGAGGGCGTTTTAGACTTTAAAGCAATGAAAAACTATAGTTGCTTTGATTTATTGCATCTTATTTGATGTTTTCGTAAACTTAGAATTAAACTTAAATTTTGAGCTCATTATCTGAATAGTTGGGTGTCGTTAAGTAGCAAACACTGAACTGTGTTCAGAGGGTTCAAATTTCAAATGATTACAAAAAATGGAAAAATTAGTCGATTCGTTTGCGGTTTAAAATAAAACTATTCTTTAAGTCAGTATCTTCAAAAATATAAATTTTTAAGATAAATTTCAAAAAATTCCGTTAGAGGGAGCCTTAAACTTCAGAGTAACCAACAACTAATTTTAACCGTTATTTTTTGTATCTAATTAAATGCTTTCCAAAGCTTATTAAATGTTTTCGAAATCTTAGGTTTAAACTTAAATTTTAAACTCGAATTTTAAATCGTTGGAAGTGGTTAAGAAGCGCAAACTGAAGTCTGTTCAGGAGTATAAATTTAACCCTCTCCCCCTCGAACACAGTTAACTTTTGCGCTACTTAAACACTCGCTACGATTCAGAATTTGATCTCAAAATTTAAATCTAAGCATTTGAAAGCATTTAATGAGATTTAAAAAAAATAACGGTTAAAAATAGTTGTACGCTACTCCAAAGTCCAAGGCGCCCTCTATATGCATTTTGTGAAATTTATCTTTAAAATTTATTTTTAAGAAAACAGTGATTTAAAGAGTAGTTTTAGCAAAAACCGCAAACGAATCGACTAATTTTTCCGTTTTTTATAATCGTTTGAAATTTAAACCCTCAGAACACAATTCAGTTTGTGCTACTTAACCACTCCCAACTATTCGGATTTTGAGCTCAAAATTTAAGTTTAAATCTAAGCCTACGAAACCATTTAATGAGATGAAAAAAATAACGGCAAAAAATAGTTGTTCGTTACTTGAAAGTCTAAAGCGCCCTCTATCGGCATTTTTAAAATTTTTCTTTATATTTATTTTCAATAAAATACCGACATAAAGAATAGTTTTAGTGAAAACCGCAAATCAATCGACCAATTTTTCCGTTTTTTTGAGTTTAAAACCCTCTGAACACAGTTAAGTTTGTGCTACTTAACCACTCCCAACTATTCAGATTCTGTGCTCAAAATTTAAGTTTAGGTCTAAACTTACATAGCCATCTAATGAGATGCAAAAAATCATGCCAAAAAATAGTTTTTCATTACTTCAAAGTCTAAAACGCCCTCTATCAGCATTTTCCGAAATTTATCTTTGTAATTTATTTTCAAGAAAATATCAACATAAAGAACAGTTTTAGTGAAAACCGCAAATCAATCGACCAATTTTTTTCTGTTTTTTATGTGTATTTAAAATTTTGGGCCCCAAACTTTAATGGCGGATATCTCCTTTGGAAAATGTTTAGAACCCTTGGTCTCCTATTTACTATTATTCGTGTTTGTGTGTTCTAACACCCCTTAACGTATGTACCATGAGTTTAGGGACACCCTGTATATACATATGTAAAAATTTAAATCACAAAACGAAATATATACTTGTATTTCGGTTTGCCTTTAAAACTATCTTCAGGAGATAATTTTTTTTAAATACATTGGCAAATGTTCATTTCCTATTATATTATCGTAGTTATATGAAACTGAATATAGATATAGGAAGTTATAGAAATTCTTTAAAATCATTTGAAATAACATGAATGGGGCATCATTGGCAATATCTAAAATATAATTAAAATAATATTATTGGCAACAACTTTATTTGAAATCTTTTATATAAGTGTTTGTTGGATAGCAACTTATCCTTTTAATTTCACAATTTAAGTATACTGACTAATATCCTTATTTATTATGACACATTAATATTTCGGAAAAGCTTACATATTTCACTAATAAAATAGCTTACAATAATGAATGAAACAGGTTAAATTGATTGACTGGAAATTGAAGGATGTAGTGTGTCTACGTATTCTGAAAAAGCCGTTCAGAAAAAAAAATACAGAAACAATCGAACAGAATACTCATATTTTTTTTAGTTAACTCGTTGTGGTACTTCCTACATTCTGTATATCCAAAATTGCCCTTTAAACCCTAAACAGCCGAAGAAATTTGATGTGTTTAATTGAATATCACAATTCTACAACTCAAAAATGTGGCTATTAATTTTTTTAAGTAATAGTAAGAAAATGCACATATTACTAATATTAAAAACGCGAGAAATTTGTGGAAACTCTCCCACGTAATGAAAATTCCCTATTTCTGTAATAGGTGCAGGCATTCTCTGAAGACGTATATATATAACACGCCGTATAAACGGGGGGTGTTCATGGGTTGACATTCTGTATCGATTTCAAACTATAAAAATGTGATTTTTTCGTCTACAAAGAGCAATCGAAGCGATAAAAAAGAATTTTCTAAATTTCGAAGCGGTCAAAGTCGCGTTATCAGTTGATTTATATTATCGTTGTAGTATTTGTTGACTTTTGTAAATTAATTAAATACACCTTTAGTAATAAATATGAATAGCAAAACTTATGAAAACAATTTTTTAAATGTTAAATAAAATGGTATAGGAATGAGCGAACAAAAAATGTACTTGAATTTTTTTAAAAAATTTAATAAATTTTAGGTTATATGACAAGATACATTTTATTAATCATACATTTTCACGGATTTTTTGTTAAAGATCTTGTGTGGTTTATAAGAGTACTAGCTATTTTTAATATACATTCTGATTTTATTTTTTTATACATTAAATAAAAGTATAGTTGTAAATAATAATATTTTATGATGGTAAAAGCAGCCATTATTACAGGTTTATACAAAGTCACAGTTTAAAAAATGATTTTTCTTATAAAATGTGCAAACGAAATCTTAAAAATATCTTTTTAGAAATGCTGGAAGAAGAAATCAGTGAATAAAGTACAATCTTAACACACTAAAAATATTTTAACGATAAAATAATGCATAAGTTGAAAATTGAACAAAAAATCATAAATGTATAATAGTAGTATTTTTGTAACACACAAAAAATGGCATTGTCAAACGATTTAAATTCGATAACGGCCTTAACTCTTTACTTCACCGTGTGTCACATATGCCACATATTTAAAAACAATGTGATTCTCCTTTTGTGCCATGAATATGGCTAATATGTTTGCTGTAACTGATCAAAAACTGTCCAAAGAATGAAATAAATTTCTCTTTTCCATGTCAAATGACTGCATTGCTTTTACTGAATACTTTAAAAAAATTAATATAAAAAAAGTTGCTGAGTATTTAGCAGATAATACTCAGTATTAACTAATTTTAGCACATTTAATTGAAAATATAGCAATATATATTAAAACCGTAATTATGTACATCGGTTACGTGTCATAAAACATAAAACTTTAGACGATTTTTCAAAACTAATTTTCCCATTATAAGGACGATATATGTATTTTAAATACTTTTTTTCATAAGAAAAAGAAATTTTTTAATTGTGTGTATAAAAGGTTTTTATCTCTTAATATTTTTTCACATCAGTTTCAACTTATTTTCTTTGAATAGGTTATTGTCTGTGTTAATGTATGTGAATAATGTAAAAAAAAGTGTATCTAACAAAATGAAATTTCTTGTTTAACAGGCTACATTCATATTGATTGAATTTTGTTTTTATAAGGAAATGTTTTATATGTTTCATTGATTTTAATCGTGAAAACAATATTTGTGATATTCATGTACGACAGTATGTCATATTAATAAGTTTAAAAGGTCTCCGTTTGATAAAAAACTAAATTATCTTTGGTAACAAACAACATTTATTTAAAGTTACCATATTTGTCGAACTTGCGAAAATAACATTACCATATTAAAAGTAATTTAATAATTCGATACAAACTTTTTCTTTCTCTTTCATGTAAAATATGTATTGATTTATTGAAAATAAAGCACAATTTTGTTTTTTCATTAATGACACATTTTATGCAAAGATTCTATCAGTTAAACTGCATAAACTTCGCTAAGGTACGTACTGAAGAAGATCTTTTTACTTGAAACTATATAAGTTTATGTGAATTTTTCAAAATTATCCAGTATTCTGATTTAAAAAAGTGATGCGACACATAGTCATATTTTTAAGCGAATTTTCTAATGGTAACCGTAAAGTCATGTATGTTAAAACTTGAATTAAGACATTGTGTTTTCAGAAAATTCTATCTTGCATAAAAAATAATAGTATTTCAAATGCTTGGAGTTTCTGAATTAATTAACAGGTATATTGCTTTCGATAACAATTTCATAAATTTCAGAAAGTTCTAATGTTGATAAAATTCTCTAAAATACACTGAAAAGTTTTTTTTTTTTTTAAATAGTAAAATTAAAAGAATTTTATTTAAAAAAATTGCTTTACACGAACTGAAAGATATTAGTATACAAACCTGTTGAATAATAATAATTTTACGCAAAGATGTACAAAATTATAGCGCAAATACAGAAGAAATATCTATTTTTTCACGTATGCATAATGGTGTTTACCAGTGATAGCGTTTGAGTATAAAAAAACTATTTAAAGATCAAAGAGATTCTTTCCAAATGTATAAATTATACAAACGATTATATGGAACGAAGGCAACTGTTAATGTAATATTTTCTAATATATCATTATCGTAATTATGTAAAGATTGCACATAACAGGAAGCATAAAATAAAGGCTGAAAACATATGGTACCAAAAAAAAAAATAATAATAATCTCCATTAACATTTATATTAAATGAATTAAGCTTACAACTTAGAAATATATACCTCTACCTTCTCGAATAATTAAAAATATCTGCATGAAAAATTTTCGCCTAGTTAGAAATTACGAATATTAGCGAAGACTTGTTTAAACCTTTTCCATCGACGAAAACAAACATGATGATGAACTTTTAAATGATACGACGGAGTACAACAGCGTTTTCCTGATGAAGATCTCAGATTGTAACGTTGATTTTCTTAACTTTACTTTATTACTTGTATAGTTTTTAAAATATGTAACAAATTTGTGCACCATTTAAAAATCGTGTTATTTTAAAATCTATCTTAAATCACGAATTCAACGTGACCTGTTTCATTTTATGAGAATATTTAGCATCTCATATATGGTATACATGTTTTTGGTAGTGCTGTTCTTGCAGTTTCAAATGGCTCATTCACAAATAAGTCTATCGGAGTTGAAAATTTACTTTTCAGAATTTTTTTTATTTTTGAGTGTGAGTATTTCGTGGCATATTATTAATAAATCTAAACAAAAAATGTCTCACTTATTTCAAATGATTAGAAAACAAGAAGTTGATTTTAAAATAGAACTTTCTCCCTTTTTAAAGATTGTTATTATTTTATGGCCCGCTTTTATGCAAATAATATTTCATTTTGCTGAAGTTTTTGAATTTGATGAAAGTAATTGTATTATATTCACAGATGCCCATTTCTTTAACTTAATTAAGCCGTCTAAAAGTAGCTACTATTACTTGTATTACATGCTATCATTTCTATGGGTTGTTTTCACACAAACATTTGTTAGCTGCATCATTCTACTGTACATTCTTCTCTGCAGACATTTTGAAAAAGTCCTTCTAAAATATTCAGTCACAAACAAACAAATATATGTTTCTAGAGGGATTTCACGTAATATTGTAGCTGAACGATTTTATATTTATGAGTCAGTACTCAAAGCTATTAAATTATTTGAGTCGACCATGGCCACACCAATTTTCACATCTTTCTTGTTTGGCGTTTTACAAGCATTTTGTGGTATGCTAATGTTAATCAAGAGAATGGAAGATGGGAATTCTTATCAAGTATTTACTTGCTTAACATATGGTTTTGGATCCTTTTGTTTAATTTCTTATATGGCGAGTAATGTTAACGAAGCAGATAAAAAAGCCAGAATCTCTAACGATAAACTGCTTCGAAATAAATTTCCTATCAGCAACCTGTTCGATCTGGATGTAAAATTAAATTTGCTCCATGACAATAACAAAACGGCATTCACACTTACAGACTGGAGGTTCTTCGAATTTAAAAGAAGTTTTCTTTTAACCGCAACTGGATGTATATTTACGTATACTCTGTTATTTATCAATTTGGATGAATAAAAATTGTATTAGACAATCAAAATGCAATTATATTTCGTAAACTCAAAATTATAACTATCACGACAACGCATTAATTACTGTTGGCTTCAATACCTATAAATCTTATGTATAAAATAGTTTAACAAAAATTCTGACAGAAGATGTAACAGTCATATTTTTCATGACCTAAAAAAATGTATGTAATTCACAATACCTTTTTCCCAGTGATTTTTTTTTTAACATTGCTGCTTTTTCAGAAGATAATGATTTAATTCTTTAAGATTTTGAGAGACTCATTATATATATAAGTATACATCTGTAAATAATGGCATTAGTTTAACTATTTAAAAACATGTTTTTCGAAATGTTACCATTAGATAACTTTGTAAAAACAGTATCATAGTCGTTAGAAGATCAGGAATATTTAAGCATTATATCCAAACTGAAGGAATTGTAAAGTTGCTCAAGCTCCAAGTTTTACGAGTAATGAATTTTTCAGGGGATGAAAAAATGAAGTTTTAAGATTTTAGACGATGAAATATGTTTAGTTTCCTAGCAATTCTTAAGTAGAAAAACGTCATTTAAGAAAAAAGCGAAAGGAATTCTTGCTGGGTCTCTAGTTGTATTATTCAGCTGTAAAAGTATTTTATAATCATATTCCTGTGTCTTTCAGATATTATTAATTATCTATTGACTCTCTTTCGGGTCTGGTGTTCTAATAACAGTACTTGTCTTTTCATCGAATATTGTTTTGTTGTAACAATTATTTTGTTATATTCTACGTATAGAAATAATAGTGCATGTCTGTGTCTTTCTTATTATGACTTTATTTATGCTTTGACATCTAGTAATGACAATAGTAATAAAATTTTACTTAATTCTCTCTGCATAAATTGTGATTCCTTTATTATATATATATATATATATATTACCCATTAATTTTATAATATAGATTACTTTTATAAGCAAATCATGCGTGATAAAACACAAAAAACACTAGAATGTTGTGATATCTAATTAAAACCAGTTGTAATACGATATTTTTCAAAAACTCTTCGATAACTCTTCCTTAGCCTACTATTATATGAATATGAATTGAACAATACACAATATAAGTACATTCGGTGCTTTCCAGACAATCGGATTATCTTTAAACATTTGTAAGTCTATTTGAAGATTATCTGTAAACACAAATAAGTCTATTTGGATAGCTACGATTGTCATTATTAAACGAATAATAATATTGGTCTTAAAATAGGTAAAAAAAATAACCGTTTTGGGTTAACACATTTGCATTCAGTATATAATTTTCATTGTGATTAATATAACTTTTTTACTTTATTTCGCATGGCTTATCTAAGGATTCATTAAGGGGGTTTTTAAATAAAAAAGGCCAAATTGTGACATAAGTTTTAATTTATTGTTGTTCGGAAATACATGAAACGAGCAGGTCTTGTTGTTCAGAAACTATCGAATTCCACTCATTTTTCTGTTTTTTGAAAAGGAAATAAATAAAAGCTGTCTTATTTGTCGTTTAGCATTTTCGAATAGCATTTTCTGACGAAAGCAGAAAAAAAAAAAACGGTCAACGAAACAGAGAAAAGCACGGGATCACGTGATCAAGATAGGTTATAACTATATAAGTAATTAAATTATCATAAAATGGAAAACTGAGTTCTATTCCAAATCACTTTCTTAGTCAGAATTTCCAATTTTATATCTTTCCGTTAAGAAATGAATTCAAAATGTTTTGCGCTTGTTGGGCAGAGATTTCAAGAACACACTTAATAATTAAAAAAATAAGTTATAATGTTCTTCAGGTTCTGAATATCGGGGTTCGTAAGGGGTCCTCGAAACTCTAGACTAGGAAATTCTTTTGTACCAACATTTTTTTATAGAAAACGTCTCTTCGACTAAGATGGGAATTCATGCGTTTCAACTAAACTTAATTTTTTATTTAAAAAAACTGGTATTTTATCTCAAAAATAAGGGGAATCATACAAACCCTGCAAAGTAGTAAAATATATATATTTTTTTTTACTTTCTTTGAACAACTGTATTATAATTGTAACGAATTATATAATACCATAGCTGCCAACTTGTACGGTTTGGCCGTACAATGTACGGATTTTGCTCTAAGCGTACGGTTGTACGGATGAACAGTATAATTGTACGGTTTGCGCACGAAAAAACAATCGCGGAGAAATGCAAATTTCGTGACAGGATCGCCGAAAAAGCGGAACAGTTCGTCAATATTTCGTGGATAAATGATGATTTTGTCGCTGCTTTTGTCAACGAACTTTGTGGAAAATCGCTTCAAAGCGCGAATTTGCTGTGCGGAGCGCGGAAAAAACGGCGATTTCACCAAAATATCGGAGATGAAACGCTGATTTCGTCTGAAGACCGCGGGAAAACGCCGATTTCGTCTGAAGATTGCTGATATAACGCGATTTTGTCAAAATATCGCGGGAAAAAACGCCGTTTTCGATAAAAGATCGCTTAAAAATGTTTTGTCAAAAGATCATTGAAAAGAATGCCAATTTCATCAAAAGATTACGGAAAAACGCCGATTTCATCAAAAGATCACGAAAGAACACAGATTTCGTCAAAAGATCGTCGAAAAAACGTAGGTTTCGTCAAAAGATCGCGGGGAAAATCATGCGAAAATGCAAATTTTGTGAAAAGATCATCGGACAAAAAACCCGCCGATTTCATCAAAAAATCACGGGAAATCGCCGATTTCGTCAAAAGATCGTGGAAAAACCGCCGATTTCGATAAAAAAAATCTCAATAAATCGCCGATTTTGCTAAACTATCGCAGATAAACCGCTGATTGCGTCTGAAGATCGCGGATAAAACGTCAATTTCGTCTGAAGATCGCGGATAAAACGCCAATTTGGTGAAAAAGTTGCGGAAAACAGTGAACTTTGTCAAAGAATTTCTGAAAAAATTCAGATTTTGTCAAAAGATCGTTGAAAAAAGGCTGATTCAACAAAAGATCGCGTAAAAATCATGAATTTTGTGAGAGGATCGCTGAAAAAAATGTGCACTTCATCAAAGACACCCAGTAAAATATGCATAATTAATGACAGTAAATATACTTTTCCTCCCACCTTCTCAACTGCTGTAACCTTTCAGGAAATTTGTTGTGAATTTAATCTGCCTTATCTATTACATATCATCATGCAGGACAGTTTTTTGAAAACACATTCCCAAAGTATGAAATTGGAAAAATATTTTCTTGTGTAGCCTCATGTTTTTATTTTTCAAAATATAAGTAGAAAAATAAATATAAAAGTAGCATAGAAAATATTGTTGAGAAATGATATTCCTTTTTGCATTGCATATGCAATGCATTTTTAAGCATGTAAGAATACATCGTGAAAATTGTAAGGATTTCAGAATTGACATGTTGGCAGGTATGTAATACGAATATATACATGCTAATTAATTGCTATGCATCTTAATTGTTTATATTGCGTGGAAGTTTTATTTTTTTAATGAAAAATGTTGTGTACTAATTTCAATATTTATTCAATATGTTATAACATTATACTCATTATACAGGGTCACTACAAAAGAATCATCGGGCTTCCGAAGCGTGCATTTCGGAACATATTCGGGTTAGAACATTGAGTTGTACATGAAAATAAACTGAAAATTTACAAGATTTACATCCATGGTCGCGAGTGCAGTCTTTCAGTATCAATTCGTCTTCAGTTCAATTTCTTGGGACTACGGATGAAACTCTCTCTGAATCGGTTCATTGTTAATTCAGTAACACTCGGTCTGCCGGAACTTTTGTCTTTACATAAAGAACCGGTTTCTTTGATCTGTCGATACCGACGGAAAATGCTTTGCTGGGTTACATTAGTATGGTTCCGGAATGCTCTCAGAACGGTTATAAGTGTTTTACACTTTGAAAATACTAGTACACAAAATGCTTTCTGCTGTCCAGTCGCCATTTTGGATTTGACGTTCGCGCAGTTACCATGGCAACCAGACACAGTACATATTCATATACACAGTGCTAAACTGTAGTTGATGCCCACTCGTTTGAGTTATCATGGAAACATATACGTTTCCTAGTTCGCACGTAGTAACGTATCAAACCCCGATGATTCATTTGTAATAACCTTGTATTATGTAAAGTTTAATCAGGACATAATTAATGCTGCAGTGATATATTGTTTAATTGTATCAGTGTCAGAAATTAGTTTATTTACCAGCAATGTGGATGTATAATTCCTGTAAAATTACTTGTTTGATGCATTATTTTACAATTTTAGTGTTATGTAAAATCTCGCGTAAGTAAAATAGAATCTATGTTGGATAAATCAATTTCCAATCAATGACATCAATGAATATCATCCTCAATTCCCAGCCATTATTTTTTAAATCAATTTTAAACTTCTGAGGTTATTCAGAAATCTCCATTCAAAGGGTTTTTTAAGCACTTTTCACGCATTAAAACCTTTTTAAAGTTTGAAAAAAATTAAAAAAGGTTCTTGGAGATCCTTTATATCGAATAAATAACTACCATGCCAAATGTTATGCTTCTAGCCCCTTCAGTAACACAAAATTAGTATTTTTAGATAAATTTTTTTCTGCACCCTCATTCGGGTAGGGGCACCAACATAAGATCTAGTTTATGTTGGAACAGGTTTTAACACTGTTATTTTGATACAATTATTTTTGAAAAAGGGTTATAAATTCAAGAGAGTACCTGGCTGCAAAATAAGAAACAAATGTTACTGTTTTAAAATATTAGTATAGACTAACCAATCTTCCCGGCATTGCCCGGGTTTGTCAAAAGACATCATGCAATGCGAAAGAACTGTGAAAAGACTATAAAAAAATCTAAAAAAAAGTATAATTTCTTCAAGAGCTTCGAATAAACTTCATCGAAAAAAATACTTTATTCGGTAGAAGATTGAACCTGTATTATTTTTACTAACATATAAAAATCGTAGACCATCGCAAACACACATTAAATATCATATAAAACAAACCCCAAAAAATTCGACATTTTTTTAAAGAGGAAAAATTTACTATATTAAAAGAAAAATAAATTTTTCACATCACAAAAAATGTAAAAATCGCAAAAAGTTTAAAAATCACGAATGTAGAAGTATATTTAGAAGGAATTTTCATATAAAATTGCATTAAAAATATTTAAATAACATTGAAAAATCCTTAAAAATCGCTTCAGTTCAAAAACAACACAACAGACATTTACCGTTATAGGTTAAAAGTTCGAAATTTAATTTCTATTGATTTAATTTAATTTTCTATTTGACTAAGTGATTAAACCATAATTTATTTAAAATTGTCATTTTATTTAAAATAAATGTCGAAAATTGCACTTAAAATTACAAAATATTTAAATATCTCTAGGGCAATGATTTAAAATTAGGGATATAACACTGTAATAAAAATATTTATTACATTAAGCAAAAAGTTTGAAATCAAAATCAATTTCTTAATGTCGAAAAAATTGCCATGGAGTTTGAAAAATGTCCAAAAATAACATTGAAAATTGTAATAAAAATCGAAAAATATTTGAAAATCATTGGAGTAAAAATTCAATATTAAAGGGAAAAACAATGTAATCATAAATAACAAACAAATCGATACGGAACGCCAAAAATCTTTTAGATTGCTAAAAAATACTTTAAATATTATTTAACATTTGGTAAAATTTAAAAATCATAGAGATGAAAATATACTGTATAAAACTGAAAGTTAGAAAGAGAAATTATTTTACCAAATATTAAAAAAAATTGCTACAGAACTCGAAAAATCGCTAAAAATAAAATTAAAAATTACTATAATCTAAAAATTATGGATGAAAATATTTTCTAAAGTAGGGACATATTTAAGGCCAAATTTTTTTCCAAATGCTAAAAAAATCTCTGTGAGAAAAAAAAAAAAACAATAACTCGCTTTGAAAAATGCAAAAAAAAAAAAAAAAAGTAGCTGAATATTCAAAACAAGCAGCAGACAAACCTTTTAATAATTGAGTAAAATATTTTAATTTGAATTCTTTCATTTAGTATCAAAAATTAGGTCAAAGACTGCAATCGGGTATCTTTCAAAAATGAGAAAACATCGACATTTCTCTCCAGTCTAAAAAAAATTGTAATTTAACAAAATACAACGACTATTTGGAAAATAATATTTTCAAAGACTCAAATTTTAATGACTTATAAATAAATTCTATATTTCAATTAATAATAATAATAAACATCATTTACAATCGTACGCCGTGCGTTAAACATTTCTAGACCAACAATAAATAATAATAATATTAATAAAAACATTAGATTAAAGATAGACAACTTTAACTATTTAAAATGTGATATTTTATTTGATGGAGTTAATCAGAAATGACTTCTGAACGCCTCATATTACTTACGACATGGATTAAAAATTAATGTACCTGGACCCATCACAAAAAATTTTAAATGAAGTTTCAGTTTTACAATTTTCGAAAATGCAAATTTTTCAACCTCAAAATATCGCACATTTTAAAATTTACACCGTTACGTAGAGAAAAAAAATGCAATTTTTAATGAAATTTGTTTGAAATGTTACAATTTTTTTAAAATTATTATTATTATTATTATTATTTAAAGTTTTAATTGCTTTTTTTGTTCATCGTGGAAACAGAAGTATTTCATTTTTGGACATTAAAGTAACTATCATTATCATCGCCACTGGCATTGCATTTTTTGTAACCGGGAGTTTTTATTAATTAGTATTAAGAAAACTACACCACACAAAAATAAGAAAATAAATATTATTATAGAGAAATGTTTGATAAGCATTTTGATGCAGACAATTTTTAAATTGGATCAATATTTTAATAGATATTTAATTTTAAAATTGATCAAAATCGTTCCACTAAAAAAGTTTTATCGGAGCAAAAACTATACATAGGTATTTAATTATTTTTAGATCATTTTACACATTAGAAGTCTCCGGTGTGCAGATTGCATTTTTTTAATAATCCTTTGACGTTCTATTTCAATTTTAAATTC
This sequence comes from Maratus speculifer, assembly GCA_964019185.1. Taxonomy (NCBI): domain Eukaryota; kingdom Metazoa; phylum Arthropoda; class Arachnida; order Araneae; family Salticidae; genus Maratus; species Maratus speculifer. The sequence continues at coordinate 156,208,696 of OZ025289.1, forward strand.
AGATTTTCAGTACTTCGAGAAATATTTTTCATATATTTTAGAAAAGGCTATTCTTTTAAATTGATGCCAATTTAAAAAAAAAAGCTCGATTTTTTTTTCAAATAAAAAAATACATATTTGGACGTAACTGTTATAAACGGAAAAACCTTACACATCAGAAATAAATTATTACATATTAAAGGCAAGAAAATATTGTAATTACGTCAGAAAATATATTTCGACGTGAGTTTTAAAAAAAAGAAAGAAAATATTAAAATATTAAATGCATTCATGTGTTTTAAAAGCAGTAAGTGGAGGAAGTTACGACGTATGCCATATATTAATCTTGACAAATATTTTAAATTTAAAAACATTTATTTCAAATTTCTGGATAATTTTTAAAACTATTGTTACCAACTTTAAGGCAAAACAAATGAAAATATTTCTTTTTTAACATCAAAATATTTTCGCATGAATTTTAAATGAGAAATAAAATAACAAAATAATAAAATCATACCCGTAAACAGGAACTTAAAAAGTAGTAAATAGGAGAAATTACTTCTTATTTAAAAAGACCAAATAATAAAATATATTTTTAAAATATTTACATGAAACATATATTTTCTAATTTAACATGGTCTTTTAAACATTTGTTGGGAATTCTAAGACAGCGCAAACAATATTCCTTTTCTGGCAAGAAAATAATTTTTACTTAAATATTAAAAAAGAAAGAAAACTTTGAGGGTACTTATATCAGGTTCAAAACATTACATTTAAAATATCTTATTTACAACAGCTATTTTATAGCATTGCTCAATTGCATTATTCATACAGAAAAGAAGACTCTGTTTTCTTAATACATTCTATATTAGCTGATTTGCAAATTTTTAACTCATCTTATTTAATCAAAGACGAAAACAGCCATTGGATTTTGTAAACAGAACTTCATTCGATCTGAAAATTCCCCCAAACAAACGGGACTGAATGGAACTGTGTTTACAAGAACATCGTCACAGGTTTTCTCAATCTAATTTAATTTTCCGTAGCCTTTTTAAAGTCGATCGAATTAGTATGTTTTTAATATCTGCTGCCGCTGAGCAGCGGTTAACGAGCGTAACTCGAAGGGGGCAGAACCACCTAGTTAAGTAAAAAAATCTCGAAAAAATGGTACTCATCCCATTAAAAATTGCTAAAAAAAAATACAAATCGTAAGCAAAATTTATTATTTTAGGTGAAATATTTCGAATATGAAAAATCGTCAGAAAAACTAAAAACTAAATAATAATAATAATAATAATAATAATAATCGGTAATTTAACAAATTGCAACGACTATTTGGAAAATGATATTTTCAAAGACTTATAAATAAATTCTATATTTAAATTATTAAAAATAATAATAAACATCATTTTTATGATTATCATAACGAGCCATATATTACGTATGCCATGCATTAAACATTAATATTCCTAGACCAATGATTAAAAAAAACAGTAGTTTTTTGATACACAACTTTAACTCTTCAAAATCTGCATTTTTATTTCATAGAGTTAATCAGACTGACTTCTGAACATGTCACATTACGTACGACATGGCTTAGACATTGATATACGCGACCAATCCTATATAAATTTTAAATAAAATTTCAGGTTTACAATTTTCGCAATTGCAAATTTTTTAACTTCTAAACATCGCACATTTTAATTTTTTACACTATAGCGTAGGGAAAACAATGCACTTTTAAATGAAACTTGTTTGAAATCTTTATTACAAATTGTTTTCCATTATTTTTTTAAATGTTTTTTAACAAATAAAAGGATTTAGATATACTTCAGATTTCCCAGTTCTCTATCAAGGACAAGAACTATTTTCCAAATAGTTAAAAAAACCCTCTTAAGCATGGGCCATGCAGGAAACAAATAAAATAAAATTAGTTTAGGAATTCAACCAATAAAATGATTCAGATATACTTCAGATTTTCCAGTTCTGTTCCGATGACAACAACTATTTTCCAAATAGTTAAAAAACCCTCTAAAAGTCGGAAATTCATTAAAAATCACTTAAAATTTAAATTTATCAGGGGACAAAATTTGCTTAAATTTGCATAGCAGCAAATTTAAGCAAACCTTAAATTTGCATACGTCTATTTTCCTATCTTTCAATAAAGCTTTAACTTGATTGAAAAAAAAGAATATAAAAGTTACTGAATGTAAACGGTTTAATTAAATACAAATTGTTAAAAAGTACTAAGAAATTTTTCTGGTAATTTAAAAAAATCCATATTACAGATGTATCTAGAAAAGCATATATCTAGAAGATCTATATATCTAGAAATGCAAATTAGTATAATGCAATGCTTTTAGAATGAAATCATTGCTTTTAACGAAAGCTAAAAAATCTCTGTATGATCCATTTTAAAAATATATTTCTATATTTTAGAATAATTGTATGATTATAAAATATTTGGAACCGTTATAGTTTTTTACTTGGATAAAGAACTTGTGAATTCGAAAATTTTCAAATTCTTAATTCATAGATCTGTAAATTTATAAACATTTAAAATTCATTTTTTAAATTACTATTATTTAAAAATAAACCTTATTTTATTAAAAATCGTTTTTAGATATACTAAAAGTTATAAAAGAATACGCCTTTGTGCCTTTGTGTAGAATTAAATAACAACAACAACAACAAAAAAGTGCAGTTAAACATTTGAATCATCAACTGTTAAATTGTTACTGTAAAATTAAACTGTTAAACTGTTACTGTAAAATTAGGTATTATTTTAGGTATACTAAAAGTTATAAAAGAATACGCCTTTGTGCCTTTGTGTAAAATTAAATAACAAAAAAAAAAAAAAAAAAAAAAAAAAAAAAAAAATGCTGTTAAACATTTGAATCATCAATTGTTTTTTATTAATATATATATATATATGTATTTTTCTGGAAATTCTTTATAGAAATTAAACAAATAAAGGAATTAAACCAATTCTTTTCATTTGTATATTCCTTTAAAAATCTATCATAAATGTTTAAAAATCCATTTAACGAACAACTGCAGTGCAGTTTTTGATTATTATTTTCATGTCTAAAAATATGTATTAGGAATATTTTCTACATTGATGAAATAAAAAGAGCATATGAAAAAAAGTTAATTAAATCCTAAATTAAGTTAATTAAAATTAAGTTAATTTTTTAAATCATCAGATTTTAAAATATTCACCTTTTATATAAACATTTTAATAACAATTTAAATTTTTCTTAAGAAAGGTGTTATAGTAAAAATAAAATACATTGACATGTTTCGGAACCGTCAAATAAGTTCCATAGTCATAATATAAAATTTTATATTATGACTATGAAATTATTTGACGGTTCCGAAACATGTCAATGTATTTTATTTTTACTATAACACCTTTCTAATGAAAAATTAAAATTGTTATTAAAAAAAGCATAGTCTATCAAAATCAACTTCAGGTTAAACAAATTAAATTAATAGCAATTGAAATTTATTTTTATCAGTTTTTGTATTATGTTTTTTTTATAAAATTAAATTCTTCGAAAAATAACAGTTGTAATTTTCGTAGATTGACAGACTAATATGTTTAAAAGCTCTCTGATCGATAAGTAATACAATATATTGAAGAAATTTGTAAGAAAATGAAATTAATTTCAATATCAAACTTGTTTATTGAACCTTCTGTAAATATTAACAAATGCTGCGTACATGAAATTAACTTATCAAAAGTATTTGAAGAACAAAATAAAAAGTGTTTCTTTCTTTTCCACATAAAATCTGTATCGATCTATATCGGTTTGTTGAAAATATTATACAAAGTGCTTTTCTCCGATAATGACACATTTTATGTAAACTATCTGCCAGTGATACTGCGCAACCATCACCACAAAATATACGAAATAATTTTTTTAATTTAAAATTTTATAATTATGCGAACTTCCTAAATTATCAAATTTTCTACTTTTAAAAGAATTCATTTGATGCAACGCCTTTATATATAGTCGTACATGGACATGCGAATGTTAAACGTAAATAAATTGGTGGTAAAATTTGCTTTAATGAAAATGAAAGGCAATGTGCTTTCATAAAAGTCTATCTTCCGTTCTAAAACAAATAATAGAATTTGTAGATCTTGGAAGATTTTGAACTATTTAACTGGTATATATCATTAGATATAATATTAATAAATCTTATAAATTTTTAATGCTAAGAAAATTTGTCCCCAAAATATACATTAATTAGGGAATTTGGTGCTAAAGTAGATGGAAAAGAAAGATACAAGGGTGTTTTATTTTATTTTTTTTTTAATATTCATAAATGGTAATAAATGATGATTTTCTATTTTTTTAAAATATTTTAAAACTATTGGAATGTTTAAAGATTTTTATTATACAATCTTATAACAGATGTAAATTCTCCAAATGAACCGATGTCCAATGTCCGAACCAGGATTCGAAAAAGGTATGCATTGGGCTAAAGGCGCCGATATACTTCCAACTCAGCTATATCGTACGGACACTGGAGGACTAATTCTCCCAAATAACTTCCTAAATTAAACCTAGAAACCCAAATAACCTTGCAGTTCATTTACAGATTGATTAGGCGTGGTATAAATTAATCTAAATATATTCAGTTTACAAACGCCTACCATAAACTACGCTGAAATAAACAATAGTATAATTGTAATGTACAAGATTTTTTATTTTTATAAATGTTTATGATAATGTTTATCAGTGATACACTGCAAATTCTAGAAACACTTTTACAACTCAAAGTGAATGTATTAATTAACACTGCTTATTAAAATCGTTTTCGATCGTCTTGTAAATGTATTGCGAATGTATTGTGCCAGGAAAAATACTGTGCAAAATATGTTGTTTAAAATTTTCAACAATTTTTCTAGGCATGGAATTATTGATATTTCATGGTAAAAATTTGTGAATTCACTCACCAATCTCCTGTAATCATTTTTTTCATAAAACAAACTGTCTTTTATTTTCTTTTAAATTTGTGTAATTTTAAAGGCGCCATGGAGAAAGTGCTTTGAAAGTGTCTTACATGTATTGTTTTGTAGTTTTCTAAATTGTGTGGTGTTTGCAATGTGTTGTTAATTTGGTGACAAAGTGTTGTGTAGTACAACACTATTATAAAAAAAAAACTTTTACCAGCACTATTTACAACACTATTTCAATACAATCAACAACATTACTTTTAGAACACATTTATACATAGAAACACTTTTGCAACATATTAAACATATATTTCTAGACAGCAACACTTTTGCAAGATATAAAAAAATATTCACAAAACAAAGAAGTCTTCTACTTCACAACACATTACTGTGTTGTAACTTTGCTGACAAAAATTGTTCTAAAATGTATTTATTTTTGTGTGTTGAGAATTTGCAATGTAGTGTTTGAGTACCACAAAACCATTAATAGAAAAAAAAAAACCTGAAGATTTTTTTTATGTATAGAATAAGCAAACATTTAATAAAGGAAATTCAATAAAGGTAAATGTTTGCATAAGTCCTTTTTAATATACCATCTTCACAATTCATAAAGATTTCATATAAGAGAAAACATGAAATAGATGCTTGTTGATGTATGCTCATAATTACATAAAGATTTCATATAAGAGAATACATGAAATAAATGCTTGTATATGTATGGTAAGTAAAAATATAAAAAAATCAATAATCTAAATCAATAAACATTATACTACAATACATAAACTTATAAGTTTAATTTACCTTAGAAAAAAATAGAGATATGAATGATATCTTGTTCATACATATTCTATTGACGAAAAATACAACAAAATGAAGTTTAAGAATTGTCATACAAAGCAGTCTCACAGTCATTTATCTACTTTATCTTATATTTTCATGATATATGGGCTAGATATAAAGCTTTAAAAAAAATCGCGATTTCAACATGCACTGTTTTACTTTATGAGAGTATTTAATATATTTTATATTGTATACAGTTTGTTTGTAATGCTGTTCGTCATGTTTAATATGGTACATTTACATTTAATAATACCAATGTTAAAATTATACTTTTCACAATTTGTTTTATTTTTAAGTGCAATTGTTCTTGGGTCATCATTAATAAATCAAAACAAAACATAGCAAATTTATTTCAAATAATTAAAAAGCAAGAAATTCATTTTAAATTAGAATTTTCTTTCTTTTTTAAATTTTTTATTATTTTATGGCCCGTTTTTGTGCAAATAGTATTTCATTTCGTTGAAGTTTTTCAATTTGATGAAAGCAAGTGTATTAGTTTCACAAACGCTCATTTCTTTAATTTAATCAAGCCATCAAAAAGTAGTTATTATTTCTTGTATTACATGCTAAAATTTCTTTTGGTTGCTTTCACAAAAACTTTCATTGGCTGTATCATTCTACTGTATATTCTTATCTGCAGACATTTTGAAAAAGTCCTTCTAAAATATTCAGTCACAAATAAAGAAATAAATATTTCTAGAGGAATTTCAAATAATATCGTAACTGCACAATTTGATATTTATGAGTCAGTACTTCAAACTATTAAAATATTTGAATCGACCATGGCCACACCAATTTTCATCTGTTTCTCGTTCAGTGTTTTACAAACATTTTGCTGTATGCTAATGTTAATAAAAAAAATTGAAACTCACAATTCGTATGAAGTATTTGCTAACTTATCATATGGTTTTATGTCATTTTGTTTAATTTCTTATGTGGCGAGTACAGTTAATGAAGCAGATAAAAAAGCAAGAGTCTCTAATGATAATTTGCTTTCAAATAAATTTCCTGTTAGCAACTTGTCAAAGCTGGATACAAAACTGAATTTTCAATATAAAAATAATAAACCAGCATTTACACTTACAGCCTGGGGTTTCTTTGAATTTAAAAGGAGTTTCCTTTTAACCGCAACTGGATGTATATTTACCTATGCTTTGTTATTTATCAATTTGGAAGAGTAAAAATTGTAATGTTCAAAACGAAATTCCTACTTGTTAATTAAAAATTATACCTTTAAAATTATAATATTTACTAAAATATATTTATAGATGATATTTTTCCTTACAATAAATGGTATATATGAAATTTTTTTACTAAAATTATTAACAGAAGATTTAATGCCATAGAGATTTTTCTTTGCGAGATATAAAATAATTGTTTATATTTCAGTATAACTTTTTACCTTTCCAGTTATATCTTATTAACTTAACGGTTTTTTCAGAAGATAATGATTCTATTTTAGTGTCAAGCACATTTATTAAATATTTAAGGATTAATTTCTAAATGATGTCTCTGTTTTCTTTTATAGAAAAATGAAAATGTTATGATAAGATAGTTTTGTGAATATAACATAATAACTGTTTGAAGGTTTGAGACATGTAAATGTTCTATCACAGTTCCATCAGTTATAAAGTTGTTCGAGCTGCAAGCACAACGATTCTTTCATAGGCCTAAAAATAAGTGGGATATTAAGAATTTAACCGAATAAACAGGACGAATTCCGAAATAAGATATGCGGTAATAAAAAACAGTATAAGTATTCGAAGGAACTTCATTTGCATTAGTCGACTGTAGAAGTATTTCTCGTAAATATTTATTTTGTATATTATGTCGGTACTTCTAGGTTATCCCGTCGACCAAAAAATTATCGCCAAACTATCAGATTAAATGACAATAATGGATGATCGTGAATGTCACATTGAATGACATTAAATGCGATTCATGTGCTTAAAATGTCCTTAAGTGATTTTTATTTCGACTTTTTATTAATATTTTTTTTTAATATTCTACTAATTATTTGTTTTTTCGTTATTTAAAATAAAAATTATGTCAACATGTATAATTTGGCTATTAGTTTGGCGATTTGTATAATTTGGCAAATTGGTCGACGGGATAACCTAGAAGTACCCTCATGTCTTACTATATACCTATTATTATCTTTGTATTCAGAGTTCAGTGTTTGTGGTTAAGGTTATCGTTTGGCTTATACCACATGGTGTATATAAAGTAAATATTTAAGTATTAATTTTTAAATAATGTCACTACGTTTTTATAGAAAAATGGAAATATTATCATACGATAGATTTGTGAATATTACACATAACTGTTTGAAGATGTGTGACATCTAAATATTCTATCAAAATTAATGAGTTATAAAGTTGTTCGAGCTGCAAGTTTCGCAATTGATGAGTTCGTTCATAGGCCTAAAAATAAGTGTAATATTAAGAATTTATAAGTGTATAAATAGGATAAATTCCCAAATAAGATATTCTATAATTAAAAATAGCATAAGTACTTCTCGAAGGAACTTTATTTGTATTAGTCAACTGTAGAAGTATTTCATATTCATATTCCTTTGTATCTCATGCACTGCAAAAAGGAAAAAAATCCGTTAAATTTACGGCAAAATCTGCAAGCAGCAATGTTGCCAGCAGTTTTTGCCGTAAAAAATTCAGTAAAATGAGATGTAAATTTATTTATTACATTTAATTTTAATTTTAATTTTTCTGGCAAAAATTGCTGGAAATATTACTGCCTGCAGTTTTTTCCGCACATTTAACGGATTTTTTTTTACTGTGTGTCTTATTATATATACCTTTATTATCTTTGTATTTATAGTGCAATATTTCTTGTTAAGATTACTATTTAGCATATAGGACGCAAAGCTTCCGCAAACAGTTGAGGCTGCTGCATACCTGTTTTCCATGGATACGATGATGTTATCGATAAGACTTTCGGAAATATTGTTCTGCTGCTCAGAAAATGCAATCTCCAAATCTCGGAGAGTAAAAAGAGGCCTATGTCTCCCAGCAATGCATAATGAGAACATGTCCCACAGATGCTCGATCGGATTCATGTTAGAAGAGAACGCTGACCATTTCATACGCTGTGTTGTTTCAGTTTCAAGCATATTCTCCCCAATACGAGCAGTATGCGGTCTGGCATTATTATGCTGGAAAACAAAGTAATCTCAAATGACTGTAGCGTAAGGTATGAAATGAAATCTCAGTACTTCATCTGCTTATAATTTGGTCGTCTATACACCATTTCGAATGATATTAAGGTCTGTACATGCACCTATACTGAATCATTCCATCAAACCACCTCGTTTGTTTACCTTCCACGAAGGAATGTAAGGTTATTTTGAGTGCTCCTTTCTCTAAATACCTAAACACGAAGGGTGTTACACTCCAGATTGAATCGGGACTCGCCTGTGAACAACACTTGGCTCCAATGTTGTTATTCCTAATATGGATGTTCAGCAGCTCATCTTCTTTGGGTCGCACAGTGGCTTGAAGTCAACGGAATGCAGACCGCTGATCTACTTCCATAGAGGACTCCCTGATGAAGTGTATTGCGTACTGTATGTCTGGACACCATTCGTCTTATTGTGAAGAACAATTGTTTTTGCAGCTATGTAGCATTGTATGTTCTGTTTCGATGAACTGTTAACATTATATATCGGTCATAGGTTATTTAATGGTGAGTGGCTGACCTTGCCATGGTCAACGACTAACATTCCCTGTTTCTTAGAATAGATTCCACTGCCTTGCAACGAAAATTCTGGTGATTTCAACAGCATTTGCCACACTTCATTCCGTTCGCCAGATTCAAGTCTGCCTATAATACGCCATTGCCATGGACTATGGTAAATTACGTTGTTGAGACATTTTCAAATCACCCTTAATAAAAAAAAGTTCAACAATCGAATTTTCACTTACGGCAGTGAAACAGATGTTTCTGTATCATCCCGATTACCGTTTTATCACGTTGAACATGCCTATTCGCTGGCAAAAATCACTTTTAAATGGAACAAATTCTGACTTTTAAACGGCAGCGAGATAATAAAATCGCTTTAAATTATATTATTGATAATCTGAAATTTTCATTATTATATAACCTGACTTATTTCTGCCCGAAAAATGTCCCACTCACAGTAATTTGATTATAAATGCTATATGTGTAATACAATACATATAACACCACACGTTTAGGAGTGTTACGTTTATAAATTTTGTAAAATAATCTTTCAATGTTCAAAAATAAGTATATGTAAAAAAATATTAATCCCTAAAACGGAGTACAGATAAACGTGACTTCCCTATTTCGAAACAATAGGCATCGATGGGTAACATCCTTTACAATAAAATAATTTCAGGATTTCTATATAACTTTCTTTTCATTAAAGGCCTTTCATTTGCTATGGTATACATTTAGGTTAGTGATCATTTTGATATTTTATAATATTAATAACTAATTTGATCTTTATGAACTTAAAATATTAGTCCCCTGCAGTATTAACTTCCGAAAAGTTATGTTTTCTGTCATCTGTGAGATCATTTTGTTCATTTAATGCCAATGAATGGGCAATTTATAGCATCATTTGTAGTTTATACGTTTCAGGGCTGCAAACTAATTCCGGATGCTCTAGTTCTTTTTGATTTAAAAAGGAAAGAAGTCTAAACTGGTTACATACCCTAAATTTATTTGGGAGAAAAGAACTGAAATGAATTTTCAAAACTGTCTCTAATAAACATAAAACATTGTTAACCATGCTTATTTTGCGAATGGTAACTGCAGAAATAAAATTTAATTTTATTTACTTTTATTGCGAGTTTTTAAATTTTTAAATTTTGCACGATTTTAATTTTTACCTGGACTAATTAGAGAAAAAATAATACTTTCATATTAAGTTTGTTTTAAAACTACATAAAAAATTATTTAAAAACCGAATCGCAATTTACGCATTTTTTTACAGATTTTAATCCTCTTAAAGGATTTTTAGGTAGATTTCGTATGAAATACTAACTATTGCGGTGGCACCTATGTTGGAATTTCTGAATTTTTTTGCATATCTACGCCGATCATGACCTGTAGACCTCAAAACTACCACCAGTAAAAAAGTTTATATATGTATCTATCTATCTATCTATCTATATATATATATATGTATCACTTTCTTATGGGCACGATAACTTTAATAGTTCTGCTCCAATCTCTTCGAAACTGATACATAAAATCAAGGAGTGTAAAATCTCGGCTAAGTTCGTTAATAGGCAATATCGGTCCAAGGGGGTGGAAATAAGGAGGGGTTTTGGGAAAACCGAAAAAACGCCATAACTTCTTAATTAAAATAGATATTGAATCAGTTTAAAGTTTATATTACTTCTTAAAAATGGGCCAAAAATTTATGCATGACCAATTTTTGATAAATTGAGAAATGGGCTCAAGGAGCGCAAAAAACAGGGTTTTGGGGAGAAAAAATTCATAACTTCGTCAATTCTCAAGATATCAAATCCAACTAAATTTTGTATGAATGTTTTCAACATTATCTAAATCTGTTATATTTACAAGTTTTTGATAGGACTATTCTTTACCGATGAACAAAATTAAAAACGAAAACAAAAAGGGGGTGAAAAAAGACAAAAATACATAACTTCGTCAATTCTTAAGCTACCAAATATTATTACATTTATTTTACATCTTCTCAATAATATCTACAACTTTTTACAGACAAGTTTTTCATAGGATCTATTCGCATAGCAAAAATAAATTAAACAAAAATAGAAGTTGGAGAAAAAAAAACCCTCAAATCCAAACTGCTTATATTTTGACTCATTTTTAAGTTCATTTTTTTTATTTTAAACGCATCCAAATGACAGATCCTCTTATTTAGGAACTGTATAATGTGACGCATTAGTCAGGTTTTTGATAAAGACAGAATATATTTCAAAATAGGCTGCCAAAAAGAGCATTTTGAACAGAATTTCCCGAAGAGATTGTGATGGAAAATTTCAGGAAGTATTCAAATAACAAATTGCGTTTTTCCTGACCTATTTTCAAACCCATTTTTGCTACCAAACGCATCCAATTTACAGGTCCTGCTATTTAAGAACTAAATAATGTGACGCATTGATCAGTTTTTTGATAATGGCAGAATATATTTCAAAAAAGGCTTCCGAAATGGGTATTGTGAACAAAATTTCCCGAAGCGAGCACATGATAGAAAAATTGAGATATTCAAGTAAAAAATTCCGTTTTTCTGACTCATTTTCAAATTCAGTTTTGCTCTCAAACGCGTCCAATTGACAGGTTCTTTTGTTTAAGAGCTGTGTAATGTGCCGTATTGGTCAGTTTTTTGATAAAGACTGAATATATTTGGAAAGAAAATGCTGTCAAAGTGGACAATTTGCACAAAATTTCCCAAAGCGATCATAAATAAAGAATTGAGGATGTATTCAAATAACAAATTGGTTATTTTATTACTTATTTTTAAATTCAAATTGCTCTCAAAAGCATTCAATTGACAATTTTTTGTTATTTAGGAACTATATAAAGTGCCTTATTGGACGATTTTTTTAAATAAATTGCAAATGTATATGTAAATATGTTCTCAAAATGGACATTTGAGCCTAATTTAGCTTAATATGGTTCTGATAAAATCAACACTTACTGAAAAATGAAATTAAAAGTTTTTCAAAAGTGGCCAAATAAAGTTGTTAAACTGGGCTGATCTGTAATCAAATTTTATTTTTTGCTGTTCAAATGAGCACTCTTAGAAATCTACCTCCGCCTATAGGCCAAGCCGACAGGGATTTTTTTTTTTTCTTGACAACAGTATTACTTTTACCTTAATAGTTTAATCGCTGCTATCCAGATAGAATTGCTGAAGTTTAAAGTTTAACTCATTGCGTGAAATCTAATGAATTAAATTATTTTGTGTTCAATTCATATTTTTATGATATTAATTTAAGGAAGAGAATTTTTAGACGTTTATAAAATATCGTATTACAACAAAGTTCAACCAATAATAATGCTTCTTTCTGTTGTTTTTTTGTTTGTTTGTTTGTTTTCTGTTTTAAGACATCATTCGTTCAGAAAAAAGTCTATGTTTTCACTCTAAAGAGTATTGTATATGTATAAAATAAAATAATCGCTAATGGTACAGAGAGAATTAAACATACACTAATTACTATTGTTATTACTTAATGTCAAAACACAAACCAAGTCATAATAAGAAAGATCTAACCATGTACTAGTATTTCTATGTGTAGAAAGTAACAAAAATAAATTTTAAGTGTATAATCAATGAAAAGACATGTTCTATTAGTAGCATACCAGACTCGGAGGGTCAAAATAATTTTGAAGCATTATTTTATTAAACCTCTTTGTATTATTTAAAAAAAGACATGAACATGACAGACAGCATATAAATATGTTTGTTTTTCAAATTAGTGTAAATTAAATAGTTCCATTTTCAGCTTATTTTCTATAGTGAAACACAAATTTAACCACAATAATAAATAAAAAATCTATAAATAAAACACAAGTATAAGACATGAAATCGAATCACCCTTAAAGCATTGAACTTATAAGAATAAAAATATTTTAGCAATTTCTTTGACTGTTAATTCATAGATCGAGATCAATACGAAAAGATCGCTTTTCATAAATTTCAAATTTTACTTGAACACATAATTAACACATAAAAATATTTGATGGTATTTTTGGCAAAAAATCGAAAAAATATATATTATAAGTATATATATATATATATATATACATAAGTAATGTAGTGGAGTTTTCAATTGAAAAACATGTGCGATTTTCAAATATATTCTGTTTCTTTGTGACCCCGGATTGCAATGCCCTGTTTCTTTAACCGAGATCTTTGTACTTTTTTCTCCTACCTTTCAATTCATTCTTAAACATGATTTCCATTTTTAAATAGAGAATAAATTATATGTATCACAGATTACATATATTTTTTTCACGGGTACTTCGATAAAAACGTGTTTAAAACATAAAATTGATTCGTTATTTTCATTTATTATTTTATATAGTATGTTTTATTAATAATCATTATGTGTGTTCCAAATCAGGGGCGTATTTTAAGGTATATCGGGTTATACGCCGTGAATCTTCTAGATTTTTTTAAAGGCCACCGTATACCCTCGATTTTTTATGACTACACCTCTGTTACAAATTAACATTTAAAAAACATTCGTCGAAATATTTTGAATCAAATTGCAATGTTTGGCAATTCCTTTATTTTAATGGAAACTATGATAAAAAGTTTATTAAGTCCAATAGATTTTTTTAATCACCAGGTTTTAAAAAAATAACCTTTTATATAAACATTTTAATATATATATATTTATTATTTTGCTTAAGAAAGGTGTTATAATAATTAAAAATAAATGACATTGACGTGTTTCGGATACGTCTAATAAGATCCATAATCATAATAAAAATAAAAATTAAATTTCAAAACATTTCACGGTCAATACAAATACAATACAAATACAATTTTTTTACAATAGAGAGAGGGATTTTTGTTTCTTTGTTGTTTATACTCATTGTCACGTGTCATTTGTATTGACCCTGAAATGTTTTGAAATTTAATTTTTTTAAAAATTATGATTATGGATTTTATTAGACGGATCTGAAACATGTCAATGTCATTTATTTTTAATTATTATAACATCTTTCTTAAATAAAATAAAATTTTCATTAAAATGCTTAACGGAAACATTAAATGTTTATAAATAATTGTAAATTGTATATTACGTTGATGTGAAAAGTACCATTAACAACTTTGCTTGAATTGTGAAACGATAGTGATGGTAATGTAAACTTAATCTATCCAGCAAAAGTAAAAAATCAATTAAATTCATAACACTGTAATTATGTCTCAGTTATTAAGTATGATTTTTATATGCATAAGTAATGTTTCTAAAGGCGCATTGTTTATAAATAAGAGTATATATTTTTATTTTAATTTCGATTAGGACTCAAATTTTTTGAATATGTTATTAATACAGTAAAAACTGCATTATTCTATATTAAAAGCAGTCAAAATACTTACAGTTATGCATTCTGCATGCATTTGATAAATAAACTTTTCGTGAATATAATCTGAAATTATAAAATTAGTTATCAAATTTTCTTAAAATTTTATTAGAATTCTGAAAGGTGGATCTCATAAAAAATTTTAAGAGCAAATACTGTGTCCGGCATTTTTGTCACGTTTGTTTTCAAAAGCGACATTTATAGATCAAAATACTGAGAAAAGCAAAGTCTCTTTTATAATCCACTTAATGAGATTGTTTGAAGAATGTAAAATTTGTCTGAGGAATTAGAAACAAAATGTGTTCCACACAATGTTTTGTTTATTTTTAATGTAAAAATATTTGTTGTAAGACCTTTTATTTCAGTGTTAAAATGTAAAGCACGTATGTTTCATTTCTAAATATTTACGTTGCATTTTTCCTTCAAAAACAAATAAATAAATAAAATAAAAAATAAATGTTTACTAATTGTTGATGAATGCGTATTCTAACAGTACAATTTACAGTATTTTTCTTTTTGTCCCCAATTCTATTTTTTAATAACTGTATATAATAACAAAAACACTTGATGTATCATTATCCCTTTTTATTCATATTTCTTTTTTTAATGAAGATTAATGTTTTATTTTTCTTTATGATGCTTTAGTTACCCAAGTTTTTTATACTTTGGTTGGAATGTGGATTATCAAAAAAGAATTACTTTTTTATTTATGGAATTTTTAAAATTTTATGTAATTCTGCCATGTACGCTCGTCGTTTTTCAACATGCAGAACAGAGACCAATTTTTAGTTTTTATGCAAATTCATAGTACGACCAATGTATTCTAGCAACTTCCTTCGTATGCACTCTGATATTAATTTCAAGTGAAAATATATTAATTTGAGTGAAACTCTCCTGCGCCATTGTTTTATCTTGTAATGTTAAATTGTGCATTTTATTTAACGTCTTAATCTAAAAATCAACCAGCTGAAAGATAAGCATATACTCATTCTTCAGCTCGAAATATAAAACTTATATAAAACACACTTAAGTCAGTTTCTGGGAAATTTTCTCACGCACTCTGTTATTAATTTCAAGTGAGATTATGGTGATTTGTAATTTAGATATGTATTCTGTTTTATTCTTTAGTTGAAAATGCAGATTTATAAATAATATATAAATCATAAATATATCATAATGAATTATAAAAATAAAATGTAATGCAGAAATGATTACTTTAAATCTTATTAAGAATTAGCATTGCAATAAGTATACAGAACTTATGGGTTACTACTTACCCGAACCCATCAGAAAAAAAGTAGTTTGGGAGGCATAACGTAAGTGACACTTGAATTTGATATAATATAGTTAAAACATATGGAAACTGAAAACTTTAGAACTAATATAAAATGATGACTTCTGAAATGCAACGCCTGCTATAAAATCCTTCGTGGAAAAATGAAATTGTATTTTGCTATTCGTTGAGAAATTTCTTGTCTTTAGATATCGAGTCTGAAACTTTTATTCTCAAACGTCTTAGTGTAGACTAGAATTTGAGGTAGTGCATAAGATATCCATGTAAAATTAAATTTTGACGTTTAAAGAATTAAATAAAGCACATTTAAATTGCTCACTTAAAGCTAGAAATTTCAAATAAAATAACAACACACCGTTTTATATCTTGACTTGTATGCATATTTAAACCTTTAATGATAAATAAAGCTTCGGTAGGATATAAATTTATTGAATAAGATTTGTTAAACCTTTTTTTTATCACAAAGCCGGACTCCATTTTTTTCCATTCCATCCGGACTTTTTTTTTCCATTCCAAACAGTAGGCGCAAGCCAGTTACCCATAGCTTGATTTTTACATGGCTTGTTAGGCTAAGAAACCGGATAAACATATAGAATCTGTGTTTGAATGTTCTATTCAAAATTTTATAACTCAAATACATACTAATAGTGCAGAGTATGAACTATGTTTCAAATACTTCTATGTAGTACATAAGATTAAAATGATCTTGAAAACAAATTCTTTGGTTTATTTCGATAAATTTTTAAATTTTAATTTAAATGGAACATTTAAATTAAATATTCCATTGAATAAATGGGATATTTAAATGGAATTTAATTTAAATGGATATTTAATTTAAATTTAATTAAATTAGTTAAATTAAATTTCATTTAAATCATTTAAATTAAATTATTTGGATATTTAATTTAAATGGAATATTTAAATTAAATATCCAAACTACGAAGACATGTGATAGTATTAAGTGCAATTATGAATGAATCCGGGTAATAGTACCTATGGGTTATGTGTAAAAGGACTCTAAATCATTTGAAAGACAAATAATTGCTAAAAGTTAATTTGTTCCATTTGTAGTCATTATCGTTTTAAGAAGTGTCTAAAATCAATGCCGGATCTAAAATTTGCGATGTAAGTTCTTTGACGTAGAGACTATATATTTATCAGAAAATACTTTATTATATAAATTTGTAGTGTATTTCATGTACTTTCAAAACGTTGTGGAAGATTTTGTACGTGTTCGCGTGAGAGTTTGTAGTTTGAAATATACTATGCATTAAGTATATTACAATAATAACGCCATTCCTTGGCGTAAATTACCCCAGTTTAATCCCTTTCGTGGCTGAACTAAATCCGATTATGGTTTATTTAATTTTTTTTATTGTATGCATGAGAGAGAGTTATTCTCACTATTGAAATGTTTCGATTAAATATTATGAATTCTTTAGCTTTAAAGGAGTGGTTTTTACCACATTATTTTCAATTTATTGTTCGAAAAGTAAAGAATCAGTTAAAAGGTTTTTGTTAAAACAATTTCAAATTCTTATCAATAAAATATCAGAATGTTTTTAATATTCTAAATACAACATTTTCAATATCCAATTTCAAGTAAATTCCCGCGTGATTGTTCAAATGAGTTCTAAAGATTAACTTTGCGCATTCTAACGATCTTACTAAGTCTCTTAACGAATATTCTGATAATTTAAAATTAATTCAAAGTATATAATTTATATGCTTTTTTATTGTTATTGTTGTATAATTTTAACACTAATTCATTTTCATTTAAACATTTCTAACAAGAGTCTTTGGACTCCATAGGCAAGGAAATTCCATTAATAACTGTAGTTAAACTGAAAATCATGAGTTAAATTCTAAAAATTGAAAAAAAAATAATTAGTGAGATCAATAACAGGATTTAAAAATTAATTTTATTGGATATATAATGATAGTGAAATATAACATATAAATCACACATAAAACCACCGATGAAAGCATCTGTCTTTTGTCAACTTTGGTGATCGACGTATAATGCGATAATAAAGATCCGTAATTGCCTGAAGCCTGATATACCATGGATTTTTAAACCGGAACGCCTACGTCATTCAAAAATGATTGCATAGAGAACTTCTAGGTTGAAACTAATCTAAAATTCTCATTGTTTTGCTGTTTACTTTTTTTCAATGGTCGTCCAAAACGATATTTTCTTTCAAAATTGCCCCCTTTTAACAGAATTCTTTAAATATCTACCCGGCCGCCTCCAACTTTTCTTTCACTGCCCACAGTTTTCCATCAAAGAGCATTTGAACAATAGCTTTGCAAAATTTCCTTATTTGAAAATTGCAAATTGCTAGACACCCTTTTCAAAGGCATGACCTTGGAATATACAGATTTTGGATGTCAATATTTAAATAAGCTTTTACCACCGATGAAAGCGTCTGTCTTTTGTCAACTATGGTGACTGACGTATTATGAGATAATAAAGATCCATAATTGCCTTAAGCCTGATACACCATGGATTTTTAAACCGGAATGCCTGCTTCATTCATAAGGGATTGCATAGAGAACTTCTAGATTGAAACTAATCTAAAAATCTCATTGTTTTACTCTTTATTTGTTTTCAATAGTCGTCCAAAAATATATTTTCTTTCAAAATCGTCCCCTTTTAACAGAATTCATTAAATATCTACCAATCTAATTACTAAACCAATTCCTTCAAATCTCTAAACCAATACCATTAAATAGCTACCTATCTTGCAAAATTTCCTTATTTGAAAATTTCACATTGCTGGAAACCTTTTTCAAAGGCATGACCTTGGAATATACAGATTTTGGATGTCAATTTTCAAATAAGCTTTTAACATCGATGAAATCATCTGTCTTTTATCAACTTTGGTGATCGACATATTATGCAATAATAAAGATCCGTAATTGACTTAAGCCTGATACACCATGGATTTTCAAACCGGAACGCCTGCTTCATTCAAAAGTGATTGCATGGAGAACTTCTAGTTTGAACTTAATCTAAAAATCTCATATTTACTTGCTTTCAATGGTCGTCTTAAACGATGTTTTCTTTCAAAATTGTCCCCTTTTTAACAGAATTCATTAAATATCTACCAATCTAATTACCAAACCAATTCCTCCAAACGAATACCTACCTCCAAACCTCTAAACCAATACCATTAAATATCTACCTATCTTGCGAATTCTCTTTATTTGAAAATTGCACATTGCTAGATACCTTTTTCAAAGGCATGACCTATGAATAAGCAGATTTTGGATGTCAATATTTTAATAAGCTTTTACCACAGTTGTCTATATATGTCTGCAAACTTTCGAAATATATTGCACGGTTATGATGAGAAGATTACGATTGAAAACATGTCAAAAGCTGTACGTCAAACATAGCAAGTGATGTCCATTCATACTATAACGAAGTTTTAAAAATATTCAAATCTTCATGTAACAGTATTCAGTACTTCTGATAACGTATAGAAAAACGAAATATTTTGTGCGTCCCTTTAAATACTATCTGCCTTTTGTTATATAGTAAGTAAGTTTTGGAAAACCTCAGCAACGTGTATATATTTCATAAAATAAAAAATAATTTAATGTAGTAAAAACGCATCCCATACAATGTTTGACCCTTATACCTTTATATAATGGAATAATTTTGCGTGGCCTTATAAATAAATAAGAAATTTTTCATGTTAATATAAATAAATTGAAATTTTTTCAATATATTATGCGTTTGATTATAAAATTTTTGATATCACAAATCCTTTAATATTTCAAAATTATGCAAAACAGAATTTTCAAACATGAAATCTTAATTAAAAATGAAATCTTAATTGAAAATTAAACAATACTTCGTGCAAAGACTCTGCAATCAGTAAAAATTATTGAATACCTGTCAAAATTTATTAAATTATAATTCATTTTACGGTTCAATAATATACACAACATTTTACATTGAATTAACTACTTGCGATCTTAATTTAAATACATACATACATATATATATATATATATATATATATATATATATATATAGTATATTTGAAAATAAATTGATATTTTGTGTAAAAACTCTGTAGACCTACTCTCTTAAAATAATATAATAATAATTTTAATAAACAACAGTCAGAAACTATTTAAAAATTAAGATTTGGAATATATATCGGAGTATATATTTAACTTATTCAGTCCTGATCGCGATGTTACAGAAGCACAATTTGAATGCTTCTAGAATTGTCAAAATTACTTCGAGACATTTTTAATTTTTGTGTGCCTTTCACATCTATTGATACAATACGTGGTCAATGGTGACCGACCACTTGCGATTTTAGACTTTTTTAAAAATATTTAGAAAGATACAAGAGAATTTCTTCTGAAAATTCAGATGCGTGTACAGAATAATACAGGTTATATATTTCCGTAAAAGTTTTTTCGCGAAATTCCAAAGAGCAGCATTAACAACTTGAAAATGAATGAAGATCTTTTGCACGACTCTTTCAAAACTAATGTAGCAAAAGCGCTCATACTGCATATTATGATTACGTGGCTTATTGTCACAGAGCGTGTTCATTTTTGTGAGTATAGCATGTATACTAGTAGAAAAATTAAGGTTTTTTTAAAAAAAGGTAAATATTTTTCAAGTTTTTTGCTTATAATTTGCAGAGTTTTTAATATAAAATATTACTTTCAGAAAACATAACGATTGATATTGTACACATTATTCCGTAACCAAAATTAAAACATAATAAAAATTATAGAATAAATGTGCAGGTTTACTAAATAAAGTTTCACTGCGCATGCGTTACTGGAATCAAAATGTAATTTGCATAATGTGTTTGATTAATGTATACAGCAACTTTCGTAAAAGTCTCAAAAACATAGCTTGAAAATTCCACAAATAATCGTCAATAGAATAAGCTTAAAATCCGTTATTTCCAAAATAAAGCAAAAAGATGAGGGTTTATATCCAAATATAGTAGCAAGTGCAATATTGTGTATGTTATATTGTCATAATCATTGGTTGTATGGATACAATCCCTCATCATTTTGCTTAATATTTGGAATAACGGATTTTCAGCTTGTTCTACCGACGATCATTTTAAGTATTTCTAATCTACGTTTTTGGGATTTTTACAAAAATTGCTCCATACATTTCGCTAAAACATTGTGTATATTACATTTTGATTGCGATGACGCACGTTCAGGGAAACATTATTTAGTAAATCTAATCATTTTTCCAACAATTTTTATTATTTTTTAATTCTGATTGCAGTGTATTATGTACGATATCATTTGTCATATTTTCTAAAAAGAATTTTTTTTAAATTTAGAACTCTGCAAACTATAAGCAAAAAACTTTAAATGATTTTCAACACTTTTTATTAAAACCTTAATTTCTCTACAGTACAGATGATATCCTAATAAAAATGAGCACAGTTTATTACATTAAGTAACGTAATCATAATC
The DNA here is from genome assembly GCA_964019185.1 of Maratus speculifer. Classification (NCBI taxonomy): domain Eukaryota; kingdom Metazoa; phylum Arthropoda; class Arachnida; order Araneae; family Salticidae; genus Maratus; species Maratus speculifer. The sequence continues at coordinate 156,230,328 of OZ025289.1, forward strand.
TGCATTTTGTATGCTTTTGCTAATTTGTTTTGATAGGGTTACGCAAAAGGTTTTCGTTGTTTTTCAATTTGTTGACGGTCCTCTGTGGATTTTCGAGAAAAGACCTTCACGGAAATATATGATTTGTAATATTCTGTTTGCACCCCTGGATTTTCAGAATAATTCCCCGTGTATTTTTCTAGCTATTTAACAAAACGTCTAAAATCACAATTGGCTGGTCACTTTTGGCCATATACTGTATTTACGATGATAGATCTTCGGAAATGTTTTATAGAAATTTTAAACTGATTTTTGTGGTCCTTTGTAATATTCGTCTTATGACTGAGGCGGATAAAAAACAGTATTTCCTATATTACTGGATTATTAATAATTTCCCTCACATACCTTTTGCAGCTAATATACAGAGTGATTAAAAAAAAAAGTTGACAAAATGGTATGATAATTCAAGCATACAATAAGGATAAAAAAAAAACACATGGGAACATAGGGACACAATCTACTTATTGAGTCACTATAGGGTCTTTTACGCCTAGTCATTCTTGCTACACTTGGTTTGACTTTAACAATTTCGAGGAAAATAAAAGCATTGTAAAGAAATGAAACGATATGTACCCTATTTTGTGTACGAGCGATAACGTTACGAGAAGATCTGGAAAAATATATTTCTCAAACAAACGATGGTACCGTATGTTTATCACAGACCAATATGTCCGCTGTCAACTGCATATTGTAATGCAAACTTCCATCCCTTTTGTTTGGTGTTATCATATATATAACAAAGGTGAGAATGTCTGTTAAATGTTTTATTATAATATACTTCAGTTTTCTGAACCCGAATTAAGTTAGGATGAAAAACCCAGTATTTGGACTCAATAAGTGGTTTGTGGCCCAATGTTTCCATGGGATTTTCTATCCTTGTCGTGTGCCTGATTTGTCATATCGTTTTGTCAACGGTTTTTTGAATCACTCTGCATATTTTTGAAATTACGGATATCTTATTAAAAATATATGGTTACATTTTAATTTAAAAATATTGATAATATACCAAATTTTCCGCACCTGTAAAATTGTAGGTATTCTGTATTTGTAATCTTTTGATATCGCTTTGGCGACGAACACCCCATACGCATATTGGCAATCTAGTGTGACCCCGCTCACGTGTTGTGTGACGCAGTTGGATGACAGAAACGATTTCTCTACGCAGCAACAAGCTGCAATGATAAATAAATTAAACAATCAATTTAATACAGTCTACTTTAATTTATTTCTAATTTGGTACACCTCCGTACATTTTGGTCCGTCAACCCGGAGGTACAGAGACAGCTATTGAGTTAAATAATTGAATTTATTTAATTTCGCCAATAAGCCGAATAATGACCGAAACAGAAATAGTCGCGTTGGACAGACGTCGCGGGAACGCTACCGATGGAAAAAACCTTCAACATAGCGGAATGGAAAGCCCACCTGGACTTATTGACGAAAAACGAAGAAAAGTTTGAAGCTGTTAAACAAGAATACTACAGAATAATAGAGGAGAAAAACTTGGAAGAAACTGAAAGTATACTATCTCAACTGGACGAAGATATTCTAAAGTTACAGGTAAGCTTAAAATCCTCTATGATTGCTTATAATGAAAATAATAATTTGGATAAGAAATACATTGAACGCGACCAAGCAAAAAGAATCTAGTATAAAGCTCCCTAGGGTCATATTGTCGGTTTTTAGTGGCAAAACTAAAGAATGATCCATATTTAAAATTAATTTTAATGAACTTATTAATGATAATACAAATTTAAACGATAATGAAAAGTTATTTTATTTGCATTCTTCTGTGACTGGTGAAGCGAGTAGTTTGATTACACCAGATGAAAATTATGTTTCACTTTTCACTTTGGTGTTATCTATAGATTTCTTGACGCCTGAATTAAAAATAATTTAGGCTTATATAGAAACACTATTAAGGAGATCATTATATCCCCTTCATCTTCTCATCGACCTAATTTCCGCATACAGATAGTAGGCTATAATAGACACTATCAACATATACAACATGGAAATAAATAATGTACAAAAATTCCAGTTCTATATTTTATTGAAATAATTGAGTGTGGATACATATTTATAATTTTTCTTCCTTTTTCTATTATCTATACATATAATAAAACAGTAGGACCCGGTGTGTCTGTACATTGAAGATAATTGACAAAAATGGAGTCAGGGCGATAAAAGAAAACCAATGAAACACAAAAAAAAATTTTTTGAGTTTTTTGTCTGTCTGTCTGTCTGTCTGTTTGTTCGAGGTTATCTTCGTAACTACTGAATGGATTTTTATGCGGTTTTCACTAATGAAGAATGCACACTCCCGGGCAGTGTATAGGCTTTGTTTCATCAAAATCGGACAACAGACAAAAAAGTAACAAAAAGAAACAAAAGAAACTATTAGGTGCGCTGCTCACGTTTTTTAGTACATAACGTTTTTTAGTACATATAAAATCCAATAGATGTCACTGTGCGATTTTAAAACGCGCTATCGTTATGTTTTCGCCAGTCTACTTAAGTATGAGAAAGTTTCAAGCTGGCTGTCGTTCCATGTGGTTTAGTCGGTAGAACGTCAGTGCGCCATACTGATGGCCCGGGTTCGATTCCCAGCATGGAATTTTTTTTCACTATGTTGGCATTAACGCCTATAAGCAATTAAAAGAATTTGAAATATTGTATTCAAGGCGAATTTTCTCTCTGGGAAAATTTCCTTGCATTAATATGTCAGTGTAATTTTTTTTTCGATTTAATTTTTTTTTCGAAACTTTGTTTTTCTTAAAAAATTACAGTAAATATTTGATATTTCCCAACGTTTTTTGAATGATCGACTTGCTTTTTTTTTTTTTAATGTATGTCTGAACCTTATCTAACTACTTCTTCAAGATTTCTTTAGATAAACCGACCAGCGTAGCGGGCGAAGGCCGCTAGTTCTTGATAAAACTGAAATACAATTTTCTAAACATTATGACAGTCTATTAAAAACAAACGCATAGTAACCCACTGTTATGTCAGACTTTTAAACACTCAAAAATAGCTTTTAAAGCTTAAATTTTAAAAATGTAATTTTATATATATCGAAAAAATATTTTTCATATTTTGAAAAAACTCTGGCTACTATAAATGGCTGATAAAAATATTTAATGCAATATTTATTACCAAGAAATGTGTTTCTGAAAGGCATGCGATGAATCAAGAACTGTTGTAAAATGGGAGTTAAAAGGTAACAGATCTTTGATGCTATAAAATTCAAGGATTTTTCAGAAGATAATTTAAGAATTGCAAAATGTTTTTAAAAATTATTTTACAGGAATTGTTTATGTATGCAATAAAAAAACTGTACGATTGTTTAGATGATGTATTAAAAAATTGTAGCTTAATGGGATCATTAAAAAAAGAGAATTAAATTGTGGATTGGACTCGTAAACTCTTCGTATATTTTACGATGAAAATGAATTAATTATATCTGTGCAAAACTAGTGAAATGCGAAGATGTATTTTTTTAAGCATTGATTTAAAATGTAATGTAAGTTTTCAATCCCAAATTTCTAAACTAAAGTTATGAAGTACAGTGACTTATTAATATTTGAAAACAAAACAATAAGTTGTTATCCAGCATATGCTTTACTAGAAGATTAATATATATATACAGGGTGTCCCTAAACTCATGGTATATACGCTAGGGGTGATAGAACACATCAAGACGAGTAATAGAAATTCGGAAACCAAGGGTCCCAAACCTTTTCCAAAGGAGATAGAAGCCGTTAAAGTTTGGAGTCCAAAATTTCAAATACACATAAAAAACGGAAAAATTGGTCGATTGATATGCGGTTTTCACTAAAACTATTCTTTATGATATTATTTTCTTGCAAATAAATTATAAAGATAAATTTCAAAAAATGCCGATTGAGGGCGCTTTAGACTTTAAAGTAATGGAAAACTATTTTTGCCGTGATTTTTTGCATCTTATTAGATGTTTTCGTAAACTTGGACTAAAACTTAAATTTTTAGCTCAAAATCTGAATAGTTGGGTGTCGTTAAGTAGCAGAAACTGAACTGTGTTCAGAGGGTTCAAATTTCAAATGATTACAAAAAACGGAAAAATTGGTCAATTTGTTTGAGGGTTTAAAATAAAACTATTCTTTAAGTCAGTATCTTCTAGAAAATAAAATTCAAAAAATGCCGTTAGAGGGAGCCTTAAACTTCAGAGTAAACAACAACTAATTTTAACCGTTATTTTTGTATCTAATTAAATGCTTTCCAAAATTTATTAAATGTTTTCAAAATCTTAGATTTAAACTTAAATTTCGAACTCAAATTCTAAATAGTTGGAAGTGGTTAAGAAGCGCAAACTGAAGTCTGTTCAGGAGTTGAAATTTAACCCCCTCCCCCTCAAACACAGTTAACTTTTGCGCTACTTAAACACTCGCTACGATTCAGAGTTTGATCTCAAAATTTAAATCTAAGCATTTGAAATCATTTAATGAGATTAAAAAAATACCGGTTAAAAATAGTTGTACGCTACTCCAAAGTCTAAGGCGCCCTCTATGGCATTTTGTGAAATTTATCTTTAAAATTTATTTTTAAGTAAACACTGATTTAAATAGTAGTTTTAGCAAAAACCGCAAGCGAATCGACTAATTTTTCCGTTTTTTATAATCATTTGAATTTTAAACCCTCAGAACACAGTTCAGTTTGTGCTACTTAACCACTCCCAACTATTCGGATTTTGAGCTCAAAATTTAAGTTTAAATCTAAGCCTACGAAACCATTTAATGAGATGCAAAAAATAACGGCAAAAAATAGTTGTTCGTTACTTGAAAGTCTAAAGCGCCCTCTATCGACATTTTTAAATTTATCTTTATAATTTATTTTCAATAAAATCCCGACATAAAGAATAGTTTTAGTGAAAACCGCAAATCAATCGACCAATTTTTCCGTTTTTTATAATCTTTTGAGATTTAAACCCTCTGAACACAGTTAAGTTTGTGCTACTTAACCACTCCCAACTATTCAGATTTTGAGCTCAAAATTTAAAATGAGGACTTAGCTTACGAAGCCATCTAATGAGATGCAAAAAATCACGGCAAAAAATACTTTTTCATTACTTCAAAGTCTAAAGCGCCCTCTATCAGCATTTTCGAAATTTATCTTTATAATTTATTTTCAAGAAAATACCAACATAAAGAACAGTTTTAGTGAAAACCGCAAATCAATCGACCAATTTTTCCGTTTTTTATGTGTATTTGAAATTTTGGGCCCCAAACTTTAATGGCGGATATCTCCTTTGGAAAACGTTTAGAACCTTTGGTTTCCTATTTACTATTATTCGTCTTGATGTGTTCTATCACCCCCTAGCGTATGTACCATGAGTTTAGGGACACCCTGTATATACATATGTAAAAACGTAAACCACAAAATGAAATCTATACTCGTCTTTCGGTTCACCTCTAAAACTATCTTCAGGATTTAATTTTTTTAATTACATTGGCAAATGTTCATTTCCTATTATATTATCGTAGTTATATGAAACTGAATATAATCAGGAAGTTATAGAAATTCTTTAAAATCATTTGAAATAACATGAATGGGAATCATTGGCAATATGTAAAATATAATTAAAATAATATGATTGGCAACAACTTTATTTGAAATCATTTATAAAAGTGTTTGTTGAATAGCAACTTATCCTTTTAATTTCACAATTTAAGTATACTGACTAATCTCCTTATTTATTATGACAAATTAATATTTCGGAGAAGCTTACATATTTCACTAATAAAATAGCTTACAATAATGAATGAAACAGGTTAAATTGATTGACTGGAAATTGACGGATGTAGCGTGTCTACTGATTCTGAACAAGCCGTTCAGAAAAAAAAAATACATAAACAATCGAACAGAATACTCATATTTTTTTTTAGTTAACTCGTTGTGGTACTCCCTACATTCTGTCTATCCAAAATTGCCCTTTAAACCCTAAACAGTCGAAGAAATTTGATGTGTTTAATTGAATATCACAATTCTACAACGCAAAAATGTGGCGAACAATTTTTTTTAAGTAATAGTAAGAAAATGCACATATTACTAATATTAAAAACACGAGAAAATTGTGGAAACTCTCCCGCGTAATGAAAGTTCCCTATTTCTGTATTATGTGCAGGCATTCTCTGAAGACGTATATATATAACACGCCGTATATATACGGGGGGGTGTTAATGGGTTGACATTCTGTATCGATTTCAAACTATAAAAATGTGATTTTTTCGTCTACAAAGAGCAATCGAAGCGATGAAAAAGAATTTTCTAAATTTTGAAGCGGTCAAAGTCGCGTTATCAGTTGATTTATATTATCGTTGTAGTATTTGTTGACTTTTGTAAATTAATTAAATACACCTTTAGTAATAAATATGAATAGCAAAACTTATGAAAACAATTTTTTAAATGTTAAATAAAATGGTGTAGGAATGAGCGAACAAAAAATGTACTTGAATTTTTTAAAAAATTTTAATAAATTTTAGGTTATATGACAAGATACATTTTATTAATCATACATTTTCACGGATTTTTTGTTAAAGATCTTGTGTAGATAAGAGTACTAGCTATTTTTAATATACATTCTGATTTTATTTTTTTATACATTAAATAAAAGTATAGTTGTAAATAATAATATTTTATGATGGTAAAAGCAGCCATTATTACAGGTTTATACAAAGTCACAGTTTAAAAAATGATTTTTCTTATAAAATGTGCAAACGAAATCTTAAAAATATCTTTTTAGAAATGCTGGAAGAAGAAATCAGTGAATAAAGTACAATCTTAACACACTAAAAATATTTTAACGATAAAATAATGCATAAGTTGAAAATTGAACAAAAAATCATAAATGTATAATAGTAGTATTTTTGTAACACACAAAAAATGGCATTGTCAAACGATTTAAATTCGATAACGGCCTTAACCCTTTACTTCACCGTGTGTCACATATGCCACATATTTAAAAACAATGTTATTCTCCTTTTGTGCCATGAATATGGCTAATATGTTTGCTGTAACTGATCAAAAACAGTCCAAAGAATGAAATAAATTTCTTTTTTCCATGTCAAATGACTGCATTGCTTTTACTGAATACTTTAAAAAGATTAATATAAAAAAAGTTGCTGAGTATTTAGCAGATAATACTCAGTATTAACTAATTTTAGCACATTTAATTGAAAATATAGCAATATATATTAAAACCGTAATTATGTACATCGGTTACGTGCCATAAAACATAAAACTTTAGACGATTTTTCAAAACTAATTTTCCCATTATTAGGACGATATATGTATTTTAAATACTTTTTTTCATAAGAAAAAGAACTTTTTTAATTATGTGTATAAAAGGTTTTTATCTCTTAATATTTTTTCACATCAGTTTCAACTTATTTTCTTTGAATAGGTTATTGTCTGTGTTAATGTATGTGAATAATGTAAAAAAAAAGTGTATCTAACAAAATGAAATTTCTTGTTTAACAGGCTACATTCATATTGATTGAATTTTGTTTTTATAAGGAAATGTTTTATATGTTTCATTGATTTTAATCGTGAAAACAATATTTGTGATATTCATGTACGACAGTATGTCATATTAATAAGTTTAAAAGGTCTTCGTTTGATAAAAAACTAAATTATCTTTGGTAACAAACAACATTTATTTAAAGTTACCATATTTGTCGAACTTGCGAAAATAACATTACCATATTAAAAGTAATTTAATAATTCGATACAAACTGTTTCTTTCTCTTTCATGTAAAATATGTATTGATTTATTGAAAATAAAGCACAATTTTGTTTTTTCATTAATGACACATTTTATGCAAAGATTCTATCAGTTAAACTGCATAAACTTCGCTAAGGTACGTACTGAAGAACATCTTTTTACTTGAAACTATATAAGTTTATGTGAATTTTTCAAAATTATCCAGTATTCTGATTTAAAAAAGTGATGCGACACATAGTCATATTTTTAAGCGAATTTTCTAATGGTAACCGTAAAGTCATGTATGTTAAAACTTGAATTAAGACATTGTGTTTTCAGAAAATTCGATCTTGCATAAAAAATAATAGTATTTCAAATGCTTGGAGTTTCTGAATTAATTAACAGGTATATTGCTTTCGATAACAATTTCATAAATTTCAGAAAGTTCTAATGTTGATAAAATTCACTAAAATACACTGAAAAGTTTTTTTTTTAAATAGTAAAATTAAAAGAATTTTATTTAAAAAAATTGCTTTACACGAACTGAAAGATATTAGTATGCAAACCCGTTGAATAATAATAATTTTACGCAAAGATGTACAAAATTATAGCGCAAATACAGAAGAAATATCTATTTTTTCACATATGCATAATGGTGTTTACCAGTGATAGCGTTTGAGTATAAAAAAACTATTTAAAGATCAAAGAGATTCTTTCCAAATGTATAAATTATGCAAACGATTATATGGAACGAAGGCAACTGTTAATGTAATATTTTCTAATATATCATTATCGTAATTATGTAAAGATTGCACATAACAGGAAGCATAAAATAAAGGCTGAAAACATATGGTACCAAAAAAAAAAATAATAATAATCTCCATTAACATTTATATTAAATGAATTAAGCTTACAACTTAGAAATATATACCTCTACCTTCTCGAATAATTAAAAATATCTGCATGAAAAATTTTCGCCTAGTTAGAAATTACGAATATTAGCGAAGACTTGTTTAAACCTTTTCCATCGACGAAAACAAACATGATGATGAACTTTTAAATGATACGACGGAGTACAACAGCGTTTTCCTGATGAAGATCTCAGATTGTAACGTTGATTTTCTTAACTTTACTTTATTATTTGTATAGTTTTTAAAATATGTAACAAATTTGTGCACCATTTAAAAATCGTGTTATTTTTTTTCAAGTTTATTTGTAACAAATATGAAGTTTGTGAATTAGCATATAAAACAACCACGTAGTCATTTTACTATCATATCTTATATTTTTATGATATATGGTCTAGATATAAACCTATCACTTAAATCACGAATTCAACGTGACCTGTTTCATTTTATGAAAATATTTAGCATCTCATATATGGTATACATGTTTTTGGTAGTGCTGTTCTTGCAGTTTCAAATGGCTCATTCACATATAAGTCTATCGGAGTTGAAAATTTACCTTTCAGAATTTTTTTTATTTTTGAGTGTGAGTATTTCGTGGCATATTATTAATAAATCTAAACAAAAAATGTCTCACTTATTTCAAATGATTAGAAAACAAGAAGTTGATTTTAAAATAGAACTTTCTCCCTTTTTAAAGATTGTTATTATTTTATGGCCCGCTTTTATGCAAATAATATTTCATTTTGCTGAAGTTTTTGAATTTGATGAAAGTAATTGTATTATATTCACAGATGCCCATTTCTTTAACTTAATTAAGCCGTCTAAAAGTAGCTACTATTACTTGTATTACATGCTATCATTTCTATGGGTTGTTTTCACACAAACATTTGTTAGCTGCATCATTCTACTGTACATTCTTCTCTGCAGACATTTTGAAAAAGTCCTTCTAAAATATTCAGTCACAAACAAACAAATATATGTTTCTAGAGGGATTTCACGTAATATTGTAGCTGAACGATTTTATATTTATGAGTCAGTACTCAAAGCTATTAAATTATTTGAGTCGACCATGGCCACACCAATTTTCACATCTTTCTTGTTTGGCGTTTTACAAGCATTTTGTGGTATGCTAATGTTAATCAAGAGAATGGAAGATGGGAATTCTTATCAAGTATTTACTTGCTTAACATATGGTTTTGGATCATTTTGTTTAATTTCTTATATGGCGAGTAATGTTAACGAAGCAGATAAAAAAGCCAGAATCTCTAACGATAAACTGCTTCGAAATAAATTTCCTATCAGCAACCTGTTCGATCTGGATGTAAAATTAAATTTGCTCCATGACAATAACAAAACGGCATTCACACTTACAGCCTGGAGGTTCTTCGAATTTAAAAGAAGTTTTCTTTTAACCGCAATTGGATGTATATTTACGTATACTCTGTTATTTATCAATTTGGATGAATAAAAATTGTATTAGACAATTAAAATGCAATTATATTTCGTAAACTCAAAATTATAACAATCACGACAACGCATTAATTACTGTTGGCTTCAATACCTATAAATGTTAAGTATAAAATAGTTTAACAAAAATTCTGACAGAAGATGTAACAGTCATATTTTTCATGACCTAAAAAAATGTATGTAATTCACAATACCTTTTTCCCAGTGATTTTTTTTTAACATTGCTGCTTTTTCAGAAGATAATGATTTAATTCTTTAAGATTTAGAGAGACTCATTATATATATAAGTATACATCTGTAAATAATGGCATTAGTTTAACTATTTAAAAACATGTTTTTCGAAATGTTACCATTAGATAACTTTGTAAAAACAGTATCATAGTCGTTAGAAGATCAGGAATAGTTAAGCATTATATCCAAACTGAAGGAAATGTAAAGTTGCTCAAGCTCCAAGTTTTACGAGTAATGAATTTTTCAGGTTGATGAAAAAATGAAGTTTTAAGATTTTAGACGATGAAATATGCTTAGTTTCCTAGCAATTCTTAAGTAGAAAAACGTCATTTAAGAAAAAAGCGAAAGAAATTCTTGATGGGTCTCTAGTTGTATTATTCAGCTGTAAAAGTATTTTATAATCATATTCCTATGTCTTTCAGATATTATTAATTATCTATTGACTCTCTTTCGGGTCTGGTGTTCTAATAACAGTACTTGTCTTTTCATCGAATATTGTTTTGTTGTAACAATTATTTTGTTACATTCTACGTATAGAAATAATAGTGCATGTCTGTGTCTTTCTTATTATGACTTTATTTATGCTTTGACATCTAGTAATGACAAAGTAATAAAATTTTACTTAATTCTCTCTGCATAAATGGTGATTCCTTTATTATATATATATATATATATATATTTCACCCATTAATTTTATAATATGGATTACTTTTATAGGCAAATCATGTGTGATAAAACACAAAAAACACTATAATGTTGTAATATCTAATTAAAACCAGTTGTAATACGATATTTTTCAAAAATTCTTCGATAACTCTTCCTTAGCCTACTATCATATGAATATGAATTGGATTGTACACAAAATAATTACATTCGGTGCATTTCAGACAACCAGGTTATCTGTAAACTCAAATAAGTCTATTTGGATAGCTACGATTGACATTAATTAACTAATAACAATATTGGTCTTAAAATAGAAAAAAAATAAACGTTTCGGGTTAACACATTTGCATTCAGTATATAATTTTCATTGTGATTAATATAACTTTTTTACTTTATTTCGCATGACTTATCTAAGGATTCATTAAGGGTGTTTTTAAATCAAAAAGGCTAAATTGTGACATAAGTTTTAATTTATTTTTGTTCGGAAACACTTGAAACGAGCAGGTCTTGTTGTCCAGAAACTATCGAATCCCACTCATTTTTCTGTTTTTTTTGAAAAGGAAATAGATACAAGCTGTCATATTTGTCGTTTTGAATAGCATTTTCTGACGAAAGTAGAAAAAAAAACGGTCAACGAAATAGAGAAAAGCACGGGATCACGTGATCAAGATAGATTATAACTATATAAGTAATTAAATTATCATAAAATGGAAAACTGAGTTCTATTCCAAATCACTTTCTTAGTCAGAATTTTAAATTTTATATCTTTCCGTTAAGAAATGAATTCAAAATGTTTTGCGCTTGTTGAGCAGAGATGTCAAGAACACACTTAATAATTAAAAATAAGTTATAATGTGGTTCTGGTTCTGAATATTGGGGTTCGTAAGGGGTTCTCGAAACTCTAGAGTATGAAATGTCGTCTCCTCGATTAAGGTGGTAATTCATGCGTTTCAACTAAACTTAATTTTTTATGAAAAAATGCTGGTATTTTATCTCTAAAATAAAGGGAATCATACGAACCCTGCAAAGTAGTAAAAAATATATATATTTTTTTTTTACTTTCTTTGAACAACTGTATTATAATTGTAACGAATTATATAATACGAATATTTCATGCTAACTAATTGCTATGCATCTTAATTGTTTATATTGCGTGGAATTTTATTTTTTTAATGAAAAATGCTGTGTACTAATTTCAATATTTATTCTATATGTTATAACATTATACTTATTATACAGGGTCATTACAAAAGCATCATCGGGTTTCCGAAGCGTGTATTTCGGAACATAATTAGGTTGGAGCATTGAGTTATACATGCAAATACACCGAAAATATACAAGATTGACGTCTTTCACTTTCAATTCGTCGTCAGTTCAATTTCTTGGGACTACGGATGAAACTCTCTCTGACTCGGTTCATTGTTTCTTCAGGGAGTAGTAAGGTTTTTTTTTTGCAATTTTTTTTATTTTATATTAATGTACAACATCTTAAGATTATTCTGTGAAAATTTGAAAGCAATTGAAGTAAAACTGACGGAGATATACACTTGTAAGCCTCCGCACTCCGATTTCACACTGAGGAATGTGGACGCAACAATCAGCTACCAAGTAGCTGCTACTACTTGACCAGGTTTCAAAGGCCTGTCCTGGCATACTGCCAAAATAATGCACCTTTCCGAAGGGCTTTATGGGCCTGGCATTGATGATTCTGTGTAAGTATATGAAAAAAAAGCAGTAATTTACAAATATCTATTTCGACAAAAACTTCTGTGAAACTTTAAAAGCGTTTTTCTAACACTTCGCTTTTTCGAAGCCGGTGAACTCTGTAGCTCAAAATCTACTGAACCCATCTTTTTAAAATTTTACACACTCTTTCTTTATATAAATTACAAGATAACGCTGTCGAGTTTTTTTTTAATTTTAACTTACTTTTAAAAAACAAAATATCAGATTTTTTTGATGAAAAATCAGTATTTTGACTTCCGAGCTTTGTAAAAAATTGAAAAATCAAAAAAAAAAAAAAAAAAAAAAAAAAAAAAACTCGACTGCGTTCCCTGAGGAAACTTATCAACTAATTAAATCAATTTGGTTTTTTAATTTCAGTTGATCCAGTCATGAGTTATGCGGTTCACCGCAAATCAACTTTTGTTTTGGGACGTCTTCGAAGATTCGCTGTCATCGGCTCATTTTTTAATATTTCTTAATGAAAATTTCACAGAATACTCTTTAAATGACATATAATTATACTATAACTATACAAATAAATAAATATTAATTGTATCCTTCCAAAAAATGATAGAAAATATGCTTTTTTCCCTCGAATTAACCTTACTACCCCCTTCAGTAACACTCGGTCTGCCGGAACTTTTGTCTTTACATAAAGAACCGGTTTCTTTAAACTGTCGATACCGACGGAAAATGCTTTGCTGGGTTACATTAGTATGGCTTCCGGAATGCTGTCAGAACGGTTATAAGTGTTTTACACTTTGAAAATACTAGTACACAAAATGCTTTCTGCTGTTCAGTCGCCATTTTGGATATGACGTTCGCGCAGTTACCATGGCAACCAGACACACGTGGCATATACACAGTGCGAAATTGTAGTTGATGCCCTCTCGTTTGAGTTATCATGGAAACATATGCGTTTCCTAGTTCGCACGTAGTAACGTATCAAACCCCGATGATTCATTTGTAATAACATTGTATTATGTACAGTTTAATCAGGACATAATTAATGCTGCAGTGATATATTGTTTAGTTGTATCAGTGTCAGAAATTAGTTTATTTACCAGCAATGTGGATGTATAATTTCTGTAAAATTACTTGTTTCATGCATTATTTTACAATTTCAGTGTTATGTAAAATCTCGCGTAAGTAAAATAGAATCTATGTTGGATGAATCAATTTCCAATCAATGACATCAATCAATGTCATCCTCAATTCCCAACCATTGTTTTTTAAATCAATTTTAAACTTCTGAGGTTATTCAGAAATCACCATTTAGAGGGTTTTTTTAAACACTTTTTGCGCATTAAAACCTTTTTAAAGTTTGAAAAAAACTAAAAAAGGTTCTTGGAGATCCTTTATATCGAATAAATAACTACCATGCCAAATATTATGTTTCTTGCCCCTTCAGTAACACAAAATTAGCATTTTAGTAATTTGTTTTGTACCCCCATCGAGATAGTGGCACCGACATAAGATAAAGTTTATGTTGGAACAGGTTTTAACACTGTTATTTTTATACCATTATTTTTGAGATAGGTTTATAAATTCAAGAGGGTACCTGCTACAAAATAATAAACAAATGTTACTGTTTTATAATATTAGTATAGACTAGCCAATCTTCCCGGCATTGACCGGGTTTGTCAAAAGACAGCATGCAATGAAAAAGAGCTGTGAAAAGTCAATAAAAAATCTTAAGAAATTTAATAATGTCCGCAAAAGTTTCGAATAAACTTCATCGAAAAAATACTTTATTGGGTAGAACACTGAACCCAAATTCCTTTTATTAATGTAGAAAAATCGTAGAACATCGCAAACACACATTAAATATCATGTAAAAAAATCACGAAAAATTCGAACTTTTTTTTAAGAGGGAAATTTACTATATTAAGTGAAAATTAAATTTAAAAAATCGCAACACATCACAAAAAAATGTAAAAATTGCAAAAAATTAAAAAATTACGAATATAGAAGTGTATTTAGAAAGAAGTTTCAAATATAATTCCTTTGATAAAGATCAATATGTGAAACGCAAAACACGCTATAATATTGCAATAAAGAGTGGTTAAATATAATTGAAAAATCGCTTCAGTTCAAAAAGAGCACAGCAGACCATTTACCGTTATAGGTTAAAAGTTTGAAATTTAATTTCTATTAAACTACCTGATTAAAACATAATTCCTTTAAAATTGTCATTTAAAAAAAATAAGTGTCAAAAATTGCACTAAAAATTGTAAAATTTTTAAATAACTCTAGGGTAATGATTTCAAAGTAGGGATATAACACTGTAATGAAAATAAATATTTTTTTAAGCAAGAAGTTTGAAATCAAAATCAGTTTCTTAATGTAAAAAAAATCGTCATGGAGTTTGAAGAATGTCTAATAATAACATTGAAAATTGTAATTAAAAAAATTGAAAATTATTGGAGTAAAAATTCAAAATTAAAGGGAAAAACGTCATAAATAACAAAAGATACATCATAAATAACAAACAAATCGATACTGAACGCCAAAAATTGTTTAGATCGCTAAAAATTACTTTAAATATTATTTAACATTTGGTAAAATTTAAAAATCATAGAGATGAAAATATACTGTATAAAACTGAAAGTTAGAAAGAGAAATTATTTTACCAAATATTTAAAAAAAATGCTACAGAACTCGAAAAATCGCTAAAAATAAAATTAAAAATTACTATCATCTAAAAATTATGGCTGAATATATTTTCGATAGTAGGAACATATTTCAGGCCAATTTTTTTTCCAAATGCTAAAAAATCTCTGTGAGAAAAAAAAAATAATAATTCGCTCTGAAAAATGCAAAAAAAGTAGCTGAATATTCAAAACAAGCAGCAGACAAACCTTTTAGTAATTGAGTAAAATATTTTAATTTGAATTCTTTCATTAAGTATCAAAAATAAGGTCAAAGATTGCAATCGGTAATCTTTCAAAAATGAGAAAACATCGACATTTCTCTCCAGTCTAAAAAAATTGTAATTTAAAAAAACACAACGACTATTTCGAAAATGATATTTTCAAAGACTCAAATTTTAATGTCTTATAAATAAATTCTATATTTCAATTATTAATAATAATAAACATCATTTACAATCGTACGCCGTGCGTTACACATTCCTAGACCCCAAAAAAAAAAAAAAAAAAAAAAAAAAAAACATTAGATTAAAGATAGACAACTTTAACTATTTAAAATGTGATATTTTATTTGATGGAGTTAATCAGAAATGACTTCTGAACGCCTCATATTACTTACGACATGGATTAAAAATTAATATACCTGGATCCATCACAAAAAATTTTAAATGAAGTTTCAGTTTTACAATTTTCGAAATTGCAAATTGTTCAACCTCAAAATATCGCACATTTTAAAATTTACACCGTTACGTAGAGGAAAAAAAATGCACTTTTTAATGAAATTTCTTTGAAATGTTAAAATTTTTTCTTAAATTATTATTATTATTATTATTATTTTAAAGTTTTAATTATTATTATTTTAAAGTTTTAATTATTATTATTTTAAGTTTTAATTACTTTTTTTGTCATCGTGGAAACAGAAGTATTCCATTTTTGGACATTAAAGTAACTATCATTGTCATCGCCACTGGCATTGAATTTTTTGTAACCGGGAGTTTCTCTTAATTAACATTAAGAAAGCTACACCACACAAAAATAAGAAAAAAATATTATTAAAGAGAAATGTTTGATAAGTATTTTGATGCAGACAATTTTTAAATTGGATCACTATTTTAATAGATATTTAATTTTAAAATTGATCAAAATCGTTACACTAAAAAAGTTTTATAGGAGGAAAAACTATACATAGGTATTTAATTATTTTTAGATCATTTTATACATTAGAAGTCTCCGGTGTGCAGATTGCATTTTTTTAATAATCCTTTGGCGTTTTATTTCAATTTTAAATTCAAATTTTCAGTACTTCGAGAGATATTTTTCACATATTTTAGAAAAGGATATTATGTTAAATTGATGCCAATTAAAAAAAAAAAAAAAAAAAAAAAAAAACAGCGCAATTTTTTTTTCAAAAAAAAAAAAAAAAAAAAAAAAATACATATTTGGACGTAACTGTTATAAATGGAAAAACCTTACAAATCAGAAATAAATGATTACATATTAAAAGCAAAAAAATATTGTAATTACGTCAAAAAAATATTTCGACGTGAGTTTTAAAAAAAGAAAGAAAATATTAAATTATTAAATGCATTCATGTGTTTTAAAAGCAGTAAGTGGAGGAAGTTACGACGTATGCCATATATTAATCTGGATAAATATTTTAAATTTAAAAACATATCTACACGACACATTTATTTCAAATTTCTGGATAATCTTTAAAACTATCGTTACCAACTTTAAGGCAAAGCAAATATAAATATTTCTTTTTTAACATCAAAATATTTTCGCATGAATTTTAAAAGAGAAATAAAATAACAAAATAATAAAATCATACCCGTAAACAGGAGCTTAAAAAGTAGTAAATAGGAGAAATTACGTCATATTTAAAATGACCAAATAATAAAATATATTTTAAAAATATTTACATGAAACATACATTATCTAATTTAACATGGTCTTTTTAACATTTGTTGGGAATTCTAAGACAGCGCAAACAATATTCCTTTTCTGCCAAGAAAATAATTCTTACTTGAATATTAAAAAAGAAAGAAAACTTTGAGGATAATTATATCAGGTTCAAAACATTACATTTAAAATATCTTATTTACAACAGCTATTTTATTGCATTATTCAATTGCGTTATTCATACAGAAACGAAGACTCTGTTTTCTTAATACATTCTATATTAGCTGATTTGCAAATTTTCAACTCATCTTATTTAATTAAAGACGAAAACAACCATTGGATTTCTTAAACAGAAATTCATTCGATCTGAAAATTCCCCAAACAAACGGGACTGAATGAAATTTGTTTCCAAGAAGATCGTCACTGGTTTTCTCATTCTAATTTAATTTTCTGTAATCTTTTTAAAGTCGATCGAATTAGTATGTTTTTAGTATCTGCTGCTGCTGAGCGGCGATTAACGAGCGTAACTCAAAGGGGGCAAAACCACCTAGTTAAGTAAAAAAATCTCGAAAAAATGGTACTCATCGCATTAAAAATTGCTAAAAAAAAAAAAAAATACAAATCGTAAGCAAAATTTATTATTTTAGGTAAAATATTTCGAATATGAAAAATCGTCAGAAAAACTAAAAACTAAAAAGATAAAAAAAAAAAAAAAAAAAAAAAAAAAAAAAAAAAAAAATCGGTAATTTAACAAATTGCAATGACTATTTTGAAAATGATATTTTCAAAGACTTATAAATAAATTCTATATTTAAATTATTAAAAATAATAATAAACATCATTTTTATGATTATCAGAACGAGTCATATATTACGCATGCCATGCATTAAACATTAATATTCCTAGACTAATACAAAAAAAAAAAAAAAAAATAAAAAAAAAAAAAAAAAAAAAAAAAAAAAAAAAAAAACAGTAGTTTTTAGATATACAACTTTAACTGTTAAAAATGTGCATTTTTATTTGATAGAGTTCTGAACATGTCATATTACGTACGACATGTCTTAGACATTGATATAACTGGCCAATCCTATATAAATTTTAAATGAAATTTCAGGTTTACAATTTTCGGAATTGCAAATTTTTTAACTTCTAAACATCGCACATTTTAAATTTTTACACTATAGCGTAGGGAAAACAATGCACTTTTAAATGAAACTTGTTTGAAATCTTTATTAGAAATTGTTTTCAAATTATTAATTTTTTAAAAGTTTTTTAACAAATTAAGGGATTTAGATATACTTCAGATATACTTCAGATTTATCAGTTCTCTATCAAGGACAACAACTAGTATTTAGGTCAGTCAAATTGTCAGAAAAAAGGGCCGATAGATGCAAAAATTCTGCGAGAAGATTTTATATTTTTAAAATGTTTATGGGGATGCTAATAACAAGAATTAATGGTTTTCCAACAAAATATCTCGAGGCTAAACTTTGTGGAGCCAAAAAAACATGAAAATTTCGGACTTTTTTTCAGTTTTTTGCCTGTAACTCGAAAATTATAAACTTTTTGCGTAACATACTTAATTATAAAAAGAAAGAACAGTAAATTCTCTATAAATTTTGTTATAAAAACGTTTTTCTAAACCCATTATTTAGCGCGCTACGGTTTTTTGAAAATGTCACTTATTTTAAACTTTACAGAAAGTGACCTATTTTTCGCCTCCATCCCAAAAAACTTTTTTCATCACTAACAATGAAAATTAAATACAGCTATTGATGGATGAGAAATAAAAGTTTTAAGAAAGGCAGGCAGAAGAAGCACAAATTCTATAAATCCTATAAAAAAACAATTACAAAGAGAACCGCTTTCATTTAGATGCAAGTGTTCTTTTTTAAAGACATACTCTTCTAATATGCTGCTATTCAAGTTTATTGCATCTCTTCTCGTGCAGTAATGGAAAATGAGTGAGCTCGACCTAAAATCGTGTTTCATTTTCCAAATGGCTTCAAATAGTGATACTCGTGGTTGTGAGCCAGAAAGAACTTGCCAAGCTCTTTGAACGTAGCGTTCCGCGTCAAAGTAATATTCATCAGTTTTTTAAATAGTAGCAAGAAAGTTAGAATACAGGATGATTTGCAAAAAACATATGCGAATGAGGGAATGATAACAGCATATGTTCGTCGGCGTGAAGATTTTACACAGAGTATAGTTTGTCCCTCAGATCGAGCGCTTCTTTCAAATTTCAAGATAATTGCTTTTTATGTGAAGAAGTTAATCCTTGTGACTTCAACAAAAAACAATAAAAAAAGCCCTACGCAAAGAAAAATTTGATTCACAAGGTAATGAAGTTATAAACGAAAATTACATTTTTGAAAGCTGCAGAATAACGTGGAGATGAATTGTCCCAGAAAGTAATTGAACGTATTCAATACGAACTTACAGATGCGAACCTGACTTTCAGATGCATAGTATCACAGTTTTGTCGCGTAAAACTAGATCAGTCTTTAACAAATGGAGATAAATGAGGAAGTTGACACGCATCATCCGCTGATGAAGCCAATGACAGAAATAAGAGCCGCTTTATTTCATTACTTAAAACAAATTAAAATTTTCAAAACAAGAATTTCAAAGTAACGTAATTCAAGTTGAGCAGGTAAAAGAAGTAGCTGTTGTCATGACAGCCATCTCAGCCATTTCAAATGTCGAATAGTAATTGTCGGAGAAGACATTGTCCTTCTCGTGATCATGATGAGCTTAGGCTGTCAGCACAAAAATATGTTTTCTTCAAAAACCGGGAAGATGTAACATCGAAACCAAGTGGGTTTTAACCATGTCGTTCAAATACAATTACAACAATGTTCTTTTCTCTAATGCAATCAGCGGGTGCGATACATCATCCGCTCTTTTTGGGCAAAGAAAGTCAAAGTTTTGTAACACTTAAAAAAAACATCACCAGCTTGGATAAATACCCTGCGTGTTCAATAAATTAGGTTCTATCTGTCAAGAAATCAGCAAGGTTGGAGAAAAATTCTATATTGCACTGTACAGTGGATATATAGGTACCAAACAGAAATTGAACACCTTAAGGTTCCAGTTATTTGCCAAATCTACCACAAAAAGCAAAGTTCATCTTTCAAGACTACCACCAACACAAGAGGCTGCACAGCATCATTTTCTCCGATGTTATCACCAGGTACAAGCTCGGCTATGAACGATATCCTTCCTGAAGAATAGGGGTGGGTTCACAGGTCGAACGATCTCTTTCAGCCAGTTTAAATGTGTCAAGACCTGGCACCTGAATCCTTGCTACATGTTGTGTCATGTAGTTCTAAAAAAATGCGCAGCAAATCATGTTCTTTTCATAAATTAAGACTCAAATGCTCGTCAATTTGTAAAATATGTAATGGGATCACCTACAAAAATGTCGACGACATTACGTATTTATGCAGAAGGAGGGGATGTAAAAATGGCACCGTAAGTATTTTTTACTTACATTCAGTTAAATACCTAATAATAATGTTCTTTACCAAAGCTCTAAATACAAAAAAAGTTACAATGTTCTTAAATTTTTTTATAAGTTTACCGTTGTAATTCATCCTGATTGTTATCATGCAAATACCAGTAATTTTAATAAGTTACATTTAAGAAGATAAAAAAAAAAAAAAATGTGTCAAATTTTCGTTTTTGCATTTTTTCCACAAAGTTAGAAAAAATGAGTCACTTTCAGAAAGCTGTAGTGCGCTTAATAATGGGTTTAGAAAAACAGTTTTACAATGAAATATGTAGAGAATTGTACGCTTTTTCTTTCTGTAACTGAGTATACTACGCAAAAATTTTATAGTTTTTGAGTTATAAGCCAAAAGCTGAAAAAAGTCCAAATATTTTGTGGTTTTTTGGCTCCACAAAATTTAGCCTCGAGATATTCTGTTGGAAAACCATAAATTCTTGTTACTAGCATCTTCATAAACAGTTTAAAAACATAAAATCTTCTAGCAGAATTTTTGCATCTATTTATGACAATTTGACTGGCCTAATTTTTCAAATAGTTAAAAAACCCTCTTAAGCATGGGCCATGCAAAAAACGAATAAAATAAAATTAGTTGAGGAATTCAATCAATAAAATGATTCAGATATACTTCAGATTTTCTAGTTCTCTTCCGAGGACAACAAATATTTTCCAAATAGTTAAAAAACCCTCTAAAAGTCGCAAATTCATTAAAAATCTTTTAAAATTTAAATTTATCAGAGGACAAAATTTGCTTAAATTTGCATACCAGCAAATTTAAGCAAACCTTAAATTTACATACCTCTATTTTCCTATCTTTCAATAAAGCTTTAACTTGATTGAAAAAAAAAAAGAATTTAAAAGTTATTGGATGTAAACGGTTTAATTAAATACAAATTGTTAAAAAGTACTAAGAAATTTCTCTGGTAATTTAAAAAGATCCATATTACAGATGTATCTAGAAAAGCATGCAAATATCTAGAAATGCAAATAAATATAATGCAATGCTTTTAGAATGAAATCACTGCTTTTAACGAAAGCTAAAAAAAAAAATCTCTGTATGATCCATTTAAAAAATATATTTCTGTATTTTAGAATAATAGTATGATTATAAAATATTTGGAACCGTTATAGTTTTTTGCTTGGATAAAGAACTTGTGAATTCGAAAATTTTCAAATTTTTAATTCATAGATCTGTAAATTTATAAACATTTAAAATTCATTTTTTAAATTACTATTATTTAAAAATAAACCTTATTTTATTAAAAATCGTTTTTAGATATACTAAAAGTTATAAAAGAATGCGTCTTTGTTCCCTTGTGTAGAATTAAAATAACAACAACAACAACAAAAAAATGCAGTTAAACATTTGAATCATCAACTGTTTTTTATTAATATATATATATATATGTGTGTGTGTGTGTATTTTTCTAGAAATTCTCTATAGAAATTAAACAAATAAAGGAATTAAACCAATTCTTTTCATTTGTATATTTCTTTAAAAATTAATATCTATCATTAATGTTTAAAAATCCATTTAACGAACAACTGCAGTGCAGTTTTTGATTAGTATTTTCATGTCTAAAAATATGTATTAGGAATATTTTCTATATTGATGAATTAAAAAAAAGCATAGTCTATCAAAATCAAACTTCAGGTTAAACAAATTAAATTAATAGCAATTGAAATTTGTTTTTATCAGTTTTTGTATTATGTTTTTTTTATAAAATTAAATTCTTCGAAAAATAACAGTTGTAATTTTCGTAGATTGACAGACTAATATGTTTAAAAGCTCTCTGATCGATAAGTAATACAATATATTGAAGAAATTTGTAAGAAAAGGAAATTAATTTCAATATCAAACTTGTTTATTGATTCTTCTGTAGATATTAACAAATGCTGCGTACATGAAATTAACTTATCAAAAGTATTTGAAGAATAAAATGAAAAGTGTTTCTTTCTTTTCCACATAAAATCTGTATCGATCTATATCGGTTTGTTGAAAATATTATACAAAGTGCTTTTCTCCGATAATGACACATTTTATGTAAACTATATCTAGTGATACTGCGCAACCATCACCACAAAATATACGAAATAATTTTTTTTATTTAAAATTTTATAATTATGCGAACTTCCTAAAATATCAAATTTTCTACTTTTAAAAGAATTCGTTTGATGCAACGCCTTTATATGTAGTCGTACATGGACATGCTAATGTTAAACGTAAATAAATTGGTGGTAAAATTTGCTTTAATGAAAATGAAGGGCAATGTGCTTTCATAAAAGTCTATCTTCCGTTCTAAAACAAATAATAGAATTTGAAGAGCTTGGAAGATTTTGAACTATTTAACTGGTATATATCATTAGATATAATATTAATAAATCTTATAAATTTTCAATGCTAGGAAAATTTGTCTCCAAAATATACATTAATTAGGGTATTCGGTGCTAAAGTAGATGGAAAAGAAGGATACAAGGGTGTTTTATTTATTTATTTTTTTAATATTAATAAATGGTAATAAATGATGCTTTTCTATTTTTTTTTAAAATATTTTAAAACTATTGGAATGTTTAAAGATTTTTATTATATAATCTTATAACAGATGTAAATTCTCCAAATGAACCGATGTCCAATGTCCGAACCAGGATTCGAACAAGGTATGCATTGGGCTAAAGGCGCGAATATTCTTCCAACTGAGCCATATCGTAAGGACAATGGAGGACTATTTCTCCCAAATAACTTCCTAAATTAAACCTAGAAACCCAAATAACCTTGCAGTTCATTTACAGATTGATTAGGCGTGTTATAAATTAATCTAAATATATTCAGTTTACAAACGCCTACCATAAACTACGCTGAAATAAACAATAGTATAATTGTAATGTGCAAGATTATTTATTTTTATAAATGTTTATGATAATGTTTATCAGTGATACACTGCAAATTCTAGAAACACTTTTACAACTCTAAGTGAACGTATTAATTAACACTGCTTATTAACCCATTAACACCCAGTGTCCTCGTTTGAGGACAGTTACAAAAAAAGCAAGAAAGCTGTATTCCCACCAGTAAAGATGAAGATAAATATATACCTTATTTCGCGAGATAGAATCCTCGATAAATTTAGGTAAAAGTTAATTTTCTTTTAAAAGTGGTGGGAAATACAAAATTTAAATTTTAGCGAAGAAAATAATTCGGGCGTTAATGGGTTAAAATCGTTTTCGATCGTCTTGTAAATGTGTTGCAAATGTATTGTGCCAGGAAAAATACTGTGCAAAATATGTTGTTTAAAATTTTCAACAATTTTTCTAGGCATGGAGTTATTGATATTTCATGGTAAAAATTTGTGAATTCACTCAGTAATCTCCTGTAATTATTTTTTTCATAAAACATACTGTCTTTTATTTTCTTTTAAATTTGTGTAATTTTAAAGGCGCCATGCAGAAAGTGCTTTGAAAGTGTCTTACATGTATTGTTTTGTAGTTTTCTAAATTGTGTGATGTTTGCAATGTGTTGTTAATTTGGTGACAAAGTGTTGTGTAATACAACACTATTATAAAAATACTTTTATCAACACTATTTACAACACTATTTCAATACAATCAGCAACATTATTTTTAGAATACATTTATAGATAGAAACACTTTTGCAACATATTAAACATAAATTTCTAGAAACCAACACTTTTGCAAGATATAAAAACATCACAAAACAAAGAAGTTTTCTACTTCACAACACATTACTGTGTTGTAACTTTGCTGACAAAAATTGTTCTAAAATGTATTTATTTTTGTGTGTTGAGAATTTGCAATGTAGTGTTTGAGTACCACAAAACCATTAATAGAAAAAAAACCTGAAGATTTTTTTTATGTATAAAATAAGCAAACATTTAATAAAGGAAATTCAATAAAGGTAAATGTTTGCGTAAGTCCTTTTTAATGTACCATCTTCACAATTCATAAAGATTTCATATAAGAGAAAACATGAAATAGATGCTTGTTGATGTATGCTCATAATTACATAAAGATTTCATATAAGAGAATACATGAAATAAATATTTGTTGATGTATGGTAAGTAAAAATATAAAAAAATCAATAATCTAAATCAATAAACATTATACTACAATACATAAACTTATAAGTTTAATCTACCTTAGAAAAAATAGAAATATGAATGATATCTTGTTCATACATGTTCTATTGACGAAAAATACAACAAAATGAAGTTTAAGAATTGTCATACAAAGCAGTCTCACAGTCATTTATCTACTTTATCTTATATTTTCATTATATATGGGCTAGATATAAAGCTTTCAAAAAAATCGCGATTTCAACATGCACTGTTTTACTTTATGAGAGTATTTAATATATTTTATATTGTATACAGTTTGTTTGTAATGCTGTTCGTTATGTTTAATATGGTACATTTACATTTAATAATATCAATGTTAAAATTATACTTTTCACAATTTGTTTTATTTTTAAGTGCAATTGTTTCTTGGGTCATCATTAATAAATCAAAACAAAACATAGCAAATTTATTTCAAATAATTAAAAAGCAAGAAATTCATTTTAAATTAGAATTTTCTTTCTTTTTTAAATTTTTTATTATTTTATGGCCCGTTTTTATGCAAATAATATTTCATTTCGTTGAAGTTTTTCAATTTGATGAAAGCAAGTGTATTAGTTTCACAAACGCTCATTTCTTTAATTTAATTAAGCCATCAAAAAGTAGTTATTATTTCTTGTATTACATGCTAACATTTCTTTTGGTTGCTTTCACTAAAACTTTCATTGGCTGTATCATTCTACTGTATATTCTTATCTGCAGACATTTTGAAAAAGTCCTTCTAAAATATTCAGTCACAAATAAAGAAATAAATATTTCTAGAAGAATTTCAAATAATATCGTAACTGCACGATTTGATATTTATGAGTCAGTACTCCAAACTATTAAAATATTTGAATCGACCATGGCCAGACCAATTTTCATCTCTTTCTCGTTCAGTATTTTACAAACATTTTGCTGTATGCTAATGTTAATCAAAAAAATTGAAACTCACAATTCGTATGAAGTATTTGCTAACTTATCATATGGTTTTATGTCATTTTGTTTAATTTCTTATGTGGCGAGTACAGTTAATGAAGCAGATAAAAAAGCAAGAGTCTCTAATGATAATTTGCTTTCAAATAAATTTCCTGTTAGCAACTTGTCAAAGCTAGATGCAAAACTGAATTTTCAATATAAAAATAATAAACCAGCATTTACACTTACAGCCTGGGGTTTCTTTGAATTTAAAAGGAGTTTCCTTTTAACCGCAACTGGATGTATATTTACCTATGCTTTGTTATTTATCAATTTGGAAGAGTAAAAATTGTAATGTTCAAAACGAAATTCCTACTTGTTAATTAAAAATTATACCTTTAAAATTATAATATTTACTAAAATATATTTATAGATGATATTTTTCCTTACAATAAATGTTATATATGAAATTTTTTTACTAAAATTATTAACAGAAGATTTAATGCCATAGAGATTTTTCTTTGCGAGATATAAAATAATTGTTTATATTTCAGTATAACTTTTCCCCTTTCCAGTTATATCTTATTAACTTAACGGTTTTTTCAGAAGATAATGATTTTATTTTAGTGTCAAACACATTTATGAAATATTTAAGGATTAATTTCTAAATGATGTCTCTGTTTTCTTTTATAGAAAAATGAAAATGTTATGATAAGATAGCTTTGTGAATATAACATAATAACTGTTTGAAGGTTTGAGACATCTAAATGTTCTATCACAATTCCATCAGTTATAAAGTTGTTCGAGCTGCAAGCACAACGATTCTTTCATAGACCTAAAAATAAGTGGGATATTAAGAATTTAATCGAATAAACAGGACGAATTCCGAAATAAGATATGCGGTAATAAAAAACAGTATAAGTACTCGAAGGAACTTCATTTGCATTAGTCGACTGTAGCAGTATTTCTCGTAAATATTTACTTTGTATATTATGTCGGTACTTCTAGGTTATCCCGTCGACCAAAAAATTATCGCCAAACTATCAGATTAAATGACAATAATGGATGATCGTGAATGTCACATTGAATGACATTAAATGCGATTCATGTGCTTAAAATGTCCTTAAGTGATTTTTATTTCGACTTTTTATTAATATTTTTTATTAATATTCTACTAATTATTTGTTTTTTCTTTATTTAAAATAAAAATTATGTCAACATGTATAATTTGGCTATTAGTTTGGCGATTTGTATAATTTGGCAAATTGGTCGACGGGATAACCTAGAAGTACCCTCATGTCTTACTATATACCTATTATTATCTTTGTATTCAGAGTTCAGTGTTTGTGGTTAAGGTTATCGTTTGGCTTATACCACATGGTGTATATAAAGTAAATATTTAAGTATTAATTTTTAAATAATGTCTCTACGGTTTTATAGAAAAATGGAAATATTATCATACGACAGATTTGTGAATATTACACATAACTATTTGAAGATGTGTTAAAGTTTGTGTCAAAATAAATAAAGATTATAACATCTGTTCCGATTCACCCCTATCTGCGGGGTGAATCGGAACACCATTAAAAAAATAAAATACATACATATAAACAATAACAAGTGTTAGATTTTGCTTAAAAAGTAAAGAACAAAACAAGACCGAAGTTTCTAGTAAAAAAATAAAATAATTTAAAAATCAGTTACTGCTTTTTTTTAACGTTGAAGTTGAAAAGTGTTCCGATTCACCCCATTTTACGGTAATATTAGTAGCATACCAGACCCGGAGGGTCAAAATAATTTTCAAGCATTATTTTATTAAACCTTTTTGTATTATTTAAATACAGATTTTTTTGCATGACAGAAAAAATATAAATATGTTTGCTTTTCAAATTAATGTAAATTAAATAATTCCATTTTCAGCTTATTTTCTATAGTAAAACATAAATTTAACCACAATAATAAAAAAAATCTATAAATAAAACACAAGTATAAGACATATAATCGAATTACGCTTAAAGCATTGCATTTATAAGAATAAAAATATTTTAGCAATTTCTTTGACTGTTAATTCGTAGATCGAGATAAATACGAAAAGATCGCTTTTCATAAATTTAAAATTTTACTTGAACACACAATTAACACATAAAAATATTTGATGGTATTGTTGGCAAAAAATCGAAAACATATATATTAAATAAAAAAATAATGTATAGTAGTTTTCAATTAAAAAACATGTAAGGGATTTTCACTTGTATTCTGTTTTACGGATAAGATACATATGTGTATATATATATAAGTAATGTAGTAGACTTTTCAATTGAAAAACATGTGCGATTTTCAAATATATTCTGTTTCCTTGGGACCCTGGATTGCAATGCCCTGTATCTTTAACAGAGATCTTTGTAATTTTTTCTCTTACCTTTCAATTCATTCTTAAACATGATTTCCATTTTTAAGTAGAGAATAAGTTATATGCATCACAGATTAAATATATATTTGTCACGGGTACTTCGATAAAAACGTGTTTAAAACATAAAATTGATTCATTATTTTCATTTATTATTTTATGTAGTATATTTTATTAATAATCATTATGTGTGCTCCAAATCAGAATTTCCCGACGTGATTGTGATGGAAAATTTCAGGAAGTATTCAGATAACAAATTGCTCAAATTCAAATAACAAATTGCGTAGTTTAGGGTATATGGGGTTATAAGCCGTAAAACTTCTAGATTTTTTTAAGGGCCACCGTATACCCTCTGTTTTTTTATGACTACACCTCTGTTACAAATTAACATTTAAAAAACATTTGTCGAAATATTTTTAATCAAATTAGAATGTTTGGCAATTCCTTTATTTTAATGGAAACTATGATAAAAAGTTTATTAAATCCAATAGATTTTTTTAATCACCAGATTTTTAAAAATTCACCTTTTATATAAACACTTTTATATATATATTTTTTTTTATTTTACTTAAGAAAGGTGTTATAATAATTAAAAATAAATGACATTGACCTGTTTTGGATACGTCTAATAAGATCCATAATCATAATAAAAATAAAAATTAAATTTCAAAACATTTCACGTCAATACAAATACAATAAAAATACAAATTTTTTACAATAGAGCGCGTGATTTTTGTTTCTTTGTTGTTTATACTCATTATCACGTGTCATTTGTATTGACCCTGAAATGTTTTGATATTTAATTATTATTTTTAATATGATTATGGATCTTATTTGACGGATCTGAAACATGTCAATGTCATTTATTTTTAATTATTATAGCATCTTTCTTAAGTAAAATAAAATTTTCATCAAAATATTTAATGGAAACATTAAATGTTTTTAAATAATTGTGAATTGTATATTACGTTGATGTGAAAAGTACCATTAACAACTTTGCTTGAATTGTGAAACGATAGTGATGGTAATGTAAACTTAATCAATCCAGCAAAAGTAAAAAATCAATTAAATTCATAACAATGTAATTATGTTTCAGTTATTAAGTACGATTTTTATATGCATAAGTAATGTTTCTAAAGGCACATTGTTTATAAATAAGAATATATATTTTTAATTCAATTTCAATTAGGACTCAAGTTTCCTGAATATGTTATTATTACAGTAAAAACCGCATTATTCTATATTAAAAGCAGTCAAGATACTTACATTTATGCATTCTGCATGAATTTGATAAATAAACTTTTCGTGAATATAATCTGAAATTATAAAAGTAGCTATCAAATTTCCTTAAAATCTATGAGTTATTAGAATTCTGAACGGTGGATCTCATAAAAAATCTTAAGAGCAAATACTATGTCAAGTATTTTTGTCACGTTTGTTTACAAAAGCGGCATTTATAGACCAAACTACTGAGAAAAGCAAAGTCTCTTTTATAATCCACTTAATGAGATTGTTTAATAAATGTAAAATTTGTCTAAGGAATTAGAAACAAAATGTGTTCTACACAATGTTTTGTTTGTTTTTTAAAGTAAAAACTTTTATTGTAAGAAGTTTTATTTCACTATTGTAATGTATAGCACGTATGTTTCATTTGTAAATATTTAAGTTGCATTTTTCACTCAAAAATAAATAAATAAATAAACAAATAAAATAAAATAAAATAAATAAATGTTTACTAATTGTTGATGAATGCGTATTCTAACACTACAATTTACAGTATTTTTTTTTGTCCCCAATTCTATTGTTTAACAACTCTATATAATAACAAAAACACTTAATGCATTATCCCTTTTCATTCATATTTCTTTTTAATGTTTTACTTTTCTTTGTGATGCTTTAGTTACCCAAGTTTTTTTTTTTGTTTTTTGTTTGAATGTGATTTATCAAAAAAGAATTTCTCTTTTATTCATGAAATTTTTAAAATTCCATGTAATTCCACGTACGCTCGTCGTTTTTCAATACGCAGAACAGAGACCAATTTTTAGTTTTTATGCAAGTTCATTGTACGATCAATGTATTCTAGAAACCTTCTTCGTATGCACTCTGATATTAATTTCAAGTGAAATTATATTCATTTGATGTGAAACTCACCTGCGTCATTGTCTTATCTTGTAATGTTAAATTGTGCATTTTATTTAACGTCTTAATCAAAAATCAACCAGCTGAAAGATAAGCATATACTCATTCTTCAGCTCGAAGTATAAAACTTATATAAAACACACTTAAGTCAGTTTCTGAGAAATTTTCTCACGCACTCCGATATTAATTTCAATGGAGTTTATGGTGATTTATAATTTATATACGTATTCTGATTTATTGTTTAGTTGAAAATGCAGATTTATAAATATTATATAAATCATAAATAAATCATAATGAATTATAAAAAAATAATCTAATGCACAAATTGATTACTTAAAATCTTATTTAGAATTAGCATTACAATAAATATACAGAATTTATGGGTTACTACTTACCCGAACTCATCAGAAAAAAAAATAGTTTGGAAGGCATAACGTAAATGACACTTGAATTTGATATATTTTAATTAAAACATATCGTAACTGAAAACATTAGAACTAATATAAAATGATGACTTCTGAAATGCAACGCCTGCTATAAAATTGTTCGTGGAAAAATGGAATCGTATTTTGCTATTCATTAACACATTGCTTTTCTTTAGAAATTGAGTCGTAAATTTTAATTTTCATACATCCTAATGTAGTCTAGAATTTGAGGCAGGGCATAAGATATTGATGTAAAATTGACATTTAAAGATTCAAATAAAGCACTTTTAAATTGCTCACTTAAAGCTAGAAATTTCAAAAAAAAAAAAAAAAAAAAAAAATCAATATACCATTTTATATATTGACTTGTATGTAGATTTAAACCTCTAACGATAAATAAAGCTCAGTAGGATATAAATTTATTGAATAAGATTTGTTCAACCCTTTTTTTATCACAAAGCCGGACTCAGGATGTTTTTCCCATTCCAATCAATAGGCGCATATCAGTTATACCAGTATACATCGCTTGTTTTTTACAAGGCTTGTTAGGATAAGAAACCGAATAAACATATAAAATCTATGTTTGAACTTTCTATTCAAATTTTTTGTAACTCAAATATATACTAATAGTGCAAAGTATGAACTATGTTTCAAATACTCCTATACAGTACTTAAAATTAAAACAATCTTGAAAACAAATTCTTTGATTTATTTCTATAAATTATTAAATTTTATTTTAAATGGAATAAAATAATAATTAGAAAACATAACTAGGGTTTAAAACTGCTTTGTAAGATTTTAATTTCCATATATGAATTTGGTAATATTAAGGTGTTTTGGGGTTAATAATGTCAAAATGGGTAATTAAGACATGTGGTAGTATTAAGCGCAATTATGAATAAAACCGGGTAATAGTACCTATGGGTTCTGAGCAAAAGGACTCTAAATCATTTGGAAGCCAAATAATCGATAAAAGTTAATTTGTTCCATTTGTAGCCATTATCGTTTTAAGAAGTGTCTAAAATCAATGCGGATCTAAAATTTGCGACGAAAGTTCTTTGATGTAGACATTATATATTTATCAGAAAATACTTTATTATATAAATTTGTAGTGTATTTCATGTACTTTCAAAACGTTGTGGAAGATTTTGTACGCGTTCACGTAAGAGTTTGTAGCTTAAAATATACTATGCATGAAATATAGTATACTACAATAATAACGCCATTCCTTGGCGTAATTACCCCAGTTTAATCCCTTTCCTGGCTGAACTAAATCAGATTATGGTTTATTTTTTATTTTATTGTATGCACGAGAGACAGTTATTCTCACTGTTGAAATGTATAGATTAAGGGAGCCCGATATCCAAAACGATTATATATATATATACAGGGTGTCCCAAAAGGTCGTTTACAAACTTAACATGCTGGTCTGTCATATCATAATGAACAATATTAAATAGGAAACTAAGGGTCCCAAATGTCTTCCAAAGAAGATATGCGCCAGTAAAGTTTAGTTTCCAAAAATTCAAATGATTATAAAAAACAGAAAAATTGGTCGATTCGTTTGCGGTTTTTACTAAAACTATTTTTTATGTCAGTATTTCCTTAAAAATAAATCATAAAGATAAATTTCAAAAAATGTCGATAGAGGGCGCTTTAGACTTTGGAGTAACGATAAACTAGTTTTTACCATTATTTTTTGCATCTCATCAAATTTTTTAGAAGCTAAGACATAAACTTAAATTTTGAGCTCAAAATCTAAATCGTTGGAAGTGGTTAAGTAGCACAAACTGAATTGCGGGGGAAGGTTCAAATTTCAAATGATTATAAAAAACGGAAAAATTGGTCAATTGATTTGCGATTTTCACTAAATTTATTCTTTATGTCAGTATTATGTTGAAAATAATTTATAAAGATAAAATTCAAAAAATGCCTATAGAGGGCGTTTGAGACTTTGGAGTAACGTACAACTATTTTTTTCCGTTATTTCTTGCATCTCATAAATTATTTTAGAAGCTTAGACATAATCTTAAATTTTGAGATAAAAATCTGAATCGTTGGGGGTGGTTAAGTAGCGCAAACTGAACTGTGTTCAATGGGGGGAGGGGGAGGTTCAAATTTAAAATGATTATAAAAAACGGAAAAATTGGTCGGTTTTCGCTAAAACTATTCTTTTTATCAATATTTTCTTGAAAATAAATTTTACATATTTCTTTCAAAAAATTCCGTCAGAGGGCGCCTTAAACTTTATAGTAACCAACAACTATTTTTAACCGTTATTTCTTGTAACTAATAAAATGCTTGTAAAAATTTAAACTTAAATTTTGTGCTCAAAATTTGCATCGTTGTGAGTAATTAAGCGGCCAAAAATTGAACTGCATTCCAGGGGTGGGGAAGGTAACATTTCAACTCCTGAACACAGTTCAGTTTGCGTTTCTTAACCCCTCCTATCGATTTAGATTTTGAGCACAAAATTTAAGTCTAAACTTTTGCAAGCATTTAATTAAATAAGTAAGTAAATAAGTAAATAACAATAAAAAAAAAGGTTAAAATAATTGTTGGTTATTCTAAAGTTTAAGGCGCCCTTTAACGTATTTTTTTAAATTTATCTTTAAAATTTATTTTCAAGGAAATATTGACATAAAGAATAATTTTAGCGAAAACCGACCAATTTTTCCGTTTTTTATAATCATTTGAAATTTGAACCTCCCCCTCCCCCCATTGAACACAGTTCAGTTTGCGCTACTTTACCACTCCCAACGATTCAGATTTTCATCTCAAAATTTAAGTTTATGTCTAAGCTGCTAAAAAAAAATTTATGAGATGCAAAAAATAACGGAAAAAAATAGTTGTGCGTTACTCCAAAGTCTACAGCGCCGTCTATCCGCATTTTTTGAATTTTATCTTTATAAATTATTTTCAAAATAATACTGACATAAAGAATAATTTTAGTGAAAATCGCAAATCAATTGACCAATTTTTCTGTTTTTTATAATCATTTGAAATTTGAACCTCCCCCCGCAATTCAGTTTGCACTACTTAACCACTTCCAACGATTCAGATTTTGAGCTCAAAATTTAAGTTTATGTCTAAGCTTCTAAAAAACTTTAATGAGATGCAAAAAATAATCGTAAAAACTAGTTTATTGTTACTCCAAAGTCTAAAGCGCCCTCTATCGACATTTTTTGAAATTTATCTTTATAATTTATTTTCAAGAAAATACTGACATAAAGAATAGTTTTAGTAAAAACCGCAAACGAATCGGCCAATTTTTCTGTTTTTTATAAGCATTTGAATTTTTGGTCCCTAAACTTTAATGGCGCATATCTCCTTTGGAAGACGTTTGGGACCCTTAGTTTCCAATTTAATATTGGTCATCATGATATGACAGACCAGCATGTTAAGTTTGTAAACGACCTTTTGGGACCCCCTGTATATATATATATATATATATATATACACTGGTGTCCAAAATTTAAGCATAATTGGTAATTAAGTAATTATTTTTAAGTAATGAAAGAAATATGAATCGGAATGTGCTGAAACTCCAGGTGTGTAAACAAAATAGTACGCGTTACATATTTTCGCGAAGAGTTTTCCCCGAAATCGAACAGGGGACCGTCAACAAACTGAAAAAGAACGAAGATCTTTTGGATAACCCTGTCAAAACTAATGTAGCAAAAGCGTTCAAACTGCACATTATGATTAATTGGCTTATTGTAATGTACTGTGTTAATTTTTACAAGGATAGCATGTATACTCGTAGAGAAATTAAGGTTTTTATAAAAACAATCCTAAGTTTTTTGCTTATAATTTGCAGAGTTCTTAATATAAAATAGTGTTCTTTTTTGAAAAAATGACAAACATCATTGTACACAATACCCTGTCATCAGAATTAAAAAATAATAAAAATTGTATGACAAATGGGCAGGTTTACTAAATAATTTTTTACTGCGCATGCGTGAACGCTAGCAAAATGTCATTTGCATATTGTGTTAGCTAAATGTATAGAGCAATTTCTGTAAAATTTTCAAAAACATAGCTTGAAAATTCTGAAAATGGGAGCCTATAGAATCAACTGAAAATCCGTTATTCCTAAAGGAAGCAAAAAAATCAGGGGTTTTACCTAAATATAGTTGTACGTGCAATATTGTGTAGGCACTAAACAATGGAATATGGATACAGCCCCTCATCTTTTTGCTTCATTTAGGGAATAAAGGATTTTGATCTCATTCTATCAACGATAATTTTCAGAATTTTTAAGCTATGTTTTTGAGACTTTCACAAAAGTTGCTCTATACATTTAACTAACATAATATGAAAATGAAATTTTAATAGCGTTCACGCATGCGCAGTAAAAAATTATTTAGTAAACCTGCCCATTTGTCATACAATTTTTATTATTTTTTAATTCTGATGACAGGGTATTGTGTACAATGATGTTTGTCATTTTTTCAAAAAAGAACACTATTTTATATTAAGAACTCTGCAAATTATAAGCAAAAAACTTAGGATTGTTTTTATAAAAACCTTAATTTCTCTACGAGTATACATGCTATCCTTGTAAAAATTAACACAGTACATTACAATAAGCCAATTAATCATAATGTGCAGTTTGAACGCTTTTGCTACATTAGTTTTGACAGGGTTATCCAAAAGATCTTCGTTCTTTTTCAATTTGTTGACGGTCCCCTGTTCGATTTCGGGGAAAACTCTTCGCGAAAATATGTGACGCGTACTATTTTGTTTACACACCTGGAGTTTCAGCACATTCCGATTCATATTTCTTTCATTACTTAAAAATAATTACTTAATTATCAATTATGCTTAAATTTTGGACACCAGTGTATATGTACTATTAACCACTAACCTGATTTGCCTGTACGTCATACGGGCAAGAAGAGATTGCTTGGTACATCACTTAAAGCTATTTGACACCACTAAATTTTTTAAGAACAATTTCACTTTATTTTATGACAGAAATATTTCGATTAAATATTATGAATATTTTAGCTTTCAAAGAGTGGTGTTTATCACATTATTTTCAATTCATTGTTCAAAAAGAAAAGAATCAGTTAAGTGGTTAATGTTAAAATAATTTCGAATTTTTATGAATAAAATATCAAAATGTTTCTAAATACAACATTTTCAATATCCAACTTCAAGTAAATTCCCTCGTGATTATTCAATTGAGTTCTAAAGATTAACGTTGCGCATTCTAACGATCTTACTAAGTCTCTTAACGAATATTCTGATAATTTGAAATTAATTCAAAGTATGTAATTTATATGCTTTTTTGGTGTTGTTGTTATTGTTGTATAATTTTAACACTAATACATTTTCATTTAAACATTTCTAACAAGAGTCTTTGGACTCCATAGGCAAGGGAATTCCAATAATAACTGTAGTTAAACTGAAAATCATAAGTTAAACTCTAAAATTGGAAAAAGAAAACGATTAGTGATATCGATAACAGGATTTAAGAAGTAATTTTGTTGGGTATATAATGATAGTGAAATGTAACAAATAAATCACGCATAAAAGTTAATAAAGAACCGAACACGGTTATTGATTTTATAAAAAGAAATCCTTATCAATTAATTAAGAATAAAAATTTATTAAAGTATGTTTTAAATAATGTCGACATTTTTTTGATTTATAGCAATCCGCATAATCCGTCTACGGATTAAAAAGTATTTGTAAGACATTTCTAACAGTGTTAACAAGAATATTAATTATATATAACTGAAGTTATTATAAAATCTCACTTAATAAAAATATCACATTTAAAAGCGTTTAAAAACGTGCAATGTTTCTAATAATTCTATCTAAGCGGGACTTTTAAAGCGAAAAGTAGCTCAGGGAGTGATATTTTGTTGCCTCATTATCCTAACTTTTCTTATGCTTAGTAAAAAATTCCCTGTCGGCTGGGCCTATAGGCGGAGGTAGATTTCGAAAAGTGCTCATTTCAACAACAATATATCTATCTATCTATCTATATATATATATGATTAGAGATAAACCCAGTTTAATAACTTCATTTGGCCGTTTATGAAAAATTTTTAATTTCATTTTTCTGCAAAAACTGGTTTTATCAGAATCATCTTAAGAAACATTCAGCTCAAATGCCCATTTTGATAACATATTTTCAAATAAATTCTTAATTTAATAAAAAATCGACCAAAACAGTACATTATATAGATCCTAAATAACAAAAAACTGTCAGTTGAATGCATTTGAGAAAAAAATTGAATTTAAAAATGAGTCGTAAAATAACCGATTTGTTGTTTGAATACATCCTTAATTCTTTAATCATGATTGCTTCGGAAAATTTTGTGCGAAATATTCACTTTGACAGCATTTTTAAAAATATATTCTATCTTTATCATAAAACTGACCAATGCGTCACAGTATATAGTTCCTAAGTAAGAGGATCTGTAAATTGGATGCGTTTGAGAGCGAAAATGGATTTTAAAACGAGTCATAAAAAACGCAATTTGCTATGAGAAAACTCCCTTAAATTTTCAAATAACGATGACTTCGGGAAATTCTGTTCAAAATACCCTTTTTGGTAGCCTTTTTCGAAATATATTCTGTCTTTATGAAAACACTGATCAATGCATCACATTATATAGTTCCTAAATAAGAGGATCTGTAAATTGGATGCGTTTGAGAGCAAAAATGGATTTAAAAACGAGTCAGAAAAAAACGCAATTTCTTATTTGAACACTTCCTTAAATTTTCAGTCCGATGACTTTTGGAAATTCTGTTCAAAATACCCTTTTTGGTAGCCTTTTTTGAAATATATTCTGTCTTTATCAGAAAATTGACCAATGCGTCACTTTATATAGTTTCTAAATAAGAGGATCTACCATTTGGATGCGTTTAAAATCAAAAATGAATTTAAAAATTAGTCAGAATATAAGCAGTTTAGATTTGAGGTTTTTTCTCCAACTCCTATTTGTGTTTAATTTCTTTTTGCTATACAAATTGGTCCTATGAAAAACTTGTCAATATAAAAGTTGTAGATATTTTTGAGAAGATGTAAAATAATTTTAATCAGATTTGATATCTTAAAAATTGACGGAGTTATGGATTTTTGTCTTTTTTCACCGCCCTTTTTCTTTTCGTTTTTAATTTTTTTCATCGGTAAAAGTTGGTCCTATCAAAAACTTGTAAATACAAAAGTTTTAGATAATCTTAAGAACAATTACAAAAAATTTAGTTGGACTTGGTATCTTGAAAATTCACGAAGTTATGAATTTTTTTCTCTCAAAACCCTTGTTTTTTTCGCCCCTTGAACCCACTTCTAAATTTATCAAAAATCTGTCATGCATAAACTTTTAGTCCATTTTTAAGAAGTAATATAAACTTTAAATCGATTTGATATCTACGTTAAATAAGAAGTTATGGCGGTTTTTCGGTTTTCACAAAAACGCCCCCTATTCCGATCCCCGTGGTCCGATTTTGCCCATTAACGAACTTAGCCGAGATTTTATACCCTTTGATTTTATGTACCAGTTTGGTGGAGATTGGTGAAGAATTATAGAAGTTATCGTGTCCATAAAAAAGTGATATATATATATATATATATAGATAGATAGATAGATAGATAGATAGATAGATAAACTGGTGCGATTGCAATAGGTAGTATTTCATACGAAATCTACCTAAAATTGCAAATTTTCTATCGCTTAGAATAGACATATGGAAACATAAATACTGATTAAGTTACCCGCTGTTACAGTCTTTTACTAACCTTCTGTTGCCTCACACCTCCGCTCTTCAATCCTCTTTCTTACTTTTTCAACATTTTTAATCGCTTAAGATCTTATTGGCAATTTCTAGGGCTGTACTATTTGTATTTTTAGAATTCGACGCTTAACATGCCATTAAACCATCTTTTTTTTTTTTAGTTTTGTATGGAAATGTGGGCAGTAACGTCAAATAGCATTGGTCAAGAAATCATGTCACTACATTTTATGAATTTGTTTTAATTTTTTTAATTGCGTTTTGCAGTTTCCCATTTTTTATTCATATCTGTAAGCAACTAGACCACAATACTCATTTAATTGGTAAAAAACTCATTTAATTATACAATACTCATTTTAATTGGTTTTGTTTTTCACACATACTGAGTAAACCTATTATTAATTTTGAAAGAAATAAGTTCTCATCTAAGTTTATGCTAGGTCTTTTTATATTGTTAATGTTGCAGTTTTCTTGTCTTTCTTATTTCTAGGCGTGAATCTCAAGTTATTGCTGATTTATTTCTTCAGATTTTCTCGACTATACAGGTTAAATTTTGTCACCATTTGTTCAAATTCTTAATTCTTAATTCTTCTTTATTATATTTGATTTTTTATTTTATAAATGTGACAAACGGTCGTTAAGTACTGATAAATTTTCCTGTACATTCCAATGACAAAGACAAGCAATTTTAAAAGCATAGGAAGAATCGTCTTAATTTTCATTTTCTTTATCATAATTTAATTATTTTCATTTACAGGCACATATTCATTATGAATTATTTCCATTCTCAATCATTTTCAGATAATTCTTGCTAAAATTTCAAAACCTCTATGGCGGTAATAGTAAGACATTGGAAATCTTATCTATACTTTCAAAAAAATGTAGAATAAAAACAACTTGAATACTACTTCTAATGTTTTCTTGTAATTTTCCTCTGCAATCGTCCATTCTTCGCACCAAGAATATAAAGTTTTAAATGATTTTTTTTACTATTTCCCCATCCGATTACACCTATTAAAGGAATTAGGAGTGATTCGGATGTACTTTATCATTATTTCCGAAAAAATGCATCTTATTTTGTTTTTTATTCATAAAAATCTATAATGGGACAAATTGACCCTTCTCATGGTTCTAGGTATAATTGATTATACCTGAAAAATGATTTATATTATTTGCTTTCAAATGCAAAAAGTTGCTGTTAACCTTAAGGGGGCTCAAGGTTTGAAAACTTTTCAAAAAATCGATTTTTTATGATCTAGTTTGACTATTCAATTAATTCTTAACTCAATGCAAAAAACCACATAAAAATATTAGCATTTTTAACGAAGTTAAAAGCATTTATGCATCAATACTTACATAGCCGCATCCATATAATTTCAACTTTAAGTCGTGCTTTCTCAAAACTTGATTTTTGATGACTAACACCAAGATTAAAAAAAAAACTATTTGATGGAATGGCTTAATTTTTTTATTTATTTATTTATTTTTTTTTTTTGCATGCATATAGCATCATTATATAGAAATTATGAATTAAGGATGTAACTATCTCTTAATAAAAACATTATTAAAAAACCTCTCTTTTTTCCATTAAAAATACTCAAAATATTAAACTATCTAAAATATATTAATTTACTTAAAACAATTTACTTAAAAACATAAAATCTGAATTTACGAAAGACAAAGCATCATGAACGAAAAACTTAGCTTGCCACAACAATAATAATATTACTGCTATTAATATTATTATTATTGTTATTATTTTTCATTCTAATTCAAGTGTTTTTTAAAACTATTTTCTTAAAAAAGTAAAATCAGTATTTACAAGACAGAGCATAAAAGCTTAGCTTTGTTTCTTTACAAAAATACAAACTTAGTTTTCTTCTAAGTCTATACTGCAGTCATTAATTCAATGGTGCACTTCAAGGATTTTATCTTATTTTTAAAAGTAAGTTTTTGCTTTTATACTACATCTTTGATAAATATCAAACTTCAGAAAAGTGTAAACAAATATATTTTAATTGAAATCGGTAAAGGATTTAAATAACAGAGATCTTGAGAAGATATAAAGAAATTTTATTCTCAGAATGTTAGAATTTATTTTTATGAGTAGTTTTGTTTTTCAAGGAAATAAAATTAAAACTAAATATTTTTCCCAAATCTACATTTGCATTAATCATGTCTGTTATTAGCAATTTTATTTATGAAGACAAATTTATAATGAGCTATTATATTTTAAATTTAATCAGATTTTTATAGCTTAATAATGAAAAACTATGAGCAAGAAACATATAACATATTTATATGCTTGATAGTATTTCTTCGTCTATTATATTTGTAAGCGTGAAATAAAACATTTATAGATATTGATCTATATTAATTAGAGAGAGAAGACATTCTGACTTAATTGGTTCAAAATGTGATTAAAATAATGAACTATTTACATGTACAATTTCATATATTTATCCCTGTCAGAAGAGTTTCAATGTTACATTTTGCACATTTGTATGTATGTATATATATATGTGTGTGTAATAATAAAAATTTTATGCCATTAATTATTTCAAAATTCTTCTAATGCCTAAATTTCATCCTGCTTAAAAGAGTGAATAAAATAAACTAAGACGGAATTGAATCCATTCAAAAAATTAAAGTTTATGTACAAAAATAAAAACAATAATAAACATTTAAAAATACAATAATCATGTTGGTGTTTCTTTTAAAGCAGTTTAAATATCACGGACCACAAAAATAGTTAAGAATTACTATAAAACTTCTTCAAAATTGTATCAGTCTATATATTATTTTTTAAGATATGCATACGCTTAATAAAAAGTTTGGAAAAAAATTAATGATCCTAGAAATTAAAAAAATAATTTAAAGGGTATTATTTCTCATCTCAAACAGACGACATCAGAATTAAAGAGGTTATAAGGATGTCGTTCTCTGATTGATTAAATGGGAAAATTTCCTTGGGATTCATTATTTGTTTTATTACCTTGTACCTTATTGTGACTGTTAATTAAAGCTTCTACGATTGAGTTTGTGGCCAAAAATGGTATATGAAGTGTTATCCATTCCATATTGCTTTGATATACAAATGTACTTCAAATCGTATATATACAAGGGTGTAGAGTAGGGTGGAGCGAAAAAAAATATTTTTTAAAAATCAAAAACGGGTAGGTGTCAAAAGTTGCCTTTATACTAGTACATTAACTGTATGGAATTTTACCGCTGAAAAAAATGGCTTGAGTCTGCGCTTTTGCTCTAGATTCTTGCAACTACCTTCATGCAACTGGAGCGAAGCAGCTCTAATTTGCTCAATCTCCATATATTTTTATATGAAAACATGACAGTGATGAAAAAGATGAAAAAAGGGTGCAATAACAAGGAATAAAAATAAGAACATCATCAAAAAACAACATAAAACAATCTCCCTGCCTCTCGAAAGGTGGGGGAAGCAAAAGGTATAATTTTTTTTTTTTTTTTTTTTTTTTGAAAAATGTATTTTTACACGCTTAGCAAGGCATGACAGACCTGCATTCACCATTTATATAAAATATATAAGTAGAATAATTTTAAACATTGAAATCAAAGAATAACTAACAACAAAACCATAAACCAAATCAGC
The DNA here is from genome assembly GCA_964019185.1 of Maratus speculifer. Taxonomy (NCBI): domain Eukaryota; kingdom Metazoa; phylum Arthropoda; class Arachnida; order Araneae; family Salticidae; genus Maratus; species Maratus speculifer. The sequence continues at coordinate 156,272,538 of OZ025289.1, forward strand.
TCTTAATGAAAAAATATTTTAATAATAATAATTTTAATAATAATAAATTATAAATAATAATAAATTATAATTATAATAAATTATAATAAATAATTTTAATAATAAAAAATTTCTCAAAAACTTAATAATAAACAAAATAGACATGCATGAAAGCCATGATCCCACTTTGATCTCTGAGAAGAAAAGAAAAAAAAGATACCTGTTAAAAAATCCACACTTCCATACTTACATGAGCAAGAACAATTAGGCCTAAGATGGTAACTGGTCAGCATCAAAACTTGAATTTGAATTGTCGTTCCATTATACAATTCTTTCCACAATGAGTTCCAGGTCTGTACTATCCAAAAAGTTGAAGCACATCACTCTGCTGACATTCCATACAGAATTTAATCAGCAAATCTTCATAAATTAAACTTCCCAGGAAAAACTTTCATCATCGTATTTGGCCTTTGCCTTTAAATTTACAGCAAATCTTTTTTATAATAATTTTAATCCATATGAATTTATTTTTCATTATGTGAATGAGCTAGAGCAAGGCTAATTGAATTGGCAATTTGAATACATCTTTTTTATAAGAATTGTGATATTCTCATACAAATATTTTTGGTTAATTAATTTTATTATTTTTGTAAACATTTTCAAAAAAAAAAGTTACAACTATCGATATATTTAATCAGTTTTAGTGATAAAACATTTCTAAATTTCACATAATTACCATTTAAAAATTCTAGTATTATCTTTAAATATTAAAACAAATCAACAACAAAAATTAGATGAAGCAATTTCGTGATAAATAATTCGGTAGATAAAGGGCTAACCCTTTGAAGGGCAAAGCACTTCTATTCTGAAAATGCTTAAATGGCTGAATGACACCGGAATTTAAAAACAAATTTATTTCAAAATAGCTATAAGCTTTTCTTCGTGTATTTGATAAAATTAAAATTTTCATTTTGAAATTTTGGTGCCAATATGGCATTTTGAAATTAAAATTAAGTGGTATATATTTTATGCCACCGCCCTTCAAGGAGTTAAAATGGAAGAGAAAAATACATAACAAAGCTTTAAAATAAGAATACATTTTTCGGAAATTGTCAAATAGCATCATAAAGATTTTTAAAATTGCAGAAAATCCAAACTTATTTAATGAGCAAACGTCAGCACATTATCTACAAATGATCAAATCGTTTGAAAAATTGTTTTAATTTTTAAATTCTTCATTATAACCATAATGGAATAAATGTATGGAATAAAAGTGTTCATAAAATGCTTAATGGTTTTTAGCTTTTCCGTTATGAAGATAAAATTATTTGGTTTCAATGTTTATTTTATATGAAATATAATAAATAAATATCCAGATATATATATATATGTATGTATATATATATATATATATATATATATATATATATATATATATATATATATATATATATATATATATATATATATATATATATATATATATATATATATATATATATATATATATATGTATGTGTGTGTGTGTGTGCGCGCGTCAAATCTAATTTGAGATTACCTTTAAATCTATGCAAAATCTTGATTTACCTTGTTAAAATCTTATAACCATATGTTTAATTTCCTGGGCGTGATTTACTAGAATGCACTTTATTTAGAGGATCTAAATTTTGATAATTTAAAAAGTATTCATACTCTGAAATCACGTTGCCCTAAACTTTATCACGAAATAAATCATATAGCTCATGAAGTCTAATGCGTTAACACAATTATAATTTATTATTTAACAATTTATAACAATTATTTAACAATTTATAAAACAATTTATAATTTATTACTTTATATAATTTTGGAGGAACGTGACTGAATATCTTTACGGTGCAATTTATTGCTTTGTTCTGGTTAAAAACCTTTTACATGGACAAAAATGTGAAACTTGCAAATATGAATTATATCGTACATGTGAACCAGATTTGCAACATATTACAGCAACCTTAAGGGGATAACAATATCAGTTATACCCAACAATATGATTGTAGTAAGCTCTTTAAATGTGAAAGAACCTTTTTAAAGATGAAAAACATACGTGAACAGGAATTCTGAGTAGTTGAATACAATTATTTATAAAATGGAATAGGGGGAACTGGAGGACATTGATACATGGGGCACATTGATACACCCCCTCTACCGCTCACAGGGTCATTACAGGAAGTTTCACAACAGCTCCAAAAGGTGATACTAGTACACTCAACTACACACAGAAAGTTTTGGAATGATTCAGTAGTTTGATGAAATGGGACGGGTGATTAATTGTTTTTGTAGGTCAAAAGTAAATTTGAGTTGTACAATTGAAATGGTATTATACAACTGTTCCAGTATTTTCAACCGAAAAAAGTACTCTCTCCTTCAAGTAAAACTACTCTTTATCAGTTTCACATTCTTTTTAGTTAGATAAATTATGAAGCATTGGATTTGAGACTCATTTTATTCAAAATGGCTGCATGGGGCACATTGATACAGTCTTTGTCGGGGCACATTGATACAACCTAAATTCTTTTCTAGTTCATTTTTTCCTTACCTTTTATTATTTTTTTTTTTACAATGCACTCCTTAAGCCAACCATTTTCGCTAAAAATTTGTAATATTAGTTTGTATTGAAGTGAAATAGCTTTAATTTCTTTATATTAGAACATTTTATAGTATTTTTGCAAACAGAAGACGTGCAAACTTACCCAACATAAAATGCTAGTAGAACTAATTAAAGAAAAGAACGGCAGCTTGAAAAATCTCAAATTTAAAAGTGTTACATAAGAGAAACAAGCTGCAGAACAGCACAGGATAACTATATTAAAAACAGAATTTTTAATATAATTATCCTTTATTTTCTGTTTATAAGCCGATTTATAAACAGAAAACTTGGTAAAATTTCATATTTCCTAAGAAAGAAGATAATGCTGGAGTTAAAGTATCAGATATGACAAAGGTACCACAGCCAACAATCAGACAAGGAACAGCCAGAACATCAGGTCATTATACATTTCACTTTGATTACTTTAATATTGCTTACAAATAAAGTGTGGTTGATTTGAATTTTTATAAATAATATAAAATGGTTTGCTAACTATTTTTCTATGAAAAATATACATTAGTGTTATTTTGTCTCCATTTTCCCCAGACGTATCAAAGTGTATCGATCTGCCCCGGGGATAGGGCACATTGATACAAATTACATTTTTTGATGTTTTTAAAAATTACACGCAAAAAAACTAATATATAAAACAACTATTGTAAATTTTTATAACACACTACACAGGTTTTGCTGACATCATATAGAAAAATAACTTGAAATTTCTGCTTTCTAGACACCAAAAAAAATTTTAGAAAAAAGTTGTATCAATGTGCCCCAGTTCCCCCTATATAACAACGTTAGAAAACCAAATGTTTCTGTAATTCGGGATGATTTTTCTGAACGAAGTTAAACTTTAGAATTTTCATTTCATATTTCTATTATATTTTTTATTTAATTATTTGTAAAAAATGATTTAATTTTTCAATGAATGCGGGCGATCAAAATTTTGACAAAAGATATGTTTTGTCTACAATTTTTCGTAATTACGATATTAAATCTATCTCGAGACAGTGAAGATTCCACTCATAAATAATTGCAATTGAAATAAAAGTTATTTTTTACTTTTTCTTGTAGTGCGCGCTATTTCCGGTGTGTTCCTGCGTGTGAAGCTTATATTACTTTTTAAAGAAAGGTATAACAAATTTTTAAAATACTTTTATAAAAATGTTATTAAAAGACATTGCTAAAAATCATTATCCAAGAAGTATGTACATATATTATAAAAAAAAACAGAAAATTAAATTCATTTGCAATTTTGTTACACTTATATAGAATATACTGTTTATATACTCTGTTAAAAAAATTCTGAAATTCACGAATATTTTTTTTCCTGAATTTCACAGAAAAAGTCCCTTTTCACAACAAAAGAGCATTGTCCGTTACAAATCAGCAAATCCCACCATATTTCCTGAAAATAACGAAACGGGTGGAAATAAAACAAAAAACGGAGACACTCCGTTGTGTAAGGGTCCCCGTGGCCGAGTGGTCAAGGCACCGTACCGCTAATTACCAGCGAACGCAGATTGTGGGTTCGTATCCCATGGGCGACAAGAAAAAATGAAAACATAAAAAGTCCTTTTTAAATTACATTTTTTCTGTTTATTTTTCTCTTATTTCTTATTGAAAAATCTTTTAATTAATTAGCCAATAAATAAAAAATAAATAGTGTACGACAATTTCAAAAAATTGTCTATAACATTATTTTTCTAAAAAAAAGTTGTTAATAAAAAGTTTTTTTTCATTCATTCATTCATTCATTTAAAAAATAAATAAATAAATAAATAAACAGTGGTTTTAAACAGTGATTTTTTTTATTTAAACTATTTAAAAAGAAAAATTGATTTTAAAAAATAATAAGCATTATGCATCAGTCTAAAATAAAATAAAATAAACCGTTTACAAATATTATAAAGAATGTATTTGAAAGGAAATCTTTAAAAAGCACAACAGATTTTCCCACTAACTCATAAAAGACATATTCTGTACAACCCGGCATTAGTAGCTTTGGCTCGGTTGGTAAGGATTTATTCCGCTATCGAAAGGTCCCGGGTTCGATCCTGAGGACGGCGTGAACTAAACTGCGCAATGATAATAATAAGTAAAATAACATAGCAGCTTAAAATCACTCGGTAATTTCGAATTCTTTGACGATTAATCGATTTATTAATTTTAAAAATTATATTAAATTATTATCATTAAAAATCAGACTTTGTAACAGAAAGTTACCTCTTCTTCAAACGGAGTTTTCCTTTCTTATATGTCCCACAACGGTAAATCTACTTACGGAACGGTAACAGTTCGGCTAAATTGCTGCCCGTAGTTTCACCTGGAATTCACAGATTTATTTTTAACAGTGAACGTTATACAGAAGATTTTCTTAATGATCCTTTAGGCCTTTTAGATAAGAAATTTTTATGCATTTCAGTTATTATTTATAATTCATGAAATCCATACTATTGTAAATCCTGATGTTTTTCCTCGTATATGGGTGTTGATTAGCTTTTTATTAAAGTGCCAAATGAACACGATAATTATTATTATGCAGATACTAATCTAATGCTTTAAAACTTACTTTTTAAAAAACTTGGAGAGAATAAAAAAAGAATTTACCAAATTATAATCATTCAAAAAATGAGTTACCAAAAGCAGTTAAAAAAGGAAAACAATTTATAAAGAAAACTAGTTGGATGTGTCAATTCCAAAACTTTCTTCTATCTCATAAGTACATTTTAATATTAAAAAAAACGTGGTGAGCCCTGAGTTACCCACTATCGAATTTCCTCGAGCATTTAACCTAGCCTAATGAGATTCTGGAATCAGAAAAGCCCAAAACGCAAAATTTAATTAATATTCTGAGAAAATGAGCTTAGTAGTGCCTCATGTTGGGTAATTTATACTAAAATCTAATAAGCATCTATTTATGTCAAGACCTAACAGAATCTGAAATTTGATGGAATTTCATCCATTAGTTCTTGATATATAGTTATAACAAAAAATTTGCGAAACGTAGCACAGCAACACCATATCTTGGACAATTTATGCCAAAGCGTAAAAAAGCGTCTAATTATGTTATGGTGTAAAAGAATCTGAAGTTTGATGAAATTCTGTGCATTAGTTCTTGAGATATAGTTAGTTAAAAAAACCGTGTAAAATATAGCACAGCAGCATCATCAGTTGAAGGATTTATAACAAAACGCAATCATCGTGTAATTATGTTATATGTCATTTTGTAACAAAATCTGAAGTTTGATGAAATCCTGTGCGTTGGTTGTTGAGATATAGCTATCGGAATAATGGTGCAAAATGCAGCATAGCTGCACCACCTGTTGCAAGGTTAATACCAAAATGTAATCAGCGTCTAATTATGTTATATATTCTAGTGTAACATAATCTAAAATTTGATGAAGTTCTCTGCATTAGTTCTTGAGATATAGCTATCGCAAAAGTCGTGCAAAATGTAGCATAGCCGCGCCACCTATAGAGCAGTTCACACCAAAACCTTATCAGCGGCTATGTATATTAAGGTATCGCGGAATCTGAAGTTTGGTGAAATTGTGCGCATTAGTTCTTGAGATATAGCTATCATGAAAAGCATGAAAAATGTGGCATAGCAGCTCCACCTGCTGGCCAATTTACACCAAAACTTAATCAGCTTCTATATATATCAAGGGGCCACAGAATCTGAAGTTTGGTAAAATTCTGTGCATTAGTTCTTGAGATATAGAAACTTTGAAAATCATGAAAAACGTAGTATAGCAGCGCCACCTGCAGGCCAATTTTCACCAAAAACCAATAGGCACTAATTCATATCAAGTTCTAACTAAATATAAAATTTTATTAGATAACGAGCATTAGTTCTTGAGATAGTGCTCCCACAAATTTTTTGTCACATACAGACAGACACACAGACATACAGACAGACTCACAGACAGACATTTTCTAAAAATAGTCAGAACGTGTTCAGGACCTTCTAAAACGTATAAATCCGTCGAAAACCGGAAGTCGAAAATTTTCATGAATCCAGTACTTTCTTCTTGTAAAGATAGAAGAAAGTAAAAATATGTCACAAACATATTTTTCAGAAATAGTTTAAAAAGTAGACAAGAGTAAAACGATAATTCTAAATAATTCAAATAAAACTATTTTCTATTTACTTTAATAACATTTTTCTATTTGTATTAATTCTTAAAATGCAAAACAAAACATTCCTAAATGCTCAAACGACTGAAGTCTGCATATGCGGAATAAGTAATGATACTCTAGAGACCTAAAGACATCATTTTTAAATCCTAGTTTAATTAGTAGTAACAAAATAATGCTTTCTTTAAACCCATATATATTTTTAATAGCGTGCATGTCAAATTTTTAACTAAATTTAAATAATATGAATGTATTAGGAGCCACGTTAGTTCATTTTGTTTTGAACGTGAATAGTTTTGAAAATTATGTAGTTCAGGATATAACATAAGCAGAAAAAACAAATGAATCAATTTATTTGAAGTCAAATTTTCTTATGTATAGTTTAAATAAAAATCCATGAATTTTTATAATATAATAGCTACTAAAAATACGGTATTTCATGAAAAAAATAAGAACTGAATTCAGACTTATCGTAAAAATAAATATTGAAATATTACCAAATATAAAAATCTTAATGATCTAAATTTATTTTCTCATTTCGTTAGTATGATTGCAAATATCATTGCAAGTAAGATAGTAGAATATAAAAAAAATTTTTGTATTTTATGCACTCTCACATTTACATAAATATCCTTTAAAAATTTTATAATGTGTATAAATTTAGAGAAAAATTGTATATGGGAAGAATTATCGTAGTATTGTAGTAGTGAAATATTTTGGAAATGTGTGTAAAATCTTATTATTAGAACAGTTTTTTAACTTTTTAAACATTTTTAGACACTTAAAAGTGTAAAACGGGCATGTGTAAGGTATTTTGACTTTTACTTTAAAAAAAGTACCGATAATGTATTATACCTTTTACTTAAATTTTTAGCTTGTAAATGCGTTATAAATATGCGTTAATTTTTTCTGAATTCTATTATTCTATTATTTCTAAATTAAATTTTGAAAAATACATAAATTGTGATCAATAAAATATTTAAATAAAAACAATTTTTAGAATTTTCAATAATTCTGTTACAGAATTATTACTTATTCAGCCAAATTGTTTTTGAGAAAGTCCCTAAAAACGACCCACATTACAATACATAACTAAAAAAAATAATTAAGCGTAGTACATTTAACATTAAGCATCTCAACATTTAAATTTTTATAATTGTAAACTAATTGACTGAATAAACTCCAGTTCAGTATACGATGGTAAAATGAATTGCACAAATAGAATGTGCTGTCAAAATTAAGTATTATTATTAAAAAGTGTCTAAGTTCGGTATGTGTACGCCAGATCTTTTTTTTTTTTTTTTTTTATCGCTTGATCTTATTTTTTACATATAATTTGAAACAGATGTATCCTCCAATCAGATGGCTACTTTTTTGATACGATTTGGTGATTAAACTCTCTCTTTTGACTTAACTACATCTATGTAATTTATAGTTAATATACCAAATTCTGCTTTATATAAATAGATATTAGACAAAAAAGGATCTTGTTCGCGCTTGCCTTAATTCCTTTTATATATTCACAATCGATTCACTGCATTTTATTCTGGGGTTTTTATCTCTATTGTTTTTACATATAAAAAAGACATTTCTTAATTTTTTTATGAAAAAGGGAGCAATAAAAAATTTGTCAAATCTATTCACTAATTATTAACAATTTCTTTCATAATAAGCAAAATATTAAAAGAAAAGAAATGAATCGAAATATAGTACAGATGAAAACACATTGATAAATTACATAAAAAAATATTAAATTCCCTTCAAGGTTAAATTTCGTTTATATATATAGAGAGAAACAATGCCCAATAATTTAATTTAAAAAAATAGATAAGCATAAGCGTACTGAATGGAAACGGCTAAATTACAAAAAAAAAAAAAAAAAAAAAAAAAACACTTAAAACCAGTTTTTTACTTCACCTTATCTTAACTGATATTTAGCCTGTTAAAAAAAAAAATCGGATTACTTGAAGGAAACATGATTCACACTGGATTTACCATATTTTTTGTTTACCTAGAACATGTACATACATATAAAAATATATTATGAAATATGAAAATAATTATGGTAAATAAATGTCTGCATTTCTAAATACATTTTTTTTATTTGTTTATTTTTTTGTTTTTCTCCTGAGTTAACTAATGTAATATTTTTTGACAGGGATGGTTTATTGAAAGACAATTCAAAATCTCATAGCAATGTATGCCAGAATCAAAAAACAGGCTTTCTAGTTTGGCGGAACTTTTATTAAAATTTTATTTCCTAGGAGAAAATCCAAATCACAATTTTGCATTTTTAAATGATTAGCATTTGGGAGATTAAATTACGTTAAAATTTATAATTCAGATTCCCTGATATAAATTCGGAAATATTTGATAAAAATTTCATTAAACTGAAATGATCGGTAGATATTTCCATCCTTACATTTTTATGTGATTCTCATGCGTGCTTTCTAGTCTGGCGAAACTTTTATTAAAAATTTCCATTTCCTATGAGAAAATCCAAATCACAGTTTTGCGTTTTTGAATGATTAGCAGTTGGGACATTAAACTATGAGGAAATTTATAATTCAGATTTCCTGATATAAATTCGGAATTATTTGATATAAATTCCATTAAACTGAAATGACCGGTTGGTATTTCCATCCTTACATTTCTATGTGATTCTCATCCGTGCTTTCTAATTTGACGAAACTTTTATAAAAAAAATTCAATTTCCTATCAGAAAATCCAAATCACAATTTTGCATTTTTAAATGATTAGCATTTGGGAGATTAAGTTATGAGAAAATTTATAATCCAGATTTCTGATATAAATTCGAAATTATTTGATAAAAATTCCGTTAAACTTAAAAACCGATAGGTATCTCTACCCTTACATTTCTATGTGATTCTCAACCGTGCTTTCTAGTTTGGCGAAACTTTTATTAAAAATGTCCATTTCCAGTGAGAATATCCAAATCACAATTTTGCATTTTTAAATGATTAGCATTTGGGAGATTTAATTATGAGAAAATTTATTCAAATTTCCTGATATAAATTCGTAATTATTTGATAAAAATTCCCTTAAATTGAAATGACCGGTAGATATTTCCATCCTTATATTTCTATGTGATTCTCATCCGTACTTTCTAGTTTGGCGAAACTTTTATTAAAAATTTTCATTTCCTATGAGAAAATCCACATTACAATTTTGCATTTTAAAATGATTAGCATTTGGGAGATTAAGTTATGAGAAAATTCATAATTCAGATTTCTGATATAAATTCGAAATTATTTGATAAAAATTCCATTAAACTGAAATTACCGGTAAATATTTCCATCCTTACATTTCTATGTGATTCTCATCCGTGTTTTCTAGTTTGGCGAAACTTTTATTAAAACTTTCCATTTCCTATGAAAAAATCCAAATCACAGTTTTGCATTTTTAAAAGATTAGAATTTGGGAGATTAAATTATGAGAAATTTTATAATTCAGATTTCCTGATATAAATTCGGAATTATTTGAAAAAAATTCCCTTAAACTGAAAAGACCGGTAGGTATTTCTATCCTTAAATTTCTATGTGATTCCCATCTGTCATTTAACTATCCATCTCTCCTAGATGTTGTTTACGTCAATGTTAATTTTAAAGTGGAGTTTAGAACTTTACTGGTGCTATCACCCATTACAACAGTTATCGTTTTTTTTTCATAAAATTCGCTTTAGGAGTTGATACTGAGTAAAACTTCCAGGTCATTGTTTTGAGCAGTTTTGCATAGTTATTGCTAAAATAATATTCATAAATTTCATGTAACTAAAAAAGTTGGAAGCGTTCAAAAATACACTATATTGCCATTGATTATGGGACACTTGTGATTTTAGACATTTTACTAAATATCTAGAAAAATACATGAGGAATCATCTCGAAACTCTTAGTGTATAAATATAATAGTATACGTCATACATCTCCGTGAAGATTTTTTACCGAAACTCCATAGGGGACCGTCAATAAATTAAAAAAGAATGAATATCTTTTGAATAACCCTGTCAAAACTAATGTAGCAAAAGCGCTCAAACTCTAGATTATGATTGAATGCCTTATTGTAATACACTGTGTTCATTTTTATGCAAATAGCATGCATACTCGCAGAGTAATTAAGGTTTTTATAAAAATGGTCCCAAATTTTTCCAAGTTTTTTCCTTATAATTTTCAGAGTTCTTAATATAAAATAATATTTTTTTCAGAAAATATGACAAACAATATTGCACACAGTACCCTGTAATCAGAATTAAAAAATAATGAAAATTGTACACAAAATGAGTTGGTTTACTAAATAATTTTTGACTGCGCATGCGTCAACGATATCAAAATTTCATTTGCATATTATGTTGGCTAAATGTATAGAACAACTTTTGTGAAAGTCACTAAATCATAACTTGAAAATTTTGAAAATAATCGTCAATTGAATAAGTTGAAAATCCGTTATTCTCAAAATGAAGCAAAAACAAGAGGGGTTGTATCCATATATTCATTGATTAGTGTCAATATAGAATACACAATACGGGATATTACGACTACTTTTGGATAAAATCCCTCATTTTTTTGCTTCATTTTGGAAACAACGGATTTTGTCCTTATTCTATAGACGATTACTTTCAGAATTTTCAAGCTATAATTTTGAGACTTTTACAAAAGTTGCTCTATACATTTAGCTAACATAATATGCAAATGAAATTTTGATATCTTTGACGCATGCGCAGTAAAAAATTATTTAGTAAACCTACTCATTTTTCATAAAATTTTTATTATTTTTTAATTCTGATTACAGGGTACTGTGTGCAATGTTGTTTGTCATATTTTCTGAAAAAAATATTATTTTATATTAAGAACTCTGAAAATTATAAGGAAAAATCTTGGAAAAATTTGGGACCATTTTTATAAAAACCTTAATTACTCTGCGAGTATGCATGCTATTTGCATAAAAATGAACACAGTGTATTACAATAAGGCATTCAGTCATAATCTAGAGTTTGAGCGCTTTTGCTACATTAGGTTTGACAGGGTTATTCAAAAGATATTCATTCTTTTTTAATTTTTTGACGGTCCCCTATGGAGTTTCGGTAAAAAATCTTCACGGAGATGTATGACGTATACTATTATATTTATACACTAAGAGTTTTGAGATGATTCCTCATGTATTTTTCTAGATATTTAGTAAAATGTCTAAAATCGCAAGTGTCCCATAATCAATGGCAATATAGTGTAGATTTTTAGGAAAGTAATTGAATATATTTTACAGCTTTGCATTAGAAATTTGACAGTATATAGCTTTATCTTTATTGTTGATGTGTAGACAGTGAAATTAAATTAATAATTTTCAATTCTTATGTTTTAAAATACTTGTTAGGATTTTTCACATACTTAAAATGATGCACTTTAACATCTTAGAAATTATTTTTCAAAACACAGTTCTTGATCCACAAAGTGTTACAATATAAAGTTCTATTAAAATTGATTGTTCACAAATGTCAATAAATATATTTTACAACTTTGCATTAGAAATACGAAATTTTTTGTTTGTGAGTGTTTTGTTTTGTGAGAAAATCATATTTTACTGAATAGTGTTCAATTTTTATATCCTAATTTTTTTTTGCATGATTGTGTATTTTAATATCTCAGTGAATATTTTTCAAATCACAGTTCTTGATTAACAAAGGAATAAAATATAAAATTCAATTGATCTAGATTTCTTACAAAGATAAATAAATATACTTTACAGAATTAAATTAGAAATTTAATATTATTTAATAGAAAAATGTATTTTTCTATTAATTTTATAAAAGCACAGATTTTATTAAAAACATTCTATTTTTATGTTATTATATTTTGTTATGATTGTATACATGCTTGAGCTAATGTATTCTAATCTAACACCCCATAAATTATTTGTCAAATTGGAACACAGTTTAAGAAAAGCGAATCTAGCGTGTCATAATTCAGTTAACAAAAACTGTCGATATTAAAGTAATAAAATTGATCTTAATAGAGATAAAACGGCTAAGTATTATGAAAAAAACATATCTTATTGATTATATTCTAGAATTTATTTCATTGTTCTTACGCTATCATAATTATAATAAAAAGATATTTTGTCATTTTCATACGTTATCGTTTGCACAGTGTTATTGTATTAGTGAAGATTTTTTTTAAATGTAACATACATTTCTTTTTAACAGAAGGAATGTTCTGGTGTTAAATAAAAAATTAATCAATTAACTAAATACATCCATAGCTACTAGTATCATAAAGTAATCACTGTCATTTTTGTTCCTTGCTATTTTTTAATAACTATATATTCAGTGATCGTACTAATGTTAAAATATCAGAACAGACTTCAGTCGCTCTATAATTTTATTAAGATTTTAATGCCATAATTAGTAATTTTAAAAGAAGATATATTTATCTCGTACCCATATAGCATGCAAAATTACATAAAACTGCTTAATGAGATTATCAACGCCTGTTATGCTAGCGGCCACTGCAGCATCCTTAAAAATCTTCTTTTTTGATTTTCTATATTACTAATATCTTGTTCTTGTTTAGGAATTTTTAATGATTATTCTCTTTAAGACCTTAATCTTTCAGTTATATTTTCTCCTTTTAGCGATATTTCATACTTTTCAAGTTTATGTGTCTGCTATTTTTTTTACATTAAATCTATTATCAATATATAAGAGACATTCCATAGATTTTAATTGTCTATGTAGTACCGATAAAGCCCGAGAACAACGGTACACTGTTAAAAATAAATCTGTGAATTCCAGGTGAAACTACCGGCAGCAATGTAGCCGAACTTTTACCGTTCCGTTAGTAGATTTTCCGTTGTGGGAAATACAAGACGGGAAAACTCCGGTGTAAGAATCAGTAACTTTCCGTTACAAAGTTTGATTTATAATAGTAATAATTTAATATAATTTTTAAAAATGATTTACCAATTAATCTTCAAAGAATTCGAAATCACCGAAGGATTTTAAGCTGCTATGTTATTTTACTTAATTGTTATTTTGGATAAATTAGTTCACGCCGTCCTCAGGACCGAACTCGGGACCTTCAGATTGCGGAACAAATTCTTACGAACTGAGCCAAAGTTGCTGATGCTAAACGGTACAAAGTATGTCTTTTATGAGTTAGTGGGAAAATCTGTTGTGCTTTTTAAAGATTTCCTTTCAAATATATTCCTTAGAATGTTTGTAAAAGGATTATTTTAGACTGATGCATAATACTTATTATTTTTAAAAACCATTTTTAATTTTTTAAATAGTTTAAATTAAAAAAAAATCACTGTTTGAAGCCACTGTTTTTTTTTAATAAAAATTTTTTATTAACAATTTTTTTTACAATATATATATAGAGAGAGAGACTTTTTTTTAAAATTGTCTTACACTATTTATTTCTTTATTTATTTATTTTTCGGCTAATAAATTAAAAGATTTTTAATAAGAAAAAAGAGAAAAATAAACAGAAAAATGTAATTTAAAAGGAATTTTTATGTTTCATTATTCCATGGCGCCAATGGGACTCGAACCCACAATCTGCGCTCGCAGGCGATTAGCAGTGTGGTGCCTTGACCACTCGGCCATTGAGCTCACCACACATCACAGCGTCTCCGTTTTTTGTTTTTATTTCCATCCGTTTCGGTTTTTTTCAGGAAATATGATGGGACTTTGTGATTTGTAACGGAAAATAACCTTTAGTTGTTAAAAGGGAGCTTTTCTGTGAAATTCAGGAAAAAAAATGTTCGTGAATTTCAGAATTTTTTTAACAGTGTATGTATAATTTGTATATCATCGAATTTTATTTAAATTATTCATCATCATGGATTTTCTCTTACAGACATTGGATTTTTAAGTTGCTTAATTTGAAGTTGGAATATTGCACATTATGCTTCTACCACTGTGTCTTCAAAATTTTCAAAAAAGATTTAATTTCTGACAATTTAATTTCTTTTATTTTCGGCTTATCCGTTTCGTTGATGAACTTAAATATCTCGGGTCTAGAATAAAAAGTAGATGACGTGTGTGGATTTAGCTATCAAAAAATTTTGATTTTTTTTTTCATTAAACTCTTTTTTTTATGACGGATATTGAGTTTTAGAACGACTTTTTAAAATATCGTTGTTATTTTAGGCTGTCAGGCGGTTTTCTATCTCATGCCTCTCTGCGCCTAAATGTGGTAGTTTTAAACAAGTGGCATGGGTAAATTCATTTGTGTTACGGGAACAGCAAATGCACGTTTTGTCTTTTAAATTCAGTCCACTAAAATAACAATAAAAAAATTCTTTGGTCATGCACTTTTTCTTCTAGTCACTATTACGTCAGTCCTGTAAATGTTTTATTGTTAATAATCGAATATGACCATCTCTTATTTTATTTTTTTTAATGTTCTTTAATTGATGGCAGTTTCTACATGTTCGATTACAACTAATTACAGATCAGCCGCTTAATCTGGTCTAACATAAGAGATGAGAAATGCTGAAAAATATATGTTTGTAATTCATAGTTTATCAGTATATTTTTAGAATTCAGAGGGACTTATTGATGTCCAGTAACATAATTCTGCAAAATCTCATTTAATTTTGTTTTCGAAATTTGCACTTCTATATCTGTTTTTTTATATTTCCTAGCGTTGTATATAGTTATAGTGAAATTCATGTATTTTATTCTTATACGTGTGCATAACTGTAAAACAAATTGCATTACAATTCACCAGCATAAAAAATTTTTGGTAGAATTTTTGAAAAAAAAATTAATGATAAAATTTTTAAATAACTATCATAATTGTAAAATACACAATACTTCAATGTTATAAATATTCCATATTATTATAAAAAGTATTTATAATACAAATTTGTTTTAGCCAAAAACATAACGGCTATTTGAAATACACTGTAAAAAAAAAAGTGTCGATCTACTAAAAAAACTTTAGTGATCCTTGTAATTACTAAAAAATTTTTAGTAATCTTAGTCGGTTACAAGAAAATCTGTAAGAATAACTAGAAGAAAGTTAGCAACGAAGAGAGTTAATAGTTTTATATTTTTAATAGCTATTACTAAAGCTCACTTGGTGTGGCCTTGGTAGCATAGTGGTTATAGTAACGGACTCCAGGCTAAAAGGTCCCTGGTTCGATACTGGCCTTTGCCAAGTACGCCGAATGTATGCAGTGTAAGTACTCGTTAATAAAGGAATTATGAATGTCCTGACGGAGCAGGATGTTCATAATATTTGGTGCTGCCATCTATTGCGTTTTTGCCAAAAATCTTCCGCTCCAGAAGTCTGGATGCCCTTCGAGCCTACGTAATGGTTATTAAAAATAATTTTGGAGCTATTACTAAAATTTTCTTGGTGGCTCATACTAAAAATTTTTAAGTTAGTTATACAAAAAATTCTTTTGTTCAGTTTACAAAAGAAATGCTTGTTTCGCTTGCAAAAAAAAAGTTTGTAATGGTTCCTAAAAAAATCTGTGGAATACAAATTTACTAAAAAAATTTTAGTAACCTCTTGAATTTTTTTTTTTACAGTGTACAGCACTCATCAATTTAAAAAAAGGTCAAATGAATATTTGGATTTCGAACAGACCTTTGATGGTGTTATTGAGAAATTGGGTTTCTATGCTTTTACCATTCTTTCTTCTCATATGTGTTAGAAATTATTTTAAATGTCTGAAGGTGTATCTTCTACAAACAGGTTTTTAGACTTTTTCCGAGATTGGTTAGGAAATTCTTAAACTGAGAGAAATCTTGAGTCACAAACAGTTGGGATATAAATTTTTTTTTATGTATGTTTTTGAAAAGTAATTAAGTATACTTTTCAAAGAATTTTATATTTAATTAAATATACTTTTTAGAAATTTAACATTATTTACTAGAGATATTTTATTTTTTATTTAGTGTGGATGGTAAAAAAATTTATAATTTATTGAGTAAGTTTTAAGTTAAAAAATTTTTGTTACGATGTTTTTCGATGCTTAAAAATGATGCAGTCTGACATCTTAGTAATATTTTCCAAATCGCAGTTTTTGAGTCACAAGAAGTTAAGACTGAACGTTATATTGCTATCCATAAAAGCACATTATGAAAAAAACATTTTTAGTTATTTTTTTCATAGCACATATCACATATTAAAATTTCACAGAATTGAAATCCATTGCTACATGACAAATATATAATGTTTGCTTTAAATTAAACTATTTTACACTGCAAGTCACGAACACGAATCTAGTAATGTTTTGACGATTTTAACTTTCCTACTGCATTTGTCTAAACTTTTTTTAATCAATGTTGATTTAAAAAAAGACATCACGATTTTTCTGTTTTTTAAGGTATTCTATTTTGAAAAGTCTGACAGAATTAGTTTTAAAATATGCAATGCATTCCAAGAACACAAATTTGCATTAGAAATTCTGCGTTATTTATTAGACGTGTGTATATTTTTGTTCATTATAGTCTGTGATTTCCCGTCAAAAAAGTACATTGAAATCTAAAACTTTTTATTTTTTTATTCAATTTTTGTATGTTTTCTACATGCTTAAAATAATGCATTCTAATATATGAGTAAACATTTCTTATATCGGAATTCTTAAATCACAGTGTTAAGAAAAAAATGTATTACTATTCACAAAATGCATATGTTACTTTTTTTTTCTACTCATGGCTTTTATTACATACTAAAATTCAACCGAACTAAAATCCGTTCGTACATGAAAAATACATGAACAATGTTTGATTTAAAATAAGCCCTTTCCCAATGCTAGTCACGAATAAAAATCTAGCATCGTGTTAAATATCATCTTGCTACAACATTAGACACAATCTTTATTCAAATCAATTTCCGTTTTAAAAATTGACATCAGATATTTTGTGGTTGTTGACTTATTTTATTTTGCAAATTCTGAGAGTTTTAATTAAAAAATATACAATACTTTCTAAATTCTGAGAGTTTTAGATAAAAAATATGCAATACTTTCCAAAATTATAAATTCGCATTAAAATCTCTACATTATTTCTTTAGACGTGCGTATTTTTTTTTTTTTTTGTTTCTAGTCAATAATTTTCAGTCAAAAATGTACATTTTTGTTTAAAACTTTATATTTTCATGTTGTATTTTTTAATCTTTTTCTATATGTTTAAAATGGTGCATTTTGACTCATCAGTAAGTATTTTTCAAATCGGAATTCTTGAGTCATAAAGGGTTAGGATAAAATTTTCTATTGTTATTCACAAAATGCATAACAAGAAAAAAATATCGTTTCTTTTTCATTTCATTTATCACATATTAAAACTGAACATAATTGAATTCCGTTCGTATATAAAAAAATAATGTTTAAACTAAGTCGTTTTACATTATTAGTCATGAACATGTATCTAGCATGTGTTAAAATATTACCTTCTTATTACATTGGTGACAATCTTTTATTTCAATAAATTTGAATCTTTGAAAACTCACATCAGATTTTTGTTGTTGTTGTTGTTATTAAATCATTTTATTTTGCAAATTCTGAGAGTTTTAGTTTTAAAATATGCAATACTTTTTGAAATTACAAATTCGCATTAAAAATTTAACATTGTTTATCAGACGTGCGTAATTTTTTGCTTATAGTAGTTTGTGATTTTCTATCAAAGAATCACATTTTAATCTAAAAATATGTGTTAATGTATTTTTCTGTGTTTTTCTTAATGTTTAAAATGATGCAATCTAAAAACATAACTAATTTTTTTTCAAATCGGAATTCTTGAGTCACAAGAGGGTTTAGATAAAAAAAATCCTATTGCCATTCGGAAAGTGCGCATTAAGAAAAAATATAATTTCTTTATTTATGATACAAATCACATTCTAAAGTTCAATGGAATTGAAACCGTCCGTACATGACAAATAAATGAATAATATTTGCTTTAAATTAAGCCCTTTCGCAATGCTAGTCACGAATACGAATCTAGCATTGTGCTGAATATTACTTTCCTACTAAATTGGTGACAATCTTTATTTCAATTAATTTCGATTTGAGGTACATAAACCAACATGTGGTGATGTTATGCGATATTTTTTAAACCATTTTGCAATAGTTCTGTCTCAATAGTTCTTGTAGTTGCTGACAAGATTTTGTTTAAACCACCTGACCGATGGCACCGCTATGCTGCATTTTTCAGGGAGAATTATTTCTCATTAGATAGAAGAAAGTTTTGGGATTCCCACACCTGAATAGTTGAAATCAGAATTGTTGAGTCACAAAGTGTTAAGATAAAAAGTTCTATCGTATAAAACGTGTGTTAAAATTTCACACACACACACACATATATACATATATATATATATATATATATATATTTATATATATATATATATGCTAAAATTCAATAGAACTGAATTCCGTTCATACATTACGAATAGGTAAATAATGTTTGATTTAAATTGAGACCTTTCTTAATGCTAGTCATGAATACGAATCTAACATCGTGTTGACTATTACTTTCCAACTACATTGATAAGTATCTACATTTTTAAAAACCAACATCAGATTTTTTTATTGTTGTTAAGTTATTTTATTTTGCAAAGTCTGAGAGTTTTAGTTTAAAAATATGCTATACTTTCCAAAATTACAAATTCACATTAAAAATGCTATATTATTTATTAGTAGTGCGTAATTTTTTGTTAATTTTATTTTATAATTTTATGTTTTCATATTCTTTTATTTTTTATGTTTTTCTATATGCTTAAAATGATACATTCTAACATAGAAAATATTTTTTAAATCGGAATTCTTGAGTCACAAAAGGGCTAAGATCTATCGCCTTTCACAAAATGCGTTAAGAACATGTGGGTAAGTTTGATCGTAGATCTCACAGACGGTTTCGATTAGTATTTCTTTTAAAGCAATTTATCCTTTAATTAATAAATCCAAATTGTTGATTTATAATTTATAATTCTTGCATAGATGGCAGCACCAATAAATTTAATTTAAAAATAATAAAATAATATTATTTATTTTAATCAAATTAAAAATATTCAAATCAAATTAATCTAAAATTTTATTTTTTTAATCGAAAATTAAAAAAAAAATAGCAAGAATATAAATAAAAATTTAAATTTCTAAAAAAGAAAAAATGTTTGAAATTAAATTTAAACTGTTGAATCCATTACAAATGACAAACGTTTTTAAAAAATAAACAAAAATGAATTTCAAAAAATATTATAAATGTCAGATAAAGGAATCCTACTAATGTAAATCCTTAAACACACCAAATATACCTTCTTATTATATCCATCTTAATGAGAGAAATATAAAGTTCTAGTTTTAAATTAAGACCCTCCTGTTTAATAGCGAGTTGCTTTATATCCAATCTATGATAATTAAGGATATTTTTTTTTTAATTTAAATCCCAACAAGTTGGAAATTGCACGTAAAGCGTAGCAAATGTGGTGCGTTCGTACGATAACGAAGTTTTAAAAATATTCAGATCTTGCTATTAAAGTAGACAGTACTTCGGATACATTATAGTAGTCAAAATCAGGAAGTAATTTTTATTAGATCTGAGGAACGTATATCATATTCATAAAATGTGTAACAGTTTAATATAATAAAAACATGCCCCAAACAATGTTTCCCCGCATAGCAGTATGCCATGACATACTTTTGTGTGGCCCTTTAATGTGGCCCCTTGTGTGTAATTTAATAATAAATATTCTTTGCATGAGAGATTGCACAGAATGTATATTTTGGTATATATATATATATATATATATATATATATATATATATATATATATATATATATATATATATGAATATACCCTGTAATTGATCCATGCATCCGATTTATATAAAATTTGAAATGACTCTACAAAATTATGCAATAATTATGTATTTTAAATTTCAAACGATTCGGTTGGGTGGTTTTTGCGTTGTTATACGCGGACAGGCAGACAGACGGACTGAAGAACAACTATAGGTGCTACGTATTTACATAATTACGAACGCACCTAAAAAATGAGCAGATGACATTGAAAAACATAATATTATTAAAATAATAGACTTTTAAAAAACTTTATTATTTGTCGTGTGACGCAAGATATTCAGCTGTAAGTCTCTGATTTATACAGTTTTTGTGTACGGACTCTGTGACAGACGGACAGACAGAGGAAAGAGACAAGAGGATAGAGAGGTTTCGTCAGATGAACAAAACCCTAAAAAATAGAGTTTCTTTCTTTCACGATACTTATCATATACTAAAATTAAATAGAACTTAAATGCGTTCTTACCTGACAAATAGATAACCAATGTTTGCTTAAATTAAGTTTTTTTACGCTGCTAGTGACGAAGACAAATCGAGAACTTGTTCGATATTTTAATTTTCCTTCTACATTGTTGACAATCTTCATTTCCTTCAATTTCGAAATTTAAAAAATGACATCAGGATCTTTTCTGCTTGTTAAGATATTTTATTTTTTAAACTTTGAGAATTTAATTATAAAATGTACAATATTTTCCAAATGTACAACTTTGAGCAAAAATTTGGCATTATCTATTAGACGTATTTAATTTTATGTTTATTATAGCCTCTATTTTTGTGAAAAAGTACATTGTCTTCAATAATTTTTTACAGTTAATTCTAATAAAATATACAATACTCTCCAAAACTACAATTTTGCATTCAAATATTGATACTATGCATTAGACTTGTGTAATTTTCTGTTTATTGTTGTCTGTGATTTCCTGTCAGAAAAATGCATTTTAATCAATAATTTTTTATTTATATATTCTCCTTTTTTATGTTTGTCTACATGATTAGAAAGAAGTTCTCTACCACATCAGTATATCTTTTTCAAATCGGAGTTCTTGAATTACAAATGGATAAGATAAGATGTTCTATTGATATTCAAAAAATGCGTTCTAAGAAAAAGTATAGTTCAATTTTTCATGACACCTATCACATAGTAAAATTCAATAGAACTTAAATCAGTTCCTTCATGACAAACGGATAAACAATGCTTGCTTTAAATTAGGCTCTTTTACACTGCCAGTCACGAAGAGAAATTTAAGAACGTGCTGAATATTTTAAACTTACTACTATATTGGTGCCAATCTTCATATTTTTCACTTTTTAATTTTGCAAACATGAGGGTTTTTTTTCTATTTGCCATTATATATATATATATATATATATATATGGGTGATTCTCAAAATAGGGGACGATTTCAAAAGTGAAATCTTAAAAAAATTACTGTTAGCAAAATTTCTGAAAAAAATAGGTGTTGTTAATATAGTATTAGGTATGCTTTACATGTAGTCAGCAGAGCTAAATATTTAAAAATTAACTTAAAAAAAATAATTAGTATTTTTTGAGCCATGCTAATGACAAAACAAATTGCATGGAATAAATATATTAAGAAATTTTTATTTTCTTCCTGTTTAAATATTTTTTTCTATATTTATTAGCCTTCCTTTTCAGCAAATGGTTTCCATTTTTACATATAAGGAGAATAAAAACATTACCAAAGAGCAAACTTTGTTTACATGAGCAACATTCTGACACTAATAATGTAAGAAGCTGTCTTAGTGATTTTCTGACAGATTTAATGCATATTTTAGGGATAATAAATGTAATACCTAAATTTATATGTAAATTTAAACTTTATAAAAGATACAATATAAGCAATGGTTACATTTATGCACATAGGAGTCTTTAGCATGGACAAAAAAACCATGCTAATGACACTGATATTTGTCCATGCTAAAGACAAATTTTAATTTAAATAAGATTATGAGCCATAATATAATTACAATGCAATAGTCCTTTCTGGGGCTTTTTAAAACACAAAAGTCCTATGCAAATAAGTAAAATAAAAATTTTAATTATAAAATAAACATGAAAATTATTATCTATTCTAATGACATACAATTGATGTACTCCCCTAATATTCAACTTCTATTCTTAAAATACAATACATGCTTCAATTTTCAGGCTGGAATAAAATGGCTACTTGTTGCCATGGAGAAACTTTATATTTTCAAACAATTGTCATATGTGAAAATGAAATTGTTATTAATAACCAGCTGCTATTGTATGACCTTGTTTTGAAAATAGAATATGGAGGACAAACATTAATTCTTTTTTTATGTACTATAATTTTATTTTTAAAAAGAAATTTATTGGATAAATCCTCTTCTTGATTAATTTAAAGAAAGAATAACATTTGTTTTATTTTATAAACATGATATTAACTCTTGAAAAAGCTAGTATATACAAGGCACAGCTGCTGTGGACATCCATGCTAATGACATTTTGAACATTTATCCTGTTATTTTAAGGTGTTTTTAACTAAAAAGTGAGTGATTCTTGAGTGCAAATAATGAATAATATTAAGACAAACATATCTAAATATAAAAACATGACAGAAAACCTCTCAATTTTTTTGTGTGCCGAAAGACATAAATTGTCCCCTATTTTGAGAATCACCCATATATATATATATATATATATTTGCAAACTCTGAGAGTTTCGATTTTAAAACTCTCAATACTTTCCCAATTTATATCAGTGTTACACAGCATTATAATTAGGATAAATAGAATCTTATATTGACGTGCTGTTTAAAATATCGTTGATCTATATTTACGGTTATAATATTGAACAGTGTTCAACACTCGTATATTAGCCTTAGAAAAATATTAATCCAAGAGATATATTTTTGTATACGAATTCTTGTTTAGAATAAGTTTTTAAAATTACTTATTTATAATAAATAAATAAATAAACAAATGTATGAAACTTTTTTCCTAAATGTATGAAAAAAAGGTGAAACATTGTTTATTTTTAAAAATACAAAGTTTGTTAATCTTTGTGCGTACACTTTAACCTCCTCTGTCTTGATATTACCTATAGGGAACACTGAACAACATTCTTTAAATTAATTTTGTTGCTTCTAGAATTCTACAGTTTAATTCTAGATCTTGTCATTCTTTAATAATTGTGTCATCTTTTTGAACATCTCTTTCATAAATGTGCGTATAGCATAAGCATCGATATCTGGTATATCTTCGTAAGTGTTTTATAGAAATTTTATACTAGTTTTTGTGGTCCCAAGTAATGCTTATCTCAGGGTAGCGGAGGTTAATCAAACGCTGCGCTTTTGGATCATTTAATCAATTTGCTCAAGGCAAGATATCGTTTCAAGTATGACCTTTTGTCAATATCGAAACTGGAGAAATATGTAATTAAGATGAGTGAAGCAAATCCTCTACTACACTGTAAAAAAAAGGTCGATCTACTAAAAAAATTTTAGTGATCCTTGTAAATACTAAACATTTTTTTGTAATCTTACTCGGTTACCAGAAAATCTGTAAGAATTACTAGAAAAAGCTAGCAACGAATAGAGTTAATAGTTTTATATTTTTAATAGCTATTACTAAAACTTACTTGGTGTGGCCGTGATAGCCTAGTGGTCATAGCGCCGATCTCCAGGATGAAAGGTCCCGGGTTCGATGATGGACGCCACCAAATACGCCCTTGAATGCATTCAGTGTAAGTACTCTTTGAATAAAGGGATTATGAACGTCCTGTTGGAGCAGGTAGCAATGTTTGGTGCTGCCATCTATTGCGGCTTATTATTAAAAATAATTTGGGAGCTGTTACTAAAATTTGCTTGTGGCTCATAATAAAAAGTTTTAAGTTAGTTCTAAAAAAAGTTCTTTTGTCACGTTTACAAAAGAAATGTTTGTTTCACTTACAAAAAAAAATGTTTGTAATGGTTACTAATAAATTCTGTGGAATACAAATTTAATAAAAATTTTTAGTAACCTCTTGATTTTTTTTTACATTGTAGGCTACACAAATTACATTTTGCCGTACACTTTACAAAAAAAACTATTCAGTATTTTGACTTGAAATTAAAAATAAAAATAAATTATGATCACTAGATTTGCACAATATTTTTTTTTTTTTTTTTTTTTTTTTTTTTTTTTTTTTTGTAGATTAACCTTAAGAAATTTATTATTTTAATTAATTTATTTCACATGTTTTTTCCATTTCGGACGCATTTTTGCAAATAAAAAATTAAACACGTTTAGGTATCGGCACTGACGTATGTTTTAATGTAACTATGTTTTCAATATATGTACTTTGACGGTATTAAAATCAACTCTGTCGAAACCTCTGTAGAATAAAAATCTGTCTAAAATAGAACCTTACTTTAAACATCATGGTTTTAAAATTAAAAAATTTAAAATTAGAAATAAAAAATTAAGTGAATAATTTATTACCTAGCTTAATTTTTATCCGCGCATAATTTACGCAGTTGCTATATTTGAAAGATAATTTTACAATAAAAGAAATAAATATTTTAACATAACATTCGCACTCTTTAATTTTAAAAGAATATTTAGGTAAAAGAAAATATAGTTTTTAGAAGACGTTTTCATGGAAAAACCTGAAATAAAGAAGCTTTATTTCAAACTCCTTTTACCACAGTACAAACCTGTAATTCATAACATTTAATGGTTTTGTACCTAGCCGAGGAAGCGCTCATGAACTAATGCTAATCCTATGGGGAGGTTATTTTCTAATATCTGGTTTACATTTTGACATTTTGAAATATTTTTTTTCTTTGCATTGCATAGTTTAGATACATGTCGATATCGCTTCTTTTTTACCTTTCAGTTTTGAATGCACATATTATTTCAAAACAGGTTTCGTAAGTGAAACTAACATTATAAAAAAATCTGCAAAAAAAAAAAAAAAAAAAAAAAATCGAAAGAGTAAAAAAGGAGCAATATACATGTACAGATGCATTTCAGCTATGCATTGCAATATATATATATATAAATATTTAAAAATGTGAAAATGTAAACCAGATATTAAAAAATTACCTCCCTATAGGAATAGCATTAGCTATTCCTATGGGGGATCTCTCTAATAGTGCTGCTTCGACCAGGGACAGGACCCTGAAGTCTCTATATTAAATTTAATTTTGTAGATCCAAAAGAACATATCGTTCTTTTTGATTTTGTCATTCGATTTTCTATTCCCATCTGTTCGAAAAGTGCAGACGATAGTATAAGCAATAATATGCTTCAACAGACGTGTATTAGATTTGTAATCTTTGAAAAGTTCAGTCGAAATTAAACAATGTATCATATTGTTTTTGCCATACAATTGTTTCAATACTACTGCACTCAATTAATTTAAATTTAATTAGATCTTTCAGTAATAATGTAATAATAATTGGGGTTTTGTAGATTAAAATTAATAACATAAATCGATATCTATTTTGTTAAATGTTTAATAAAACATTTCTCACAAAATGTACGTGAATATTTCACATTGTTTGAAATCATAACAGTTTATTTTAAATGTTTGATAGATTATGCGATTGACAAGTTTGACAGAAATCAGTCAGTGGAAAATGTATGTTGTCCTTTGAACGGGAAATTTGTCCAGTAAATTAATTTCTAACTATAAAGTCAATAATTATTTTAAACGAAGTTTAGATATTCAGCTTAAGTGTTATATTAAATTAAATGAAGGCGGAAACATTTTTGAAATTTTAACGTTTTCATGTCTTGTTTTAAACAACTTTACTTAGAAACCTATTTATTTTAAAATAAATTTTACTTTTAAACATCGGTTTGCGTTCTGATGACTTTTAATTTAATAGTCACATTGTATGTATAAGAAAGTTAAAATAACTAATTCATTTAAAACATATAATAATCGTTTATTTTACGTGAAATGAATTTATTGATTATAACATTATTTTACCTAGAATAACACATATTTTTAAACCTCTAATTAAAATTTATTTTTTTATTATTTCATAGACTTCATGATTTAATATTGGAAAATAATATTCGGAGAGGTATAACGTGGGCATAAAACATTTTTACAAGAAGAAACTGGATTCGTAAATTTTTTTTGTGATTTTAGGGAATTTCGTGAAAGCAATATTTGGATAGGCATACACTGTTAAAAATAAAGGTGACAAACCGGTGCCATTTGGGACCCGGAGGTGAAAAGGCGGTGCCATTTGGAACCCTAGGGTGTCATAGGAGCTTGAATATGCGGTTGGGGTGACGACAGATCTGTTACTGGATGATGGGAGCTAAATAAGGTGCCATGCACTTCGTAACCACCTAATCGGGTGACTGGCAACTTGCGCATGCGCTATGACGCGTGTCTTTCTGCTTTCGGTGTCGGCAAGTAAAGTTTACGGGTGTGAGCAAATCAAAACATGGCAGTGTGTAAATTGGCGATATTAATTGAGGACACTGAGCTACAATGAAACAACAACGAGGACTTAACGATCCGATTTGCGCGACCAGTGAACCGGGCAAAGTCTGATTAAAGGTAAGATTTAACTTTATTTTATTTTATTTTATTGTTACGTTAATTTATCGTACATCCCTATACGTAATGTCATAAAAAAAAGTAAACTAGATTTTTTTGTTAGTATGATTGATTGTTAAGTTTATTATTTGAAGCTACAAGCTACATTCTCACCAAAATACCCGCTTGCTAATGTTAAACCTATGAGGTAGTTATTTTACAATTTCTCGTTTACATGTCAATATTTTTAAATGATTTATCGAGGCCTTAGCTACCGAGGAGCAATTGGAGAAAACTGTTCTAGGCACGGGAATCCTAAGGGCGCACAATTAGAAAGAGCGAAATGAAAGATTCTAAAAATATTTACATATTTTTTCATTCCAAATCAGTTATTATAGACGAATCTTGTTGCAATCGGAATATTCTATGACCATTTTACCTTGTGTTTAAACTCAACTGTTTAGATTTAACCCTTAATTGCTGTTAGTGGTCTCAGACACCGTGACTTTTTCAAGTTTCACAGTTTAACTTGTAATTTTTAGTTTAACTATAGATACTGGTCAATTTTTTTTAGTTTGGAGTCTTATTACTACCTCTAAATACTTTTGAATAGCTGAATTTGATTTATAATATTCTTGTACATAAAGTTTAATACATAAATAGTATTCTGAGAATTAATGTAATATTTTATTCATCTTCGGATTAAATGGTCTGACAGACAGCTCACAGTAGTTATGTGACAATTTTTGTCAGAGCAGTTAAGATTAAAATATGTTTTTGCGTCTATATACAGTTAAAAGCAATTAATTTTATTCGCGAAGTTTTGATTTTAACCTTTACACGGGATCTCGGACAGCATCTGGCTGGCTTTGCATATATTGTCGGATAGATACTATCCGAACCCCTCCTGTAAAGGCTAATTCACACCATATTGCAGCCTCGCCTACTTCTCTAATATTGTTTCAGTATACCTGATTTGTCTTTATTTGAGAGGGGGGGGGGTAACTTTTTCATTTAAGGCAATTGAATACTTGCAAATCTTAAAGTGATCAAAACTTATTTACAGGGTTTTCATTATTAATATTTTCCTTATTAACCACCATTATTTCCAAAATAATCTTCATAATAAGATTAGATCGGGGAGGCGGTAGCACGGACAATCATTTAATCTCATTTAAGGATAAAAATCACGGATAAAACCTCGATTTCCATATTAAAACGTTATTAGTCAGCCAAGTCATACCTTGGTGGGAAATACCTAAAAACCCGAATTTAGCGGTATCTTGGGTTTACGATTATGTTTTCTTACTCCCAATTCTTCATATTTTCATACTTTTAGTTTCATTTTCTTTCAAAAAGGTGAGAAAATGTTAGGGTATTGAATTGAATAAACCTTATGATCTGATTATCGGCTATGCAGATTTACACCCATTTTTTTTTTTTTTTTTTCGAAAGTATCCTTTCGCATTAAACCTTATTTATTAGCAGAATTTTATGGTTAAAATAAAATAAAATATTTTTTTTTCAATAATAGTAATTTAAGTTTGATTAGACCGTAATCAGTCCCCCCCCCCCTTTCTCAATCATCAACATCATCCGATATGACAAATTTGTAGTCAAGAAAATTCAAATTATAAAAGGAAAACAATCTATATTTACTCCACTGAGCTTTCAGAATAGTTTACAGAAATAGAGTGTGTTCACAAAATATAACAATGAATAAAAATTTATATCGTAATTTTACACAAATGTGAAAATTTTCCGCAGGTGATGAAGATCTCGTGTTTAAAGGCGATTTTTGCACTGTCATTTATAAATCTTAAACATTTTTCTAATGACATAATTTTTAACAATCTTTCATTCCACCCGTTCTGAAACAAGACCAATAAACAGGGTTGGCTTTTTACCGGTAAAAACCTGGGGAGAAGGTGGTAAAAACCTAAGGATATACAATAAACTGTATTTTAATACTATTGGTAAAAATTCTATTTTCATGTAATTGGTGTATTAATATATAATATCTATATAGGGGAGAGTGGGGTGGTGTGGGACTTTTTTTACAAAAGTAAGATTTTATATATATATATATATATATATATACAAAAAGAAAAAAATTAATTTATAGCATACAAGGTAAAACACTTTTTAATCCCCCTGAACAATATAGAAACATAACGTGCAAATACTATTTTATTTTAAACAGAACGTAAGTTTCAAAATGTGTCTCATACCTCCTCATTAAGAGTTATGGGACAGCAATAATAAAAAAAAGCTATAAGGCACAAAATAACTTATAGTGTCGGTAAGATAAACAATCAAACAAAGGTTGTAAGTTGATAATGTATATGCCACAATATAAAATTCCAGTATCTTGATGACTGGAATTCAGGATTCTCTGTCATAGGTGTCATTAAGGCCCCACACTAGATTCAGAATGTAAAGACGATAATGTAAAAGTTTATAGGAGCGTTCTTTTGAAATACCTAACTCAAATTTTAATATTTTTACATGATTCTTTTGAACAAGACAGCTGAGGATATCCATAACCGGCCTAGTTTTTATTTTTTCGATTTTGCTTTTATATTTCTTGTATAACGATAGTTTCAATTTCAGAACCGGTTTAAACCAATTTCGTAAGTTAAAGTAATTTTGAAAAAAAAAATCTGAAACCAAAACTGAAAAAGTAAAAACTACGCCGGTTGCGGATCGCCCTCAGCAATCTTGTGCAAAACAATCACGTAAAAATATTAAAATTTCGGCGAAATATTTGAAAAAAACGCCTCGATAGACTTTGCATTATCATCCGGGTCTTTTTCTGTGCCTAGCGTTGCGCCTTAAATAATCATCAATTTATTTACATTTTGAAGTATGAATGCATATATTATCAAAGTTATAATTAATATATTATCCTCTAAAAAATTTGCATGTTAGCAATTCGCATTATTATTAATTAAAAAAAAGGAACTGGGCGCGTCCCATTCATCCCTTTTCTGTCATGTCCCATTCCTTGCCACTTCCTTGTTTGTGTTAAACTTCTTGTTCAAACAAAAATGCTGCTTTAGGCTTAATTTAAATTATGGATAATATACAGTATAATGTTCCATAAATAGGGAAACTATTACATTTATACATAAACAAGCCTTTAATATATTGAGAGCAAATAAATCAAATTTGAATTGGATTTTTGAAATAATTTTTTCTTTCATACATTTGCAAGTCTTTGCATATGAATATTTTTTTATAAACTGAAGAATGGATTACCGTTGCTTCATCTTGTATGCGATCGATGAAATGTTTAGAATAGTGCACAAAGAGAAAAACCTACAGTCCCATTCCACCCGACTTTCCCCCATATAGCAAAAGGGGAAATAAAGAATTAGCCAGTTCCCTAAAGCTCCTGATATACACTATATGGCCTGAGATGACCGTCCACTTGCGATTTTAGACATTTTTTTAAATATCTAGAAAAATGTATGAGGAATTATCCTGAAAATCTTAGTGTATAAATATAATACACTACGTGGCCATTGATTATCGTCCACTTGCGATTTTAGACATTTTGCAAAACATTTAGAAAAATACATGAGGAATTATCCTGAAACTCTCAGTGTATAAACAATATAGTACAGGTGATCTATTTCCGTGAAGATTTTTTCCAGAAACTTTATAGGGGACCGCCAACAAATTAAAAAATGCATGAATACCTTTTGGATAATCCTGTCAAAACTAATGCATCAAAAGCGCTCAAACTGTAGATTGTGATTAAGTGGCCTATTGTTATAAACTGTGTTCATTTTTATGTCGATAGCCTGTATACTCGTAGAGAAATGAAGGTTTTTATAAAAATACTCCCAAAATTTTCCAAGATTTTTGCTTATAATTTGCAGAGTTCTTAAAATAAAATAATAATATTTTCTGAAAATGTGACAAACAATATTGCACATAATACCCTGTAATCAGAATTAAAAAATAATAAAAATTGTATGAAAAATGAGTAGGTTTACTAAATAATTTTTCACTGCGCATGCGTGGACGATATCAAAATTTTATTTGCATATTACGTTAGCTAAATGTATAGAGCAACTTTTGTGAAAGTTGCAAAATCATAGCTTGAAAATTCTGAAAATAATCGTCATTAGAATCCCTTAAAAATCCGTTATTTCCAAAATGAAGCAAAAACAAGAAGGGTTGTATCTATATATTCATTGATTAGTGTCAATATAGGATACACAATACGGAACTTACTAGTACATTTGGATACAATCCCTCATTTTTTTTGCTTCATTTTGGGAACAATGGATTTTCAACTTATTATATTGACGATTATTTTTAGAATTTTCAAGCTATGATTTTGCGACTTTCACAAAAGTTGCTCTATAAATTTAGCTAACATATATGCAAATGAAATTTTGATATCGTTGACGCATGCGCAGTGAAAAATTATTTAGTAAACCTACTCATCTTTCATACAATTTTTATTATTTTTTAATTTTGATTACAGGGTATTATGTGCAATGTTGTTTGTCAGATTTTCAGAAAATATTATTATTTTATATTAAGAACTCTGCAAATTATAAGCAAAAATCTTGGAAAAATTTGGGAGTATTTTTATAAAAACCTTAATTTCTCTACGAGTATACATGCTATCGATATAAAAATAAACACAGTTTATAACAATAAGTCACTTAATCACAATCTACAGTTTGAGCGCTTCTGCTGCATTAGTTTTGACAAGGTTATCCAAACGGTATTCATTATTTTTTAATTTGTTGACGGTCTCCTATAAGGTTTCTGGAAAAAATCTTCACGGAAATATATGACCTGTACTATTATGTGTATACACTGAGAGTTTCAATGTAATTCCTCATGTATTTTTCTAGATATTTAACAAAATGTCTAAAATTGCAAGTGGACGATAATCAATGGCCAGGTAGTGTAGTACAAGTCATATATTTCCCTGAAGGTTTTATTCCGAAACTCCAATAGGGGACCGTCAACAAATTAAAAAAGAATGTTTACCTTTAGGATATCTTTTGGATGACCCTGTCAAAACTAATGTAGCAAAAGTGCTCAAACTGTAGATTATGATTAAGTGGCTTATTGTAATAAACTGTGTTCATTTTTATGTCGATAGCATGTATACTCGTAGAAAAATTAAGGTTTTCTACGAATCCGAAAAACAGTCTCAAATTTACCCAAGATTTTTGCTTATAATTTGAAGAGTTTTTAATATAAAGTAACATTCTTTTCAGAAAATGTGACAAACAACATTGCACACAATACCCTGTAATCAGAATTAAAAAATAATAAAAATTGTTCGAATATTGAGTAGGTTTACTAAATAATTTTTCACTGCGCATGCGTCAAAGATATTAAAATTTCATTTGCATATTATGTTAGCCAAATGTATAGAGCAACTTTTGTGAAAGGTCGCAAAATCACATCTTGAAAATTTTGAAAATAATCGTCAATAGAAAACGTTGAAAATTCGTATTCCCAAAATGAAGGAAAAACACGAGGGGTTGTATCCATATATTCATTGATTAGTGTCAATATAGGATACATAATAGGGGCGTACTAATAAATTTGAATAAAATTCCTCATTTTTTTATTATTATTACTGGTATGGAATACCTGTACATGATAGGGAAATTCGTTGCTAATCTGGAATAGACCCTTTGTTGCAAGATATGTTTTGTAAATATGGTTAATAATATAGTTTGTAACTCTTAATGATAATACAGGAAAAGAATATCTGAATGACAAGTATGAGTTAGTCATGTAATTTTCGCGTGCTGTCCGAAAATAGGCAATAAAGAGGAAAGTGCCCAGTTAAACTAATGCCATTGAGCTCGCAGGCTATACATACAACTGTATATTATACTCTTATTTCAAAGAATAATGCCCTTCCAAAAATAAAAGAAATCAACTGTAAGTTACTGGACAGTGGATTAACTGCCATCCCTCGTTATATTTAACCATTGAACCCCTAAAACTAATCAGGGAAGTGCCTTATCAGAGTGAACCTATTAACAAAATTGAAGAAAATGTGATAATTCTGCATGATTTCTGCATATTTATATAAATTAAGGAGGGTAGCACTCTCTTCTCCCCCCCTTAATATTTAACCAATGAAACTCCAATGCTAATCAGAATCCCTTATCAGAATCAAATCCCTTATCAGAATGAACCTACATATAAAATTTGAAGCAAATCTGATATTTATATAAAGAGTTATCACGTTACATACAGAACCTGCGGGCACATTAGCTGTCAGGCTTTGATAGCCTTGCGAGCTATAATTTAAATTTTATTTAAATTTTATTCTTTCTTTTTTTGTTTATCTACCATTTTTGCTGTACTTTGATGATACATTTTAATTGGACTGTCTTGTTGTGTGTTTTCCTTAATGTGTTATTATTATTATTTCAGATAGTGAACTTACATTTATAGTACTTACATTACCATGCTTGATACAAGAAAAGTTTCCGACTCTTTATCATGAAGAAGGTGCAGAAATTTCTGTGTTTCAACCTGTTACTGTGCTCCGCAACTCAAGCAACTTGTTAAATTACTCATGCTATGTATTAATTTTATATAAACAGTTAATTACAAAAACTGATAATTTTATCTTAGTTACTTTGTGGTACGCATTATTTTGGTTGTTTAACGTTAACTATAGCAAAAGCCAATTTAAATTTTTATCATTTTTATTTGATACTTATGTCTTCAAAATTTTCTCAGTGGTATCAGCTCCACATAGTGTCACGTCTTTGTTTAATAATATTTAATACATTCTTGGTGTTTACAATAAAAAGATTATTTGAACTAAAAGGTCGTTTTTTTAATTCACTGTTTTATTATTTTCATTATAATTACTCTTTGGATTAAAATTTCAGATGCAATAAGTCAAAACACAAAAACAATTTGGCAGAAGATGTTTTGATGTGGATACAGGACTAGAAATCAGCAGTCGTTAGTCGTCAAATGAAACTAAATTATAGAAAAATTATTCCTAGTCGTCAAATCTTGATAGCTAGCTTTCTTTAACTTTAATTTTTGTTTAGAAAATGCTTTCATTTGTATTTTAGCATACATCCCCCCCCCCCTCTGCACCATGACAACAGCACGTGTCTTAAGAATTTTGAATCTTTCAATGACCTCTAAGTTAACCTCACTTTCACCAATGACTGATAAAACTGGTCCTTGGATATTACACCCCTGTAAACAAGATTTTCTTTTATTATGAGATATTTCTGCCTCCTTATATGTTCCTAAAATAAGAAACTGTATTAAAATTGTTTTAAAATTTTTGTATTCCCTTCCTCAAACAAACAAAAAAAAAATATGTGTGATTTGGAAATGTTTTAAATGCCACACCATAATTGGCAACCAAAGATTCATTTATTTGCTAACTTTTTATTTTCTGATGTATTGTTACTCTCAGATTTTTTAAAAATTAACTTATACCTAGTTATATCTAAAGCTCATCTTTTCTCTCTGTGGACATATTTGCTTGATTATCTGTTTTGTATGCATATTAGCTTTATAAAAAGAATAAGTTTTTCCAGAATCCGAATATTGTAGTTTAATCAGGTTTTATACTTATGGAAAGTCAGTTTTTATTTTGTTTAGTAAAGTTTCCTCTCCACTTCCCTTCAATACATTAAAATTAAATATGCAATGCCATATTATTACTATTAACATGGTTGTGAAAAGAAATAAGAAAATATGAAATGCAGTTGGCACATCGAAAAAAAATTGTAGGCATTATTTTGACACCTTACATACAGTTCTTAATTTCTAATCCTGTGTGGATATATGCTATAAAATATGGATTTGCATAAGTTCACTATAAAGGTAAGTACTACATATATTGTAAAAATGATTTTTTTTTTTACTCAATTTCATCTGTGATTTTACCACAACCATAAAATGAACTTATTTTCTATAATTCATTTCATAGCTTGATGGCTAACTTTCTGGAAGAATTTTAAAGAATATGAAGTATTCTTACTAATTTAAAAGTTAGACAGCATTTATTATATATTCTTATCTAATTTGTGTTTTACATTTTTTTTTATTAGATACAGCAGGGTAGCTGAAAAAATATTGGTGCGTTGTTTGACATTGATATTTCACAACTAAAATCTCAGAAATGCTTATTTTAAAATTTTGTAGCATTTCTTCTATTATATGAAAATCTTAATCCTCCGAAAAGTTCACAACCGTCAAAATGATCAGCAACCAATATGTTCAACGAAGTGTTAGCCTCATGGAAGCAAAATAATTTTAATGGAACTTCCAGCAGTATTGGGGCCTTCACATGGAGCAAAAACAACATTGACCTTCAACACCCATCTGCGTGGATATTTAATAACAGGTGTATTGCCTTCGAACAATCAGATCTCAACTCACTTGACTTCTGTAGAAAAGCTAGGAATAGAAATTCCCCAGTTTGCATTGTATGTAATGCGAAATTATCAAGGCATAGAATGATTTAAATCAGAATTATCTGCAGCGGACTGTCAATTCTGTGATCTTTCGTTTTCAAACTTGTGTAAAAAATAAATATCAAGTCAGTGAACAATTTGTTAAAATATTAGTTATTTCTTTTATTTTTTTATTATTAAATTATGGTATATATTTTACAGTATATAGCATTTTTCTGTGTCCCCATACTTTTCAGTTGCCCTGTATATAAAATAATGAAAATACATGTCAAGCAATATACTCTGTGTCAAAAAAGACGGTTACGGATTACTTCTGAAACTATAAGAAAATTATAAAAATATTCATATGAAGATAGATAATTCAATTTGTACTTTCTCTTATTTTGGAGTCAAAAAGCATCAAATTTTTATAATGTTCCTGCATCTAAAAATGCCCAGTCACAAAAATAGTTACTGGCCCTTTCTTAAACATACCCAAAAAGTTTGATCCAAACATATGAGTTAGAGACAGTCAAAAATCATGATTTATTTCATTTTACAAGAACTTCAAAACATAAAATTGAAAATCAGGCTTCAAATTGCATGACAAAGTCACAATATTTGACTCTAACTCAGTGATTTTTAGAAGCAGAAAATAGGTGTAGAGGTTGTGTAAATTTTGCGATTTATTCTAACAAAACCTTTTGGGTATGACTAACAATGCAATAGTGATGACTTATGATTGGTGATTTTGAAATGCAAAGACTGTATAAAAGTTAAAATTTTGAATTTTTCTTAAAATACTCTCCATGTAAATGAAAGTACAATTTGTATTCTCTGCCTTTCTATGATTATTTTTGTAGTTCATATTATCCCTCTCTGAGTTACAAAAATATGCTACAATTTTTCTTTGGGCACCTGATAATGAGTTTAAAAATATAATATTCCATCAATCTAAAAGAAAAAAAAAGACTCAAAATATTGACTGATCATGATAATTTTCTCTGCAGAATTCAATTTAAAAATGGGTAAACACTTTGTATTTCATGATTCAAACCAATACAATTTCTTGACAAGCAGGGTGGGGGGAGGGGGGTTGCAACTGTGGGCCATAGATTGGGATTGCTTTTTCTTGTAGGATGCCACAGGGCACACTGGATTACGTGTTTCATCCGTTCACCCTCTGGGGCTCTCTGGATAAGTGGTATCATTTTTCTCCCCTGAGATGCCATTCTTTCACCCCTTAAAGTACCCTGGATGAGGGGTGCCATTACCCTCCACTCAGATGCGATCCTTTCACCCTCTGGGGCACCCTGGATAAGGGGTGCTATTACTCTCCCCTGAGGCGCCATCTTTTCACCCTCTGGGGCACCCTGGTTAAGGGGTGCCATTATTCTCCCCTGAGATGCCATCCTTTCACCTCCTGGGGCACCCTGGATAAGGGGTGAGATTATTCTCCCCTGTGGTGCCATCGTTTCACCCTATTGAACACTGTGGATAAGGGGTGCCATTATTCTTCCCTGAGGTGCCGTCCTTTCCCCCCCTGAAACACCCTGGATTAGGGGTGCCATCCTTTCACCCTAGTTAAGGGTGCCATTTTAGCTCCTCTAGGGGTGTCACCAGTGAGACAAGCCTTTCACCCCTAAAAGGTGCAATGTGTCACCATTAGTTTTAACAGTGTAGCGTAGAAAATTGTTTATTACTTTGAAAAATACATTTTAGTGCATTTTTTTCGTCTGATACTTTTTTCAGTATGTATATCGTAGCTTATGTTTATTCATATATAGGGTAAGTGTACGAATAGTGGGCCAGGGACCAATAGTAGGCCACCAGTTTTCAAAGTTGAAATACAAGCTTTCTAGTCACCAATGTCGGATAACAAACTAATTTCTGATTAGATGAAATCCTTATCTGTTATCAG
The DNA here is from genome assembly GCA_964019185.1 of Maratus speculifer. Classification (NCBI taxonomy): domain Eukaryota; kingdom Metazoa; phylum Arthropoda; class Arachnida; order Araneae; family Salticidae; genus Maratus; species Maratus speculifer. Next base: position 156,309,989 of record OZ025289.1, read on the forward strand.
GCAAAGGAACAACTTCATTATTTTCATAGTTTTTGATCTGGAAGGATGTTTTTACAGAGTATACGAAAAAATTAAATAGAAGCTAAAATTATTTTACGTAATCATCAAATCGTCTAAATATGATTTCATTATTGTGTATATTTAAGTGTAGGAATGTAAAACAAATTATAACTTCTGTACAGTATGCATTAAACTCAAGAATGGAGAGGCCCACTTCTAGGGGGCCCCTACTGGAGCATCAGAAATTTACTTGGCCCACTACTGGAGCATAGAGGAAGGTAACATTTTTTATTTTTCATTTTTTTCTACAGAATATATTTTTAAAATTTGAATGTTTATTCTGATACATAAAGGTAAGGACTAGGCTAAAAAATATATATTTTTTAAATTCACTAATACTTTAATAATAATTAGATAAATGTCCTTAAGTGGCCCACTACTGGTGCATTTACCTTACTTTCCTGAAATAAGTTTTTTTTAAAGATTGATGTATTATTCATTAAAAAATTAATTAAACTTTGGAAAAGAAAATTATGGCACGCAATATCATTTCACTTCATAGATGCAACACATGCACTAAAAAGACATGAAATTATAATGATAATTACTTTATTCTATCTTTACAACAATAAAGCATATAATACGTGAAATTTTTAGAACTCTGGTTTTTGGCGAATTTATAAGTTTCAAGAGTCAGATAAAATATGTATTTTCATATGAAAGGGAAAACATTACACGGGTGTGCAAAAATTAATGACGAAGGGATTTTCAAGCGATAATTTTCACGCGAATATTCATTATTATAAACAGCCAAATAATGGCACATTAAAGTCATATGGTGACTTTCTGTCACAAGACTTTGTCAAATGGTGACAGAGATCCTACTGAGAAGTAACCACTGTGAAAAGTGGTGAAAACGCACCAATTGACTTAAATGGGACATTGTTTGGTGATTTATCATAATGCAACATTTACAATGACTTTGAAATTGAGCCTCCAAATGACAGTCACACAAGAGTCTCAGTAAAACGACACTGTAAAGTTACCTGGTGACTCGTCACAAAGCAGCAGTCGCAGTGACCTGACAGTGGAGTCACGTATAGTAGTCATTTGAGACTCATAAAGAGACGTATGAAATTTCCTATTTTTTTGTTTCACCGTAGTGACTGTGACTCTTGTAAACATGTGTGACCTGAATGAGAGGTTATAGACTAGCTGTTATGCAGGGATAGTACTTATTCAAATTATATTACTTCATTTTGAATATTCGCGTGAAAATTATCGCTTGAAAATCCCATGACAATTGGCATTTTAGGACTCCGTCCTTAATTTTTGCACACCAGTGTATTTTGATATTATACATTAGAAAATAAAAGTCTGGAGAAATTAAAGGGAAATCTGCTTTAAAATAGCTTAAATAAACTTTTGTTTTTTGAAAAATGATCTGCATAATTATCAATGGAATACTGGTCAGATATTCCTAAATATTATGCAAAATAGTTAGATATGTCATGAAAAAAAAAAAAAAGGTTATTTAATTTTTCCTGATATGCTCACGACTGAAATCGAATCTGCAACACCTATATTTAATCGGCTTCGTTATTTGATGTGTTTATAGATATATTGCCATTCTTTTTGCAAAAAAAAAAAAAAAAAAAAAAGAGAACTTATGATACAATATTTTGATACGATGGTTTTTTGATGATATTACAATGATTTGTTATTGATGTAATGGCGTTCCATATTGCGATATTTCATTCTTTCGGAGAATGAGACAAGTTGAGCTGTAAAAATAGTTTAATTACGCTACTTTTTTTTCATTTTGTAAAAATAAATTTAACCCTTTATCTACCGACGGTACTTACAAGTACCATTAAAATTTCTTAACATAAAATACTTTTACCACGTCGATTAGTTGTAATTCTGTTTACAATAAGTTACAGATACATTACTTTATTTTGTTTCAAGGCATTTGTGCATTATTGGTTGCACAAAACAAAAATATTTTAAACGGATAATTTCTTTTGCCTTTGTATCTTTTCAGATTTCTTGGTGTTGAGGGAGAGGGATGGGGATTTTCCCATTCGGAAATGTTTCTTTATTTATATTATAAGAACATCGTATTTTTACATTTTATAATTCTACAAAATACGAGGAAAATAATTTAAAACACAACATTTGAGTGGGGTTATAAATATTTCAAAAAATCCCTTTAAATTCAAATTTAATTAATCTTTCTAAAATCTTCAAAAATATTTTAAATGGTTATGTAAATTTTTGACTTTATCTTAAACAATCTACGTAAAACGCTTTTGAATGTAAAATTTTTACGAATTCATAATACGGTAGAAAAAGGGTTAAAGTGTGATGTTTATAATTAACGCAGAAGATACCAATGAGCCGATGAAACTGTAGGCTATCAGGCTGAAAAAAAAAAAAAACGTTTAAAAATGAGTCACAGAATATTCTGATAAACGGCAACGTAGATCCAGGGAATATGAAATTTTATGAATTCATAGTTTAAAGGAAATATCCCAGGAACACAGATATATAAATGTAACTGAGGTGTTTGCATTTTTGTGCAGATTTTTTTTCGCAAGTGATATACTTATAACAAGTGAGTAAGTTTGATCGCAGATCGCACAAACGATTTTATTAATATTTCTGTCAAAACAATTTATCCTTTAATTAACAAATCCAAATTGTCAATTTTAAATTATTAAATTCTTACATAAATGATAGCAACGGTAAATTTAACTAAAAAAATAATCTAACAATAAGTTATTTATTTTAATGAAATTAAAATTGTTCAAAGCAAATCATTTAAATAAAATACAAATTTTTAAAGTTTTTTTAAATCTGAAATAAGAATAATGGCGGAAATATGAATAAAATTATTCCAAAAGGAAAAAAATAAATTAAAAAGATTAATTTAATATGCTGAATCGTTAAGAAATCGCAAAAGTTTTTTTAAATAAAAAGAAAGTTAAATTTCAATGTACATTATGAATGTCAGATGGAAAAAAACCCAATAGAACAAAACCTTAAATTGGCCAAAAGTATTTATTCTTATTAAATCCATCTTAGGATAAAAATTAAAAGTGCGCGCATCGGGGATCGAACTAAAAACCTTTTGTTTACCAGCGTGATTCTTTTCCCCCAAACCATTAAGTCCACACATAAAATGTTCAAATTAAGCTTCCTTTTTTAAATCGCAAAAATAAACGGATGACAATAAAATAATTTAATTAAAATAAGGGACTTATTCAATTTTTTACTTACCCATCATACGTAGTATAGGGTAAGTCTTGCAATCGTTTTGAAAATCAAAAAAAAATTTTTAACGGATTTACACGTTTCGGACACTGGAGATTCCGAAAAACATATTTTTAGAAAAAAAAATTTGCCGTCCGTCCGTCTGTGTGTCTGTCTGTCTGTCTGTCTGTAACCGCTCTATCTCCCGAACAAATTGAGATAGAGATTTGAAATTTTGTACGTGCTTAGTATGTAAGAATGGGACGAAGCCTATTTAATATCAGCAACCTCGATTATCCGGAACTATTTTTTTCCGACTCTCGAAAAATTCGTTCTGATGAAAGGTATATAAAAATTTTCGAATTCTTTTATTTTAAGGAGTGGACGTAAAAGGCAATAAAATAACACAAATTTTGCATAAAAAAAGAAATCAATCGGATAATTAGTTGTTGAGATATTTCTAATCCTATTTTCCACATTCTTTGATTTTTCATGACCCTGTATTTCATTCAAATTTCAATTCAAAGATATATTTTAATTGGAAATGAGATACTTAATTCGATGCAAGAAATTGTTAGTGAATATGATTATTATTTTTGGAGTTATAAGGATGTTTCTATTACGCAATTCAGTGCTACTTGAATAGTTTGGCGTTTCATACAATTTAGCGAAATTAAGTCATCAGAAATTCATTAATAGAGCATGATTATGTGTTAAAAATACTTAAATATACGTTTATATTTTGTTTTGGAATTGTAATGCATTTTATAAATTGTTTACATGTGTTATGTTTTCATATATTGTGCTATGCATATGCATGATGGGTAAGTATTACGGTGTCCTTCAACGACTAGTTATGATTCGTCGTGTGACACGAGGTATTCACCTGTAAGTACACAAAATCGGAAGTCTGACTTATACAGTTTTTGTGTACGGATACTGTGTGGGACAGACAGAGGACAGAGATGAATAAGGTTTTGTCAGATGAACGAAATCATTAAGAAAAAAGCATCGTACATATTATATTAATTTTCCCCTTCTACTGATTTAATTCCCAACGTACGATAAATAAAAGAATAAGGATGTAAGTATCTTCATTCATAGAATCAATTCATTTTTCTATTTATGCTGGTACTAGCACTACAAAGTAAGAAAATTCACAAAATAAAACTACATAATTGATATCAATCTTTCTTCTTTATAAATCATAATTGACACACACATACTAATAAATACGTATTTATTACATGGACAAAACATTTATTTTGGTCACAGATAAAGGTCTACACTCATATATAAAATATGCGACTATTAATAACTTTTGCCTTTTCCATGAATTACATCCATCAAATATTACACTATAACTGCTTTCTATTAATAGACCTAAAATGGACTTATGCGATTAAAATAAAATCCTATCGATTCTAATAAACTAAAGCACCATTTCACTGGAAATAGTTTCTTTAGATTACGGCAATTGATGTTTTAAAGAGAAGTGATATCTTTTTGTAGACTACTTTCTAAGTTTAAATGACTCATTGAGTTTCATTGAGTATCACTGAGAACTTCATTCAATATATACAGGCTATCCACTCTCTACGGAGCCAACGGTTAATATCAAAACCGTTAGTCATAGACATATAGTTTTAATTGCAAAAATTATTTCGCTTATTAAACAATTTAGGTAAAAAAAATACGAAAATTAAATTTTTATACTGTCCCCCGGTCATATAAGTATTATTTAGTAAATTTTTACCACTACTCTAACAAGTAAGACAAAAAAGTCCCATTCCTCTGCAATTAAAACTGACCGAATGATAGCTGTTTAAAGTTGAAGCATCTTTTTTTGCTGCAAAATAGGGGTCAGTCACAAATTTACTGGAAGTAAAAATAAATGTCAGATATAAAATTTAACAATAAACATTGAGAGTAAAATAATTTTTACGCTATTATTTTTAAATGCATGTTGATGTTTACATATTAAAGTAAAATATACAACTTGTACTAAAAATAATACATAATACATAATACTTTTCATAATAATAAAAATTAAATTATGAAAAGCAACCGTCACAATTTGTTACAAAATGATACATATATAAAATTCTATTAGAATACTTAACGGAATTTAGTGTAATCCTATGAAATAAATAAATGGTACGCACATAAAATAGTGTTACTATTACGTTGTCATTGGATATAAATAAATATACGAAATGAAATTCGATCGAATATTTGGAAGTGAATTAAAATTTGAATACGAATTTTGAATTAGGAAAACATACAAACGGACATTTTAAGTGAAATAAACGCTTATCAGAATAATACACCTTTTAAAAATAAAATCAAGAAAAGAAGCAGCTTCATATCCTTACAAAATAAAACATATGTAAAATACAATAGAGGATGTGAATTTCTAAACTCGCATTATCGCTTTTGTTTTTTCTATGAGTCTATACCAATCTGCTCTAATGTAACACTACAATCTCCAAATTTATAACGAAAACCAATGGACGCATCTAAAAATTTTTCGCGATTATCCAAAGTATGATTTTCTTGGCAAAGAGAATTTTGAAACTCACACCTTAAATTATTTTAACAAATCTAGAAGTTAATTGATTAAAATTAACACTACCGTAAAACTTGTACTGTTGCAACACCTTCAATTAAATCGCTTTAAAAATATTTCTTTAGCTCATTTAAAACATTTTTGCAATTGGAATTATATGTTTGTGACAAATGGTTTAGGATGTAGCCATTGGACCGCTCTGGAAATGGTCGCGCTAATACTTTAAGCACTTAGTGTAAGTTCCCTTAAAGCTCAGTCTCAAAGTTTACGTTATTTGTTACATATTTGGAGATTACTGGCTTGCTATATTAGGCATTCTCACATAATTTTGATTTTCTCAATACATATACATTTTTTTTAAATTTTAGTACATAATCTTATTTTTTATCTTGGAATTAGACGATGTTGGGGATCCCTATATATCATGAAATGCCTTTCCTTCCATTCACTCTGATGCAGATTTTTAAGTCTGGAGCTGTCTGTATTTGAGCTGTCTACATTTGTCACTTCATGTGACTTGTGTGTGTTTCATTGTGATTTGTGTGTGTCTTCATGTTACTGTTCTTTTCGTGCCCTTAACTAATCTTTTCGCAAAGTAAATCTACAAAAGCATGTTCCTGGCGCAAGCTATTTTCTTCGTCAAATGTAAGTTAAGATACAAAATGCCCGGGACATACCATTTTAATGAGACAGAAAGATATGATGGATCTTCTGGATACATTCTGCCAATTCATCATTTATATTTCAATAATCTTCTAATACAGATAAATACCAGGCTTCTTGCTATTTTCACTGAGTACATAATGATGATGATATTATTGTGCACAGTAAATGATTTACGGTGTTCCCTTCTTTGTGTTTAACGTACAGTAAAATAATAGATTAAGAAAATATAAATAAAAAACAAACGTTTTTGTTATCATAATAAACAAGTATTTATTTACACATGAAAATTTCACACCATACTGGACCAAGTCCTCATTTAAAAAAATAACGTGTAAATATTTACAATAGGAATATTAATTTGTCATTTGTAAAAGTGGGACACTATAAAAATGTTACTTTAAATTGAATATGGACATATACAAATCTTATAAAACACTTGACGGAAATTAATTATTTATTAAGAACTTTAAAGCGTTATTATTCGCAATAGATATAAAGGACTTGATCTATTATAATTGTGAGTCCCTTATATAAGCTTAATTTTTTTTTATAGGGACAGATAGGTTTTAATAGAAAATTTGTGCCATTTAATCGTATTAAGAAAGTGCAATTTATTCTTAAAGTTCATTGAATAAAATGTTTTTAAAGTTTTGGTTTCTTTCCAACTGTTACAAAAGTTTTGCTAAGCTATAAGAGTTATTAGATCGTATTTTAGAAATCCTTCTACATGTTTGATGCGAATTTTCAATATTAAGAAGGAAATTAAAGTTTTATGGCGGAGTTAAAACATTTCACATTATTACCTTTCTATTTTTAGGTAATATAATGCAAGAAAATATTTTTGAACTGTTCACAATTTGAGTGGAAATAGGGACAGATTGTATAAAGAAGTTTGTTAATGAATATTTAATAAACATAGTCAAATTTAATTGCGTATTCGTTGAAATTTTCTTATTTTTTCAACTTTCCATTAATTTTAGAAATTTAAATTTTTAATGCTTTAGTCAAACTTTATAATTAATTTTCTTTTCGTTTTCAAAAAGACTAAGACATATTTATGCATTTATATGCATTAGAATGCAGTCTATAGTTCCTATGCATAAGCTGGTTGATTACCTTCATTTAAAAGCATTATTGTTTAATTCTTTAAGTAACCTAATATTATTTAAATGTATCACTTTTAGTTTACAATAAAATTAATTTCAATTTATATATATATAAATTTTTCTGTACTTTATTGCTCTATCTGTAGGCATTTTAATTTAGCAATGGTAATTTCAGAAATTTATACAAAAGCATTGAAATTAGTATAGCACTATTTTATATAGATATTATTAAATACATTTGCTTTTTCTACCATACTATGCCTTGCACTCATGAAGAATCTCGATAGCAGATTCAAAACGGCTGTTTGCCACTTTTTCATGCATTATTTGTGTATTTCTCAGCGTTGGTTTTCTATTTTTACAGCGCGTGTAAAAACTATAAGGACAGCAACAAATATTTTTTTTTTTAGATTTTAAAACAAATGAAACTATTTTCCTTATAATATGTACCATCAAGCTGAAAAGCTCATAAAAATGTTAACAAAATTTGACCGTGAGTATTCATTATAAAAATAAAGTAATTACACTATTTTTGCCGGTGTAAAAACTTTAAGAACAGTAAAATAAATTCAATATAGTAAACGAAGAAACAAATATTTAATGTTTCATGCACCTACCTATGAGTTTAATGATTGAAAATATATCAATATTCGTTGACATCATTAAATTTTAATAGAGTTCGGGGTTGATTTTGTACAATTCATTTTAAATTGTAATTCTGTGTCCTGATACTGAAAAAAATGCTTTTCATTTATATAAACTCGTCTTTTAGGTCTCCTTATAAGTTATCGATAAGACCAAAATCGGGATTTCTGAGCCGCTGATGCTCAACTTCAATATTTTTATTATATAATTAAAGTTTTATTCCACGGCTTGTGTGGATAGGTTTTTTCTTTTCTTAACTAAATTTAATTAATTTTCTCCGATGAAAAGAAATTAAGCTTGAATGGTCCTGATTACTGGAAATAATATTAAGGTGATTTAAGAAAAAAAAATTATCAAGGCATCAGTGAGGTGGCGGATTTGTTAAAGATGGGGTTGCTATTCATTCAATGACGTGATGTCACTTGTATATCTTTCAGGAAAATTTAATTCAAAGGCACATACACATATTCTTTCTGACTACCTTTCACTTGTTGTAACACTTCTGACAAGGAAAAATACGGATACAACATCGAGATAATGCGTCTATTCACACAAGTTGTGACAAAAAACTCTAGTTCTATGAGACAAAAATTGAAGCTTTGCAATGACCGCTCAGAAATCAAGATATTAATCCTATCAATAACTTATGGGAATATGAAATTAGCTGATTTTATAAAAATGAACGGCATTTTTCTTCTGAATCAGAACTGAGATCTACAATTTAAGATGGATAGCACAAAAACAATTCTGAACTGCATTAAAAATTAATGATTTCCGGTAATGATGGAATATTTTCAATAATTAAACTCATAAGTGAGTGCATAGTACGTTAAATATTTGTTTATTTGGTTAGTATATTAAATTTATTTTGGTGTCCTTAAAGTTTTTACACAGGCAAAAATAGTGTTTTTTTTTTTTTTTGCACAATTTCTTTATTTTCATAATAAAATACTCACAGTTGAATTTTATTGCTTTTTTATTAACTTTTCTGCTTGATGATATATATTATAAGAAAAAAGTTTCATATGTTTTGAAATTTATAAGAAAAATAATGTTTTTTGCTGTTCTTATAGTATTTACACGCACTGTATTACATAGTATGGTATTTATGAAAATGACACTTAAAAGAAGAAAGAAAAGTTAGCTTTTAAAGATGATGTTTGATAGTATAATAGTATGATTGTTTAATTTATTTACAATTATTTTCTTTAATATTTTCAAAAACAGAATTTTATAAAAATTTTCTATATCCGATAACTAATAAAAGTGAATACTTTTAGATTTATTTATTTATTTATTTGATTTTTATGTTTATTTTTATTTATAAGACGCATTCTTGCAGTTTAAGCCATTTCGCACACGAATACTATTACGCATATTCCTTTCGAAATTATTCATGATTAAAACTAAATAAAGCTAAAATACTTGTTACCATGGCAAAATTTTGAAACAGTATTTAACTACACAATCTTTAATTAAGTAACTGCAGAATTTATGAAATTTAACGCATATTTATATTTGTTCATAAATTCGAAATGCGAGTACAAGTGGTGAAATATCTATAGCAAATTACTAGAAGTCTTTGTAATTATTCCAAACTTCCCGAGTATATACTGCTTGGTGTTCAAAAAACAACTAAAATTTATTTTTAATTGAAACTTTATTCTACAGTTTTAATGTATTTTTCGATAGATTATAACGTTTTGCATATTTTAGAGTTGTTATAAATTTATAAAATCTTGATAGAAAATAATCTAAACTCGTTAACTTGTTACAGATTATTAGAGAAATGCAGGAAGCTCGGCCATAATCACTATTTTGCCCTTTCGCAAATATTCAGTCCGAACAAATTTTAAATAGACATTTGATTATGTAAATTAAGAATAATAATAATAATGATAATAATAATAAGAATACAACATTACTTAAAAAAATCTTAATGCTAAACATACCATGAATTTTATTCTTGTTTTATATCAATATTTCACAAACTTTTCTTTTAAACAACTTAACTATTTAAATTAAATTTATTTCTGTGTGCTTATGTTTTATGAAGTAATGTCTGATTTGAATTGATGTATTTTAATTTTATAACTGTCAAACGATTGGTATTTGGACTGTTTATTTTTGGTAATCGTGAAATATACCAGGTTTTCTTACCCACATATACCAGATTACAGAACATAGATGAAAAATATTGTTTTAAAACGAATTCTAAATACATATTTTTATTATATATTTTTAAAGACTATTAAATACACCAAAAAATACTATTAATACGAAAAATAGTAAACATTTATTCAAATGACGTTTTGAAATTCATTAAAATCAGTATTTTTGTATTAGAGTTATGGCACGTCAGTATTGTTAAAATTTTTTCTATTAGACTAATCGAAAGATATCACGGTCTAAATAAACTCTTTCTTTTTTTTAGTGTTTAAAATCGTAATTCGATTAAATATCTATTAAATTCGATTTATTTATTCATTTAAATATTTGTGTTTTATTTCATTGTGATGTAGAAGACGGAGATAAATGCTGAACTATCTGTATTATTTTTAATAGAAATATGTCAATTTGCATTATAGGGTTGCGCACGAAATAGTTAATAAACAATAAATGATTGAAAATTAAATTGATATCCTCAAAGCTCAGTAAATTGGGTCAAAGGTTAATAAATATATAGATGAAAATAAATACTCGTTAATAAAATATATAGATTAAAATAAATACTTGTATTTAATGATGCGAAAATTTAAATTGTGTCATGCTTGGAAGTTAAAAAAATTTTAATGAAAGATAAATTTTTCTTTAGGTTCGTTGCCACGATCAGTACGATATCAGTATTAATCACGCCTTTTTTTCGGCAATCTAACCAGTTTTACTTTAAAATATATCTTATAATATAATCACAGATTTGTATTTTACAATGATGAGCACTTCGCAAAGTTCAGAAATAAAGAAAATTGATATTAATGATAATAACCTGTTTTTAAAAACATTTCTTAAGCGTTTTGACCGCAGATCATAAGATTGAAGAACTGCTATTTTAAAAGTACATTTACTTGTACATAAAATACTAAAAATAATCATTCATCAAATACAGCATAGTACCATCAACTACTTTGGGCCAATTTTTCCTTGTTTCACTGACATTTCCATTATTTTAAGATAATATATATGAGTTTTCAACGTCGAAATTGAGCAAACTGTCTGGTTTTAAACTGACAATTAATTAATTAATTAATTTTTTATCTATCTTTAACGTTTTAGAACTAATGAGACTTTGTTGGGGCCTTCTTTTGTCCAATTTTCAGATTCACATAAATTGAATACATTTCATATGTTCGACTTTTGAAAGCTCTTGCAGTAGGATCAGATAATGAAATGACACAGTACACTGGATTAACAAATATTTTTTAAACACAAAATTTTAAAATACTTAGGGCTACTTCGAAAGAAATCAGGCCTAGCTCAAACAATCCCTGAAAATATAGTTTTCATATTAGCTTACGGAAAATGTAAGCATTTCCATTTAAAATAAAAAGTTAAGCGAAAAAGTGACATCAAACATTGGTTACAAGTTGCTGAAGATATTATTTTGCTATTTAATTTATTTGCAGAAGAATAAACTTTTTTTTTTTTTTTTGTGGACCAAAGTGCCTTATCAAATAAATATGCTGTCAAAGTAGGTTGATGGTAAGAGATAAAACAGGTAAATATGGAAAATACAATTTGTGCATAAAATATTACTAGTACACGTTGTCATAACATGCGCTATCTTATCTAAAATGGTATTTATGAAAACCATACTTAAAATAGGAAAATAAATTTAGTTTTTTTTAGATTTTTACATTTCACAAAATTTTACTATATATTTTTACTTTATCTAAGATTTTATTTCTTAACATTGTCCCCGAAATCGAAATTTTCAGAAAGATTAATTCAAAATAAGAAAACAGTTTTATATTTCAATTTTTGATACTACATAAAAAAACCAAAAAGAGACATTTTATTATTTAAATTTTTAATGCATATTTTTATTTATAAAGTACATTCCTGCATTTTAAACTATTTGTTTATGAATAACCAACAAAAGTATTCAACATTCAAACTGAATAAATCTAATATGTTTCATAATAAATTTAGCTTCTTGAAATTTAATTAAGTTCGTGACATCCAAATATAAAAGAAAGTTTATGGTTTCTAGTAAAGCGTAATTTTCTTCTTACTAATTAAAGAACAGGGATTTGGAATGATGACTTTGGCTCACAGGAGACCCATTATATGTTTTTCTTCAGTATTTTGTTGTATTTTTATTTTATGCTTTAAGAATTAAAATAAGTGGAAACGATTAAATGTAACTGAATGAGATGTCTTTAAAAATTACTTGAACAATTCTGATTTTAATTGTTGCACTTTTTTAAGCGATAGCTACATATTTGTTAATTTTTATCGCTGTTTTATTCTTATATATTTTTTGAAATAAGGTACCCTGGGGTAATATCGCCACGTTAAGGTTCTACCAATTTTCACGACTCAGTTTTAGTTTGTATTTTTTAAACAAATATATGATTCGATACAGCAACTCATTGACTATCTAAATAAAAAAAATAATTTAACAGATATGTATTCATAAAATATAATGGCGTGATTTTTTGACCAATGCTATTTGGCGTTATTACCCACCTATATGGGTAATAACGCCATGCAAAACTACGAAATAAGATGGAATAATTGCATGTAGATTGCCCAATTTTAAAAATACAAACTCTACAAACTTAGAAATTGACAAATTGCATTCTAAGCTATTGAAAATGTTCATTTTTTTTTTCTTTTAAGTATAAGAAAAATAAAGGTGTGCTGGGGGATGAGGCAGAAGAGTATCAGACCGTGAGCTTCTTTTTCCTTAAAAAGGACCGCTTAAATAGAATTATTAGAAACATTGCACAGTTTTAACTGTGTTTATTTGAATCAGTATTTAGGATGTAGCTCGGCCACTGTAGGGAATCAACCGGGATATTAATGCCAAGGATTGGCGTTATTACCCTGTTATAGTTATTGCGCTGTACATTTTAAATTACAAATTATCTCGAGAAGATATCCAAAATCTTCGACAATATTTTGAAAGTCCATGAAATGTACTACAAATTTATGTAACTAACAAAGTATTTCCGGATAAAAAAAAGTGGTCTTCACATCAGAAAACGTATCTCGCAAATTTTAGATCAAGCGTTAATTTTAGTTGCTTGTAAAAACAATAAGACCTAAAAATGAAACAAATTAACTTGAAGCTGTTTTTTGCGATTTATATGACTCAAAACTCTTCTCAGAGCACATGGGTGTCATTTACCAGATTATTTCACAATTATGCAAAATATTAGCACTTGGCGTTATTACCCCGCCTGGCGTTATTACACCAGACCACGTTACTTGTAGAATGTTAGTTTATAAATATATATATATTACAAAACAATACTTCCTATTATAACTGTTAACATATCTTGATAAGTTGGAAAACTGTTGTATAAATGTTATATTGCAGAACTAATGCTTAATGAGAAACTATTATATAAATGTCATTCATAAATGAAATTGCGCAAATCAGTATCATGTTTATCTACCTATATCGTATCGCACTCCAAACACAAAATATTATCAAAAGTAAGATTATCATTAAGGCTATATTAATTCTGTGTAATAAAAAATATTAATATTTCATTACTATTTCAGGTACAAATTTAATTATTCAGATAAAATTGATCTATTGTAGAGTCATGGCATTCTGGAACCCATACCACTATTTTTTTAAACTTAGAAATGCACTATAATAATTATGCTTAAACATTTTCGAAAATAACTCAATTGCGAATTGTAATTGCAATGGATGTTGATTTGTAGTATAATATCTATTCTCATTATATTGCAAATAAAAAGTACTGCATCAAATGGGAAAGAAGATATTTTTACCCCCATAAGAAACTATTGAAATAACAACGCTGAAAAAATTTTAAATGTTATAGATTGACAAAGATGTGTTATTTTCGTGTATTTCATAATTTATATTTAATTTAGTTAATAATTTATTGAATTTTTAGTGTAATGTAACGCCTGCAGGATTTCGATCATATTACATTTAGTACTTATAAAACTCGTTCATTTGATACAAAAATTGATATAGAACATTTTTTTTTCACAAATTAAAACTAATATTAACTAAAAATCACAATTTATAAAATAATACTTTTTTCATCTGTTTACTCGACGAATGATACTCAAAATTACATACAATTCGGAATTAATGTAGTGGATACAAAAATAATTTTTAATAACTTTCTCATTACATTTTCGCACATAACTTTGGAACATGGTGCATAAAACTTTTGAAATTTATTTTTATTGCGTCTCTGTATTTGACACTGATTTTCTTTTTACGTGTACTTCATTTTCATGTATTTTTCTAAAAACTCAAGAAGAATATTTTGGGTCTTTTGAAGTCTTAACTCTTCTCCTCATTTAAATAGAAAACCCCACCTACTGATCGAATTACATGTTTAATTTTAATTGTTCAAAGTTGCATGATCCAAAATATTAAAATATAGATGCCTAGCCATTATATAAGTGTATTTAATCGAGTATTTCCGGTACATCGGATCACAAATATCCACGCTGTACTTCGTTGCGTTGAACTTCTTGACACTGTCTTTAGGTTTTACGGTAAAATATAATGAGCTCAGTAGAAAAACTTTTTTTTTTTTTGACTTGATAGATGGTAAATGTCATATTATAATATTCTATTATCTTTAATGAATAAAAAGTACTGCGCCATATTTTTCAAAGATATAGAAATTTCTCTTTTGTTATTTTTCATTATGTCAACCAAAGTTGTATTTTTAGCATTCAGTATTTCTGCTAATTTATACAGGGTGTCCAATCTCAACAGTGGCCAATGGCTAATTTCTAAACCGTTAGTCATGGAAATAAAGTTCCAATTCCAAAAATGCTTTTAAAAAAGTAAAGAAATGTTTTTAAGAGATTTAGGTCCAAAAAATTTTTATAAGAAAAATACGAAAATTAACTTTTTATATGGTCCCCCTGTCCTATAAGTGATATTTAGAAAAATTTTACCACTACTCTAACAAGAAAGGGAAAAAGTCAAATATAAAGTTCAACATTAAACATTAAAATAAAATTATTTTTACAATATTATTTTTAAATACATGTTGATGTTTACATATTAAAATAAAATATACAACTTGTACTAAAAATACATATAAAAAATAACAGAGATTTTGTTAAATTAAATTATGAAAAGCTACTGTCACAATTCGTTACAAAATAATACATATTTAAAATTCTACTAGAATATTTAACTTAACGAAATTGAAAGTAATCCTATAAAATAAATAAATGGTACGTCCTAAAGTAGTACTAATATTGCATTGTGGTTGGATATAAATAAATATGTGAATTAAAATTCGATAGAATATTTGGATGTGAATTAAAATTTGAATACCAGTTTTGAACTAGGAAAACACACACACGAACATTTTGCTAAAAGAAAAGCTTATCAGAATAACACATCTTTTAAAAACAAAATCATGAAAAAAAGCAGTTTCGTTTCCTTACAAAATAAAACATATGTAAAAATACAATTGAGGATGTGAATTTGAAAACTCGCCTTATCGCTTTTGTTTTTTCTATCAGTCTATACCAATCTGCACTAATGTATCACTACAATCTCCAAATTTATAATGAAAACTAATTTACGCATTTAAAGGTATTTCGCGATTCCCCAAAATTCGATTTTCTCGATAAAGGGAATTTTGAAACTCGCACCTTAAATTATTTTAACCAATCTAGAAATTGATTAATTAAAAATAACACTACCATAAAACTTATACGGTGATAACACCTTCAGTTAAATCGTTTTAAAATATTTCTTTACCTCATTTAAAACATTTTTGAAATTGGAATTATTTGTCTGTGACAAATGGTTTAGGAAGTAGCTATTGGACCGTTCTGGAAAGGGACGTCCTTTATAATACTTTAAGAACTTAGTGTACGTTCCCTTAAAGCTCAGTCCAATTTATACATTTTCAGCTACAAAAAAGTGGTTTCAGTGGAAGTTTCATAACTCGGTCAATTTTAATGTTAGATGAATGGGATCTTTTTTCTTATACTTGTTACAGTAGTGGGAAAACTTTTTTAAATATGACTTATAGGACCAAGGGACTTTATAAAAAGTTAATTTTCGTAATTTTTTAATATTATTTTAATTTTACTTATTTTAATAATATTTTTTTGGTCTAAATTGCTTAAAAAAACAGTCTTTACCTTTTTTAAAGCATTTTTGCAATTGGAACTATATGTCTATGATTAACGGTTTAGAAATAAGCCATTGGGCCCCGTTTAGAGTGGGCACTCTGTATATCGTAATATTCGTCCTTTATTGTAGATGGTCGTCTGTTAATTTGATTACAGTATTTTGAGATAAACTTAATTGGGGATTTTCTATTTTATCTTTTCCTAGATAATAAAATCCATTCAAGATGTATTTACTGTCAACGTAAAAATAATCACCAAAATTCTAAATTTAATTCCAAATTTACCCGGTTTATTTGACGTATATTGCGTAAATTGCATCAAGCGTTTTAGGAGAACAACTCTCCATTAAATGGAATATTTGTTTTAGTCGATAGTATGTTTTGAAATTTTTAATAAATTTTATTCCGCATTTCAGGTAAAAAAGCAAATCTATTAATTTGTAATCGAGTAGATGTTGTTGTCCTTTCATTAATTCTGTAAAATCTTTTTATTTCTTTGAATCTATCTCTTGAGATAATTTCCTTTCAAAATGGTATTCCCCATACTTCGTACCACAAGGAATATAAATCTAAACCCTTTGTTCATATTGCTGCTTGAAAATAGTTTAGTAAAAAAAAGCATACATCTCAGCCAGAGATCATCTCAAATTTTTATTTCCAAGTTGCCGATGAACATCGCATTTTGTCCATTTCTTTATATGCAACAACATAGCCTCGTCAATGGAAAGCTTGAAAGTACTAGACACTTAGTTAGTCTTTAGAAACACGAGTCTTTGGAAAAGATGTTGGTCCTGCCGTTTCTTTTAAAATATTCTACGAAAAAACACGGGCGCAGGCTGAATTTTTAGAATTTAGGTTCGATATTTTTATTTATTTTTAATTTTTAATTACTTTTTAAATTATTTATTTATACATATATTATATATTTAACTTATCATAATTATTATTTATTTTATTTTATTTTTTTTATTTTTTTTTTTTTTTTTTTAATTCGAGTACAAAGTGTATTTTACTAACGAGATCAAAATTATCCTCGTCCGTCGGTCTAGGAATACCTGTCTATATTTCAAAAAGTAACAAATCAAGAATACTGATTTTTATTTAGAAATATATTTTATCTATTTAAAAAAGTAAAAAAAAAATAAATAAATAATAAAAAATAATAAAATAAAAATAAATAAAATAAATGATTTCTTCCAACCAAAGAAAAGCAATCATCGGATGCATGTGCTCAGGTACCAAAATGAGTCGTCTTATTTCCTTATAAACTTACCGTCGTTCTGGTGTTAATTACAGAGGATTCTAAGAAACGTTTTCATCACTTTATTAAATCCTGCACGCTTCCTAGAAAATTTATTGGAAAAAATAGTAGAATTACTGGAAATCTTTTTGTAATATGTTTGTATGTAATAATTTGAAAAATAAATATTTGAAAACTGTTTTAAAAGACGTGAAATATCAATAAATTAATATGAGTTTCATTCAATTTCATTTTAATAATTTCTTTTTTGTCCAATTCATTATTGTAAAATTTTTAATTGAGGGAGTTTTATTGTTAAAACTATTGCTGAAAAATCCAGTTTTTCTGTAATGTTTCATCATCAAAATCTTGTCCGCTTTAATTTCATATATTTTTTGCTTTATTATATAGATTTATATGTATACGTAAAAGTATAAAAGATATACGCATATAATCTGCATACATGTGAATAATATTTATGTGATAATGGAAACTTGAAAACAAAGGAAATATTTTATTTCATTAATGTATTAAATTTGATTTTTAAGACTTTGATATAGCATTATTAACAGAGTAAGAATTCATCAACTGTCATAGTTTGTCGTTTCAAAAAATTAAATTAAGTAAAATACTATACTTTGACCATAAATAAAATTAACAATAAAACCTTTAAATACATATAAATCAAAAACATTGATATAACCAAATTAAAATCATTAAAAATTATTATACATTCAACCTATATTTTTAAAAAAATAAAATTATCACATAAATATTTTGTTTTCACATAATGATTGTAAAAGTATAATGTTAACCTCAATAACACAAATGATATTAATTTATCAAGTATTGTGTAAGTTTTCATGTAACTTTCATTATACATTTTGAAAAAAAAAAAAAAAAAAAAAAAAAAAACTTACATGATTTAAATTGACAAAAATCTTCAAATGAAATATATATTAATTTTTGCGTAGTATCTTTTATTAAAGATAGATCGTGTTTAGACTAACTCTATTTCGAAATCGATGCATTATATTTTAACACAAAGTGAGTTCTGCTCTTATGAATTTCATATTCAAACACAGGCGTTGCTGAAGTACTCTCAAATTTGTTAAATATTAATTTGTCTTGACGCTATTCAACTGTCAAATCATAGATGGCTTAAACTTAATTCACTTTCAATTAATTAAGATGTACGGATAAATATATATCAAAGAATCTCGTTTTAAACAACGTTTAACGAATTGAGAAAATGCATAGATAATGATAAATGACAATCTTCAAACTGTATGCGCGCGGCGTATGCACACTATAAAAATAGATAGATATTTCTTAATTGGCGTAAACTTAGAATAATTATGAACGAAAATGTACAGCAACCTCTTTAGAATCATCCAAGATTCCTAAAAACATTCTTTTTTTTCTTTTTTTTTTTTTTTTTTTTTTTTTTTTTTTTTGGCTTTAGAATCCTCACAAAAGAAATTATCTGTAAAACTAATTCTCTCGTTAGCCATAGTCTCATACGAGACTCCTACTTCAAATTGCAATATTTAAAAAGAAAAAAACCTTTTTTTTTTGTTTAATAGTACCAGTAAATTATATAAAACACATAAGGGGCTTTCAAACAGTTGTATTAATCGTACTTAGATGTCAGTACTAGATAATTTCTAGTATCATTTACAATTGTTGCATTATTATTTTAGAAGAAAAATGAACTAATTTTTAAGCTGCTTTATTTTTTTAGGTTTTTTTAGGGGAGGGGGGAGGAGTAAAAAATGTTTTATTGTTCTTTAACTTTCCTTTTATAACTGCATGCTTTCAATTTAATTTTAAATATAATCTGGAAAAGTTACAAAATGTGCAAGTAGTTTGGCCTCGTGTTTTAAGTTCAAACCAAAAAAAAAAAAAGAAGAAGATGAAAAAAAAAAAAAGATAGACCAAGACTACAAAAAAATAAAAATCTTTTTGCACATGGTATACAGGGTGTCAACTTTCAACGATGGCTAATGGCTAATTTGTAAACCGTTAGTGATAGACATATAATTCCAGTTGCAAAAATGCTTTAAAAAAGGTAAAGAATTGTTTTTCAAGCGATATAGATGAAAAAAAGTGAAAAATTACGAAAATTAACTTTTTATACGGTCCCTCGGTCCTATTAGTGATATTTAGTAAAACATTTCCATCACCCTATCAAGCAATACAAAAAAGGTCCCATTCATTTAACATTAAAATTGACGGAGTTATGAAACTTTAAATTTCATGAATTAAATCACTTTTCTGTAGCTGAAAACAAATGAGTTGGAGTAAGTTATCGGGGAATTTATACTAAGTGCTTAAATTATTATAAAGGGAATCTTATTCCATTGCTGTCCAATAGTTAATTTCTAAACCATTTGTCACAGACATATAGTTCCAATTACAAAAATGTTTTAAATGAGATAAAGAAATATTTTTGAAGCAATTTAACTGAAGGTGCTACCACCGTATAAGTTTTACGGTAGTGTTAATTTTTACTAATTAACTTCTAGGTTGGTTAAAATAGTTGAATATGTGAGTTTTAAAATTCTCTTTATCGAGGAAATCAAATTTTGAGATATTGCGATTTTATTTTAATAAAAAGGTGTGTTATTTTGATAAGCTTTTATTTAGCTTAAAACGTCCGTAAGTATGTTTCCCTAGCTCAAAATATCTATTCAAATTTTAACTCACTTCGAAATATCCAATCGATGTTCAATTTGCACATTTATTTATATCCAATGACAATGTAATATTAATATAATTTTAGGTTCGTACCATTTATTTATTTTATAGGACTACACCAAATTCTGTTAGGTTAAGTAATCTAATAGAATTTTAAATACATGTCTTTTTGTAACGAATTGTGACTATTACTATCATAATTTAAATTAACAAACTTTCTGTTATTTTTTTACTTATATTTTAGTGCAAATTTTGCTTTAATACGTAATCATCGACATAAATTTAAAAATAATATTGTAAAAATTATTTTACTCTTAATGTTTAATGTTAAATTTTATATCTTGTGTTTATTTTTATTTCCAGTAAATTTGTGACTGACCCCTAATTTGCAGCAAAAAAGATGCTTCAACTTTAAACAGCTATTACTCGGTTAGTTTTATTAGCAGAGGAATGGGACCTTTTTTGCTTCAGAGTAGTGATAAAATTTTACTATCACTTATAGGACCGGAAGATCGTATAAAAATTTAATTTTTGTAATTTTTTATTAAAATATTTTTTGACTTAAATAGCTTGAAAAACAATTCTTTAGCTTTTTAAAAGCATTTTTGCAATTGGAACTATATGTCTATGACTGACGGTTAAAAAATTAGCCATTGGCCACCGTTGAGAGTGCACACCCTGTATAGTGGTATTTTGGAAGTAATAAAAGTTAGAAAGATTTTTTTCTCTATTTTTATAATAATTTGGTGACGAGAGGTTTAAAGAAGAATTTATAAATATATTTCTTTATTAACTGTCAACTTCTGCGAAAACTTTTTTGAGTAGCTTTCACATGTTTTAATCCGTTCTTTCTACCCCGAAAACGTGTTTTTAGATGTTATGAGATCTCAGCTAAATATTTTCATGTTCAGTAAATATGTTTAACTGAAAAACATACAGAATTAACAGCATCAACATTAGTAATAAAACTGACATTTTTCTGTTATAATTGCATTTGGAATTTCAGTTATGCAGCTTAAAAAGTTTAGTTGAGGTCTCATAGCATCCAAGAAACAGATTTTCCAGATAGAGATAACGGATTTGTGCATCGTAAAAATTACTTGAAAACGTTTTCAAAACTTCTAATAGTTAATAAAATTTTATTTTTATAATATTTTTTTTTAATTTTGAAAACAAATTATTTTCGGAGGTTTTTAAAGATAAAAGAATGTTTTTCGAAATATTTGGTGACTTAGAAGCGGTCATTGTATATTACTTACCCTCAAATGTAATACAGTATAAGTCTTGCAATCGTTTTGAAAATTGAAAAAAAATTAACGGATTTACACGTTTCAGACACTGGATATTCCGAAAAATATATTTTAAAGAAATTGCCCTCCCTCAAACGACCCTCCCGACTATCTGTAAACGCTCTATTTCTCGAACAAAATGAGATAGAGACTTAAAATTTGGAGTGTATTTAGTATACAATAATGGAAAGAACCTATTGAATATCAGTAATCTAAATTATCTCGGACTTTTTTTTCAGACTCTTGAAATATTTTTCTAAATTAAAGGTACATAAACTTTTTCGAATTTTTTTATATTTTGTAGTGACTGCAAAAGAAAGAAAAAATATAAATTTTACATAAAGAATGAAATTGATCGGATAATTAGTTGTCGAACTATTTAAAATCTTATTTTCCTTCTCTTCGATTTTTCATGACCCTGTATTTCAATCAAATTTCCTTTCAAATATATATTTTATTTGTAAATGAGATACTTCTGAGTCATCTGAGTCAGTAAAATGTTAGGTAACAAGTTTATTATTTTTGGAGGTATAAGGATATTTCTTTTACTATTTGATAATAACATCCACCAATGAATTATCCCTTACCTATAAGATTAAATACCAATAATAGCTTATCGTAAATATCACATTCACTTGACATTATTTGTATATCATATCTGATATGCTGATATCTGATATTGTTTATGTATTTGTATATCATATCTGATTTTTAATTTCATGTTTTATTTGTTATTAATCTTTTACTAATTTATTTGTTCTTTCGTTATTTAAAATAAAAATTATGTCAATTAGTATAATTTACAAGTAGTTTGGCAATTTATATAATTTGTCGAAAAGGATAAATTCGATAATGAAGTAGTACCCACAATTCCGTAATACAGCAATACTATGTAAAGTACCCTGGGGTAATAACGCCACGTTAAGGTTCTACCAATTTTCACGGCTCAGTTCTAGATTGTATTTTTCAAACAAATATATGATTTGATACAACAACTCATTGACTATCTGTATAAAAAAAATAATTTAACAGATATGTATTCATAAAATGTAATGGCGTGATTTCTTGACCAATGCTATTTGGCGTTATTACCCACCTATATGGGTAATAACGCCATGCAAACAAAACTATGAAATAAGATGGAATAATTGCATATAGATTGCCCAATTCTTAAAATGCAAACTCTACAAACTTAGAAATTGACAAATTGCATTATAAGCTATTGAAAATGTTCAATTTTTTGTGAAAGTGTAAGAAAAATAAAGGTGGTGCGGTGTGTGTGTGTGGGGGGGGGGAGGATGAGGCAAAAGAATCTCAGACCATGAGCTTCTTTTTGCTTAAAAGGGACCGCTTAAATAGAATTATTAGAAACATTGCACAGTTTTAACTGTGTTTATTTGAATCAGTCTGTAGGATGTAGCTCGGCCACTGTAGGGAATCAACCGGGGTATTAATGCCAAGGATTGGCGTTATTACCCTGTTATAGTTATTGCGCTGTACATTTTAAATTACAAATTATCTCGAGTAGATATCCAAAATCTTCAACAACATTTTGAAAGTCCATGAAATGTACTACAAATTTATGTAATTAACAAAGTATTTCCTGATAAAAAAAATAGTCTTCGGATCACAAAATTTATCTCGCAAATTTTAGATCAAGCGTTAATTTTAGTTGCTTGTAAAAACAATAAGACCTAAATATAAAACAAATTAATTTGAAGCTGTTTTTTGCTATTTATATGACTCAAAACCCTTCTGCGCAGAACACATGGGTGTCATTTACCAGATTATTTCATAATTATGCATAATATTAGCACTTGTCGTTATTACCCCACCTGGCGTTATTACACCAGACCACCTTATTATTATTTTTTAAATATACGTTTAAATTTTATCTTGGACTTGCAATGCTTCTTATAAATAGTTTCCACGTGTATGTTTTCATTTGTCATGATATGAATATCCATGATGGGTAAGTATTACGGTGGAGCCCAACGGCTAGTTTTTGTCTGTTATTATGATACATTTTCGCAGTTTAAGAAACATGTGTCCTTTTTTTACAGTGTAGATGTGAAAAGATCGCAAGTTAATTTGATAATAATAAATACTTATTAAAGTAATATGAATTATGAAATTTAATTTAAGAATATCTTTTCCCTTAATGACTTAATTTTTATGAGAGTACGGTCACTATGGCTTAATGAATCGTGATTTAGCATAGTTTTGATGCATTTAGGGTAGAACTGAAATTTTATTAAGTAAACAAATAACATTTTATTAAGAATAAATTTGTTGAATATCGTGCTTTTAGTTCCAAACTTACTTGTTTTGTACAAATAGAATCTTTATCTGTAGCATATGCATATAATATATTATTGTCGCATTTACGGCAGTCAAAATCTAAATGAGTCTAAGTATGACTATGCGCTTTATACTTGCAAATTCATCTAAAACTATTAATTTAACCATTCACTACTATGACAGAAAATGTTGCATAACATATGTGAACCATCGGCGAGATCGCACATTATTAAGAGGTACGATTAACTCATAGAATGCTGTTTCTGCACCAAACTTTTAGTATAGAATTAACTGAAATTAAATTTCATTAATTCAAGTATTTGTAACGATTATACTAGGTCTCGAAACGAATGCTCCAATAATGAGAGATTAATTCAAAGGGTTAGTGCATATTTATGCACTAAACATTTTGTATAGTTTAAATTCTAATGTAATTTCACCTAAATGATATTTACATTAGTACTAGGATTACAAACGCAAGTAAAGTTCTGTAGTAACAAAAATCAAGCTAAAATTAAACTTTTTTTTTAAACAGCAATCAGTGAGATTAATTACAGACGTTAGATGTTTGTTCTGTTGGCAATAAGGTGATACTGAAATATAATAACATAAATCAAAAATAAAATTTAATAAGGGATCTAAAAAGGAATTATTATTTATCAACAAGCCTAGTTAATTAGTTAAAATTTGTATTAAATCCTGTTTTAAATAGCTCTGCCATTTTAATCTTTAATCTGCCACAAACAAACGCAAAAAACTCTTGAAAGAATTACGAAAACTTCTTTACGAAAGAATAAAAAATAAATCCGGCTTGTATTTCAACAAACCAATCTATTTAAAAATATTATCTTTTATAAACTCCTTCAGGAATGAGCAAAGCATAGTGATGCAAAATCCTGGTTCAAAAGTTCATTAAGTATTCAAAAAGCAAGATATAGTTAATGAAATTACTTCACAAAATCAACTTATCACTTTTGTTAACAAAATATTATACATTCAAATAATATTCCATTTAAATAAAATAACATTCTGTCAGTTGTAAAATTTGATTAAAAAACTTTAGCTAAATTCTTCATTAAAAGTACCTCTGTGGACATGCGAAAACGAACCAGGGTAATAAAAAATGCTCTAAATTGATCTTAAATTGATCTCTAAATTTAACATAATAAATGAAACGGAAACGTGCATAAGAATATAAGCATAGCATAGCTCAACCAGCATATTTAGTAACCATTCAAAATAGAGACTTTCACACACATACAACTTAAGAGCAAATAGGAAAATCATGCACTAGTAATTTATTATAAAACAATTTCCAACAGAAGAAGCAATTTCAATTATTCATAAAATGAAATCGATCACAATCTTCTCTACAGACGCATTTTTTGTGCAACTTTGTAAATGTCTGATAAATACTATGCTCACCATAAATGCCGAAACTACATTGAAGTTTTACTATGTAGACTCGAAAAGTTGTTGCTTTCTGTTTGACTGTTAGTTAGTTAGTGTGTGTGTTCCGCGATAATTGTCATAAAAGACATGTGATTAGTTTGAAACTAAATACATGTTATGCTGCGGTCCCAGGACTTAGCTGTATAGTTTTTGGTTTAATTTGGTTCATTAGTTCTATATATATATAAATTTAAAATATTATATATTTATTTAATATTTAAAATTTTAAATAAATATTTAAATTATATTTAAAAACATTTTCTTTAGGAAATAATGCTTTTCTATGACAGTTTACATGATTTTCAAATTTCCATTTCTTGAAAGAAAATAGCATTTTTGATTAATATGTGTTAATTAAATGGTAAGTTAGTAATGCGATAGTTTCCAAACAAAGGTTTTAAATTATCCCAACTTATTTTTGAAGTTTCTCAATAAATTTGTCAGATTTTTTTAAAACTGGGTGCATGAATTTTGGTGAAAATTTTTAAATGGTTTTCCAATAATATAAAACATTTTGCTTTATGATTTTACTTATTTTTCAGATTTTTTAAAACTGGGTATATGGATTATGGTGAAAAATTTTACATGGTTTTCCAATAATATAAAACATTTTGTTTTATGATTTTACTTATTTGACATGATAATTATGCTTTTTTTTGTTAGTTACCTAGGAACACAAAATATTCAAAATATCCCAATTATGAAAAATGAGGCAGAAAGTGTAGTGAGCGGTAAGTTCAGACGCTGTTGGAAACAAAAAGTTAATTTATCTTTAATAATTTGGTGTGCAAGAAATCAAATTTGGTGTAATCTATCAACAATGTTAATAAGTTTACATTTATGACCTTTTTCAACAAAATTGAAAAGTGTTAATTAATTCGCTTTCTATGTATGTCTGTCCGTTTATCCTGCAATGCTCAAACTCATGTAAATATAGCCAGATTGTCATAAAATTGATAGATGTTATTTTAGAATCACAAAGAAATGTTCGGTGTTTCAGATGAAGTGTGTAGTAGATGAAGTGTGTAATACAATATTTTACATTTATAACGAAGCTCAAAATTATTCTGTTACATTATAGTCTATGTTTGCGATGTTTTTAATAGTATTTTATACACACTAAAATTTATATATGTTTCTGACATTAACTGCATGGCTCTCACCGCAGAATATAGTATGCATAGAATATATAATTAATTTACAGGATCACATAAATGTAATTAGTTATAGAAGAAATTTAATTTTTTGTATCCCATGAACAGTAATTGCCTGAAACACGTTTTTATATATGATATGCGTTTTTTAATTGAAAATTTTTATTTTAAAACATCACTATGTACAGATAAATTCTACAGATCAAATAGAGGTCTAAACAAAAATTTTCAACTATACATTTCCGTTTATTCACGAAAATTACTGATTTTAAATTTTCAACTATAAGAATAGCATCAATGGTTGATTAATTGCTTGTGTTTATGACGGCCGATTATTTTCACGAGGGATATTGGCCTTCGATTTAAAGAAGTAACATTTAGCATAGTATCTAGCATACGTAAAAATCATAGACAATATATAGGTCTGCACAAAAATGCAAACAAAAAGGAAGAAAACTGTTGTTCAGACTATTGATTGTAATTTTAATAATTAGATTTAAAATGCTTTATGCGTATTGAAATTGTTGAATTATACATCATATTTCACATAAATAAAATGTAAAATTATTTTACTGCATTCTGAATGCCTTGGAAAGTGTTAAATAATGCTTGCTGCCCACATGATTTTTCATGCTTTTTATATATAATGTATATATTGTTAAAAGGATATGACAAAGAAATGTGTTGTAGCGACAAACATATGTGATTTGAAAATCCATTTAAAGAAATAAATTATGATTAATTCTATAACAGCTTACTTACTATTACGTAATGCAATGTTTTTATATCATCTTGGAAAAATATATTGTTTAAGCATATTAAATATATTAAATAGAAAACAACATTATAATTTTGCCCTTTTGCTCGGAGCTCAGGCTTTTAAGTCTAATTTTTCAATAACGAACAACAAAAACTATTCTTCATTGGCTAATTTTAGGACAGTATGTTTTCTTTTACAAATTAAAATTAACAAAATAATAATTTCAGACGTAGCATTTTAAGAACTATAATTTACCCATTGCAAATGGGTAAATTAAATGTTTAACATTGAAGGTTAAACGATTTAAAGTGCAAGTCATACAACAAAGCCTTATTAATGCAATGCTTGAATAAAATATTCTAATTTTGAGATTTTATTCAGGAAAGTTTTACAATTGTAATTGTTACAATATTTAGATTCTTAGAAAAACCTCTTTGCGAAGAATCAGTTTTAAAATAAAACAACTACATATTGTATTTTAATTGACTAATAGATTTTAATTCACTTTTACGATGAGTTTCAAAACTTTTAATTTTTTTTTTTAATCTGAAATTTGTAAGCCCACTATACAAAACGTCTATACAAAACAAAAAAAATCTCGGTCTGGATTTAGGTAGATTTGTGTGGTTAGCAAAACGAGTTTGACCAATCGAGATTTTGCTGCAAAACAGCACAAAGTTTCCTACAATGCAGGCTTGTGATTGGTCTATGTCATTTCGCTAACAGCAAAAAATCTATCTGGTTCTCGGCCCGTGCATTTCAAATATCAAAAGAAATTACAAAAGAAATGCAAAAATAAATTACTTAAAGCTAGAAGAAAAACTTTTGCTGACTACTACGTCCCAGTGTGGAAAATATTTTTTAATAGTGTTCTTTGCGATAGACTTACAAGTACAAGTATTAAAAACGCACCATGATTATTATTGTTTGGGGACAGTGGTCACAGAATATGGACATAGCTGCCTTCACATATCTATGACATAGTTGTCCAATTAGCCTTCTAGCAGTCTTGAAATGTCACAAACAGCTTTGCATTAGATTATTCACTTTAGTTTTAGTATAATGGATTGGAAGTTTTGAAACTCCACCATCTAACAAAAGGATAAGCAATCTCTAAAAAAATAAAGGTTTTAAATAAGCTATGGGATTAATTTATTGTACTTAACACAAATAATTACTGAAATAAGCAATGAATATTTTCTGTTGTCCAATAGTTTTATAATTATACTAGTATATAACCCCTGTCAAAAATGACAGGATGTTAACTAAACATTCAATTTTCGATATAATTCAACAAATTTAAATGGACAAAACATTAAAAAAAATGTGCAAAAGTTTCTGTGAAATGTGTTATCAATGAATTTCTAACACATCACATTGTTAATCATAATGTTACATAAGCAAAATCAAATTGAGTTTCATAAATAGTTTAACGATTACACTAATGATTAAAATTATGTTATTTTAAGTAATTGTTTAGATTAATAGTACAATGGTAGGGATGAACCTGTGACCCACGATGGGTTGTATATAAGTATGTGGTCTGCAAATTTCTTAAATTTATAATTTAAAAAAATTGCAGATTTTGTCATGGATGGCAGAAAAAAAAATCATGAATTTCGACATCTTCTCTCATGGCAAAATTGCAAGTTTTATCGAGCCAGTTAAAAATTATGAATTTTGTTATATAGGTAACCAATACCATAGCTATTTATATAGGAAATTTTTAAGTTGAGAATTTTGTCAGTCACTATTTTAAAATATTTTAAATATCATCGATCATGCTCATAGAAGACATGAATTTTGTCAATTGCATACAGATAAAAAATGTGAATTTCACTTATCATGCACAGAGAAAATATGAATTTTGTTGATCAAGAACATGAAATTTGTGAGATTTGTTGACTGCCTGTAGAAAAATTCCAAATGTTATCGATTGAGTGCCAAAAAGTGTTGAAAAACTACCCTCCTTTTGAAATCATGTTTGTTATTTGAAAAAAAAAAAAAAAAAAAAAAAAAAAAAAAAAAAAAAAAAACGACAGTAAGGGCTATTATGTACATAAGTTGATGAAAAAGAGCCTCTGGATATATAAAATAATTAAAAAGGGCTGCCATGCATTATACCATGCCAAACATGCCTCAATTCAACACTACTATTTAAGTTAGTTTTTTATGGTGAAGTTTTGCAATTATATTTATAAATATAAAAAGTTTTAAATATAAAATACGACAGCAAATTCATGCTTATGAATTGTATATAGCTTCTCCATGAATAAATCGAAATTATTGTAAATTTGCATATTGGCAAGCATCTATTTAATAGTAGAAGATAAATTTTATTATCTGTTGAGTAACAAAGCATTCCAGTAATAAAATAAAACTTTGATAAAAAAAAGGAAAGATAGCATACCAAAAATTACAGAACTTTAGATGCAATTAAAGAACTTATTCCATTTGTAATACAATTGCAACAAATATTTTCTAGAAAAGAATCTCTAGAAACATTATATTTTTTTTGTAAACACACTACTATCTGATAAAGTTTACATTTAACATAATACTGGCTATGAAAAAAAATTACCTTTTAGTATAAAGTTCAGCATGAATATTAAACAAAATCAAAATATTAACACATCAAATACAACAGAAAATTGCTCGCAGCTTTACCATAAATAATAACAAATATACTATAAACTTGATTAATGCAAGTATCTATTTCTCATAAAATATCTTTTCCATAAATAAAGACAAAAATATTTTTAAGTTAATAGTAGAATATAAATTTTAACATTTCTTGAATGGCAAAGTGTTGCAACAATGAAATAATATTATATGCATATAAATTAGAAAAAAAAAGATAGCTTATCAAAAATAACAGAAATTTAGGTGCAATTAAAACACTTATTCCATTACTAATACAATAGATGCAAAATTTTTTAGAAAAGAATCCCTAGAAAAATGATATTTTTTGTAAACACTCTATTATCAGTGTTTTCATTTAACATGATATAGGTTAGGAAAAAGAAAAATTATCTTTTAGTGTAAAGTTCAGCAGAAACTTTAAACAAAATTAAAATGTTAGCACATCAAATATGACAAAAAATTGTATATACCTTTACCTCAAATAATAACAAATATATTGTTAACTTGACTGTTGCAAGTATCTGTTTCTCAGACAATAGTAGAAGAAAGTTCAATTTAAATGTTTTTTGAATAGCAAAGTTTTCATAATGACGAAATATTAAACAAATAGCAGAACCCTTCAAAAGCCACAAAAATTTAGATGCAATAAAAACACTTTTTTCATTAATAATAGAATACTTATTAACACTGCAGTGCTATTTATTCATACAAATTATTGGCATATGTATTTTCCTTAGAAAAGAATCTCTGGAAAAACTATTTTTCGTGAACACCCTACTATCAGATAAAAGTTGAACTTGCAGGTTTGTATTACGGATAAATACTTTTAATTTACTTTGTTCTTTGCATCTTAACAATCCAACATAAAGTTGACCATGTGAAAAGACCGCCTCCTCTAAATGCAGACCAACACTGTTGAATGTTTGTCCATGTGATTTATTAATAGTCATTGCAAAAGCAATGATAATAGGAAACTGCCTATGAATAAGTTTAAACGGAAGATTGGTATCACTTGGCGTAAGATCAATTCTTGGTATAAAAACTCTATCATTTTTATTAGCACCAGTTAAGATCTCACAATCCAGAAAATGCTGATGTAGGCCTCGAATGATTAACCTAGTGCCATTGCGCAAACCATTTTTGGGATTCAAGTTCCTAAGAAGCATCACAATAGCACCAACTTTTAACATTAATTTATGGGGAGGCATTCCAGAAGGAGTTTGTTCATTTAAAAATTCCTGAGAAAAGTTTGTCTCACCTTCTGATAAATCTGACTCGAATGAATCTGCACTGTAAAATTCAAATGTGGTTCCAGGAATAAGATTCAGAACTTCATTGTTCAGTTTCATGGCATCCTTGTTAGTAGTTGTCAAAATAATTTTTGAGGAAAGTTCCTGAATGTAGTTTGTATCAATTTCATTTTCATAAATTTCTGAAACGATTGAATCACTACATAACATGTTGGATGGAATTTGCACAATATCACTCGATAAATTTTGGACAGATAAAGTTTTCCCTTCATCAATATCTAAAAGCCGTTGATTGAACTCATTTTGGCCTTTAGAACGCATATTTTGTGACAGTTTCAAATGAAATTTTTTTTTCCCAAAGTGGACTCGACTTAATGCAAACTTCAATTACATGAGTTTTTGTCCCTCGTGTAACGATTGGCAATGTTTGACGAAAATCACCTCCCAACAGCATAACTTTATTGCCAAATGGATTTTCATTTCCCATCAGCTCTCTTAACAGAGCATCTATGCAACGTAAAGCATGAGCTGTCATCATTGTAGCTTCACCAATAATGATAAGCTTTTCTTGACGGATAGTTGTCGCTTCATCTGATATAACACGCATTGAAGATGTTGACGTTTCCAAAATTGGAACCGGTAGTTTAAAACCACTGTGAACAGTCCTTCCTCCTTTTAACAAAACGGAAGAAATGCCAGTAGTAGCATAAAGAAGAACAATTTCAGCACGTCCCCTTATAAAAGCCAAAAGAGTGTGAAAATTTGTCATAAATCTGAAAATTGGGATATAAAATGTATTGCGAATTCTGACAAATGGTTGCCAAAAAAAAACAATTTCGCCAATCGTTCGAAGAACAATCGCTAATTTCGTCAAAGGATTTAATCAAAATATTTCAACAAATTTCGGTAAAAAAATCACGGAAAAAAATTGCATTAAAAAATCACTAAAAATCCAAAAGTCGTTGCGCGAAATCCAAATAAATTAATTTGAAAAGAGAACAATATTCACTATCGGAGGAAATCTAAGAGTAATTTCTTTAAAAAAATATTTTTAATGAATCATAATGTCTAATGCAGACATATGTCTTAATATTAGGCAATATTGGATTTCGTTTTCAAATTTATTCGTGGCTTGCTTTTTGGAAAATGGGAATATTATCTTGGAAAAATGAAATAATATGCATTATATGTTTTATAATAATAAAATATTCCTTTATGAATGTATTTAAAAGTAGATTTTTTTATACAAAAAATTAAATACTTTAAATGAATACTGAAAGAAAGGCAGGAAGTGAGCCTAAAAGTTAGATTTTTTTTAAATCGCCATTTATTAATTCAACTATTATGCGAGCAATGTCAAATCATCCCTTGTGACTGCTATTATTGGACATCGAGGACGAAATTTCGCAATTTTGTAAGCAGACCTGAAACGATAATTTGTTTATAAATTGTATGTAGAGAATTTTGTCGCTCAGTATTTTAAGTATATTCGTTGACTTCGAAGATTTTCGCGATTTTCTTCCCTTAAACGATCCAACGTTGCTTGTGATTGTCGAATAAGCCATCTCGATTTTCTTTCGCGAGCTAATCGCTGTCTACGTTCAATCTTAAAACTGCATGCTTCTGATTTAGATCTCGATTAATTAATAGCAAAGTGATATTTAATTTCTGAAGATTTCACATTAACTTTTTGATATGCCGAACATTAACTCGTGTTTATAACAAAGTTCGATTCTTTATATTATTTGCCAATAGATGATTGCAAAAAGAGTTTTTTGACAGTTTTAAACAAAATCAAATTATTTAAAGAGTTTAATATGATTTTACAAATATTTTAAGAACAGAATTAGATAATTGACCTATATTCTTTTTTTTAATAATGCGTTCAAAGAGTCATTCATTTGTTTCAAGATTTGGAAAATCTGAATGGCAACAGAGTTCGTTTGTTTATATCGTAATCTGATGTTTACAATTACTTATTTTTAATTTGGAGCCTAATACATTATAATTGGATATGATATACATGTTTTATAGAAAAATATGCTGTTTAAACGTTATTTTAAGTAAAGGAAATTATATTTTAGCTGTCATATGTCTGCATTTGTTTTCCATTAAGCCTAACGTGGCGTATTGCTAGGGTCCATTCACAGATAGGAGTGGCGAATCCTGGAACCGTTCCACACATTTCTCCAGAACGCATTTTATTATAAGTAGATGCTTAGGTAAGAAAAAAAATATTTTTTTTACAAAAATTTGTTGTGCACCATGTAAACAAGTAGATTTTTTGAGCTACATTGAACTAAAAATTACAACAGGAAAATATCTTAATACGTAAAAGCAAAAAAAAAAAAAAAAAAAAAAAAAAAAAAAAAAAAAAATTAAATAATTAAAGTATTCGCAGATTCTTTATCTGACATAATTCTTTTTTTTTTTTTTAACAATTATTAATTTCAAAACGCAAACAACATCTGTAAAAAATATTTAACTTCAATATCTGGCAATAAATTCTCATTTGGAGTTGTTTAAACAAGTTAAATATGTCGACTGCTAATTTAAAATATTTATCTATGGACATTTCATTTATTAATTTTTGCAAATCAACACATTTTAAAAATAATCAGAAATTAAGAGATGTTTTGCTTACTTTAAAATATTTGATGATTTCTTTATACTTGAAAATTTTAATTTTGATTAATGTACATGTTTAAATTGCATAATGTAAAGTTCTATAAAAATTAATACTAAAGACTCATTAGTACAATATTTTTATAGACTTATTTAAAATGTTTACTTTTTTGCATGAGAAACAGAAAAGGCAAAATTAATTAAATTTTGTGAAGTGTATAATTAGACAAACTGGAATCCATATCTGAATGTATGTTCAATTATAATCCTATTTACGTCTTTCTTGTTATATATTCTGTGGATTAAAACCTATTATAGCTTTTTTTAGATACGTAATATTATGTGATGTGTTAACCAAAAATACTCTTGAACATATAAAGATTTAAAATTTTGAATATAAAGTTTTGTATAACGTAAATTTTATGCCTAACGGCTTAGTCATAATGTAGCTTCAACAGAATCGGCTAACTGTCTGTAATGTTTTACAAGATAAAATCTTACAGACCGGTTTAAAATCCAAAGATTTGTTTTATTTTGTATAATTTCCATTTAAATTCCTTCGTTTATTGAAAAACAAACTATTAATTTCATTGTTTCTCAAAGGACAATGCTATAATTGTGGTTAAATGTTGCTCTAGTAGAAATAGCTAAAAGTTTACTACGTTGAAGTTCGAACCTAATTGAGTAATATGCACACATCTGGCAAATGGTTAGTTTTAAAATTTTGAACAGTTATCTTTTAAGAATGATCTGGAAAACGGTAGTTTCAGCAATTGAGTGTTACAAATTTGGCGCATGCTTATATGAGCTCTGTTTCGCCGTCTGCTCGAAAATCGAGATCGAATCTAAACAGCTTTATAGTTTATAAATGGATAAATTTCCCTTGTCGACACATGGCTCTGTTCCATTGTCAATAGAATGCGGAATTTGAGATTTTTCTATGTATGTTCGAATCCCACACATAGTTATTTTTCCGAACGAAAATTTATTTTTATTTTATTAAAAGTAGTAGATTAGGCATTGAAATAACTATAAATAATTTCAAATAACAACAAAAATTATTTCTTTTATAAGACAAAAATATTTGTATTTTTATTTATTTTATTTCTTTATTATTATTATTATTATTATTATTATTATTATTATTAGTAGTAGTAGTAGTAGTAGTAGTAAGGTACCTGTACCCAATATGGACTGGACACTCTAAGGGAAATGTATTTTTTTCACCCCCATGTACAAGTCATAGGACTAAAAAAATATGTGTCCACTATCCTTGGACTATTGACTATCATTATTAAAATTAGCGACCTTGTAATTAGTCTGGTTTAATTTAAATGCTAAAAAGAAAAAAGTGTTGACAAGTGTCCATATAAG
The DNA here is from genome assembly GCA_964019185.1 of Maratus speculifer. Classification (NCBI taxonomy): domain Eukaryota; kingdom Metazoa; phylum Arthropoda; class Arachnida; order Araneae; family Salticidae; genus Maratus; species Maratus speculifer. The sequence continues at coordinate 156,345,345 of OZ025289.1, forward strand.
GAACTACCTGTCCCTATTATGGACAGGTGTTTCCTTATTGAATTTCTACACAGTGTGTATGAAAGAGCCACTTTTCCAAGGGATTTTAGAGTAAAGGGAATAAAAAAATGTATCTTAAAGTATTCGGAGGAGGAGGAGGACAGTAAATATCTTCAGAACATGCATTTTAGAAAAGGTGCGGGTCATTCTCGGTTTTTACCCTTCGAAGACCCATGCAAAGCCCATAGTTACTAGTTAATATTATGAAATAATATTGTTGGTTTTGCTTAGCTTTATAGCATCTGTCTGCGAATTTACATCTGTTATTACTCAGTCCTCACAGCATGGACAAATAGAACTTTTTCACTATGGGCAGTAAGTCCCACATAATCCTCATGAACATATCTGCCACATGTGATGCATGGCCGCATGTTTGAAAAAGCAACAATACTGCAAAAGAAGCAGTACCAGCTCTCCTTTGATGGAAGTCATACCATTAGTACCTACGATTTCGCCAACAGATATCCTACTGGCGGGGGAGGGCTTCTTTTTATTTTTCTGCAAGGGTTTTTTGGAGGAAGGTTTTGGGGGGATTGTTCAAATGGCATCTTGTTGAACAAAGATTTTACTACTTTGATGCCTTTTCAATTAATTGCTTGGCAACGTTGAATTTTCCTCTTTCTTACAGTTGTAGTCGATGGGGACATAAGCTGTCCATATTGGGAACCGAGCGTAGTTTTACTAAATCTTGTAACAAATGAATAAGGAAAATATTTTTAAGCAAAATATGCAATAGCAATCGAAAATATGTTTTATTAGCTTTCTAAAATACTCCACTTTTCAACATTTAATGTAATTTTACCATATCTAATAAGAATTTAAGCTTACAAATAATTAAGATCAGCACATCTCGAAACAACAAGATGCCTCCTAACTGGCGAACAGCGCGCTTTTTTACACTTTCCAGCCTTAATTATCTTTTCAACTGCTTTTCTTCGCGAAAATGTAGAGCCATCTCTCGATTAAAATTACTACCTTTAAAAATATTAGGGGTGTCCATATTGAGAGCCCTGTCCATATAGGGTAGAAATACCTTATTCGAAAGTGACTGTTGAAAACTATTTCGTTCAAAAATATAAGATTAATTACATTACATCAATCTTTTGCTCTGTTTTGATTTTCGAGCATAATACAAACCAGAGTTCAAACACGCATGCGCCAACTTTATAACTCTCCGTTGCTGCAACGACTGGGTCCTGTATGGCTTTCAAAAGAAATAGGAAGTGCTTTTGAATGATTGATTTTTAAATATATTTATTTTTTTTAAAATAGCTGAATTTGAACATTTTTGAATTTAAAGAAGAATATTTTTTTGCCAAAATCATAGAAAAATTATCCTTCTACATATATTCTGTAGTACATAGATAAAAAAATATATACGATATACGTTTCACAAACATTGCATATAAAAATTGTTTTTATAAAACCATGTTTTCAACTTGATATATAAGTGTTTATCGAATTACAACAAAATCGTTTATCATTTAATATAAATCTTTGAACATCCTTGCTCTTATCCCAAAATGCTTTATGCATTTGTTGGAGCATAGTTCCAGTTTCTCACAAGAATCCACATTAACCCACATATTACCATCACATTGATACCATAATTGGACTCTATGTAGATAATACAAAAATTTTGCTGGGATTGAAAATAAATAATTTTTTTCTCTAATGTTCAAAAACGTCCACCTCAAACTTTTCCTTTTTTTATACACATGACATTACGTAAGTTTATTTTTAATTACAAAAATGCCTCTTTTCTTGTAATTTGTATTTAAAAACAAAACTGTTGTCCGAACTAATATGAAGTCCGCATTACTGACGCACACATTTATGATTTATTGTAAAAAATGACTTTTAGAAGTTTTACTTATAACTGACATACTGACGCATTTTTACTATCTTTATAAGAAGAAAGTATTAGATATGTTAAAATTTTTGGTCTTTGGCGGATTTGCTTGTTTAAAGGGTTAGAAAAACCGAAAAACCTGTTTTTACAAAACGTCTGTCTGAGTGTATATCTGTATGTATGTGGCATAAAATTTGTGGGCACTCTAGCTCACGAACTAATGCACGGAGTTAAAAAAAAACATATATTCTGATAGTCCCTGGTGTAAATTGACGCTGATTAATTTTCGGTGTAAAATGCTCAAGAGGTGGGGCTGCTATGCAGTACTTCTTGCGATTTACGCTACAGCTGTATCTCAATAACCTATGCACGGATTTCGATCAAAATTCAGATTCTGTTAGTCCATTACTTGAATTGTATTTGTCTACATTTTGGTGTTACTTGCGCAACAAGTGGCTCTGTTATGCTGCATTTTTCACGATTTAATCAATAGCTCTATCTCAGGAACTATTGCACGTACTTTGATCAATCTTCAGATTCTTTTCGTCCTTGACATGAACTGATATTTTCTACAACTTAGTATAACCCACTCAACAGGTGACGTTGCTTCCCTATTTTTTCACTATTTCCGCAATAGGTCTATCTCAAGTACTAATGCACGGATTTCACAAAAACTTTAGATTCGGTTACTCCTTGACGTGACTTGATATTGTCTACACTTTGGTTAAAATCACTTAGCAAGTGTCGTTGCTATGCTGCATCTTCACGATTTTCAGAACAGTTCTATTTCAAGAAATAATGCACGGATTTTCGTCCAATTAATCCTTGATATCAATTGATTGTATTTACGTTTTGATGTCAGTCGCTTAATAAGTATCAGTGTTATGCTGATTTTTTTTCATAATTCTCGCAATAGCTGTATGTCTAAAACTAATGCACGGATTTACTTTAAATTTCCGATACTGGTGGACCTTGATAAATATTATTGCTGATTATGTTTTGATATAAATTAGACCACAGGTGGCACTTTTATGTTCCGATTTTCCCGATATCCTCAATAGCTCTATTCTAAGGATTAACGCGCAGAATTCCATCTTTTAAAATCCTCACGATATTCATACATTGTCATTTAATTTTGGCAGCAAATTTTTATATATTAACATGTATGAGATAAAGAAAGATATGGGATTGCTACATCCGACAATATTGCCTTTTGAAATATTGATGTAATAGTTAGCATTTATTGGACCTTAGCATTCTTTGGAAGGTATAAATCAATGTAATTTGATTTGAATTTTAAAATTCTTTAATATTTTACTTATACTTTAAACACGAATTTATTGTACGTTCATATTCGTCTCATGGACGGGATAACGGAAAAAACAACACGAAAAAAAAATTGGAAATAAATGCATGTCATGTATGTGTATGGGGAAAAAAAAATGCAATTTTCATATCCACAAGTAGAATTTTTTTCTGCATAAAATGAGAAGAAACTTTTTTTGTTTCTCTTTAAAAAAATAGTAAAGACTTCATTTAAAAAATTGCTTAACATTCTTTTAAATTTTAAATTATCCATTTTTATTCATCTAGACTAACAATATAGTCTGTCTAGATATCTGTAGGCATAGTTTTCAATTTAAATTTTTATCTAATAATTTTAAAATCATACTTTAACTGATTTCATGTAATTATAAAACCTAGTATTTTAACTAGTGATAAACAAAACACTAAAATATTTATTTGTTATTGTTATATTTTAAGATTAAATTTTGTACACAGAAATTGTGAGCTTTGTTCTCTGTAACTTTTCTTACGAAAGAAATGACCCGAACAGAGGATACGAATGTACTTGCTTGGAGGTAAAATTATTATAAAAAATATACTACAGCATTTTTAATTTGTTCTCCACGCATGTGGTCAGAGAGTTGAACCATTTGATTTCGATATTAATGTGTTTTTTGTTAGTAATCTGCGTTACATTAAATTTTTTAATTTAAATATTGCTATTTTAATAAAAGTTTTACTTCTATTAAAATAACTAAGTTAATTTAATTTATATAAATCAATATTTACCTATGTTTATAAAACTATAAATGATGAAATTCTTTTGTTTGTTAAATGCAATATCTGCCACTACATATTTGTAAAAAAATATGGATTAATAAATAAATATTAAGTTTAAAATCCTATGCTTAATAGAAATCCATCAAAATGCTTCTGCGATGCCATTATTTTTAGATCAATATAACAACACTTCTATTGCTAATTTCCGTTTCTACAGTAACTTCTGTTACTGAAAGTTTGGTCATTGTTACTATTATATAAACTGTGTTACTTGCACTTTTCCCTTCTTATTTATTGTTGTATGTAAGAAGCTCTTAAAAAATGTTCTCAAAACATCAAAAGGCATCTTTTCTTTGAATATACAAAAACATTTTCATCATTTAAAATTAGTTTTAATGCAGGAACTGAAAATGAAAACTTTATGCTGTAATATTGAATACAAATAACATACGTTACATACAGTTATATAAATCAATCCCTATTGTTGATTGCTTTTGTATATGAATTTACATATTGAAGTCCAGTACACTAATGATGACATAATGCATAAGAAATAATAATATAATTAATAATATAGGTATTACTAGGTTATCCCGTCGACCAATTTCGCCAAATTATACATATCGCCAAACTAATAGCCAAATTTTACGTATTGACATAATTTTTACTTTAAATAACCAAAAAACAAATAATTAGTAGAATATTAATAAAAATACAAATAAAAAATCGAAATAAAAATCATTTAACGTCGTTTTAAACACCTTTATCGTATTTAATGTCATTGAATGTGACATTCATGGTCATCCATTATTGGCATTTAATCTTATAATTTGGCGATGGTTTTTTGATCGACGGGATAACCTAGTAGTACGATAATATAATAATTTTATAAATGATTTAAATTAAGTGGATGCTGTCCGGTAGCAAACGTTAAAATTTTATATTTAAGGCTTTTTCAGGTGACTCTACTTTTATCCTAACTATAAATTTTTCTTGGCTGGAACTGATTTTATTAGGTTGTATGCGTGTAAATATAGAAGAATAATATATTGGGTAAAAAATACATACTTAAAAAAATATTACGAAAGTACATAAATTTTCTTTTTCAGCCATATAAAGTTTGTCCCTAAAAGGATTAAAAAATACTTTAGTTTTTTTTTTTTTAATATTCGAAATGCATAAGTAATTTCAATTAAAAAGTTGTTGCAATCGAAATTGCAAAAGCACTGAAAATAAGGATAATTTTTTTAGTGTCTGAAAACTCCAAAATACCTATAAAACGCAATGTACCATATGTCGGTAAACTTTGGTTGGGACATAAAAGATTTTTTACCGTTGTGTTTGTCAAAGAGCGAAAAAAATTCGGCATACGATGTGTTGAATCCACAGGCCATGTTGAAATTTAAAATGCGAAACTGTTTATGCTTTTTTTTGCAGAACAAGCTCGTCAAAAATCGTTTTCAAAGTTATAGACGAAAATGAATAGAAGACGATGCGAATAAATTTAGGTATACTGATTTTTGTATTTTGTTGATTTAGAAATATAATTTAGATGTAGAATTTTAAAAGTAATTGCAAAGGATTTATTATTGTAATGTTTCAAAATTTAAATAGGTCTTTTGTATATAAAGTTTCTCGGTTAAAATTAACATAAAAGGCTTCTGAATATACATGAAAATACCAATAAGAAGCAGTTTCTGTTTAGAAAAAGTATACGTATACAATGTCTTTCTGATTCTGAAATTCTCCGGCTTTGAATGAAAGAAAGGAGGTATATATTCTTCGAAAAAAACGTAGGACTGATTCAAATGAAATGCTTACATAAAAGAACTGCATATTTATTCGTTAATAATAGCTACTAGACTATTCAAAATTACCCTCTGAAGACGTTGTGTATCAGAATATCTTCTTCATAATATAAGGGAGTTTTAGTTAAAACATATACTTGAACAATTAGAAATACAATGATACTGTTAAAACCATTTAGAATTACTTTAAATAATGATTTAGATTTAAAGAATGTTTTTAATTATCTACTTCAATAACTTGTCTGCAGCATTGTTTAATAAAATGTAGAACATATGAATTCGTATATCATATTATAATGTAAATGAATAAAATGATATATCCATAAATTAATTTTAAGCACAAATTTAGCTTTCTTCACTATTTTTATAGTAAGTGTTTTTGTAGTTGTTGACATGGGCTCGAAGGGCAAGAGGGGTGCTGGAGCTCGCATTAGACTTCACCCAGGGGATTGGAAATCACACTTCTTCAGCATGGGATGATCGGCAAAGCCTCTGTAGATGGCAGCACCAAGCATCGCTATCTCCTCGATTTAGATGTCTCTGAAAGTATATTAGGAAGTAATAGTAATTAAAAAAAATAATTATATTTATGCAAGAATGGCGATCAGGTTAAAAGATCTATCAGCTTTCTAACAAATCTGGGAACGGAGGAATTTTGCCTTAACCGTATAAACGCCAATGTTCCCAAATGGGAACATGTCATTATTTGTAATACAAAACGTATATTTTCCAACATAGTGTGCCCTTATTTTTACTATAAGTTATAAGGTTCATCTGAAGTTTTGAAAAAATAAAATTAGGTTTAAGCATTTATCACAGGTATTAAAGAATAGGGTAACATCCCCAGTAATTGGCGGGCACTAGTGATTGGCATATCCTACAAAAATTTCCTAAAATAAAATTTATATCATTTTATAAATGCAAGACCATATACTAGTTATATGCTCATTTACTTTACAGATTATAACTTTGATTTATGCTAGTAAATGACAATAGTGCCTAGGTAAGAGAAACAATTATGGCTTGTATCAAATTAGCCATTTTTGATGCAAGTGCTTCTTCTCTGGCTTAAGAAAGGCATGCATTTCAATTTATTATTATCTGATTTATAATATATTTTAAATTTTAATTGACAACAGTTTTGTTTAGATGAAAAGGGTTACTTTAATTGTGTAAAAGGGCCAATTACTGGTGATTACAGCAACTTTTTATAAATATATTTTTAGAAAAATACTTTTTCAGATATTTTTGTTTTAGTGGGCAGAATAGGTGAACAGATATGCACTTTTTGATTTAAAAATATTTGCAAGTTAATATTTTATTTCTTGGTAATGAAAATATAAGTAAGTTTAAAAACAAATCCTTAATTTGCCAATTACTGGGGATGTTACTCTATGTAAATTCATTAATTTGCATAAAAAATATATTATTTGCTTTTATTGTTTTCTCTATATTACTTACATTGGACCGCTAAGAATCTAAATGTTTTTGGAATTCAAGAAAATACTCAAGAACAATACACAATAGCATATAGCGGAAAATAATTTGTTATATTTGCATAGATTGTCAATCAGTAATCACGATCCAAAATGCGAAGACTTAAAGGAAAGCAGCCAAAAAAGCTTCAGATACATATTTTTTTGGTATTTTCTAAATTTATATGCATAAATTAAAACATTTGAAGCTGTAATATAGGAAAAACAAAATTATAATCACATTTCGATATTAACACTAGAACGCCCAGAAATTTTACTTAAGTTTCATAATCCTGCTTCACGCCAGAATTTTTATTCAAAATTATTTAATTGGATTATTTAAGTTAAATCTATGTGGTTCAAATTTAAATTATTTCTCGAAAAAAATTCTGCCTCGAGTTTAAATTTAATCACATGGTCAGAGTCAAATCGACTCCTTTCATGCGTTCTAGTATTAATTCGGCATGTAAACGGTTAATCGAAGTTTTGTAGATTTTTTCGGAAAAACGAAAACAGCTTATTAATATCTTTATTTGTGAAAATGTTATAATCTTTCTATATCTTTCAAAGCAGGTTTACTTACTTTCTGCATACGAAGTCTTTTTTCAAAAAAATTCGGATGAGTTTCTTGAAACATTTAAAAGAAATGCTGCGAATCTATAGCCGAGGCTGGATATTTTCAAAATAAGTTCAAGATGGTGAATCGTTGATAAATAATGTATTCAGTTAGAAATAGGGAGATTTAAACAAACTGATTGGATAAAATTCCTGGAACCATTGAAAAATAATGGATAATAGGGATGTAAATATTAGCTTATCTTCCAGAAGTAGAATGAAACCATGTGACAATGTTAATGAATACAGTACTCTTTTGATTTAATTTCACTTAACCCTTAAATGCATAGGACAGAACGCGTTCCAAAATATGCGCAATTCAAAGAATCAGAATTAATACCAGAAAAATCTAAATAGTAAATTTTTCTTTATTTAATTACGAATGGTCTGTCATTAAGTAAAGTGAAAATTGCTCTTTTAAATTTCTGATAAGAATACGGAATATGTGAATATAATCCCCCAATAAATCGGGAACACTTATGGTATCGAAACAATATACATTTAAGGGTTAAGGGTACAAGTCAACCAGCAGTCGAATTCCTCTTGATAATTCAAGTCAATAGGCGTTTCATTCATTCGTATATTCAAAATATCTCATCAGAGAAATAATATTTTAAAGTTCTTTTTTCAATGTCCTCTTCTTTAAAATGTCTAAAATGCATGCTCAATTTAATATTTTTTGTTTTAAAACCTGACAAACTGAAAGTGAAATTTTAAACCTTCATATAGAATTATGCATATATTTTTAAAATATTTTAAAAATTAAGAAGAAAAGAGACATCTTTCAACAAGAGAATACTGATAAAAGAAGTTAAAAATATTAATTTCTTGAATAGATATTTTGAATATAAAAATGTATCAAACGCTCATATTTAAAATTACCGAGGGGTATTCGGCCTCTGATAAGGATTAGCGATACCCAAATTACAAATTAAAAAATTTTCAAACAAACAATGTCGATTATAAAATTTCTTCCCGATTAGAAAATGAAAAATCCTAGTTCTTTTTCCTCTTTTTATGTTTTTTTCCCTATGAGAAAATGAAATATCCCTTTTTTGCCGCAGCTTCCGTAAGCGAAATAGGATTTTTCATTTTTTCTAAGGGAAAAAATGTGATAATAGCCATTGCTTTTCATCTAAATTTTGTCATTTTTTTGCCAAAAAAATATCGCGAGGCCTTCTTTCTTTTTCTTTTCCATATTTTGTACGTATGTTGAACTATTGTGTGAGATAATTTGTTTTATTCAAACATGGCGCTTTTTTTAAATAATGCTAATTGAAATGTTGAATATTTGGAAAAATTTGCATATTTAAGAGATAATATCTACTAACAGAAACAATATCTCCTTGCAATACTACATATTTTAGTTTGTCCTAGTAGTGTACTTTCATATTCTTTAAGAAAAGGTTTGGGGTACAATTGCTTAAATAAGATATTCAGTGCGGAAAATGGACAAAAACGTAATTTTGACTATACTTTGTGGCAACATAACAATGTAATGTAACAATAGTCAATAGAAACAAATACATTTTAATAAGCAGGTAGAGTTATACTAACAGTTTATGCCAAAAGAGTTTCAGGATGTTGTTGCTTGCAAGAGATATAGTGCTCCTAATATACCAGTATTTCCTTTTCATGAAAAATGGCCTTCACAACCTTGAACTTTGACATTTTCTATAGAAAAGAGGAAATTTTTTCAGGGCTTCAAAATTGCAGATTATTCATTAAATATGATTTACTTCAACATGAAAAAATATCAAGACAATTAAAAAATACAACTATCAAAACACCACTTTTTTGTCTGAATTTCAAAACGAGGGCTCTTAATCGTCGCAATCATTTCGAAAAAATATGGTTGTTAACTCTTTGAAAATTACCAAAAAATTTTCGATGAGTTCACCTACTAATCGATTTTGATGTATTCTATTTATAAAAATATATATTATAAGCTCAGACATTTTTTTCTTTTAGATAGTACAATTGTTTTTTGAAAAAAAGTAATTTTAAGAACTGTGAAAAAAATATCAACTCCCGAATATGATATTTTTTCCAGGATAAAAGTAACTAAAAGTCAGTATTTCGAAATATAAGTTTTTGAGAATCTCTGAAAACCAGGATTGCTTCACCTTGAAAATATTTTCAAATGTTCCAACGAGTAGCTTATTTAAAGAAAAAAATAAATAATAATCTAAAACATTTTCGGTGAAAGCATAAAATACGGTTCGTATCTGAGTGATTTTTCATGTAATACTCTGTTTTAACGAAATTTTAGAGAATTTTAGAGTTTTATTTATAAATGATTTAAAATTTAGAACTTTTGGATGACAATATTTGTTGTTATTGCATTAACCCTCTAAGCGTTTGGCCCGTAAAATTCCGTACACTAAGCTCCAGGTTTCACTGCAATATAAGCAATGTTTAAGATATTATAATTCTATAAATTTAATGAATTTTCAAAGTATTGAAGAATGATTAAGACTCTCAAGGATTACATTTATATTCCTAAATATCATTTTTTATGTGATATTGAAATAATCATATTTTATTAGCATTTAAAACAAAATGCAGAGAAAACAACATTACGATTTTACCCATTTGCAAGACGCTTGGAGGGTTAAGGAGCTAGAAACATTGACACTCATGCACTCACACAAAAAATATTATGTAAACATAGTTTTTTACAACTAGGTATCAATGTTTTTGTTCACGAAATATTTACACATGCGCAATAAATCTGTCATATTTATAATCGATAAAAATTTCAAAGTGTCCAGTAATATATTTTTTTAACTACGAGACGACAATCCATTAAAATAAAAGAAAATGTCTTTTTACCAGTGTTTTTAAAATCAATTTTTTTCAGTATCTTTTATTTAAATATTAAAATTCATACAAAACAGGGTTAAAATTGGATATTTATTTAAGATTGTTTATTAAGGATTATCAAGTCAGAAAATATAAAAGATTATGCTTATAAGGCATCTAAAGAAATGAGCTACTATAAACAACAATATTATGTGACGACAGTCATAAATATATATCACAAACCGATAATCACAGAACAACTCAATCCCGATAATGCACAAGTTTCTCAAATAACTTGCAACATCTTTGCACAGTCAAAATGTGATTACAGGTATTATATTCAATGGACTGATTTCCAAGTGCGAATTTACGTAATAAATCAGGAAACAATGCCAGTAAGTGATCACCATAAAAAAGGACTGCAAAACACAACGATCACAATGCGACATCTTCCCAGCGACGCAGTCGCAACGTGTCAACTATCAGTGATGACAAAATCCCAAGATAGAAATATCAAGTAAACACGACTAAGACTGATTAAACGAAAGTAAATCTACGCTAGTGACAAAACATCCAAATGTCTCACAACTCCATGAAAGTAACCAACCCCAGACAAGATGAAACTGGAACATTATTTCATAAGTTTGTTTTATGCTTTGATTACAGAAAACAAATCCTCTGCTCAGGAAACAAGATATGAAAGGTTTCATTATTCCTTTTGCTGTATTATAAGTTTTTGAAAATGAAAACTCTTGAAAAATTAAAAAAGAAGCTCGCAACATTACAAAAAACTGTTACGAAATTATTTGGTAAATTCGAAACATTAATAAATGATAAAAATATTGATATGAATAATTATTCAGAAATTCTAGAACAATTGAATGACAGAGAACAATCGTTAAAAATATTTGTATAAACATAATTTAATAACGTTTATATTTGTATAAACATAATTCATCCGTAACTTTATTATTTATACTGCCATACGTAAATAAAATATAATTTATTCGACTTCTTGAAGTACTGATCTGTAAAGAAAAATTTCAAACACATGGTTCTCTGTAGGCCACACTTAAGGAAATAGATGTAATATATTTATAATGTTTTTTTAAATAACTTTAATTACAAATATTACACATTTTACTCCAAAGGTTTCTATATTGTACTGTCTTTTTTTCTATGAGTTTGTATATTCAAATATCCTTTTCTAGTGCCAAATAAAAAGAATTTTATGTAATTGATGAGAGTGGAAGTTCTTGAATGCAAACATTTTGTTTTGTCATTTAGAATGTTGTTTTCTTACCTATATTTCTAACTTTCAAAAGAAAATTTTAATGCAGCAGAAGAGGTCTTCTTTAAATTACGTAGTACCCGTAAGGCATGGTGACGCCACTGCCACGTCGTTGTGAAGTCACACTGTGATTTTGTGACCATCGATCGTCCAAGCGAAGTCGATGTGAAGTCACAGTGACTAAAATGTGAAATCGTCATGGCTGTTTTAGAGCTCGTTTGTGACGTCACTTTGTGAAGCCACGGTGGGACAAATTTGTGAAAAATGTGTTATTTGTGACTACTTTGACATTAATATCGTGACGAAACTGTGACAAAAGTGGTTTTTAAAGTAAATAACATATTTTGAAGATTTTTTGTAATTTTTTAAAGATTTTTAAGAAAGTCATATCTCAGTCACAATGTGACGTCACTGAGTGGTAGCATTTTGAACACAGATTTGATGTGACCATAGTGACTCTCAGTGACGTCATTGTGACGTCACTGTGACCATACATGATATGAGGGTAGTGAATGAAATTTCATCATATGATTCCTTTATTACTGGTTATTTTCCTTTGTTACTTTGTAACATTTTGTCGCAAAACAGGTCCCTAATTTTTTCTTATAAATAAAAATAGACTTTCCACAGAATCTTTTATATTCAACCTGAATATATTACAATTTTAATTATTGAAAATAATGTTTGACATGTAACATAACAATTGGACTGATCAAAGATAATATTATTTGGATTTTTCAAATATTTAGGCTATAAAGTAAATAGAATGCTAAATTTAAATTAAGAAAATTATGACTAGAAATTTCCCAAATACAAGAAAAATGTTCCAATTTTACAAAAACAGACCCTATGATACAAACCAGGACGGACCCATGCCAAAATAGTAAAATCATAAAACATTTTAATAACAATTTTAATTTTTCTTAAGAAAGGTGTTATAGTAAAAATAGAATACATTGACATGTTTCGGAACCGTCAAATAAGTTCCATAGTCATAATGTAAATAAAACAAAATTTCAAAAATATTTCTCGGACAATACAAATGACACGCGACAATGAGATATAAATAACAAAAAACACGCGCTCTATTGCAAAAAATTAAATTAAAATAAAGACCATGATCTAAAACTTAACTAAAAATAAAAATTTCAAACTATTTCACGGTCAATACAAATGACACGCGACAAAGAGATATATAAAAAAAACACGAAAAAACACGCGCGCTATTGTAAAAATTAAATTAAAATAAAAATAGACCATGATCAAAAGAAATTCCAACTTGGTTCATCCCATTCAAGCCCTCACGAGGAATTTATTCATTAATTCTAACCATAACTTAGGAATAATAAAAGAAACGGTATCATTGCAAACCAAATTATTACGCGTATAAATTTCAATGGACTCTCTTATAATAGATTTACGATTACAATTAGATATGAAACATAATTTACTTTGAATAAACAATATTTTTATCTCCTCATTTAAATATTTTCTTGATAAGGCAGTGTTAGTACGTCCAAATTTAATATCAGATTCGTGCTCCCCTTTTCTAATTCCAAACTTTCTCCCAGTCATGCCTATGTAATATTTTAAGTCACCATTTTCAGTAATATAAGTTATTTAATAAACTCCAGCAAGATCATCATGTCCAATAGGATCCACTTGCTTATTAAGTAAACATCTTAATTTTGGTGGAGGAGTTGCAATCAAATCAATATTAAACTTTTTTAATTTAAATTTTAATTTCTCAATTTTTTGCAATAGAGCGCGTGTTTTTTTTTTGTTATTTATATCTCATTGTCGCGTGTCATTTGTATTGTCCGAGAAATATTTTTGAAATTTGGTTTTATTTACATTATGACTATGGAACTTATTTGACGGTTCCGAAACATGTCAATGTATTTTATTTTTACTATAACACCTTTCTTAAGAAAAATTAAAATTGTTATTAAAATGTTTATATAAAAGGTGAATATTTTAAAATCTGATGATTTAAAAAATCAATTGGATTTAATTAACTTTATATCATAAAACATATATAAATTATAAGAGTTTTAAATTTCGAGATAAGCATGCTTGGTCATAAAATCAGATATAATGTATTTTGTATATATGATCAAATTAAATAGGCTCTGATGTTCCTAATTTTAAAGGCCAATATATATATATATATGTATGTAACGAAAACGGCGACGACGTCGAGATTCCACAACACCGTACAAGCTCCAGTGCATCACCAGGGTTGATACAGCACATTTATTAATATCTAATAATCAGCAGCAAGTTTCTGTAGCCGTAGTGTAAATTTTCAAGCAACGAAGGAGTTTTATTGGGAATTTCCCCGTAAAAAAAATCAAGTCACTCAGTCTTTGCAATTCATATTTATTATAAGTCATAAGGCAAACGAAGTCATTCCAAAATTAAGCGTTGCACACATCGAGTACACCAAACTTCGTGAAATAATCGACATCATTAGATATTCCAATTTATCAGACAAACCAAACGAACGTCTTAATAGTTTTAAGGACAGATGCATTCTGACGCTCTTAAAAAAACAAATGAGAAAGGAACATTTTCACGACAAACTTGCTCCCTCCTACTCCAGGTCAATCAATTTAACAAGTATGAAAAATCATGCGTTAAGCATAGATTATGAAGCACTTTCCAACACTTAATGAAATCTTTAACAAAACTTTGTTATTTAGGGAAATAATAGTGTATAGCCAAATATACCCAAATATGTATTCCAGTACATTAGAACAGCTCTGTATTTCATATGTCAGTTCATATAATGGGAAAATTTAGCTTAGCAAGAAAATACCCAGTAGCTTGAGATTTCTTTTTCAGCAATTCATACTAATAGATGGAAACATACTTGAATACTTTTGTTCAGCCCTGTAGTTTACATTGTACCTTTATTACACGTCAGCATTAGGCTAAAATTTACTGTAAACTAAAACACTTTTAAAACAATTGAAATCACATTCTCATAAATCATCATTCATACGCGTCCATGTACCGAATTCTTTGCGTGGCCCTGTATATCCTTTTATCTATATTCTGCAAACATTTCTCAGTAAATTGAATGAAGCTCAGCGTAAAAATGCATAGCTTATTTAAGAACCACGTTTAAATAATTTACGCTCATATTCAGTAACGTTGGTGAGCTCTTTTGGGTAGCCCTGTATATCAAGTATAACATTTATACACACCATATAATGTGCATATATATAGCGAAATATAAACGCGCATATCATAATTAAAATGCATTTCATCCCTCCATCAGCCATCATCGGACACATATACGGTACTTCGGAAAAAAATATACTATTTGAAATCTTTTGTGTGGCCCTGTAAATGCTATGTACTTCATATTATGCAAGACAGTAGCGTATAATTTATATTAAGCTTCAGAGACATATATCAATTTTATTATACATGAAAAAGCTTAATATATTTAAAATATGTAATGGGAAACTTTTGATTCGCCCTGTAGATAAACTAATCATGGTAGAAACTTCATTTTCGATAGGACTTGTGCTAGGGTAAACGTCAATAACGTCCTAAAATTTCATGGCAATCCGAGTATATTAACGATATTTCCCCATAGGCCGTAATGTAATGGGAAACTTTTGATTCGCCCTGTAGATAAACTAATCATGGAATCATGGTAGAAACTTCATTTTCAACAGGACTTGTGCTAGGGTAAACGTCAATAACATCCTAAAATTTCATGGCAATCGGAGCATATTAACGATTTTTCCCCATAGGCCGTAATGTAATGGGAAACTTTTGATTCTCTCTGTAGATAAACTAATCATGGTAGATACTTCATTTTCAATAGGGTTCTTGCTAGGGTAAACCTCAATAACGTCCTAAAATTTCATGGCAATCCGAGTATACTAACGATTTTTCCCCATAGGCCGTAATGTAATGGGAAACTTTTGATTCGCCCTGTAGATAAACTAATCATGGTAGATACTTCATTTTCAATAGGGTTCGTGCTAGGGTAAACATCAATAACGTATAAAAATTTCATAGAAATCCGAGTATATTTACGGGAGTTAGAGCGCGGACAGACGGACAGACGGACAGACGGGCAGACGGACAGACGGCCATCCGGCCAGACGGACAGACGGACAGACGGCCAGACAAACCGAATGCATAAGCACTTTTCAACTTTGTTGGAAAGTGCTAAAAAACCAATTAGGATTAACTCGAATCTAAACGCCAAAAGATGATCAACTCTGACTGGTCTAAGGAGGCGTGTCCTCGGGCAGGATCTATATTTTACCTCGCAAATAACAAGCCCTTCAACAACGCGCATTAACACCGATCCCGCGATGTTAGATAAAAAATAAAATTAAAATCCCGGGAATATTCCAGAAACTAAAAAGTTTACGAAATACTTCCCGCCTTTTTGAGAAGCAAGCAATAAATTATTAATAAATAAATTAAGAAAAAGAATTTAAGCTGTGACAAGTTTATACATTACGAAACTAAGATTGAAATATGTTCCACAAATTTAGAATTGAAGTTAAGAGAGAACAAAATGGCGCAGTTTTTTTTATTGTATTACATATATATATGTGATGATTTAAGGAGAACTCGAATTATTTCCACTGGTTAAAAAGAAACACACAGTCATGGCAAGCGAGGGAAAAAACAAAATAAATAAATAAATGTAGAAGATCCAATAATTAGTCATGGGCTGCTGTAAATTCATTTATTAAATTCGTAATAATGAGGAAGGAAAAGCTCCTTTTGCAAAAATTCCATCATTATTTCAGCGAGCTGTCCTCATCGAAGAAGCAACCCAAGAAATCTTCTTCTTCTTTTTCATCTCGAGACTTCCCCCTTTTTAAACTAAAAAGAAAGTTCTGGAACATTCTGTAACCTCAAACCATCATTCTTTTATGTAAACAGAATTCTTGTCCAGCTACGAGATTATTTTCCACAAACGATAAATTTAGTTAAAAAAAAAATATTATTTAACCAATTTATAATTGACTCAGAATTTTAAATATCTTAGGCAGACGATTTTTATAAATGATTAATTTTAAGAGAAAAAAGAAAGAAATGAATTTATTAATATGCACACATCAAAGGTTGACGTAGGAAAAATAAATAAATAGATAAAATAAAATAATGATATTTTTTGAAAGGTATGGTTTTGGAATAAATTTAATAAGACTTTCTTAAAAAGGGTTGATAAAAACATAGAAGAAATCAGTTTTATTTGGAATATTAAGAAATGAAGTTTTAATTAAGAATATTTTTAATTTAGAGCCATCTTTTTAAATTTACGCATACTGGAATAATGTTTTTTAAGGCAAATTAAGAATTTATATCGTCTGCATAAGGATTAACAGATTAGATTTAGAAACAAGATTTTAATTTAATAATTTGAAGTAAGTACGGAATATTATTATAAGAAAATTAAGATAGTATAAAGGTTAGTTTTGGCGAAAAAATTTTAAATTTGTAATATATATATATATATATATATATATATATATATATATATATATATATATATATATATATATATATATATATATATCGATATATCTTCCAAAAGGCATCACAAATGTTTAATTTTTGTACATAAGGATATAAGAAGAGATTTGATATGTCCTGCGTCTTCCTTCTTAAATCTTCATCATTTGCAAAGAACTTGAAATATAGCTCTATTAAAACTATCCTATTCTTTGTCTGTTGAAATATACCAGATTGCTCACAAGCAATTTACACTTCTTAGATTCTTTATGAGTCGTCAGTTCAATAGAGGTGGGCTTGTCTAGAATAGAATATGACATTAACTGACCAAAAAAGCGAAATTCGAAAAAGAAATGACTGGTGGAGAGCATTAAGTTAAACATTTCTGTTAGATATTTGTAGTGTTTTTCAGTGCGTTAGGGTTTTGCTGGCGAAGCTTTTATTACAAGAACGGTAATGGCTGGCATCTGAATTGAAAAAATTGTAAACATTAAAGGGTTTAAAAGCGCCTCTGGACAAATGAATGCTTTTGGTTCGAAGAAGTTGATTTATAAATTCGAAAAGATGGGTTCATTTTCGTTATTGCTATCGCCACGGTTCTTCGCCTAGGGAAAATTGGAGACCAAATTTTCCCTGCCATCATTGACAGTAACCTGTCGTGTTGGATATGCTTTTGATCAAAGAAATGACAGAACAGCATGTGACATCTTTTAATGACCATCTTATGACTAATACAGAACCATCTATCGGTAAACGTTTGAACAAAACGCAAAAGAAAATCGCATTGTTTAGAAATACTAAAATGAAATATGAGGTTATCCAGACTAGTTGAGAATTTTTACAGCCTTTTGAAAGTAGAACCTTGAATATAATCACCCTGACATAGGAAAATAAAGATATAAACGAATAATATAACTTTTTTTAAATTGGTAATTGGTAAAAAAATGAAATTATATGACATTTCAGCCACATGAAATCTTTTTTAAAGAGTATTCTTTCTACACAGGGTACAATTTTGAACTTTTCATACATATTTTTCCGTTTATCTAAGAACAGTTATATTGCATTTTTATGAAATAAATTATAAATTTAGCGGAAAATGCAGTGTCACATCTTGAACTCATGGGCCATTTATTCGTAGACAGCTCTTTTAGTTTAAAAATATTTGTTTTATTTTCATACAAACATTAAACTCTCTGAACTATTGTATGCTGTTCCATAACCCAGAAAGTTTGATAAGCTAAGAGAAAATGGACCATTCAGTTAATGATATTCAATATTATGGATGACTCTCTTGAGTAAATGCCACTTTTCTCCCAAGTTTCACATGTATTGTTAGAAACTGGTGATAAGTGTATACGTTACGCATAAGTAAGTATATTATTCGTTTAAGAAATTTCAAGATGGCAAGCGCTTAATAAATGAAGCTATTTGATATATAGTTAAAGAAAAATGACTTACGTTATGGATATTTATTTATAATATATTGTTATTTACTAATAGAAAAATCTACGTATTAAAAATTCAAAATACCTTAAATAAATATATTCTGTAAAATATAATATAAAATGAAAATGATCGCGAATAAATGTACGCCTTATTAAAAAAACCCGTTAAACTGGATTATTCTATGAACATCATAAAGGGAAATACACAAGCATGTTGAAATTGATGGGGTTAATTACTTTTTTCATATCCGCGTGTCAAATCTGTTAAAAACAATACTTTAAAAGTCCAAAATCCTTTCTAAAAGAACGCTTAGTAAATGATGTAAAAAAATGCTTGTTTCAAACATATATTGTGAAATATTTTCCAACACTTCTAAAATGTTATAATTAAATTCGATCGTTTAATAAAATGAAAGAAGCTATCTTACAGCTTACAAAATATATAACTGAAAATTAAATTTACTATTCCGAAAAATCATCAACTGACGTCTATGTACCTTGAAAAGCAATGTGTATACATTTATTTATATTCTACAAACAGCTCTTATTTTAACAATAGTTCTGATAGAAATATACCAATATTAAGTATTAGTAGTTCTGGCAAAAAACTCAACGAAAAAAAAAACCCTTAATAATTTCACGTTCACCACTGTAATATTTGAAAATAAACTTGTGTCACTCTTTATATGATTCATAGAATTTTTACATATCACTTTAAATGAAAAAAAAATACATTTAAGAAAGCATATAAAATCAGAAAATTCCCTTTTCGAATTTATCATGCATGTAGAATAATGTAACCTGAGTTTTCCGTGATAGTATAATTGGATAAGAAACATTATGCACTTTAAATTCTAAAGAAAGCAAGTTTTAGTACACCTCATAAATGTATATCAATTTAATTTTGTTGACACAATATGCTATAATTAAAATCCATTGCCAATGCGTTTCCCTATTCCCCATAATACAAAAGAATTCTTTTGGGTGAACTATAAATGCTGCATACTCCATTTTCAATAAAGAATATGCCATTGTCATTCTCATTAACAGAATCACAGATATTTACAAAAATTAGAGCACGGTTAGGCGGTAGAGTGGCAAACCGAAGTCATAAATACTTTTTAATTATGTTGGAAAATACTAAAAATATATCAAAATCACTTTTATTTTAAAATATTGGTAACATATTAGGCATGAGACTAGAATATTTATTGTAAGAAATATATTTCAAAATGTAAAAAAGCAATATAATTAAAATCCTTGTCTGTTGCATTTTGTACCTGTGTCTTGAATAAGAAAATAATTCACACCTTATTTTCACTTAATTACCATTAAAAGAATTGAAGATGGGTAGAAGCGGGGCCGTCGCGTCGCGAAACAAGTTTCTTCTTACGGGCCTGATTCAAGTAAAGATGACGTCACGCAAGAGATCTGAGTAGAAAACGGAACATATAGAAGGGTTGTATGTGAGCATCAAAAACAAGGCTATAAATTTCCGTTTCATGATATTTTTTCAAACAATTTGAGGCTTATTTTAGATCTGTTTGAATTATACATTCACTATTAAATACCCAAAATTCAGTAAACAAGATTTAAAAAAAAATTATTTCAAAACTAAACTCATCCTTTGATTTCAAATACGTATGATTAATGATTTTCCCGAAGAACTATACATTTGTGGCAGACAAAATCTATACTAATAAAATCCGTGCGCCTCTGTCTGTCTGTCTGCTTGAAGCCAATTACAGTTCGCAACGCGGGCGAGTTGGAAGTCGCGAGAGGTGTGTTTCGATTCGAAAAATTCCGGGAAAGTCATTTCGGGCATTTTCGAGACCGTGGGACCAAAATTAAAAAAGTTATGAATTAAAAACCGGTCGGGAATCGGAACGAAAAACGTCACATTTCCCAAACGGGGCTCAGACGAAGCTCTGAGGCAGAACACTGTGCCACCTTGCGGTGATCGACCAGAACTTTTCCCCTTTGGCTAAAAGAAGAAGCAGCCGAAAACCTCTTTTTCTCCCGTAATTTTGTCAAAGAATGTATAAGAGAAAAATAACTGATTGGTAAAAAATGTTAAAAAAGGTTTAATTAATATAATAAGTACAACTATTTAAGCACAGCAAGATATGTTCACTAAGAGGTAATCGTGTTGCTAATTAATATTTTGAGGATCTCAGATGTAACTGGCTGTTCATATATTTATTCTGTATCTATACTAATAAAATCCGTGCGCCTCTGTCTGTCTGTCTGCTTGAAGCCGATTACAGTTCGCAACGCGGGCGAGTTGGAAGTCGCGAGAGGTGTCTTTCGATTGGAAAAATTACGGGGAAGTCATTTCGGGCATTTTCGAGACCGTGGGACCAAAATAAAAAAAGTTATGAATTAAAAACCAGTCGGGAATCGGAACGGAAAACGTCTAATTTCCCAAACAGAGCTCAAACGGAGCTCTGAGGCAGAACACTGCGCCACCTTGTGGTGAAGAACCTGAACTTTTCCCCTTCGGCTAAAAGAAGAAGCAGATGAAAACCTCTTTTTTTCTCCCGGGAAAACGACTTTTTCTTTCGTTTCGGTTCTTTGAAAAAGAACTAATTAATTGGTAAAAAATGTTAAACACGGTTTATTTTCATACATTTTCTTTTTGGTAGCATACACGAATATTGTGTAACCTAAGATTTACGCGATTAATACTAATTTCTGTTAGTACAAACAGAAAACGAGCTGCCAAAATTATTTGTTAGTTATGTTGTTTGTGATATTAATGAAATTACTTATTTCTTTTTAATAGTAGTCTTTTGCAGTTTTTAATACCGAAAACTTTTTTTTGCGCGTTTTTTCTTAAACCATCATGCAGACAGTTTTTAAAGTAGAAAAAAACTGATTACATATTCAAAATCTGCGTAAAAGTCTGCTTCTGATGAACCAAAAAACACGAGAAAATGTCTTATGGGCTTGCAGCGCCAACCGTGCAAAACCAAATATTTTTAACGGGACGATGGCGACCATGGCGCGTAGCGCAGGTGGGTGGTAGGCCGGTGGGCCGGCTTCGCACGGTGGGCGCGTAGCGCCCACTGTGCGAAATCACATATTTTTAACGGGATAATGGGCGCATAACAACCATAGCTCTTTAATTTACTTTTTTTGTGCTTGAGGATTCGAACACCAAGACTTGCTTATTAAATGAATTTTTTTGCTTATTATATACTGCTTAATATCGAGGTTCGTTTGGAAAAAGTGTCCCAGCTAGCGGGCTTAACTCGCTAGTCATATATTAAAGTCAGAAAATTTTAGCAACAAAATATATAAATAAAATAAAATAAATAAAGAAATTAAAGAAATGATACAAAATTGAGATTCGTGATATTTTTCATAGAGTTTACCCTGAAATACAAATTTATGGCAGGAGAAATCCTACATTAAAAGTACGCAATTTTAGCAGCAAGTAAGTTAAGTTTCTTTTAAAAATAAAAATGCCTTAGTTTTAAATTGTAAATATCAGGATTATTATTGCATAAACTCATAAATAAAAATATTTTTTTTTCAAACAATTAAAATAAATATTCTTTTTGTCAGTTAAGATTTCAAGTTTCATAATGCATGATTAACTTAAAATACACATTTTGTTAATAGATATTGCAACTAAAAGAGCATTTTTCACTAGTTATATGTACTTTTATATAAATAAATTTTACAATAAATAAAGCATTTAATATTCTCTCATAGAAAATAATCTTACATTTGTTAATACAGATAATTTTTCTATTTTTATTATTGTAAGTGAATTTCGTAGTATCATTTTAAACTTTTGTATAGTTATTTAGTAAAATATTTGTAATTCCTGACAAATAAAGTTTAAATAGGTATAAAAGTTGGTTTCCACATTTGCATTTATTTATGAAATGCAGACCGAAATAATTTTTTTTTTCAATACTGAATATTGTATAATAATATTTTTGGGGCTATGAAAATTTTAGGAAAGTACTTTCATAATTATAATTGATGAGTTTTTGAAAAGCATTTACAATTCTTTGCTGGGTGTATTAATAACTTCTATCACTCAACATAAAGTACTTACATTTCAGACGGACACATTTTATTCGGGCAATCTAATTCAAAAATTTTTGTCTTCGACTAATATGTTAATGCACTCACAACATTTTAATTTATGTGAAACTTCATATTTAATGTAACTAGTTATAAAAGTCAATATATACATGATGTCATTTTTATCTCAATATCTTCACTGCTGTTAAACACACCGCAAAATAAATCCAATATGTTTAAGACTTCAATTTCATCATCAGTTGTATTAAAAGAAAATTTTAATTGAAATTGTTCGTTTTGTTTTTATTATTAGTTAATTAAACTTAAAAATGTTCACATTTTTTCTCCTGCCATAACTTTTATATGGTAAATGAACGGGCTTCTGAACTATCTATCTGATTTTTTATCTATATATATTTTTAAAGATATTCATTAATTTTTATTCCGTCTATCCCTATGCATAAAAATAATTACTATTCATGTTTTAAAATTGTTTATGATTTATGGAAACTGAATTGTAAATAGAAATTCTAGATACAAAATAGAGCTTTCTTATTACTCTTATCTATTACATGATTCTAAATGTTTACTTCCATACTTCAATATAAAGCTTTACAACTCACATCGCATGTAAGATCACGTAGGAATGGCATAGATTTATTTCATTCATTTTAAATAATGAGGTGAAAGGAAATACTCATTGACTTAAGTTAATCCTTTAGCCACAAATTAATCCTTTTAAAATGCTCATTAAAAAAATATCTGTATAACAAAATATGTAATAGATTTAAATTAACTAAAAATATACACACAATATTAATGGTGCTTGCTTCAGCCCGAGCAAAAGCAAAATTTCATTGATAGTGAAAAGATCAGTGAGATGAAAAAGTCAGATCTCGTGTATGAGTCATTTCTCCTGATTGGGATCTTGAATAAGGCCCGTAAGAGAAGAAAGTTGTTACGCGACGTCCCCGACAGAAGTCGTTTAATGAGAGATTTTTATATGCCAATGTATATGAGTATGATTCAAAAGAAAATAAATGATTTCAAACATTGTTAGACGAAAAAAATTTTTAAGTGGCAAAAATAAGATCTACGCTTACATTCTGAATTATGTGAATTTGATTACTGACATTATAACTTTTACTATTATTTAATTTCAAAGTGTTACCTTAGTTTATTAAATGCTTGATACGATATACTGATTAGATGTAAAGAAGCCTATAATTAAGGATTCAATATCCCATGAATGATTTCAGAAATGTTCAGGTAATATAAACTTCACAAATTTTATGCAGTTTCACAGTATCTTGACTTTAAACGTCAATAAATGCCTGTCCATAGACATTCCGTAATGAATACATGATGTATGATTACTGCTCTTTTGCTACTTTGCAGGGTCTTTATCATGGACCCTAATGATAAGGAAAAGCTATTTAGATGAGTTCATAAAGAATTCTGTTGCATAATATTAATTATTTTTCAAATACCAATTTTTATTTATTTCAGTTGAAATATAAATTATTACTAACCTGTCTTTAAAATTTGCAAATTGTAAGTAAGTAATTAAAAAGTTATAGAATTAACAAAAATTATTAAGATAAAGCTTTTAATTTAAAGTTTAATGTAGCATCAAAAATGATTTTTTGTACATATGTATTAGCCAATATACCTGGAAAATTATGCCCAAATAATATCCAAAAAAACTTATTCTGAATTTTCTAAAAGAAAGCCTTTGTTTCATTCATCTACAAATATATACGTATTTGTAAATATATACACACACACACACACATATATATATATACAGGGTGTCCGAAAAGTCTGGAAACTGTCGAATAACTCGAGAAATACATATGAGATTGAAAAACGTAAATATACGTGTTAAATATTTTTAAATAAGCTACTCAGTGATACCAAATTTGACCTTCGTAACCGACCCCATGGGGGTAAGAGGGGGTCCAACTTTGAAATCTTAAATTATAACCTCTAATTTTTATTGCAGATTCGGATTCTACGGACAAAAATACGCAACTTTTGTATTTGATGTTTATTTCGAATCCTCGTTTATTACCGTGTATTCGAGCATATTAAATCGATACATTTTTCGGCTTTTGAAACGGGATTGTCCCTAATCGAAACTAATTGGGGAGAATTTATGACATATAATTCCTCGTCTTTTGCAAGAATAGCGTTTCCTGAAAATCACCCGTGCCGATTATTTCGATAGTACTACACACAGTTAAAAATTTGACCCATTTGCTATAGCGTCACTCCACAGCTTTTATAGAATATCTGTTTCATGACCAATGAGAATGTTCCATAACACAGTAAAATACACTGTAAAAAATTTACATTTTTGCTGCATCGTCACTCCACCACTTTTTTAGAAAACGATTACTTTACTGTGTTATGGAGTACTCTCATTGGTCACAAAAGAGATATTCTATAATAGCTGTGGAGTGACGCTGCAGCAAATGGGTCAAAATTTTAACAGTGTAACACTATTGAAATAATCGCCATGGGTGATTTTCAGGAAACGCTATTTCTGCAAAAGACGGGGGAATTTGACGTCAAAAATTCTGCCCAATCAGTTTCGATTAGGGAAAATCCCGTTGGAAAAGCCGAAATATGTATCGATTTAATATGCTCGAATACACCGTGATAAACGAGGATTTGAAATAAACATCAAATACAAAAGTTACGTATTTTTGTCCGTAGAATCCGAATCTGCAATAAAAAATGGGGTTATAATTTAAGATTTCAAAGTTGGACCCCCTCTGTACCCCAGGGGGTCGGTTGCGAAGGTTAAATTTGGTATCACTGAGTAGCTTATTTAAAAATATTTAACACGTATATTTACGTTTTTCAATCTCATATGTATTTCTCGAGTTACTCGGCCGTTTCCAGACTTTTCGGACACCCTGTATATATATTTAGCATTTTTAAGCATGTGCCATAAAAACCATACATTTATAAAAAATAATTGCAGACAGCTGAGAAGATTATTGTCCAAATTTCAGACCAATTTTATAAATTAAAGACATCAAAATGTTCTTAAGTGGCCATTACGGGAATAGTGTGCTTTGGAGAGAAAAGAGAAAAGTAGAAATTTGAAAAATGACAAAAATTAAACTATCTTCTTTTTGCAGCAAACGCACCAATTTTAAATTGCATCATAAACATACTTTAGGTACATTACAGAATACTATAAGTTATTATAAAATATCTGAATAAAATTAGAAAAATGTAGGTTTATTTGGCAAAAAAAAAATAATTTGCAAAATTGATACATTCTTCATTTCATCTCATTAACCGACTTCAAAGAGGAGGTTATGATTTCCGCCTGTATGTATTTGTTGTTCACGCATAACTTTCAGAAATATGAGCCGATTTTGATAATTCTTTTTTTGTTTGAAAGCGTAAGACACCAGTGTGGTCCTATTCTAATTTCATCAAAATATGATGAATAGAACGTTTTTAAAACTAAAAACTTTAAAATTCAAATTCTTTTTAAGCAATCGACCAATTAGAAGTGTTCATTTCTCATACTTTTACGTTACTCTTACACATGTACATGATGTTTTCGAAGTGTGAAATCCTGGCTTGACAAGGGCCGGGATTCACTTAAATTTTGCGCTGTTAGCGTAACGATATTAATTAGTAAAATAAATTACTTAAAGCAGTGAAAATTTCGCAAAAATGCAGGCTTCTAATCGGTCATTGTGATTTCGCTAACAGCGCTACCAGGATTGCGGCGAAGTTCTCTTACGCATTCCGCCGCTTGTATATAATATCTCTATTCCGACCAATGAGAATGTTATATAATACATTCAAGCGGCGGAGTTCATATGCAACAAAATGCAGCAGATATTTAACAGTGGTATCGTGAAAAATGACCTCTTTTTTTAAAAGCTATTTTCTGACCAATGAAAACGTTTAATAGGGTTTTTCAATCGTTCTCATTGTTCAGAAAAAATAGATAGATTTTCAAAACAGAGGCAAATTTTCATGATATTTTTAACAGTGTATTGATAGATTGTCAGCTTTTCGACGCCCATTTCAAATGCCCGTAGATTTCAATGTGGATCATAAGGATTACTGGATGCGATAAATTTTCGAAATGCGGGAATATTCCGAAGTGCTAAATGTTAAAGTAGTCAAGTTCTCGCATCCATTAAACTGAAAATACACATTGATACCAACCAGCATCGAAAAAGAGTGTTGAAAAGATGAAAATCCTCTAGTATATATGTTATTCCGGGGGAAAAAAGTACTTCCACCGGTCTTTGCACAATAAAGCGCATTGCTAAACTGTGAAAAATTTAAAACTTTTGCTGTACCGTCACTCCGCCGCTTTTATGGAAAAAGATTACTTTACTGTGTTATGGAGCAGTCTTATTCAAAATAGAGATATTCTATAAAAGCAATGGATTAAGGATGCAACAAAAGTTTCAATTTTTTAACAGTGTATGGGTAGAGAAATTGCCTTTAGATTCTGATTTGATTACCGGATTAGACATCAGAAGGATTTCTGATTTTGTTTGGGTAAAATTACACGATATCAATATCACGTCACACGGAGCACAGTATTTTATTGGCTGAAACGATTCTGGACGAAAGCAAGTCACGAAGCATCTTGTTCAGCTGGCCGTTGTCGTCAATCTTGATAATTTCTTACACATGTACAATCGAATTCTTTTGGCAAATTACACTGTTAAAAATGGAGGATATTCCATTTACGTTTTGATCCCGTGGTCAAGGCAAAAGCTTCTAGCGTAAAGAATAGAAAGCTTCATTAGATGCAATGTAAATCCCCACCAGCCAATCAAACAGTTCATAGGGAAAGCAGTAGCAGCCTCCCTGCTTGTCAGTTAGACGTTCTTTGTATAAATTACCGGTACCACGTGACCTTTTATAGCCTAGAACCACTGCCTCCTCTACAATGCCTTCTCGCTTGTGACGTAGTGGAGGCTGTTTCCCTGACAACGATTGCGTTCTGAGCTTCGTGGGGATTGTGGAACCAATAAGGGTTAGTGATTTCGCCTCTACTTCATGACGTTTCACGCTTGTCGTCTGCTCAGTGATTAGGCATTGTAGAGGTGGCAGTGCTAGAACGCAGATTTGGAATATCCTCCATTTGACCCATTTGCTGCAGCGTCACTCCAGCTTTTATAGCATAACTCTTTTAAGACCAATGAGAATCCTCCATAACACTGTAAAGTAACAGTTTTCTATAAAAGCGGTGGATTGACGCTGCAGCGAAAGGGTCACATTTTAAACAGGGTACACTGTTAAAAATCTGCTACATTTGGTTGCATACGCACTCCGCCGCTTGTATATAATATCTCTGTTCCGACCAATGGGAATGCTCCATAATACAGTCAAGTAAACGTTTTCTATACAAGCGGCAGAGTGCATATGCAACAATATGCAGCAGATTTTTAACAGTGTATCATGAAATTCTGTCATAGAAAATGCCTAACATTGGTATAGTTTGGATTAAAGCGGTTGTCCAATATATCATCGATGAACATCGAATGTTGTCACGCTCACATAGAGGCAGCCAGGTTATGAGGTATAGATTATGAATTGCGAATTCCTCGTCCAATCAAAACTGCTCATTTCCGGTGCCATTTCTGACTTTATAGAAATTAGATTGTAAATCTACTGAATCGGTGCGCGATTATTGCTAAAATCATTCTTTTTGTCTTTTCTAACTGAAAGGAGAGTACTTTTGACTACACTAGAAAAGCATTTTTCTGTGCATTGATATACGGTGTCTTTTTGCTATGTAGATATATGTGGGATTGTGGGAGCAATTTGTCGCACTCGATGTGTAATGACACTATACTTGATAGATTGCCAGCTTTTTCATACGCACATTTGATGTCATTAGGAATCGATATGGACTTTAAGGTTTCATGAATGGGGTAACTTTCCGACGTGCCAGATCTTGCCTAAATAACAGTGTTGAATCCGGGGGGAGGACATTCCCCCTGCCCGGAGCATTGAAATGTCCCGCCCCGGAAATTTTCAGATTTTGTGTTTTCAATAGAGAAAAATTGCAATTCCCGCCCCCCCTCCGGAACTTCACAATGTCCCTCCTGGAGAAAAGTGTCTGAATTCAACACTGCTGAATACCACATATAAGTTACCACATTCAGAAAACCTAAAAATTCCCATCGATACTAACCGACATTGTAACAGGCTTTTAAAAAGTTGACAGTCAAAGAGTGACCAGCAAAGTACCTCCATTAGTCAATACTCTGTGAAAAGCCATTATACACCAGTACACATAATTATGTATTACGGTATGAATAACTAAAAAGTAGGAAATAAATAAACTTTAAAAAATATATATATAACCGACTCCAAAAATGCGCTAAAAAGAATTAAATAATTCATTAAAATTCCTACTGACGAATCGTTATCTAATAACCACACATTGGATATCATGTACGGCATAAAAACGGTTAAATTTAATGCATAGTATTTAATATTCACCAAACATGGGTTTCGATAGAATATTTTTTACAAGAGATTAATTTTCATATTTTTATTTGATTTATGAATGTATACATATTAAAAGTAATGAATTACTTTTTGAAGTAGGTGCCAAACTATCATAAGTATTGTGGATATATTATTCCTAATACCAAAAATAAAATGGTGATAGTCATTATCGATTGTGTTTGGCACCGACTTCAAAAAGTAATTCATTACTTTTAATATGTATATATTCATAAATCAAATAAAAAATATAAAAATTAATCTCTTGTAAAAAATATTCTATCGAAACCCATGTTTGGTGAATATTAAATACTATGTATTAAATTTAACCGTTTTTATGCCGTACATGATATCCAATGTGTAATTATTAGATAACGATTCGTCAGTAGGAATTTTAAAGAATTATTTAATTCTTTTTAGCGTATTTTTGGAGTCGGTTATATATATTTTTTAAAGTTTATTTATTTTATTATTACATTATTGTCCATCTTATATTAATAAATTATTCATGTTAAAACTGAAAATAGCTTCAAAAGTAGACATACATGCTGAAATGTTCCTATCTAAAACAGTATATCTTTTAATGAGTATGTGAAAACTCAAATCTAAAAAAAAAAATTCTGATATAACATATCTCCATATGCTAGATACAATTTTATTTTTCATGAATCTTACAAAGCATAACCTTTTGATAGTTACAGCTTTTACAGAGAAAAGGTATTGTAAAACGACTTTAAACATGCTTTCAAGGAAAGAAATCGTTCGATACAGCAGTTTTTCCTGACAATTACTCCAAAATATTCCGTGTCGAAACATTTATTTTTTACAATACATTTATAAAAATGCATTTTCTTAGCTACACATATAAATTTATGTATTCTTTTCTTTTATCTTAGTCGTTTGTTTCTATAAAAGCCCAAATATTTACATTTTAGAAGATTTCTGCATGATAGTGTAAGAAACCGGTTGTTTCTTCAAGCTATAAATTAAAAAGAACTCATAACTTTCAAATTACGTAATATATTTTTAAGGGGACACCTTTAAAATTTCGAAAAATCAATATCACTTAATCAGTATCACCTTGTTTTATTTTCCTTTCTCGTTTTTTTTTCAGTTCTTATAACGTAAACGAAAATATATCTACTTGTTTTTGAAGCAAATTATTATATTTAAAATTTTTAACACTTTAGCAAAAAGCTAAAAGTATCATGTTAATACGAAGTAAATGAATATGTATAAATTCCCAGCAAACACAGAGCTATTTGTAAGCAATCGGACGATAGCCGCTTGCCACTACCGGCGGTATTGGAGGGATGCCAGTTGCCGCTACCGGTTCCGTATCTTTTTTGATATGCCGCGCAAATGCCGCCCGATTCATGAGGCACTTAGCCGGTCCGGTATTGCGACAAACTATGCCGATAGCTAATCACGCGAATACCGGCTGAAGCCCGGCACAAGGAAAAAAATATCTCTGGTGGCGCCATCTGTTAAACAGAGTAGCATGTATTTTCAGAGCCAATGAACAATCTTCAGTGCGGAAACAGGCGGGTTTAGAACTCGCAACCCCTAGCTCAGAAGGTGAACCACTGGACCAGTCAGACCGAGTTAGGGTCGGATTATGTCTGGTAATAAGGGTGTGGCATTTCAATAAGTGGTACGTAAATGGCAAGTGTCGGTGACTTAAATGACAGATTGGAAAAATGTAATATTAAAGTGTTTTTATTTCATTTATGTATTCATTTACTTGTAATTTTCTTATGTGCCTGATTTTAAAAATTAATTTAATATTTAATTTAATGAATTAGCAAATTAATGAAAGCAAGCGGATTGTTTTTCTTATAAATTTTAGAATCATTAAGTAGTATATTTAAAAAATTAAAAATAATATATTTTTTAGAAGTATTGTTAAATTAATAAAAAAATTTATTAGAATATAAAACATAATTACATGCTTTGCATTAATTTTTAAAGTGTATATTTTTAACGTAGAAAAGCTTATTTTAAATAATAATAAATTGGTAATAATTAAATTTAATTAGAATAAAATATTATTTCATGTCATTTGATGATTTAAAGTAGTGTATATGTTTTACTACTACGTTGCAATGTTGCTTCGTTGATTATATATATTTATTAAGTAAAAAAGAAAATAAAAGAATATATATATATATATATATATATATTATCTTTTTATACTCAATTTTATTAAATAGAGGATATTTCATATTCCTTTTTATAAATTTAAAAATGCTTAAGTATTGGATAAATAAATGAATTTTAGAGGTTTTTCTGTTAATACAATTTTCTTTTTAAGAATTAAAAAGTAACTAAATGTAATAATAAAGTAAAAAAAAAGTAAAAAAAAAATTAAGAAATATAAATTTGTAAAATAAAATAACTATTTTTAATAAAAAAAATAAGTTGGTAATTAATCACTTTTAATTAGAATGAGAATTCACTTTAAGTCATTTCATGATTTAATGCAGAATATTTTTTTAATATGTAGCAACATTAATTCCGAATAATTATTGCAATAATAATTTTTAAATCTTAAAATAAAAAAAGTAATATTAATTTACTTTTCGTTTGTGAGATAATATTTTAGAAAAAAAATCTGATTTTTTATATTAAAAAAATGGGTAGATTTCTTTTATATATTTTATCTTGTAAAATAATTTCAAACACTTTTTAGTAATTAATATTAAAATAAAGTAAGAAACTGAGTTATTGCTTTTAAAATTAATAGATAAATAGAAAGTAAATTCAATTACCTTGAAAAAAAATTTCTGTTTTTCTACGATTAAGTTCCTAGTGTATAACAATTTAAAGGAGCGAATTTAAAAATTCTTTTGTGATTAAAATAATTGCACGACATTCTAAAAATTAATTGAAAACAATATTTTTAAATAAATAAATATAGGTTATTTTTGACATAATTTCTGTAATTAACTGTCAGAATTTTTAATGAAGTATATGAAATATACATTTCTTATCAAAATTTAAACTCGACTAAAATTGAGAAAAAAGAAAAAAAATCGATTAAGACTAAAAACTCCGAATTCGGGCCGATGTTGGCAAATCTGATCGGTCCATTGTCAGAACTCAGATATCGGTCCTGCGTCACTTGCCGGTGTAAGTCGCTTGTCGATATATAACTGAAACGAAACCGATTTTCGTAACCGGCTGTCAAAATAGCACATTCTTAAGTTTCAGTTGCCAACCCGCTACTGACACATAACCGACATTGACGGCTCCGGTCCGATCGTTTGCCGAAAGTTATGTACTTGCTGGGTTGTGTCCTGAATTGTCATCGCTAGCTTCCCTACATTATATATATATATATATCTTTAATATTTTAAAAGGAGATAGCATGGAAAGAAACGTCTATGTTATATAACTTACTGATGCATGCAAAGACAATTTGTTAAGCGATAATTATTCTTTTCGGTTCTATTTGATTATCCCGTCGACCAATTTCGCCAAATTATACAAATCGCAAAATAGCCAAATTAGACACATTGCATAATTTTTATTTGAAAAACCGTAAAAACAAATACTTTGTATAATATTAATAAAATTACAAATAAAAAGTCGACTACGAGTAAAAATCACTGTGTGACGTCTTAGACGTATTATATTCAATGCCATTGAACGTGACAATCACGATCATCCATTATTGGCATTTAATCATATAGTTTGGCGATAGTTTTTTGGTCGACGGGTAAAGTACCTTCTTTTGTTTAATATCCAATAAATGTCGTCTCAAAATCTAGGGCGGAAAGCTTTTGATGTCTACACGTATATCCAATGATAATTGTAGAAAAAAATCTAGTTACCTGTACATTTAGTATATATGCTTATGAGGTACTCGGACAATTGTACAAACCATAAAAGCATGGAACTACAAAAGAGATTTTAAGGTATACTTATTTTGGAAGCAGACTGAATTATTTTTTTATATTCATTATTTGGCTTTCTCCGCTACGAGCTGTACTCGCCAACCCCCTTTCAGATACCACAGATTCTAAAAGCCTGTTAATTTCATGGGCTTAAAAAAATGAATTATAATTTGAATACCAAAACAGTTTCGATCTCTCTGTATATGCATTCCCATTCCTTTTTCTTTGATTGGAGATTTTTAAGGTCAAACCAGCCACTATTAAAGATACAATGTCTGTTTTCGTCACTGATACTTTGACAGTTTTTTTTAATTAAAAGTTTGGAAAAAAATGTTTGTGTGATAAATTACCTTTCCATATGGATATAATCTGAAATAACTTCAGTTGAAATTAGGCTGTCATCCGAATATCGCATTACATCTAAATAAAAAAGTAGACAGATAAAATGTATTCAGATAAAAATATTAAGCCACGAAGGTAATCATTTATAAATCAAGTTTTTCAAATAACATTTAAAAATAATTAACCTGTATGTGAATATCGCTATAAAATCACGAGGCAAAATGCAACTTTACTCATGACACCATTCATCTATAACCAACGAAATCAATTTCAGTTGTAGTATTGTTCCTTATATTGTGAGCAAGCTCTTCATTGAACACGAAACAATTTTTTTAACTACATTTTCCGCTGATTCTGAAATAGATTTAAGAATTTATCACTTACTTGATGAGGAAAGTCCTGCATCAAAACTGTAGCATATAATTGCAATAAATAGGTACTTTTTCCGTTAAATGGACACCATGCCAAAATGTATGCCAATGCGTTAATTATTTCAACCCTGATCGTGAAAACGATTTTTGTTATAAAATATGCGAAAATTTATATTTGCTACGTATGAAACGTGAATCACATGAATGATTATTATTTAATCTTAATCTCTGAAATGTTTTCCATTTATTTCTAATTTATTCACTTTATCTTAGAGTTTAATTTATTTTTTATTTAGATTTTTAATTTTCTATTATTCGAATTAAAAATACTTTTTTATATGTAAAGTTATATACATAATTTTTTTACTGCTGACGCTTAGATAGATTTTACCATTTGGCAATTACCAGATGATGAGAAACTTGCGATAAAACTGATTCAGGAAATTAGAATTTTGCATAATAAAAGATTGTGTTAAATAACCCTGAAATAAAACTAAGGATGAATTCTGGAAATCCGAAATTGATACTTAGCTTAAGATCATGCTGAGAAAATGTATTATCTGGGATAAAACGTATGCAATTACTTAAAACATGGCACCAATTATACTAATTACAATAACTCTTAATTTCTCAATTATAAGCGATATCAAATTAAAGTTTTCTCAAAATTTTTGAAAAATTTAAAAATTGGCTCAAAGGGGCGAAAAAATTGGGGTTTTAGGGAGAAAATGTTTTTTAACTTCGAGAATTATCAAGATAACTGATCCATTTAAATTTGTTATAAATTTTCTTAATATTATCTGCATTTCTCATTCTAAGAAGTTTTTCATAGGACCAACTTTTACAGAAAAAAAATCGAAAACAGAGAGTGAATCTATTGGATTACAATGAGAGTCTATGGGAATTTCGCAAAATACCTTAAATAGCGCCAAGTTGGTATCTTTTTTATACCTAGCAAGTTTGATCACTACATTTGGCGATACATCGCCAAGTTAGTAACAAACTTGGAAACAGGCCCTACCTTCTATCAGCATCTAAGCCGACTTTTATAGGTCCATTGGTTATATATGCAGATTTTCATTGATCCATTTCGAAATCGTTATTATTATTTTTTTAATTATAAGGATTTAGCAAAGTTTTTTTTATGAAAGATATATTTCAGTGAGAATGTACTTTTGTAATGACAGATAATAAATACATTGATATTTTTGAATATGTGAGAATAAATGAAACAGTTGTTAGATAGATGTAATATGCAAAACAATACTGGTTGTAAGAACGTGAAGCAAGGTATTTCATGAAATAACTAGCCAACTCCATTAAAGTATGTAAAATTATTGGATTCTATGGTTTAACCAGCTATTTTATAGATTAACAGTTGCCTAACCGTTAAAATTGAAATAAACAATTTAATATAAAAAAATCAGTTCTTATATAAATTAACTAGTAATAAATTCAAAAAATACATTTTAAATTATGAGTAGATGATTTAATAAATAATGTATAAAAATTGAATTCATAATGTAATATGAATTTTATATTACATAAAAGTAATACTAAATAACAGAAAGTAGTGCGGAAATAGTTATGTTTAAATTTTTATAATTCATATTTACATAATTGTAAAATTACTTTATCCTGTTGGCAAAAAAATTTAAGCTGAATAAAAAATATTACAAAAATTTTATCCCGAACATAAAATATAAATACTGCTTACAAAAGAAATAAAAATAATTGTATATATTATTTAAAAAAATGTATGTTGTCTTGAATAATTGTGTTATTTATTAACAACATTTTATAACCTTTTTAAAAATATTAATAATGCAAGAGTACATTAATTTAAAATTTATGAAATACCTTTATTTTATTTTCATTATTGATAAGAATAAGGATTGCCGTAATATGAATTCATATTATTTCTGTATATATATCCAGGTGATATAATAAAGCTCGAACAGAATATCCCTTGAGAAACATAATATGATGCCAGGTTTTGCATCGGTCAAAGACACAAATAATTTTTTCTACTTTTCTTAAGTTCTAGGATATCATAAATCTATATTAAACAATATTCAGGGGTAGTTTTTTTGTGCTTCTATGGTACAATGCATTTCTTCTATAGAATTCAATAATTTTTCATGAGTAAATTTAGCACTGTTTTTCTTAGTCTAACGCTTATTTAACAAAGATTCCAACTGCTATTCGATTAAAATATTTTATGTTTACCAATTGATCGCTTATTCTTGTAGAAATCATTTTTTAATGTTAAAACTGTTGTTAGTTTTCGTTTTTTCAAAAACTAAAACAAAATCACTTCACCTTTTTTCATTCACGTATAAAAACATTTCATATTTATTTACTTAGAAGGTGTCACAAATAAAAATTAAATTAAAGAGTTGACATGTTTCGGTTCATTAATAAGAACCGTATTCATAACATATAAAATCAGTAGAAAATTAAATGACACTGGATATAAATATAATTATATTATATTTATATCCAGTGTCATTTAATTTTCTACTGATTTTATATGTTATGAATACGGTTCTTATTAATGAACCGAAACATGTCAACTCTTTAATTTAATTTTTATTTGTGACACCTTCTAAGTAAATAAATATGAAATGTTTTTATACGTGAATCATTTTTTAATTGAAAAATATTTGTGAATAATCGCAAATGGAAAACAATGTATATATATAAATATATCGCCTACAAATCTATAGAAGTACAATGCACATATCTACAAGACATTCACTCACAATGATAATTAATAACGTAGAAACCGCTCATAAACGATCAAAATGTGACTAAAACCAATTATAATCGGTTCAAACTATTTTAGCCTGCTACCTTTAATATTTTAACGATTTGATAATCATTATTCTAAATCGTAAAATTTAATAATTTTACCCACTTTAACGGACGTGGTTTATTATTTCATGAAATAACTAGGTATTTTATGAAATAACGGGTTGTGCGCTTTAACGGTACTATTTATAATTTATATAAATCCTTTTATTAGTGCCGTCCAAATACAACGAAGAGATGAAAGACTTAATCGCATAGATTCGTCAAAGGCGAAAACATTTCTTCATTTAATAATTTATCTTTCAAAATTTTCAGCTTTGAATATTAAAACATATATTGTACTTATTTACTTAAAATAAGAAAGATTTTAAAACAAATGACGAAAATGCAAATTTCGCATTGAATAAAGTTTTGGTTTTCACAGGCATGCTTAGATCTTCCTTTATTCTAACTTTTGATTTGCTAAAGTTTGATTTTTGTGCAATCACGCTCATTCCGAATTTTGATAGCCGCTTTGTACCTTAAAAAAATATATATGAGGAGCCCAGAAGCCAAGGGGTATAAGTGACAAAATTGAAAAAATTCAGTTAAGTGCACAGGCTATCTAGAAATATGTCAACTAAGATATAAATTTGCAGTTTTCTTAAATTATGCATTTTATTCATGAGATCTAGAGTAAATGGAAAAAGTAAAAATGAACTCGCATTGGTGACATTTACGTAGACTTTTTTGCCAATTTCAACTTTGTTTCTAAAAATCTACCTGAAAGAAAAACAGAGGTGTCCTGTTACTTCACTAAGGTGCTCGAGAAAGCTTCAAAGTCAGCTACATGGTAGATCTCCGCTGTATTTGTAATGTGATATAAGTTAGGAGAAGATAAGTTATACGGGCGGCGAAAAGACCGACACGCGACTATTTACGGGTTAACAACTTTATTTGAATAAAAAATTTTTTTGAATAAAATTTTTAAGTTCAATTTTCTGTAAGAATTAGTTTTATCAGAATCATCTTAAGTGAAATTCGGCTCAAATGCCTATTTTGATTGCATATTTTGAAATACAGTCGAGTCTCTCTATAAAGAAATTCCATTCAGCGAATTTCTCTGTATAACGACGTTTTACTAAAAAAGGTCATTTTTTCATCGATTACATTACAAATAATCTTCATATAGCGAAGTATACAGGGTGTTTCGCTACCAGACCGACAAACTTTGAGGGGTAATAGTAGACATAAAGACAAACATTATTAAATAGGAAACCCTGGGGCGCAAACGTCTTCTGTAGGAGCTAGGGGCCATTAAAGTTTAAGGTCCAAAAATTCAAACGCTGATAAAAATTAGAAAAAATTGTCGATTTGTTTGCGGTTTTCTCTAAAATCATTCTTTATATCAAGATTTTTTATTTTTGTTAATTTTAAAGATTAAGTTCAAAAATTGTCAATAGAGGGCGCTTTAGACTTTAGAGTAACGAATAAATACTTTTTGCCGTTCTTTTGTGCATAGGGTAGAAATTATTCTAAAGTTTAGACTTTAACTTAAATTTTAAGCCCAAAATCGGAAACATGGGGATCGGTTAACTAGTGAAAATTTAACTGTGAACTGAAGGAGAGATTTTAAACGCTCATAAACATTGGACAAACTAATCGATTTTGTTGCGGTTTGCGTGTAGGCTATTCCCTTTGTAATTATTTCATTCAAA
This sequence comes from Maratus speculifer, assembly GCA_964019185.1. Classification (NCBI taxonomy): domain Eukaryota; kingdom Metazoa; phylum Arthropoda; class Arachnida; order Araneae; family Salticidae; genus Maratus; species Maratus speculifer. Next base: position 156,383,921 of record OZ025289.1, read on the forward strand.
ATGATGTACAGCTTTCATGTCCTCATTTTTTGATAGAGGGCGCTTCCGACACATGTCCGATATTTCAATGGTATTACTCCTGGGTGTTTTATTACCAGACCACCATACTTCCAGGAAGTGTAAGTGATGCAAAGACGACTCGGAATCACAATGGAATGTGACGTTGAAAATTGGTTTTTTTTTGCATGTTACGCTTAAAAAAAGCAGAGAAAAAAACAACAGAAACAAGCAGAGAAACAGTAACTAGTTAAAGTGGACAGAACAAAGTTTATTTAAAGGTTTTATTGAAAAAAGTGTTCGAAATTACGACCAGAAAATGTCCGACAAACTACTTGACAGCGATAGTAGATGGCGTTGCGATTTTCTTGCGGTAGATGGCGCTGAACGGTAATGCGCGTGAAAGTTTCTCTCTCGTTGCGCAGCTCTATGTGGTTCCAGCACGATCGGGTTCTTCCACATTTTACCAATGATGTTCACCGATACCTCAACGTAACATATGGACAGCGGTTGATAGATCGTGGTGTCCCGGTTTATTGGCCTGCCAGATAACCGGACCTATCAAGTATGAGCTTCTTCTGCTGGGGGCACATGAAAAGTTGGGTGTATGAGAATCCCGTACCATCAATTAAAGACTTAGCAGCTCGTATTTCTGTAGCTTCCGGAAATCTATCAAAGATTCCAGGAGTCTTTCAAAGCGTGAGGAATCGCTTTGAAAGACTCCTGGTAGACAAAATGCTCCTGGTCCTCCGATAGACAAAATGTCTATCGAATTCTTCATGGTCTCGTCTGACTCATACTATCATATGGTATGCCGCTGTCAAGCATGTCGAATTACTTCTGGTCGTAATTTCGAACATCTTTTCAAGTAAAACCTTTAAATAAACTGTTTTAAGTCCATATTAATGTGTTGCTGTTTCTCTGCTTGTTTCTGTTGTTTTTTCTCTGCTTCCTTTAACCATAACTCGCAAAAATACATTTTCAACGTTACATTCCTATGTGATTCCGTCTCGCTTTCGCATCCATAACACTTTCTGGTAAGTATGGTTGTCTGGTAGTAAAACATCCAGGAGTAATATTATTGAAATTTCGGACATGTGTCTTAAGCGCCCTCTATCAAAAAATGAGGACGTGAAAGCTGTACATCATTTTGAATAAAATAATTACCAAGGGAATGACCTGCACGCAAACCGCAACAAAATCGATTAGTTTGTCCAATGTTTATGAGCGTTTAAAATCTCTCCCTCGGTTCACAGTTAAATTTTCGCTAGTTAACCGATTTCCATGTTTCCGACTTTGGGCTTAAAATTTAAGTTAAAATCTAAACTTTAGAATAATTTCAACCCCATGCACAAAAAAACGACAAAAAATATTTGTTCGTTAATCTAAAGTCTAAAGCGCCCTCTATCGACAATTTTCGAACTTAACCTTTAAAATAAAAAAAAATAAAAAATTGTGATATAAAGAATGATTTTAGAGAAACAAATCGACCCTTTTTTCTAATTTTTATCAGCGTTTGAATTTTTGGACCTTAAACTTTAATGGCCCCTAGCTCCTGTAGAAGACGTTTGCGCCCCATGGTTTCCTATTTGATAATGTTTGTCTTTATGTCTACTATCATCCCTCAAAGTTTGTCGGTCTGGTAGCGAAATACCCTGTATATCTCCATACAACGAATATTTTAAGAAATGTTCCTTCTTTTTTTCAATTTATTTATGAAATTCATTTTCCTGCGATGATTCCTGTTATGTGTTTTATAGCTGAATATCTGCTGCCTTATCCATGTCCAAAACAGGCATTCATCCCACTATTCTAAAAGCCCACTTCTTAACAAAATGTCTATCGGATTCTTCATGGTCTCGTCTGACTTTGTTTCAAAGATAAGTATGCGTTATTGGAAATTTTTGTTGCTCCGCCTAAATAAGGCAAATTTTCGCGTGTTTGAACTAGATTTACTTTTTTTATAAAAAAAAGTTGATATTTTACCTAGAAAATAACGGTACCCGTACAAACGCTGAATTAGCGTTAATTTTCTGTTTCGAAACTGTTTAAATAAATAAAAAAATAAAGTTTCAAATTTATGTTTAGCGTTAATTATTAAAAAACCTTAATTAAAAGTAAACTAATAAAATGTAAATTTTTTCGCCATTCTCTGTTCAACAAATTTTTCTATATAAGGAATTTTTTGACCGCATCTTGGATTTCGTTATATAGAGACTTGACTGTATATTCTGACTTTATTAAAAAATCGGTCACTACAGCACATTATATGGTGTCTAAGTAAGAAAAAAAACTGTCAACTGAATGCGTTTTAAAGCAAAATTGAATTTTAAACTCAGTCATAAATTAGGCATTTTGTTATTTGAATACATCAACAATTCTTGAATCGCGATCGCGTCGGGAAATTTTGCGAGAAGTGCCCACTTTGACAGCATTTTTTGAGATATATTTTGCTTTTATCAAAACACTGACCAATACGGGCCGTTATACAATTCCTAAATAAGAGAATCTGTGAATTGGATTCATTTGAGAGCCAAAATGGCTTTAAAACCGAGTCAGAAAAAACGCAGTTTGTTATATGAATATTTCTTCAATTTTCAATCACGATCACTTCGGGAAATTCCTTTCAAAATACTCATTTTTTGCAGCATTTTTAAAAATGAATTCTTCCTTTAACAAGAAACTGGCCAATACATCACAGTGTATAGTTCCTAAATAAGAGGTCCTGCCATATGGATGCGATTAAAATCAAAAATTAATTTAAAAATGAGTCAGAATACAAGCAGTTTGGATTTGGAGTTCTTCTTCAACTCTTATTATTGTTTAATTTGTAAGAGAGAGAACCCGGTATTGCGCTTATTTCTATTGACGCGTATCAAATAATTAATTGATTAAAATCATTACATTTTACTTAATATCAAAAAAACTAATTAAAATAATTTTACTATATTAAATTACTTGTAAAATAATAATAAATAGAACGCCTTCAGCATATCAACAACAAACAACATTTTTATTCTTTTTAATAACAACAACATCGTCTGCCTTTTTGTTGCCAACAAATGAAGGGAATCTTTACAAATTCATGGAGGCTACATTACTCCCTCCCCAGTAGCATAGTTACGATACAGATATAATATATACAGAAATATAAAATAGAAATATAATATATTAAATAAAATATAAAAAAGTACATAATTAGTCTCTGTAACGTTTCGGAAACCTTACTTGTCTACCAGAGCGTGTAGTTTTCTCACGAACATTTTTATCAGGCAAATCTGAATTTCATTTTTGATTATTGATGGCACAGGCACAGGTAGTTGGTTATCCGGTAACTCGTGATAAGGAGTGTTCTCATCATTTGTTAATAAATAAGCAGATTTCAATCTATCTATGGATATGTTGATATTTCTTTCCTTAAATTTTTACTGTGTAATACTTTTCATGTCTTTTGACAACGGGAAAGGGTCCATCATAAGCAGGTTCGAGTGGTTTTTTAACCCGATCAATGCGTATGAATACATGGATAGAATTGTGCAAGTCCTTATGAACAAAAATTTTTTGAGAAGGCTGCCGGCAAGTTTTAAAAGGTTTTAATTCTTCCATTTGTTTCTGCAATTCTTTGGCAAAGGTTTCTGTGTCGATAATAGTTTTCGGTTGTTCAAAAAATTCTCCTGGTAGCCTGAGAGGTTTTCCGTAGACCATTTGTGCAATGATAAAATTTGTATCACCACGTAAAGCTGATCTCAATCCCAATAGTACTGTAGGTAATGATTGAGTCCACTTAATTGTATTTTGAGCTCTAATTGCAGCTTTTAAAGTGCGATGGATTCGTTCTATTTTTCCATTACACTGTGGATGATAGACTGTTGTTGGGCTCAATTTAAAACCACAAGAAATATTTAAATTGTGGAACAGTTCTGATCTAAATTGTTTTCCTCGATCCGTGATTACACGATGTGGAATGCCAAAGCGAGAAATCCATTGATCATAAAATGCTCGTGCAACTGTTGGAGCCGTCACATTTTCTAGAGGAACTACTTCTATCCAACATGTGAAGCGGTCAATACAGGTTAGGCAGTATAATTTTCCTTCAGACGGTTTTAGTGGACCTATGATATCAATATGAACGACACTAAATCGTTCAACTGTTTCTTCAAAAGAGGCAAATGCAGAATGCGTATGTCTGCCAATTTTGTTTTTCTGACAATCAATGCAGGATTTTGCCCACTGATTAACATCTTTCCTAATATTTGTCCAAATAAACCTTGAAGCTACTATTTTTACTGTATTTTTCACTCCAGGATGAGCTAAATTGTGGATTTTCTTAAAAATTTGTTCTCTAAAAGCTTCAGGAATAAATGGTCGGATTTTGGAAGTTGAAATATCACACCAAAGAAGTTTACCTGAATCCAAAGGATATTGTTTGAAATTTAAATATGGATTTAAACGTAATTTTGTAAGTTCTTCATTATTAATCTGCCCATCAGAAATTTTGTCATAATCTATTGTAGAAATCGATTGTATTCTGGATTATGTGTCTGCAACTGTATTTTCTACTCCACTAATATGTCGAATATCTCTTGAAAATTGAGATATATATTGTAAATGACGCAACTGTCTAGGCGAAGCTTTTTGATTTTTTTGCTGAAAGGCGAATGTTAAGGGTTTATGGTCTGTATAAATTATAAATTGTCTTCCTTCTAACATATGTTTAAATTGCTTAACAGAAAGATATATTCCCAGTAATTCTCGATCATAGGTACTATAACTTTTCTGAGCATTACTTAGTTTTTTTGAAAAAAAGGCTAATGGTTTCCAGCAGCCTGCTTCAAATTGTTGTAAAACTGCACCAATGGCAAAATCAGAAGCATCACAAAAGAGAGATAATGGAAGACCAGGATTAGGATAGGTCAATAAAGCAGCATTGGCTAGGTCTTCTTTACATTTTTCAAATTTTTCTTTTGTTTCATCTGTCCACGGAATTTTTCTTTTGTCTTTCTTTTTCGCCCCTTTTAAATACTCATGAAGTGGTGCTTGATTTTCAGCAGCATTTTTTATGTATCTTCTATAAAAATTCACCAGACCAAGGAAAGTTCGTAATTCATGGATTGTTTCCGGTAACTTATAATTTTTAATTACTTCTACTTTTTCTGAAAGGGGTTTTGAACCTTCAGGAGTAATCATGTATCCTAAAAATTGTAACTGGTTTACTCCAAAAACTGATTTTGCAATATTTAAACGAAGACCATATTGATCCAATCTTGAAAAAACTAATTTTAGATGTTCTGTGTGTTCATCTTCCGTTGAAGAAGCTATTAAAATATCATCTAAATATGGGAAAACGAAGTCTAATCCGAAAAATACTTCATTAATGAAACGCTGAAGCGTAGATGGAGCATTCCGTAATCCAAAATTCATCACATTATATTCAAATAATCCAAACGGCGTTATTATCGCTGTTTTTTGCTTATCTTCTTCTGCAATTGGTATCTGAAAATATGACTTAAAAAAGTCAATTTTTGAAAATATTTTCTTTCCTTTTAATATATGCTGAAAATCTTCTATTCTGGGAATAGGGTAACGGTCAGGAATGGTTCGAGCATTAAGGCGTCTGTAATCCCCGCACGGTCTTAAACTTCCATCTTTTTTGTTAACTAAATGAAGTGGACTAGCCTATGGTGATTTGGATGGTCTAATTATATCATTATCCAACATAAACTTGAATTCTTGTTTTGCTAAATTTAATTTTTTTTAGTCTAATGGGCGAGGTTTTGAATAGACAGGAGAACCTTTAGTAAATATAATGCTTTACATTGTGTTTGGAATTGCATATTAAAAGATTTGGCTACGTTAAATTAGGATATTGTAATAACAGATGTGCATATTGAGAATTTTTGTCAGTTGTACTTATGCTATCAGCACTTGATACACACATAACATCGCTTTTAACAAAAAGGTTAGTAACACCATCTATTAATTTTTTGTTATGTATATCAATAAGCAATTTAAATTTATTAAGGAAATCTGCACCTAAAATTGCTTTGTCTACTTTTGCTATTATAAAAGGAAATTGATATTGTCTACGTAAGCCCAAATCTAGTGTTAAAATTTTGAAACCAAATGTAAGAATTATTGAACCATTTGCTGCATACAATTTGAAAGAGTTACATATTTTATGTTTGGATGAAGCAGGAATAATTGATAAATCAGCTCCACTATCAACAAGAAAGCGTAAACCGGTTGTTTTGTCTTTAACAAATAAACGGTAATTACGGCAATCTTTAAATTCTTCAGCAGCAGAATTTGCCGCTAAAACTACTGCTGATCGGAGTTTTCCAATTTTTTTCCAGCTGCATGGACTTTTACATTTATTAGGATAACACTGATTACCAAATTAAAATGGTAGTAACAATATTTCCCATTTTGATTAAATCGTTTTCTCGATTGACTTCTATTTTTATTTCGTTTAGTACCAGATTTCCGAATTTTACTTCTGCATTGCCTCTCAATTTTTAATGCCGAAATCTGGTTTTCCAACATTGAAATTTTCTCAAGTATTTTACTCATAACAGAAGAATCTGAACTCGCAGAATAAATTTCTGTTGAAGAGCTCATTTCAAAAATTTTATCTGCCATTAGTGATAAATTATCTAAATTTTCACTGCTTACAATTAGAATATTTTTATTGATTCTGGTAATTTATCAAGAAATAAAGTTTTCAAAACCTTTTCTGGTATGTTATTTCCACTGAGCGATTTCATTTTAAGCAGTAATTGGCTTGGCTTCATATCACCCAATGAAATTCCCGTAAGCAATTTCTTCCGTGATTTTTCCTCACTCTCTTTAAATGTATTTAAAAATCTTTCTTTAGCGGCGGTATATTTATCATCCCGATTACTTAGGATAATATCCCATATATTTTCAATGTATTTAGGATCTAAATGAACCACTAGATGATTGAATTTTGTTTCTTCATTTATAATATTTACAAGGGAAAACTGAGTATCAATTTGGTAAAACCATATTTCTGGATTATCTTCCTAGAACGGAGAAAATTTGACGCTTACCTTGTTTGCTTCAAGAACCTTGTTTGCTTCAAGAATAGAATTTGTAGACGTTTTCGTTGATTCTTCAGTCATTTTTCAATGCGTTAATGTCCAAAGCAGGGTCACCAGAATTTGTAAGAGAGAGAACCCGGTATTGCGCTTATTTCTATTGACGCGTATCAAATAATTAATTGATTAAAATCATTATATTTTACTTAATATAAAAAAAACTAATTAAAATAATTTTACTATATTAAATTACTTGTAAAATAATAATAAATAGAACGTCTTCAGCATATCAACAACAAACAACATTTTTATTCTTTTTAATAACAACAACATCGTCTGCCTTTTTGTTGCCAACAAATGAACGGAATCTTTACAAATTCATGGAGGCTACAAATTTATTTTTGCGATAATAATTGGTCTTATGAAAAACTTGTCAATATAAAAGTTGTAGATATTATTGAGAAGGTGTAAAATAAATTCAATTGGATTTTATAGTTTAAGAATTGACGGGGATTTGTTAAAGATTTTTTTCTTTCTCCACCCCCGCACCTTTTTGTTTTAGTTTTTATTTTTTTTTACCGGTAAGAATTAGTCCTATCAAAAACTTGTAAATGCAAAAGTTTTAGATAATTTTGAGAACATTTATAAAAAAAATAATTGGATTTGATATCTTGAGGATTGACAAAGTATGATTTTTTCTTCCTAAAACCCTATTTTTTTCGCCCTTTGAGCCCATTTTTAACTTTATGAAAAATCTGTCATGCATAAACTTTTTGCCCATTATTTAGAAGTAATATAAACTTTAAACTGAATCGATATCTATTTTCATTAAGAAGTTATGGGTTTTTTTCTATTTTCACAAAACGCCCTCTATTTCGACCCCCTTGGTCCGACTTTGCCCATTAACGAACTTAGCCAAGATTTTATCCCCTTTGATTTTATGTACCAGTTTGGTGAAGATTGGTGCAGAATTATAAAAAGTATCGTGTCCATAAAAAAGTAAAATATATATGTATATATATATATATAGTGGCGGTCAAAAGTTTCTGGCCAGTCAGTTTTTTTATTTATTTACCAGAAGGTTTCATTGAAGAAGCAGCACAATTGCTTCAAAAGTTAGGAAGATGTTAATGACCTCTGACCACGTGATAATTTTGATTAGGTATTGAAGACGCTTCATGCAAAGGAGTAGAATTCAAAGTTCGCGTCTGTAAAAGTTTCCGGACACTCATCATTCCTTAGTTTTTTTAATCTATCAGTAAAGTGTTTTTTAGTCGTGTTTGTGAATGAATCAACGTAAATAGCATAGTTTAAACTCAAAATTGAAAAGTTCAACAATTATTGATCATAAACAAGTGATTAGCTTTTCGCAAAATTACCAAACTGCTTTAGATATTGCGGCAAAGTTATCGATCAGCAAATCAACCGTGAACGATATTTAAAAATTAAATAATAATGGCCATGGCCTTTAGGACTCTTGTGGTCCGGGAGACTCCGAAAAAAGACTATTCATGTGGGCAGAATTATCAGAAGAAAAAAATTGATAAATCACATGAAAATTCCTTTGTAATATTCCGCGATTTGCGGAATAAATATATTGCTGAAATAAGTTGGTCTATCGTGTCAACGTGCTGACGTGATGCAGAACTTTATGAAAGAGTCGGTGTTCAAAAATATTTTATAGTTAAAAAATATCAACGTACCCAAATGGCATTTTCTAAAAAACACAAAGTCTGATAGAGTGAAAACTGGTCAAAAGTAATCGAATTTCAAACTTTTTTGGGAATGTTGTAAGACACTACGTCCAATGACCTAACAACAGAATATATTATTCGACTTACGTTATTCTTACAATGATTTATGGCACATGAAACGTTATGCTGTAGGGAGTATTTACTTCAAAAAGTGTCGGTCCGTTATTTGAAATCAATATCAAGATAAATGATGCAATGTGTAAGGATATCTTGCAAGATTGTTTGCTGCCTTATTAGCGGAAAAATTGTAGTCTAAACTATTTGTTTTAGCATGATAACAACTTAAAGAACGTATGCAAGTCTCGACAAGCAACATTTTTCATCCAAAAATAAAATCGCTTTTGAAATGGCCAGCTCAAACGCCTGACATGAATCCAATAGAAAATCTTTGGAAAGAAGTTGGCAAACGTGTGTTGAACTATAAATATTCCTACTTAGCCGAAATTTTCAAAAAACTACAAGAAATGTGAAAAAACGTACCATAGACAATCTTTAACCGTTGACTGTATGAATATCACATTTCTGCGCTACAGTACGTATTACTACGGTTATGGTGATTAAATATTAATTGTAAATCTTGTTGATCCCTGTAATTTTCTGTTACAATAACATTTTTTTACCAAGCTTGCCAAGGTGCCCGGAAAATTTTAAGAACATGCGTTTTCCTTTGTACTTAATTTTGTCAAATAAATTTATTGATATTTATTTGCTATTCCATTAATAAGTTCCTAATTATGATGCCAATAAAATGTATAAGTATCACTTTGAGATTCCTTTTTTATATGGGTGAACTTACAAATAAACTAAAAATTTTTTGCTGGCCGGAAACTTTTGACCGTCACTGTATATATATATATATGAAAAAATCCCTGTCGGCTGGGCCTATAGGCGTTGGTAGATTTCGAAGAGTGCTCATTTCAACAAAATATATATATATATATACAGGGTGATTCAGCTCGTCGGTGACAAACTTTAAGGATCGATAGAGCACACCTAGACGAACATTTTTGAATAGGGAATGTAGGGTCCCTGACGCGATGGTAAGGCGCTAGGCGCTTTCGAAAATTTGGGTGCCGAAATTCGAAACGTCATAAAAACTAGGGAAATGGTTAGATTTTCTTGCTTGTTGCGTCGAAATGATTCTGTTTGTTTAGACTTTCTTCAGTACCAATTTGATAAGCGTATCTCTTAAAACATGGATAGGGGGCGCTGCAGACTTTGGAGAGCTAGACAACAACTTTAAGCCCGTTATTTTGATAATTTAACACATGCTCGCCAAAGTTTATACTCTAACTTAAAGTATGAACCCAAAAGTAGAGCCCTGCAAAAAGCGTAAGAGCCGGAATAAAATGTCAAAGTACAGGGTGGTCGAAACTCGAAGGCTCCTAAGAGATAAACAAACAGATTTCTTGACTTATGGCATGCATTTTCATGATTCTGTTTGCTGGGGCTCTCTGAAACTCAGTTGAACGGTACAAAAAGAAACATCGATAGGGGGCGCTTTGGGCAAAAAACATAATTCGTTGACATTTCGGACGCTAACTGGAAACGGGGAGCTACGATCAGTTAGTAATAATGAAAACACATTTTCTACCTCTGCTCAACACTTCTGAATAAATTTAGACCAAAAACATCAATGATACTGGAAATTTATTTACAAAAAATAACACTACAGAAGATGCTCGAAATTTCGCCCTTGGGCCATGATGCAGGCTTCGCACCTCCGTCGCATTGAGGAGTGTGTGTTTCCAACAATGCCAGGAGTATCTCTGATCTGCCCTGCAGCTGCCACAATGCGCGCCACAAGTTCTTCAGCACTGCTGACAGGTGTATGGTATACCTCGGCCTTCAGGTAACCCCAAAGGAAGAAATCCAAGCAGGTGAGGTCTGGTGATCGGGCAGGCCAATGAACTGGACCCCCACGCCCGATCCACCGCTGGCCATACCTTGCGTTTAGATGGAGACGCACGTCGTTCGTGTAATGGGCCGGAGCTCCATCGTACTGGAACCACATCTGGCGACGCGAACCTTCGGGTACGTGCGCCTCCTCCAGAAGCTGCGGCAGCACTTGATCCAGGAAAATCAGGTAATTTCCACCTGTCAGCCGTTCAGGTAACAAATAAGGGCCAATGAGGCAATCCCCCAGAATGCCGGCCCACACATTTACTGAGAAACGCTCCTGGGCTGCTCGGCTTCTGGTTTCATGTGGATTTTCATCACACCACACATGACTGTTGTGGGCGTTCCACATTCCCTCCCGGCTGAAGGTGGACTCGTCCGTAAACAAAATGCTGTTTACAAAACGGGGATCCCTGGATCTCATCGCCAAGTACCATCTTGAGAATTCCACTCGAGGGCCAAAATCCTGCTCTCTGAGCAACTGCACCCGCTGGATGTGGTAGGGGTGCAGATTCCGGGAACGTAAGATGCGCCACGCAGTTGCTTGCGAAATGCCAACATGTCTGGCGATATCTCTCGTGCTAAGACCTGGGTTGTCCTCAACCAGGTTAAGCACAGCCTCTTCGTTGTCGGGGGTGCTCACTGATCGCTCCCGTTCAGGCCTGCCTCCGTCGAAAGATCCCGTTGTGGACAACCTCTGGTGTACTCGAGCGAAGAAGGCATGGCAGGGGATTTGCCTGTTGGGGTAACGCTCGGCGTACAACCGCTGAGCGGCTCGTCCATTACAACCAGCAGCGCCATACGCCAAATGCATGTCAGCCAATTCAGAGTTTGTGTACCGTTCCATCCTACTACCGATCTGCAGACAAGTAACCCGAAGCTTAAGTAGGTACCGCACGTTCAAAAGACGTGTCTGCGCATACAACTACGTCATCTCGCGTTGTCGTCTACGCATTACGTATCTTTTGCATATCGATATGGTACGATATCTTTTGCATAAATCAGCAAAAAGCACCTTATGTAAATTTTATTGCGCGCATTGTGCATGATTGAAACCAGCTATGTTTGTTAAAAAAAACAAACAAACTGCAGTTTTAATAGCTTCTTATGATAAGTAAATTACTCTCTTGTTTTGTTTCTAACTGATCGTAGCGCCCCGTTTCCAGTTAGCGTCCGAAATGTCAACGAATTATGTTTTTTGCCCAAAGCGCCCCCTATCGATGTTTCTTTTTGTACCGTTCAACTGAGTTTCAGAGAGCCCCAGCAAACAGAATCATGAAAATGCATGCCATAAGTCAAGAAATCTGTTTGTTTATCTCTTAGGAGCCTTCGAGTTTCGACCACCCTGTACTTTGACATTTTATTCCGGCTCTTACGCTTTTTGCAGGGCTCTACTTTTGGGTTCAAACTTTAAGTTAGAGTATAAACTTTGGCGAGCATGTGTTAAATTATCAAAATAACGGGCTTAAAGTTGTTGTCTAGCTCTCCAAAGTCTGCAGCGCCCCCTATCCATGTTTTAAGAGATACGCTTATCAAATTGGTACTGAAGAAAGTCTAAACGAACAGAATCATTTCGACGCAACAAGCAAGAAAATCTAACCATTTCCCTAGTTTTTATGACGTTTCGAATTTCGGCACCCAAATTTTCGAAAGCGCCTAGCGCCTTACCATCGCGTCAGGGACCCTACATTCCCTATTCAAAAATGTTCGTCTAGGTGTGCTCTATCGATCCTTAAAGTTTGTCACCGACGAGCTGAATCACCCTGTATATATATATATATATATATATATATATATATATATATATATATATATATATATATATATATATATATGATTAGAGATAAACCCAGTTTAATAACTTCATTTGGCCGTTTATAAAAAATTTTTAATTTCATTTTTCTCCAAAAATTGGTTTTATCAGAATCATCTTAAGAAAAATTCAGCTCAAATGCCCATTTTGACAACATATTTTGAAATAGATTCTGAATTTATTAAAAAATCAACCAAAACTGTACATTATACAGTTCCTAAATAACAAAAAACTGTCAGTTGAATGCATTTCAGAAAAAAAATTGAATTTAAAAATGAGTAATAAAATAACCGATTTGTTGTTTGAATACATCCTTAATTCTTTAATCATGATTGTTTCGGAAAATTTTGTGCGAAATACTCACTTTGACAGCATTTTAAAAAATATATTCTATCTTTATAAAAAAACTGGCCATTGAGTCAATATATATAGTTCCTAAATAAGAAGATCTATAAATTGAATGCGTCTGAGAGCGAAAATGGATTTTAAAACGAGTCATAAAGAACGCAATTTGCTATGTGAAAACTTCCTTATATTTTCAAATCGCGAAGATTTCGGGAAATTCTGTTCAAAATACCCTTTTTTTGTAGTCTTTTTCAAAATATATTCTGTCTTTATCAGAACATCGATCAATGCATCACATTATATAGTTCCTAAATAAGAGATCTGTAAATTGGATGTGTTTGAGAGCAAAAATGGATTTAAAACGAGTCAGAAAAAAACGCAATTTCTTACTTGAACACTTTTTTAAATTTTCAGTCACGATGATTTCGGAAAATTCTGTTCAAAATACCCTTTTTGGTAGCCTTTTTAAAAATATATTCCGTCTTTATCAAAACTGTGACCAATGCATCACATTATATAGTTCATAAATAAGAGGATCTGTAAACTGGATGCGTTTGAGTACAAAAATGGATTTAAAAACGAGTCAGAAAAAAAAACGCAATTTCTTATTTGAATACTTCCTTAAACTTTCAGTCCCGATGACTTTGGGAAATTCTGTTCAAAATACCCTTTTTGGTAGCCTTTTTTGAAATATATTCTATGTTTATCAGAAAATTGACCAATGCGTCACCTTATACAGTTTCTAATTAAGAGGATCTACCATTTGGATGCGTTTAAAATCAAAAATGAATTTAAAAATGAGTCAGAATATAGGCAGTTTGAATTTGAGGTTTTTTCTCCAACTCCTATTTTTGTTTAATTTATTTTTGCTATACGAATTGGTCCCATGAAAAACTTGTCAATATAAAAGTTGAAGATATTTTTAAGAAGATGTAAAATAAATTTAATAAGATTTGATATCTTAAAAATTGACGGAGTTACGGATTTTTCTCTTTTTTCAGCGCCCTTTTTCTTTTCGTTTTGAATTTTTTCATCGGTAAATGTTGGTCCTATCAAAAACTTGTAAACACAAAAGTTTTAGATAATTTTAAGAACATTTACACAAAATTTAGTTGGACTTGACATCTTGAAAATTGACGAAGTTATGAATTTTTTTCTCTCAAAACCCCTGTTTTTTTCACTCCTTGAGCCCACTTCTAAATTTATGAAAAATCTGTCATGCATATACTTTTGGCTCATTTTTAAGAAGTAATATAAACTTTAAACCGATTCGATATCTACTTTAATTAAGAAGTTATGGCGTTTTTTCGGTTTTCACAAAAACGCCCCCTATTCCGACTCCCTTTGTCCGATTTTGCCCATTAACGAACTTAGCCGAGATTCCCTAAAATCCCCTTTGATTTTATGTACCAGTTTGGTGGAGATTGGTGAACAATTATAAAAGTTATCGTGTCCATAAAAAGTGAGATATATAGATAGATAGTTAGATAGATAGATATATAAACTGGTGCGATTGCAATAGGTAGCATTTCATACGAAATCTACCTAATAGATATATATATAAAATGGTGCGATTGCAATAGGTAGTATTTCATACGAAATCTACCTAATATTTCATACGAAATCTACCTAAAAGTGTATCTATCTATCTATATCTACCTATCTATCTATATATATATATATACAGGGTGATTCCGAATTTTTTTTACAATAAAAGAGGGGTGATAGTACACATCAAGACAAACAATATTAAATAGGAGACCAAGGGTCCAAAACGTTTTCCTAAGGAAATAGCCGCCATTAAAGTTTAGGGACCAAAATTTCAAATAAACATAAAAAACGGAAAAATCGGTCGATTGATTTGCGGTTTTCACTAAAATTATTCTTTATGTCGGCATTTTCTTGAAATTAAATTATAAAGATAAATTTCAAAAAATGCCGATAGAGGGCGCTTTAGACTTTGGAGTAACGAACAACTATTTTTTGCCGGGATTTTTTGCATCTCATTAAATGTTTTCGTAAGCTTAGACTCAAACTTTAATTTTGAGCTCAAAATCTGTAGTTGGGAGTGGTTAAGTAACACAAACTGAGCTGTGTTCAGAGGGTTCAAATTTCAAATGATTATAAAAAACGAAAAAATCGGTCGATTGATTTGCGGTTTTCACTAAAATTATTCTTTATGTCGACATTTTCTGGAAATTGAATTATAAAGATAAATTTCAAAAAATGCCGATAGAGGGCGCTTTAGACTTTAGAGTAACGAACAACTATTTTTTGCCGGGATTTTTTGCATCTCATTAAATGTTTTCGTAAGCTTAGACTCAAACTTAAATTTTGAGCTCAAAATCTGTAGTTGGGAGTGGTTAAGTAACACAAACTCTGTGTTCAGAGGGTTCAAATTTCCAATGATTATAAAAAACGGTAAAATTGGTCGATTGATTTGCGGTTTTCACTAAAACTATTCTTTATTTAGGTATTTTCGTGAAAATAAATTATAAAGATAAATTTCAAAAAATGCCGATAGAGGGCGCTTTAGACTTTGGAGTAACGAAACACTCTTTTTTGGCTTTATTTTTTGCATCTTATTAAATGATTTCTCAAGCTTAGACTTGAACTTAAATTTTGAGCTCAAAATCTGAATAGCTGGGAGTGGTTAAGTAGACAAACTTAGCTGTGTTCAGAGGGTTCAAATTTCAAATAATAGTAAAAAACGGAATAATTGGTCGATTCGTTTGAGGTTTTTGCTAAAACTAATTTTTAAATCAGCAGTTTTCTTGATCAATCAGTGTTTTCTTGAAAATAATTTTTAAAGATAAATTTCACAAAATGCCGATAGAGGGCGCCTGATAATTTAGAGTAGCTTACAACTATTTTTAACTGTTATTTTTTTAATCTCATTAAATGCTTTCAAATGCATAGACTTAAATTTTGGGCTGAAATTCTGAATCGTTGGGAGTGTTTAAGTAGCGAAAAATTGAATTGTGCTCGAGGAGGGAAGAGGGTTAAATTTTAACTCCTGAACACACTTCAGTTTGCGCTTCTTAACTCCTCATAACGATTCAGGATTTGAGCTCAAAATTTAAGTTTAAATCTAAGCTTCCGAGAACATTTAAAATGCTTTTGCAAGCATTTAATTAAAACCAAAAATTGATGGTTAAAATGAATTGTTGGTTACTCTGAAGTTTAAGGCGCCCTCTGGCTGAATTTTTTGAGATTTATTTTTTAAAATTATTTTCAAGAAGATACTGACTTAAAGAATAGTTTTATTTTAAACCGCAAACGAATCGACCAATTTTTCCATTTTCTATAATTACTTTAAATTTGAACCTCCCCCTCCCCTTTGAACACAGTTCAGTTTGTGCTACTTCACCACTCCCTACTATTCAGATTTTCAGCTCAAAATTTAAGTTTAAGTCTAACCTTCCTAAATCATTTAAAGAGATGCAAACAATAACGGCAAAAAATAGTTGTTCGTTACTCCAAAGTCTAAAGCGCCCTCTATCGGCATTTTTTGAAATGTATCTTTATAATTAATTTTCACGAAAGTATCTAAATAAAGAATGGTTTTAGTGAAAATCGCAAATTAATCGACCAATTTTTCCGTTTTTTCTTAATCATTTAAAATTTGAATCCTCTGAACACAGCTTAGTTTGTGTTATTTAACCACTCCCAACTACAGATTTTGAGCTCAAAATTTAAGTTTGAGTGTAAACTTACGAAAACATTTAATGAGATGCAAAACATACCGGCAAAAAATAGTTGTTTGTTACTCCAAAGTCTAAAACGCCCTCTATCGGCATTTTTAAATATTTATCTTTATAATTTAATTTCAAGAAAATGCCGACATAAAGAATAATTTTAGTGAAAACCGCAAATCAATAGACCGATTTTTCCGTTTTTTATGTTTATTTGAAATTTTGGTCCCTAAACTTTAATGGCGGCTATCTCCTTAGAAAAACGTTTTGGACCCTTTGTCTCCTATTTAATATTGTTTGTCTTGATGTGTACTATCACCCCTCTTTTATTGTAAAAAAAATTTGGAATCACCCTGTGTATATATATATATATATATGTATATAGATAGATTGATAGATAGATAGATAGATACATTTTTTTACTGATGATAATTTTGAGGTCTAGAGCTCATGATCGTCGTAGATCTGCAAGAAATTTTCAGAAATTCCAACGTTGGTGCGAATGCAATAGGTAGTATTTCATACGATACCTAAAAAAATGTTCAATCTGTACGCGTTCGCGCACGCGTGTGTGTGTGCTTTTTTGCGATAGTTAGCGAATTTTACTGATCCTGGAAGAATAAGGAAAGTCCCAGGTAGAGCCTGATGCATCTGAGATCGAGATTTTTCATTTTTGCACACCTTCGCTTCGTAGGTCTATTTCAGTTTTTATACCTTAAATCAATTACGTACGTCTTTTTATCGATACCCTTGTTTTATGAGCTTTCTCCATTTGAATAATCTCGCATTACTACATTCCACTTAATACTCATGCTCTTTGGGTTCGAATATAGGGACGCAGGCCAGTTGAAGTTAACATATTTACCTCCTTTTAATTCAAATTTTATTTTCCAAGCTACTTTTCCATTCAGTTATTTCCCCGCTTTTACATTTCACTTAAAACACTGGCCGCCTAGGGATCCGTGAAGCCCGATTCATGATCTCTTGAACTTTTGATGTGGCATGCATTTTGACCCCCTACTTGTATTACCCTCTCAATGTATAACTTTAAATTTCTCGAACTCCTTTCTTTGGGCTAATGTTCGCATATATTTATTGGGGTACCAGGGCTTTTTATGAGCATTTTCTTTCATTTTAAGTTCATTTCTTTAAAATTTCATTATCATGATATTTAATTTTGATAAATTGTAGATCTAATTCGATAAGTATTAGGACTTTTATTGTTGAAAATTCCAGTTACGACCCTACTGCCAGCGACTCACTTGAAGTGTCTGTCTCCTAAATCGGTAATAAGTTTTCTCTTTTTAATCAAATACTCGATTTCAGAGACCTTTCAATTCAGCTGTTCCCCCATTTCCATATGCCAGTTAAGTCTCTATGCCTTTAATCTCCCGTCAGGGCTCCTTTTAATATTTATTTTCAAGTTTGGGCCCTTGATGAACTTGTTACAAAAAATATTTGATTCTATTGCAGTATTTTTTAAGATACTTATGGATTTCTCAAGCTACTTTATAAACTACTAAATGGTTACCTGACATATCCCATCTACTAAATTTTTCGGATGTTAATTTTTTTGGCATCAACATGCGTTTATTCACTACAACCCTAAACTAAAAATCACGTTGCTGTTTAAGACAAGTGATTAACTATAGAGGAGAAGGGATTTCATGCATAATTTAAATATCGCGTTAAAAATTATTCGTGAAAATTTTACGCGAGAACATTTTCCACAGCTTCTTCGGGTTGTATCAGCTAGATTTCTATGAGGCTTTTGCTCATTAAAGTTGATTTTCGATTGTCTAAGTTGCATGTGGAACACAGCCGATATACGCTGACTTAAGCATTGTGGATCTAGTCACAGAATAAGAAAAAGCTTTATTGTGAACATACTTGGTGCTGCCGAAGGCTTTTGGGCAGCAAAAAATAACTTAATTTGAAATATTATATGCTGCTGAAGCCCATTTCAAATATTTTATGAAGGTATAAAATTTACAAATGATAAATTTGTTTAGAATTGCTATTACGGGCTTGGACAACGTTTTGTGAGTCAATTAGCCTAATAATAAAACATTGAATTTTAAACTAAACTTAGCCGTAAACTAAAAATCAAGTTGCTGTTTAAGATAAGTAATTAACTATAGAGGAGAAGGGATTTTATGCTTAATTTAAAAATCGCGTTAAAAGTTATTCGTGAAAATTTTACGAGAGAACATTTTCCACAGCTTCTTCGGGTTCTATGAGCTAGATTTCTATGAGGCTTTTGCTCATTAAAGTTGATTTTCGATTGTCTAAGTTGCATGTGGAAATAACTTAATTTGAAATATTATATGCTGCTGAAGCCCATTTCAAATATTTTATGAAGGTATAAAATTTACAAATAACAAATTTGTTTAGAATAGCTATTACGAGCTTGGACAACGCTTTGTGAGTCAATTAGTCTAGTAATAAAACATTGAATTTTTTACTAACTTTTTTTAATATGGTTGAATAAATTTCATTTAATTTAAAGTTATGAAACATTAACGCGAAATTCCTATTAAACTTTGACATTTTTCATTCAATTATAAATGCTTTTAATAATATCGACTAATTTTTGATTATATTAAATATGATCTCAGAGCAGCATATTTCCATTAAATAAAATCACTTTTCGAAAATCTTCTTAATGTGATTAATATCTTGTCGAATAAGACATCCCTGTATTTTAAAGAAATGGTAAACTTTCATACCTTTTCCATTAAATAATGATTATAAGTTAAAAAATGTTATTTCGAGTTAACCTAAAGGATTATGAAACCATGTTTGAAATTTCGAACAATTAATTATTTAAAAGCGTTTTCATAATTATAAGAGAAAAATAAAATTTATATCCATATTAAATGTGCATAAATATTAATTGTATTTTTTTAGAATCTTTTAGCTGTAGTTAAAGAATAACGTTACTAAATCTGTTAGTTTCGGATATTTTTGATTCTGAGAAATCTGTCGCAGTTTAGGGCTATGAGATTTTTTTCTATGGATAAGTATAATAAAATTAAATTGTTTTGGAATTTTCTAAATCCAATTATTGTGATGGAAATTTTTACCTACATACAGAAAAATAAAAAGAACATTTGCACTTCTTTAGGAAAAATTAACCGAGTAGCGAAGTTTCTAGCGCCTAATGCTGCCATGTTACCAAGTACAAAGTTCAGTTCCGGTTTTGGTCAATGTTTAATTTTTTTTTTATTTTTTTGCTATCTATAAAATGAGTAGCAATCAAAGTTTGGAAGTAAATACTGATCACCCTGTGTTAGGTTCACTACCTGACAAGGGCATACGTCTTATAGCCTATATAATTTAGTAATAAGAAAAACAAAGGTAGGCATTGTTTCTCAGGATCCTAAATGGAGAATTCAATTTTTAATTTAGCCACCGATTGTAGCTTTTAGTTCATGTGAAAATTACACAAGATCCTATCCGAGTATACTCTAAACACAAATGTAAGTTTGGTGCATTTTTCTGTGGATTAAATTTTGTTAAAACAAGAATATTTTCTAAATATATACAGAACAATTGCACCATAAAATTTAACTACTAAGAACGTATTTATTAAAAATACAACACATTGCTCAATGGTGAACAAAACAAGAATTTTAATATTAACTTGTACAATTAAAATAAAATAAAAATATCAACGTTTCGAGCCGTCTTCTGCGGCCGTCGTCAGAAAAATATGATAATGGAAGGATTAAGTTTGCTTCTTGATCGAGAGATAATATTTCTAATAAATTAAAATCGAAATGAATCGATTCATTTCGATTTTAATTTTAAGTTAAGTTAACAATGTAATCCTTTATTTCTCGAATAAAAATAAATTATAGTAATAAAATATGAAATAAGTGAATAGAAGCAGATATTTCTTACTAGTATGGAATATACAGATTATTTAAGTTTCTATGAAATTACGCATCAAGAAAAAATTACAATCGTCTGCAATTTTACAGAAATCTGCATGGGATATCTTAAGAAATTTTATTGAATTTTGGGTTATGCTCAAAATTAACAGCTTTAATTTTGAACCTGAACCAGAAATCTAATCATCATTACTTTCTCCTCCTTGAGATTATATTTTAATAAGGCTATATAATGACATTTTTAATAAAATGATTTTCGTATCAAATTTCAAGAAGACTGAAGAATAATATTGAAAGTTTCCTTTTAAATAAACTGTGCTCTTTCTTAAATTAAAATATTAAATTACATAAAATTTGCTTTTTTCAATCTTCCAAATAAAATTAATAATTGAAAAAAAAAATAGAAATGAGATATATACGTATTAATGCATAGTTGAAATATCTCGTCTATCTTCACCTTGAAAACATTGTAGGACATTTCTAGGGAATTTTCCTTATGCTTGCGTAACGCTCACGATCAACCTGTTTAATTTTAATATTAATACTGTTTACAAGAAATGTGTATTCACGAATCTAATCATCATTACTTACATCTCTGAGAGAAAAAGAAATAAATAAAAAGAATGATGCCCAGTTAAGCTGATGGCATAGAGCTCACAGGCTATTCAGACTAATTATATATTACAGCCTTATATAATAATGCCCTTCGAAAAAAAATAAGGAAGGAAGTACCCCCCTCCTCCAATTTTCTTTCTTTATACTTATCATTGAAGCCCCAAAATTAATCAGGGATACGTCTTATCATATAATAAACCTGTGTCCAAAATTTGAAGCAAGTCGAATAATTCTGCATAAAGAACCATTTATGTAATTTAAGAACCGTTTTCCACCATTCCCTCCTTTATAATTAATAATTAAACTTCCAAAACTGTTTAGAAATTCAACTTATCAGAGTAAACCTACACCCAAAATTTAAAGCAAATCGGATAACTCTGCATGAAATTCTATTTAGATAACTTAAGGGGAAGGTAATCGCCCGTACCCTCCTTTATAATTAAGAAAAGAATACCACAACTGAGCGAAGCTTCTTACTACTATGAACGTGTATACAAAAATTGAAACAAATCGGTTAATTCTGTATAAAAACCATTTACATAAATTATGAGGGGTAGTTTCCCTTATTCTTCTTTATACTTATCCAGTGAATTCCAAAAACAAATCAGGGAAGCGCCATTTCAGAATAAACCTTTATAAAAAATTTGAAGCAAATAGATAAATTTCCCATAAAAAACCTAAATTAAGACGGGGGGGATAACACCCCCATTCCCCCTCTTTAAACTTAACCAATGAGCACCCAATACTAATCATGAAGGCACCTCATTAGAATGATCCTACATCTAAGATTTGAACGAAATCTACTAATTCTGCAGGAAAACCCATTTCTATAATTTAAGGGGAGGGGCAATAGCCCCCGTTCCCCTTCTTATACATATCGAATGAACTCTCAAAATTAATCAGCGAAGTGTCTTATCATAAGAAGCCTAAATCAATAATTTCATGTAAATCGGATATTTTTATCATGAGTTATCACGTTACGTACGTAAGCACGTACGCACGTACATACATACATACAGACCGGGAGGGCACATAAGCTCTCAGGCTTTGATAGCCTGTGAGCTAAAAAGGGAACAAAGAAGAAATGGTTTTTATCACATCTCAAGGAAACAAGTTAAATTACACTTCAATATTATTTCGATATTTAACCTTTCTATTATAAACTCGATGATATAAAATAAATTAACCTTTTTTGTAACCTATTGACAGTTTTTTATTTTTAAATTCATATAGGCTTTTTTATACGACAGCATATAAGTTAACATCCAAAATCCATTTTATGTTATTAAAGGTATCCATATATTACGCACCTGTAACAACATTATGTAACTTTAATAACATTATGTACCTTTAATAACATTATCTACCTTTAATAATTATTATGGCTAGTATGGAATAAGTAGCTCATTGAAAATTCTATAAAAACGCGTATAAAGTAACACAAAGTGAAAAAATTATTATCATCTGTATCTTTATAGAAATATATATAGAGATTATTATTAGAAAATTTATAGCACTTTAGATTATGCTCAAAATCGACTTTCTAACCTAAAGCAAATCTAAGCTAAGCTTTTAAAACTAAAGCAAAAATCTAACCATGATTGCTTTCTCTTCTGAGAAACTATCGTTTAAAAAGAATACATAATGACAATTTTTAACAAAAGGAATTTCATATCGAATCTCGAGAAAACAGAAAAACATTGAAAGTTTCCTTTTAGATAAACTGTGTTTATTAGTCTTAATTAGTTTATTTATTGTAGTTTATTAAATTAAATATTAATTCAACGATTTTTTCATTTTTTTTTTCAATTTTTCTCTATAGTAAATTCTTAATTAAAATATAAAAAAATCCCTGTCGGCTGGGCCTATAGACGGAGGTAGATTTCGAAGAATGCTCATTTCAACAACAATATATATATATATATATATATATATATATATATATATATATATGATTAGAGATAAACCCAGTTTAATAACTTCATTTGGCCGTTTATGAAAAATTTTTAATTTCATTTTTCTGCAAAAACTGGTTTTAACAGAATCATCTTAAGAAAAATTCAGCTCAAATGCCCATTTTGACAACATATTTTGACATAGATTCTGAATTTATTAAAAAATTGACCAAAACAGTACATTATACAGTTTCTAAAAAACAAAAAACTGTCAGTTGAATGCATTTGAGAAAAAAATTGAATTTAAAAATGAGTCATAAAATAACCGATTTGTTGTTTGAATAGATCCTTAATTCTTTAATCATGATTGCTTCGGAAAATTTTGTGCGAAATACTCAATTTGAAAGCATTTTTAAAAATACATTCTATCTTTATCAAAAAACTGGCCAATGCGGCACAGTATATAGTTCCTAAATAAGAGGATCTGTAAATTGGATGCGTTTGAGAGCGAAAATGGATTTTAAAACGAGTCATAAAAAACGCAATTTGCTATGTGAAAACTTCCTTAAATTTTCAAATCACGAAGACTTCGGGAAATTCTGTTCAAAATACCCTTTTTGGTAGCCTTTTTCAAAATATATTCTGTCTTTATAAAAAAAAACGATCAATGCATTATATTATATAGTTCTTAAATAAGAGGATCTGTAAATTGGGTGCATTTGAGAGCAAAAATGGATTTAAAAAAGAGTCAGAAAAAAATGCAATTTCTTATTTGAACACTTCCTTAAATTTTCAGTCACGATGATTTCGGAAAATTCTGTTCAAAATACCCGTTTTGGTAGCCTTTTTTGAAATATATTCCGTCTTTATCAAAAAACTGGCCAATGCGGCACAGTATATAGTTCCTTAATAAGAGGATCTGTAAATTGGATGCGTTTGAGAGTAAAAATGGATTTAAAAATGAGTCAGAAAAAAACGCAATTTGTTATTTGAATACTTCCTCAAATTTCCTATCACGGTCACTTCGGGAAATTCTGTTCAAAATACCCTTTTGGGCAGCATTTTTAAAAATATATTCTGTCTTTATCAAAACTCTGGCCAATGTTTCACATTACATAGATCCTAAATAAAAGGATCTGCCATTTGGATGCGTTAAAAAAAAAAAAAAAAAAATGAATTTTAAAAACGATTCAGAATGTAAGCAGTTTGGATTAGAGGTTTTTTCTCCAACTCCAATTTTTGTTTATTTTTGCTATACGAATCGATCCTATGAAAAACTTGTCAACACAAAAGTTGTAGATATTATTGAGAAGATGTAAAATAAATTTAATTGGATTTGATAGTTTATAAATTGACAAAGTTATGGATTTTTTTCTTTTTACAAACACTGTTTTATTTTCGTTTTTAATTTTTTTTTACCGGTAAGAGTTAGTCCTATCAAAAACTTGTAAATACAAAAGTTTTAGATAATTTTAAGAACATTTACAAAAAAATTAGTTGGACTCGATATCTTGAAAACTGACGAAGTTATGAAATTTTTTCTCTCAAAATCCCTGTTTTTTTCGCCCCTTGAGCCCACTTCTAAATTTATCAAAAATCTGTCATGCATATACTTTTGGCTCATTTTTAAGAAGTAATATAAACTTTAAACCGATTCGATATCTACTTTAATTAAGAAGTTATGGCGTTTTTTCGGTTTTCACAAAAACGCCCCCTATTCCGACTCCCTTTGTCCGATTTTGCCCATTAACGAACTTAGCCGAGATTCCCTAAAATCCCCTTTGATTTTATGTACCAGTTTGTTGGAGATTGGTGGAGAATTATAGAAGTTATCGTGTCCATAAAAAAGTGAGATATATATATACCGTAATTTCGGGTGTATAAGCCGCGGATCAAACAGTTCTTTTTGGACCCAGAAATCTTATTTAGTGTTTGAAGACAAATATTTACGACGATCTAACTAGTTATATTTCTTTCTTAAAAAATTCTGGGTCGAAAAAGAATTGTTTGATCTGCGGCTTATATACCCGAAATTACGGTATATAGATAGATAGATAGATAAACTGGTGCGATTGCAATAGGTAGTATTTCTTACGAAATCTACATAAATATATATATATATAAACTGGTGCGATTGCAATAGGTAGTATTTCTTACGCAATCTACCTAAAAAAAAAGAATAGAAATGAGAAGTATACGTAGTAATGCTTAGTGAAAATATATCGTGTATAAAATTTTAATAAGACTTTTTTTGGAAAGTTTCCTCATACATGTGTTATGTTCGCGATCAATCTCTATAACCTTTAATCGGGAACTATTCTCAAGATATGGGTATTCACGAGTCTAATCATCATTATTTTCACTTCTGAGAAAGCTTTACAAAGCGAAAATGGGTTTTATCACATATCAAGGAAACACGGTGAATTACATTACAATAAGATATTGATGGCTTTTTTTTTTTTTTTTTTTTTTTTTTTTTTTTTTTTGTTAAATACAGATAGAATTTTTTATATGATTGCACATAAATTAATATCAGAATTCCATTTTATATTATTAACGGTACACATACATTATATACATTTAATAACATTAGTATCTTTAATAATTATTACTGCTAGTTGGAATAAATAACTCATTGGAAATCTAAAAAATATATAGAAAATGACATAGCATGTAAAACCTATCGTCCGTCGTCTGTATCTCTACAGAAATGTATATGGGGTATCATTAAAATGTTTATCTCATTTTAGATAATACTCAAAATCAACTGCTATAATTTTAAATCTAAAACAGAAATCTTATCATCATTAATTTCTCTTCCCAGAGATTATCTTTTAATAAGAATACATAAAGATAATGTTAAATAAAAAGAATTTTGCATCAAATTTCAAGAAAACGGAAGAATACAATTACAAGTTTCCTTTTAGATAAACTGCGTTTTTAATCTTAAATAAAATATTAATTCAACAATTTTTTAATTTGTTTATCTCAATTTTCGAAGGAAAAGTATTAAGTGAAGTATAAATAAAAATAAATAGAAATAAAAAGTATACGTAGTAATGCATAATGAAAGTATGTCACGTAATTAATTGTCATGCCACGTAGGTAATTTAATGGGACATTTCTAGAGAATTTTCATCTTGCTTGCGTTATGTTCACGAACAACCTCTTAAATTTTAAACCTGATTCTTGTCTGAAGATACGGGCATTCACGAATCTAATCATCATTAATGTCACCTCTGACAGAGCTTCAAAAAGAGAAAATGGGTTTTATGAAACCTCAAGGAAACAAGTTGAATTTCGCAGCAATATTATTTTGAGATATACACTTTCTTTGACAATCTCGATTGTATAAAATAAAATAACCTTTTTTGTAATCGATTGATAGTTTTTTTTTTAAATTCAGATGTAATTTTTTATATGACATCAAATAAATTAACATCTGCTTTCCATTTTATGTTTTTAAAGATACACATATATGTGTGGCTTCCGGTAATAACCAGGTAAGGCACATTTTTAATATCTTGAGTAATTAACGTTTAAAGTTATCATTTACTTTGTGTGATTATTTTGCAAATTTATCCACTAGCTGGGTGCAGTTTTCCGTCACAGATAGGTAAATTTTATAGTTTATTGACTTAATTTAATTATTTAGAGATATTTATAAGTTATACGAGACATTTTTATGTTATTTTTATAATTATAGACGATTTAAAAAAATAGAAATCTTATCTGGTTATTAACGTTATTTTATGCACTTACTTATATGGTTATTACCGTTACTCTATGCACTTACCCGGTTATTACTGTTTTTTCAATTTTTAAATGAAAATTTATAGTCTCCCTATGACTTAAAGCATTCGATTTTCATTTTTCAGTACTATGTCAGATGAAAGTACTCTTTTAAAGCTACATTTCCCCAAATTATCTCAATTTTTTCAAAAATGTGCCTTAACTGGTTATTACCGAAAGCCACAGATATTATGTACATTTAATAATTATTATTAATCATTAATTACTGTTAGTATGGAATAATGAATTAGAATTTTCAATGAGATGTTCTATAAAAATGCACAACATGTAAAAATTATTGTCGTCTCTACCTCAACAGAAATGTATATGGAGTATCATTAGAAAATTTAGCGCACTTTATGTTATGTGCAAAATCTACTGCTTTAATTTTAATCTTAAAACAGAAATCTAATTATCATTACTTTCTCTTCCGAGATACTATCTTTTAATCAGGCTACATAATGACAATTTTTAATAAAATGGATTTTGTATCTAATCTCAAGAAGACATTGAACAGCATTGAACGTTTCCTTTCAGATACATTGTGTTTATTAATCTTAAATTAAATATTAATTTAAAGATTTTTTAATTTGTTTTTCTCAATTTTCTAAGGAAAATTATTCATTGAAATGCACTGTTAAAAATAAATCTGTGAATTCCAGGTGAAACTACCGGCAGCAATAGTAGCCGAACTTTTACCGTTCCGTTAGTAGATTTTCCGTTGTGGGAAATACAAGAAGGGAAAACTCCGGTGTAAGAATCAGTAACTTTCCGTTACAAAGTTTGATTTATAATAATTTAATATAATTTTTAAAAATGATTTACCGATTAATCTTCAAAGAATTCGAAATCACCGAGGGATTTTAAGCTGCTAAGTTATTTTACTTAATTGTTATTTTGGATAATTTAGTTCACGCCGTCCTCAGGATCAAACTCGGGACCTTCAGATTGCGGAACAAATTCTTACGAACTGAGCCAAATTTTCTGATGCTAAACGGTACAAAGTACGTCTTTTATGAGTTAGTGGGAAAATCTGTTGTGCTTTTTAAAGATTTTCTTTCAAATATATTCCTTAGAACGTTTGTAAACGGATTATTTTAGACTGATGCATAATACTTATTATTTTTTAAAATCATTTATAATTTTTTAAATAGTTTAAATTAAAAAAATCACTGTTTAAACCACTGTTTGTTTGTTTTTTTGAATAATTTTTTTTTATTAACAGTTTTTTACAATATATATATATATATATATATATATATATATATATATATATATATATATATAGACATTTTTTTGAAATTGTCGTACACTATTTATTTATTTCTTTATTTATTTTTCGGCTAATAAATTAAAAGATTTTTAATAAGAAAAAAAGAGAAAAATAAACAGAAAAAATGTAATTTAAAAGGTATTTTTTTATGTTTCATTATTCCATGGCGCCAATGGGACTCGAACCCACAATCTGCTCTCGCAGGCGATTAGCGGTGTGGTGCCTTGCCCACTCGGCCATGGAGCTCCCCACATAACGGAGAGTCTCCGTTTTTTGTTTTTATTTCCATCCGTTTCGTTATTTTCAGGAAATATGGTGGAATTTTGTGATTTGTAACGGAAAATACCCTTTTGTTGTTAAAAGGGAGCTTTTCTGTGAAATTCAAGAAAAAAATGTTCGTGAATTTCAGAAATTTTTTAACAGTGTATATTAAAATAAATATGGTAGAAATGTGAAGTAAACATAATAATGAATAGTGAAAATACATTGTGTATTTCCATGTATAAAATTTTATGGGACATTTTTAGGAGAATTTTCATTATGCTTGCATTATGTTCACGTTCAACCTCTTTCATTTTAAATCTGAGTCTTTTCTTAAGATGTGGGTGGTTACGAATCTAATCATCATTATTTCCACCTCTGGAGAGAGCTTCACAAAGAGAAAATCGGTCTTATCACATAGTAAGGAAAGAAGTTGAATTACACAGCAATGTTATTTTGAGATATAACCTTGCCCTGATAATCTAATCGATATAAAATAAACTAACATTTTTGTAACCTATTGATACTATTTTTTAAAAAAACTTTATATAGAATTTGTATTTTTAAGCATATAAATTAACATCTGAATGCCATTATATATTGTTAAAGGTACACACATAACACGCGCTTTTAATAACATTATATATCTTTAATAATTATTACTGATAGTCTGGAATAGGTAGCTCATTGTAAATTATATAAAAATGCATGTAAAATAAAACAACATGTAAAAACTATTTTTGTCTGTATCTCTTCAGAAATGTATATGGGGTATCATTAGAAAATTTAGCGTTCTTCAGATTATGCTCAAAAACAACTGAACCTAAACTTTGAACCTAAAACAGATATTTAATCATCATTATTTTCTCTTAAGAAAAACTATCTTTTAATAAGAAGACATAATGAAAATTTTTAACAAAAGGAATTTCGCATCAAAAATTAAGGAAGCAAGAGAATAACATTGCAAGTTTCCATTTAGATAAACTGTGTTTATTAATCTCAAATTAAATAGTATTTCAAGGATTTTTTTTTTATGTGTTTTCTAAATTTGCTAAGAATTTTTTTTAATTAAATTATAAAAAATAGATAGAAATAGGAAGTATATGTAATAATGCATAGTGAAAATATCTCATGTAATTCCACATAGAAAATTTTATTGGGCATTTCTAGAGAATTTTCATCATGCTTGGGTTATGTTCACGATCAACCTCTTTAGTTTTAATCCTGATACTGTTCTCAAGATATGGGCGTTCACGAATCTAATCATCATTACTTTCACCTCTGAGAGAGCTTCACAAAGAGAAAATGTGTTTTATCACATGTTCAAGGAAACAAGTTGAACTACGCAGCAATATTATTTTGAGATATACACTTTCCATGATAAGCTTGGTTGTATAAAATAAATAATCTCTTTTGTAACCTATTGATAGTATTTTATTTTTGACTCCAGATAGTTTTTTGTATATTAAAGGGCATAAATTAACATTTGAATTTCATTTTATATTATTAAAGACACATATATATTATGTACGTTTAAAGATACAGAATTTTTATATTATTTTCTACACATTTAATTTTTAAAGAGCTAGAATAATTATTAATTATACACAAGTGTCTTTCAGATAATAATATAACATTTTATAAATTTAAAATTTAATTGCAAAATTAAAAATTAATATTAATATATTTTTCAATTATTTGTACACAGAAGATAAATCAACGAATGTCTTTCAATCACATTGCACTTAATTAATGTAAATTGGAATTCTTTTATTCACAGCATTTTAAATACATACAATATTTACGCTTGCATTTAATATATTTAAAAGACGTTTCTTTCACTCATTTTATTTTTTAATTGTTGAAAAAAAATAATATCACAAATAAAAAATACATTGTTTCAACACGAAAATATTATCTGTAATTTAAATAAAAGTTGCTATTGCACAGAAAAAGTTTTGCTATTAATGAGGTGTGTAACCAGCTAACTGAAAAGTATTTATTTATTTTTTTTTTGTACCTAGAGAGAACTGTATCATTAAACTTGAATAAAAAATATATTTATTATATTTACCCTCAAAGCGGTACATTAAAAAGAAAAATAGTAAGAGGAGTGAATTTTCATAAATTTTGCACAAGCTACTTTAAGAAAAATTTCTGAAAGATTAAAATTATTAAAAATAATTCAGTGAAGCATTTATAGACAGGCTGAAATAATTAAATAGAAAAACACTTTCTCTAAAACCTCTTACATTTTTAATTTCGAAATCAGATCTTAAGTCAACTTTGAGTTCAGATCAGTATATTCAAATTGGAATTTTTGGTTTTTTGATCTTTACGAGCTTGAATTTTATCCGGTGCAAGGTCTAAAAAAAAGCTTCATAATATTAGCAAATCTGCATCGATAAAATTGATACTTTACAGCTTCATGTTGAAAATATTTGATCCGCGTAACTGCGATCAGTGATAACTAATCTTCACAAATATAACCAACCGCAAGACTTCACACAAGCACTTAAGGACACGTCACAAATGTAGATTATAAAATTGATTACGAGCGACGGACAAATAATAGCGTGCCGAATTTACATAGCTATACGTCAGTTAGCAATTGACCAACTTGGAAAAAGCATCAAAGGCAACAAGAAGCAGCTAGAATGGCAGGGAGGTTTGTAAAGTTGATCTCCATTCGAAAATAAGAAACATTACCTTCCAGATATCAGCCCATTTAGCTGGAAAAATGCCCTGGAGTTAGATGCTAACCGTTTTGTAGCAGACGGTAAATTTAATGTGGTCTGCTATGCCGAAAAAATACAACTGTGCTGCTGGAAGTAAATTTGCTGTAAATAAATATCTTGTCCAATAGTGGTAAAAGCAAAACTGTATGTGCTTAGCATAGCGAATAAAAGCATAATAACTTTCTATAGTCCCAAATGTGTAGAAATGCATATAGTATAATTTCAAATATGTAGTAAATCAAATATCTTGGAAAATTACGAAATGAAGCTTGTGTTTGGGTTGTACGATTAAAAATTTTGAAACCAGGTTGACACTAAACACCGAGCTTGCTCATTCTTTATCAAGACGTCACAAATTGTCCCTACTAGCGACTTACAGTGAGTGGTGCAAAGCGGTCCTATCGTTTTATACCAATTGCTTAATGTCGTTGATACAAGCCAGCCACCATTCCGGATGCCTTGATGTAGAATGAGCAAGCCCGGTATCACGTGTAGCCTTGCTGAAGCAACAAAAAAGTAAAATAACAGATTAATTCAACGTTTCTGCCCATTAATTTATTTGCAAACACTGGCGAATGCATACATTGTGCAAAACGACTGCCTAAATATTTTACAGACAAGGTAATTGCATTAAAAAAATTATATCGTAAAATAGAAACATGCCCGGAATAAAGTCGATATCATATTGACGGATGCAACACCTCAACAATAAAATTAGACTGTATTCTTATTTTACCTAATAAATATCATGTAAATTTACTTTTTTACATTTTGGGACTGATTTTGACTTAACTTACTTTTCATTGATTTAAAGTAATTTTCAAACAGTTTTTGTTGAATCTATCTCAGTCACGTGCAAACGAGATGCATTCGTACTATAATTAGCTTTATAAATATTAAGTTCTCGGTGCAATAACTGTTGCACACTAATTCAAATATGCATAAATGAAATTTTCTATCCATTTAATATTACGATTATATGTTAAATTAAGTGATGTGGAAATATTATGATTCTATCTTATGACATAATCACCATAGCAATTTATATTCACGAGGTAGCATGGGATATAGTCGAATTATTTACGCATGATAGCATTTAATAGAAGGAAGAAATATTTATTAATATGTTTTGAAAGTTTTAGTCGATATTTTGATTCAAAAGTCGGCATAAACTCAAAACATATTGTTCACAAAATAAAGCGAAACCGTGCGGAGGTGTAACCATAAAACCGTTGATTAGTGTCAATAGAGCATGCATAATATTGTACGTATTACCATATTATGATACAACTCCTCATATTTTTTACTTCCTTTTGGGAACAACAGATTTTGAGCTAATTCTGTCAAAGATAATTTTCAGAATTCCCTAGCTGAGTAAGTTGCTTTATACATTTAACTAACACACTATGCACATCAGATTTCGATTGCTTTTCCTTATGCACAACGGAACATTATTTAGGAAACCTGCTCATTTTTCATACAACTATTATTATTTTTTTATTCTGATTACAGGATACAATGTTATTTGTCATAGTTTCTAAAAATAACATTTTTTATAGTAAAAACTATAGTATTGCAAAATATAAGCAAAAAAAAATGACGAAATTTGGACTGTTTTTATGAAAACCATAATTTACATACGAATATAAATGCTATCCTCATAAAAATAAACACAGTTTATGACAATAAGTCACTTAATAATAATCTAAAATTTGAGCGCTTTCGCTACGCTGTTAAAAAAATTCTGAAATTCACGAACATTTTTTTTTCCTGAATTTCACAGTAAAAGTCCTTTTTAACAACAAAAGGGCATTTTCCGTTACAAATCAAAAAATTCCACCATATTTCCTGAAAATAACGAAACGGATGGAAATAGAAACAAAAAAACGGAGACACTCCGTTGTCTGGGGAGCTCCATGGCCAAGTGGTGAAGGCACGACACCGCTAATTGCCTGCGAGCCCAGATTGTGGGTTCGGGTCCCACTGGCGCCATGGAATAATGAAAACATAAAAAAGCCCTTTTAAATTACATTTTTTGTTTATTTTTCTCTTATTTCTTATTAAAAAATCTTTTTATTAATTAGTCAAAAAATAAATAAATAAATAAATAGTGTACGACAATTTCAAAAAATTGTCTATAATTTTTTTTGTAAAAAAATTGTTAATAAAAACTTTTTTTCATTCATTAATAAAAAATAGGGGTTTTAAACAGTGATTTTTTTTTAATTTTAAACTATTTAAAAAATTAAAATTGATTTTAAAAAATAATAAGTATTATGCATCAGTCTAAAATAAAATAAAATAAACCGTTTACAAATATTCTAAGGAATATATTTACAAGGAAATCTTTAAAAAGCACAACAGGTTTTCCCACTAACTCATAAAAGACATACTTTGTATAATCCGGCAATAGCAGCGTTGGCTCAGTTCGTAAGGATTTGTATATCTAACCGCTATCTAAAAGTCCCGAGTTCGATCCTCAGGACGGCGTGAACTAAATTATACAAAATAATAATAATAATTAAGTAAAATAACATAGCAGCTTAAAACCACTCGGTAATTTCGAATTCTTTGATGATTAATCGATTCATTAATTTTAAAAATTAAATTAAATTATTATTATTAAAAATGAATCTTTGTAACGGAAAGTTACTGTTTCTTCAAACGGAGTTTTCCTTTCTTGTATTTTCCACAACGGAAAATCTACTAACGGAACGGTAAAAGTTCGGCTACATTGCTGCCAGTAGTTTCACCGAGAATTCACAGATTAATTTTTAACAGTGTACATTTGTCTGTACACGGTTTTTCAAAAGATATTGCTTATTTTACAATTTGTTGATAGTCCCAGTAGGGTTTAGGGGAAAAAGTTTCAAGGAAACATATGACATTTACTATTCTGTTTACACACATGGATTTTTAAGATTATTCCTCATGTATTTTTCTAGATATTTAACAAAACCTCTAAAATCGCAAGTGACCGGTTACGTTTGGCCCTACACTGTATAAATCTGCGGAGAATGTAACTAGGTTTTAATATTGAGCAGATGTGTTTTTTTACTGATTTTAATAATTTTCTAATAATAATACTTTGTCTTATTTACGCTTCTTCATCTGTGTTGTAATATTTGAAGTATTGAAATCTCGCTTAATAAATTTTGGTTTTAAACCCACCAATATGCAAATAATAATAATAATAGGTAATTTTAATAAGGTATTACATAATTTACTTTATTGAGTTAAAAATGAAACTGACGAAGGAATTATTTCCGTAGTAATTGAAAATGCAAAAAATATTTATAACATTTGGAGGTAACTTTGAGCTTCTCCTAATGAATGTCTAAATTACCTCATGCCTGAAAAACAATATGGGGTAACTCAAACCTACATTCGTAGGTTTCACATTCGTAGCAGCATGTAAATAAGTATAGATACCTAATAGTACTAATGTATTTATAAAACAAATCCTTAAAAAATTATTTTAAAAATGTACTTTCTTTATTTTAACCAAAACCGACCAATTTCAACCAAATCATCTTTGTTTGTGAAAAACGAAAGTTAAATTTACAACAACTTATCACAGAAAAGACAGAGTTAAGATTGAACTGACACAAATTGTTTTAAGAGGTACAGATGGGGATGCAATGTTGAGAAAAGCTAAAATTTAAAAAGGATCAATGGATTTTTTTTATAAAATAGCTTATGGTCTAGTTATATCGTTGGTCCAATTAGGCCATATATCGTAAATCTTTTAAATGTAATATGTGATTTTATACATAACAGGCTGCAATGTGTCTTTTATGTAGCATAACTTGCTATTAATTTTATCTTCAATATAAATTTAAATCTATGTTTTTATTGACTAATTTTAATTTAATATTAATTGCATGGTACAT
The DNA here is from genome assembly GCA_964019185.1 of Maratus speculifer. Taxonomy (NCBI): domain Eukaryota; kingdom Metazoa; phylum Arthropoda; class Arachnida; order Araneae; family Salticidae; genus Maratus; species Maratus speculifer. Next base: position 156,418,845 of record OZ025289.1, read on the forward strand.
TTAATCTTCCATAATAACATTCATAGTTAAATGAATGATTAAAGCTACTGTGACTTAGCAAAAGTATATTTTATATGGCATGGTGGTTTAATGGAATTTACTTTCAATTTTTACAATTGCTGACGACTCGTGATAATGAACTCTGGAAACTAAGTTATAGAATTTGGAAATTATGTGAAGAAGATCGTCGAATATTTTTCATTTATAGCGGCAGTCTAAAACAAAAGTAAAAATTTTTGTTGATGAAAACAAAATTAAAAAGAAAAAGCAGCAGAACGTCGTATCTAAAAAAGTATTTTTTGAGATTATAAAAAAATGATAATATGGAATTGTTTCTGTAATTTGTTTTCATTTAAAAAAAATATATAAGGTCAATTATTTAAGTATATTTCCATCAATTAGTAAGACGTTTTTATTACTAACTTTATAAATGCTTATAATAGCAAAATAATTCAAAAATCTTTTTATCAATTTTACATTGATATTAAAACTATCGCTTCTTGAAAACTTTCAAATTAAATCTATTAATACATCAGCTTTATTTACTTACTTATTGATGAAAACACACGTTTAAAGCTTTAATGTAGCATTTTTTTGGTTTGTTTATTTAATCTTCTTTCAAACAGGCGGAAGAATAAACTAACTAATCGGATAAGTAAAATAATGAGTTTTTTTAAGTACCAATTTATTTTCATTTTTAATGATGGAAATAAAGATTTACATAAGATATTTATATGTCCATACACGGAGCATAATCAGGTCAATTACGCTCATTAAAAAAGTATGTTTGTTCAGCCGTTATAAGATTAAAATTTCGTCAAAATGGGAGCATAAATATAAGGCAAATTGTTAGCTAATGATAATCATTAAGATATTTTTTTTATAAAGATTATGTTTCAATTGCTTTCATGTTTCATAAATTAAAAGTTACTTGTAATACCAACAGTTAATATGAATCATTTAAAATGTATCGGAGTAAATGAGATTAGTGCAAAAAATTTTTTTATACCATTAAAGGACCTGTAATATGTTATATGCCTGAAAAAATGAAACTAAGCATAGATATAATATTCAAAGGCAATTCAATTGAAGATTAATTGAATTAAAATGTTATTTTAGACTCTTGTGACTGTGATATATAAACATGAAATCAGATGTTTTATTTTAGGTATTACATGATTTTTTACCTTATACACTAATTAGCCCTTTTAAAGATATCAGAAACATATTAAAATTGACAGCTTTACTGCAATACCAGATACTTCTTTTGGAATTTATTAAGTTAGCTCCCCTATTTTATCTGTTTAAATTTCGAATTTCATAGAAATCCTTCTTATAACAAGTATTGTCATCGGTAATTTTAAAACATAACTTTAAGTTTCTAGCCCTAGCAGTTCAAAACAAAACGTAATTTTGAGCGTTTACAGAATGTTTTACGCTAATTTTAACATTTTGTTTTTTTTATGTACGCTGCTCAAAACATTTAAGCAAGCACGTGGTTTTAACAAAATTACGCAAATATTTACACCGATAAGTAACAAAAAAAATAAATCTCCATAATTAAAAGAATAGCAGCAAACAGAAAAAGAAAACATCTTATGAAAACCAAAGATCATGATGTCAAAAACAAGAAAAAAACATAACAGCAGAAATCGGAATGTTGCATAAGCGTCTATTCCACTTCTTTAACTGTAAACTTTGACTGCTCAGCTTATGTTACCATATTTTCTTTCTTTTTTTAGAAAGATGACTTAACATGTCTCAACAACGTGATTTACCAGAATCCATGTCATGGCGTGTTATGGGCAGACTTGAATCCGGGAAAACACAACGGCAGTGCTGTGTGCCTTGGGGGCTGTTGAAATCACCAGAAGTGTCTTTGCAAGGTTGCGGAATCCGTTGAGCTTAAGCCACAGTGCAGCCTGAAGAAGATGAGCTGCTGAGCATCGAGATCGGGAGCAACATGATAGAAGACAAGTGCTGTTTTGGAATGGAGTAAAAAGGGACACTTAAAATAACCCAACATCCGTTCGTTTAAATTCACAATACATATGAGGTAGTTTGATTTTGTGGTGTGAGATCAGAACAGGTGGACATAAGGACCTGGAAATCATTCGCAATAGCATTTAAACTACCAAAAACAAGATACAGATATGCAAACGAGATACAGAGACCATATCTTACATGTCATATCTTAGGCTGCAGCAATCGGACATTCCTTCGTTTTCCAGCATGATAATGTCAAACCGCATGCAGCTTGTCTTATGGAGAACATGCTTGAAGCTGAAAAAAAGAAACACAGTGCTTGGAATGGCCAGCGTAATCTTCTGATTGAATCCGATTGAGTTTGGTTGGGACATGCTCGGACGATGCATTACTCTAAGACGAAGGCCTTCTTTTACTGTCCAAAACTTGAAAACTGCACTTCTTGAGGAGTGGAACAGCATTCTCTTAAGTCTTATCGATAGCATCATCACATTTATGAAAAACAAGTGTGCAGCAGTGTTAGGTGTTCGAGCAGACTACACGCCATATTCAAAAACATGCATCATTTCTAAACAATACTTTTTTAATATTAATTGTTGCCGAAATCATCTTTTCTTGTTTTTTTTTTCACCTTTTCAAAGAATTAAAGCTAAATTACAGTCTTCTTTTTGTGTTACGCACTGATATGCGTTTACTATGCTTTTTATGCTGATACATGACTGCTTGGTACGGCTTGTAAATTTCTTTGTTTGTTCCCCTATTTTTTTGAGCACTCTATTTATAAATTTTAAACGGAATGTCATAAATAAACATTTTAGAATTTTTTTTTTGTTCGCACAATATTGGCTGTTGTTGCGCCGTTGGAACATAGATGGTAATAAGGCGTCAGTATTTTAAAAATCTTTTCGATAGTTCCGCAAAATTATTCTGTTCACAGTGTTTGTATTCACTATAAAAAAAAGGAATAAGCGTTACTTCTTTCTAATTATTCTCTACACAATAAGGAAGTACAATAAACATAAATAATATTTCTGTTTGGTACTTTCGAACAGGTTTTACTGTATATTTGATGAAATAAGTGAAATGATACACTAACTTGAGCAATGTTGTTTGCACATGCTTTTATCGTCCATTTTTCTTTAGAAGATTAATCCAGAGTCTAAAACATATTATATTGCAGAATGAAATCATTGGATGGGTTTACTGATTTAACTACTAAAATTCATAATCAGAAAAATTTGAAAAATGTGTTTTTTGGAATGGAAATCCCACTGAAAATTTCAAATATGGATATTATAAGAATTTCAAGTCCTGATTCAAGAACAGTTGGTAGCTTGGACGGAAGAAATTTTTGTTTTGTCTGAAAACGAAATTTTAATAAGTCTACGTTATATATTATACCAAAAAAAAAACATAAATTCCTACTGGGTTCCAGTCAATTCTAATCAGAAGTCTTTAGATTACTCTTATAGCATAAAGATTAAGTTTTTGTGGACCTTTTTTTTATTCGACACATAATCGCATTGTAGATAGGGATATTTTTCCTAATTCTTTCTGTCCTCAAAAGAAAAGAGGTCCCTTATCGATAGAAAGTTTGCCAGTGTCCATCACAGTCTGCAAAATTTTCCGCTGGCACCTCCACTACATATCCTCCACGGACTTTTGAAAGAACAGCGTCTCTCAACGTCCAGTACTCTCTGCTCTTTTCTTTCCCGCATCCACCCTGGAAGAAAAGGAGGGGCACGTCCATTATTCTACGAGCCCTCATCTCTGCGTCCCCATTGGAAGTTTAGTTTTCTCATCAGCACCTGTGTTCTTATCGGATGTCTTGATCAAAGCTGAAACTTTGGCTCCAGGAAATCGTCTAGATGATAAATCCACCCTTCAGCGCTGTAAAATTAGGAATCCCTAATGTCTGGAATAAAAAGTACATCTAGACCCTATGGCATGAGGCTCGTCGTCCTTATGGTAATCCTCCGTGGAACGAAAGTCCGCTAAATTACTTTGAATTTAGCATGGCACTAATAAAAGGTTCAATAATTAAGGCTAATTATTCGATCACTTTACAATACACGATAATTTATTTTATTTAATATGCATATATATTATTTTACACACACACACACATATATATATATGTGGGGGGGGATTTTACGTGAATAACTTATTATTTAAGCAAAACTAATATTGTTCAAAATATAAAAATGGTTTAATAGACATAAAATACATACGTAACATTCAAATTTAACAGTAGAAATGAATAATAGTAAGCATAAAAAAGCTTCTCTGAGCTTTGCATTAAAAATCGACCAAAATTGCCAGAGCTCAAATCTATAGAAGAGCTTGCACTTTCCACGCATCATCACACGAGTTCGCTTGAGATATCAAGTTCATTGAATCCTCTAGTTTATTATCTTTTATTGTTGAATACTTCACCCTTTATTCACACATACACACATATATATATATTATATGAAATCTTATAATTGTAGTGTGAAGAAACATTTGGATGCATGTTCTCAGACTTACATGTAGTAGAGGGCAGGTGTTTTTTCAGGAAATGAACGTGGTTCCACCAAGTTAAAGAAAAAGATTATTGTGCTACGTTCACAGTAACCTTGGCACTTTCTGTCAAGAAATGTTTACTGGGGCAATTGGAACTTAATTGTTGGAATTGTTTGGATCTCACAGATTCAGCCGTAAGCGAAGATGGAGTAACGCTCCCCTGGCAAAGGGTAGGGTTCTCTAGGATCGATATCTCTAATGAGAGACGTGAAATACAGATCTTATTTCGAACATCACTTGGAATTATACCCGGATAAGCATAAAATTACTCAGGGCTCTGCTTGTTATATTTTCAATGTAATGAGATTTTTATGGATGAAATAAAATCTCAGTGGCGTAGGAACCTTGTACAACCCGGGGGAGCCGGGGCTCATTATGATAATCTAATGGCGAAAATCATTTCATTAATAAATTCATTCATTTCAGAGGATTCCTTAATAGAGTTGCCCATTTCAGAAATGAGGATAAAATAGAAGCATATCAAAAGATGACCAATTCTTTAATTTAGTTTAAAAAATTTTAATATAGATTCTTAATACATAGAAACTTGGTTTATAGATGATCCCGAAAACAATATTAAAATGTAAGGCTTCCTCCACTCCCATTTACTAAACGTTAAAGTTCTTTCTGTTGTTTTGCTTACGAATTCTTTACAAATTTCTTTCAAATCAATTTTAAAGGCCTCCTCTTTGTTATAAATATATAGTAGCATCAAGTGATTGAGTCTCTGTTGACCCATTGTTATTTAGATGTGTATTTGAAGCCGGCGAAGAGCATTGAAAGATCTCTCAGTTGTCGCTACTGATGTCGGAATTGGCAAAATAAATTATGTTGAAATTAGTGTTGGTAGAAGCGTTAATTGAGTAGCAAGATTTATCAAGTCAAAATCATATGCATCATGCGTGTATTGCAAGCTTTTGTTTAAGATTTTCAGAAGTGGTTAAAGCTGGGTCCGTGATTATTTATTCAATCGTCATGAGAGAATCAAAAGGCTTTGAATCAAACCGTTTTTTTAACTCATTGGTAATGAAGTCCAGTGCTTCTCTGAAATTTACTCGAAATTTTTCTTCTTGTCGAAGTGGTACTAAAGCGGAGGTGTGGCTTATCCGCCCATATCTTATTGGAACTATGGAACTATCTTTACTCTGGAAAGGGATCTTTACTCTCGTCATTTTCATTTCAAAATTTAATTTGGACGATTTTCTCTCCCATTTCTTGTTGAGAGTTTCGAAATGGCAATCCTCAACCATACGTTGTATGGTTTCTTCTAACATTGAAACGGCGTTCTTATTGCTTGCGGTAGAAAATTAAGTTTGAAGGAGGTACATTTTGAAGTTAAGTGTTCATTTCAATAACTGATGGTAATTTTGGAGTCTAGGGGTCATGATCGGTGTATATTAGTAAAAATATTTCAGAAATTTCAACTTAGGAGCAACCGCATTAGATAGTATTTTATAAGAAATCCATGTAAAAGTTCCTTAGCCATATTCATGCCGACAAATGTCTTGAATTTTTTTAAGCTTCTTATAAAATCTTTAACTACAGCCTTTTTCTCATGATGTAGTGCTGTCAGATCTTTCAATAATGCATCAAGAGTCTCTAAAATTCTTTTATAATTTTCCGCGAATCTCGGTATTTCAGCAAATCAAATTGCCCATATGGTCGGGCAGAGAGGAAGTAACTGCTTTGATTTTAAGTTTATGTTGCTTTCTCCTTCATTGTTAGTTGGGAAAATAACGATGTTCTTGTAGACATATCTCTGTTTGGACAATTTTCTAATTAGATTCGATATCGCCATATCTTGCAGTGCAAGGAATACTTAGCACAATGTACAAAAAATGCAAAAAATTTCTTGGAATAGAGAAGATTCTAAACTACGAGAAAAGAGCACAGAACAATACAGAACAAAGAAGTGTGCTCACTAACCCTTCTTTTTTTAATTTTTATTGTTTATTGTGTGATTTTCCTTGAAAAAGTAGATTTAATTTTTTAATTCAATAATGTATCGTAAACAGATGTAGCGCTAGAATTTCGTCTGGGGGAGCTGAGCCAGGATGAAATATTCCTGCGGGAGCCACAGCTCCCCAGTTTCCCTGGTTCCTACGCCTATGTGAGATCTGCTTCTCTTATATTTTCAATGTAATGAGATTTTTATGGATGAAATGAGATTTTTATGGATGAGGGAAACTAAGTTACGTTTTCGGTGAAGTTCATCCATCAGAGAAGCATTCGTAAAGTGTAGAACAGAAGAGAATGTTGATTGTAAAAACTCTAAAAAAAGGAAATTTACACGAAGTGTGTCCACGAACTGTGGTTAAGCATAAGCCAGTGGATGTGAATCTGAACATACTTGCCTCTGGTTAATTTGTGCAGGGAATTGAATGGTATTTAATATGGTATTTTATTGATTCCTCTACTTAAAGTGAGTATGCAAAGTTAAGTTATTAGTGGGAGAAAATCGATTTAAAATAATAGTAAAACCTTTTTGATACAATTAATATAAAGAATAATTGTTATGCTTATGTTAGAATTGTTTTATATTATGATGATTTTAATGTTTAAATCTGTATACATAGGTTTTATACGAAATTAGTTAGGTTTATTTACTTTTGAGTATGTGTTTTCATCATAATTCTAGATGTGTCTTGCTTAAGATAATTTTATTTAACAGTTAAAAATAGCATTGTTTCATTTTACTTTAGATAGAATTTTTGTGGTATAAGCTAGGCTTCTACGAAAAATCGAAACAATGCAATGCCGAGAAAGTTATAATCCCCGTGTAGTCGGAGTAACGAGTGTAATATCTACCAGTCAAAGTCAGGGTATTGCGAACTCCTCTGTATTTCAGTTGTTTTAAATGGAGATTTTTATAATTAGTTTTTTTCAATCTTCGAATAAATGGCAAAGAGTTTAGCGGACAGGCTACTAAAATTTTCAAACAAGTCTGCTTCTTCCCAACAGTAATATTTCAATATATTTATTACACCTAACTACTGATATGTAATATATCAAATATATTTCTAATAACATACACTGCTCAAAACAATTAAAGGATATTTGAAGTTTTATATAAAATAAAGATATAAACGAAATTTGTTGCCGAAAATAGAAGAAGAGAATCACAAATGCAAAATTTTCTGGTTTTCAAACTGTGGAGTATGCAAATTTTGAGTTCGACGTCAAAAACGTCGCTTCAGCGGCAGCGAATGAAATTTGACTTTCAACTGGATAAAAGAGAATGAAGACAAGGATGATCGGCATTCAGTGATTGCTTTGTTTCGATGAGTACGATGTCTCAGCGAAGTCATTTGACAGATTCAGAAGCTTGGAGAATTGTTGGTAGGTTAGAAGTAGCGCAAGCCATTGGAGTGTCACAAAGTGTCCTTTCCAGGATCTGGAACCGTTTTTTGGAGAGTGGATGTGCAGGCCGAAGACCAGGGCAAGGTCGTAGACGGGCAACAACGCCCAATGAAGATCGGTATTTAGTGTTGACAGCTCGGAGACACCGAAACATGAACGCTACTCTTCTTCAACAACACTTCGCTCGGCTACAGGCACCACGATTTCAAGTCAGACTGTCCAAAACCTGCTCCATGCTGTAGGTCTGTATGCTCGCCGACCGATGGTATGTGTTAGATTAACATCAAGGCATCGTCGCAACCGCAGGGAGTGGGCAACTGAGCATGTTAACTGGAGGAGAAATGAATGAAGCAATATTCTGTTTTCTGACGAGTCCCGTTTTTTTGTGCATCCGGATAATAGGAGTATTTTCATCTGGAGGGACCGTGGCAGTAGGAATAATCCTGCGTTCGTGCACGAAAGTGTCAGATTTGGCGGTGGAGGAGTGTTGGTGTATGGTGGCATCTCCATTGACGAGCGCACTGACCTTTACATCATTCGAGATGGAGCTCTGACTGGTCGCCGATATAGGGATGAGATCCTCAGACCTATTGTAGTCCCTTACGCTGCAGCAATAGGAGATAACTTCATTTTAATGGACGATAACTGCAGGCCACATCGTGCAAACCTGGTGGAGGATTTCCTTATCGAGGAAGGAATCATTCGAATGGAATGGCCAGCGTGTTTTCCAGAAATGAATCCAATTGAGCACGTTTGGGACGATCTAGGAAGACGAGTTTCTGGCCGCCAACAACCCCCACAAACTCTCCAAGAACTTCAAAGAGCTCTTCTGGAAGAGTGGGGCAGAATACCCCAACTCGTCATTAATAGCCTCATTGAGTCCATGCCTCAAAGGTGTTCAACGTTGCTGGCCGCTCGTGGAAACCATACCCCCTACTAAAAAGGATTTTCTTTGAAGAAAACACCTTTTCTTATTCTTTTTTTCTCCCATGCACAAACTGTGTTTTTTTTCCTTTTGTACACAAATGCGCAATAAAATGTATTTTTTTTCTGCCAAACATGTGTAATTTATTCTCATAAAACCTACTATGTCTGTCGACCATGTATTAATCAACTAAAAAGTTTCCCAGATACAAAATCCACCTAAAACTGCAATATCCTTTAATTGTTTTGAGCAGTGTATATCTAGAGCACTGATTTTATTTTTTCAAGTTAAAACAGAACTTGTTATAAGTATGATCTTGCAATTTCTCTTACTTTAAGCTTATAAATGTAATTAAAAAATGCAATGTCAAGAATAGTTTTTGAACAAATAAACCTCTTTTAAGAATGACAAACTTTAATTAAAATTCTTTAGAAGTTAATCTTTTGATAGCATTTATAGTTAGTAACTTAAATACTTAATTCGAAATCTCTAGTAAAAAGACAGATAATGAACTGCTACAGATAGAGACAGATAAAAAAAATGTTGCCATTTTTTCTTCCTTTTTTCCTGTTTCCAAAAAACAAATTTTATATGTTTAAATTGGTAGTTATACAGTATTAATGCGATAGTTAATATATATTTTCTAAACTGCTTTGTTATGATTTTAATATTAGTCAATGATTACTTTTCTTAAAATGTATCTTATCTATATAAATTTAATGAATGTTAAACAAAAGCAATTGATTATTATTGAAGCATATGCTGTAAAAACTACTTATTCGATTATTATACTCTTGCTCTTAAGTAATTTAAAACATCTAAGAATATTTTTTATGATAATTGTTTATTGATACGGTTTTATGTGTTTTTTTTTCATTGTGCGTCTTTTAATTCTAGAAGTTTTAGCCCTAAATATTTACAATGACTAGATTTTTCAAAAGTGCTATCTAATATTTTTAAAAGCTACATAATGTGTTTGTTTAATTTTAAGCCTTCTTAATTCCATGCATAAATTATTTTAATAAATTGAAAACATTAAGTTTGAAATTTAATTAAATTTTATGCAATGCAAATTCAGACCAACCAAAAGACACAAATTATAAATAGGTAGTAGATATTTCAGGATTACACAAGACTTACCTTAAATGAGCATTAGCAGAATACTAGTCTGTCTTTCAAAAACTTATGTTACAGTAGGACCACTTTATTTAGCCGGAACTGCATACTCCCAAATTACAAAAATCCCAAACACAAAATACAAATTTTTAATAAATCATAAGGCTGAATCATCGATACTTTTCCTACTTTTTTATCAACAATTTTACTATGCTTTTAATAATGTAAAAATTGTATTTTAGTGAAATAAGTTGTTTTTATTCCATAAACAGAGCTTAATCAGATTTTTATGTAAACATTTATTTATTTTTCTTATATGATAATTTTTGAAGTCGTCACATATTCGTAGTTCTTATGCATATTCCATATTTGTATATTATCAGTCTATAAAAATAATTTTATGCTTTTTATAAAATCTAGATTAGAAATTAATAACTTTTATATAAAAATATATGTATACAGGGTCAGTCATAAATATCGAAACAATATGCTATCTCCTTAAATATTGCCCCTAGACCCATACTTCCAATTGCAAAAATTCATAAAAAAGTGAAATTTTTGATAAGATAAGTTGCGACTCCATGGGGGGGGGGTCTATTTAAAAAATTACGAAAATTAACTTTTTATACGGCCCCCGTAGAATAAAAATTCCAATCAAGAATACTTTTCTTATCCAGTTTTGAATAAGACACAAAAAGTTGCATCTTCATATCTTGAAAACTCGCAGAATAATAGCCGTTTGAATTATTCAGCAGGTTTTAAAGGATTAGACACAAATTGAAATGCGCGCAATTCAAAAGACAGTGTTACATTAACAGTTCTAGGAGACGTGTAAAAAATCTATCTGTGAGATTTTTTTTACTTTTTTTGTGACTGTTAGCCATATCATTTGCTAAGAAAATCACATCCTAAAATTTATAAAAAAATTCATATGGTTAGTACTGGTTTAAATGGGATAATTAAAAATCGTTATAGCTCGAAACATTATTTATCGGATTTCAGTTTCTTTTTATTTAATTAAAGATGAAAATCTGAATTTAGTTTTGTTTCAGGGCTTTTGTTTTTCAATATTAATTTGTAACTATTACTATTTGTAACTATTACAATAATAACTATTAAAATTATTTATTGAAAAAATATTATAACTTAAAAAAAATCATATTTTCAAAAGTAATTTTTTTTTTTACATTTTGCCCGAAACAAAGCTAATGTAAAATAATTAGAAATGGCATTTTTCAAGTTTGTACTTTTTTTCATTAACAATTCTTAATATTTAATAGTTTAAAGACAAGAAATAGTCGGGAAAAAATCATTATGCATTATGTATTGTTTTACTGTCCGTCAGTTCTTTAAAAGAATTATTTTTCAAGTTGCATATTAAGTGTTTTTTAGAAATTTACCTCTCAAAATTTCAAGCTTTTTATCGTCCTGGAGAGGCTGTTAAAATGTCTGTATTTTGGGCTCAGGCCGAGTCAATACCCAGAAGTTACTTTTTTCTGAACAATCGCCTATCAGCGACTAATGTATTTTTCATACCAGAGGGGACTGCTTCCCATTTACTATGTCTGCGATGGTCGAAACTTTCAATCCCGGTCTCGAACAATCCGTATTAAAATCATTATATCTGACTGACCTAATATGTGCCTAATATGATATGTAAAATTTGGTTCAATCAAAATTTTTACGAAAACCATATAGATTTTAAAATCACTTTTATTTTACAAAAAAAAAAAAAAAAAAAAAAAAATATATATTTTTTTAAAAGAATAGTATTTTTAAATGCTAAAAAATTATGTACAATAAAACCAGAGAAAAAAATCTGCCTATGATGGAATTCTGTCTTAAACGGAAAATGCGTTGATCCATGCAAAATAAGTACAATAATACATAAAAAAACCTCCATTTAACCCTCCTAGAAAGGGCATTTATCTATAACATATATTTTTTTTTACTGTGATTTCGTCTTAAAAATTTTACTTTATAACATTTTTCAAAGTCTCCAACGCACGGGATATGGATTAGCGATATTAAAATATAAGTGAAACATTTACATATAAACAGAGTTTCATTTATAAAATAAATATACCACAGCCTTTGCCGCTTCTTTAATAATAAAAAGTATAAATATATAAAATGAAAAGCTATAATAAATATTTTTGATCAGAACTCCTCCATAAAAAAGAATTTTTAACCACACCGAAGTAAAAAAATATGTAGAAATTCACGGCTGAGCCGGGATATGATTTAAACTTTTTTCTAGGCCTGTCTGGGTTATGATTTTAACATTTTTCCATGCCGGACAGAACTTTTTCCCCTATGGGTCAGTTTGAGACCGGACCTAGATATTTCGATCCATGCAGACCTCAAGTGCTAACGATCAACATATTTTGAAAATAAGTTTTGATTTAAATCAATACTCTGCTTTATTATGTCCAAAAAAGAGTCACTGTTTTAAATCGACATTTAATAACAGATAATTTGTGGACGATCCCTCATTTACTTTGAAAATTACTCAAAAACTCTTCGTTTACAAGCATGGTAAAGTGGTATAAGTCATGAATTTTGAAGGATTTTGGATTTTAATATCTGTGTTAAGTTTTTAGATACGGATATGAAATTTTTTTGTTCAATTTAAGAATGGATAAGGAGTAATTTCCTAATTGGGAATTTTGCTCTACGGGGGCCGTATAAAAATTTAATTTTCGTATTTTTTCAATTAGACTCCACATGGAGTTGCAACTTATCTTATCAGAAATTTCACATTTTTTTAATGAATTTTTGAAATTGGAAGTATGGGTCTAGAGGCAATATTTAAAGACATAGCCTATTGTTTCAATATTTATAACTCACCCTGTATACTTTTAAAAGTTCTATAATTCAATAGGATCTAATATTATTAATAAATATGTTTTATTTATAACAGTTTAGTCAAATTCTTAAAATCACCAAATAATAGAATACTAAAAAAATTTAGAAATTTTTGTAATTCTTAAATTATAATTTTAAGATGCATTTCAGTTTTAGTGACAAATATTTTTCAAAAAAAATTTTAAACCCAAAAACATGTTTTTGAACCTTTTTATTTAATAACAGTTTTACTCGCCTAATTATTTATTATCATTGCTAATAAATGTAAAAAGAAATCATAAATCGATTCTTAAAAAAAAAAAAAAAAAAAAAACATATCATTTTTTATTACCAATTTAGTTATATTTTTAATGATGCAAAAAATGTGTTTTAATGAAGTAAGAATTTTATCTTCCGTAAACAGAGATTAAGCCTGATAATTATGTGAACTTTTTAGTAATATGTTCAGCTTTTGTAGGATTAAATTTTGACAATATTTGAACTTAATATTAAGCATAATAACTTACTATACATTATCAATAAAAAAAATTATATATAAATTATTGTTTGAAAAACTTCCGTATTTCATTAATTTTTAATTACACAATTTTGCTTGTAAATTCATAATTTAACATTAATCTTTAATATTTCGTGTTTATTTTTCATGAGTGAAAAAAGTTTCATATATGGGATGTAAATATTTTTAAATGCAGCAGTTCACTGGATTCAGTTTATTTCATTAAAGAGGAAATTTATAAAGCTATTAAAATGGAGAAATAAAAATAATCCTAAAACGAAATGCAGTATTCCTCTTTTATTCAATCATTTCATCATAGTTAAATATATAAAAATCAATAAGATCAATTTTAGACTCTCCCATTTCAGACGAAGTGAAGTATTTGAATGAATGGAATGGAAATTAATGAAAATATTCTTCGACAATAGCTGTTGTATTGCAGACCAAAAGTACTCGAAAGTTAAAATAAATGAATGTTATTATATTCCTTATTATTAGGATTTGTCACCTTTTATTTAACGGCGAACTTTTCAGAGTTTATATTATGTAGTAGATTGAGAAAGTTCCACTCTTTTTAGCCCGAGTAGCATAGTTTGTTAGCCCATCATTGGTAATTTGTGAAAAGTGTTGGGAAATGATAGGATTGGCAATGGCAAGGTTGGCAAATGTTTGGCAAATAGTCAGTGTTCAGAGATCCCTCTAATTTTGGGAGAGATTCTGAGAAAAGAAAAATTGAATAAATATTGGTCCTCTGCTAGTAAATGGTAGGTTGACAAACGGTTCGCCAAAATTGACGTTTCTTTCTGCCGGCTAACGTATAATGAGAATTAGTCATCAATTAGCAAATATTGGCCTAATAATTTTGTGACGTTTGTGATGCTGTTAAAATATATTTTTTTATTTCAATTCTCGCTTAACGAAAAACGTTTTTATTATATTTTTATACTAATTTACAATAAAATAATGCAAAATAATAAGATTCTTTAAAAAAATATCCAATTAATATAGAGAGAAAATCATAGCCGAACAGATTTAAAGTAAAATATGTAAAAACAAAACAAAACAAAGAGCTGGCTCGATCTACAAGCCGACAGCAAAATTAGAGATAAACCCATTCCTTAGATAAGAAGAAACACTAGAGTCCTAAATCTTTTGTGAGAATTCTGATATACGTGTATAAACACACGCATGTATATGGAATATATTTAAAAATAGCGAAAACAAACCCAGACAACCCAAACCTGCATTCAATATTTTTGAATGCAGGTTTGGCAGGTGTTCAGTAGCCTGCAATAATTTAAACTTTTAAAAAAAGGGGTGGGGTAAGAATTTTCTGTCCTCCCTCTGATGAGAATAAACCGCCTTTTATTATCTTTTTTTTTGTTTATTGAATTGTTTATTGATTTTTTCTTAGTTAATTGTTTAACAAGTAGATGTTCACTCTATTCCTTGAATTTCTATATTTGCATTTTTTATTTATGAAATATCAGGTAACCAAGAAAGTTTGTGCGCTTTTTGAGAACAGCTACTTTTGTTGCGTAAGCGTGGTTATACTGATTCTGATGATGTGATTTCTGTACATTGCCTTTAAATTGCAATCCGTAGAGAGTTGTTTAACGTATTTCACGTTTCGCTATCAGTTTTATAGGAAATACAATCGTTGACAAAGGAGATTTTGAGGCCTATTTTGCTCTACGAGTTCAAATTAGGAAATAAAGCTGCAGAGGCCGCTAGAAGAATATGTCTCGAAGACAAGCCCCGTGTTGGTCGTCCATCCATCTTAGACCAAGTCCAGCTGGAAGAGTAAATCAAACATAATCCTTATCTAACATGCCAGGAGCTTGCGCAAAGGTTTGTAGTATCTGGCGAAACCATTCGATCGCATCTTCATAGCCTTGGGATGTCGTGGAAACTCGATAAGTGGGTTCTTCATGTCCTGCACGAGGAAAACAAGCTCCAACGATTGAACTTCTGCTTATCATTGCTGTCGCACCACAACAAAGCATCTTTCTTGGATCAGATACTGACATGTGACGAGAAATGGGCAATGTATGATAACCGAAAGATAAAACATCATTGGTCGACTTCTCGTTCAGTCTCATTGTTTGCTAAATTGGACATCCATCAAAAAAGATAAT
This sequence comes from Maratus speculifer, assembly GCA_964019185.1. NCBI lineage: Eukaryota > Metazoa > Arthropoda > Arachnida > Araneae > Salticidae > Maratus > Maratus speculifer. Next base: position 156,434,299 of record OZ025289.1, read on the forward strand.
GCTGTTTATTTAGTGGATTAGCGCTGGTATAGTTCACTATGAATTCTTAGAAAGCGGAAAAACAATCACACCCGAAGTTTACTCGTCTCAGTTAAAAAGGGTTACAGCTGCTTTGCTCGAAAAGCAGCCAGTGCTGGTCAACAGGAGAGGAGTTCTTCTCCTCCACGATAACGCCAGACCTCATACGGCCAAAGCGACCAGAGACGTGATAAAAACATTGGGCTGGGAACTTTTGCCTCACCCACCTTACTTCCCAGACATTAACCCATTGGACTATTACTTGTTTATGGCCATGGGTAATAACCTAAGGGAACAGCAGTTCCAAACCCAAGATGATGTCACAAAAACTCTAACCCAGTTTTTGGACTCTAAACCAAAAGATTTTTTCAAAAATGATATTTATAAGCTTGTGTCACGTTGGGAACACGTAATGGAAGCTAATGGTGATTATTTCAAAGAATAAAATAAGTGTTTGAGATTTTTGTGGGTCGATTTTTATGTCTGATGAAAACCGAAGCTTATAGCTTCGCCAGGAGGGTTCATCATTACATAAAATAAAATACAAGCAAGAATTCAGCATTGGAAACAGATGATTCAAAACTATCCAAAATTTTCAAAGATAGTAATAACGGTGATGAACTCGAGTGCATCATTTTGATCCTCTTACCAAGTACGCAATAATTCTATGGATATACACTGATTCCACGCCTCCGAAAAAAAAAAGAACTCGAGAGATCAAATTTGTTGGACAGGTCACGATGATTATTTTTTGTATCATAAAGTGTAATCTATCATTATGTTGTGCGCTGCGAATGCTGAATATTATGTTTCAGGTTTGAAAATTTTCCAACAATATATATCTAGAAGGCATCATGAAGAATTAGAACATTGCCTGAATTTTATAGATACATGCGATCGGAAATATTTAATTATAATATTTTGCCATGAGACTATATGTTCTGATAGTAAGCAGAAAAAATTTCAAATACCTTTTAAAATGCCACAGAAATTATTTTTAAAACTTACATTTAATTAATAAAAATAAGATTTGTATTTAGTTACGGTTTTCTCCCGGAAGAGAAAGTTATCGTTTATCTGTCAGAGAGAGAGGGAAAAGTTGCTGGTTCTGCAGCTCACAAAATTTTCCAAATTAATAGTCTGAATAAATATTTTGTGGTTTCTAATCAGCGAGCCACTGGATTTCGAGCGCTCTTATTCAATAATGAAAATTTCTGCATGTAAGAAATATAAAGTAAATATGTATATTTTTTAAAATATTAAAGGGAATCGGGATTTTTTAAATTCGAAAAAAGAAAATGATAGGGTTCACACAAATTCTGGAATTTTCAAACTTAGAAAATCATTGTTATCATCAATTTGTTATAGAACATCTCTGTGAAATTAATTCAAAATTCTACACGTTTGTACAAAAAATAATGAGACTAATAGGAAACCTGAAAAAATGACCAATTTCACTATTTAATACCTTAAAATACAAGATTTTAGAACCCAATTTTAAAGAGAAAATGATATAAGTATGTTATTTTATTTCTTAAAATAAAAAAAAAATTAGAAGATGGAGAATTATTATTTATCAGAGTATTCAAACTGTTGGATATTTCTCGAGCAAAAAATTGGCATGAAAGCTTATCTGCAGTATTATGAAATAAATGTTGTACCTAGAATGGAAAATTTGGAGCCAAAATATATTTCATATATTAATCATTATCCTGAATCTAAATAAATTTTTATTTAAAAGTTTTTTATACTTTTAATGCTACGTTCTATTTAGTTAATACAAAATTTTGAAATTTTCAACAGAACACACATCCCCTTAAAAAGTTATTAAATTTATAAAAAGAAAAATTTTAAATTCAGTTTATGTAGAAAAACGTGGACCTGAATTTTTATAAGTTTCCAGAAAAAATATTGAGAAATTACTTTAGATACCCAGCGCGTTGCTCCAAGAACGTGATTTTAAGAAAAAATGACTTCAACTTTCGGAAATGACGTTTTAATAATTCTAAAATTAATGATTTCTATACTAATGCGAATTTCAGAGAAACATTTATGTCAAAATGATCAAAGAATATAGGAGCATTTAATTAAAAATTTTCAAAGATTTATAAACTTAAGTTTAGATACCCCTTAATTTTCAAATTAAGTTAAAATCATTGTGTGTATTTCAACTATTTTTAAAATTATTAACTGCTCGGATAAATTGATTTGGATGGGTATTTAAATTTATTTTAAAATGTGTATTATTAAATGAATTATTTCGATCCACATTACTTTCTTTTACATGTAATTCGTTAGTTAAAAAGCTACTAACTCCTTAAAATGGACAAAAAAGAAGGGAGGGATATAAAATACAAAATGACGCTTCTATTAGTTTAACGTTAGCTTATGACTGACGTTCTTTGAGTTACATCTATACTCTCTAAACAAATTTACTCGTACACCATACGAGCAAAGAGAATTTGCTTTATTCATGACTCAGTGTTTTTGAATACCACATACTTACTTGTAATCTTCGTTTTATTATTATTTTTTTTTTTCAATAACGGATTTTTTTTATCAAATGAAGCTAATATTTCAAATCAGGTTAAAAAATAGATTTTGCTCTTTTTTTAATTTATTGTTTCATAAAAGAGGCAGTTTTAAGAAACAAAAATAATATATATTTGAAAATAAATCACTTTGATGAATCCCTTTAATAACTATGTTGACATAATTTCAATAAACGTTTGTTATACATAATTAATGCCACAAAGATAATTTGTTTGCATAAATTTACACATGAAAGATAGTCATTGGTAAATTTTTGGTTGAGCTTCAATAAAACATGTTTGATTACGAAGCTTTCAAATTAAACCGTTTCGTGCTATAGCGGCATTATCAAAGAAAATTTATTTATTTATTCATAAAAATTTGTTATGATTAGTTTTTTATTTTTCTATACTATGAAGTAAGGTAGTCAAGGTAAAGTTTTTTTAAATTTTATTAATTTTAATTAATGAGTTTTCGCATAACTAATTATTCTTATTACATAATACTTAATTATTATACATTTGAGGACTTGAATTTTAAAAGTTGCCTTATCCAAAATTTCAAAGTTCGAGTTTTCTCTTGTATTAATCATATTAATCCTTTGGACTCGAGAGATGACTCTCACTCACCACTAGTGTTGTCAGGTGTCCCTCGTAAATGGGTGTTTCAAATGCTTTGGACACCACTAATATCTTACAGTTTATTTTGCCACCTTTTATGACAGATTATTCGACCATAATATAAAGATTTGAAAATTAATATTAAAATACTGGTGTCCAGAGCATTTGGAACACCCATTTACGTGGGACACTAGTGGTCAGTGGAAATCGCCTCTCGAGTGCAAAATAACAATAATAATAGTAATAATAATAATAATAATAATAATAATAATAATAATAATAATAATAATAACAATAATAAACTACAATCTGGAAAAATGGTTTTATCATGTATTTTTGACATTCTAAAATCTTGCAATAGTTTACAAAGAGAACCAACGTTTGCAGACAGATTTTTTTGCAATTTCCAGAATTATCATTTTCTCTGTATGGGAAGTTTTGAAATTAAAGTGCTCATTTATATGCAGAATTTAAGGACGAGTCCCAAAATTCCATCCTCCAAAATTCAAGGAATTTTTAAGCGATAATTTTCACGCGAATATTCAAAAGGAAGTAATATAAGATTGAATGTATAATTGATTGATTTGATTTGAATATATATACATATATATATATGAACAACCTTAACAAAATTTAAAAACCACTCAATATTTACGACAATATAAAAGCACATGCTATTCGGAATGATAACCCAAATTGCTTGTTTTAACGAATAAATAAGGTCTTCAGACTTAAATTGTTTCTTGCGTAAGCAATTTGCCTTTATTTTCTCTGAAGAATTCCTTGAGGGAACATTCGTCGTTTATGTATTATGATATGGTAGTTAGGAAACATTGTTGTGTTTGGTCGACTTTATAGTTTCCTTGCAGTAAGTAACTCATTTAACCCTTTAAAGGACGGTGGTATCACGTCGTAACCATCTGATTTTCATTCCAGACTACATATCTAGGTATTTATGTGCAACACTGGTGCCTGGCCAACAGAAAAGTACTGTTTTTGCGTTTACAATGGAAGCGTGGAAAAACGTATTTTTATTTTTTCGCTAAAAAATCGTTTGTAAGGTCTAGTATTAGGGAATTATTTCATCCTTTTCCGAAGAGATATTTTATGCTCCAGAAAGGGGTAAAACTAAATGTAAGCGTCAGAGTTGTGCTTAATGCAATAAGGTGAAATACGTTAGATTTCCAGTGCAAGAGTTTGATCTAAAGAAAATTGAATTGTCATCGCGGACAGCAAGAGGTCTTAAATATTTCCAAAATAATGGAGTGATCACAAATTTTTTAATGATTGCAAGAAAGTGTGTTGAGCATTAAACCTTCAGTTCCGACTTCATCTTACATGTTGCGCCTTGTTTTCGACAACAAGAAATTGGCCCATTTCACTCAGATTATCATATTGAAAGTACTATTTCTTCTACTTTGTAGGCAGCATAATCGTAATAAATGCAATGTATATAAACATATGCAATATAATATCGTTACTTTGGTCTCACGTCGAAATTCTCCCGCAATGGAAACTTTCAGACAATCATGATTCAGGAAGTGTACTCACATTTTTGGGTATCATCAGCATTGACAATCCGCATCTTTCTTTACCGATAAAAATGCTATCCGCCATCTTTCGATAAACATTCATAAAAAATACATATTTGTTTTTCAAACAGCGTATTAATTATTGTCTCTAATTAGGATCATCTCAATAGTTCAGATGGCTTAGCATTTGAGCCAGGAGCCAAAGTCCAGAGTCCAGAACGTTTCGAGGACCCATTTACACGAGACACTAGTGATCACCGATAATCACCTCTCATCTGAAAAGGGTTAATATAAAACATTCGAGATATCTACGCCTCCTGGAATTTTCCTACCAGAAAATTTTTTGGTACCAGTATTTTTTTGTAAAAAATTCCTGATTTAATAAGATGAAATTTCGATGTGTTTAATTGAGATTTATTTTTCTATAAAAAGATAAAAAAAAAGCTGGAAAAATCCCTGAAGCGTTTTGATTATCTAAATACTGATTCCCCGAATATAGTACTGTTTTTACTCGAAAAAAATTAATACTTGGAAAACTTGTAATTAAACATTGATGTTAAAATAATAGAAATATTAAATCTCAAACACATGAATTATCGTAGCCCATTGATATAACTGAAGAATAGTTAAAAATTTAATTAACTATGTGCATATTCTAGAATTATGCAATTTTAATGCAAGCTTTGTTCATTCGGAACTATTTAATGGCGATGCATCCTGTAACTGATTATCTGTTAATTATACTTAAAGCTATTAAGAAAATTGAAATTGAAATCGACTGCACTTAGTGTAAGCAACATTATTATGTATTTTAAAAGCTTTATGATGTTTTGAAGTGCATTTAATAAAATGTCATACCCTTTTACATAAATTAATGATAAATATCTTAAAAAGTAATCTTAAAAAGTAATATCTTATTAAATATATCTTATTAAATAATATCGTATTAAGCATATCTTATTAAGTAATATCTTATTAAGTATATCTTATTAAGTAATAATATATTAAGTTTATCTTATTAAGTATATCTTATTAAGTAATATTATATTAAGTTTATCTTATTAAGTAATTCGCATATAAACTTGAACATCCAACTTATTATTATTTTAAACTATTCAATATGAAAAACTTGTGTAAGCAACTTTAATAAATGTGTTAAAAGCATTAGAATGATTTGAAGGGCACTTAATAAATATTAACATTCTTCTACATAAATTAAAAATAAATATCTATTTAAATAATGCCTTATTAAATAATACCTTCTTAAGTATATCTTATTAAGTAATATCTTATTAAGCATTCTTATTAAATAACTCACATATAAACTTGAACTTCACACTTTTAATTTATTTTAAATTTTGCAATACGAAAAGCACGATGAAATACTTAAAATATTGCGTGGTTAAGCAAGTTATATAACATTACATTGCTAGTTGAAAAAAAAAATAATAATTAGAGAGTAGGTTGAAACAGTCTATAGATTTTACCTTCAAATTGTCACATAATTAACAACTGGATTGTAAAATATATCTTTTTTAAAGTAAAAATAACCTTAAAGGATAGTCTTAGTATTGAAATGGTGCATAAATCTGGCTGGGAAATTCTTCTACTGACTTCTGCTGGGGAATTGTCAGACCAAAATTATATGAATTATCGTAACCCATTGATATAACAGACGAATAATTAAATCGCTAATTAACTATGTGCAGATTTTGCAAATATGTGTATTTAATGCGAACTCTGTGCACTTGGAACTATTTAATGACGATGCATGCTGGTTACTATGAACTGGTTATCTGCTAACTGTACCTGAATCTATTAAGAATTTGAAGTTGAAATTTACTGCACTTAGTGTAAGCAACATTATTAAGTATGTTAAAAGCAATAGACTGTTTTGAAGCGCATTTAATAATGTTATATACTTTTACATAAATTAAATATAAATATCCTAATAAGTAATCTTATTAAGTAAAATCTTATTAAGTTAATCTTCTTAAATTTATCTTGTTAAACATTTCGTATATAAACATGAACATTTAACTTCTAATTATTTTAAATTAAGCGACATTAAAAACATGACTAAGTACTTAAGATATTGCATGGTTAAGAAAGTTATGTAACATTGCATTACTACTTGCAGAAAAAAGATAAATAAGGAAAAGGAATTAGAGAAAAGGATCGAAACAATCTTTATAGACTTTACCTCCAAATTGTCACATAAATAACAACTGGACTGTAAAATATGTCTTTTTTTAGATAACAATATCCTTAGGGGATATTCTTACAAGGAGAGGCCAACTTTGATAATCACAGATTTTGATAATTTTAATATAAGTTGTATGGCAGAGACCCCTTAGCCTCATGTTCAATGGATTTTATACAACGCACCTTAATTCTTGAAAAACAGGGGGGGAGGGGTCTGATATTATGACACAATTTAAAAACTAACATAGAAAAGCCTGAAGTATGTAATCGTAACTCAGTCATATAAGCAGTAGTCAGTCGTCCACAGGGCCCGGTTTCAGCGCCCTGACGAACTACATTTGTTTTTCTCATTTTTTGTTTCAGAATTTACAATTTTACAGTCTTAATATCGTACCTTAACTACAATTTTAGCATATTTAAACATTAATTTAGCCTTTTTGATTTTAAAAATATTATATCTCATCATTTAAGGAAATTAATTTTTTAAAAAATTCAATCTTTTTATTGAATAATAAAAATTCCAAAATCTAATCTCTTGTGGTGCTATCTATTTATAATAAAATAAAGCATATTCAAGTAAAGTAAAAAATAAAAGCAGGAGGAAAAAAAATGTGAAGCAAAATATAAAAAGCAGCAAAACTTAAGCAAAATAATTCAATGAGCAGGTATATGTTTTTCAAAATTTAAAATTCCTTAATATGCAAAAAGTAGGTTATAATTTATTTCTTTTGTTTACTTTTAATATAATTATGTTTATTAATTTAAAAACAGAGCAATTTTATCATGGTATTGATTTCCCTTGTTATAGCAATACATAATTGATGTATCTTCAAAATCACGAATTGACACAATACTAATTAGGTTGAAATTAGAATCGATAGTCATTATAATTTTCAATTGAAAATGAGATTATTAAATTATAATTATAAGTACATTTATTAAACAAAGAATGAGAAAAATAACTGCAGCACGTCCATGCATCGAACCCGGACCCGCTCGGCGATTAGTTACTGCTTATCCGACAGAACTACGATCACGTACATTTTTTATTTCAAAGTAAAAATTTCAGTTGTGTCATTATATTAGACCCCATGTTTCTCAAGAATTAAAGGGCGGTGTACAATATACACTGAACCTTAGGCTAAGGGGCCCCTGCCTTACAATATATATTAAAATAATCAAAATCTGTAATTATCAAAGTTTGCTCTCTCCTTGTTAGTATTGAATTAGTGCATAAATCTGACCAGGAAATTCTTCGCTACCAGTGTTTTTCTTGTAAAAAAATTCCGTTTAATAAGGTGAAATTTCGCTTGTTTCATTTAAATTTACTTTTCTATTTAAAAAGAAATACAGATACATCTCCTAGAAAATTCCGTACTGATTCTCGGAATACTAATTCCCCAAATATTGTTCGAACTTGACTTGAAAAATATAAATGTTTGGAAAACTTGTAATTGAAAATTGTGAACTTTTAATTAAAAACAACCATTTTATTAAAAAAGTTGAAATGTAAGATCATAAACATACGAATTATCGTAACCCATTGATGTAACTGACGAATAATTAAAGATTTAATTAACAATGTGCAGATTTTGCAATTATGCTATTGAAATACGAGCTTTGTTCAGTCAAAACTAATGGCGATGCATCCTGTAACTAATTACCTACTAATAGTACCTGAAACTATTAAGAAAATGAACTTGAAATCTACTGCTCTTAGTTTAAGCAACTTTATTATGTGTGTTAAAAGCATTAGAATGCTTAGAAATGAATTTAATAAAATTTCATATCCTTTTGCATAAAATAAATATAAATATCTTAATAAGTAATCTTATTATGTAATATCCTATTAGGTATATTTTATTAAGTAACTCGCATATAAACTTGAACTTCCAACTTCTTATTATTTTAAATTATAAAATACGAAAAACACGATTAATTACTTAAAATATTGCAAGGTTAAGCAAGTTATATAACATTGCATCTCTATATGCAGGAAAAAATGAAAAAAGGAAAGAAATTAGAAAGTAGCGTAGAAAAAGTCTTTTCTACTTTTACCTCAAAATTGTCACATAAAAAAGTCGGAATAACAACTGCTCTTGAAACTATATCTTTTTTAAATTACAATAACACTAGTGGTATAGTAACCTTTAGTATTAAAACAGTACATAACTCAGTAAATTTTAGTAATAACACGAATTGACTTAATTTTCGGCCTTTTTAAAAAAAAATTATAAAATGTTACCAAAAAGTCCTTACTGTGAATTCCTTAAGTACCTTACTGTGAAGTAACCACTGTGATAAGTGGTGAAAAGTCACCATGTGCCTTTAATGGGACATTATTTGGTAATTTATCATAATGCAACGTTCACAATGGCTTTGAAATTGAGTCTCCAGATGAGAGGTCACACGAGAGTCAACGATTTGGTATTTTTTTGGTAATCGTGTGCTCGTTAAATTATGAGAAATTACCAAATAATGTTCCATTAAAGTCACATAGAAGCTTTCTGTTACAAGACTTTGTCAAATGGTGACAGAGACCCTATTGTGAAATAACTACTCTGAAAAGTGGTGAAAACTCATCATGTGACTTTAATGTGACATTGTTTGGTGATTTATCATAATGCAGTGTTCACAATGACTTTGAAATTGAGTCTCCAGATGATAGGTCAAACGAGAATCTCAATTAAACGACATTGTAAAGTCACCTGGTGACTCGCCACAAAGCAGCAGTCACAGTGATTTGTCAGTGGAGTCAAATATAGTAATAATTTGAGACTCATAAAAGAGACGTATGGAATTTCCCTTTTTTTTGTTTCGCCGTAGTGACTATCACTCTTGTGACCATTTGTGACCTGAATGAGATGTTATATGGATTAGATGTTATTCAGAGATAATAATTATTCATAATATATTACTTCCTTTTGTATATTCACGTAAAAGTTATCGCTTGAAAATCCTTTGAAAATTTGCATTTTGGGACTCGTCCTTAAATTTTGCTCACCAGTGTATATATTTTTCGAAATATGTTTTCGACTTTCTAAAATATCCCTTGTAGGTCGGTTGTTTTTAGGGATCGGAATATTAGAATAGAAAATGTCTGTTAACAATTCAGCCGGGCTCTCAAGTGGTCTCGATTTAGACAAGAGTATCAGAATACAAGCTACCTGACGAAAACTGTTATTTTCGACTGTTTTCGTTTCTTATAGCTCGAATTTTTACGCATCACTAAAACGCCATTATAATTTTTATATTGTAGATTTTTCAGTATAAACAATGTCACAACATGATTATTTATCTCATTTGAAAGTTTTTTGTAATTGGAACTATATGTCAATGATTAACAGTTGAGAAATTAATGATCGGCGATAGATAATATATTGCAACCTGTATACAGGGTGTCTCAGAATAGATGAGACAAACTTTAAGGGGAGGTAGGGGTCATCAGAAGGATTCAGATGTACATTGAAACCCATGGTCGGAAACACTTTCCTGGTATGATAGTCACGATACAAAACGCAAGAAAGACAAGATGCAAATAAGTGAAGAGAGCATGTTTATAATCCTTAGTACAGACAAAAACTAAGTAAAAAGAACATTAAAAAGACAACTGACATCATCAAAGTAGGTGTTTGAAAAAATATAGGTGTTTGAATAAGTGTAGAGAGCATGTTTATAATCCTTAGTACAAACAAAAACTAAGTAAAAAGAACATTAAAGAGACAACTGACATCATGAAAAGAGGTTTTTGAAAAATGACCTCGTGCAGTGATGTATGGAGGACCTTATCCGGCGCCACGGAAGTTCTAATGTTCTCAAAAATACCGGAAGTGTCACGGACTTTTCCAGCAGCTGCTGCGATGCATACGACGACTTCCTTAGCACTTTCCAGCATTGTCGCATAATTTTCGGGGCACTAAAAATAATAAACATGTTTTCTCTCCCTGACCATGTCTCTCTTCCTTGTGTTTTGTGTCGTCAGTTCTACGCCAAAAAAATGCTTCTGATACTGGGTTGCAGCGCAAAATTAAATCCTTGTGATACCCCCTAACTCCCTTCAAGTATTCTCAATAATGCTGGGGTGCCCTGTTTATATCACAAAGGTTTAAAACACTTAAAATGTTTTATAAGAAAAAATAAACTTTTATAAATATTCCAAAGTTATTTAGTATGAATCATGATTAAAAATGCAATAATAAAATCGGTAGCCTAATTTTAGCAACTTGTTTTAATTACACACTTTATTTAAATTAAGAATAAACTTGTTGCCCCACTTTTAATTAAACTGTCAACTTGTCTGCCTTGAAGAATTTCATAACATTCGAGACTGTCAATCTGTCACATATTTTGTTACTTAATCCCATGTTTACCCTTTATTCCAGAAACGTTATTTATTTTTGCTTTAAGGAAGTTTTTGACCTTCATTTATTTTGTCATTTAGCAATATTTATCTTCAAGAAGATTAACGATATTTATCTCCAAATTATTTACATTTTTATTGTTTTTTGTTCCTAAAGAAAAAGGAATGTTTTATTTAAAGGTATTCAATAAAATAACATATATGAAGAAACAGTAGATAATATAAATATAAATTTTTGAATGTATTACTAAAAACGTGTGTATTTTTGTGCATTCTCTATTATAAACTCTAACAAAAAAAATCAATGAACATGCAATAACAATATCAATATTTATTCCACTATAACGTAAAAAACAGTCTAAAATGAATTGGCTGATTTTACAAATGAATAACTAGCAAAACTTACAAGTGATTTATCTAAAGTTTCGGGATTTTTTTTTACTGTGGTACTCGGTTATACATCCAAAAAATAGCGTTAGATAGCGCTTCGAACATTAGACGATAAATCGAAGTTTGCTAAGTGTAGGGAATGTGCGTCTAGAAGCAAGACTATATTTACGAATGACACCCATCTCGTATATTTAACCTCTTTCTTTCGTATCAATGCTGTTAGAATATAAAAGACAGAAAGTCGATCTCTATCATATGTCTATTGATTCTAGCGCAGTCGATAGCTTTTATATGGACAAACAGCGGATAATATAGCGATATTTAAAAAATTTTTATTGTTTTAAACGCGTGCATTTTTTATGCACTCTTCATTATGAACTCTAACAAACAGATGTTATTGGACATGCAATAAAAACTTCAATTTATATTCCACGATAGCATAACAGATGGTCAAAAATGAAGTGGCTAATTTTATTAATCAATAAATTGCAAATGATGACGTCTATTGAAAAATTTCAGGCGGTTTATGTAAGGTGTCGGAAAAATTTATTTTGGCTCTCGGTTTAAGTTCCGAATAACAGCGTTAGATAGCGCTGTGAAAAATAGACGTTAAACCGAAGTAAGTTAAATGTATGGAATGAGTCTCTAAGACCAAGATTGCATTAGCGAATGACACCCACTCAGTATATTTAACCTCCTTCCTTCGCATCAATGCTATTAGAAGATAGAAGACAAAAAGTCGATCGATATTATATTATTGATTGTAGCGCGATCGATCGCTCTTATATGGACAAGCAGCAGATAATATAAAGTCTTAAATTTATTGCTTTAAACGTGTCCATTTTTGTACACTCTTCATTCTCAACTCTAACAAACAAATGTTATTGAACATGCCATAACAACATCAATTTATATTCCACGATAACATAACAGATGGTCTAAAATGTTTTTAAAATTAAATGTTTTAAGATAAAATGAAGTGGCTGACTTTAGAAATCAATAACTTGCAAATGATGACAGCCATTGAAAAATTGCTGGCGGTTTATGTAAGGTGTCGTTAATATTTTATTGTGACTATCGTTTAGGCTAAAACCATTTGGTAAGCCTTCCCACCTAGCCGAATCTGTGGCTATCGTTTAAGTTCCGAATAGGAGCATTAGATAGCGATGCGAGCAATAGACGATAAACCGAAATAGGTTAAATGTATGGAATGCGTCTCTAGATAAAAATTGCATTGCCGAATGGCATCTACTCTGTATATTTAACTTCCTTTTTTTCTCATCAATGCTGTTACAAGATAGAAGACAAACAGTCGGACTCTATTAAGTGCCTATTGATTATAGTACGATCGATCGCTCTTATTTAATAATAATAATAATAATAATAATAATAATAATAATAATAATAATAATAATAATAATAATAATAATAATAATAATAATAATAACGGTAATAGAAGTATATACTCCTATGTCTTAGGAATCAGCCAGTCCAATTCAATGCACTCGCTAACATAACCAAGACGTTAAAAAGAATTTAATAAGTAAATAGCATATTTTTAAATTTGAATCACTGGAAAATATAGCAATAAAGGAATTATTCGAATTACTGCTACTCCAGTTAATTACGAACGATTTTAAATTGAAAATAAATTTATTGTTCCTTTTTAAATTAAACTGTCAGATTGTCTGAGAGGAAGTTTCAAAATATTCAATGTCTTAAAATGTCACACATTTTTCTAATTAATCCTATATTTATCTATATTCAAGAAATATTATTTGATTCACATTCAAAAAATACTTGAATTTCAATAAATCTGTCATTTTTCTAACATTATAATTAAAATAAGTAAGTAATTAATAATATTTATCTCTAAGCTGCTTGCATTTTATTTATTTTTGTCTTAACAAATTACAATGTTTTCATTAAATAGATTCCATAAAATAACAATTATAACAGTAACATGCCTTGTAAGTTCTTAATTTTATTTTGAACGAATTTCTTCTTTAAATTTTTTCCTATTTGGGTACGATTTTTAAATGTATAATTACATAATATCTTATGCACGATTTTTAATTATACGATTTATCTATGTAACTATGTAAAACAAAATTGTATAACTGATCGCTACACGTTTGTTCTGTCTCTCTATATTTTTTGTTTTAAATAAAATAAAATTTCTTAGAAGATTAAAGCACCATATTTGACATAGACGGAGTTTACTTCAATATAAAGTTTTTTCATTTAAATTTTAGGTTATTTTCTGCACAATATGCAGCTTTTAATTATTAGAAGGATAAAAATGATTCACCTTGTTCGGAAAAGGAAAGTATCATGTAATTTCCAATATCTATCTGTATTATAATGGCCAAACATATCTGTGCGTAACGCATACGGCATTTTGCGAATGACAGCACTTTGAAATTTGAAATGAAATTTCATATTTGAAATTTTTGTTAATGAAAAATTTTAAACTTTTAGATATTGCACATCTTCAATGTTTACACCGTCGTGTAGGAAAAAATTCTTTTAAATACAATTTGTTTCAAAACTGTATCTTAATTTATTTTTGAGACATTATTTTTTTTTGTAGTCTTTAAAACATTTTATCTAATTGTGGAAACTTAAGTACCCCATTTCTATTAATAGCAAAGTTAAAAAAGCAATTTACTGCATTTTTATGTTGCTATTTTCTCAATCAAAGTGAAAAAATTTAATGAAAGAACTTAAAGTCAAAAATAATATATATTGTAAAACCCGCTTAATTTTGGTTTCATTTACACTTAAAAGAATATAAATAGTTTAATATATGTTTCAGCTAATAGCATCCAGACTTTAAGTTTATTAAATAAATTGATTTTAAAATTATCAAATTAAAATACCAAATTTTTTGAAAAGAGAATACAGAAATGAAAGGTATATAATATAAATTTCGATGTGATGAAAATGATGTCGGGTTTAGATATCACGGGGAAAAAATTCGATGATTGATAATATTCAAAGATTCGATGATATTCAAAATGGAATGAAGTTTACTTTTTTCATTTTTCAATACTAACGTAAGGTCCTTAATTGATAACTTTGTTATAATAACAGATCTTTTAATATTTTCTACTGCTTACATGTATGATTAAAATGATGAATTTTAACAATTTCTACAGCTGAGTTTTATAAAATATTACTTTATTAACTTTAGGTAAATGTAATTTATTTAAGAGTTAGACTTACCAATATAAGGTGCATTTTTTATCATAACTATTTTTTAAAGTTTATTATAAATCAAGGACGCAATTTCTTCTTAAACATTTTCTTTCGTTGAAACTCGACGAGTTCTACCTACGTACATATAATCAATAAAAATAGTAAAAAACATACACTTCTTATTTAGAATAAGTGTATTACATTCAAGGATAACTAAAAAGTTTCATTAAAATTTAGTGTGAGTTACTGCAATAAAGGGTGGGGGTGTTGTTGGGGGGGGCATGTCAAGTATTCGTGGCAGTCGAAAGCTACAGTGGCGGTCAAAAGTTTCCGGCTAGTCAGTTTCTCTGATTTAATTACCAGAAGGTTTCAGCAAAGTAGTAAAATTGCTTCAAAAGTTAAGAATATGTGAATGACCTCTGACCACATGATCATTTTGATTGCATACTGTGGGCGCTTCACGCAAAGGAGTAGAATTCGAAGTTCGCGTGTGCAAAAGTTTCCGGCCACTCATCATTCCTTAGTTTTCTCCTATCGGTAAACTGTTTTATGTTCGTGTTTGTGATTGAATCAACGTCAATAGCATAGCTTATTCAAAATTGAAAAGTTCAACAAATATTGTCCGTAAATGTGTGATTAATTTGTCACTAAAGGGCTAAACTTCTCGAGGTATTGTGGTAAAGTTAACAATTGGTAAAATCGACTGTATAGGACATTCAAAAATTATATAAAGATGGTCGTGGCCTTCAGGACTTTGTGAGGTCCAGAAGACTTCAAAAAATTACTATTCTCGTTGACAGAATTATCAGAAGAAAAACAATTGATGACCAACATAAAAATTCCGTTGCAATATACGGTTATTTACCAAATGAAAATGTTGTTGAAATATGTCGGTCTACCATTTCAAGATGCTGACGTGATACAGAACTTTATGGAAGTGCTGGTGTTCAAAAAGTTTTCGTAGGTAAAAAAATATAAACGAACCGTTTGGCGTTTTCCAAAACACACAAATTGTGGTATAGTGAAAACTGGACAAAAGTACTATTTTTCCATCAATAGAATTTGAAACTTTTTTGGGAGTGATGGCAGACACTACGTCCGATGACCTAACAACAAAAAATGTGATTCAACATATTTTATTCCTACAATGAAGCATGGTGGAGAACACGTTATAATGTGGGGAGTATTTTCCTTAAAAATTGTCGGTCTGTTATTTAAAATCCATGGCAAGATGAATGATGCAATGTATAAGTCTGTCTTGCAAGATTATTTTCTGCCTTATTAGAGGAAAATTTTGGTCGAAACTATTTGTTTTAACATGATAACGATATAATGAATAAAATCAAGCCTTCGCAAGCAATGGTTTTCGCACAAAAAAATTTTGCTTTTGAAATGGCCAGCCCAAACGCTCAACATGAATCGAATAGAAAATCTTTGGAAAGAAGTTTGCAAACGTCTGCCGAACTATAAATATTCCAACACAGCTGAAAATTCCAAAAAATTGCAAGAAATGTGGAAAAAACGTACCATAGACGGTCTTTAACCGTTAATTGTATGAATGTCACGTTACTGCGTCGTTGAACTAATTTCTAAAGGTAATAAAATACTAATACTAAAAAATACTAATTATAAATGTTGTTGATCGCTGTAGTTTTCTATTACAATATATATTAACTTTCAAAGGTGGCCGGAAACTTTTGAGAACATGCGTTTTCCTTTGTATTTAATTTTGTCAATTAAAATTATTGATATTTGCATGTTAGTCCACATGTAAGTTCCCAACTATTATGTCAATAAAATGTATAAGTATCACTTTGAAATTCCTCTTCATATAGGTATAGTTACAAATTAACTGAAAAATTTTTGGTGGCCGAAACTTTTGACCGCCACTGTATGTAAACGAGAATTTGGTGTAAAGTAAAAACCTTCGCGAATAACATTTTAAAAATTTATAAGAAATAATAGATAAAAGCAATAAAAAAATATAATCAAGTTTATATAAACATTCAGATTTTAATACAAGTGAGAACATTTTTTATAACAAAATGTGAACGCTAAAATGAATTCAGGCCACTCTGGCAATGGAATTTAAATAAAAATTCTTTAAGCTATTTATTTCATATGTCATTTTCATTTAATTACAAAATTAACATAATTGCGTAATTTTGCGATAGTTCGCAGTGTAGAGCAAAGCTCAGCGGAAATTTAATTATTCTGTAAATGTTCTTTTCGGCCCATGATTCTTACTTTATATCAGTGTTTAGAGACAAATTTTCATGTTTTCTAGCAGACATAAAAATACCATGACATCATGATGTAATTTTACCTTGCTTCCAATTCTACTACCGTTTTAATGGAAAATACACTATACATAAGTTATAAAACGAAAAGAAGAAAGAAGATTTCAATGCATACTGCGATATTCTTACAATCGGATCACTGTTTAATCCTTATTTAATTTTAAGTAATCGTGTTTTTTATTTAATTGTTGTTTTTATAACATTTTTATTGCATTTAATGGTTCTTCTTTTTATTAAACATGTGGTATTGGAATGGGTACTAATTTTTCTAAATCTGAGCTAATCTTTTTCTTTATTTTTGTGAATTTAAATTTATTTTAAATTCAAACAAGTCTTTCAGAGTTTTTAGATATATCGATGATGTAATTGTTTCAACGCAAAAAAATGCACTGCAGTATTTTATAGGTTCCGATTCACGGTCACCACTCGCCACGTGGATTTTAAATTTTTTTCACTAGGCGACTATTTGCAAAAACTATACAATAAATCTGAAAGTTATTTTATATTGAAAATTTAAAATGAATTAAATGATACCAAATATTACAAAAAATATAATCTGAATTATAGTGCTATTATTAAAAGACTCAGTGATTATTCCAGAAAAGCTAAAAATTTGTATGCTCATCATTTTCATATTAATAATTTTCATAGTTTTCCATTTTTATTTATAACACCGAAGTTCCATAAAACACCTATAAAATTTAGATTCATATCCTGTAATTCATCGGGAATCGGTAAAGTTTTAATACTAAGTTGCAAGATTTGTTAAAGCGAATTTATGGTTTCTTGAAATTTAAATTTAAAAATACTAGTTATTTTTGATGTATCGACAATAGCATTGAAGTTTAAAAAAAAATTCGAAACGCCCACAACGCCCACCGGTTTGCATACATTTGATATTGAAAATCTTTTTTCTAATATTCCGATTTATTTGCTGTGCAAAACTTTAAAGGATTTATTTCATACATTCCATATTGAAGAAGAATTGGGTATTAAAAGTCCTTCCGGCAGTACCGGGAGGAATAGGTAGCTTTCATATACTAGGGGGAACTGGGGCACATTGATACTTAAGGCACATTGATAAACCCCCTGTACAACACACAAGGTCATTACAGGAAGTTTCACAACAGCTCCAAAAGGTGATACTAGTGAAATTAACTATATACAGAAAGTTTTGGAATGATTCAATAGTTTGATGAAATGAGATGGGTGATTATTTGTTTTTGTAGGTCAAAAGTAACTTTGAGTTGCACAATTGAAATAGTATTATACAACTGTTCCAGTATTTTCAACCGAAAAGAATACCCTCCCTGGCAAGTAAAGCTACTCTTTATCAGTTCCTCATTCTTTATTGTTAGATAAATTATGAAGTGTTGGATTTGCGACTCATTTTATTCAAAATGGCTGCATGGGGCACATTGATACAGACTTTGTCGGGGCACAATGATACAACCTAAATCCTTTTCTAGTTCATTTTTTCATTACCTTTTATTATTTTTTTTTTTACCATACACTCCTTAATTCAACCATTTTTTGTCAAAAATGTCTACCATTAGTTTTTATCGACGTGAAATAGCTCTAATTTCTTTATATAAGAACATTTTATAGTATTTTTGCAAACATAGGACGTACAAACTTACACAACATCTAGTGCTAGTAGAATTAACAAAAGAAATGGACGGCAGCCTGGCAAATCTCAAATTTATATCGATTCTCCAGAGAAAAAAGTATTAGCGACATGAGAAATGTTAAGTAAGAGAAACAAACTTCAGAACAGTACAGGATAATTATATTATAAAGGTAATTTTTAATATAATTATCCTTTATTTTCTGTTTATAAACCGATTTATAAGCAGAAAACCTGGCAATTCTTTCACCTTTCCTAAGAAAAAAAGATAATTCTGGGGTTAAAATGCCAGATATGACAAAGTTACCACAGCCAACAAACAGACAAGGAATAGCCAGAACATGAGGTCATTATACATTTCATTTTGATCGCTTTAATATCGCTTACAAATAAATTGTGTGCAATTTTAATGTCTATAAATATATATAAAATGGTTTGCTAACTATTTTCTATGAAAAATTTGCATTGGTGTTATTTTGTCTCCATTTTTCCCAGGCGTGTCAAAGTGTATCAATCTGCCCCGGGGATGGAGCACATTGATACAAATTATTTTTTTTGATTTTTTTTAATTATATGCAAAAATAATGTTTTAAACAACGATGTACATTTTTATAACACTCTACACAGGTTTTGCTGACATCACATAGAAAAATAACTTGAAATTTCTGCTTTCTAGACACCAAAAACCTTTTTTGAAAAAAGCTGTATCAATGTCCCCCAGATCCCCCTACCTTATTTATTTATTTATTTATTATAAATTAAGTTATATTATTCAAACATACGAAGCTCAAATTAGCGGAACCCAATTACATAAGATTGAATACTAGTTTTTGTCAATACTGAACATTAATGGGAATTTTTAGAAATTAGTCATCTTTTATTCAACCTTGTTTTATTTTAAGTGATTTATAGAGTCGCCGAATCCCACGATATCATGAAGTGTATGCCATTTTAAAACAAAATGGTGGATAAAAGAAACCAATGAGCTTGGTCTAAATCTTAATTCATGTGCATTTGCCCACTCACATTGAAATCGATTAATGTGTACGAATGCTGTTTCGGACAAATTGATAATTGATTTTTTAAAAAAATTCACCCACATTAGAAATTCAAACTGCAATATCTTAGGCGTTTTTTAAGGTAAAGACAAAGAAAAAAATACTCCGGAATTCCTCGTTAAGATCAAACATTTTAGAAAGAATTTTTTTTCAATTTCTAATTTTTTGTTTGTACATCATTATACACTTAAAAGATTTTGACAAACTTAAATGGCCGGCATTTTGAAACAAGATGGCGGATGAAGTTGGCAAGTGAACTCAGTCAAGACATAGGTATGTACTATATATACACGGAGTTACATCTAAAGCAGTTTATAAATATGCGTATTATCGCGTGCCAAATTTCAAACCGTTCCAAAATGTCAACCACACTGGAAATTGAAAGTGCTATAACTCAGCCATTTTTCAAGATATAGATGAAACAAAAAATATTCTGGAATCTTTATATCAAGGTTAAACACACAAAATAAAAATCTTTTTCAATTTCTTATCTTTATATTCTTATATTTCTTATCTTCTTATTTCTGATCCTATTTTAAATTTGAAAGTTGAATATATGAAGACTTGTTGATGAAAGTCCTTATGGAAAGTCATCAGGGTGATGTGATTCAACATTTTGGATTAAACAGACCTGAAACTCATTTTGGAACGAACTGGATATTAGAACGACAAATCAAGTTTTTGAGGTTGTCCAGTTTACCATCCTAGGCCTAATTTATTCTTACTCGTGTAAGTATGTGGAAGCTTTTTAACAGGTATTTCTTTTTTCTTTTTTCTTCATAGGTCAAGGTGGGGGCATGGCTTTCTTGCATGCCTATTTTGTTTATTGCTAGTTATTTAAGCCATTTTATTATTGTTATAAGTTTTTATTTTTTTTAATATTTAAAAATCTTTTTTCATTAAGAGTTAATTTGGTTAAATTATATGTTATCTTACATTATAACCATTATTTTTATTGTACATTGTTTAAAATATATTTGAAAATAAGTATAGCCATTTCTAAAACTCACGTGTTCGTATTTTTTATTTAAAGGTTAAAAAACACCAGTGTCTAAACTTTTGCTGAGCACTGTACATTTTTGAAAAAAAAAAAAAAACCAAGAATTAGCCTATTTTGCATTTAATTTTAAAAAGAGTTATGCGAAGCATAAAAAATTAAGGACAACAATTAAAACTAGAATCAAGAGTATGTTTTGCCTTCACCGGATTTGTTCAATATTAATTTGATATATGCTGGACTATACATCTAGATGTACTACTAAGTAGTAATAATAATAATTAAAAATGCCCATATCCTACTTTTGAAAAGGTGTCATTTTGTTTTTTAAAACTTTTTTTTTTTTCAAATTTCAAACATTTTTACATTTTTTTTATTGTTTAGTATTAAATAAAATATCTGCCATTAATTCAGCAATTTTGCTTTTTTATTATTTAAAACAGTAAACTTCTCTATCTGAAAGCTTTCAGAGATTTATTTAATTAATATTATAAACTTATTTGAATATTTATTCATCTAAAAATAATATCGATCAAATAAAAACAACATAGTCGGTACAAATATATTATAGAAAATAACTAAAATTTTACGATTAGATTATCGATTTATGGCTAACATCATTATTAGATATATCGAAAAACAACATTTTTTATTTAAAATTGAAAAAACGTTATTGTGTGGGAAAGCTCAATTTTAACATTATTTAATTGAAAATTATTATGCAATATTGAAATATGCTTTATTACTTCAAATCTTATCATTATATAATGGAAAATACTCAGAAAGTCGAAACTATTCAAATAATGTAGTCTGTAGTATTTCAACTATACTAATTAATGTTTACGAAATCGGCATAAATATAGTTTTAATTCAAGGTAGAATGGAAATTTAAGAGAGATAGATAAAGTAGACTGTTTTCTTATTTCAACCATGAAACACATACTTAACACATAGTTTAGCAATTTTTTTTTGTTTCGGTTGTTATTTTTAACTTTTAATTTTTAAATTTAAATTAGATGAAAGGTTATCAATTGAGACATGTTTTTTAATATTAATGACATAAAATCTATAGGATTCAATCTTCACTATTTGAAAAACTAGATAATATATTCTAAATTACCCCTGTTTTTAAAACGAATAATTTTCATAATCCCATAAAACATATTTTGTCCGTGAATCCTTCTTAAATGTATAGAAAAGAGGAAACATTATGTTCATTTTTGGAATATATGCGCTCTATTAACATTAAATCAGAATTAATAATCAACTAGTCAGATGTAGGAATTCCTCTTTCTTTTATTTTATGCATGTTAATATTTCCTAAAAAATGCAGTGTAGCAGTGTCACCGGTTGGAAGATTTAAACAAAAATCTAGTCAGCAAAAACTGATGTCAGCTTATAACTGAAACCGAAGTATAATGAAAATATGTACAGTGGACTCTCTCTATTCCGAACACTTAAGGGACTGTCCAAAAATGTTCCGATTATGGGGGTGTTCAGTATAGAAGGAGATTTGGAAAAGCATCACAACTACTATGCATTGGATTTACAGTCGGTATAAAATATTTAGCATGGTTAGTCATGACATTGTGTAATGCCAAACTAAGTTTAGTCAATTTTGCACTGTACCATGTTTTTTTTTTTTTTTTTTTTTTTTTTTTTTTTTTTTTTTTTAACAAAACATACATTTACATAATAATACACTTCTTTAAAACATAATCAGTACATTACTTAAACGAATAATTTTAGTCTGTTTTTTCATTGTATGTTTTCATGCAATCTACATGCTATCTGGCTTTTTAAGAAGTGGAAAAGCTTTAAGGTGATGTTGAGACACATAGTTCAACAGGTGTTGAATGAGTCTCTTAGTCATATGCTTAAATGTAATGGTGGTTTGTCTTCTCGTTCTGCTTCGCCTTCGATTTCCTCTTCCTCTTCAATAATGCTGTTCCTGCAAACCATGAGGATTTCATCGGTTTCAAGATAAGCTTCAAGTTCTGTTTCAGTATGAAGCTTCTGGAGAAATTGATCCCAAGTCACTCATAGATGTTGCTTCATGGTCCTCTATTCTTATTTTCCCATTCTCACATAGGAATCCAACTTTATGCACATTTTGATGGTGTAGGATGTTGTTTCATTTTATGCCGTTGATATCAATTTGACAGCATCCACGACGTTGACATTCTGCTGAATTCGCCGCCTCCATCACCAGGGACAATTTTTTTTTTACAGAGTGGATTTGGTAGTAAGTTTTAATGGTCTTAATTACTCTTAGATCCAGTGCTTGGATTATAGATGTACAGTTTGGTAACAGGAACTTCAAGGTTATGTTGCTCAGCTGCATGTTTGTAAGTGATCTGGTATTAACACCAACAACAATTTTTTTCTTTCTTTCTCTCTTCATTATCTCGTTAATTCTCTCGAAACACTATGAGAAAATTGTGAATATCATCTACAGTTTCCGATTTCGTTTATAGTGTGTAGGCAATGATGCCATCTTCACATTTTTTAACCGTTTAACAAATGAATTGAGCTTCTTACCCATCAAACTGGTACAGAGCATGCTGACAAATCTTTCATTTGAATTTTTTTCCAACAATGAAATTTTTGCTTCTTTTTTTGCTTCAGTTTTGTTTGGAAGAGCTGTGAAAAACAGGTCGGTTTTGTCAGCATTGAAAATTTTTGCTGTATCGCAATCCTTCGTTATGTTCAGAAGTTTAATTTTGTATTCTTCTACAGTGTCGATATTTACATTTGTAGCTTCACTGTTGATTATTTTGAATTCGATGTTATGTTAAATTTTGAAATGAGTCAGCAATCCTTCCGATGCTT
Source organism: Maratus speculifer (assembly GCA_964019185.1). Classification (NCBI taxonomy): domain Eukaryota; kingdom Metazoa; phylum Arthropoda; class Arachnida; order Araneae; family Salticidae; genus Maratus; species Maratus speculifer. Next base: position 156,457,971 of record OZ025289.1, read on the forward strand.
TTAATTTTTTATTTAATTTTTTTTTCTGAAAAATCCGAAGTAGGAGCTCAGTTACAGGATGATTCATTTGACAAAAAATCTTCCGACCATTAATGTTTATGTTCTTGTTTCCTGTTTTCTATTCCAAAATTCTATAATTATTTGTGTTCGTTAAACCTTTTTATTCTTCTGCAACAAGTTTTGCTGAATTTCCACGATGCGGGAATTTTCTGAATTCCTATTCCAAACACATGTTCAGTTTATAGATAGGTGAGGTAAAAAGGTAACTGTAACATTAAGGTTTTGAGATAGAGATATTGTAAAACCTTTAAAACACTGCATAACAACGCCACATCTTTTGCAATGTACACCAAAAACTAATCAAAATCAATTATTTATCAGGTGCTAACTAAACGTGAAGTTAGTTGAAAATTCATGCATTAATCCTTGAAATACATTTATTGCGAAATCGTGAAAAACACAGCATCGCTGCGCTAGCTGTAAGGCAATTTACACCAAAAATTAAATAACATTAATCTATATTAGGGACAAATTGAATTTGAAGTATTAGAGAATTTTGTACATAAGTTCTTGAGATAATGGTATTGTGATAATCCCGAATAATGCACCATGGCAGCATCATTTGTTGAGCGATTTGCACCAAAGTGTAATCAGCACCATGTCATATGAAGTACTAACTAAATATAAAGTTTTATGAAAATCCTTGAACTAGTTCTTGGGATGTGACTATTGGGGAAATTGTGAATAATGCAGCATAGCAGCGTCACCTGTTAAGTGATATACCAAAAAACTAATTACATCTAGTTTATATCAAGATCTAAAATAATCTGAAGTTTTGTAAAATTCTGTGTATTAGTTTTTGAGATAGAGCGTCCCATAATTTTTGTCACATACAGACAGACTGACAGATTCACAAATAGACGTTTTGTAAAAACATATTTTTTCGAGTTTTCGGACCCTCAAAATGTGTAAATCGAATTTCGAAAATTTGCACTAATCCAATACTCTTGTTATGATAGAAAGAATTAAAAAAGAAAAAATATGTATAAATTAAAATTTCTAATTTAATTAAAAAAATTTCAAATTAGAAAATAAATATTAATTACTTTTTTCATTTATTCTGAAGTACTTATAAATTATTTTTTACTATAATAAGTTGAATAAAGTTAAACGAAATTGAACGTGTAAAGTTGGTTGTATAAAAGATATTCTCATTTAAAAAAAGCTTAAATACACACATTTAAAATGCATTTTAATTTAAATACTAAATTGAGAAAAAAATGTCGATTATACTGAAAAAGAAGAAAAAACATTAGTGCTAAAAATTGTGTTCATGTTTTACATATAGCAATATATTACAAAATTATAATTCATATGTTTCTCCAAAGTAATACTAAAAATAGAGCCACAATTACTAAAAATAGAGCCACAACCTCATTAATGAGGAAATTTTCCCGAATTTAACTTCAAAATTAAAACATTTTTAAAGAAAGCCATTCCAATCTCAACAAACATATTTATTTCAAGTACGAGAAATGTTGTATGATTAGCTTACTAGTCCTGATATAATGCTAAGATGCATAGCAAGTTCGTTTTCTATGTCAGCAGCTTTCATTTTATCATCTACTTTCTTTAATAGACGCATGATTTACCTCCTACATAAAATAAGAAATTGTATTCGTCATTTAACGGAAAAAATCGTAGTAGTATTGCTTCTAGAAAAGTTTTTGCGAATTGTAGAATGTATTTTATGAGACTGTTCTCTATATAAAAATACCGGCGGAGATTTATGTAATTAATATTTTTAAATGATTTTAAAATGCATTTCGCTCTTAATAATTTGCTTTGAGTTCCCGATTTCAGTTATTGTCACGATAAATAAATTCAAATGCATTTTCTAAAACATCATTGGTATACCTATAGTGGAAAATACACAATAAATACAGTAAATACATTATTATATATTTAAATTCTATATTTAAGCCGTCGGTTTCTAAGATGTAAAAAATTATTTGGCGTATTTTTATAATGGCGATGATTAAAAAGAATGTCATACATATTTACAAAAAGTACAGAATTAAATAGAGATTCTTTTAAAGTGAAATGTCTGTTTGTATCGCATTGTTTTAAGTTGTTTAGTGACGCGTTATTTGGAGTGTTCATGTATGAATGTGCTTTTACTTAAAATTAATGCGACTTTTCGAATGTAAAAGTATTTTAATTTACTATGGTATCTTTTTCAGGGGCGAAGTTTTCTTTTTGTGATATTTTGAAATTATTAACTCACTCTAGCTCTTACAGTGAAATTTATTTGAAAACAAGTAAAAGCTTTTGTTCGTGTAACTATGAAAAGAAAAATCATGATTCCATAATTCGGGTGTCAATGTAGCATTTAGTGTATAAATTAAGGTTTCCCAAAAAGGAATCACCGCCCTTCAAGAGGTTAATATATCTTCACTTTAACTTGAGGTGGTATTTAAATTTCAATATATTGCGTATATTGCACTAATGTGTATTTTGAGTATTATTTACGCGAATTAAAACACAGAGAGGCAGGTATCAGACAGACATCTCCAATTTAAAAGTAAGTTTGAAGTTTGATAAAAGTATTAAAAAAGAACTTAACAAAAAGTTTAAAACATTTTCAAATGTTTTATATTTTGCGGAACCAAATGAATATCTTTTTGTCGTTTCCTAAACAAGTAAATTCTACATTTTTTTCAATTAATTATTTTATATTCGGCACTTGATATAATAATACTTAAGTAATAATTCGATTAATTTATAATTTTATGTGGCATTACAAAAAATTTCTTTCGCATAAAAAAATATACAAACGTTTATTCAACTAACTAAGCATGTTTAAGAATGTTTGCTTACTAGGAATTTCAGGCAAAAAAAAAGTATGTATGTATACAACCTTAAAATTCTAAAATAACGTAAAGGAATGTTGTTCAAAATCTATAACTTAGAATTGAGAAATTCGGAAGGTATGGAAGGAAATATGCCTTTCAAAATTTCCACACTCAACTTCTATAAAACGTTAAGAAAATTAGATTACCTGAAATATCGCTAGGAATCTAGATCGTCTCTTATAAGTTTAACCTTTAGATAGACGGTTTACTTTTTTATGGACATTTCACAGAATACAAATTTTTATTCTTACCTCCAGCATTTATTTTGTCAAAATAAAATATACTGTTAAGTAATGGAAATATAAAATGGCTAAAAAAAATATGTTAAGTATGATATTACGTATATGTCATTAAAATGACTTATTAAAGATATTTTTGTAGATTAATGTTCACAATAGGAGGGAAATGTGGTGGGCTTTGTACAAAGAAAGGAGATTGATTATTTAATACCAAAAGATAGTTTTGAATATTGCTACATTTGTAACTGTGTAAATTTTGTGTGCTACACATGATGTAATAACAAGATAAGTTTTTCTGGAGAAAAAACTGCTTATTTCGATGAAATTTTTAATAATTTAGATAGTAAGTAGGGCATTTCCGCCATTTCGTTCATATTTTTAATGTTTTATGAAAAGAGGATCATAATAGTGATTACAAAACAAATTTAATTTTGTTATTTTATATGGATTAGCACTACATTATTTATAGAGTTGCTTATCAATACATGACAATATGTTTTAAATGAGTTTAGGGGCATTAGTGTAAAATCGCAGTAAAAAAATTGTGTAACAGTGCACAGTACAAATGTACACTCCTCTTTCTTGAAAAATTATTACCGCTGCTAAAATAGGATTTAAAGTAACAGTTTAAAGCCTTTAAAAATATTTGTAAAGGGGATTTTTCAACAAGTAGCCTCACTGGGAAATCGTTTGAATTTATTGAATTAAAAAATGAAAAGGAAAGGGAATTGCTTTCAATGGAAAATAATATTTCAAACAGCTCCATTAAAAACTGCAAAGAAAAAGAGGTATATTGAACGAAAAATAAGCACAATTTCGGTTTTGCAAGCTGTAGTATTAATTCCAAAAAATGTATCTTGCGTCAAATTAACAGAGTTGTCGTCGTATATGGAAACACTTGTGCTGTGATACTGTAATATGAGAAAAGCAGAAAGTCTGAAATTTTGAGCAAATCAACACATAAAAGTCAATTTGAGGATGACGCTGCGCAAAAAAAAGTTTTGCTAAAAATGCTTAGAAATAAACGTAAGAAGCCAAAAACTGCACCAAATAAAAAAATCTGTTGCCATTAGTAGGCTGCACAGGCCGCACCAGTGGTTGAGAGGACCTGCTCTCGAAACTGGAAGAAGGCAGGAGCTGGAATCAAACCTAATCACGGCCGTCGGCCTCATTGTTTAGAGTTGTCTGTGATTTTCTTTGAATCTTGGATTTCTGTTTGATTTCAGACTTCGTAATTGAAGAGTAAATAATTGCTTAATCAACCAAATGACTTGCATATTATGAAAGACTGAAACTATTTTATTTTTCTTTACATTACTGAAGTATGAATTTTTTAGCATGGCATTGCTTATGAACTTGTTAATTTCGTTAAGATTTATTATTTTAAAATAATAAGTGAATTAGGCTTTCATCATTACAAACCTGTAATGATTTTCATTGCTTCAAATTACTTTAATCTCTCAATAAGAACGCTGTTAAAGGAGTTGTTAATTTGATCTAATTTTGTTATGAATTTAATCTAAAAAAGCAAGGTCAGATTCGACTAAAATGTTTTAATTTAAATTGTCTTAACATTGTAAAAAATGCAAAACTTTGATTCAGTATACAATTTTCCAAAATAGATATTGTTTGGCATCGCAACATTTTAAAAATATTTTTCAGACTTCCATTAAAGATATACAAAATACAATCATTTGATTGGTTAAAACAAGTATACATATAATGAATTCAAACACTACTAATAATATTAAAAATGCACAATGTTAGGAAATGCAAATAAAATCTAGCAAAACATTATAAAATTACTCTATATTCATTACATATAACTTCTACTATTAAATTTTCTTTTAAAAAATTAAGATTACCGTAAAATAAAATTATTTAGGGTTCTCCAGCACTAATTCTTCACTCTGTTTTGAGCCTTTTAATTAGTAAATACTTTAAATTGAATTTTTATATGGGTACTGCGATAAAAAATTGTACTTGCAATGCATTAGAAAAATGTCTTTCGGTGAAATGACAATTTAACCATTGAACGTAACGCAGTGTGTATAAAAAGTCTTATATTTCATGATTATCTAACTATAAACAAAGCATACTGAGAAGAAAGTGAATTCCTCTTATTGATAAAAGTATATCACTAAATCTGGCCTAAAGCATCAGGAAACATTTTAAAACAATTTCAGTCATGAAATATTAAAACTTCTTAAGCAAGTGTTTAGTCGGACTTTTAAAAATTGTTTATTTCTTTATTTTACATTTTAACACTTTTTAAAAGTTACAACATTATTTTAAAATTTACTTTTAGAGATTTAAAAAGCATGCATTAAAATATTATGTACTAATATAAATTTAACTGTAATATGAGCTAATTAGTTGAAACCAACTGTTTACTGTTACAATGGAGTATATTTCTTGTAAGAAATATTATAGTACTTTTGAAATCGAAACAAAATACTGTTATAACCTGCAGAATTTCTTTTGTCTGCTAATAAGCGAAAACCACAAACTTCCTAGCATCTATTTTCTTTTTTATATTAAGCAATATATAGGTATGTTTCCTTAATAACAAATACGATGTCGTTATTGAAGCTTGCTTAGGAAAACCATTCAATGCAGTTATATTCTTTGACATTTCATTATTTCGCAATTTCTCAATGTTTTAAATTTTCTTTATTTCAAGAAAACTGCTCTAAGGATTTTTTTTAAATTTTATATTATATTAATACATTTAATTGGCAATTATGAGAAACTTAATAAATGTCTATCGAAAAATATGAAATGATAATAGATTATAAATTACTTTATTTACTTTATTTTATTTAGTGTACATCATAAATCTTAGTATTAAACGATTACATGGATTTGAAAATTTTGATATATCCGTTTTTAGATGCATTCGTAATTACGTTGCACCTATAGTTGTTGTTCATACAGTCCGTCTGCCCGCATTTAACAACGCAAAAACCAATCAATGGAATCATTTGTAATTTAAAATATATAATTATTGCATAATTTTGTCGAGTCATTTCAAATTTTATGAAACTCGGAACAATTACATGGACAATGAAAAGTATTCCGTTACCTTACGGTCACTGGGGTAAAAAAGGTTCAAGAGCATTTCAATGGGGTTATGCTCTTTTGACTATAATAAAATTGATATGAAACTATGAAGTATATGTATAATATTCATTATATACAATCTGTAACGCAAAGAATATTTGTTACTTATTTACAGGGTTTCACAAAAAATCTGTATTACACAATGGTATAAAGGGAACATTGCTTGGGGCGCATTTTCTTTGTACTAAATTATTCAACATTTCATAAAACTGATATACGTAACTGAGGTTTCCTACAAGTTACTTCCTGTATAAAAAAAGAGCATATAGTATTTACAGAAATGCACAAAAGATTTCGGGTACTTTACTTTATCCGAAATACTGCATATTATTATAACAATATCTGAATATTTTTTAAACTTCGTTATAGTACGGATACATCTCATTTGCTACGGTTGAAGCGCAATTTCCGACTTTATATTATTATTATTTATTTATTTATTTATTTATTTATTTATTGCAATGTGTCTAGAATACTTTCCCAAATTTAAAGTCAGTCAGAGTATAAAAGTCTAGAAGAATGAGTCTTCGAAAAATCCCGCATATAAACACATTTAGAATGTTCATGCGGAATTTCTTACTTGCACCAATAATAAAGAAGTTATATTTCTTATAATTAATATGAACAATTTTGTGATTCTGTAAATAAAAACAAATTTTTAAAATAGGTGATGTCAATCGAATTAAATTTGTGCAGGAGATATGCCGATTCCAAAGATGTTAATTATTGAATAGCTTTTTTTTCTTAATAGATCGGGAGGCGGCAGCATAGACAGTTACATCACTGAATTCAAAGATGAAAATATATGTTTAATTAAACCTCAATTTGCATATTAAAACGCAATCGGCCAGGCATGTTTTATCTTGGTAGAAAACACCTAAAAGCCCTATTTTAATGGTTGAATCATAGGTTTACCACTATGCAACTAAAAATTCGGAGAATTTGGAGCAGGAAAACATATTAGTAAACCTCTTAGTTTACCGCTAAAATCGGGTCTTTAAGTGTTTTCCACCAAGATATGACTTGGAAGACCGATTGCGTTTTAACATGAGAATCGAGATTTAACTAATCCTATATTTTCACCCATGAACTCGATGAGATGATTGTCTGTTACTCATAATTTTTTAAATCGGAGGACTTGATTTTTCAATCAGCAATACAGGGTTATAATTTAAATTAACTGAAATCACAGACAATACAAATAACTAAATTAAAAACATAAAAGCATTAAAACAACTTCATAAAACTTTCATTCTTTCTATATCCCTCATCAGTTATTTAAACGTGTAAGTCAATCAGATTTTAAAAACCAACAAACAGAAAATATCACAACAAGTTGCCAAAAAAGAAAAGTAAATTATAGTTCAATGAGAAGCAAATACTCAATTGTTATCGATGCAGCTTCATTAATTGCGAATGCATTTGTTTTCGAGAACCAAATTTCTCGTAAACAAATGCATGGATGTTTGTTTGTATCGTAAATTATTTTCAACAATTTTTCTCATCCTGCACTATATCTCTTTCGAAATTTATATTAAAAAGGTATTAGGAATGCCGCAGTTAGAGCTCTGAAGTTTATGTCTATAGGAATAAGGATATTTGCATACCTTTTAAGTATATTTTTATCACTTTTATTTTAGGACGATTCAAAATTATTTTCATACATAAACTCTAAAGTAATTTATTTTTTATAAAAAAATTTTTCGCATGCTTCAAATAATGAAAATATTTTATAACACATAATATAAATACTATATACATAGAAGGAGAATTTGCATTTTGAATGATATTATCATAAGTTAGTTTATTTTGATAATTTTTTACGTTAAAATAATTTCACTTTCTTTACTTCCGTCTAGCAATAAAAATGAATGCAAAACTATTTGACTGCAAATCTAAAAAGAAAGATACATTGTGCAATTTTACGTCATATTCAGAAATTGATATTGACTGTCAGCCAAAACTGTAAAAGTTTTCTAGCAAATGTTTGCTTCCTTTTTTATATTCCAAAACTCTTTCTTTATGTTCCGAACATTTTTCTTAAATAACTCTAAAAAATAGTTTTATTAAAATTAAAGTTTGAAGTTCGGATGTTTGTTCAAATTTCGCGATAGTTATATATATATTTATGCATTTCTTTAAGTTTCTAAGAGTCGTTCCGATGAATATGCAAAAAAGTCTTTTAAATTAATACGTACTTTTAATACGTACATGCATTTACAGTTTAAAAAATATTAAAAGTTATAGGAAACTACTATAAAAAATTTAAATAAAGAATTTTATATAGTTATAAATAGGAATAGGGAATAGTAATAGCATTTAGTTTACTTATATATTACTCCGTTATATTTCAAAAAATTAAAAAGATTTTTATTGAAGGAAAAGTTTATCATATTAAAGTTTATCATTGTTTGAAAATACTTTTACATTTTTTTATATACGTTTATGTAATTGTGTGTGCGTTATGTTAAGTTTTTGAAAGTTATTTGTAAACATATGGTGGAAACGTCTTTCAGCTTTATTTTTTAAAATAAAGATTCTATAATTTAAACTTTGAAGTTTTAATAGTTTGTATTGAAAATTAAGAATTATAAAAGTTCTTCCAAATTTCTGTCAAAGGAAAAGAAAAATTTATGAAAATAAATCTTTTAACAGCGTTGTAAAAAGGGATAAAAAGAGACTTGGAATTTCACTATAACTAGTTTAACTAATGTTTAAAAAAATTAAGACTTTTTTATTAAAGAAATTTTTTACAGTTTACAGCAGTTCAAAAATTACTTTATTTTTTTATTGTTGTTATAAGTTGTTTTAATCGGACAATAAACCTTTTTTAAATATCCGTTTTTAATTGTAAACATGTTTACTGTTTTTAGAGTAAATTTTTGTATAGTCAAAGCTATTGGGAAATATACTCAAAGGTTGTACTTATGATAAGAAAACCTTTACATTGTAATAAATAATGAAATTAGAATTCAGTTACTTATGAAAATGAATTCTCCAGTGTCTATACGAATATCTATGGTATAAAAAAATGCACTTTTTTAAAAGCACTTTTGCATAAAAAAGCACTTTTACAAAAATAAAAATAAGTCAATATCAGTTGAAATTACAGTAAAGTTGAATTACTGTTGTAAATTTAGTTTATATCACCATAAATGACTTTTTACATGAGATTTTGTTTAAGCTTATCGCGCTGTATAAACAAAAATATTACTTAAATTAGTAAAATATAAAATTATCACGTACGAAAGTATACAAAAACCACTGAGCGTTATTCAAGATTATAAAAATCTTTCTATATCTTCAGAAACAGATTTCTTTTTAGAGTTAAAGAAGTTTTTTATAAAAAAAAACTGCTACTGGTTTTCGTAAACATTTCAAAGTAGTTTTTACCGTATGTTAATTCGCTTATTCAAGTTTGAGTATCAATTTTTCGAAGGCTATCCATTCTCAAATAACATTTTCGTCATCATCAAAAATGTTTTACAGACACACATGGTAAGTTAAAAGTATTTGTATTGACATTAAAAGTATTATCAATTTGTTTCTGTTATTATTGGTTGTGTGGATTCAATAACGCTACTGAAAAACAACCTGGAAACCGTTATTCTGATATGAGTAAAACTGATCCATAAACTATAAAAACTACATGAAAAGCCTCCTAAATTTAGCGGTAGTAATAAAAAAACCCTTGTTTGTATAAATCTACTTTAAATCCACACTGTTAAAAATCTGCAGAATTTTCTGCATAATCATGCCACAGTTTTTATAGAATATATCTATTTTAACCAATGACAATGCTCAATGAGCCAAAGTCAAGAAAACCGTTTCTTATAGAAGAAATAGAATGACTATCGAGCAAAAGCTGGAATTTTTTTTAAACCAAACTTAATTTTAACTTGATTTGAAGTGAATGAATCTAAAATTGTGCTCTTAGATGCTTTACCGCGTCGTTTTGACAAAACTAACATACAAGCATAGCATGCAACAAAGCAATACAAGCACAGCATGCAACAAACATACAAGCATAGCATGCAACAAACAAGCATAGATACAAACATAGCATGAATCATTACATGAATCAATCTTCAATATCCAGTTTAAGGCAATTTCAATAAATAAGTATCAATCAAGTTTGCCATGTCAAATTAAAAACAAGTTAGAAAGGAGCTTTTAGCTCGATGCAAAGTTTGATTAAATTTGAGGACTTGATTTTTCAATTTTGATGCAAACTTGTTGACTTAACCAATTTATTTTGCAGATACTTTTTGTGCTGTAACAGCATCTACTTGCAAATCAATTTTTGTTAGGAGAGAAGAAACAGAACTTTAACTTTATTTCAATACCCAATGAATATTTTGTATAGATATTTAGAAATGTGTTTTGGTATTGTTTTTCAACTCTCTAAAAAATGAATGTAAAAATTAAATTGCAGTTTTCATTAAACATTGATTTTCAACAATGTTATTCGCATTGCTCAGTGCAATTTGTGAACTTAGAATCTATGAGTAGTTGCACTGGTTAGTTACTAAGTAATCAACTTTTAAGTGGATTAAATGTATATTCAGAAAAACTTTTAACACAACATTTAATGTGTGTTGTGTTGGTCGCTTCTGAAAATGTGCAATAATTTATGAAAGAAAAAAAATCCCTCAATTTCCTATAAATTTTCTAGAAACGTGAATTTCTCAGCATTAAAAAACAGCATATTTTAATAGACTATGTTTTTTAGTTACATTTGACATTTAGAGAATTTCAATTTTATTGACATGAAATGAAAACAAGAAATTTGTGTACTACTGACTGAATTATAAACAGAAGTTTTATCAAATATTTTCGTCACGTTTGTTTACTAAAGCATGATTTATATAAAAATACTTCAGAAACAAAAAAAGAACTAATTTATAATAAACGTTAACTGATTGATGGTGCTGTTGAAAACTTAACAAAAAATGTTGATTTCTAGTTTATTTATTTATTTATTTATTAACTTTTTTTGGCAGCTTATACAAAAAATCTCTTAGCAAAATAAAAGTTGTCAAACAATATTTCTAAAATATTTTTAACGGGCATTATCAACACAAATTGTACTTTGGCAAAGATTCAAGTTATACGTTAGCATATGTTAACGGTGGAAAATTTTTTTTTTTTTTTGGTTTTAGATTTTAAAAACTTTCTTCTTTTATTTTTCTTTTCTTTTCTTTTTTATTCTTTGTTATTTACTTAATTAGTTTCGATGCAGTTGTTTGCATTATTTTCTATACATGTCTTCAATTAAACAATTATAAATCTCTCGTTATCTTTACTTTTAGCTACAAAAGAAAAAAATGTAGTATTGAGTGTGTTTCTTGAAAAGCTTCCATCGATTTTGGGAAAGCCAACACTTCCTTTTTGTTCGCCAATTGATATGATCTGTTTGTTTTTCAAGATATTCAATAGTCTTACTTTGTTTTGTAAGATTTTTTGTGGTTTTTATAACTCACAGGCTATCAAAGCCTAGGAGCTTATGTGCCCGTCCGTTCTGTATGTTTGCATGTGCGTCACGCGATAACTCATGATAAAACTATCGGATTCATTTGAAATTTTGAATATATGTACATTCTGATAAGGTGCGTCCCTGATTAGTTTTTGGAGTTCATTCGATATGTATAAGTTGGGGAGCGGGGACTAGTGCCCCTCCCCTTAATTTACATAAATGGATTTTTCATGCAAAAAAATCAGTTTTCGTTTACAATTTAGCTATAGGAACATTCCGGTGAGCACCTGCGTGATTAGTATTAGATCGTCATTGAATAACTATAAAGAGGAGGAAAGGGGGCTCATACCCCTCCCCTTAATTTATATAAATGATTTTTTCATGCAAAAATATCAGTTTTCGTTTAAACTTTAGCTATATGATCATTCTTGTGAGGCATCTCCGTGATTAGTATTAGGTCATCATTGAATAAGTATAAAGAGGGGGAACGGGGGGCTCATGCCTTACCCCTTAATTGATATAAATGGGTTTTTCATGCAGAATTCTGAATTCTGATTTTTCGAACGGAATTAACTCTTGAAAATATAAAGCTGAAATCTGCAATTAATATGAATAGCCTGTGAGCTCAGTGCCATCAGTTTAACTGGGCAATATTCTTAGTATTTTTTCATTGTTATCGATTGCGGTAAAATTCTATTTTTGTTGTCTCATCACTGGTATCATTCACAATCATTACGACAAAACTTTTTAAACAATGTGATCGTGATACAAGTCAGCACTTCCCATTGAGACCTGATGTATTTCACAACCCTACAAACGAACGTTTGAGATTCGATAACATATTTCTGCAAAAATAGTATTATTATATACCTTTTTTCAATTAGGAATCGTAATTGTTCAGTAATTTCTAGAAAACAATGTTCTTCGGTATGAAAATTTTTATGGGAAATCACTACTTAAAAAAGGCGAAACTTCGGGCAGTTAAACCAGATTTATTTATTTTTAATTTTTACCTGAAAAATAACGAGATCAGTGCAAACATTGCCTTTTTAGTAAATTTTAATATGGCGAAATTTTATTAGTCAATTTAATTAAATCTGTAAAGTTGGGGCTAACAATTCTTTATCCTACATTATGTGTGTGTTATAATTAAATCCGGCTACATGTTTCTTTTTGGTGGTTTGGGGGGGGGATTATTCACTAACAAATATATCAATTTTGTGCAAACAAAAATTTAATTTTAACGTTATGTATTTTTTACAGGAAATTAACAGGTCCTTGAAGAAATTTCTGAAATTATTTTTATATTATCTTATCATTGACTAAATTATATTTTAAAGTACTTAATTAACACTCTGTTAATATGCGGTAAAACTCTAATGGTCTTAAAAATTGCATTTTCAGAAAGTCATGCAAACTAAAAAGCAAAATTTGAGATTTTTTCAGACAATTTTATCGATTCTCTAAATTTTACCAAGGGCCAAAAAAAAGTACCAGCTTTCGATACCTGGTGCAAGTTGCACAAAATCATTACCTTTTTTACATTTTCTTGCCGCAAGTTCGTACAGCAAAATTTAAATTTTTATACTGAAGAAAAAATGTTCATAATACAAAATTTACTCTTTCAATTTAAAGAATCTCCTATTAGAAAATATATAATTTAAATTTAATATTCTTTAATGTAGCATAAATTTACTTTTTCTTAATGTTTAAACAAGGACTGGAGTATTATGTTTTCTCAAGGGTCTTATTTTAATTAATTCCTTTTCTTCTAGATATTCAGAGAGCATTTGCATTTATCATAACCAGTGTTTTTATTTACTTCTATTTCTTTATTGTTGTATACTCGTATTTTTATGTTTGGCAGTTCATTTTTCTTATAATTATTATAACATAATATATACACATAACTTAACATTTTTATTTCTTTAATTTGTTTGGTGAAATAATTCCATGAACTTTATTTACATCGTCTTTTTATGTTTATAAATCATTAGATATATGAAAATAAATTAATATGAGTTATAATTAATATAGTTATATTTATTTATCTAACAATAATTAAAGTTTTATTTTTTTCAATTAATAGTTGAACATATATTTTGAGCATAAGCATTCGTGTTATAAAATGCATGAGTATAGTGGAATGTGATAATGCTAAAACAAAACGCACTACATGCCTCATATATGAACTGCGTCTATATTACGACTTTGAAATGCATGGATTCTACCAACATTTCACATTTAGAATAAATTTAATGTGACTTAGCAGTATAGTTTTCAATTATGAAAGAAAGGGGTTTAAATGTGGTCAATTTACTTAGATATTTTAAATTTTAAATTACTTCTGTACTATTCTATTCTGAAATTAATATTTGGTTGAAAAATGAATAGGTATTATACTTACGCAAGAGAAATTTCATTATACAATTTGAAAAAAAAAACAGCCTAGTCATTCCACATTGTTCGATTTATAAAATTGGAATTTGTTTTACCATAAAATGATGTATGTGCGCTTTCTCAAAAATTCTTTACCTGTATATGTTTGTTTTAATATCATGTGAGATTTCTAAATTAAATGCATGATTAAGGAAAAAGTTTATTCTATTTCGTATGACTTTGAAAAATCAAGTTTTTGGTAGTACTTAATTCGATAGAATTTTTAACTCATGTTATTCTACTGTTACCGTAAACATCTAGTAAATTAAAAAATACAATATCCTCAAAAAATGAACCACTTACACGGAAATTTTTATTTCAATATTTTTTTGTTATCCTATTAGAAAAAAAGGCATTTGTGTTGAAAACAACTGGTTATCACGCTTACATAAATGAAAGTACGTTGTAACTATTTGAAAATTGCGCTTAAGACTCATGTTATTCTGCTTATGAGATTACAAAATTCTTTACCATAAAATGATAAATTGCAAGATTTATCGAAAACACCTTTACCTATATATGTGTGTTTAAATATATTTTTATGCTTTCTAAATTAAATATATATTTTGAAAAGCAATATACTCTATTTTAAAGGACTCTAGAAAATTTTTGACAGATCCAAATCAGCTACAATTTGCAATGTATTTCATTCAACTGATACTGTAAACATCTATTTGCTAAGTAAAGAAAATCTCCGCAGATTCTAATCTAAAAATAATGTTATTACCAATGGTATTGCGAAACAATAAAAATCGCTGTGCGAATTTTGAATAAATTTAATTGAAAAGGAGACAAAGTTTACCATATTGAGCTAAAATAATGAAACCATAAAACATGAATAAATAATTTAACTCAATTATTTCTTCTAAAAATTTACGATTTTAGTATCATTCACTTTTCAATGACATGTAAGCAACTTATTATGGATGATGTCATTATTAGTATAGATAAACAGATTGAAAGATTCGTTAAAAAAATAAGACCTATTTAAATTATCTTAATTAAATTTAATATTTTTTTTCTAAAAACACAAATAAAAATGAAAACGCATTAAATATCAAAAATAAACATTTATCTTTCAAACTACTTTTATCATTAAAACTACTCTTAAGCATTCAAACCTTTATCTTTTGAATTGAAAGAAGAAAACATTTTTTAGCACAATCACTTATCAGTTTTTGTTTAACATAAATTATCATGTATTATTTGCAGAAATTCATATTTTCACGCAATAATAAAAAGTTATAAAGAGGTTTTGCTTGGAGAACACCACAAGTTTTTAAAAAATAACATTAAGACAGATATACTTTTCTAATACCTCAGGTGCATAGCATGGTAAATGAACTTGAACGATATTCTTGCTTCTCTCTCCACCATTAGGATAATTTTTACACTATTGATTTTTTACACCTGAAAGCTTTACGTCCTGGAAAGAGATTTTAATACGTCTGCGTTGTTAGATAAAGCTGTTACTTTTCATTGCCGCATGCATGTTTTACATAAAAATTTACGAATAAAGTTTCTATTTTGTGTTTAATTTACCTGTGACATATATATATATATATATTAAGCAAAAGCTAAGTTCTCCTATCTATCGGACAGATTTAGCTAAACGCATTTGATACCTGGTATTGCAGCACTGGACGACCAAGTTGCCACCTAGCGGCTAATAAGATGACGAGCGCGTAGTTTAAATCGGTAGTGCTTAGTTGAGAGCTATGTTTTGCTGGTTACTTATTATTTAAATCTTGTTCTTTGGCATTGTTACATCGCTACTCAAGTTCATTTCGTAATCCTTGTCAGGTAACGAGACTTCCGCCTGGCAAGGCATCTTCAGAAGTATAATTCATAGATAATTCGCAGGATTTCGCACCTGTGATGGATTTTACATGCTTCAGGTGCTTTAGTATACATGGCAGATGTTTGCCAACAGTAAGTCTCGTACCCGCAGTCGTTTAGCTATAAATTCAATATTTTGTCTACTAAGTCACCCCTGTCTGATCTAAATGATATTTATCTGCAGTTTTGAAGTCTAATTAGTGCTCAGACTTGGCATGTGTAAATGATACATTTGGAGGGAGAGAAAGCAGAGAATTTAATTCCATAGTTGCACCTTGAGTTAATATATCATCGGTATTATCTGTCTGAATTTCTCTTACATTCCCATAAGTTCAACAAATACAAATCGTTAAGTGTAGAAACATATACCCATTAACATTATTTATTGAACAAGAAAAAACAAACTATCCACAACCATTAGAACTTAAAAAAAATCGCATACCATCCCCTAAAAAATTGATAGAAAATTCATTATATTGACAACAACTCTATTGCTAATATTTAAAAATATCAAGAATGGATGATTGTCAGTGTCTTGACGACTCTATGCAAGATGATGAAGGAATCCAAAACATCGAGGCCTGACATACTACCATAATGCCGAAGAAAATGAGTTTTATCCTAAACGCTTGGAAGATATGTTTAACAACAGTTGGGAGTATTAAAACTACATATAGTTATGTGAGGAGGCCAATTTTGTAACGCATATAGCATGCAGCTCTGTATAAATAATTATTTGTATTTTAAAATTTTCTTATCGCAATGAGTTAGGTTGATGAAGAGACACAGAAAATTGTATAACTTTTAAATTTGAATATTTGCTTGAAAGACACTCTTTCGCAAATAAATATTCTTTGGATCGACGAGGTTCATTTTTCTTTCAATATTCAAGTTTTTACCCATAAATTTCAAGTTTCAACACTTATAATGCTCAAAAAAAAAAAAAAAAAAAAAAAAAAAAAAAAAAAAAAAAAACCCTTTTAAACTGAAAATGAAGGTTGTATGGTGCGAGATTTTGAAACACTTTCCCTTTTACTTACACATCATTATATTAGAGAGAAAATCTTGTAATCGTATTAAAAATCGAAGAAATTTTTTTGACGGATTTACATGTTTCAGATGCTGGAGATTCCGAAAAATCTATTTTTTGAAAAAAAATAATGCCATCCGCCTGTATATCTGTGTATATGTCTGTGTGACTGTAAACACTCTATCTCCCTGAACAAAATTGAGATAGAGACTAGAAGTTTAGTGTGTTCTTAGTATTTAATAATGGAAATAATCCCAATGAATAACAGTGACCTTGATTATCCGGAACTATTTTTTCCGACTCTCGAAATAGTCGTTTTGATAAAAGGTTTATAAAAATTTTCGAAATTGTGTATTTCAAGGAGAAACTATAAAAAAATAATAAAAACAAATAAAAACAAAAATTTTGCATGAGTAAAGAAATCAATTGCATTATTATTTGCCGAGATATTTATAATTATATTTTCCACATTCTTCGATTTTTCATGAACCTGTGATTCAGTCAAATTTCAAATAAATAATACATTTTTATTGGAAATGATACGCTCAGTCCTATATAATAAACTGTTAGTTAATATGATTATAATTTTTGAAGTTTCTTTTACGCAATTCAATACAACTTGATTATCCCGTCGACCAAATCTAAGACCTAAACCCATCGTGTAATATTTTACTAATTTATTAGTTTTTTATTATTAAAAAAAAATTATGCCAAGTTATGTAATTTATGAGTAGTTTGTCGAAAATGGTCGATGGAATAATTATGTAGCATTCGCAATTCACTAATAGAGCATTACTATGGTTTTACATATATAAACAAGTTGGATGTGGTAATCCCAAAACTTTTTTTATTTCATACATGTTAACACTTCAAAAGTCGCTACCTTAGTGCCAAATTTAAATGACAGTCTACGCTCCTCGTGATGTTTCAAACGGCATGAAATTACATGCATTAGTTATTGAAATAGGACGGTTATGGATAGCAGGAAAAATGCAACATAAAAGCGCCACTTGTTGGATGAAATATAGCAAAAGATAAATTTCAATAATTTTTTTCAAGATATACCCGAATCTGAAGTTTGATGAAAAAATTCGAACATTAGTTCTTGAGGTAGAACTATTGTAGGAATTTGAAAATTTCAGTATAGAAACGCAAAATATTGGGAGATTGACGGCAAAATATAAACAAAGCTAATTTATATCACGGATGTACTAAATCTGAAGTTTGATAAACATCAGTGCATTAATTCTTGAGATAGAGCTATTTCAAAAATCATCAAAAATGCAGAATTCCAGCGTCACCTCTTGAGTGATTTATACAAATATATAAACAACATCAATTCAGGTCAAGGACTAACTGAATGTAAAATTTTAATAAATTACATTTTTTGTTCTTGAGCTTCAGCAATTGAAAGAAATCTTCATTTGCGCTACCTGTTGGACAATTGACATTATATAAAAAGCGTCAATTGATCTCAAGGACTAACGGAATCTGAAGTTTGATGGAAATCCATGCATTCGTTATTAAAGTACAGCTGTTGCCTAAATCAAAAAAATATATATAGAGCATAGCAGCGTCAATTAATGAACGATTTAAACTCAAAACTAATATTTATCAATGTATATCAGGAACTACCACAATATAATTTTTATTGAATTCCGTGCTTTTGTTTTTGAGATAGAGCGCCCCCAAAATTGATATCACATGCAGACAGGCAGACAGATAGACAGACAGATAGACATACTCACAGACAGACATTTTATAAAAACCTTTTTTTGGAAACTCTGATCCCCTAAAACGAGAAAAAACCGGAATTAAAAAAATTTCACGAATCCAATATTTTCTTCTTGTCAAGATAAAAGATAGTAAAAAGTAACGATTTGGGGATGGACCAATGAAAATCTGCGTAGATACCGCTAAACACATTAGTGATTACCATCGGGAGGGCCCGGTTCTTTCGCCAGCTTGGCAATATTTAGCCAAACCTGGGGACAGACATTATCCGTTAAAAGTGACGCAAATCTGATGCTATTTTCGATATTTCGATAAATTCCCATAGAATTTCAATGAAATCGAATTGGGGCACGTTTTATTAAGAATATTTAAATATACGTTTTAATGTTAATTTGGAATTGTAATTCACTCTATAAATATTTCGCCAAATTCCCATAGACGCGCATTGCAATCTATTTGGGTCACATTTTGTTAAAATATTTAAATATACGTTTTAATTTTATTTTGGAATTGTAATTGACTTTACAAATAGTTTAGAGATGTTTAATTTTATGTTTTATGTTTGTGTTTTATTTTATGTTTGTATTTTACATTATACAAATCAATGATTGGTCAGTATTATGGTGACCAACAACGTTTATTTTATATTGTAATTAGTTTAACGCTCTCGTAAATGCCGAGAATATGTCTATACATGCATAATCATATTTGTTTATTTATCAGTATAGTTTTATGTTGACAACAGATTGTCTCCATAAATAAATACATTTAAAAGTTAAATTTTAAAATGAGAACAAATTTGTCGCATATTTCTCGCGAATTTTATACAAAGCACATGTTTATGAATAATCCATATCATATAACAAAATAAACTTAAACGTTATCTCAAACAAATTCTTTAAAATCACTAATCTAATTTCTACGTTAAACACATTCAGAAATTAGGCGTTCCTTCTATTGCAGTAGCTCATATGTATCGCGTGCTTAACATGATAAAGTTCTGAATATTGAAATTACTCTGAGATCTGCTTAATGTTATTCTATCATTATGATGATTAAACGTCAAATTATAGATCACTTTAAAAGCAAATGAATGTTAAATCAATATTCATTGAGGTTTATATATGCATGCATTATTCAAATTTTTAAAAGGAATCACAAAATATATGTATGGGGAATGAAATAATATCTTTTAATATGTTCTATTTTAGCATCACAATTTAATTATATTTACATATTAATGACACGTTAATGAAAGTTTAAATTTTAATAGGTGGTTATAGATAAAAATAGCTTAAAAATTAATATAACATATTTATACACTAATAATTATGTAAGTTTATTTTAATATAAATTAACCCTTGGCACTCCGTTGTCTCCGCTGCGATGACATCATCTTTTCTTGCAAAATTCGTATTTGGCACCAATAATAAAGGAAAATAAAATTTGCTTTATTTTATCAGATCATTTTTGAAATTGTTTACTTGAAGAAACTTCTTTTTAAGGGGACAAGGGACCTTTAAAATCATTTTTTTTATATTTTTAAAATTGCGCTTTAAATATTATTCAAGGGTACATTATATGCATTATAACATATATTTATCACAAAAAAATGTAAAAAAAAATTTTTTTTGAAAAAAATAAGGAAATTTGTGTAATATTTTAGATTTAACGAGAACATTTCAAAATGTCCCATGCGCATTCCATATCAGTGAAAATCTCCAATATTATTTATAGAAGTTTGAATTACATATATAAATAAAACTGTGTATGGAATTTTATATATCTGAATATAAAGTTAAGAAAAAATATTATTTTTAATTTTTTCAGAAATTTTGAGCGTTTTTGAACCTATTTTTACAATTAACTACCTATAACTTTTACAATTATTTCTATTTTCAAAAAGCCGTGCATAGTTTTATGTCATATATTGAGATGAATAACTATAAAAAATTTCAAAGCATTTAGAGAAAAAAATAATGCGCATGATGAGGAAACGTCAAAGTTTAGATCACTTTAAAAGCAAATGAATGCTAAATAAATATTCATTGAGGATTATATATGCATTTAACGAAATTTGAAAAATTCTCGTTAAATCTAAATTATTACAAAAATTTCAATATTTTTGTCAAAAAATTTTTTTTTACATTTTTGTGATAAATATGTGCTATAATAATGTATACAATATACCATTCAATAATATTCAAAGCACAATTTTAAAAATATAAAAAAACACGATTTTGAAGGTCCCTTGTCCCCTTAAAAACTGGTGCCGACCAAGTAAAATTTTATAAGAGACGCCGGAGTCCGAAGGGTTAATATATAAGGGAAATATTCTTTTGATCCTTTTAAAGGATTTTTTCTTATTTTAGAAATTTAAAGTATATTAAATGGTCCTTTTACAAATATGAAATTTAATTAAGCTGCATTGTATTTGCATTTATTGTATTTTCTGTGAGCAGCAAGAAACAAAAAGAGGGTAGCGAGTGGCCATTGAAATACACAGTTTAAAAAAGAGGTAACTACGACTATTTTCTTAGAAAAAAATATTTCCCATATTATAAAGGCATTAATGAAAGCAAAACTTCTCTTTAAAAAAAATACTGGTATTTAACACATTTTTTCACAATGTTTTCCACTCAGCCCACGCCACCCTGAAAAATATTTTCCACGGTGTGCAAAACGAGCAAAGACCTCTTTAGCTGACTCGATGACGTATGCGTAATAGCTCAGTTTTCTTTCTTGAATTTAAAACAGTAGTCTGGAGGGGTGACATAGTTTTCGTCTTTACCAATGTATCCTCCTTTGGCAAATCTATTTGCTTTTTGATGTTACTCTTAAATATGAGGAAAATATTTAATTCGTTCGCTAAAATGTAGTTTTGAATAAACATTTTCCAAATCCATTCCAAGGTCTGAAACAGATTAAATTCTGCGGTTTAATGAAACTAGTTGAATTTGCAGTCGTACACTTTAGAAAAATTTATTATTTTCAAAAGAAGCAGCGTCCAAAAACAAAAATTGTCGCATCATGCATGGAAACGTTTCTTTATTTCTCCTTGCTTTACTTCCCGCGTAAAGACTTTGTTGTAATACAATTTTAATAGAAAAATAGCTATTTTTCCAGTCTTTAAACAGATTATATAGCAATTGTTTAGCTTGAACAAGAGGTTTATCGGCAGGTTTGTTGGAAATAACATTTTTCTTGAAGACAGACAAAAGGAATTCATTGAAACTGTAGATTCATGGTGTATGAATGAAACATGACACCTTTAGATCGAACCAAAATTTAAAAGTCAGAGTTCTTACAAAATGCATTTCAGAATTGAATAAATACTGGTCATTATTATAAATTCAAGGTGAAGAAAACTGTTTAGATAAGCATTCGCGACATTCCATTAATCTGCACATTGTTCCCCCAAAGTAGGCTCGTTTTCGTAATTAAAGCGTGTCGTAACACTAGTTATCTTACGACTCAAATCTCGATTAAGGCTTTTGAGAGTTTTGAATCAAAGACCAAGACGCTTTGAAATTTTCTTCTTTGGCAACTTGACTAGCTCGTAGAGCACGAATGAAATGGTCAAAGGAATGTACTAGGGACGAGTGTGGTATAAAAAGAAAGATCTTGCCAACGTTAAAAAATGGAATGGAACTACCCGTCCGAATCCGACCGTTTTCGAGAAGCAATTGAAGTGTAAAAGAAGCCGTATGCAAAAATTTCCTAGAATCCAAAGTGCCTGTCTTAAAGACCGAAATAACCGCCATTGTGTGGGTGTAAAGGATTTTGCTCGTAGTTCGAGAAAAGTTATTGGAAGGAGATTTAAAAACAATGCAAAGAAACTTTTAACTTGCGAGCAATTTATGTACATTTCCTGTCTATTTATTTATTCATTCACATTTCATGTGCAGATATCTCGGAAACGGTTAGATTCGGATGGGTGTTTCCATTGCACTGTTTAGCATACATGACGAGATCTTTCTTCTGATAGCACAGTCGTCTAAATCCACAACTTACACCTGGGAACGTTCCCTAGATAAAAGAACCCTTCATTTGGTGAAAAATGACGAAGATATAAATTTTCTTTATATACTAAAGTATATAAAGTGTATAAAGTATATTATTAACCCTTGTAGCATAAAAGTATTTTGTGTTCCTGAAACTATTTAATGCTATTTAATATGTCGTTATTCATACCTCGCCGAAGTCATAAGAGAAGAGAAAGTGTATTATAAATGTCTTTATAAATTATTAATTTATCATAATTTTTCGTCATAATCTTCTTATAAAATTGTCTTATAATTAGCATACAGACATAATTAAAAGATAATTTCCTGTCATTTTAAACATTTTCGCGGCACAAAATTAATGTATCGTTAATTTATTAATTCTAACTATTAAAATGATATGTGATTAATTGAAGGCTTAAAAGACTTTTACTCAAAAGTAATACTTCATAGATAAAATAGCATAATATATCTTATTCCATGTGTTTTAAATAACTGCAAAATGAAAAGCATTCGAAATTTTTATTATTTTGTAGATATGTATTTCTAAATATCATTTTTGAGACAATTTACAATTTTTTTAAATGATATACCAAGAAGACTGAAATATGTAAATTCAAAGTTGCAACTCTTTCCAAGAAGTAGCTTTTAACTTATGGTAAAAGGGCTGCAGTGCATTCTATTTTGTAATCATTAAAATGAATTAATATTTAAAGTTTGAAACAATGAAGTTAATAATTTTAAAGCTATTTATTTGAATAACTTCATGTTTTGTTTCTTAGCGTCAAATTTACCAAAAAGGTAAATATGGCGTCAAAATGCAGAGTTAATATTAAAGAGATTTAATATTTCTAACAATTCTTATAACTGAATGATCTAAAGCAATGTTTGAATTTGCTATTCATTAGTAGACTTCATTAGTAATAGTTTGTAATTATTCTCTTTTTATGCGATGACTTACGGTAAGGTTAGAAGCGGATTACCAGTTCTATTTTCCTCGTTTGTCTTTATATAATAACTCTACTAAAATATATATTTTTTAAGATTATACGATTTCAATTTCTGACAGTATTTTGCAATGTTTCATGATTTTTTTTAAATCTTAGACTGTGTTATTTCACTAGAAATGGACTAAATGTCATTCACGTAACACTTACATATACGTCAATATATATTAACTTATAAATAGTTAAAATTAAACAATACAATAAAATTAGCAAAATAAACTGTATTTTCATGCAACTTAAAGTTGTTTTAATTTGAGAATAAAATAAGATTGTTAAATATGAGTAATATTTTAAAAAAGTGTTGCATGCGTGATATCGGAAGGCTCTTTAATAGGTTTTTAAATCGTCACATTTGAAACCCTACAAACAAGCCGCCCATTTTTGATAAAAGATAGAAAAATTGAAATAAAATATAATAAAAATCTCCACATTGTAAATCCTGGACCAAAGTAATCAGTGCCTTCCCATAAAAAACTGACAAAATGCCTTATGCAGGACATTTATATATATCATTTCCAGTGTTTAAATTGAAGAAATATGTACAAAAGATAGCCCACGGATGACATAGATATACGTGATTAGATATTATTTCTTAATCGTATTTAAAGTCAATATGTGCACGTTTAGCAAAAACCTAATTTCACATTTTGGATTATTCTTTGTGATACTATAACCGTTAATATTGTACGTTGTATACTACATGTCTGTACTGATCGTGTGATTGTGTTTAGAATAAGCACAAAATCCGTTGTTCCGAAAATGAAACAAAAAATTGAGGGATTTTATCCAAATGAAGCTGTACGTCCCATACAGTGTATTCTATATTGACACTAATCAATGGATATATGGATACAACCCCTCTTGTCTTTGCTTCATTTTGAGAATAGCGGATTTTCAACTTATTCTATTGACGACTATTTTCAGACGTTTCAAACTATGATTTCGAGACTTTCACAAAACTTGCTCTGTACATTTAGCTAACATAATATGCAAATGAAATTTTATATCGTTGAAGCATGCGCAGTGAAAAAATTATTTAGTAAGTCTACTCATTTTTCATACAATTTTTATTATTTTTTAATTCTAATAACAGAGTATTGTGTTCAATGTTTTTCGTCATATTTGCAGAAAAGAATATTATTGTATAATAACATCTCTCCCAATTATAAGCAAAAATTTTGAAAAAAATGGGACTGTTTTTATAAAAACCTTACTTTTTCTACCAGTATACATGCTATTGACATAAAAATGAACACAATGTATTACAATAAGACACTTAATCATAATCTATAATTTGAACGTTTTTGCTACATTAGTTTTGACAGTTAGTTAGTATTCAAAAGGTATTCATTTTTTTTTATTTTATGACGGGCCCCTATGGAGTTTCGGAAAAAAAATCTTCACGGAAATGTAATACTTGCTTTATTATATTTATACACTAAGAATTTCAGGTTGATTCCTCTTGTATTTTTCTAGATATTTAACAAAGTGTCTAAAATCGCAAGTGGACAGTCATCAATGGTCAGATAGTATAGCATAAAAATGATTTTTTTAGAGGTGATATCTTCAGAGATAGATTTTTGGGTCCAAAGCACCTCTGCTTCTCTCTTCTTGATAACTAATGCCAATGAAGAGGACAATTAAGAATAAATATATGGAATTATTTCAGCGGTATATGCTAAAAAACTATAAATAATTTAAATTTGCTAGTATTAGAATTTTCACATTTTTAAAAATATCAGAATTATGTTGAAAGGAGCTTTTATCTGGAGATTCTTGTTTTCCGTTTCTGTATGATCACTTCAGTATGATTCTCCTCTTATCAGATGATTTTATTTGAATCCTTTTGTAAGAGTAGTTATAGTGCTTAAAATCTCATTTCTAATTCAATAATAGAAAAGTATAAAATATAAAAAGTATCTCCTAAATTTTAATACACATACTTTGTGCTATGTAGAGGCTATTTTTTAGAGGTAAGCATATTTGAAACGAAATAAAACACACAAAAATAATGTTAATGACCGTGATACTGGTTTTATTAAATAAATAATTTTGTGCCAATAATGTTTAAAAAAGTTTTTGGGCATATGGATGCTGCGGTTGGCTCGAAAGAAGCGCAATGTTGAAGTCTAATTTTTAACCATGTTATCAAGCAGCTATGGCCATACATCAGCAAAAACGAGGAAAATGTTGAACTCGAAGGGATGTAACAGTGTGATTTACCGAGGTAGACAAGCAATTTCATATTTTTCCACAGAAAATAATACACTAGTGAGAGATCACATAACCATGTAGGCCTACTCATAGATCGATTATGCAAAATTATGTATTTCTTGAAAATCTCTCGCGGTAAACTTATGGTGGTTGGCACAATTTTCAAGCGTTGATAAAGTGTTACATCTATTGTGAAATAGTAATAGATACTGAACAGAAATCATCTGTTTGCTGTCTTATCGACTGCGCCTAGAAAATTTCTTTGCAATTTTCAATACAATAATTATAAATACACACACACTTCTTCATAATTAACATAAATCCGAATGATTGCCACGGAAAACATCCTACGTCATCACAGAAATCCACGATTCTGTATACTTCAAACATGACGTATTAAATTTATAGTTCTAAGAATCTAACGATTAGTCCTCTGCCTATCTTCAGCGTGGTACAGTTGTTTTCGAGACTCAACACTTGGGAGACTGATGTAACCAAAAAATGTCCATTCATGATATTCAAAGGCTTATAAAAGACGTTGATCAAATTATCTTCCATTGACAAGTGGTTTTATGGGGCATCTTATTGGTGAAGGAAGGCTATAAAACATATTTATTGAATATCTATATGGTATTATCGTTGATTTGTGAGACTAAGTGATTTGAGTCCTGCTGTCATGCTGTCTATTAGTGTTACAGCTGAATTTCAGAAATTCCAATTTATTCAAAGCTTATCGGAGTTTATACATCTACTACTCCCTTTTTTGCTACATACTTTTCATACAAAAAAACCTGTTCAGTTATTTCTGAAATTTAATGATTTTTTGGATGACTGCATATATTTTTTCTTTAGTCATTATTCGCTAATTTGTGTTTTCCACCGTGTCTACTTTAACACTTATTTCTCTGGCATTTAGGGTAACATCCCCAGTAATTGGCACATTAAGAATTTGTCGTTAAACTTACTTAAATTTTCATTACAAAGAAATAAGCTATTTACTTGGAAATATTTTTAAATCAAAGAATGCATATATGTGCATCTATTTTGCCCCCTAAAAGCAAAAAGAATTGAAAAAGTATTTTTATAAAAATATATTTATAAAAAGTTGCTGAAATCACCAGTAATTGGCACCTAGAGCACCAATGTATGACACCTTGTGAACCAGTAATTGGCATATGTTTATATTAAAAAAAACTTTACATTTTGCATTGGGTTTAATCGCTTTAATTTAATTTACTGTAGATGAAGATGCCATATTTCAGGTTTTTGAGAGTAAGAAATCAGCATATTAATCTAAAATGTGAACACTTTAAAACAATACAATATACTTATATTAATACCCAGTAATTGTCATGCTGTCCCCAGTAATTGTCATATGAAGCTTTAATGGATTCCAATTACTGATAAAATTTATATTTTCAAATAAAAACAAATGATAAACAAAATTAGTCTATAATTTTAAAAGTACTTCCAAAATAAATGGTTTAATCTCAAATTCCTTGCGAATTCGTTGTAATTGGAATAGGTGCCAATTACTCGGAACTAGCAAAATTGAAGCACCATTAATTGGCAACTACCATTAATTCAGAAATCCAAATATTTGTGTCGAAAATACTTTTACACAATTAAAGTAACCCTTTTTAACTAAACAAAACTGTTGTCAAATCAAATTTAAAATATATTTTAAATCAGATAATAATGAATTGAAAAGCATGCCTTCCTTAAGCCAAAGAACAAGAATTTGCAACAAAATGGCTAATTTGATACAAGCCAGATTTGTTTCTCTTTCCACGGTTCTATTGTCATCTTGTAAAATAAATCAAAGTTATAATCTTTAACGTAAATGAGCATATAACTGATATATGGTCTTGAATTTTTAAAAGACTGGATATAAATCTTTTTTTAGGACATGTTTGTAAAATGTGCCAATCACTGGTGCATGCCAATTACTGGGGTGTTACCCTATATCCAGCTAAACTTAACATAAAATTAAATTCTACAATCGTGAAAATAAGGAAATGGCGTTACTTTTAGTTCATGACACAGTCTATGCACACATCAATGACACTTTAGTATATTAATTTACTAAAGTATGAATGGTATAAATTAGTGCTCGCGATAGGACACGTATAGCAGCTATACGTTTAAACGATATACGTATATCCATATAACACGTTTTTCTGCTATACGGATTCCTTAAAATATACGTTTAAACGTATCGGGATACGTATAAGGCTTACCAGTTAAACGTATATTTAAGAATACGTATATTTAATGTATACGTATATTCCTCCTATCGTATCTAATTTAAATAGTGGACTCCATCAGTCTTATGTCGCTGAATGGAGAATAATTTGGAAATCGGTGGCGTTAGGACAGGAATCCGCATAGTATATCTTATACATACGAGATTGAGCTATGAAAACATTATATTTTTTAAAACAGTTTGCAAAAAGATCACAAAAGATCAGACTTCTGATTGGCCAATCTCGTTTCACTAACAGTGAAATATCTATTTTTAAAATAGAAAATCATTACCGTGAATTGCGTGGTTTAGTTTTGTTTGATTTATTTTGTGTTGGGCGATTGTCTACTCGAGGGATATAGGCCCAGAGGGAGGAGTGCCCTTCGTGGGGGTCTTTCTAAGGGAACCAAGCCCGTATTTAGGCAAGGCTCTAAGAAAACCACGAAAACTCCGAACGGTTAGGCCGACGGCCGCGATTGGGTTCGAACCCAGCACCTGCCGTCTACTATTTGAGAAGTCAGAACCTCTTCGGCCACTGGTAGGGCTACCTTGAATTGCAAAAGTATTTTGCAACATTGTACTTTGAAATTATTTAGATTTCTTTTGTTCATCTCATGGTAATGAGCTCAGATACCCCGTTATTTTACATTTTGTGTAGGTAATGTATACAAATTGTATCCATTGTAAATAACCAGCAAAATTAAACACTTTTTGAACAAAGAATGAGAGTATAAATGTTTCAGATTTATTGTGAATCCTTGTTAAATTTAGTTTTACTTTTTAATTTTTTTTAAAATTCTTTATTAGTGCTCGCGATATGATACGTATAGCAGCTATACGCTTAAACGATATACGTATATCCGTATAATACGTTTTTCTGCTATACGGATACTTTAAAATATACGTTTAAACGTATCCGGATACGTATAAGGCGTATCAATTAAACGTATATTTTTGAATACGTATATTTAATGTATACGTATATTCCACGTATCGTATCTAATTTAAATATTGGACTTCATCAGTCTTATATCACTGAATGAAGAATAATTTGGAAATCGGTGGCGTTACGATAGGAATCCGTATAGTATGGCTTACAAGATCAAGCAATGAAAAGCGTATATTTTTTAAAACAGCTTGCAAAAATTTCACAAAATATCAGACTCCTGATTGGCCAATCTCGTTTCACTAACAGTGAAATATCTATTTTCAAAATAGCGAGTTATTACCGTGAATTGCAAAAGTATTTTGCATCATTGTACTTTGAATTAATTTAAATTTTTTTATTCATCTCAAGGTAATGAGCTCAGATACCCCGATATTTTAAAATTTGTATAGGTAATGTATACAAATTGTATCTATTGTAAATAACCAGCAAAATTAAACACTTTTAGAGGAAAGAATGAGGGTATAAATGTTTCAGATTTATTGTGAATTCTTGTTAAATTTAGTTTTTTCTTTTTAATTATTTAAAAATTCTTTATTCACTTAATGTTTTACCCTCAAGATTGCACCCGAGCGTAAATGCTATTCTTTTCATGGAGCTAATATTTTCTAACTCTGTTAATGTATAATGAAATTTCATTTTTTTAATCTTGACATTCTCACCAAAACATACATAGAATCACTTCATATAAAGCATTAACTGAATCTGTAGTTTGATGAAAATTCGTGCATTAATTCTAGAGATAGAGCTATTGCAGAAATCGTAAATAAAATACAGCAAAGTAGAGCCACCTGTTAAACGATTTACATACAAAACTAGTCAGCAACAATTTCTACCAGGGACTACTTGAATATATAGGGGAGAACTGGGATGCATGTGAACAGTTCACATAAACATAGCTTTTTGTCATAACTGGGTTAATTCTATAAGCAAAACTACTCTATATAGTAAACAGAACTTTTTTTTTACGCATGGTATTTTTTAAAAATTAACTTTACAGTTCTTCTTACTTTTCTTAATAGTTTATTGAATTAAGAAAAAATGTTCATATATGCCCCAACGAAAGAGCAGTTGTAAACACATAAGGAAAACATGTAAACACAAGGGAAAAAAAATAAAAGGAAAAGCTAGTCAGCAACAATTTCTACCAGGGACTACTTGAATATATAGGGGAGAACTGGGATGCATGCGAACAGTTCACATAAACATAGCTTTTTGTCATAACTGGGTTAATCTCTATAAGCAAAACTACTCTATATAGTAAACAGAACTTTTTTTTACGCATGGTATTTTTTAAAAATTAACTTTACAGTTCTTCTTACTTTTCTTAATAGTTTATTGAATTAAGAAAAAATGTTCATATATACCCCAACGAAAGAGCAGTTGTAAACACATAAGGGAAAAATGTGAACACAAGGAAAAAACTAGTTGGATGTGTCAATCCCAAAACTTTCTTCTATTTCATAAGTACATTTTAATGTTAAAAAAAAATGTGGTGAGCCCAAAGTTACCCACTATCGAATTTCCTCGAACATATGACCTAGCTTAATGAGATTCTGGTATCCGAAATGCCTTAAACGCAAAATTTAATTAATATTCTGAGAAAATGAGCTTAGTAGTGCCTCATGTTGGGTAATTTATACTAAAACCTAATAAGCATCTATTTACGTCAAGACCTAACAGAATCTGAAATTTGATGGAATTTCGTCCATTAGTTCTTGAGATATAGTTATAATAAAAAATTTGCAAAACGTAGCACAGCAACACCATATCTTGGACAATTTATGCCAAAACGTAAAAAAGCGTCTAATTATGTTATGGTGTAAAAGAATCTGAAGTTTGATGAAATTCTATGCATTAGTTCTTGAGATATAACTAGATTTAAAAAACGTGTAAAATATAGCACAGCAGCACCATTGGTTGAAGGATTTATAACAAAACGTAATCATCGTGTAATTATGTTATATGTCATTTTGTAACAAAATCTGAAGTTTGATGAAATTCTGTGCGTTGGTTGTTGAGATATAGCTATCGGAAAAATCGTGCAAAATGCAGCATAACTGCACCACCTGTTTCAAGGTTAATAACAAAATGTAATCAGCGTCTAATTATGTTATATATTCTAGTGTAACAGAATTAAAAATTTGATGAAGTTATCTGCATTAGTTCTTGAGATATAGCTATCGCAAAAATCGTGCAAAATGTAGCATAGCAGCGCCACCTATAGGGCAGTTCACACCAAAACCTTATCAACGACTATGTATCTCAAGATATCGCGGAATCTGAAGTTTGGTGAAATTCTGTGCATTAGTTCTTGAGATATAGCTATCATGAAAATCATGAAAAACGTGGCATAGCAGCGCCACCTGCCGGCCAATTTACACCAAAACTTAATCAGTGTCTATGTATATCAAGGGGTCACAGAATCTGAAGTTTGGTGAAATTCTCTGTATTAGTTCTTGAGCTATAGCAATCCTGAAAATCATGAAAAACGTAGTATAGCAGCGCCACCTGCTGGCCAATTTTCACCAAAAACCAATAGGCACTAATTCATATCAAGGTCTAACTGAATATAAAATTTTATTAAATTTTGAGCATTAGTTCTTGAGATAGAGCGCCCACAAATTTTTTGTCACATACAGACAGACAGACACACAGACAGACAGACAGACAGACAGACAGACTCACAGACAGACATTTTCTAAAAATAGTCAAAACGTGTTCAGGACCTTCTAAAACGTATAAATCCGTCGAAAACCGGAAGTCGAAAATTTTCATGAATCCAATACTTTCTTCTTGTAAAGATAGAAGAAAGTAAAAATAACATGTTTTTATTATCTTTTCCATATGTTACCTTAATCATTAGTTGTATTATTTATTAAATTCACCATAAAGAAAAATATATGTATATTTATTTAGTTTCTGAGTTATATATTTTAGCAAAATATTATAAAATAAAAATAAGTAGATTGGGGGGGGGGGGGCTTAGATAATTGATAAAATATTGTTGCAATATAACAAAAAAAAAATAAAGAAGTAAACTTGAGAAAATAATTAAAGAATTTAAATTTTGCTTAGGGCTTTTTGTTTGAAGGAGATTTTAGGGAGGGGGCATTTGGATAATATTTATAGGAAAACTACCAAAAGGCGAAACATTTTCATTCCTATATTAGCCTTATTTGCCTGTAAATTAAAGATAAAAAATTGTTTTACATTTCTAAGCTTCCTCCAAATTTAATTTCTTTTGCTTTTAAAAGAAAGGGGGGAGTCAATAATGGAGATTTCACGGTAGTTATAAGTTTGAAAATTTTATTTTCTTAATATATAAGGTACCCTGGGGTAATAACGCCACGTTAAGGTTCTACCAATTTACACGGCTTAGTTTTAGATTGTATTTTTCAAACAAATATAGGATTTCATACAGCAACTCATTGACTATCTATATAAAATAAAATAATTTAACAGATATGTATTCATAAAATGTAATGGCGTTTTTTCTTGACCAATGCTATTTGGCTTTAATATCCACCTATATGGGTAATAACGCCAAGCAAAAAAAACTATAAAATAAGATGGAATAATGACATGTAGATTGCCCAATTCTAAAAATACAAACTCTACAGCTCTAGAAATTGACAAATTGCAATCTAAGCTATTGAAAATGTACAATTTTTTTGTGACTCTGAAAGAAAAAGACAGCTGTGATGGTGGCGGGGGGAGGAGGCAAAAGAATATCAGATTCTAAGCTACGTTTTCCTAAAAAATGACCATTTAAATAGAATTATTAGAAACATTGCACGGGTTATTTGAATAAGTATTTATATTCCCATGTATGCATTCTATGCGATAGAAAATATTGATTTTTTTGTGAAAGTGAAAAAAAAAAGGAGTGAGGGGGAGCTTCAACAGAATATAACACCCTGTATCTCTCTTTGCTTAAAAAGTCCCGCTTAAATATGATTATAAGAAACATTGCATGGTTTTAACCATTGATAATGTAATATTTTAATCATGTGAATTTTTATAATAACTAGAGTTATATCTAATAAATATTTTTGTTAAACCTTAACTGCTGTTAGCGTCTCACAAGCCGCTGAATTTTTCAAGTTTCAGAGTTTAACTTGCAATTTTTAGTTTAACTATAGATACCGGGAAATTTTTGTTTCATTTGGAGTCCTATTACTATCTCTAGAGACCTTTGAATAGCTGAATTTTATTTATAATAGTCCTGTATATAAGGTTCAATACAAAAATAATATTCTAAAGGTTAATTTAACATTTTATTCATCGTTAGATTAAGCGGTCTGACAGGCCGCTCACAGTAAGTTATGCGACAATTTTTGTCACAGCAGTTAAGGGTTAATACTATTATAGTAATCTAGTAAATAGTTTTTAACCCATAACTCCACACTAATGCGGATTCTCCAAACTTACAGTTAAATTGTCGACGTTTTAAAGAGCATGCTTTAATAAATTTTTAATAAATTGAATAAAATTTTTTATTAAAAGATATTATCCCAAAGAGATCTCTTATTGAATTTTATACATAATTCATATGGTTATATGTCATTATCTCTATATTAGCAACAAAATTAACCTTTATCTGCTGTTAGCAATCTGACTGAACACTGTACCCCCTCCCCCCTTCCATAAAAAATAGCGTTTAACTTGTATTTTCCAGTTTAACTACAGTTACAAGTGAAATTCTCTTTCGTTTAGAGTTCTCGTAATATTGTTAGAAATATTTGAATAGATTAAATTTAATTAGAATTAATTCTGTACAAAAAGTTTAGCGCAGGAACAGTATTCTATGATTTTTAGTCATGGATCGCATTTTAACCTTTAACTAATGTTACCGGTCTCGTAGACCACTATTTTTCTTTTAATTTTTTAATTTAACTTGTAATTTTCAGTTTAACTGCAAACACTACCGAAATTTTGTTTCATTTGGAATTTTAGTACTATCACCAGAGACTAAATAGGTGAATATTAAGTGTAATACTCTTGTATAAAAAGTTTAGTACAAAAACACAACCCCATGAGTTATTCCCGCCTTTTATTCAATTTTGTGGTCTCACAAACCGCATCTCATTCATACGTTACAATTTCTGTCACATCAGTTAAAGGTTAAATTTATAAAGTTTTGAAAAACCGAACGCTGAGAAAGCGGACAGTTAAAATTTCGAACTCAATTGAACAATCCAGTGGAAATTTAATAGAAACCTGATTTTAAAGATGTTCGAATTTGAATCTCGAAAATATTTTGCTATAGTTTTATTTACAAGAGTTAAAAATTATTTTTTACATTAGTAAAAAAAAATAATAATAATATAATAAAAAATAAAATAGAGAGATTAATTTTAAATATTGGGCACCCCCCCCTTAATCTTACCATTTCAACAATGATGATAATGTTGTCTCATATTAATATATAAACCCCCTTCGGAAATAGTTCGGCCACTGTTGGGAATCAATCGGGGTAATAACGCCAATCCCTGGCGTTATTACCCCGGGATACTTATTGCGCAGTAAATCCTAAACTACAAATTATCTCTAGAAGATATCCAAAATCTTCTACAACAATTTGAAAGTACATGAAATACATTACAAATTTTTGTAATAAACAAAGTATTTCTGGATAAAAAATATAGTCTTCAGATCAAAAACCTTATCTCGCAAATTTTAGATCAAGCGTTAATTTTAGTTGCTTGTAAAAACAATAAGACCTAAAAATGAAATAAATTAACTTGAAGCTGTTTTTTGCGATTTATATGACTCAAAACCCTTCTGCGCAGAGAACATGGGTGTCATTTACCTGATTATTTCATAATTATGCAAAATATAAGCACTTGGCGTTATTACCCCGCCTGGCGTTACTACCCCAAGGTACCTTATATCTATTTTCAAAACACCAAATAAAATAGCTGTTTTAGAAATGGAAGTAAAATAATACTACAAGTTTGGAACAAATGAAACAGAAAAATTTGCAAAGTTGTTAAACGTAATATTTTTTGCATTAATGATGCATAAAAAATAGTATTGAAAACTGTTAAATAAAATAATGTATAGCATTTATTGCAATTTAGAAAACATGAAATTTTTTAAAATTACAATTGAACGTAAAGAGCTTGTTGCTTTTTATGTATTTGCTGACAGTTGTGTTTGTAGAAGTTTCTATTACACAAAATCAACTTTATCTGATAGAAATGTCTTCTATTTCTATAAAAATATAGACAATGGAGCTGGCATTATTTTCACGAAGTTAACTAAAATGAATAGAATCACTGAATGATTATTGGACAATTTAATGACATATTCAGATCTGCCCCAACTAGACTCTTCATAAGTGTCCCACATTCCCACAAGAGTTAAAATGACAAATCATTAGCATTTCTCAATTTTAAAAATAAAAAATATCATAAATATTTATTAGTATCCATAGTATATGTTAAAAAAAAAAGAATAAATAAATAAAATTATTCTTTTATCAAGCTGGAGATTTTACTTTTAAATACAGTAAGCAGTATTTTGGCACCTGCGGACAAACAAAATGTCGAAGAGTTTCAAAATTTTTTTCCATATGTCTATAGGTGCTCCCATCTTTGATATATTTTTTTTTGAAATAAAAAAACATATAATAACTAGTGAAAAATGGCAATGTTCTCATATGCCCCATTTTCACATGTGCCCTAGTCTCCCCCATATATGTTACTTAATTCTGTGTATTAGGTCTTGAGATAGAAAACCCACAAAATCCATGTTACATACAGACAGACAAAGTCACAGACTCATAAACTACAGGTAGATATTTTGTAAAAACAGGTTTTTCGGACTCTCTTACCCTTAAAACGTGTAAACCCGTCGAAAGTATTCCCGAATCCAATACTTTCTTCTTCTAAAGATACAAGAAAATATAAAAAACTAAGTACTGCGTCTCAGATTTCCCAAAGATTAGTTTGATTCTACCCACAACTAATGTAAGACATTTTATAATAAATAACTTAGTTTTTTGGGGAAAAAAAACCAAAAACCAAATCTAAACTGGGGAAGTAGTCTAAACTGGGGAATTTTTTTCAAGTACCTGCATAACAAGTAGTAGTTGAGTAAACACATCGTAGTTCTTTGAACAAAGAATCGCGATGGGGATACTCTACCGGATATTTCTCAATGTCTCTAATCCGCAAAAAAACATTGAAACATCAAATTTCATACATTGAATGAAAAAAGTTTAAACGTTTATACGTTTAACCGCTAGGGTAAAATCCGTATACACGATGTACCGTATATGCTGTTTCGTGTAATACGTATAGCAAATACGTATTTTGTATAATACGTATTATACGTATACTCGTATAAACGTATAATCGGGAGCTCTATTCTTTATTCACCTATTATTGTACACTCAAGATTGCACCCGAGCGTAAATGCTATTCTTTCCATGGAGCTAATATTTCGTAACTCTGTTAATGTTTAATGAAATTTCATTTTTTTAATCTTGACATTCGTAGTATTTTTTATACAAAATGAGATGGAACCCGTCGAAAGACGACGTTAAAAATAAGTTTTTAAATGACTCCATCAATTCATTCTTGGTTTCAATTTCATTTCTCTGATACTTATCAATTATTTTAAGCTAGTTACCGGGTGTCCCAAAAATGACTGATGGATTTTAAAATTAAAAAACTTGCAAACGGTGACAGCTATTTAAAAAATTTTTGCAGGAGGGCTATGTATAAGGTCAGGAGTTTTTTTTACCGCAATTCTTGATTTTAGTTCGAATTTCAAAGAACAGATGGCGCTGATGGCGGTTGGTGGCCAGTCGACGCCCAGACTTACTTCATTCAGCTTTGACGCAAAAGGAGGAGATTAAGGCTATGGAGTACGTCTCATTCTACAGTACAGTCTTGCTCTCAGTCACCGATTCTGGACTCATTCGATATGATTTCAATGGAATGCGTTGTTGCCATGGAAATAACAGATTGTTCGATAGTGGAATACAGCGTTCAGAAGTGGGCATAAATTTCGCAAGCAGTATTTGAGTTTGCAGAAGATTTTCGTTTAGGAAGTTTTATTTTCCCGGATTAAATTACTTTTTTATGGCACGATATAAAGAATATTTTATGCATCATATTTTAAAACTAGATAAAGAGATTTTTTTCAAATTGATGATTTTTGTTATATTCTTAAGAAATTTTAGATCTTTTAAGAAACTTCGTCAGTAGATTTTTATGAATCTTCAAAAAATAATCATGAAAACTGTTGATAGTACATTATTGTGTAAAATAACTACCAAAAACAAATATTATAAGTTGCCTTGTTTAGCCCTTTTCAATAGGATTAGTCTATTGTTGCATTAAAATAGAAAAAAATAAAATAAATGTGAGTTAATTAAAATTTATTTTCCAGGATTAAATTACTTTTTATGGCATGATTTAAAAAATATTTTAGGCACCGTATTTTAAAACTACACTGTTAAAAATTTGAAAAATTTGTTGCATCGTCACTCCTCCACTTTTATAGAAAGATATTATTTCACTCTATTATGGAGCATTCTCATTGGTCAAAATAGAGATATTCTATAATAGCAGTGGAGTGACGATGCACCAAAAGTTTCCAATTTTTAACAGTGTAGGTGAAGATATCTTGCTACAATCTTGCTCTTACACTATAAAAATCTGCTGCATTTTGTTGTATACGCACACCGCTTATATAGAAACGGTTACTTGATTGTATTATGAAGCATTGTTATTGGTCGGAAAAGAGATATTATATACAAGCGGCGGAGTGTGTATGAAGCAAAATGCAGCAGATTTTTAACACTGTGGGGCCCGATTCTGAACTCATTCGATATGATTTCAATGGAATGTGTTGTTTTCATGGAAATAACAAATTCTTCTATAGAAAAATACAATATTCAAAATTGAGCATGAATATGACAATCTAAATCGATCTAACATTTCTTAATCTAATTTTAAAATATGATGCATAAAATATTCTTTAAATCGTGCCATAAAAAGTAATTTAATCCGGGAAAATAAAACTTCCTAAACGAAAATCTTCTGCAAACTGAAATACTTCTTGCGAAATTTATGCCCACTTCTAAACGCTGTATTCCACTATCGAACAATCTGTTATTTCCATGGCAACAACGCATTCCATTGAAATCATATCGAATGAGTCCAGAATCAGTGCCTGAGAGCAAGACTGTACTGTAGAATGAGACGTATTCCATAACCTTAATCTCCTTCTTTTGCATCAAAGCTGAATGAAGTAAGTCTCGGCGTCGACAGGCCGCCAACCGCCATCAGCGCCATCTGTTGTTTGAAATTCGAACTAAAATCAAGAATTGCGGTAAAAAAACTCCTGACATTATACATAGCCCTCCTGCAAAAATTTTTTAAATAGCTGTCACCGTTTGCAAGTTATTGAATTTTAAAATCCATCAGTCATTTTTGGGACACCCGGTAGTTTTTATGTAAAAATGGAGAAAATATTCTTCTATAATGTTAGGGCAGTTTGCTGATGAAACAGAAATTTAATCTTTTCGATTGATTACTTTTTGCATAGTTTACTCGTTCACATTTCATAACCGGGATGATTGAGTCATTTCTACAAACGGGATTATTTGCTTGTTATAAATTATCATACCCAATAGATCCTTAAAAAAATAATGAAATATAGTTACTGTCAAAATCTCATTCAAAAGATTTTTTAAGCAATTTGACATGATAATAATTTTATGCTCAACGTAAACTGGGTGTTTGTCTTTTTGATACGCAGATTTCAGTTTAATGAAAAAATGCTGCATTCTACGGATAATCTAATCTTATGATTTACGGTATTTTTTTCTTCATTTTTTAAGTTACTTGAAAGAATTGGAAAATAATTTTAAAAGTCGTTAAACTGATTGTCAGTTTTCAAATAGATTTCATCTTAAAGTTAATTTTATTCAAATTTATCATGTTACAACTGGAATTGTACAGTGTTTAATTTAGAAATAATGTAAGTACGATAAAAGTGAAAGAGATAACGTTTTTATTGTCACCATCGTTATACAATTCTAAAAATTGTAATTGGGTTTTGACTGCCGTTCAAAAGTAGACCACAATTTTTTGACGACAGCAAAGAATTTTCCATATTACGGAATTGTTAAATTAATTTACAATATAATTACAGAAATTATTCCTATAGAATATAAGCCTTATATGAAGTCTTTTTTAATCATTCTTTATTAATCTTAATTTTCCTGAAATTCTTTACTAAATTCTTTTCCGAATTTGTTATTAAAAAATGAATACATCTTACCTAAAATTAATTTTTTAAAGGGAGAGAGAACATGTCATCAAGATGAAATAATCAATAAAGTCTCCAATTATCATATTTACAATCTAAAAACGAAAAATTAGCGAAGACTGCGTCATTTTGACACCACCAAGTAAAATTTTCTCTTTACAAGTATTAATGGTAAAAATACATTACCAACTTTCATCGGTACAAACTTTTTCCATGTACTTTATATAGATATTATTAAGCTTAACTTGTATGTATTAAAATTAAAACATATTTTCTATTTCATTCTAATAAAAAAGTGCATCAATAAAGTTTAATTGTATAAAGATAAATGGACCCTATAAACAATATTCTCATGATGTCACAATAAATGCAAATTTTTAATCGCTTATCAAAATAAAGTACCCGTGTATAAATATTTTTTTAACCGAAATCTAACTCTCAAATTAAAAAAATACGTGCAAAAAGGCAAATATCTGAATATTTTTCATTATTTTTCTTTTCTTTGCAACAATGGAAAGAATCCAATTGCCACTGTTTTGAAGAAATTTCGTGAAATTTTTTTTTAAATTAAAAATATATTATAAAAATGGAAATAAACTTTAAAAATATATTACAAAAATAATTCTCAAGATCGGTTCAATAGAAAACTCAGGGCTTATAAATTTTGATTACTGATAGATTGGCAAATAATAAATTGAATGATTTAGAATGCGATTGCACATGATTAAAATGACTTTCCT
This sequence comes from Maratus speculifer, assembly GCA_964019185.1. Classification (NCBI taxonomy): domain Eukaryota; kingdom Metazoa; phylum Arthropoda; class Arachnida; order Araneae; family Salticidae; genus Maratus; species Maratus speculifer. The sequence goes on from OZ025289.1 coordinate 156,498,215, forward strand.
TTTTTCTTTTTTTTAAATATGTTTTCAAAAGTATTAAAAAATGCTCTGGTGGGCAACAAAAAAAGGTTAATATGTTTTAAAAAATGAAAAAATGTTTGACAAGTTCTTATAATTGAGCATGAGAAAGGACAAGGGATTCCTTCTTGGCTGCAGCTCACGGTCAAATTTGAAAAAATCATATTTGCGCTTTTCCCACATAAAATAAATTAATCACAATTACGACAAAAATGTGTAGTGCAAAGACGTAGCCAGAAAAAAACGCAGCGTAATTAAACATTAATGTAAGGCGAAATAGTACCAGAAACCATAGTTGCTGCAGCTTATCATACTCAGTGCAGTGCCACCAAGCATGCCCGCAGCGTAGAACTGCACAGAAAACGGATTTGTAATGCAGTTCACATGTAAAGCAGGACTGAAAATTTTACTAAAAAGAAAGACGGGAAGTTTTACGCAAATTTCTTTTATTTGGAAAAAGCGCATTTGGCATTGACAGTGAGCTGCAGCCAAAAAGCGACCCCTTGTCCTTTCTCATGCTCAATTAGATGCACTTGTCAAACACTTTTTCATACTTAAAAACATATTGACCTTTTTTAGTGCTCACCAGAGCAATTTAATACAGTAGAACCCCGCAAATTCGGACCCCGAAAATCCGGATCTCCGGATAATCCGGATCGATTTGGTAATTTTTTTTTCAAGTTTGAGAAGCGATTGGCAATTTCCATAACATTAACTTGTTTCATAATCATATTCTGAATTAAAAAAAACCTTTTTCAGAAATCTTTTCGGAAGAACTAAACAAAGAAAACATTTTTACTGTCTGTAAATATTCAATACGTTTAACATAATGGTGATTTTCTGTAAATATGTTTTATTTTATTTCATTTTTTTCTAATTCTCCGGATAATCCGGATTTTCGATAATCCGGATTAGGTCTGGTCCCAATTAATCCGAATTATCGGGGTTTTACTGTACTTGTCAATTAAATTTTTTGATAGAAACAGGAGATTTTTTTTTATATCTTGAAAAGCAAAATATTTGCTGCTGTCAAAATTTTATTCTTGTACTAGAATAATTAAGAAAGTTTTTGCATTGCCAAATAAAATGCATGATATCTGAAAAATAAACCAAGGAGTTGAACGAAAATAATTACAGTGAGCTCACAACTTTATTCAAAGAACTTAAACTAAATATTTCTCAATAAAAATGGATAACCATGTTTATCATGTGATTTAGTTAATTTAAATAAATAATGTTACAAACATAAAAAATTTTATTTATTTAAACTTAATGGTAATGAATAAAAAAAAACTACAACAGAAACAACACGAAACAATGTTCAACTGGAGCTTTAAGACAAAAATTCGATTTCCTCAGCGATCGTCAAACATACAAAGATGAAAAAAAATATTTTAAGTTTTACTAAAAGGATTAAAATAAACAAAAATGGTGTTAATCCATCCACAGGATCGTTAGCTATTGCTTGTTGAATTTTATGTCTCCATTTTTTCGTTAAATGTTTAATAAAACACTACAGTAAACTACAATAATTTTTGAATGCTATCATTTTATTTGTCTCGTCGAGTTCTATCTTTTGAAAAAAATCACTGTCGTACGACAACTGGTTCTCCAGTAATTTCAAAAAGACGTTTGCATTTTCCATTTCTTAAAGTATTATACCAAACGCTACCGCGTTTGCTATGTTACATTTTGTATTTAGAAAACAATATTCTTAAATACAATAAAAGTATGATTATAAAACTTTATAAAAGTCGAACTGATCAATGTCACTATAAAATATAAAATAAATTTAAGGCTGTTTTGTGGCACCATGTAAAAATATTGTTCCGATCGAAGTGCCCATGCCATAAATCAAACTAATCAGATGTGGCAATCTCATGTATGTTAGTACTTCAAAGTTCGCTATCACAGTACTAAAATTAAATGGCAATCTATGCCCATCGTGAGGATTCTAATGGTATGAAATTCCGTGAGTTAATTCTAGAAATAAAACTATTGCGAATATCGGTAAAAATGCAGAATAATAGTGTCATTTATTGTGCGATTTATACAAACACTTAATCAGCAATAATATTTACTATTCTGAAACTGAATCTTAAGTTTGATAGAAAAAAAATCGGGCATTAGTTCTTGCAGTAGAACTATTGCGCAAATCAGGAAAAATTCAGCATAGCAGCGCCCCTATTCGGTGATTCTCCCTGAAACATATGATAGAATCACTTCATATCAAGCATTAACTGAATCTGTAGTTTGATGAAAATCCATGCATTAATTCTTGAGATAGAGCTATTGCAGAAATCGTAAAAAAGACAGCAAAGTACCTGTTGGACGATTTACACACAAAACTAATCAGCACCAATTTCTATCAGGGACTACCTGAATATATAGGGTAGACTGGGGTACATGTGAACAGTTCACATATACATAGCTTTTTCTCATAAGAGGGTTAATTTCTATAAGCAAAACTATTTAATATAGTAAACATAACTTTTTTACGCATGATATACATTGTTTAATTACCTTTATAGTTCTTCTCACTTTTATGAATAGTTTTATGAATTAAAAAAGATGTTCATATGTGCCCCAACGAAAGGGAAGTTTAAATACACAAGGGAAACATGTGAACACAAGGAAAAATTATTTTTTGACATTTTTTATTATCTTTTTCATATATTACTTTAATCATTAGTTGTACTAACTGTTAAATTCACCGTAAAGTAAAATATATGTATATTTATTTAATTTCTGAGTGATGTGTTTAAGCAAAATATTATAAAATAAAAATAAGTAGATTTTTTTTTTGGGGGGGGGGGTTAGATAATAGATAAAATATTGTTGCAATAAAACAAAAAGAAATTAAAGAAGTGAACTTGAGAAAATGATTAAAGAATTTAAATTTTGCTTAGGGCTTTTTGTTTGAGGGAGATTTTAGGGAGGTAGCATTTGGATAATATTTATTTGAAATCTACCGAAAGGCGAAAGATTCTCATTCTTATATTTGCCTTATTTGCCTGTAAATTAAGAATAAAAAATAGTTTTACAGTTTATAGGCTTCCTCCAAATTTAATTTATTTTGCTTTTAAATGAAAGGGGGGAGGGTGTTAATAATGGAGATTTCTCGGTAGTTACAGGTTTAAAAATTTTATTTTCTTAAAATATATATCTATTTTCAAAGCACCAAATAACATAGCTGTTTTAGAAATAGAAGTAAATTAATACTACAAGTTTGCAACAAATGAAATAGAAAAATTTGCAGATTTCTTAAACGTAATATTTTTTCATTAGCGATGCATAAAAATAGTAGTGACAATCGTTAAATAAAATAATACATAACATTTATTGCATTTTAGAAAGCATTAAATTTATTTAAATTACAATTGAACATAAACGAGCTTGTTGCTTTTTATGTATTTGCTGACAGATGTGTTTGTAGAAGTTTCTATACAAAATCAACTTTATATGACAGAAATGTCATCGATTTAAATAAAATTATATATATTGGATCTGGCATTATTTTCACGAAGTTAACTGAAAGGAACAGAATCACTGAAGGATTATTGGAGAATTTATGACGCGTTCAGATCTGCTCAATTAGACTCATCATCAGTGCCCCACTTTCCCACAAGAGTTAAAATGATAAATCATTAACATTTCTCAATTTTAGAAAAAAAATATCATAAATATTTATTAGTATCCATAGTATATGTTAAAGCATTAAAATAAAAAAAATGAATAAATAAATAAGATTATTCTATTTGCAAGTTGGAGATTTTAATTTTGAGTTCAGTAAACGGTATTCTTGCTCCTGGGGACAAACAAAAAGTCGAAGATCTTCAAAAAATTTCCATATATCTCTAGGTGCTACCATCTTTGGTAATTTTTTGAAATAAAAAATATAATAACTAGTGAAAAATGGCAATGTTCTCATATGCCCCATTTTCAAATGTGCCCCAGTCTCCCCCATATATGTTTCTTAATTCTGTGTATTAGGTCTTGAGATAGAGCGTCCACAAAATTCATGTCACATACAGACAAAGTCACAGACTCACAAACTCACATGCAGATATTTTGTAAAAACATGTTTTATGGACTCGCTTACTCTTAAGACGTGTAAACTCGTCGAAAGTTTTCCAGAATCCAATATTTTCTCCTTGTAAAGGTACAAGAAAATATAAAAAACTAAGTACTGCGCCACAGATCTTCCAAAGGTTAGTTTGATTTTACCCAGAACTAATGTAAGACATTTTATAATAAATAATTTGGTTTTTTGAGAAAAAAAAATCTAAACTAAGGAAACATTACGGTTTTTTTAAGCACTTGCATAACAAGTAGTAGTTAAGTAAACACATCGTAGATTTTTGAACAAAGAATTGCGATGGGGATAGTCTACCGAATATTTCTCGATGTCTCTAATCCGCAAAAAAACATTGAAACATCAAATTTCATACATGAACGAAAAAGTTTAAACGTTTATACGTTTAACCGCTTGGATAAGATCCGTTTATACGATGTACCGTATATGCTGTTTTGCGTAATACGTATAAAAGCTGATGCCGCATTATACGTATAGCAAATCCCTATTTCGTATAATACGTATTATACGTATACTCGTATAAACGTATAATCGAGAGCTCTAGTATAAATAAACATTTTTCTCTTAGACCGAAAAAGTAAAAATGAAAGCCCCTAAAATAAAAGCTTAAAAAAGTGCAAGATTGTACCAAATATTTCCGAAAATACCTCAAAATAAAATACATATTAATAAAAAAGATCATTCTATATTTTATTTCCTATATTAATAACAAAAATTCTCTTTCAGCGTTTCAGTTTTAATGTTAGTTATCTATTCTTTAACAGTTAATATTTCAAATAAAGATTACCATATAGGTAATCATAATATGGCTAAAGCAACAAAAAATTGTTGAAGCAAATTTGAGTCGAAACTCTTTATGCATAGAATTATTTATATTATTTTACAAACTAAGGATCAAGGCGTTCACAATCAATGATTTTTTCTGGAATTTCTCTGTGTTTTCTTACAGAAAATCCAACCTTTTTAGGTAGATTTCGTAAGAAATACTACCTATTGCAATCACACCAGTTTATATATCTATCTATCTATCTATCTACATATATATATCACTTTTTTATGGACACGATAACTTCTATAATTCTTCACAAATCTCCACCAAACTGGTACATAAAATCAAAGGGGATAAAATCTTGGCTAAGTTCGTTAATGGGCAAAATCGGACCAAGGGGGTCGATTAGAATTAGAATTAGAATTAGAATTAGAATTAGAATTAGAATTAGAATTAGAATTAGACCAAGGGGGTCGAATAGGGGGCGTTTTTGTCAAAACCGAAAAAACGCTATAACTTCTTAATTAAAGTAGATATCGAATCGGTTTAAAGTTCATATTACTTCTTAAAAATGGGCCAAAAGTATATGCATGACAGATTTCTGATAAATTTAGAAGTGGGCTCAAGGGGCGAAAAAAACAGGGATTTTGAGAGAAAAAAATTCATGACTTCGTCAATTTTCAAGATGTGAAGTCCAACTAAATTTTTTGTAAATGTTCTTAAAATTATCTAAAACTTTTGTATTTACAAGTTTTTGATAGGACCAACTTTTACCGACGAAAAAAATTAAAAACGAAAAGAAAAAGGGCGCTGAAAAAAGAGAAAAATCCATAACTCCGTCAATTTTTAAGATATCAAATCTGATTAAATTTATTTTACATCTCAAAAGTATCTACAACTTTTATATTGACAAGTTATTCATAGGACCAATTCGTATAGCAAAAATAAATTAAACAAAAATAGGAGTTGGAGAAAAAACCTCAAATCCAAACTGCTTTTATTCTGACTCATTTTTAAATTCATTTTTGATTTTAAACGCATCCAAATGGTAGATCCTGTTATTTAGAAACTGTATAAAGTGACGCATTGGTCAATTTTCTGATAAAGACAGAATATATTTCAAAAAAGGCTACCAAAAAGGGTATTTTGAACAGAATTTCCGAAAGTCATCGGGACAGAAAATTGAAGGAAGTATTCAAATAAGAAATTGCGTTTTTTTCTGACTCGTTTTTAAATCCATTTTTGTTCTCAAATGCATCCAATTTACAGATCCTCTTATTTAGGAACTACATAATGTGATGCATTGATCGGTTTTTTTGATAAAGACAGAATATATTTTGAAAAAGGCTACCAAAAAGGGTATTTTGAACAGAATTTCCCGAAGTCTTCGTGATTTGAAGTTTTCACATAGCAAATTGCGTTTTTTATGACTCGTTTTAAAATCCATTTTCGCTCTTAAACGCATCCAGTTTACAGATCCTCTTATTTAGGAACTATATACTGTGACGCATTGGCCAGTTTTTTGATAAAGATAGAATATATTTTTAAAAATGCTGTCAAAGTGAGTATTTCGCACAAAATCATGATTAAAGAATTAAGGATGTATTCAAACAACAAACTGGTTTTTTTATGACTCATTTTTAAATTCAATCTTTTTCTCAAATGCATTCAACTGACAGTTTTTTTGTTATTTAGGAACTGTATAATGTACTGTTTTGGTCGATTTTTTAATAAATTCAGAATCTATTTCAAAATATGTTGTCAAAATGGGCATTTGAGCTGAATTTTTCTTAAGATGATTCTGATAATACCAGTTTTTTCAGATAAATGAAATTAAAAATTTTTCATAAACGGCCAAATGAAGTTTTTAAACTGGGTTTATCTCTAATCTTTTTTTTTCTTTTAATGACCCCTCTTCGAAATTTACCTCCGCCTATAGGCCAAGCCGACAGGGATTTTCTAATATTAAAAGGGGCCTGTTCGAACTGCGCGAACAAATATATCCAGTAACTAAGCTGTAGGTTTCACTGCAATAGAAGTACTATTTAAACTAATATAATTTGAAAAATAAAAAGCAGTTTTAAAACATTTAATTATTAAGTTATAATTAATAGTAGAAGAATTATATTCCTGGATATAATTAAGTTTTAAATCTCATGAAGAACAAAATAATCTGTTTTTAGAATTAAAAAAATATATATAGAGAAAAAAAAAACATTGCAATTTTACTCTTTTGTTCGACTGTCAAAGGATAAAAAGGGCGATTATTTCGGTAAGAAATTGCTAACATTTTTTCAAAAATATCCATTGACCGATTATTACCCTCAGGATGTATAACAAGGATCTAAAGAAACTTCATAAAATAATATATGTGAATTTCTTTTTCATTAAAGTTATAACCATGATTTTACGAAACATATGCATTGTAAAAATATGTTTTAAATATAAATTTATATTAAATAAAATGGAAAATGTAATATGCTTATAAATATAGAAATTCTTTTTTTTAAATTTGCATTTTTGAATCTTTCAGCTGAAAATATAATAACGCATCTTATAAATTTTATAAAGCAATATATCACACAAAAGATTTTTTATGTATATGTATTACAGCTTGCACAAAAATGAAACCTCAGATATTATGGCGAAAAGATACGCATTCTTTTTTAAGTAACTGGATTACTTATATTCGTCTTCTCTTTTTCGTTATCCCTTACTTATGTTTGTTTAAAAAAATAACAAAAGCCCCTGATACTTCGCGCATGCATGAATGACATACGATGGCAATAAAGCTCTTGCTAATGTACATCGTTGTAGCGTTTTTATTTGAAATATTTTCTCAAGTATTAAAGGGTAATCATATGTACAAATATGTAAAGAAAGTTATTTATAAAGGATTTTATTAGAATAAGGACATATTTGTAAACATTTTAAAGAAAAATCCCAACAAAAAAAATTTAAAAGTTATTTAACCATTTTGCATTTCCACATGGTTTAAAGATTATCGTTCGTAAAAATATTATTTATGATAAACTTTTCTACCAAAAATCGAACCGACTTCAAAAATTACTGCAAAGAGAAAAATAATTTTTTTACATAATTGTAATAAAAAATTAAATTAAGAGCGTAGTATTTACCATGCGTATTATTATATTTATGTACATTAATTTGATTTTTTGGAGTCGGTGCCAGCCAAGCCAAGTTACACGTAATTTTACAATAGGTACCCATCCAAGTATCTACGAGTTTTTTTACGATTTAATATTTAGTTTAAAAAATTAACTTTATACATTTACGATTTGCATTGGATAATTAATTTTAACTTTGAACTTGGCTTGGAACACCGACTCCAAAAAATCAAATTAATGTACATAAATATAATAATACGCATGGTAAATACTACGCTCTTAATTTAATTTCTTATTACAATTATTTTAAAAAAAATATTTTTCACTTTGCAGTAGTTTTTGAAGTCGGTTCAGTTTTTGATAGAAAAGTTTATCTTTCTCTTTTTAGTGAAAAGTTAACGATTTTTTTAAGTCGGTTAATAAAAATTATAATACGGAAAAAACTATAGCAAATTATACACGCATGTCAGGAGTTGGGTTCAAACACACGCTCTCTTTTGAGAACCAGAGCTTAAATTTGACGCCTTAGACCACTCGGCCATCCTGACTGCATGTATTCGGCGGGCTTATTCAACGTCCATGTTACTTTTAATTTGCGAGAAATCATAAATTTTATTAGTTTTTGCATAATTACAGAAAAATACTGTACCAATTTCTATGAAATGGAAGTGGTACCAATTTGAGAGTAACCTCTTTCATTCAACATAAAATCCAAGCTAATCGGTTGGATAGTTTCGGAGTTATCGGTGAACATGCATAAAAAAATACATACGCTTTGAATTGATAACCTCCTCCTACCTTTTTTGAAGTCAGTTAATAAAAATTATAATATAGAAAAATTATAGTAAATTATATATGCATGTCAGGAGTGGGGTTAGAACTCACGCTCTCTTTCAAGAACCTGAGCTTAAAACTGACGCTATAACCGCTTGACCATCCTGACTACGCTCCATTCCCCGAGATTATTCAAAATCCATGTTGTGATGTAGAATCACATATAGTTTTCTTAAATTTTACATTTTTCTAAATTACAGTTAAAACTAATCTTTAATTAAATAGCTATTTTATCTTAACGTTTTATTTTCGATCCCACAATAACTTTCCGTTCAAAAGAAAAGAAAGAAAAACATCTAGCATCTGCATTATTACTGAAAAACGGCTGTCAGATAAAGAGAATTCATTAAGATGCGTATTTCACCCTTGCTGGAAACAAATAAAAAAAGAATAAAGTTCGAATGTGCTTGCGGTCAGTGAAATTTCATTTTCCTCTCTGTGTAATTTTAAGTCTAACTTATTCGTTGCATATGAGTCTTTTATGTACATAATGGTTGTTATGTCTTTTGAGAACATTTTCCCAAAATATGCTCCTAACGTACGAATTGGCAGTCGGATTCCTTTTTGGCGTATTTTTTAGGACTGCTGTTTTCTGGTTGCCCTGCTATTAAATTCAAAATCCTTTTATTGTTTAAGCGTAACAGACAATTTTGAGGAGATGATATCAGTCATTTTTCATATGCTTAATGTCGCCAATTGTGTGATGCCAATGTGTGAATTTTTCAGTGAGGAATTAATTGCCTCCCTCTCGGTTCACGGGGCAGTCATGTGAAGACTGTTTTCTTGATAATGCGTTCAGGCACCATCCCTAGCTTTTCTGTATGAAAACCTTTAAAATTTATAAGTTACTGCAAATAAAGAATTTTCTTAAAAAGCACTTATTATCTTAAGCGATCATAGCCTACAACTCCAGCGAATGCATTTTTAAAAGGAACCTGGTAAATATACTTAAAAATACAGATCTACAGCATACATGTTATTTTTTATTTGCGAGAAATCACTAATTTTATTAGTTTTTGCCTAATTACTAAAAAAGTACTGAATCAATTTCGATAAAATGAAAGTGGTATCAATTCGAGTGTAGCCTCTTTCATTTAACACAAAAATCAAATTAATCGATTGGATAGTTTGAGAGTAATCGGTGAACATACATAAAAAAATGATTTAGTTTAGATTATTTTATGTCGGCCGATTATATACATGTGGGATATAGGCCCGAAAGGGGTGTGATGCCCTCTGTGGAGGTCTTTCTAAAGGAACCTAACCCGTATTTACGCAAGGAAATCCAAGGTTCGAAGAAAACCACGGAAAACTCCGAACGGTTAGGCCGACGGCCGCGATTGGGCGAACCCAGCACCTGCTGTCTACCAGTCATGAGGTGAGAACCTCTCAACAACTGGTGGGGACCCTGCATGAAAAGAAAAAGAATACATACGCGTCGATTTGATAACCTCCTCCTCCTTATTTGAAGTCGGTTAAAAATTATAAGATGGAAAAGATTATTGTACATAAATATGTCAGGAGTAGGGCTAGAACCCTCGATTTCCCTCGAAAACCAGAGTTTAAATCAGGTGCCTTAGACAGCTCGACCATCCTGACTGCATTCCGTTTGGCGAACTTATTCAACGTCCTTGTTACTTTTAATTTGAGAGAAATCATTTATTTTGTTAGCTTTTGCCTAATTACTAAAAAGTACTTAACTAATTTCGATGAAATGGAAATGGTAACAATTCGAGTGTAGCCTTCATTTAACACAAATACTTGTTTAATTTGTTAGGTAGTTTCTGTGTAATCGGTGAACATACATAAAAAAATACATACACGTCGAATTGATGATAACCTCCTCTTCTGTTTTTTTAATTTGGTTAAAAAAAATATAATACGGAAAAAATACTGTATATTATACATGTATGTCAGGAGCGGGGTTCAACCCACGCTCTCTTTCGAGAAACAGAGATTAAAACAAGTGACCTAGACCATTCGGCTATCCTGACTGTAAACTAATCGTTGAACTTATTCAAGGTCATGTTACTTCTCGCAAGTCTATTATTTTAGTACTCTTTCACTAATAAAGTACTGAGTTGATAAAAAGATGTCTGATACTCTGTGCTAACGGTTAAATACAAAATATTCGTAATTGCATAATTAGTGTTTAAATTGTAAAATGTATATGCAAAAATTATAATACGAAAAAAAGGTTAATGTATACATGAATGTCAGGAGTGGGACTCGACCCCACTCTCTCTGGAGAGAACCAGAGTTTAAATCATGCGTTTTAGACCGCTCGGCCATCCTGACTTCACTCCATTCCGAGAATTTATTCAGCAGTTTTAAATAGCGAAAAATAACTAATTATATTAGTTTTTGCCTAATAACTAAAAAAGTAATGAACCAATTTCTATTAAACTGAAGTTGCACCAACTCGAGAGCAACCCTTTCATTTAATACCAAAACCAAATTAATCGGTTGGATAGTTTCGGAGTAATCGGTGAACATACATAAAAAAATATATACGCGTTGAATTGATTACCTCTTCTCCTTTTTGGAAGTCGATTAAAAAGAGTTTAATACTTTACGCACCTTTTTGTAAAAAAAAAAAAAAAAAAAAAAAAAAAAAAAAAAAAAAAAAAAAATTGTAAGCCGCATTATTTTCTTATCATATGATACTTTTTAAATTTCTACTACCATGTCAATTTTTTTACTTTTTAGTTTCAACAAAAAGTCGAATAGTTTGAATTATCGAATAATGAGAAAATGTTACAATAAAAAGCCTTGGACAAAATAATATTTACTTTTAAATTATAGTTATAAAAATACCAATAACCATTTAATTTTATAATAATGTGAAATAATGAATAAATGTGTTTTTAAAAATTTTATAATTATTAACAAGATACTTACTTTTTGATTATGTAATATGTTTTTTTCTTTTATAAGAACAAAATTCATTGTGTAATTATAAATTCTTTGGTTTAACACAGAAAAACATTGATTTTACAACCTTGAATTTATGAAAAATATGTATTGTAAAACTATGTTTTAAAAATAATTTTGTAAACCCCTTGACGCCCAACGTCCTTTTTTGAGGACGGTTACAAAAACAGCAAGAAAGCGGTTTTCCCATCAGTGAAGAGGAAGATAAATACATACCTTATTTCACTAAGCAGAATCCTCGATAAAAGATAAAAGTTAATTTGCTTTTAAAAGTGGTGGGAAATACAAAATTTAAATTTTAGCGAAGAAAATAATTCGGGCGTTAATGGGTTAATAAAATAGAAAACTCAATATATATGCAAATTTAAAAAGCCTCATTTCTTATTTCAAAATTTTAAATTATTTTTAATAGAGCATTTTATAAGCATTATAAATCAATATATCATACAGAAGATTTTTGTTTACTTATATTACAGCGTACACAAGAAATGAAATCGAAGGTATTTTGGCAAAAACGTAAACGTTCTTTTTCCTGTAGTAACTGGATTACTCACATTTGTCTTCTCTTTTTCTTTATCCCGTACTTTCCTTCTTTCTTTCTAACCGATGGCCAGGCCCCTACTTGCCGAGTTATCTCAGCTTAACGGGTTAGATACCTGGTATCGGGGCGGTCGACCGCCTAATTGCCGCGTAGCGGCAATAAACCTGATTTCTTTGCTTCGCATGCCATCATTTCTGCAGTACTTGCTTGTCGTTGAGCATACTTTGCTTCGCCTGTTAATTAATGGTATTTCCTGTTGTTTGAACTGTAATTGGCTTCGCAAGATGGTCTCGTAGTTTAGAGCCTTGGTCAGATGACGAGACCTTCACCTGGCAAGGCACCTCCAGAGGTATAATTCACAGGTAACTTGGAGGACTTTGCACCCACGACGGATTTTACATGCACCAGACGCCATTAGCGTACATGATGTAATTTTTGCCGGCAAAGTGGCGAACCACTAAGACAAGTACCCGGGTCGGCTGTTTAGGTTAAGTGCTTTGTTGGTAATCTTTGTGGTTTATTGCACATTGGGTTAACTTTGTGATTTGTTGCCGCACACCTTGTACTCATCTTACCAGACGAAATGGGACTGGAAGTTTTTGAGCCCAAACAATGGTACTGAACTTAGCTGAATGTTGGGAAAATTTTGAGGGAATAAATAAAAAAAAAAAAAAACTTTATCCCGTACTTATGTTTAAAAAAGGGAACAAAAGCCCCTAATACTGCGGAATGTATGCATGAATGACGTACGATGGAAATAAAACCCTTGCGAATGTGCATCGTTGCAGCGTTTTTATGTGAAATATTTCCTCACGTATTTAAGGGTAATCATATAAAAAATATGTGAAGGAAGTTATTTATAAAGGTTTTTATAACAAGAAAGACATGTTTGTAAACATTTTAAAGAAAAATCCCAAGAAAGAGTTTTAAAAGTGATTTCACTTTTTTGTATTTTCTTATGGCTTTAGGATTTTCGTTCGTAAAAATATTATTTATGAAAGGCGTTTATAACGCTATAAACCTTTTTGTAAAAAAAAATGATAAGCTACTTTATATTCATATGGTATGATACTTTAAAATTTCTACCACCATACCACTTTTTTTTTACTTTTTTGTTTCAAGGAAAAAGATTGAATTATTGAATAATGGCAAAAAGTCTCTACAAAAGCTTTGAAAAATAATATTTTCTTTCACATTATGCATATAAAAATGCTAATTACCAATGATTTTTTAACCCTCTAAGCGTTTGGCCCGTAAAATTCCGTACACTAAGCTCCAGGTTTCACTGCAATACAAGCAATGTTTAAGTTATTATAATTCTATAAATTTAATGAATTTTCAAAGCATTGAAGAATGATTAGGGCTCTCAAGGATTACATTTATATTCCTAAATAAGATTTTTTATGTAATATTGAAAGAATCATATTTTATTAGCATTTAAAACAAAATGCAGAGAAAACAACATTACAATTTTACCCATTTGCAAGACGCTTGGAGGGTTAAAATGTATATGGAAAAAAATTGTGTTGTAAGTTTTTAAATTTTTTATAAATATTAACAAATTACTTATTTTTTGATACTATAAAATTTTTCTTCGATAAGGGCAAACTGCATTATGTAATTATAATTTATTTACTTTAACACAGAAAACCGAAATTATGTTACACTTACATTAATGTTCCTTTTCATTCTTTGAATTTACGTCAAAAAGAACATTATTATAGCGGAAAAAATGAAATGAAATTTTTATGACATTTTCTGTTCATGTAAAAACAACTTTTAAAAAATTTCGTTATGCATTCTTAATTTATGCGTTATATCCGTTGTGTTTTTCTTATCATTATCTTTAGAATATGCGTGAAAAACATGACGAACATTATAAATCAAATAGGAAAAAACGAGCATATATTTTTTTGATAAAAGAAATTATTTAGAAAATGTAAATTTTTACATTTACTGCAGAAAATGAGAGACCTGAATATTATTATGCAGTCTAAAGTGGCTCAACTTAAGTATTATTGCAACATGGCGAATTTTTATTATTTTTATGATTATAAAAATTTTATTTTGCATATTTCTTTATTCTGTGTTATTAAATTACTTGGCTCTCTATTCAGTGGCAGTACATAAATTTTTTATCCATCCTGTAATACTGACCAAAATTTTAGAAAATATAAATTCATCGGTTTAAAATGCCTTTATTCTTGAGAAAAGATTTTATTAAGTGCAAAAAACGTTTGTGGACCTACTTTACGCTAATTCATATATTTGTCTCAAATGTTTATAGTGATTTTTTAATGGCTTTCCAGAGTTTCATCAGAAAGATCTATAGTTTCTTTTATCTCTTTTATTGTTATTCGGGATTAAAATTTAAATTGATAATGTTTTTAACATATTATTGAATGCGCTGAATAAAGTAATAAAATAAAATTTGTCAAAACTCATACGCTAGAAACTGAGACTTTTTTATATTCGTCTAGACAAATTATTATTCTATCTGGTATAATGTATAACACTCCTTCCGTATATATTAGGAATTTTTTTTTTATGTATGAGAGAATTTTTTTGCAGATGGATTCTATTTTTACAGTTTTCACATTTTTTTGTTTATCATATAATTTATCAAAATTATAATTTTGTCATTAACCACTATTTATTACTGCCTCGATCCTAGGCTGCATAGCTACAGTAAACACATATTTATTTATGTTGCGTTGTAAAATATATAAACAATTTTATGTCTCAATTAAAAATAACATTTTTTTATTAATAACATATGAGAGACAAAATTTTTCTAATAAAGAGATTTAGGACAAACTATGAGTCTTATAATATATCCACCAAAGACACACTGCATATTTAAGAAACTGATTTCGAATATCCGGACTTTTTTCAATTAATTCATAATGTAACTTTCGTTTAGTAAATGAAATGAAATTTTGGCTTGACTAAGGTGTTTAAAGAAAAGTTTTACGCTATTTTTTTCCTTAGAAGTTTAAAACTGCATCTAAAATATATTAGACCTCGGAGAAAATTCTACTCTTTGACATAGTGGTGACTATTTTAATTGTTTAGATATATGGCACATATTTAATTAATTTGGGATAATGCTTATTTACTGTGGAAGATTAAAAAATGAATGTTAAATAGAATTAAATGTAACAGCATTAAAATTAAGTAAATGTAATAGCATTAGATTTGAGCTCGCGTCGATGAAGCTACTCAGACATACTTAGGGATTCGAGCTTATTGTTAGTCTCGGCATGCCACCGTGGGAGTGGCGAACTTCGTTTATGACCCTATGTTCGATCCGAATATCCAACTCTCTTAAGGAATGAGAAAAATATTAAAAAAATTAATAGCGAATAAATTGAAAAAAACTACAAAAATTAGAATTACTAATTAAAGGTATAGTTTGGGCCGAGATCAATTATCCTAGAGGCCACAGAAGCTTTACTTGTTAAGGCGGAGCTTAGGACGGGGATCATGGCGTCAGATCATGTAATCACCGTCGATCCAATCCCGCGAGAAAGCTGTCCTATTAAGGAGTTTTACATACAAGAGTTATCTCTACTGATTGGGTCGGCATGATATGATGTCATGAACTCCATCCTAACACCGAAGATCTTCCTAGGTATATAACGAAGTCGTCAATGGTTAGGCTCAAGGCAATAAAGCTACCTGGACATCCTTGGAGATGTCAGCTGATCGTTAGTCGTGCAACTCTTTTTCTAAAATAGGGAGTTTCCGATAGTTAAACATAATTTTATATTAATTTGTAAAAGAAGGAGCTTGTGTGCCCATTAAAATAGCACAACAGTGAACATCTTATTCGCCAAGCTTTTTTTTATTAATATGAAATAGAGATTATATATATTGGGTTGTATTTAAGGGATCACCGGGACAAATGAGTTCCGTATTACGCAAGATGAGTATGGCTGATTTTGCTGATTGCCACAGTAAGAACGCATATATTATACATATATTATTATTACGTTATTGATTTCAATTTATCATAAAAAATTCAAATAAACCTGAGTGTAAAAAAAAATCATAAGAAAGTATTGTTTAAAATATTCTTAGGATGTTGTTCTGCTCATGCGCAAAATTTTCTTAGTAGTCCAGCCGGTCATCATTCGACAAAATGTATTCCGAGATCACACATGAGTCGTTAAATGATAATAAAATATGCAGATGGTTTTAAGGCTATCTATAGTTTTAAGGTGCGATGAAGGAAAGCCTTCTGCGTCGTCGATCAGCTGCGCAAATATATACAGAACGTTGCAGCATATTTTCTTCGATTAGACCATTTCTTGTTGTCCTGTTGCCTCCTTTATCATGACAGGTACTGGTAGTCGACCTCGTTTTGTACAGTTGTTGATTAACACATGCAAACATTATAATCATGAAGTTTGCGCCAGTTGCAGAGACAGACAACTATTTTTCTATTCTGTTAATATAAAATCTGAAGTATATTTCTCTTGGAAATATCGTAAAAGTATTTAATAACGATTTCTGTTTAGGGAAAGTTGTGCCAGTTAAAATTTTAAAAAAGTCGTCACCCGTGGCAGCCCTGGAATTGGAGTAGCATTCTGTATACATTCGTGCAACTTTCCAACCATTTTTTCATTTTGTACGGTACGTTAGCTGCATACTTGAATATTTTTAAAAAATATATAATGACTTAATTCTAAAAAGTGATCTTATACACGATAAACAATAGTTATCAGAGAGCTTTGTGTGTGAACAGTAATTGTGGATACTTAATTCCCCTACTATTTCTTACCAATGCGAAATTGTCATTATTTACCATTTTTTATCAGCTCACCAAATTTGAATTATAATTTCTATTAAGTGTAAATACAAATTCTTACACAGAATGCGATGCGTATGTGCCAAAGATTTTACACAAATTCCACTTTTGTTTTGTTTGTCATGAGAGTAGTACCTTTCTTATTTCATTGGTGAAGTGTTAAAAATTAATTATATTTTTAACCGAGGGGAAAAAATACTTTTAAAACTGTCGAGAAACTGTTTAATTATAATGAAATATTCATATAATTTTAAATACACATTGTAAATTTTTTGCAAATAGAAATTTCCTACTTTTAAGCCTCGAGTTCTATATATTACGTGCAGAATAAAAGGATTTGTGTGAAATTGATTCACAGAATTCCATTTCAGAATGTTTGCTTTTGAATTTCTAGAAAATAATTTTGATTCCAAATACTTTCTACGAAATGACATTTTGAAAAATCACAGTGAAAATATTTCAAGTGGTAAATTTTTCTTTTTTAATTTTTATATATTATTTTTATTTGATGTATCGAAAACTATTGCTATTATTTTTAAATTATATTTTGTAAATATATATATTGCATCTATTTTGCTGCAATAACGCAGTAAACTATTTAACTTTTTAACTGTTTTTATAAAAAATGATTTCATCATAGCGATTTTTTTAGTTATCTTTTGGATAAGAATATTTCATAATATAGGGTTGTCTAGTAAGTAATGAGACTGATTCCATAAAGCTCTTTTATTTACAGATAATTTTACAGATACTTGATATCTTCGAAATAGCCTCCCCCAGCATTAACATTCTCTTGTAACAACTCTGATATTCCGGATTGGCAGTCTCTATCTGGAATGCTTGGTCAGGAAGACGTGTCAGGATGTGGAGAATTTGATGAAAATCCTAACAAGCCTTTCTCACAGGATTTTATCCAACTTCTCCAGACCTTCAAAACAATTATCTTTTAAGCTGGATTTTAACCGAAAGAAAGTCCACAAAGACAGATTGGGGCTATGGGGTGGTTGGGACAACATTGTGCCGCTGTATTTTTAGAGACACTGAATGACTTTGAAGGATGTGTTGAGTCAACACAGCACAAATTTTCCGTTTTTAAAATACTTCTGTGACGATTTGATGCACAATTAATTTTATAACCCCTAACTCCCCTCATACGATGATCTAAGCACATAATTTTTTTAATTTTAGCCCTACTATATAAAGTGTAATAATTAATTAGACGAACAAGGCGTTGTTCATCATCGACGTTCTATGTTCTCTCTTTCAAAGCTGCTTAACCCATTAACGCCCGAATTATTTTCTTCGCCAAAATTTAAATTTTGTATTTCCCACCACTTTTAAAAGCAAATTAACTTTTATCTAAATTTATCAAGGATTCTGTCTCGTGAAATAAGGTATACATTTTTCTTCCTCTTTACTGGTGGGAAAACCGCTTTCTTGCTATTTTTGTAACCGTCCTCAAACGAGGACGCTGGGTGTTAATGGGTTAAGCTTTGTGCTGCTTAAGCACTTGACCTTGGTCAAATAATACTTTCATAAGTTTCTTCCAACATCTCAGTAACGGTCAGCTCAGCATTCGATTTGTTCAGTTTTACACAAAAATATGGTGTATCGCTTTTAATAAATATGATTCATCCTGAAAACGAAACGCCATTTTCAAATACATATATGTTTTACAAGCGATCCACCCACTGGATAGCTGAAGGCCATCTGACTTCTACCAAGGACTGTGGCTAACTTCCCGCAAGCTCTGTGGCTAACTTCCCCCCACCGTGCGTACAGCCCGTACAGTCCACTTTAAAGCATTGTGTTTGGTGCACAAAAATCTGTGTCATTATTTCTTGGACAGATCATGTATGATTAAAAAACCGTCACTTATAAAATGGTTAACTGAATGTACAGTTTCCTATAGATTTTGACCAGTGTACACTACAGTAGAAAGGACTTCGACCAAATATTTAAATAAACAAAAAAGAACTAATTATAATTAAATTGTAAGAAATTGAATATAGAACGATAATACTCATGATGGATTAACAAAACATAGGCGAACATTTTGATTATTTAACCTAAAGAACTCAATGGACCTAATAGTTCGTTTTCACGGATGGAGGTCTCCTTTAATTTTTATTACAACTTTCCACAATTTTGGCATTCAAGACAACAATTTTCCAGTGTTTCATTGATCATGTTTCTCTAGGTGTCAAGCAAATATAATAAATCTTATCTTCTATACATTCCATCTTACAAATTTTCAAAGGGAATGTGATCAGATGAATGCAGGAGTTATATCATAATTTTGAAAGATTTTTCACCTTGCTTTTGTTTTAAAACAATTTAAAGAAAATCTGTGTGTGTGTGGTGAGTTACCGTTTCGCTGAAAAGTGAATCATATACCAATATTGCGCGTGTCGGATTTTTCTGCATGATATAATGAGACGCCATTATATATTTTACATTGTTTTGTTGATTTAAGTTGTACAAAATTTCCAGCACTCAATATTCTAAAATCACTGCAAAATCATGATGTTAGCGCTTTCATTATTTATTAGATCATTTAAGCGATTTTTCTGTACAAAATTTCCTACTATTCTTTCAACATACTGTTGCCTTTTGGTTCTGAACCGGTGCCAAAGATTTTCTTTGCTCATTGGTGGTGTTTTGTTAAGTTTAAATATGCATTTCAGTCAATCTGGGTACTTTTGCGCCAAATAAGGGGACTTTTCTCTAACTTTATCATCCATTCTGTCATAATGGAGTCTTGAGTAATTAATTCCAATGAACTGCCATACTCACACTAGTGCTACTCTCTACAATTTTGAGACCAAAACTTTGCCATTTATTCAAGTGATGTACCAGATATACACATTAAAAATAAATCTGTGAATTCACGGTGAAACTACTGGCAGCAAAGTAGCCGAACTTTTACCTTTCCATTAGTAGATTTTCCGTTTTGGGAAATAAGAAAAGGAAAACTCCGTTTGAAGGAACAGTATTTTTCTGTTAGAAGGTTTGATTTTTAATGATAATAATTTAATGTAATTTTTAAAATTAATGAATCTGTTAATTGTCAAAGAATTCGAAATTTCCGAGTGATTTTAAGATGCTATAATATTTTACTTAATTTTTTTATTTTTCATTTGTATAATTTACCGCAAGCCGTCCTGAGTATCGAACTCGAGACCTTTTGACAGCGTAACAAATCCTTACTGGATGATCCAAAGCTGCTGTTTCCCTCTTGTACAAAGTATGACTTTACGAATTAGTGGGAAAATCTGTTGCGCTTTTTAAAGATTTCCTTGCATATAATATTCGTTAGTTTATTTGTAAACGGTTTATTTTATTTTATTTTAGACTATTTTATTTTATTTTACTTTAGAAAAAACTCACTGTTTAAAATCACTGGTTTTTTTTTTCGTTTTTTACAAAAATAATGTTATACACATTTTTTTAAAATTGTTGTACACTATTTATTTATTTATTTGTTTTTTGACTAATTATTAAAAAAATTTTATTAATAAGAAATAAGAGAAAAATAAACAGAAAAAATGTAATTTAAGAATGATTTTTTGTGTTTTTATTATTTCATGGCGCCAGTGGGATCCGAACCCACAATTTGCGCTCGCAGACTGTTGGCAGAGTGGTGCCTTGACCACTCGGTCATGGAGCACCCGGCATAATGGAGTGTCTCCGATTTTTGTTTCTAATTCCACCCGTTTCGTTATTTTCACGAAGTATGTTGGAATTTTCTGATTTTTAACGGAAAATGTCCTTTTGTTACGAAAAGGGACTTTTTCTGTGAAATGCAGTTTACTGTAATTTGTTTACTTTTTTGGGGGAAAGTTACCATGATTTCTCAAAACTGACTGTACTTTTATTGTAACTATCGAATTAAGTTCGTTTTAAACAAATTAGCACATTGTAGGGTATATAGGGTTCATCTGATTTTATGGTTTGTCAAATTCAAAATCTACTCTCTTAAAAAAATAGAGAATAATTTATTTACAGAACTTCACAGCTACATAGTCTTTGGAACTCACAAATATCACCAGATTTTCAGAAATAACTGTGCAAATTTAATGTACAAGTACAGATATAAGTCACAGAGACTCTTTACATAACATCTCAACAATATATAAGAATTTAAAAAAATGTAGATAAATCACAATATATCAAGCAAAGTTGCTTAAATAATCGTCTAGTAGCGTACTCAATGACTGACTGATGAATAATAACAATAAAAAGCTCGCATCGCTCTCCTATATATAGGCTCGCGGCATGCATTGGAAATTTCTACAAGTTTCTAGAAAAACCCAGAAAACACCAGAAAAGCATTCAATGTATTGTATACCTATAGGGGAGTGTTACCATAGAGAGGGAAGTGTTTCCATCACGAACAATCGCCAGGTTTTTCGCCAACTTGGCGGTATATTGCCAAATTTGCGACAAAAATAGTCGTCAAAAGTAACGCCAACTTGACGATAACTATAATAATTCACCAAGCTGCCATAGACATTCACTAAAAAATAATAGACAGGTTTGCATGATAACAGAGACAATGTAACAAAAACTAATATTTACAAAATTGTAACAATATTATTTTTTAGAAAAGAGTGTTACACGGAACAGCAATATTTATGTTATTTAAGGTTCATATCTGTTTGAACTTATATGATATACCAGTTCATACTTTTCTAGTATTTACAGCTATACAGCCCTACGTTGTACAGTTTTTTTACAAATTCTTATAACTTTTTAGCAATGTTTTTCTTATTTTATTTAATACACTTAATGTAATTCATGCTTTTTTGCGGAACGCTCTCAGTGCAACTAATACTCGCACTTGACTGTTTACTTTTTTAAACAAAAATGTATGAAGATGCGTACTATCTTAGCGTTTTTCACTATATATAAAATTAAAAGATTTATATTAATTATAATTTTAGCGATATCTAAAATTCAATGCGCGGTTGTGTAATATACACACTTGAATATCTTTTTAAAAAATAAAAAATTATTTAGAAAAAAAAAAAAAATATGAAAATGCAACTTTAAAAATTTTTTTTAAAGATTTTAACTAAATATGCAACTAATTTATTTATCAAAATTCACTTAAATTTAGAAATGAAATGCAGTAAGTTTACAATGTATTCATAATTTTAAAAATAAACAATTTTTTTTGAAAACGTACACTTTCGCCCTAAAGTATTACATTGCACATTTTTATAGAAGTTTTTCTATTTGATACTTTTTTCTCGGATATTTAAAATAACAAATTTATTTTTCATTTCTAATTAATTAATTAATAACAAAAGAACAAAAGTACTTTGCTAGTACTTTATACTTTCGTAATAATTGTTTGTTTTGTAAGTTTAATACAAAGTTACAAAAAGTGATTGATAAAATTGATCAATAGTTGTAAAATTTTCATGAGATTGTGATCTATTCTTTGACTAAATTATTTTATCATACTAAAAACCTTTTATTATTTGGTTACTTGTAATTACAGATTATCATTATTTACAGATTGGTTTCATTTTTCTGATCTTGCACCAGCGTAACAAAAGAGTTTCAGTATTATTATATCTCTATCTAAAGTATTTTCTTTGCGAAAGTAGCTTTTTTGTACTGTTTCTGTATGTTGGCTAACATATTATATAGCAAAATTAAAAACAAAGTGGTAGCTGCAATATTTATTTGATTCTTCTTAAATTATTGTAAGGGGAAAAAAATGTCAATTTTTTATGTACTACTATAGCCATATATGTAATACATTTGTTTAATAATACAGCTATAAACTTCTTGAATGCTTGTTTGTTATTTGTATATCATGTGAAGCTTTGCAATGCTTATTAAAACGAATCTGAAAAATAATTCTTTCTCAAAGAATAACATTCAGACCATTCCGAAAATTATATTCAGATCGATGAGCACAGCGATTGTTCTTTCGTATGGATTCATATATAAGATTGATTTATAAAACAAAATGCTTTCTGGGCACATTTGCGTGCTCTTTCTGCTAAGAGAAAAGAATTATAACACGTTAAACTTTGAGTACAGATATGAGTTTAGTTTTGGTAGCATGCTTAAAAAAATCTTTTTAAAATACTGTAATGTTAAAAGTAAGTGAAATTTTTAAATGTGTGTTTCTTATTCTGAAATATAACATGCCTGTTCTTTTTCAGTTACTTATTTTTTTTTCTTTTCTGAATTTACAATATAGTTTATTTTATATTTCATTCTAACACGCTTCATTCGACCATTTATAAAATGAACTTGAATATAACACAAAATTAATTTCTTAAGTAGATAGCGAATGACATCTGATCAATCATTCACGTAAATTCTAACTTGCATTATGTAAATCATGCAAAAATAATAATTTTAAAAACCATACAAAATCTAAGAAAGATATTTTCGATAATCTATATTAAATAAAACAGTTGAAATAATCATTTAAATCTTGAAACATTCATTTGCCAGCAAAAGAAATTTCAATCACAAATCGCACTTTGAATGAAAACAAATACAAAATAAATAAATTAAACGGGATGAGTATGCAATAGAATTGAAATTGAGGATAGTTTAAACACTATAAAAAAGTAAAATTTAAATAGATTTAATACAATAAAATATAAGTATTCATTATATAATGCAGCAAAAAACATGAAACAAGTTTTAAGAACCCACAATTAAAAGTGTATCTTTATTCCCTTATTCATTGAATTTTATTAGAAGTTTAATATGTGTTGAAAAATAAATGTATAAAGTATAAATTAGAGTATATTTGGTTATTCAAACAGTTGTTTTTCTTTAAATCTTTTTAATATATACAACATTTATGAAATTTTTGAATCATAAATCACAATTGACTTTGAAAAACTTTGAAAGATGAGCTTGAGAAATTTCAAAATGATATAAGTAAAGAAAATAACAAAAAAACAGAAATAGTAATATAAAGGCACTGTTATATAAAAAAAAATACTTCTTGATACTTGCTAGTTCTAATCTTCACAATAATTAATAAAGCAATTTATCTGGTTTCCATTTATTATTGATCATCTTATCGTCGGCGAATAAATGCAACAATTATTGCTTCATGAAACTGATATTCAAATTTTATAATTTAAATTTTTCCTGATACTTTCTGAAATTTAAGTCATCTTTGTGTTTATTGCAAATATTACATGACGAAGTTAATGTACTGGAGGTGAAAAGTACAAATTATTTGTAACAGATTTTGTACATCAATATTGCAAATTATTTTTCACTTAGTAAATTTTGGAAGGATCATAACAAATGAAAATTAGATGGCACAATTAGATTAATTTTAAACACGATTATTCAATCGGTAAATTAATCATAGCACATGTAAATTTTTCCATTTTTCATTTTTGGGTGAAAAAAAGTCCGGGCCAGGATTCGAACCAGGGATGTATTGGCTGAAGCCGCCAATCTTAATCCTGGCCCGGAGTTCTTTCACACAAAAATGAAAAATGGAAAAATTTACATCAGTTATAATTAAGTTATCGGTTGAATAATCGTGTTTAAAATTAATCTAATGTAATTTCGTATGTAGCGATTTTCCGCATTTCCATAAATTGACCTTCAATTTATTCTATTGAGTTGATCCAGAGTATCAGACCAGATAAAGTGATCGTTGAGGTTAATTGGGTGAAATAGTCTTCCAGTGTTCGTGTCCGGGATGGTTCAGATGGTAGAGCATTAGTGGCTTCAGCAAATACATCCTTGGTTCGAACCCTGGCCCGGACTTTTTTAACCCAAAAATGAAAAAAATTACATCTGTTAGATGGCACAATGTCTCATAAGTATATTGAATGTTGTAAAACATCCCAATATACTTTGGAATGTATTTTATTCAGATGATCCATGCGAATTTAAAAAAAATGTCTTTCACTTGAAATCGTTTTCTTTTTGTTTCAGTAATTAATAATTTATTTTAAATAGTTAATGTATGTTGTTTTAACCATAAACATGTCATGTTACTTCAAAGAATGACGTTAAAAGATTTCACCAACTTATCGTGGGCGAAAACATATAATGATTATTACTTGATGAAACTGATATTCTAATTTTATAGTTTAAATCACCTCTGACACTTACTCAATTTTAAGTCACATTCCTGGATATTGAAAGGTATTGCATGACCAATTTTAAGGAGTTGGAGTTGAGTAAGATTGAGTATCTTAATTGCAAATTATTTTCCACTTGGTAAAGTTCGGAATGATCCAAACAAATGGAAATTAGATGGCACAATATCTCATAAATATATTTAATGTTACAAAACATTCGAGTCTACTTCAAGGTGTATTTTATTCAGATGTAACATACGAATTTCGATAAAATGTCTTCCATTTGAAACCGTTGTTTGGTTTCAGCAAATGATAATTTAATTTCTAATAAATAATCTATATTGCTTTAACTATACACATTTTATGTTACTTTAAAAAATGACGTTAAAAGATTTTGCCGACTTATCGAGGACGAATAATTTTAATAGTAATTACGAAATGAAACGGATTTGCGAATTCTTTTGATTATTTTTATACACGAATATCAATGTATTACATTCATATAAACGTGTGCGTGTGTGTGCATTTACATACGAGGATGTGAGTTTCAAAACTTGCTTTATCCAGAAAATCAAATTTGAAGAAAACACGAAAAATCATGAACTGTGCCCATTGGTTTTCCTTATAAACTACGTTTTTATGATGCTTAAAGTGCATGATAAAACCAGTGTCTTTATAGATTAAAGCATTTTTCCGATGAAAGTTCATCAGGAGAATACATTGATAGAGAAAAATCGATTATTTAAAATTTTAAGTAAGGTGAGTTTTAAAATTTACGAACTCATTATATATATATGTGTGTGTATGTATATATTCACGTTTATTTTTTTAAATGAGTTATTTTATTTACCTTAAAGCGTTTACGCATTAAACTCTTAAAATTAGAGTCTTATAGCAACACTTGTTTTGACAAACTAGTCACGTAAATTATACCATTAATAAATGAAACTACACAAAATTTGGAATTTAATATATTTGAATTCCGTGACATTCTTTTACTGCTCCAATGGAATTTCAAAACCAATATCTTCATAATTGATATCTTAGTCATTTGAAACTTATTACAATAAAAGGTTACTAATTTTTAACCATACCCACTTACATTTTTTTTACTTTGAATTTAGTATCTAAATAATTTGTTTCTTATATGTGACTGTAATCTAACAAAAAAAATAGAGTAATCCTTCATTTATGTAAATAAATATATCAAATACATTACCTACAACTAATCATATCACAGATTTCTGGCTTACAGGAATTATTATAACATGCTGTCCCAAAGTTAGCCTTATTTATTTGAATTCTTATTAATCTTTACAAATACTAAATATTTTGAAATAGTTCTTAGCTTTAACTACAAGCATTATAATTTGTAAATTATATTTGAAAAATATTATCAAAACACGAAACTTTACTTTCAAGCATATTAGACTATTAATATTATCTGTTTAGCAGCCATTGTTGAAAGTGCAATTTTTTCATGCATGTTTATTCATTAATAATCACGGAATACATATTTATTTGATTTAGTTTATTAATAATACCACATCTAATAATTAATAATAAACATATGTTCAATCTGATTTGAATATCTGAATGCTATCGCAATAGATAAATACTAGGAACACTTTTAATTTAAATATTATTATTGTAAATTAATAGAAAATTATATAATAAATATTTATATATTATATAATATTAAATAATATATACAAGTCTTATCACTTTAAATAAATATTTTCAAATTTTTTAATAAGTCGAATATTTATGATTTTTTTGGTATAATTATGTCGCTGTTTAAAAAAGATTGGCTTATAAAACTTGTGTACTCAGTTAATTATCTTTCTAAAAACCAAAAAAAGAGAGATTTTGTGTAAATTTACACTAGTTCTTGGTTAAATGTAATTAGATCAATATTATCGGTCATCATTGTACAGACATTTCCTGTATCTTACATCTAATTCCTTTTAGGGATTTCGTCTTTATTTAAATATATTTTTATCTTTGTTAAGACTTACTTTTCAAAATAGATACTCATAAATTTAATTTACACTTTTTTTAAAAATATTTAAAAAAATCTGTTTATTTTTTTCATTTAGAATAATTTAGATTGGAAAATATTAACTCCTTTGTCTCAGTGGAGATTTTAACTAACTTTTCGCTTCTGAATCATAAAAGACATATTTTGAAAAAAAAAACTAACAAAAGCTCCCATATTTCACTTATTTCACTTAGTAATGTGCTCTTTTCCAATCAACAGGAATCGTGTTTAAATCCCAGGGCAGCTAGAAACAATAAAAATACATTTACAATGTGTAAAAAAACAAATGATACATCAGTTCAAAATTGCTCAAGAATTCAAATTCATTCAGGATCAGTGAAGATTGAATGATTTACGTTTTTTGAAAATCTAAATTAAACTATTATCATTAAAAATAAATTTACAGAGTTCTTGTATATTTTTAATGATATTAATTTACAAAGTATATATTGTAAATCAGGCATGTCAAACACGTGGCCCGCGGGCCACAATTAGCCCGCAAGGAACTTCTCTGTGGCCCGCCAAGCGTTTGGCATTTTCGTATGTGTGATTCTGTTCTTAGTTAATATAAAAAATACACTTTTCATTGCAAATGTTGCAGCATTGAAAAATTGGAGAATGATTTTATTCAAAATATCTATCATTATTTCAGAATATTAATCTTCATTGCATTTAATGGCAAATATTGACGTACATTAATTTTAAAGATCCGCAATTAAATAAAGAAAAGTTTAAATTTTCAAATTAATGGCTGTTATTTTAAATGATTTATTTTTACAGTTTGGCATAGGGGGTGCAAACAACACCTATTCAACACCATTGTGGCATAAAAGATGCAAATATATTGTCTGTAATATGATCAAATCTAATTCATTTTAAAATTTCGTTCCTAGAAGATAGAGTATGTAAAAAGTATCAATAAGAAAGTTAAAAAGAGCATATCTTAATTTGAAAATTAAAAATTTTTTAAAAGCTTTATGTTTTTCTTTCTCTAATAGTTCACTATTTGTTTTATGTTGAAAAAATACATTATTTTAATGTTCTCTTTGATTCCCTATGACATTACAAAGTAATGAATGGTATTTATTAGGTATTAAAAATGCATGGAAAATCAATTAAAATTCGACGCTAATTTCTAATTAAAAGTTTTAAAAAATCAAAAGAAATAAATAGACTTAAAAGGGAAAGTGACACGATTCTCGTCTTGTAAAATAATTATAATAATAATAATAATAATAAGAGCAACAAAAAATTGTAACAATGCTTTTAATATTTGGCTGCATAGTCGAAAGCGAGCTTTTTGAACATAAGCTCATTAATTAATTTCATTCTTAAAGGTTACTAAAAGTATCATTGTAAATTACCCCTGTGTGATCTTTATTTTTCTCGATGAAGATATAACATCACAGATTCATAAAAGTCAATTTGAAATATTTTTTTATACTCAAACTAAGAATGAAAAATTGTGTTTGTTATATTTAGAAACTTTGTTGAAGTTTTCTAAGAATTTACTCACAAATATTTCGAAAACCCTCAAATATATGAAATAATTTGGACAAATAAGTAGATTTTAAACTGAAACTTTGCTGAAAAAAGTGTGTTCGTGAAACATATTAAAAGTAATCCATCTGCTTTTAAAAACCACGATTGGATGCAATTGCATACGACTCGAAATCGTTTAAATTATAATAAAGGATATCCCGAATAGTCAAATAAATTAAAAAATATGCAGGGGTATTTCTATAAATATTCATGATATAACCAGAAATTTCAGTAATCGCATGGCATCTATAATTTCAATATGTGTTGCTATAATTGAAATTTTCAATTAAAATAACAAATTTTCATTAGACAGTAGCCATGAGTGGCCACCGACAATTTTTTTAAATAGCTAATTTTCTCATTTAGTGGCCCCTGGTGGCTGACTTTAATTTTGTCCTTTATCTTTATAATTCTTGAAAGCATAGGTGCAAGAAATTTTACTCTGTGGGCAGTTTTTTTTTTCTTAGAAACGAAATCTACTTAAAAATAAGTGAGGAGAATCAGTAAATTATTATTCCTATGCCGGATCAATAACCATTGTGTATTTTCATCAACTATGAAATATTTGTCATTTTATAATATTATATTGTAAATAAAGCTTACAGATTTGTTTTTATTTAATAAATATTTTTAAACATTTTCTGGTGCGTGTTTTTAATTTTTCCAATAAATAGTTTTAAAAATTTTGAAGGTATTTTTGTTTGCATATATATTTTTAACGTACAGTTTTCATTTGTGTGAGAGTCATCAAATTAATCTGCTTCTTTATTTTCTGTAATGTGATCCGCGGTTTTGTGTACAATGCTAAATCTGGCCCGTGGTGGTAGACGAGTTTGACATGCCTGTTACAAATATACCCAATCATTTCTCTGTTGTTTAATAGAATTTATCTTTTTTTATTATCCATCATACATAATATAGGGTAAGTCTTGCGATCGTTTTGAAAATTTAAAAATCGATAATTTGTACGTTTTAGACACTAAAGATTCCGAAAAACATATTTTTAGAAAAAGAGATGTGCCGTCCGTCTGTCTGTGTCTCTGTAAATGCTCCCAAACAAATTGAGATAGAGACTTGAAATTTGGTTTGTACTTAGTATGTAATAATGGAAAGAAGCTTATTGAATATCATTAACCTAGATTATCTCGAACTATTTTTTTCGGAATCTCAAAATATTTGTTCTGATGAAAGGCATAAAACATTTTTCGATTTTTTCCCTTTAAAGAGTACATGTAAAAGACAATAGAATAATACACATTTTGCATAAAGAACGAAGTCGATCGGATAATTAGCTGCTGAGATTTTTGTAATCCTATTTTTCACACTCTTTGATTTTCATAATCCTGTATTTCCTTCAAATTTCAATACAAAGATATGTTTTAATCGGATATAAGACGCTTAATCTGACGAAGTAAAATTTTAATTAATATGATAACTTTCGAGTTATAAGGATTTTTTTTCACATAATTCGGTACCACTTGAGTAATGTGGCGTTTTATATAATTTGTCGAAATTGGTTCATCAGCAATTCAATAATAGAGCATTACTACGCGTTAAAAATATTTAAATATACGTTTAAATTTTATCTTGGAATTGCGGTAAATTTTATACATAATTTACACATGTTTTATATTATGCATATCCATGATGATTAAGTATTATCCCCCCCCCCCCCCCAACGACTAGTTTTAATCTGTGTAAGTTTCCAAAAGACTCATAGCAGAAAAAATTAAATTCCAGCACAAAAATGTATTATGAAAATATATACTATCCGAATATCACCTTCATCTTCTTGCTTATTAAAAAGAAAATAAAATCGCTAAAAAGGTAAATATAATACCTTAAAGATGTTATTATATATACAAACATAGTTTTAAAATATTAAATCTTTAAATATTATACGCCGAGAAATTCCTATCAGAACTTGATCATTCTCAGAGCTGCTTTGATTGCATACAAAAATTCTTTCTGTATTTCTTCCTCGGCTTGACAGCTAGTTTATTCTTTTTTATTGGGGGTGGGGGGATAGTAAAATGAAAATTTGCTCTGAAGGTTAACAATTCTTCAGCTGTTCTTAAAACTTCAACCATACTTCTCGAATATCATATGAATGATCATCATAATTTATCTTATTTCCATTTATTCTAATTTCTGTAGATTCTTTTATTAATGAAATAAGATAATGGGTGATAGAAGCAACAATTCTTTCTGCACTAAACTATATATTTAAATTTTGCTAAGTTTTTAAAATTTGGCTAGGTTTTTATAACTCTGTGGTGTGTCCATTAAACTTAACATGACTTACGTGTAGTTTCAATCTCACCTTAACTTTCCGTCTGGTCATTCCAATATGTATTTTTTTTCTTGTGTTTCTGTTGTTAAAAGTGTTATGTAAGTACCTGCGAATTCATATTTTAAATAGGGTCATGGATTAAGTCTTTGAGTTTCTTTATTGTTTTAGCTACAATATTAATGTAAATTTCTTTAATGCACACTTTAGCTTTTTATGTAGACCATGTATATATCCAAAGTTATAAAGTTTAAACTTAATAACAAGATTACTTTTGTACGCTTCATGCCGTATTTAATGTCGTAGACGAGTTTATTAATATGATCTAAGGGCAAACCCTTTTCTATGGCGATGCATTTAATTTTATTTATTTCATTATCTATAAAAGCGTCTGTGCATATTTCGAAAGCACGTTTAACATAAAGCCTATATGTTGCTACTTTACATCCAAAAGAAGATGTTTTGTCATAAAGTTTGATGTTATTTGATCTATTAAGTTTCCTATATATTTTCCTATCTATATTTTCACTGTAAAAATTGCGTTAAGGCCCCACTCTAGGCACAGACAAAGACCCGTATGATAATGTAAAGTCTATGGGAACGTTCTTTTCAAGTATCTCGCGCAAATTTTAATATTTTTACTTGATTTTTTTGAACAATACAGCGGAGGAGGATCCACAACCGGCCTAGTTTTTACTTTTTCGAATTTGCTTATGTGTCTTTTATATTACAATCGTTTCAATTTCAGAAGCGGTTTAAACCGGTTTTGAAAGTTAAAGTAATTAAAAAAAATCTAAAACCAAAACTGAAAAAGTAAAAACTAGGCCGGTTGTGGATCGTTCTCAGCTATCTTGTGCAAAAAATTAGAGAAAAAATATTAAAACTTGGGCGAAATATTTGAAAAAAAACGCCCCCATAGACTTTACATTATCATCCGGGTCTTTCTCTGCGCCTAGTGTGGGGCCTTAAGGAGAGAAACAAGTGTCTTTTCTATAATTTAGATTGGTCTTGAACATTTTGTAATGAGTGGTCGAAGAAGAAAATAATCTTTGTGACCTAATAAGGGTTTTATTAATTTTGGCATTGTTGCGATTTTGTTAATTTGCACCTTAACTTTCTATTCTGACGGTCATGTAAAAATTTTAATTAATTTATGAGTTTTTCATGCGAACATTTTATTTCGTTCTTTATTTAATTGTTTACAGCCCAATTCTATAATGTGTTTCAGTATTATCACAATACATTCGCTTTTATTAATGACTGCAGGTTTATTTATTTCGTCCGTTTGGATAATCGTAATTTTTTATGGTAAAATGTCTAATTGTTTTATGATTTTTGTTTTGATAATTTAGTGGTCTTTTTGGAAAACTTTAAATATTGATATGACGATACCACATATTTCCTTTTTCAAATTTGTCTCAACTAATTCAGCAATATTTTCACAATAGGTGATCGCGATTTCAATATCTAAATTACCAACAAAAATATTAATTCTTGGCACAAAATATATTTCTAATGAATTGTTCCCTGAAGGTTACTAAGATTTTCTTATTTGTTGACTTTTTCATAATGAAAAAAACTGAACTCACAAATCCTATTGCAAAAACTGAGCTGAAAAATTATTTTCGCTGATATATAAACAGTATTAGATCAAATATAGAAACGCAAAGATTTCTAGATCTCGGTGTTATGCGTCAATAATACATAATACCAATAATACTCCCCAAAGTACTCCATCATTTTATTATAATATACGTGCACTAGGGGGACTCCGTCCTCCTGCTCGCTACGATCGCCAACCCCCCGCGTAATCGCTTCGCGATTCCAAGTTGTTGACTACCCCTGCTTGTTGCGCTCGCCAATACTCCCATGCTATGAATAAGCAGTTGCAGACCTTTCAAATGATGTGTCACACGACTGGTGTTGTAAAAAAATTAAAAATGTGCTCCCCCTGGGGGGCAGAGAGGGGAGGGTGACACACAAGACATCCATAATATGAATGAGCAGTTGCAGATCTTTCAAATGATGTGTCACACGACTGGTGTTGTAAAGAAATTAAAAATATGCACCCCCGGGGGGCAGAATGGGGAGGTGACACACAAGACATCCATAACATGAATAAGCAGTTGCAGACCTCTCAAATGATGTATCACACAACTGGTGTTGTAAAGAAATTAAAAATGTAAATGTGCCCCCCCTGGGGAGCAGAGTGTGGGAGTGACACAGAAGACATCCATAATATGAATAAGCAGTTTAAGACCTTTCAATTCATGTGTCACACGACTGGTGTTGTAAAGAAATTAAAAATTTGGCGAAATATTACAGTTATCGCCAAGTTGGCGTCACTTTTGACGACTAATTTTGGTCGCCAAATTTGGCGATATATCGCCAATTTGGCGACAAACATGGCGATTGTTGGCGATGGTAAACTTTCCCTCTTTATGGTAGCGCATACGGCGAGGCATAGACGGAGCCTTTTCCTGATTGGTCTATTCGACTCATGGAAGGAGTGGTCCGCCCGGATTCGTTATTTCCGGAAATCTTACACATCAGCATCATTCTAGGAGTCATTCCTTTTAAGGCTAGTTTTTTTTTACTATAGAAGGACTAGTCTTTTTGTGTTGTAATCAACATCATATAATCTTTTAGTAAAAATTTAAAAAAACCGCAGTATATATATATATATATATGTTACAGGCCAAACCCGATTTTAGGCCAAACCAGATTGGCCTAGGCCAAACCGGTCCATCCTAATGCTCATCGGATAAACTAGTTTTTCCTAGGCTAAACCAATCCATCCTAACGCCCATCGGATAAACTAGTTTTTCCTAGGCCAAACCGGTTTATCCTAATGCCCATCGGATAAACTAGTTTTTCCTAGACCAAACTAATCTATCCTAAGGCTCATAGGACAAACTAGATTTTCCTAGGCCAAACTAGTTTAGACTGCTGTTTATTGGTCTGAACTAGTTTATCCTAAGCCAATTCAATTTGGTGTGATTTTATTAAATTCAATGACCGCGTCAACGGCAACAGTCTTGTTTGGCCTAGGCTTATCCTAGGCCAATGTAGTTTTACGTGTTTTTAGCTCACAGGCGTGAAAGCCAGAGAAATAATGGCTTGCAGGTTCTACATATGTGCGTACGTATGTACGCAACGCGATAACTCTTGATAGAGATATCCGATTTGTTTCAAATTTTGGATGTAGGTTCATTCTGATGAGGTACTTTTCTGATTAATTTTGGGAATTCATTGTATAAGCATAAAGGGGGACAAACTGGAAGCTAATTTAAAGAAATGGTTTTATCTTGCAGAATTGTAAGTTTTCATTTAAAATTTTAAGTATAGGATCATTGTGACAAGGCGCCTCCGTGATTAGTTGTGGATGTTTATTATTTAAGTCTAAAAGAAAGGGCAATATAGTTAACACACATAATTTAGACAAATGGTTTTTGACGCAGAATTGACGAAGTTGCTTCAAATTTTGGATATAGGTTCTTTCTGATAAATTTATTCCCTGAATAGTTTTGGGGGTTTAATGGTTAAGTATGAAGGAAAAAAAATGAAGGATGCCCTCTTACCTAAGAAAAACTAGCTTATCCTATGGACATTTAGATAAACAAGTTTGGCGTAGGAAAAACTAGTTTATCCAATCGGCGTTAGGATAAAATAGTTTGGCCTAGGCAAATCTAATTTGGCTCGAAATCGGGTTTGGCCGGTAAGAAACATCTCTTTCACAAGAATCATTGTGCGCGCGGCAGCGCGCAACAATAATATGATTGAGCGAGAATGCACACGGATTTTTCAATTTTTCTTTTTGCAGTAACTAACTAAATACTTATCCAATTTTGATGATTTTTTTTAAATGTTCGTCTGACCAAGAAGCACAACATAGCACAAAAATTATTTTTTTTTATGGCATACTGTAGGTGTACTGTAGAGTATTCTGAAAATCGGACAAAAATTTTGTGTCACAGCACTTTTCTCGAAAACTACTAAAGATAAAAACTTAATTTTTTTTTAACAAAAGACAAACTTTTTATCCCGGGGTAGTCACCGAGAAAACGTTATTTCGCTGGGCGGTTTTTCTGAAATTGCGTATTTTCCAAACTTGGTCATAAATGGGTATATCTAACGTTCTATTGCAGATAGAATGTTGCGGTAAAGTTTATTTTAAAGATTTTGCGATGCTAATTAATCCTGCAAAAATTCATAGCTTTACGTTAAACAATTTTTTTACAAGATGAAATAAAAGAATGGCAGTCATCAATCTAAGGTACTTGTGATCATCGGAGAGAAAAACCAGTTACACCATTCGATTAAGCATAAAAAAATACAGAATGCTTTTTTATCTCTTATTTTTAACTGAATTTTTTAACGAATTATGAATTTTTTTGAAATTTTTGACATGCTGATTATTGTCATTTTTTAACACTAGACGCCCGGATGGAGGTCGATTCGACTCCAATCATGTAACTAAATTTCAATTCGAACCAGAAAAATTTTCTTGAAATAATTTAAATCTAATCCACGCAAATTTACGTTAAATAAAACAATTAAATAATTTTGAATAAAAATTCTGGTGAGAAATATTATTTTCAAACTTGAGTAGAATTTCCGGGCGTTCTAGTGTTAATGAATCATTTACTGAATAATTATGCACGGTGTCTAGCCCTGGTGGCTGTTAAATTTGATTTTAAATTTTAAATTAGGCAATTTTTTGCACCATACCAAATTTATATTTTATCCATTTTTTTCATTTATTTATATTTTGTTTTTAGCACAATGGCATCAATGGCAAAAATGCCTGGCATACCTGTCAAATATTGGGGCCCTGTACTTTAACAAAGTGTATTTACTATAAGTATATACCGTATTTATTCTAATAGAATGCGCCCTCTAATAGAGCGCGTCTTCTAATAAAGTGCGCACCTTGGTGCTGATTGAAAAAATAAATATACGGAAACGATATAGTAGATAAGTAGAAAACGATTACTTAAATGCATTATCGAGGATTCTCATCGATCAAAATAGAGATATTCTATCAAAGCGATGGAGTGGCGATGCAGCAAAATTTCTGTAAACTATAGCGCCAAGGATATGCACACTGTTAAAAATCTGCTGCATTTTGCTGCAACGCACTCCCCTGCTTGTATAGAAAACGGTTACTTGGCCGTGAAATGGTGCTTTCTCATTGGTTGGAATCATTGTAAACGCGGCAGCGCGCAACAATAATATGATTGAGCGATAATGCTTAAGCATAGGAAACCGCAAAAACACGTATTTTTCAATTTTTCTTTTTGCAATAACTAACTAAATACTTATCCAGTTTTGATGATTTTTTTAAATGTTCGTCTGACCAAGAAGCACAACATAGCACAATTTTTTTTTATGGCATACTGTAGGTGTACTGTAGAGTATTCTGAAAATCGGACAAAAATTTTGTGTCACAGCACTTTTCTCGAAAACTACTAAAGATAAAAACTTAATTTTTTTTTAAACAAAAGACAAACTTTTTATCCCGGGAACATTTTTTATTTCTATATATAAAATACAAAACAAGTTGTGCAGTATCCTAGTGGAATATGGACAAATAGAAGGACTAGTGAAAAATGCTCCAAGGAGTAGTGCAAAAGCAGAATATGATTTTAATTGAGCATTAAAAAGTAATGGACAAGTGCTTCTGTTAATTACTGAGCATGAGGAAGGATAAGGGATCCCTTCTTGGCTACAACTTACTTCAATGCCAACTTTGAAAAAATCATATTTGCGCTTTTTCCGTGAAAACAAATCAGTCGCAGTTACTATAAAAATGTATAGTGTAAAGACGTAACCAGTAAAGATGCAGCTTAATTAGACATAAATGTAAAGGAAGGCGACATAATGCTAGATACCTAGTTCCTGCAGGTATCACATTCATGCACTGCCACCAAGCATACCCTAAGTGTATAATTGCACAGAAAATTGATTTGTAGTATAGTGCAGAGTGAACAGTGCAGTTAACATCAGAGATGTAGTACAGGCTATACGCCGTACACCTTCTGGACTTTTTAATAGAACACCATATACCCTCTGTTTTTCAAGAAAGCTTATAGTATACACATTCTAGAATATCCCTCTGCTTAGAGCATATATCTTATGTTATTTTTATGACTACACCCCTGGTTAACATCTAAAGCACGGTGGAAAATTCTACTAAAGAACCGCAAATTTCTTTTATATGGAAAAAGCGCAAATATGATTTTTTCAAAGTTGGCATTGAAGTGAGTTGTAGCCAAGAAGGGATCCCTTATCCTTCCTCATGCTCAGTAATTAACAGAAGCACTTGTCCATTACTTTTTAATGCTCAATTAAAATCATATTCTGCTTTGGCACTGCTCCTTGGAGCATTTTTCACTAGTAAGTATAAATGTGTGTAAAGAGTCATTGCTTATATCATCAACACAGAAATTTAACATGTCCACCGTAGGGACATGATGCATTGGACATGGTGTTTGCTTATTTTTTTTTTCTGTAGACATGTGCCAACTAAGATCAGACTTGCATTTATTATTATTATTATTATTATTATTATTATTATTATTATTATTATTATTATTATTATTGCATATTCTATCCAGATCAGAGCTGAAAATAATTTGGAATCGAACAGCGTTTTTATTTTTGAGAAATTAATTACCTGTCGACAAATAAGCTATTCTTTTCACGGTGCCAAGATTTCTTTTCCGTAAAGTCGTAAGCGGAAATTCGAGTCAAAACGTAGTTTTAATAGTATTTTCTTAAAACTACATCGCTTTTATGAAAAAATTGGTAACGCCATTCGATTACATATTTCCTGAGAGAGAATGCCTGCAAATCTTATGCATTTCCGAAAATGAATTAGTTCTTACATGAGTTAGGATGTAGCTCTTTTGGATTTGAGAAAAGCCTTAAGAAATGACAGAGAAACATACTCACAAATCTACTTTTTGCTGAAAAGATTCAATAGTTATGATGTTTATAACTCTCTTTTTTCTTCTTTTGTCCTAAACTACATTAATTATTTAATGAATCCCTATTTGAATATTGAAAGGTTTCAGAATCTAAATAATAAATAATACATTGCGTATTTACCATTCTGTGAACGCATCGTAATTTAAAAATACATTGTAAATTTATCCAATAAATATGTATGCAGTATTTTTTAAAGGAATCCTAATTGAATGTTAAGGGGGCTCAGGGGTTGAAAACTTTTTAAAAAATCGATTTTTTTAATGATATAGTTTGATTATTCAATTAAATCTTAACTCAATGCAAAAAACCGCATAAAAATATTAGCATTTTTAACGGCGTTATAAACATTTATGTATCAATACTTACATAGCCGCATCCCTATATTTCAACTTTAAGTCGTGTTTTCTCAAAACTTGATTTTTGATGACTAACACCAAGATTAAAAAAAACTATTTGATGGAGTGACTTAATTTTTTTTTTGCTTGCATATAACATCATTATCTAGATTACGAATTAAGGCTATAACTATCACTTAATGAAAATATTATTAAAAAATCTCTCAAAGTTGAAAATTTAAAAAAACCCTAAAAAAATACAACTTTTTTTCCATTAAAAAGACGCCCCTGAGCTAAAAACACGTAAAACTACATTGGCCTATGATAAACTAGATCAGCCTAGGACAAACAAGAGTGTTGCCGTTGAGGCGGTCATTGAATTTAATAAAATCACGCCAAATGGAATTGGCCTAGGATAAACTAGATCGGCCTAGGATAAACTAGTTCAGACCAATAAAAAACAGTCTAAACTATTTTATCCTATAAGTGTTAAGCCAAACTAGTCTGGCCTAGGAAAATCTAGTTTGTCCTATGGGCCTTAAGATAGACTAGTTTGGACTAGGAAAAACTAGTTTATCCGATGAGCGTTAGGATAGACCGGTTTGGCCTAGGAAAAACTAGTTTATCCAATGGGCGTAAGGATAGACCGGTTTGGCCTAGGAAAAATTAGTTTATCCGATGGGCGTTAGGATAGACCGGTTTTGCCTAGGCCCATCTAGTTTGGCCTAAAATCGGGTTTGGCCTGTAACATATATATATATATATATATATATATATATATATATATATATATATATACAGGGTGTCCGAAAAGTCTGGAAACGGCCGAATAACTCGAGAAATACATATGAGATTGAAAAACGTAAATATACGTGTTAAATATTTTTAAATAAGCTACTCAGTGATACCAAATTTGACCTTCGAAACCGACCCCCTGGGGGTCAGAGGGGGTCCAAATTTGAAATCTTAAATTATAACCCCCATTTTTTATTGCAGATTCGGACTCTACGGACAAAAATACGTAACTTTTGTATTTGATGTTTATTTCAAATCTTCCTTTATCACGGTGTAATCGAGCATATTAAATCGCTACATATTCCCGCTTTTCCAACGGGATTTTCCCTAATCGAAACTGATTGGGCAGAATTTTTGACGTCAAATTCCTCGTCTTTTGTAGGAATAGCGTTTCCTGGAAAACACCCGTGGCGATTATTTCAATAGTACTACACTGTTAAAAATTTGCCCCATTTGCTGCAGCGTCACTCCACAACTATTATAGAATATCTCTTATGTGACCAATGAGAATGCTCCATAACACAGTAAAGTAATCGTTTTCTATAAAAGCGATGGAGTGACGATGCAGCAAAAGGGTCAATTTTTTTACAGTGTACTTTACTGTGTTATGGAACATTCTCATTGGTCACGAAAGAGATATTCTATAAAAGCTGTGGAGTGACCCTACAGCAAATGGATCAAATTTTTAACTGTGTAGCACTACCGAAATAATCGGCACGGGTAATTTTCAGGAAACTCTATTATTGCAAAAGACGAGGAATTTGATGTCATAAATTCTCCCCAATTAGTTTCGATTAGGGAAAATCCCGTTGGAAAAGCCGAAATATGTATCGATTTAATATGCTCAATTACACCGTGATAAATGAGGATTCGAAATAAACATCAAATACAAAAGTTACGTATTTTTGTCCGTATAATCCGAATCTGCAATAAAAAATGGGGGTTATAATTTAAGATTTCAAAGTTGGACCCCCTCTGACCCCCAGGGGGTCGGTTTCGAAGGTCAAATTTGGTATCACTGAGTAGCTTATTTAAAAATATTTAACACGTATATTTACGTTTTTCAATCTCATATGTATTTCTCGAGTTATTCGACCGTTTCCAGACTTTTCGGACACCCTGTATATATATATATATATATATATAAATTTTCAATCTTTAAAAATTAATGGAAGTATAATATCACATTCACCTAAACAAAAACACGAAAGCAATGATATTTTGAAAAATCAACTTTTATTTTATGATATTAATCCTCGCCGTGCTAAGATAGATTGCTAAGATCAGTTTGACCCCGCCATCTGCACATTTTGCAGTTTTTTTCCCATTTGGAATATACATTATAGAATTATTTTTTTGAATTATCCTATAAAGGTTTCTTTTATGGTTTTATCTTCGTAATCGTCTAGCGAAGTTAATTTTTTTGTTCATATGTATAATGGGGTCACATGGCCCCATCTTAGACAATCAGGAAATAAATGAATGCTTGATTTCATTTATCCCTTTTCAAGAAAAATAAAAAAGGTTTTTGATATGAGGAAATGAATTGCGTCTGATAATATTAATTTTAATTCAAATTCGAATTCACTAAAATCACAGACAATAGAATTAACTAAAATAAAAACATACAGTGGCGGTCAAAAGTTTCCGGCCAGTAAAAGTTTTACAGTTAATTTGTAAGTATACCCATATGAAGAGTAATCGCAAAGTGATACGTATATATTTTATTGACATAATAATTAGGAACTTATTTATGAAAAAACTTGTAAATATCAATAAATTTAATTGACAAAATTAAGTATAAAGGAAAACGCATGTTCTGAAAAGTTTCCGGCCACCTTTGAAAGTTTGTAAAAAAGTGGTATTGCAATAGAAAATTACATTGGTCAACATCTTTTACAGTAAGTATTTTATCGTATTACTATTGTATTATCTTTAGTAATAAGAACTGCGGCGCAGCAACGTGACATTCATGCAATCAACGGTTAAAAATCGTTTATGGTACGTTTTTTCCACATTTCTTGCAATTTTGGGGAAATTTCGGCTGAGTTGGAATATTTAAAGTTCCACAGACTTTAGTCATCTTCTTTCCAAAGATGTTCTATTGGATTCATGTTGGGAGGTTGGGCTGGCCATTTCAAAAAATAAATTTATGCAAAAAACCATTGCTTGTCGAGGTTTGCATACATTGCTTATGTTGTTATCATGTTAAGAAAAATAGTTGCGACCAAATTTTTTCTCTAATAAGGCAGAAAATGACCTTGCAAGATATCCTTATGCATTGCATCATTCATCTGGCTGTGGATTTCAAATAACGGACGGACAATTTTTGTAGAAAATACTGCCCACAGCATAACGTGTCCTCCGCCATGCTTCATTGTAGGAATAACATAGGTCGAATCATATCTTTTGTTGTTAGGTCATCGGACGTTGTGTCTGCCATCACTTCCAAAATTGTTTCGAATTCGATTGATGGAAAAATAGAACTTCCGGTTTTCCAGTTTTCATTTGACAAGGCTTTGTGTTTTTTGGAAAACGCCAATCGGGTATGTTTGTGTTTTTTTTTTAACTCTGAAAAAATTTTAACACCGACTTTTCCATAAAGTTATGCATCACTTCAGCATGCTGATACGGTATACGGACTTATTTCAACAATATTTTCATTCCGTATATCGCAGTATATTGCAGCGGAATTTTTATGTGGACTATCAACAATTATTATCAACAATATAAACAATTGTTTTTCTCCTGTTAATTCTGTCCACAGGAATAGTAATTTTCCGGGATCTCCCGGACCTCTGAAAGTCCTGCAGTCCACGGCCATTTTTATATAATTTTTAAATATCGTTTACGGTAGATTTCACCGATCGATAACTTTGCCGCAATATCTCGGAAAGTTTGGCCTTTTAGCGACAAACTAATCACTCATTTATGAACAATAATTGTTGAACTTTTCAATTTTGAATTCAGACAATGCTATGCACGTTGATTCATTCATAAACACAATCAAAAAACAGTTTATCTATTGAAAAAAAAAAACGAAAGAATCTTAAGTGGCCGGAAACATTTGCACACGCGAACTTCAAATTTTATCCCTTTGCATGAACCATCTTCAGTATCCAATCAAAATTATCACGTGGTCAGAGGTCATTCACATATTCCTAAATTTTGAAGCAATTGTGCTTCTTCTTTGCTGAAACCTTTTGGTAAATAAATCGAAGAAACTAACTGGCTGGAAACTTTTGACTGCCACTGTAAAAGCATTAAATAACAATTTCATTAGCATTTCAGATTATTTCTAAATTCCGCTTCAGTAATTTCAACGTATAAATCAATGATATTTAAAAATTCCTACAAATAGAAAACATCACAACAAGTTTCAGAAAAAGAAAAGAAAATTATAGTTAAATGAGAAGCGAATACTCAATTGGTATCGACGCAGCTTCATTAATTGCGAATGCATTTTTTTTCGAGAACCAAGCCTCCAAGAAGATACGGCTCACGTAATAATTGTAACAACCAAACAGAGTCATATAACCATAGACTCACAGACTCACGTTTTGTAAAACAAAAAGAAACAAAAAAAATGTTTTTTGAATTCTCTGAAACCTAAAACGTGTAAAATCGTTGAAATCCAGAATTTCAAAATTTTCACAAATCGAATACTTTTTTCTTGGAAAGATAGAATAAAGTAAAATAAAAGGGTGCTTGAAATACTCAAATATCAATGATCAAGTAGTCGTTTTTGGATTAATATGGAGTTTGAAACTGGATATAATATTAATTTAAAAAATCTCTTTCACAAAGTCTAAAAAAAAACGAATTTTAGAATATGTTGCAAAATATAAAACTGATTTCTTCAAAGATAAATTTATATGAGTCTTTATTCATAAGATGCATTTACTCTGGAGATTTTTCAAACGATAAAATATCGATTAAAATCACAAAACATAACGTACATTTTTATAAAAATATCATAAAACACTTCAAAATTTCATATAAAACGATATTTAGAAAAATAAAATAAAAAAGACGATGTTCTTTACGTACAATTTTTTCATGTTACTTCATTTTTATCAGAAGAAGGGGGGGGGATATCTCTGGACAATATACTAAAACATATTTTCGAATTCTATGTATTGGTTTAAACTTGATACAAAATATAAAATATTACCTTTCATAAAATGATTTTTAAACTATATTTCGAATTTCGAAATTTCTGAAAAATAATCTTGAAACGAAACCCTTTACTATAAAGTTATTTTCAAGAAATGTGGAAGAAAATAATGAAACTAAATTATTATTATTATTATTATTATTATTATTATTATTATTATTATTATTATTATTATTATTATTATTTTGAAAACTCACTTATGTAACGAAACGAAGAAATACACTAAGTAATATGCTACTCGTATGACATTAAATGAAATGTTATGGAAAAATATTTATCTCGGCAAAATTAGAGTGTAAATTTCAAAATTAATTATGTATTATTTTAAGATAAAATGTCATAAAAAATAAATATTATTTCCTATTTTTACTAACCCAAAAAATTTAAGTAATTATTTATTATTTTTTAAGTTTATATATTATTATGTTTTATTTATTTTCAAAATCTTCTAACATAGTTACAGAATACATTCAGAACTGCGATTTATTTATGTTCTCTTCGTGCGTTCTCTACCATACGAAAACTTGCTCAAATTTGCGTGTGTTAATTAATGTGTTATTGATATTTACTATGAGACAGTTTTCTTCTAAAAATGGATAAAGGCATTATTTA
The DNA here is from genome assembly GCA_964019185.1 of Maratus speculifer. NCBI lineage: Eukaryota > Metazoa > Arthropoda > Arachnida > Araneae > Salticidae > Maratus > Maratus speculifer. The sequence continues at coordinate 156,542,223 of OZ025289.1, forward strand.
TAGTTCCTTTATAAACTCGTGCTTACGATTTTATATTATATAGAACATACTAAAAGCTCTATCTACTTATAGCTTACGCAGAATCATAGTCTCCTGTGTCTTTTAGTGACAAACAATTTAATGCTTTTGTGAAATGAAATTTATATATATTTTCAAATAAAAGTTATATGTGATAATGCGGTGTGTTACAACGTAGTTTCGATAAAATAAAGTTTACATAATGTTTATGTTTCATTTGCTAGCACACATAAAATATCTGAAACACGATACATTTCATAGCTAATTAGTTTCATTTTCTGTAATTTCTGCAAATGTGTTTTAAATTTTGTTATGTATTTTTAAATACAGGGTGTATCTAAACTACTGGGCAAAACTTTAAGGGGTGATTGTACACATCAAGAAAAATAATATTAAATGGGAAACTAAGGGTCCTAAACGTCTTCCGAAGGAGATAGGCGCCATCAACGTTTAGGATCCAAAATTTGAAATGATTATAAATAACGGAAAAACTGGTCAATTCGTTTCCGGTTTTCACTAAAACTATTCTTTATGTCAGTATTGTCTTAAAAATAAATTATAAATTTCAGAAAATGCCGAGAGAGGGCGCTTTAGACTTTGGAGTAACGAACAACTAATTTTTACAGTTATTTTTTGCATCTCATATTTTTTTTTAGAAGATTAGACATAAACTTAAATTTTGAGCTGAAACTCTGTGGTTAAGTTGCGCAAACTGAACTGTGTTCAATGTGAGTGGGTAGGCTCAGATTTCAAATGATTATAAAAAACAGAAAAATTGGTCAATTGATTTGCGGTTTTCACTAAAATTATTTTTTATGTCAGTATTGTCTTAAAAATAAATTACACAGATACATTTCAAAAAATATTGATAGAGGGTGCTTTAGACTTAGGAGTAACGTACAATTTTTTTTACCGTTATTTTTTGCATCTCATTATTTTTTTTAAAGCTTAGACATAAACATAAATTTTGTGCTGAAAATCTGAAACGTTGAGAGTGATTAAATAGCGCTAACTGAACTGTGTTCAATGGGGGTGGGAAGGTTCAATTTTCAAATGATTATACAAAACGGAAAAATTGGTCGATTCGTTTGCGGTTTTCTCTAGTAATTTTAGAGTATTTTCTAAATTTTAGAGTAACCAACAACAAGTTTTAACTGTTATATTTTGTATCTAATTAAATGCTTTCAAAACCTTTGACTTAAATTTTGAGCTCAAATTCTGAATCGTTGGGAGGGATTAAGAAGCGCAAACTGAACTGTATTCAGAAGTTGAAATGGACACCCTACAGTGTAGGGTGTCCTACACTACTACCTACCTACATAGAGCCCACCCTACAAACACAGTTGAATTTTTCGCTACTTAATTACTCACAGCGATTCAGATTTTGAGCTCAAAATTTAACTCTAAGCTTTTAAAACATTTATTTAGATAAAAATAAAATAACGGTTAAAAATAGTTGTTGGTTACTCTAAAGTTTAAGGTGCCCTCTAACGGAATTTTTTTTAATTTATCTTGAAAATTTATTTTCAAGGAAATACTGTCATAAAGAACGGTTTTAGAGAAAACCGCAAACAAATCGACCAATTTTTCCGTTTTGTATAATCATTTGAAATTTGAACCTTCCCACCCCCATTGAACACAGTTCAGTTAACCACTCTCAACGATTCAGATTTTCAGCACAAAATTAAAGTGTATGTCTAAAATTCAAAAAAATTTAATGAGATGCAAAAAATAACGGTAAAAAAAGTTGTACGTTACTCCAAAGTCTAAAGCGCCCTCTATCGACATTTTTTGAAATCTATCTGTATAATTTATTTTCAAGACAATACTGACATAAAGAATAATTTTAGTGAAAACCGCAAATCAATTGACAATTTTTCTGTTTTTTATAATCATTTGAAATTTGATCCTACCCACTCTCATTCAACACAGTTCAGTTTACGCTACTTAACCACAGATTTTGAGCTCAAAATTTTAGTTTATGTTTAAACTTCTAAAAAAATTAATGAGATGCAAAAAATAACGATAAAAAATAGTTGTTCGTTACTCCAAAGTCTAAAGCGCCTTCTATCGGCATTTTTTGAAATTTATCTTTATAATTTATTTTCAAAGCAATACTGACATAAAGAATAGTTTTCGTGAAAACCGCAAATGAATCGACCAATTTTTCCGTTTTTTATAATCATTTCAAATTTTGGACCCTAAACTTTGATGGCGCCTATCTCCTTCGGAAGACGTTTGAGACTCTTAGTTTCCTATTTAATATTATTTGTCTTGATATGTACTATCACCCCTTAAAGTTTTGCCCAGTAGTTTAGATACACCCTGTATAATCGAATTTTAATATAATGTTTGGTATGTATTAATTCTACAACAATTTACCGGGATATAGAAAAGAATTTGCTAGCATAATCATCTAAAGGCGTGAATTGTAATAGCTAGTAATTTTAAACAGGAAAATTTGTCATATTTAATTATAAAAATTGCGATTTAATAAATAAAACATTTCCTTTAAAAATTATTTGAAGTAAACAAGCGTAAATGTTGATAGCTATAATGGTGCACATAAAAATCAATAAATCTCGCGCTTGGTATATATAGATTCTGCAGCCATGTACCGGGCTATATAAATATATTTGCTAACATAATCATATAAAGGTGCAAATTGTAATAGTTAGTAATTTTCAATAGGAAAAATTGTGTTTTTTAATTACAAAAATTACGATTAATTAAAGAAAAATTTTCTTTTAAATAATTAGTTGAAGTAAACAAGTGTAAATGTTGATAGCTATAGCGGTGCACATAAAAATCAACAAATCACACACGTCTATTAAATCATTGCAAACACATTATTTATTATGTCCATAGATTAAAATAGTTAAAGATAAAAATTAAATTGTGTCATAATTTTGATAGCTGATTTATTTTATCATATTATATAGTGTGTACAAAAATCATATATCGGTCTCCAAAAATCAATTCCAATACTTTATCATGAACGAGCAATAGTAACTGAAGTTGGAATATTAGATACCACTATTCTCAGTTTTCTTAAGCCATTTTTCAAATTAGAAATTCTGCCAATACAAGAGCATTTACTTTAGAGGTTAATTGATTCTTTTTAAACCTGGGTCTGCAGTTAAACTGTATGACTACATCAATTAAAAACTTATAATTATGTTTTTTAAATACAAAGAATTAAACATGATAGCTCACGTTACCCCTCCGTATGGGGTTACTAAAGTCAAAAGTAAGAATTCAATCTTTGGCAGATGCTTGTTGGTGATAGTGTAAAAATAAACCATACAAAAAGCCGAAATAAACATAGATAACTAATCAAGATATTTAATCATAAAGATAAAAATAAACCTTTTTTTTATATTTTAGTGTTTTGGACATTTAATTTGCAATAACAATGTTCAAAATGTTTCATTTAATAAGCAGCAGATGTTATAATTAAGTTAGAAAGACCGGCGCCCTTTTTTGGTTTCTACCGGTCGAATAACAATGTCTACAATATTAAAAACATCTCATTATCTATAATTAAAAACGCATAAATATTTCCTTTTGTTTTTGAGCTGTTTCAGAATACATTTACCTTTACATTATCTTCATACAGTTCTATATCAAGTTGAGTGACCTAGTACTGTTTTGTCATTCCTTTTTTGTGTTTTTAATGAAGATAAATTCCACAATGACATTTACAAGTTATATTAGAGACGCCCTATTTCAACTGATAAATTTCCTAAATTTATTGCGATTTTTCTGTAACAAATTATATCTCGCAATCTATATGAATGAAACCTCTTACCATATTTTTCCGTATGTAATCCGAGACTTTATGTTCATTTTATTCACCTTGAAATAAGGTTTGGCTTATTCACGAGTATAAGTAAACTTTAAAGTTTCACCACTAAGAATGTATTTATTAAAAATACAGCACATTGTTCAATGGTGCACAAAACAAGAACTTTAATATGAACTTGTACAATTAAAATAAAATAAAAATATCAACGTTTCGCGCCGTCTTCAGGAAAATATGATAATGAAAGGACTAAAAGTTTGCTTCCTGACCGAGAAATATTTCTAATAAATAAAAATCGAAATGAATTAAAAGTTTTAAAATGTTGACACTTACACGTGAGTAAAAATTAAAATATTGCAACGAGATATAAAATTTAAGATTTTATGATGTTATGCAATATTTTTGTTATATTGTTGGATAAATTACACTGGACAACAAAAAAAATATTTTTTTTAATGGTCTGACATGTTTTAATGAATTTAAGATATTTCAACCTCCAGGAACCCAAATATGGCATCCGTTTCTGTACATCAGGTAAGATTTTGCTGTGAAATTGAATTGAAAAAAACAAATATACACTACAGAAGTATAATTAACTGAACCGAAAAAAATGTACGTATGTTAACAGAAAACATGTTTAGTTAATTACATAGTTAATTAACAACTAATAGACAGGAAAACATTCGGTTAGTTCACTGTTTCGTCATTGTGCAACACTTATGGTAGGAATTTGCTCTTCGTTGAGGTCCGAGCATGGACGGCAGCAGGAATGTCTCTATGGAGATTCCAACAGTAATCCGCCATCATTACTGCATTCCAGCGACCTTGGTATCTGTTCTCCATCTCCTTGATCTCCTGATGAAAATGCTCTCCCTGTTCATCACTCATGGAGCTCATGTTGTTAGGAAAGCGATCCAAATGCAAGAATAGGTAATGCATTTTGATGCTCATGTTACATCCGAGGTTTCTGAATGATGTTATCATATTGTTCACCAGTTCAACGTAGTTAGTGGCCTTCGTGTTGCCGAGAAAGTTTTTCACAACTAGAACAAAAGCCTTCCATGCTTCCAGTTCCACTTCACTAATATGTGTTTCGAATTGCGTATCTCTCATTAGCTGACGGATCTGTGGAGCATCAAAGATGCCAGCTTTCAGCTTCTCAATGCTCAATCTGGGAAAAACCTGGCACAAGTACATGAAGCAGTCACCATTTTTGTCGAAAGATTTGGTGAATTGCTTCATCAACCCCAGCTTAATGTGCAATGGAGGATATATGATCTTCTCTCTGTTCACAAGAGGAGTGTTGATGATGTTCGCTCTGCAAGGCACCAGGTCCTCCCTAAGAGGCCAGTCCTTGATTGTGTAATGATGATCCCCGTCCCTACTGTCCCACATGCAGATGAAACACGGGTACTTTTAAACCCTGATTGTTGTCCCAAGAAGATGTTCACCATTTTCAAATCCACACAAATGTATCACTGATGGTCATTATAATGAATTTTCTCCAGAGCATACTTCACTGATTCATACTTATCCTTCAATGTAGTTGAGTGAGCTAGTGGTACAGAGGCAAACTCGTTGCCATTGTGTAGCATAACGCATTTTAGTGAGCGCTTACTGCTGTCGATAAACAGCCGCCAATGTTCGGGGTCGTATTTTGCTACTCTCAGCGTGTACATCAGCCGTGCGATATCATTACAGTACACCAGATCAAGCTCTTCACAGAAATATTGTAAGAAGTCTTGATGTCTGTTGCGGTAGAAGGTGATGCGAACACTCTCAGTGAGACAGTTTTTTTCCTTTAATCTGGATGAAAATAGTTCAGCAGATGACTTGGAGAGGTTAAGATCGCGAACGAGATCATTTAGCTCCATTTGTGTGAACGGAACTGGAGTAGTACAATCTGGAACCACATAGTCGCCGTCATCAGCAGCAACCCTGATGGGGGAGGATGATTCTTCGTCAATGTCCGGAAGTTCTTTAAACACGGTAACAGTAATGGCTTCAGAATGGGCTACATGACGACGTGCTGACTGCAGATCTGGATATACCAGGCTACTCCGGTCATTTCTGTTTATACCAGTCAGATCTACAGCGCAGAAATAACAATCTATGACATGGTTGGTAGGCTCCCTCCAGACCATAGGAATTCCAAATTTCAGAGCCATCTTCTGACCTTTGGTCCACGCACGAAGATACTCGGTGCATTTCTTTGCCCAACCTTCTTCCCAAATTTCGGTGCCCAACCTTTATCTTGGTCACTTAGTGTCATTTGGAAGTAAGCAAGGTAGGTGCGCTTTATAAAACTGGTGATTGGCTTCCTGTTTGGTACAAAGGTGTATTCGCCATAGATATAGCAAAATACATCCGGCTTATTCCTACATGAACTTTTTGAAGACGCCATTTACTTCACATAGATCCTGTAATGAAAGAAAATTTATCATTAGTAATCCAGGGCAACGAAATACGACTTCGTGGAATGCAACACACACAAGTACTGCAATGAAGTATAGGCATTTATGCCGGAAATCACTTAGCCTAAGATGGACATTTGCACAAAAAATTGACCTGATAGAGCGAAACTGTTTTGGGTTTTGGATTCAGGGTATGAAAATGAACATATATCAGCTGGAAAAAGTTAGACCATTTTTTGGCTTTTGACCAGTGTTATCATTACAAGGTTTATTTTCTCGTGGAATGATTACGACAGATTCTCTTATTTTACCTTCAACTGGGTTATTGCACTAAGTATGTATTTTTAATAAATACATTCTTAGTAGTTAAATCTTATGGTGCAATTGTCCAGTATATCAGGGGTCGCAGCATCCCTAAAATTTTCGCACCTTCCTACCAGTATTTTAAATCAAAATTCTTCATGTAAGATTCCTTTAACACCTACAATGTTAACACCTAATATTGGCTTTTCAAAACGTGGTAGGAAAGTACGAAAATTTTAGGAACGCTGAGACCCTTGAGTATATGTTTATTTTAAAATTTCATTTTCTGAAATAAGAAAAAAATGATAATAAACATAAAAGAATTCAGAAATACTTAGAAATTTCTATAAATATTTTGAAACTCTGTTCTTTTACAAGGAAAAAAGTTACAAACCCTCATTCATCATTTAACTCATTAACCACTTAACTGATTTGCCTGTACGTCATATGGGCAAGTAGAGTTTGTTTGATCCATCACTTAAAACTATCTGACACCACTAATTTCTTTAAATTACATAGTTATACTATTTACTAATTGAGATGTTTAGACTAAGTTTTACGAATATTTTCGCTTTAAAAAGTGGCGTTAACCCATATTTTCAATATATTATATGTGGGTATTTCTATAAACAATTGTTTCTCTTCTCTGTCTATCCGTCGCAGACTTAGTACACAAAAACTATATAAGTAAGAGATATCAAATATTGTGCACTTACAATTTAATACCTTGTAGCACAAGACAAATCGTAAAAATTTGAAAAAAATCTATTCTTTTAATTAAATTAATATTTTCAATGTCAATTTTTTACTAAAAAAAAAAAAATGCGTGTGGCACTCGGGGACTGCCGCGGTAAAGCTATTGCATAGCATTTTTTTATCAACTTATGTAATTATAATTATTTATTTATTTTTTCTATGCAGTTTTTTTGTCTTTGATATTAATTCAAGTTTTTTCTTTTTCTTTGATATTAATTCAAGTTACACTTTTTAAGCATGATGACTGATAAGAAAACATTTTTTTTGTTTTATTGAATAAATAAGAAGTCTGCCGAAGACTGATGAAGCCTGTCGAAGTCTGCCAAGGTTCCGATGTCTGCCGAACTGAAACGACGTTAGCTGGAGTGAAAGGTTTTTTTTCTCGTTACGGAATTTTTAGATTCGGTCGCCGCGCTCACAGCCAGCGATGAAAGCGAGGCAATAGCTTAAAAACGTTTAATTTTAATGTTTTGCATGTAGATATCGAGGCTTGGGGGGAAAGCACTTCGCTAATACACGGAAGATTAATTCGATTCACGATGTGGGAACTTGATATTTTCATCCTAAGATGGATTTAATAAACAGAAATTTCGTATATTTGGCCAATTTAAATGTTTGAATGTTTATGTTTCGTTCATCTGACATTCATAGTATTTTTAAAAATTGAATTTTCTTTCTATTTAAAAAAACTTTTGCGATTTATTAATCTTTTATCATTTTAAATTAAATTTTAAACAATGTTTTCACTTTTAGAAATTTAAAATTTTATTTATATCTCCGTATTTTTTCCAAGTTTCGGATTTTAATAAAATTTAGAATTTTGGATTTTATTTAAATAATTTCATTTGGGAAATTTTAATTTCATTAAATTAATTAACTTCCTTTTATATTTATTTTAAAATCAAATTTATTGGTGCTACCATCTATATAAGAGTTTAATAACAAACTGAGAATTTGAATTTATTTATTAAATGATAAATTATTTTGAAAGAAGTTTTAAATGAAACCCTCGGAGCGATCTGCTATCACATTTACCTGCTTGTTTATGCTTTTGATATGTTATTCATTTTCGTTTTGCTTTCTTGCAAATAAGCCGTAAATGATTAAACCTCGTTGATGCTAAAATTATGATCTTCAGATTAATTCTTTTCAGGACCATCGGGATGTCTCTCAAATGATTGTTGATCCAAAAGCGCAATCCCTGCTGGTTTGGAGGCGTTTTTTTAGTTATTTGTAATGTTGTCTTCTCCTAAGTCATCACTGCACTTTTTAAAAAGGCTGGTAAAAGTAATTTAACCTCTTCAGACCTGACAATGAAATAACTCTACAAATATATATTTATTGCTTTTGCATAATCGAAACGATACTAAAGATGACAGAAAGCGTCGTTTTTATGAAATCAGTACTTTAGGGGACTAGTAATTTAAGTTTACACATGTGGATATAAAAGTATTAATCCCGTTAAAACATCAGTTAAACTATCAGTAATAAAAATTTATGCAGTAACAAAATTAAGATCTTTAAACAAGCAAATGATCAGCGAATCCTCAAATTTTTTTATTGTAAAGCATTTAAGCAATCATGAATATTTCAATTCTGCAATGTTTTAAAGGTATTTTTGAAACTCGGGTGAAAATATTTTTTATTTTATGAAATAATATTCATCAGCGCTGTCATTTATTGGTTTCGTTTTAAAACAAAAAACTTTCAGCTGTATAGAAGGAAAGTAGTAAAGCAAAAAATTAGAAAAGTTTAGTTTTTATGAGGAAAAGAATGGCGGTACACATTTGTGTACCTCAAGTCTGAAGAGGCTATGCACAATTCGACGATTTCCCTTTTTCTAGTCTTTGAACGTCTCACGTTACTTTAAGGGTCTAAAAGAATTCACATCTAATGAAATACAATCTATGAAGTAAAATAATAACAAAATTATTTTTGAAGCTATGTTTGAACGAGTTTATGGTGAATTCGACTTGAAAATATATGTTTGGTATTGAAATTATTAAACGCATAAATTTCTAATCAAATTATCTTAAAAATAAATAGATATTGTGCCAACAAACAAAGTATAACTAATTGAGTGATTAATTTGTGTGTTAGATTAAAGTGATGAAATGGAACGACAGTATCAGAAGAAGACATGCCAAAATATATAATATCAATCATATAAGGTTAAGGATGGACATATAAAGCACTAAAAGCCATGAGTTGTAACCTATAAATATGTTGTAACTATTTAAGTAAATCATATAAATTCACGAAATATGAAATGTAGTACAATAATCTCACTTCTAGACTTATTTATGAATAGAATTTTCTGTTGTCGTAATAATTCAGCCAACATTACATATATTTTTATTAGAATCAATTTCTTACTATATCATCTCTCTTAAAACCTCCGCCACAAAATAACTCAAGTCTAGCTGAAAATTCACGCAACTCACAATTTGAAAGTAAGTTTCTCTTAAAGAATTGAAATAACTCAAAGGAACAAATGTCTTTTTAAATAAACATGATTAAACTTAAAAAAAACTCATTCAGCATCGGATAAATTACAGTTAAATTATTCCTTCCACCAAGCCAAATCCTCTCTTCCATTTTAATGGTGTATATGATGTCTTTTTATACAACTTTAAGTTTTTATAAAAAATCAAACACAAAATACCTTCTTTCTCCAATTAAACATTTAGAAATTATCTAATTCAGCGTAATTGGGATAGGAAGACATGTTTTATGAAAAAAAAAACATTTGTTTCTTTTGAATTAAAAGGTATGAGAAGCTTAAATACATAAAACTTTTATTTACAGTAACTACATTTTATTATATTATCAATATCGTTTTTAAAACTATCTATGTAAATAAAAACCAATTTCAAATATTTTTTTTAAATTTTAACGGTGTAAAGATAAAATTATTTTCTGAGATTCAAAATAAATGTAATGTGTGTAACCAAATTTAAACGTTTGTTTATAATAGGTTATATGAACAGATTTTATTTTCGTATTTTTATATATAACGCATAAATTGTAAAAAGTGATAGTCCAGCATGTAAATTTCTTTAAACCATTTTTTTATTAATCATGAATTGCATTCAATTGAAATTCTAGTTTTGAATGAAGTACATGAATTTTCATTTTTTTCGATATTATATCCTACTTTTAATTTTATTTTTTCATAATTTATTAGTTTAAAAATATGCTGAGTGCAGTTTACTATTTGGCATTTATTTTTTATCCATCTAAAGTACACGATATGAATGTTTAAGTTATATATTCCCATATAAAATGCAGAAAACATATTTTTTTTCAATATTTGTTAGACTTATAATATACCGTGTGATACTATTTGTCAAGATATAGTGTTACAAGCTGTAATAAAATAACATTTTTATTGTAAAATATTAAAGGTATTTTTTTATTATGCTATATTTTTAGAAGCATGTAGGAGGAATTGGGGCACATTGATACAGCTTTTTTCTAAGAATTTTTTTGATGTTCAGAAAGCAGAAATTTCAAATTATTTTTCCATGTGGTGTCAGCAAAACTTCTATAGTGTGTTATAAAAATGTACAATCGTTGTTTTATATATTATTTTTGCATGTAATTTAACCCGTTCAGACCGGAGCTCCATATACGCACCCAGATAAGTCTCTCTTCACAGCCCGCGGGTTCAAATACGAGGTTCACTGGAAACATCTCTACGAGACCACGGGTTCATATTTGAATGTCCAAATCGGGACGTTATATTACTATTTTTAAACAATACTAGATGGCGTTAGATGTCCGTTATTTTCGAGTATGGTAATCGTCCGATCATTGACCTTCATACCCTGCTAGATTTTTTTCGTTTCTGTTAGATGGGTGTGAGGGAGGGGGTATCATTCGTTTGTTTGTGTAAACACAGCCATGTGCGCTGAGCTCGTAAGAGTAAGTGATTTAGATGTCTGGGATTCGTTTTCGGTATTGCGATTTTGTTTTATTTATGGGGGGTATTGCAGATAAAATGCGTCATTTTGTATTCGTGGGTGAATTCTTTCTTTTTTTCTTTTCTTTCTTTTTTTCCCTACATTGGAGGCATTTTAACATAATGTTTTTACCAGATGCTCAGAAATAGTCATGGCGAAAAGAGCGAGATTTTTAACTGAGAGCGAAATTTCTAAAATTATGAATGAACCTGATAGTGAATTAAGTTCGGAAGACAGTATAAATAGTTTATGCTTTACAGATTCGAGTGATTCGGATATGACGGAAGTATATGATGCAAATGATCCCATCAATGCGCCCAGTGTTTCAGATTGGAGTAGTAATATAAGTGATCTTCCCAATTTGAATTTTTCTTCTGATTGCGGTGTACAAATAAATAATTCTAATATCTTAGAAAAGGAAGCGGATTATTTTAATCTGTTTTTCAGTCAAGACATTATCGATCTGATAGTTCAACAAACTAATAAATTTGCTGCGTTTGAACTGGAAAAAGACGCACGAAAACCATCCACTTCAAGTGCAAAAAGCAAGAGTTTTGTGGACATTACAAACAATGAACTTAGAATATTTTTTGCTTTAGTACTGCTTATGAGCATAATAAAGAAACCTACAATCAAATTGTATTTTTCAATAAATCCGATGTTTCAACTCCATTCTTCAACAATGTGATGGCCAGAAATCGCTTTCTAGTGATTTTACGATACTTACATTTTTCAGATACTGGATCCAAAAAATATGAAAAGGTGAAACCGGTGATAGATCTCTTAATTCAAAAATTCAAATGTTTGTATATACCGAAAGAAATATTTCAGTCGATGAAAGCTTGCTGGCATGGAAAGGAAGATTGGGATTTAGACAATATATTCCTTCTAAACGATCAAGATATGGTATAAAAATTTACAAACTCTGTGAATCCAGTACTGGTTATATATGGAACACTTTAGTATACACAGGCAAAGATACCGAAATGTCAGAAACAACAGGTTTGTACGGTGAACGTGTAGTAAAATCATTGATGTCAGATTTGTTAGGAAAGGGATACAATCTTTACTTAGACAGATTTTTCGTTTCTTCTGATTTAGCTGTACACCTTTTATCAAATGCAGCAAACATTTGTGGAACAGTGAACAGATTTAGAAGAGGAATGCCAAAAAACTTACCAAAAAAATTTGACAAAAATGAAGTAATATGTTTGCAGAAAGTTGGAATAAATGTATTTGGATTTAAGGATAAGAAAAAGGATGTGACTATGCTGTCAACTTTCCATAGCAAAAACACAGTGAATGTTGGAATAAATAAAAAGACACAAGAAGAAATTTATAAACTTGAATGTGTATCTGACTATAATCAAAATATGGGAAGGGGGATTCAGTAATGATACATTATCCAGCATTTAGAAAACTATAAAATGGTACCGCAAATTATTTTTTGCATTTATAGATATGGCAGTTTTAAATGCCAGTATTCTTTATACGAAAACTTCAGGAAAGAAACTCTCATTGCTACAGTTTATATCACAAGTTGTTTATCAACTCATTGAAACATATGCTGGTCAAAGATCAGGTAATGGATTAACATCTCCAGTTTCTAATCCTTTGAGAATCACTGGCCGTCATTTCCCAAATTTGTACATAGATTAAACAGGAAAAAAGTCTCGAAGAAAGTGTGTTGTTTGTTCAAAAATTAAAAAAAAGAAACAAACATATTATGAATGTAAAATATGCAATGTAGGGCTGTGTGTTGATCATTGTTTTGAGAAATATCACACATTGATAAATTTTTCTTAAAAGGTTGGTTTTCATTTTATGTTTTACATTTTTGTTTTATAATCTCGAGAAAATATTTATATATAATTAATTATATTTGTTTATTTTTATTACAAACTATCTTTATGTGTGTTTTATTTACTTTTCGTAATATTTTAACGTGCTATATAGATAATTTTTTCATGTAACTTGTATTATATTTCCTTAAATATTAGAATTACATGTGCAAAATGTGATTAAAATGCTTATAAATATTTAAATTAAAGAAATAAAAAGATGGAAATTTTACTAGTGTTAGTATATATTATGTTAACCAATATTACAAAGACTGTAAAGTCTTATAAGCAAAATATAAAGAATTATGAATTTTTTTAACGCGTTAGGCTTAACTTGGAGAAATGGCTGGGCCCGTAGAGTAGATCTTTCTCCGAGACGCACGGGCCGGTGGCAGAACTTTTTCTCTTCGCCGGCGGTCCCGAACGGGTTAAGAAAAAAATCCAAAAGAAATCATTTGTATCAATGTGCTCCATCACCAGGGAAGATTGATACACCTTATGAGGCACTTTGATACGTCTTTGAAAAATGCATATAAAATAAACCAATGCATATTTTTCATAGAAAAATAGTTAGCAAACCATCTTATATTTATTAATAGAAATTAAAATCACCCACAATTTATTTGTAAGCAATATTAAAGCAATCAAAATAAAATTTGCAATGACCTGATATTCTGACTGTTCCTTGTCTGATTTTTGGATGTGGTAACTTTGTTATATCTGACAATTCAACCCCAGCAATATCTTCTTTCTTAGAAAAGATGAAAAATGTACCATATTTTCTGTTTATAAACAGAAAAAAAGATAATTTCATTAAAATTTCTATTTATAAAATAATTATCCTGTACTGTTCTGCAGCTTGTTTCTCTTACTTAACATTTCTCATGTCGAAAATACTTTTTTTCTCTGGAGAATCGATATAAATTTTAGATTTTCCAGGCTGTCGTCCTTTTCTTTTGTTAGTTCTATTAGCACTAAATGTTGGTTAATTCCGTACGTCTTCTGTTTGCAAAACTACTATAAAATGTTCTAATAGAAAAAAAATAGAGCTATTTCAGTTCAACAAAAACTACTATTAGATATTTTTGGCGAGAAATAGATGGATTAATTAGTGTTTGGTAAAATAATAATAAAATGTAATGAAAAAACGAACTAGAAAAGGATTTAAGTTGTATCAATGTGCCCCACAGAGACATTTTGAATAAAAGGAGTCTCAATTCCAAAACTTCATAATTTATCTAGCAATAAAGAATGAGGAACTGATAAAGAGTAGCTTTACTTGCCAGGGAAGGTAATCTTTTCGGTCTGAAAGACTGGAAGTTGTATAATACTATTTCAATTGTACAACTCAAATTTACTTTTGACCTACAAAAACGATAAAAAACCCGTCCCATTTCATCAAATTACTGAATCATCCCAATACTTCCTGTATGTAGTTCAGTGCATTAGCATCACCTTTTGGAGCTGTTGTGAAATTTCCTGTAATGAACCAGTGAGCAGTAGAGTGGGTGTATCAATGTGTCCCATGTATCAATGTGACCCCAGTTCCCCCTACATTTTTTTATTTCTAAAAAAGAATCATATGCCTAAAAATAGTATCAAAACCTTTCCTTGTTTTTGTTTTATGATGGTAATCTTCTGCGATTTGTAAAAAAACCGGTATGAAATATTACAAAATATAAAAAGCAAATCGAGCATTCTTTACAACATTTTAAGATTTTTATCTGAAACATACTAAATAGTAAAGATATAATACGGAATGGAAATTTTTTATCTGAGTAATAAAAATATCTAGGGTGGGAGTGAATATCTTTATGCAATTAGATATCGTTCACACCGTAAAATATTTTTGCCAGACAGCATGAATAAATTGAAATAATTAAAGCGTTTATCCACTTCAGTATTTTTTGCATTATTTATTTTCAGTGTAATTTGGATAGGAAAATATGTTTAATGAAAAAACATTTGTTTGCTTTGAATTAAAAGATATGATAAGCTTAAATATATAATCCTCTTATTTACAATAATTAGTTTTTATTATATTATCACTAGCATCTTTAAATAATTTTATAGTTTTAGCAGTGCGAAAATAAACATTTTTTGTCGGTCGAAAAGATGTATGTAAACAAAGTTATACGTTTGTTCATAATAGATGATCTGAACAAATTTTATTTTTGTGTTTTTACATATGACGCATGGATCGTAAAAAAAAGATAATACAGCAAGTAAATTTCTTTATACCATATATATTACTAATAATAAATTTTATTCAATCGAAATTTTGGTACTGAATGAAGCCCACGCACCTTTATTTTTTCTGATTATATCCTATTTTTCAGTTTATTTTTTCATAGTTTATTAGTTAAAAATATGCTGCGTGAAGTTTACCTTTTTGCATGCATTCAGTTTGAAGCGCCTGAAATACATGATAGGAATATTTAAGATTGGGTGCCTATATAAAACGCAGAAAACATGTTTTATAGATATTTCTTAAACTTATAGTATGTCATATTATTTGGAAACATATGTTGTTACAAGCTCTAATAAAATAACATTTTTATTGTAAAATAATAAAGATGTTTCTTTTATTCTGTTATATTTTTAAAAGCATATGCAATTTTTTCAAAAGAAAATACAATCATATGCTCAAAAATATTATCAAAACCTCTCTTTCTTTCTATTTTATGATGATTATCTTCTGCATTTTGTAAAAAACACGAATGGAATATTACAAACAATAGCAGCTACATAACAAAAGAAGCATTTTTCGCAAAAAATTAAGTTTTTAATTGGATTATACTGATTAATAAAGATATAATACGGATTGGAATTTTTCCAACTGAGTGAAAAAATGTGCAGCCTGGGAGTGAATGACGTCATTATGTCTTTAGAGATATCATTCACCCCAGAAAATATTTTTGCCAATGAGGTTGAATAAGTTAAAATATTTAAAGTCTTTCAACGTACCCATGGTTTAATGAAGTTATTTATCTGGGATATATTCTGTTAAGCTGTTTACATTACAGACCACGTGATGTTTCGAATAAGGTATGTTGTAAAAGCTATCGGGCGGTTGTGGATGTATGTACATACATAGGAAAAAACAAGTAAACACCTCATAGTAACTCTTCAACAAGTTACCGTAGAAGAAAGTTACAGGCGCCGAACGATTGGAAATAAAGTCTACTTTTAAATGATGTAAATAAAATTTTCTTAGGGGGGGGGAATTCTACACATTAACAAGAACGCAGAATATTTTTTTTAATAGCAATACTCAATTTTAACTAGATATTTAAAATCTTTGGTTCAAACTATGCTAGACAACAGATGTGAAGTCATTTGAATGGTGAGTTTTTTATTTATAAACATTCAAAATTTAGTGCTTTAAAACTCTGTTTTTTTAGCAACCCAACAGGGATAAATTTACACTGTTTCAGGTCAATAGAGATTGCATGCAATGCACAATGAATCTTTCAATATATAAACCAATGTTACTGTATCGAAGTATTATTGTTTTCGCCCAGATAACACATCAGGAACTCTATATATTGATATGAACCGTCATTCATGAACCAATATGTAGCAACTATTTGATCGTTATCGCTATCTTGTAACCTTTCAATAAGTTTCATGAGTAAACATCTGTTGGTGAATATCGGCGCGTATATGCGTTTCAGTTGATTTTGTTGAACGCCATCACATGGTTTGAATTCAAAGTTGCATCTTATTGAAAGTGTAGATTTTTTTCCATGTAAGTGTTTAAAAAAGGTGTTCTGTAAATTACCCAGATTATTACAATATTGCAGTTTAGATTTGTTAAAGATGTTTGGTATGGATTGGCTTGTTTTGATGGCGTCTATTTTTTTGTTCATTTTTATTTTCTCCGAAAAAGATAATAAAGTTGATCTAGTATTAATGCAGTTGTGTAATTTTGCATGCGATTTACATGGATTTGCACTCTCAGACACCGAAAGGCATTGTTTATTTGAAAATTATCAAGCGCTGAAAAAAATATTCTTAACATACCCACACACCTTTACTTCTAAAGTGATATTTTGAAGTTTTTGAAAATTTCTCTTGTATCAATTTTTTATCATGAAATTTACTTTAAAACATTGAAAAGATAAAATAAAAATAATAACAGTAACCAAAAAAAATTTAAAGAGAAAAATAGACAAAATTATGTCAAAAATTCACATTTTTGCAAAAAGTAATGAGTCAAAAGCAAAACAATGTATTGACATTTTATTAGTTGCATAGTAAACAGAATAACTTTCTCTAGACTTAAACTACACATATCATAATCGCATCTTTATCTCAGATAATATGGCAGTTAAAGTACATGTAATGAAAAATTCCCAAAATGTATCTCAAGTTTGTCATTTATATCATCTTTCTTGTGAATATATAAAACTATTAATTATATTATCATGAATACAGTGAAAGAAGTACAGAAAATTTCGTTGCTTTTCATGCATTTTTTTTTTGTTTTGTTTTAGGATGTTTTGCGTATAGTAAAAATCTGAAAAACTTCATCTTTATAAAAAGCTAAAAGTAACTTAAAAGCACAATCCAAAAGCTGTAACAGATGTAATTTTAATTGGTTTTAACGTGGGTTCTATTTTAGATACCGACAAAAACATATTTTGATTAATAAAAAATCGAATTTTAATATTATTTGAAAAATGAAAAATCGATATTTTGATCAAAAATTATGTTTCTTGGAGAATGATTCATTACATATTTTTTATTGTTTACTAATGCTAAAACCATATTTGTATCTATAGAATAATTTCTTTAAATTTCTTGTAAAAAATATAGTAATATTTTAAGATGGCATGAAACATTTTATGACCTATGAAATGCATTTTGTGATTTATAGGCATATAACTCCTTCTGCAATAACATTTTAGCAAATAAAAGTGCTCGGATATTGTATAATATGACAATAAAAGAAGCAATATACACTTGAAAGAAATTCTCATAAGGGAATTTATTACAAGATAAAGTTTGAAAGGAAAAGTGAAAATCATTCAGATGTATCTGTTGTAATCTTTTAAAAAATAATTTATAAAATTTGTGACTCATATTATTTGCAAAATATTTTTTTTTGTTCAGATGGACTCTTTTGTAACAATCTACATGGATTTTGTTTAATTGATATTTTTTATTTCTTCATAAGCGGAAATTATGAAAAATACGTTTGCAGGTGTGTTTTGGTTTACAATGAAATATTTGAAGGAATTTTTCTGTTAATCCTCCATTGCCGATAATGTTCCAAATATTTTCTATGTAGGAAATGCAATAACAAAGTGTTTAATGTGCGCCAAGAAACCCTTATCAAAATAAGCAAAATGTTTCTCTAGCGATGAAATATTTTGAAGCCTGAAAAATGAGGAAATAAATTATAAATAAAAATGAAATTTGTAATGTTAAAAAAATATGTTTTTATTAATTAATAATTTAATATTGTTTAATTTTTTATTGTACGTTGAGAAATAAGTTCAGAAATAGTACAACTTAACTGATGTTTCATGTTTTTCCCTTTTTTTTCTTCGAAAAATAAACAGAATACAAACTATATATTTTTTAATAAAATCACGTTCTTGCCATTTCTTATAAATAAATTAAAAAAAGACATTGAAATTTCATAATTGGGATCTGTGTTCATGTTATGTGTACCTAACAAAAGTGTTAAGTTTAAAAAAAGCTAAAAACATTAAATTTTTATTAAGGTTCGTAAAGCAATCAGATATAGGAATTCGCAGACAATTTATTCTAAATACAAATTTTTAAAACTATTTCAGTTAAGGTTTTGAAAATATGCACACATATAGAAAATAATTTTCTTTTTTTATTTCGAATAATCAAATGTTCGTCCAAAAATCATAAAATATCAATTAAAAATCCATTAGAAAAATGGGAATATCAGATTTAAGACGCGTGAACAGAACGACCGAAAATGATACCGAGACAGCGGTGATTCGATCCGAAGATGAATTCCGTTCTGCGTTCATTTTTTGTAAAATTTCATAGAATTATAGACCCCGATGTAAACACACACACAAAGTTCCATTGTACTAAGGGCCCGGGAGATGGCCTTGCAGGTCAGCTAGTCACTAAATAAGCCTCTGGAAACCTTTAGTTTGTTATTCAGTTATTTTAAAAGGAATTCTTCCATTTTCTGAAATGCAGTGAGAAATTTGCAATAATATATAATCTAGTGTCTTGCTCCGGAAGCAATATTAATGCTTGGGAAATGGCGCTACATTCTTCTTTGCCACACGAGTCTTAAATACAACTAAATTGTAACTCTCCGTAGAAAAGGGAAACAAGTTGGAAATTGCATATGAAGCGTAGCAAATCAGATGCGTTCGTACAATAACGAAGTTTCAAAAATATTCAGATCTTGATGATATAGTAGAGCGTACTTTGGATATAGAACAGTGGTCGAAATCTTTGTGTTCCTGTAAGTATGCAGGAAGTAATTTTTATTATACTTCATCAACGTATATCTTATTCAAAAATTTGAAGTAGTTTAATATAATTTAAACACGCCCCAAACAATGTTTTCCCGTATAACATGATTTACTGGAATACATTTGTGTGGCCCTGTAATTTAATAATGAATATTCTTTGCATCACAGATTGTACAGAATGTATATTTTAGTACATACTTCAAAGATTCATGCCAATTCTATTATGTTCAAATGAGTGTAACACCATTAAAATGCATTTGAAACTTTTGTCCCCATTGACCGTAATGTAACGGAATACTTTTGATTGTCCCTGTAATTGATCTATGCATTCGATTTTCATAACATTTGAAATGACTCGAAAAAATTATGTAATAAATATACGATTTAAATTTCAAACGATTAAAATGCATTTGAAACTTTTTTCCCCATTCACTGTAACGGAATACTTTTGATTGTTCCTGTAATTGATCTATGCATTCGATATTCATAAAATTAGAAATGACTCGACAAAATTATGTAATAATTATGTATTTTCAATTGCAAACGATTCGGTTGGGTAGTTTTTGCGTTGTTTTATGCGGACAGACAGACAGACGGACAGACAGACGGACAGACAGACGGACGGACAGACAGACGGACAGACGGACGGACTGAGCGACAACAATAGGTGCTACGTATTTACATAATTACGAACGCACCTAAAAAAGACACACACAATTATGGGGATTCGATACCGAAAATTTTGGTCCAACATTCACTGTGTAATCATTATAGAAACAATTGGTTCAGTATTAATAAGACTGACAACAGAACCACTTTTGCTGTTGTTCGATACCTAACATTGACCCTTGGTGCATCTTACAGTCCTGTATTAGAAAGTTGGAGAATCAAAAAAAAAAATTCTGTTAAAGACATAGTCTTTGATTTTGCAGCAACATACTTTTCTGATAATGTTATTTTTGAGGTAATTTATCGGAATATTAACTTAGTTTTTTTTCTTTTTAAAGAGAAGCATTTGAAAAATAAATTATTTAATAATTAATATAAAATAGTGAAAAAGTTTATAAATGCTTTCAAAAACTTAAAAATTTTATTTAAAAAAATTACGACATTATATTCACATTTTTGGCCGTAAAAAATGTCATATTTACAAAAGTAGTGCTTTAAGGCAATATCTTTTATGAAAATAATCATTGCATTTACTTATTATCAAAGCGTATTCTTTTTTTAAAGAAAAGTTTTCTTTTATTTAAACTACAAATTTGCATGAGCTTGATGATAAACAAACCTAAGTAAAATATCAAAATAGAAAAAAAATCTACATTAAGCTACAATTATTAATAAACCAGCACTTTTTTATTTTTGAAGAACAAGTTATTTTGTTTGTCACATTATTTAATTGTTAATAGAAAATTGTTTATTTTCAGAGAAACATGTCATGTTAATATACCCCTAAAACATAATTATTCTAATATTATTTTGCCATTAATTAATATGAAACAAGTAAGGAAAAAAATATCTCACGGCTGGCTTTATTACAAGATTAAAAAAAAAAGTATCCATTATAATGTCATTACCATCTGTTATGTTAAATTTTACATTTCCTAAGGATATCAGAATGCATTTAAAAGTATTATGTTGTATGTTTTTAAGTAAAATAACACCTTTTTGTTAATATGTGTCTTCGATCCAAATTTATTGATCTTCTAGCACATTAACAAATATTATTGTTTTAAATATGCATATAAAACCACATTTTAAACATATAAAACCACTAACTATTACATGTAAAACCTTCCTACTGGAGCGGTTTCTTCATCATAAATAATTATTTTTTCAGTTTTTCTGTATATTTTGCGATTTTACATAATTTGTTTCTTTCTTTCTCTTTTTTTCTTTCTAATGATTTTCTAAGATGGCATTACCAATAGAAAGAGATAAAATTATATATTCAACAATTTCTCAATTTTCGCTATCACTGCAATTAATAATTGCTTTTGAAAAAAAGTCTTCATCACTATCAATTATCACGCATTTCAAACCTTCTTCCAGAGTTAATCCTTTGCGAAGAGACATAATTTATAAAAGCAAAGTAAGACATAGAACTGGCTGCTATCAAACCAGTGAAGTTATAACACAAGAAATGAACTAAAGTGGAAATCTAGATCTCTACTTACACCTGTATCACACGGGGAAAGATAGTAAGGAAAGCATTTTACAAAACATTCGGTAAACAGGTTTTCAATCTCCTCGCGGGGTTATTTAATTTCTGGCTCTGCTCCTATTGGTCAGTTGATCAGCGCTGAATGAATGACCAACATTTTCCGTGCTATGCCGGAAACATTCGGTGAGCAAAATAGCGAGAGAATTCTTTCCTTCACCAAGGTCACACAGCTTTTGCTGACCGTAACATTGTGTAGGGGAAAGAGTTCTGCGAAAGGCGTCCGTGTGATATAGCTATTAAGCAGCATTCAGACATGTAGTTTGCTGAAGTTCAATTGAATTCCTATATCTCCCTGCTTTTCACCCCATCTGAGGTTTACTGACCATTGAAAACGGGGGAGATGATAATGGTTCAGGAGATAACTATCTCAATCCTATCAATACTCAATCCTAAAGATTCCGGTCCTACACTTCGATTGAAATTTAATTGCAAAAGTTATTAACATCAAACGCGCCGCCTGCTAACCGCAAAAAATGTTTTTTTGTATTTGCAGCCTTACACCCTCTAAAAAAATCCGGGCCAACAGGAATCCACTATTTTGACTTTGACTTGACAACCAGCAATATACACTTGATATATAGAACCAGCAATTGAAGTAACCGATGGAAATTTATGCATCTTCTGAAAAAAAAAAAATTGTTTTCATCTAAATCAATTCATTATAAAATATTTGTAGTTTTAAAATTTTATAATTTCTTATTATTTTTGAAAAAAAATGATTTAAAATGGAAGTAAAAGGAAAATTTGAAAAAATTAATTTCGTAAACCATCAAGTTGCAAATATTTTATCCCAAGCAGGGAGCGTTTATATCAATA
This sequence comes from Maratus speculifer, assembly GCA_964019185.1. Lineage (NCBI taxonomy): Eukaryota > Metazoa > Arthropoda > Arachnida > Araneae > Salticidae > Maratus > Maratus speculifer. The sequence goes on from OZ025289.1 coordinate 156,564,844, forward strand.
CATGAACAATAAAAATTGACAAGTGAAAAGGCCCTTAGAGTAGCGTCTAGAATACTGATTATCAACGTGGGACTTAACCGGCACAGGTAGGAAATAAGATTTTCAGGGTGAAATTTTAGATTTCTTATCATTAACAAATAATCTGTTTTTTATGAAAGTACAGTAATTTAAAAATGGACATAATGCATGAACAATAATAACTGAATAAAAATTAACTTTTGAAACACCCACATTAACGAAGATAAACCTCTGAACCCATAACCCTTTTCACTGTTAAGAAATTAAAACTAATCAGTCAGAATCCTGCATTTTTATTAAATTTCGCTGCTTAAGAAAACAGCAAAAATGCAGGTTTCTGGTTATTCAACAAAATTTTTCTAGCCGCAAAAAGATCTATCTGGATCCCGTTATTGGCGTGGATACCGGACATGGTTAAAAAAAAATCTAAAAGAATGAATTCTATAAATACTGACCAGCTTTTAGTGAATAATGTCGTTTTAAACGACATCTGCTAGGTTTTAACCAGCTGAAACCCGTTCTCAATTGAATCTTTACATAATGTTTACATTTGAACTACTAGATGTTGCTCCAATCAATATTTTTCGTTCATCTAGATTCAAAATGTATGGTACATACATATTAAAATTTCTGACTGACCGATTTCCAAACAATATGTTCTAGACAGTTTAAGGGATTGTCGACAAATGATGTCAAGCTTGGAGGATGAGGAGGGGGTTTCATGAAATTGTGAAAGTTTGAGACAAAATGGTGGCTGTGGTTAAGAAGGAATGTTACATATTTATCATTAAAATAAAATCAATAAAAATCAGCAGATTGAATTTTGAATTTAATTAGAAGTTAAAGTATTTTGTGTTCATAAAGTAAAGATGAAATTCAAATTCAAATGTATCAAATTCTATTTCAAATTCCAAAACTCTACTGTTTTCAATTGCTTTTTCTTATTAATATTTTATTATTATTGTATATTAATTACAAGTTTTGTCATAAACACTAAACTTCTTTCAATCAAAAAAATGATACAAATATTTTTTATTGTTATGCTCACAAATGTCATTAAAACACATAGTTAAATTTTCAAAGTAAAATTTGAAATATGATCTAGAACGTCATGCTTTGTTTCTGAACTGTCACTATCTATTTATGTAATATAGTTTGAAATGTGACAAGAGGGTAGAGTATGATGAAGTGTGACACTTTGTGTCAAAAGACGGGACAAGGTAAAAATATTGAAGAAAAGTGTCATCATTTATGAAAGCCCCTAATTCTGGATGAAAATTTGGAAAGTTTTTGAGCTTGGTAAGAATTCAATTTTCGTTAAGGTATTGCTTGTTTACCAGTCTAACACCTCTAATTGCATCGTGACAAACAGCATATAAGGCCAGATCATGACATTTAAAATGTCGCAAGGACTGGTTCAACTATATACGGTATTTGACACAAAATTATGTGCACTCAGTATTGTACTAATAACCAAGCAAAGATGATCCAGACCGTTTGGTGTTTTAAATATCATTATTTGGCATTGTACATTGTTGTCACACTTTAGTTTATTATTAATCCATGCCTGAAAGATATTTATTTAATAATAGTAATAAAAGCACAGTAGAATCCTGTCAGAAGAAAATGAACATGAACGTGAAAATGTGTTTTGGAATTAGATGAAAATGAAAACCAACTCGGAAAAATTAATTTTATATAACGAATAATTAAATTTTAAAGGAATTTTAAATTTTGGATGAATGAACTTGAGTAATTTTTAAAATTTTTAAAACACTCAAACAGGAAATACTATACATATATATCTAAAAAAATACATATCTAAAAAATGCTAATACATATCTAAATAAAACCCGCCAAAATAATAGAAAAATTAGTTGGATGTGCCATTCCTAAAACTTTCTTCTATCTCATACGTATATTTTAATATTAAAAAAATACTTACTCATTTTAATGCTTTAATAATTTTTATTCAATACCATGCCGACTTTGATTTTCATCTTAGATTTCTGTTTCAGCCAATTAATGAGAGTAAAAATGAATTTCCGTCTCTCCACGAGCCGATGGACAATAGAATGATAAGCAGATATTTTTGTTCAAATTCAGGGAGGATTTACTTGCCATACCAACAAATAATCATAGATCAAAATTTTAGTTCAGTTCTAAGCCAAACCTCATACACTTTTAGGTGGTGCAATATTGAAAATGATATAAAATTCGCTATTGCTGAGCCCCTTTCTGGCGGATTTTTTTTCAAATTTAGGGAGGATTAATTAGCCATAGTCATGCACTTGCACAAAAAGTTTGGTTCAATTCGATGCATAACTTCATACACTTTTCATTCGTACAATATTGAAAATGGCTCAAAAATTGCGATTGCAGTGCCTTCTTCCGGCGGATTTTTTTCAAAATCAGGGAGGACCAACTAGCCATAGGCTTACACTTATAAAAAAATTTGGCTCAATTCGATGCATAACTTCATACACGTTTGGTCGGTAAATATTGAAAATGGCACAAAAATTTCGATTGCAGCGCCCCCTTTCAGCGGATTTTTTTTGGAAATTCAGAGAGGACAAAATAGCCATAGTCATACACTTACACAAACAATTTGGTTCAATTCGATGCATAACTTCATATACTTTTGGTCGGTACAATATTAAAAATAGCACAAAAATCGCGATTGAAGCGCCCTCTTAAGGCGGAATATTTCAAAATTGTAAGAGGATCTGCTTGCTACAGTCAAAAATCATTCACAAAAAATTTGGTTCAATTCTATACATATCTTGCTACACTTTTTGATGGTAGAATGGCGACGTACGGACACACAGACACACACCTACACGAACAGACAGACATTTTGTAAAAATATGTTTTCTGGAATCTCTGACCTCTAAAACGTGTAAATCCGCCGAAAACCGGAAGTCGAAAAAAATTTCGATTACAATACTTTCTTCTATTGAAGAGAGAAGAAAGTAATAACATAATGAAAGTAGTTGTATTCTAACTAGTTGGATGTGCCAATCCCAAAACTTTCTTCCATTTCATATGTACATTTTAATATTTAAAAAAATAGTTACTCATGTTAAATCTTTAATAATTTTAATTCAATACTAAACCAAATTTTATTTTCATCAGAAATTTCTGCTTCAGTCAATTAATCGGAGTAAAAACAAGATTCCTTCTCTGCCCGAGCCGATGGACAATAGAATGATAGGCAGATTTTTTTTTCAAATTTAGGGAGGACCTACTTGCCATACCATAAAAAATCATACATAAAAATTTTAGTTTAGTTTTAGGCATAACTTCATACACTTTTAGGTAGTGAAAATAGCACAAAAACCGCTATTGCAGCGCCCCCTTCTGCTGATTTTTTAAAAATTAAGTGAGGAGCCACTAACAATAGCCGAACATTTACACAAAAAACTTCTTTCAAGTCGATTCATAACATCATACACTTTTGGTCGGTACAATATTGAAAAAGGAACAAAAATCGCGATTGCAGCGCCCCCTTTCGGCGAATTTTTTTTCAAATTAAGGGAGGACTAACTAACAATAGCCAAACATTTACACAAAAAATTTGGTTCAATTCGATTCATAACATCATACACTTTTGGTCGGTACAATATTGAAAACGGAACAAAAATCGCGATTGCAGCGCCCCCTTTCGGTGAATTTTTTTCAAATTAAGGGAGGACCAATTAACAATAGCCAAACATTTACCCAAAAAATTGGTTTAATTCGATGCATATCTTCATACACTTTTTGATGGTAGAATAGCGACATACGGACGCACACAGACAGACATACACACACACACACAGGCACACTCACTGACAGACATTTTGTAAAAACATGTCTTTTGGAATCTCTTGCCCCTAAAACGTGTAAATCCGTCAAAAACCGGAAGTCGAAAAAAATTTCGATTATAATACTTTCTTCTATTAATGATTGAAAGTAAAAATTAAAATTAAACCTGTGAATGATGTTGTTTTAGTTCTTTGCAATCTATATAAACGGTTTAGCTGTAGAATATTCTTATTGGTCATAACAAAGATTTCAGTGAGGTCGGAACACGTACAATGTTTTCTACATAAAAGCATTTTTTTTTATAAAGATTTTATGGCGTTTAATATTTTAGCATTTAATGATACAATATGGATGAAATAAGGATCAATATGCATTTTGGATGAATTTTTATAAACCAAAACCTTTTTTTTTTTTTTAATGGAGTTTAAGATGTTTTTAAATTTCAATACATAACTTTTTTCGGATCACCCAAATTCTCGGTTTGAATAAAATGAAGTTTTAAAATATCCAGCATACATCTAGCCACAGCGGGAATTAGCGACATTTTTTAATTGACCACTTTATTAAAGCTGGCATTAAAATAAGTAATTGATCTTACTTAATCAAACTCGAAGAAATTCCCCTGTTACACTGGATTTGTTTTGCGTTCTCTAATAGCACCATAGCTAAAATTAATCCTTAAAACCCGATTACGAAACATCTTAATATTATCAATATAATATTTTTAATCTTTCGTAATCGGATGGCATGCTCTTCCCTTTGAATGGAAAGATTGCAAAGCCCTCGAGATCATAGTCACCGCTCTTGTTACAGTTAAAAGTTATTTTCGAGATTCATTTTGTGCACTGTTACAAATTTCTACATTAGTTTCCATAAAAGGGATTACAGTATAGTGCCGATTATTCGGACCAGTTGGGATCTAGGCTGATCCGATAGATGAAAAAAACCTGATAATTCGACAAATTAAAAAAAAACGGTTATGTCAGTGATTTTTAGATAATTTACATTCACATATTTCCATGCTTAGTGCTCGCAATGGCAGTAGTGCACATTCTAGCGTAGTACAAATGGCGTGCTTAGAAGATTTTTTAAAAACACCTTTTAACTGTTATTTTTTATAAAATCGATCCAAAATTCTGCATGTAATTACACATATAAATTATTGCATGTATATATGCATAAACTGTAGAACCAAATGGACGATTACCTATTTCTGGGATAGAAGAGAAAAAAAATGACTTTTATCGGAGAACTAGAAGATAAAAAGGGATAATCCTGGGAGGAAAAATAATCAGCGACACTTGCACATTAGAAGGGAAATCCAGTTTGTAGAAAAAACTGATTTTATGCATTGCTGTCTTTTTATTTGTTAAAGATTTTATTACTTTAGGATTATGATTATTTAATGGCAACTCTTATGAAATACAGTCGAATTTACTGTATCATGACTAAGGAAGTTCCCCTTTAAAAATTTTGGAGAATCCGGAGAAAAAAATAAAGGTTCCTGATCAGTCCGGTTAATCGGTGGTCGGATAATAGGAGCTATATTCTTATTAACTTTTCATTTTGAGCTGATTTATTTACATGCGTTTGCGTACGCCAGAATCTTTTGCATCGTGCACCTTATCAAAAAATCAAATTTTAACTACAGCAAATCATAAATAAATACATAAATAAAAGTAAAGGCGCCCGTATACTTTTTTCACTATTATTAATAGAAAAGCTGCAATATTTTTTGATGTTATTGCGTGAAAAACATAAGCTTGAGTTTTGATAATTGCATATTTCATTTTTTCTTTTAGATCTGCAAAATTTCGATATTGAAATGATTTATAAATAAACTACTCCCTTAAATGATTAAACATGACGTCTTTAACAAAATAATTTAATTACTTCCCTCAAAAGAACAGATAAAAGCGCATTCAGAAAATGTATCACAGAAGATAAGTGCTAATTGAAATTAAATTAAATGCTACATTTGTTAAGGTTGCTCGTGTGTTTTCTTTTAGAATGCTATTTAGATTATTAAACCATTTTTAACAAGAAACATACTTGATTAAAGAAAATTGCGTTGCAACATAAATAACTGTTTTATTAATGTTTCAGTGCATGTTGCAATCGGATATTTTTTAACACCTTGACGTTAACGAAATTTGTGGAATGTATAGAAAACAGAAGTTTAAGAAAAAAAAAATGTTTCCCATAAGTGTTTCATAAGAAATATTTCATAACAGATGATGTGACAATTTAATTACTTTTTAAAGGTCACATGATTGGATAAATGTAAAACAATGTATATCAATATTACACAACATAACAACATATATGTGTAATGTTGTCTTATTATTTTTTAACATATCACCTATAATAATTTAACTAATAATCATAGGGCATGATATTATAAATTACTCCCAATAGAGTGTTAAAGAAGAGAATAAAAATATTCCAGAATGCTGGGGAATGTGTTCTAGTGTCTAAAAATATAATATTCATCTGCTTAATATACCTGCATAATTAATAATAACTGCTTTAAAATTTATTAAAAGATATGCTTGCTAAAGCTAGATATTTAATTATAACAAGGTTATATCGACAAATCCAAGGCCAACACTTACACTGTTTGGACAATTTGGTTTTAAAACATATTAACCATTTTATTAATATTTTAGTGCATGCTGCAAAATGCAATCGAGTTTTGTTGTTTTTAACACATAGATGTAAGTTTTAATCCTTAAATTTACAGGAAAGAGAATTTTAAGTAATAAAATAGAAAATGTATGACAGTTTATCCTAAGTGTTTGATAAGAAATGTTTCATAACAAATGATGTGTCAGTTTAATTAGTTACTAACCGTCACAAGTTTCGATAAATAAAAAACAATGTATACAAATATTAGACATTGTAACAGTATGTACGTGTTATTTTATCTTATTAGCTTTTTAACACGTCATCTATGACAAATAAAGTAATTAACTCGGGACATGTTTTCATAAATTAATCTTGATAGAGTTAACGGAATTATTACAACATTTTAGAATCCTGCGATATGTGTTTTAGTGTTTAAAAATTAACTATTCATTTGTTGAATATCTTCATATTTGTTGTGTCTTATAGGATATATATATTTACAACTTTTTTTCACGTCTATAAATAACGTCAAAAAAAGAGAAATTGATGAGAATGGAATCTAACAGATAGAAGGACTCAATTAAATAGCAATTTAGAGCTCTTTTAGCGAGCTACATGTTACATAAAAATGGCTTTAGTGCAGAAATGTTAAAAATATACGAAATGAAAACGTAAATAAATTTACTGTGGTTAATATACAATTTACACTGTCCATTAGCAATAAAACATTATCACACATTTGTTTATTTTATGTATATCAATGTTTTTACAATTAAAAAAATATATAAAAAAATCCTAAGACATTGTGAAAAAATGTACTTTTTGAGTCCTTATGTCTCATTTTACCTACAAAAAATTTATCTTAATCTTTTTTCGATGGTCACTCTTTCTCATTTATGAATTTGTTAATATATATCCATTAATGAGATTTACAAAATTATATAAATAAACCCTAGGATATAAAGAGATTAATATTTACCAAACGAATATATACCGACAAATAGGGCTCTTAGAAACGAAAAAATATTCATAATAAAATGATGTAAGCAAATTCAAGGCCTATACTTAAACTGGTTACATATACTGGTTGGAATTTATGTAAATGCCCCTTAATAACCTGCTTTTTCAAGTTTTTCTGTTCTACTAGATTAACGTATAATTGAAATACTTTAGTACACTGAAAGGAAAACCTTAGAAACGGTTCTTAAGCTAGTAAAATGCAATATAACATGAATTAAAATAAATAATAGCCTTTTTTGACTTATCCTTGATATCGAAAATCTTTCTTTATCTTCAAATAACAGAATGCAATATATTACTGAAATTTAAAGTCGAATTATTACTTTTTAGTAACATTGATTTTTTAAAATCATACCTACTTGTGCAATAATCTGTTTTCCCCAAACTAAACAAGATCTATTTTTGCTAATAATAATAATAATATTAGTAATAATTAATAAGATAGTTGCTTACCTTACCACATAACCGTTTTTCTTTTTTATAATATACTGCACATATATAACAATTTACGGGTGATAACCAGACATTTCAATTCAGAATTCATTAGCACTATAACAGTTTCATTGGGATTATTAAAAAATAATTTTACTAAGACAAAAGAAGTAAAAAAAAACTAACATATATGGCTGTGGTATGCTCTAGACAATATTTGTAATGAACTTGTCATTGCAAACTGTTTACTTCATTTGCATCAATTTGAATCAATTTTTTTTCACATTATCGTCTTAACCAAAATGTTTGCGAATTAACTAAACTTATTGACATTAAATTAAATATGATTTCTAAAGGCACATTTTATGAAGTTCCACATATTGTAATATTTCTTAAATATAATTTTATTTCTTCTATATTTATGACGCTTGATAAAGATAGAAAGAGCTGTCTTCCTTTAAAGTACTATTTATAATCATAATACACTGAAATTTTGTTAATTGGTGTAAAACAAAAGATAAATTGCTTTTATACGAATTTTTCCCATTGCTGTCTGTCATTTTGATGATTTAGGGTCTGCTGTAAATTAATCTTTAGAAAAATATTCTCGGTTTCGTCGTATTCTTTTATTACACATGTCATTGGTCCTGTTACGACTTCCCCATAATCTTGGATGTCGCGCGCCTCCATGGCGCATCTTACTGTACTTTAGGTTTGCCATTTTGGCAACATTTGAAAATCGTCTGTTGTTGTTTGTTTATCGGCGATCACAGCGGACCTATCGTGCGTTCGCTGAATCCACATTCTTTAATAAAAAATTAAATATAATGTATAAATGAGTTTGTAAATAAAGAATTATAAGTAATATTAGTCGTAATAACTGAACCAGTGACCAAATGATTATTAAAAATACTCGCACCATCCCACAATTCGTGTCATGTTCCGCTCGCCGGGTGGGCTTTCGTTCTTAATTCGATGTTCGTATTAATAATTATTTGATTGTGAATTGAAATGGCTTCATTGGTTTGTTTGAATAGGGCTAGAGGCTCATTAAAAGCCCAGCTAACAAGATTAGATAATACTATAAATGAAAAGACCGAAGAATTGTCAAGATTTAAATTTGAAACGAAAATCAAGAATCTTCAAAAATTGTCTACAAACATCGATCCTTTACGCCGAGATTATTATGCGACATCACCCGAGGATCCTGATTTAAGTGAAATTGATCCTTCATTGGTCGAGATGAAAGAGCGAGTAGAACAGCTAGAGGTAAGTTTCAATCAATTATTATATTCATATGTAAAGGAAATAAAAAATTCCAAGTTAAAGACAAGCAACTGTAAAATATATATTCCCTGAAATACCTCTCCCGCTATTTAGTGGAAAATATAAAAATTGGAATATGTTTAAAATAAAATTTAATAACATAGTAACGAATAATAAAGAACTGACTGAAGTTCAAAAGTTACATTATTTGCGTTCCGTACCAAGAAATGAGGCTAAATTATTATAAACTCCACATGATACATCTGATTCACTGTTTTTAGAAAAACTAGGTAAGGAAACGAAAAAACAATTTGAACTGTCAATAAACACATCTGAAGTTCCTAGTTTTAACAATTTAATGGACTTTTTAGAAAAAAGAAGCCAATCGCCCGACAGCATTAATAGAAATAATTTAACTAGATCAAAAATCCCTAGTGAAACAAAATCAAAATCCTTTTTTGTAAATACGAGTTCTGAAAAACAGTGTATTGTTTGTGACTCATTTCATCCCCTATATAAATGTAACAAATTTTTAAATATGAAATTTGGTGAAAGATTTGTTATCGTTAAAAAATAAATTTTGTCTGATATGCTTTACCAATCACATTTAGCAGCTAACTGTGTTTAATGTTTATGTAAACATTTCAAATTCCCCCACAACAGTTTATTACATAGAGATAAAGAAATTGGTTCCAATAATGAAACGCATTACCAAAACACAGGTGTTGAGTGGACAGGGCGAAGTCTAGAATCAAACCCTGCGCCTGCAGTCTCGCAAAATCTTTCGAATTGCTTATTAGGTCGAATAAATGTGTTATCTTATCAACTGCAATAATTGACATTAAAACAAATAAAGGAAATTTTATCCAGGGAAGGACTCTCTTAGATTCTTGTAGCCAAATAAATTGTGTGTCGTTTGATTTTGAAAAAAAGGCTTAAAGAAATCAAAGGTTTTTGTTCCAATAACGGGTTTGAATAACACAACCACAACACTGAATTATAAAGTTAAGACTGAGATTTCAAATAAGAATAGAGGTTTCACAAGGGAACTGGAATTTCTTGCAGTGTCAAAAATTACAGAAATAACTCCACTTACACCTATTCCTGTAGAAATTGCGGATATACCTCCAGATATCTCGTTAGCAGATACTAAATTCCATATACCTGGGAGGAGAGACCTGTTGGTAGGCGCGGAATCTTTCTTCGATTTATTGAAATCCGTTAAAATTCGCTGCTCATCTCAAAACTTGTTATTTCAAGTTCGGATATGTTGCTAGTGGTATCGTGAATTATTCCTCAGATGATTCCCAATATTTTGTTTTATTAACCAATGAAAAAATAAACGAATCCTTACGAAAATTTTCGGAAATCGGAAATATTAATGATTTTTGTTCTCGACTTAGTAATGAAGAGAAATTTTGCGAAAATCATTTTGAAATAACTCATTATCGAACTTCTAGTGGTCAGTATGCTGTTAGCATGCCTATGGAGGATGCTACACTCTTAGGAATATTCAAAAAATTATCCGAAAAAAGGCTCGATCACGTTTGGCATCGATTCGAATTCGATCGTCAGGGATTCGAATTCGCAACCTCTCTAATTGGAAATTTTGGAAGAATATAAAAACTTAAATCATATGAAATTAGTAGAAGAATCAGAACCCATGAAGAACTTTTATTATGTACCACATCATGGGGTCTATAGACCAAAACAAAGTACAACACGCTTACATGTTTTTAACGTCGTCGACGCCAACGACGTCTGGTTTGTCATTGAATGACATTCTTTTAAAGGGCAAAATTCCTAAACAAGAATTATTCTTAAATATGATACGTTCCTGAAAACATCGATATGCATTCACAGAGGATGTAGAAAAATTGTATAGAATAGTATAAATTGATTCATCGCAAAGAAACTTTCTTAGAATCTTGTGGAAAGACAGTATTGACGCGCCAGTGAGAACTTACAAACTTAATACAGTTACTTGTGGGACATATAATGCTCCTTATTTAGCAAATTGTGCTTTTAAACAATTACCTCTTGATGAGCAACCAAACTTACCTCTAGCATCGTCAGTCGTTTTAAAAAGAATTTTTTTGTAGACGACTTACTTTCCGGGGAATCGACTCTCGAAAAGGCAAAAATTCTAAAGCCCCGATTGATAGAGCTTTTGAATCGGGGAAATGTTAGAGCTTGGTGATTTGCACAAATGGTGTGCAAATCACCAAGAACTACTTTAATCTAATACTATTGCTGCCACCGAATATAATTTTGATGATCAAACAGATCATAGTTCAGTAAAAACATTGGGTGTTTTATGGGAACATCTAAGTAACTGTTTTTTGTATAAATTAAAGAATAAGGACTCTTATAGTAAACGAGATGTCGTATCTCTAATTTCAAAAATCTTTGATCCGCTTGAATTAATTGGCCCTGTAGTAACAAGACCTAAGATCTTTATGCAGAAGACTTGTCAAAAGAAATACAAAGGAAAAATAAATTATATATTTTTTAAAATTCTTTTGTGTATACAATAATACTTTTGGGACAAGATAAATTAATGTATCTGTAACTCATTCTAAACAATATTACAACTAATTGATTCATTAAAAGAATTTTATAATAAGTAATTTTAATGGTACTTCTAAGTACCGTCGGTAGATAAAAGGTTAAAACCAACAGCATAATCAAAAAATGCCTATCTGGTAGCATAACTATCTTGCTCTAAAGCTTTTAAATATATTTGTATTAACATAAATTTTGAAGTTTGCATTATTTAAGCTGATCATAGAACTAACCATTTGACAGAAAATGGACTTTAACATCTATAATTTTTTTCCAGGGACACATACAAATACAAATGAATACCTATACATTAGGGCACATACTTAAAATAGTATGATTTATTGAAATTAGAGTATTACTGTTATGTTTACTTGGAATGCTTTTTGCCGTTCCGAGAAAAAAACTAAAAAGTACTATTGCGTTATTTTTGTCCGCAAAAGACCCATGTAACATGACAGTTTTTAATATTCAAAATATACACAGGAGTAAAAAAAATAAGTGGAATAATAAAACAAGATTACCTGTAAGATCTTGAAAAGTAGAATTAAAAAGAAAAATAAAAGAATGCAAAAGAACATCTTCTTCAAAGAAATTTTTTTTTTATTTTGACGATAACTAAATCTTACTTCACTCTGAAGAACAATGGTAATATATTTAGAGGGACTCTCATTCTTTTAGAGCGCTGCCTCATCATCATCACTTTTGACAATATAACTTTTAATAAGGAAGACATCTTTGAAAAATGGTTGTTTTTCTCTTGGGGAATTGTTGTTGGTTGTTTTTCTCTTTGCAAAACGCAGCTCCGAAGGAAAAGGGGTTACCATAATACCATAACTCGCCAATTGGCAGAGTTAGAAAAGTGGCGATGAATGAGATAAGCCCACCGAGTAAATATTGATAGAAAAATTGAATTTTCAAAATTAAAAATTTTTAGCACCTTAAAGATGCGAAGCCAATAAAGTAGACAAGTATTCACTTATTTTAAAATGCGTATCTGCAGAATTGAATCCGATTGGCCGGGGGATGAGTTATAAAAACTGAAGTGACATCCCCTTGGAAAATCGGAGAATGTTCTAGAACAAACTTCTGCCGGAACTAACAAATTCGAAATCATTTTATTATTTTGAAATAAACGAAAAGTTACGAAAGAAATAAGAATTTACAGTGGAAGCTTTAAAAGGCAAGAATTAAAATAAATTTTAGAATGCGAATTTTAATAATAAATGAATAAAGATGATTAAAATACTTGATAAATTAAAAATAAGATTATGGCAAAAGTTATGAGTAACCACAACATATTACCCCGGCCTCCCCAAGAGAAAATATTGGTGAGATGGAAAAATGCAATAATTTTTACATCGCGATATTATTTTCTAAAGTATGCACCATGAAGATACAAAACAATCATAAAAGATAAATGAACTAATAAGAATCACATGAATATCATTAATTGTTCTAAATGACATTCAATAATATTAAAAATTACTATCATAGTCACAGTTCGCATGATAATGCAAGATAAGTTAGCAATTTTGAAATGCAAAGCATATAAAATAACTAAGTTTCCTGGCAAAAAGGAAATATCGTGTTTCAAAATAGAGTTCGTAAAAGTCTATGTATTTGCAGAAAATAAACACAGTCTTTAGTTGATAGTCTCTCCACTAAGCTGTGCAATTGCAAGTACAAAAATATAAATTAACTTCAGCATATATAAAAATAGTTGCGTATAATAAAAACATACATCTCTAGTCAGCATGTATTAAAAACAAAAAGGTTTGTAATACTGTGACACAAATCGGTAATTATATTAAAATTCAATAAATTTCTCACTTGAGAATTATTTACAAAATTTTCAAAATGTATACTAATGGTCAAGAGAGAATATTTAGACTCTCATAAAAAAATACATACACATATAATACTTTCTAAGATATCAACCTATCTTAATTGAATAACTTTAATGGCATGCAATTCAACAACATCACCTTCAAAGTAAATAAAGGTACATTCCAAAGAGAGGCTATTTAAACTCTCAGAAAAAAGCTATTCTCCAACAATAATATTTTCAAAGTAACTAAAGGCAAATAGAGGATATTTAAACTCTCATAAAAACACTTAAATAAATATATCAATCTACCACATAACTTGAAGAATGTCAGATTACAAAAATTATCACACAAAATATTTATAATATCTTGAATACCTATTGAACATGTTTAATTCAAATATTCAAACCTTTGTAAATAACATGTGATCATGTTTTATCTGCAAAAATAACCAATACTTGTTTTATATATATATATATATATATAATGACTTAAAAACATATTTGGATCCAAAGTATATAATTATTTCATGTACATAAATCTTTTTTTATGAATTTTTAAACACTTAGAGACACAGAGATACTTATTCTCAACTCTTTTTTTACAATATACCAAAAATAAAAGTAGAAGCATTAGCATGCACAACTTTTATTATTATTTCATTTAGATTTTAAAAGAGATTTGGTGTTAGAGCATGCATAAACTGTAAATAATGAAAAAGTAACATTTGAATTACTATAAAAGTCACAACAGGGAAATTTGATGACATGAGTACTCATGTTTTACCTTACATCAATAACAATTTATTTATTTATTTATTTTTAAAATAAACACTTATCAAAATAATTCAATCAATGACATAATATTTTCAACAATTATATTGAAGACAAATTCTTTCTCATTATTTAAACCAAATATTCAATTTAAGTTTTTGAAAGTTTAAAAGTACCAGCACATTTCACATATCAGATTAAACATAAATTCTAAAAATGATTATGGTTCTGAAGAAAATATTCCATTAAGAAACACAGTGAATAGAAAAAAATTAAAATTTACATACTTTTACAGGATGACAATTCCATTGCTTCAAGGAGAAGATGACTCAAAAAAATACACAAATGCTGCCTGCAGCTTTGGTAGAAGAAAGCAAAAAAAAATATACAGTCAATCTTCATACCTGACAATCCAATCAAGCTAGCATAGATTAGATTTTGTTGCAAAGTTAAAGTCATCCTAAAATGAAATGAAGATTAGTTTATATTTTATACTGTTTATGGGTGCGAGGGCGAAGATCATAATGATTTTTGCTTTGAGTAGATTTGTTTAGAACTGCAGTGGGAGTTTTATCAGCAGATGCCTGTGAATGCGCTGAATTATATGAATGCGAAGATGTTTGTTGGCACTTAGAAGCGGTGGGAATTTGAGGAAATGTATTACAAGCAGAATCACAATTAGAAATGTGAGTAAGAATATGTTGTTTCACAGGAGAAGAAGATGCACTATCAACAGCTGTTCGACGGTATGTTGCACTTTTAGAAGAATACGAAGGATGCTGCAATGCATCGTATCTTTTCTGGAGTTTCAAGATTCTGTTAGTATGGATCAACATTGGTGATGCTTGATTATTATTGCAATCTTGAATTTGAATAAGTACAGGTGAAATTATTTTTTTATCATGTAAAGGCCTTGTACTTTTTTGTTAAACACACTGGGAATTGTTACATAAACAATATCATTAACTTTGATATTGGCAAATTTTAACTTTTCCTTTGATTTCTGGTATACTTTTTGTCTAGAAGACTTGTTATTTTTGTAAGCTTGATAGTATATTTTCTCAATAACATCCATTAATTTGTGAATTTCATAAGCTGTGCTAATAATTTTTCAGGAATATTGGGTTTGATAATTGGCATAAACATCATTTGCCTCTCTTCCGAAATGAAAAAGATTTGGAGTGAATTTTGTAGCTGGATGAGGTGTAGCGTTGTATATGGATTGTTGGATTTTTAAAGCAGTTGGAACATCAAATCCTTGGGAAGCCATTGTATACACAGATGACTTTATTTGAGTGTTACATCGCTCACTTAATCCGTTAGCCTGTGGGTGCGCTACTGAACTGTGTTCCAATTTTATGCCAAGCTTTTTGTTGAAATAAGAAAACATATCACTAGTGAACTGAGAGCCATGATTAGTAAGGGTTAATTCAGGTTTTCCATGAATAGAAATATAATCCAACAGAGCTTTAGTAACCGATTCAGCATGAATGCTATTCAAGGCATATAATTCTAGATGACGAGAAAAGTGATCAATTACAGTCATCACATACTGGCGATTTCTCAATGGGCCAAGTAAATCCACCGAAACCTTTTGATTGGAAGCTGCAGGCAGTGGCGCTGGTAAATATGGAGCATTGTTTATTATAATTTTTGTTTACTAAACAAATTTCACAAGAGTTGACATAATTGATTGCATCAGAAATTAGAGTTTTCCAAGTGAATCTTTTCTTTAAATTAGCAATAGTTTTATGAATTCCAGTATCAGTAACATGAACAATTCTTAAAGCTTTTGCTCTAAGTGACGAGGGTAAAACAGCTCTATGTAGCTCAATATCTTCTGAAGAAAAGTGTCCAGTGTAACAAAGCAAATCATTACTTGGATAAATAAAATAACCATTAAAACTTTTAGACTTTTTTATTTTTAAGATCTTCATAAATTTTCTTAATTTGAGGGTCTTTTTGTTGTTCAGAAAAGATGGTTTGATCAAAGATTTCTAACAATGGGTGTTCATTATTATCATTATTTGGAGGTGGAGAGTCACTTTGAAGATGACAAGTATGGTGTGTTTTGCCAATTAATCCGCATGGAAAGTGAGCAATTCCATTATGTAAATCATTTTGATCATCAACAATTGGTAGCGGTTCTTGCACAGAAATAAGGTCTGGCTTAGTATGGAAATCTTCAGTAGGAATGTGAGCTGTTCTGCCTAGAAAATCTGGTAACACATTCTCTTTGCCTGGCACATGATGGAATGTGTAAGTGTATTCGGATAGTTCCAACATCCAACGTGTAGTGATGTCGGCAGGTGTTGTTGCTCTTTTTGTAATTATTGAGGGGTTTAGCATCAGACAAAAGAATGAATGGTCGACCAAAAATGTAATACTTAAAAGCTGTTATACCTTTATAAATAGCGTAAAGTTCCAGTTTGATGGCTGGATACTGTTTTTCAGACAGAGGTAAAGTTTTGGAATAATAAGAAATGGGTCGAAGTTCACCTTCAAATTTCTGCATAAGAAGAGCTGAGATTGCTGTCTTTGATGCATCAGTATTAACATAGAAAGTCTCATCCCATTTTGGAAGATTGAGCATGGGTTTTTGAAAGAAAATTTCTTGCAATTTATTAAATGCATTTTCTTGTTCAGATTTTCAACAGAACTTATTTTGAGGTTTGGTAACTTCAATAAGAGGAGTAATCAATTTAGCAAAATTAGGTATAATTGACCTGTAAAATGAACATAAACCAATAAATCTTTTTGTCTGCCTCTTGGTTTTAGGTTTTGGAAAGGAAGTGATTTTTAAAATATTACTTGTAATAGGAATAATTTTATGATCTGTGAGTTGGAAGCCTAAAAAGTTAATGCTAGTTTTCATGAAAGAACACTTTTCAGGAGAAAGAGTGATGTTATTAGCAACGAGAGTGTCTAAGAGTTTTGTGAGTTTCGTAACCATTTCTTCAAAGGAATTAGCGCCAACAACGATGTCATCTTGATATACATAACAGGAGTCAATTTCAGACAATTGAATAACTGAATCAATTAACTGTTGAAAAGTGCTCGAAGCTGTCTTCAAGCCAAAAACGAGACGAAGCTAGGTAAATATTCCCCATTGGAGTGGTAAAACCGAGCTTATCTTGCATTTCTTTAGGTACTGCAATCTGCCAGTATGCAGACGGCAAGTCGAGCGTACTGTAGTATTTAAATTTTGATAATTGTACCAATAGATTTTGAATTCTTGGAAGAGGATATGATGATGGAATAACAATAGAATTTAACAATCGCAAGTCTAACTTCAAACGATATTTTGGAGGCTTCGACATGTCAGTTCTTTTTTTTTTAACTGGAAGCATAGGACAAACCCAAGATGAATTTGATCTTTCTAAAATACCAGCATTTAGCGTTTGATTGATTTGGTCAAGACCTTCTTGCTCGAGTGCCTGTGGCACAGGGAAAGGTAGGGTTTTCACTGGATGAGAATTCAACATTGAAAACTGAGGATTAACTAGTAGGGCGGA
This sequence comes from Maratus speculifer, assembly GCA_964019185.1. NCBI lineage: Eukaryota > Metazoa > Arthropoda > Arachnida > Araneae > Salticidae > Maratus > Maratus speculifer. The sequence goes on from OZ025289.1 coordinate 156,582,694, forward strand.
GCGTAAAAAACTTTTTTTCGAAATTCTTTTCTCCCTAGCGCGGAAAAGTTGTCTAGTGGTATCAGTAATATACTCACAAAATTTCAAAACAATCAATAAATATCTTCCGGTTCCACTTTTGGGTCGAAATACGCAATTTTAGTCAAAAATGTTGTAATTTTTCACATTTCAGTAATATTTTAAATTTTCAATTTTTTCTTCACCCTAGTGCGGAAAAACTGAAAGAGTACATAAGGAACACAAGTCCAAAATATTAAGGTAATTAAAAAATATCTTCTGGTTCCACTTTGGGTTCTAAATATGTGAAATTTGTCGAAAATAACACAAATTTTCACATTTTAGTCTTTTTTTATTTTTCAATTTTCTATTCCCGCTGGCATGGAAATGTTAGAAAAATATGCAAGAAACATAAATAAAAATTTTTATAATAACAAATAAATATCTTCCGTCTTCCTTTTCGGGGTCTAAAAATATCAAAGTAGCCAAAAAGTATGTAACTTTTCACATTTCAGAGATTTTTTTTTCTTATCAATTTTCTCTTCTTGCTGGAGCGGAAAATATGGAAAATCATAGGAGAAACATAGCAGAAGAGGTTATTGGTGACACTTGCCCTATATAATCGCAGCCAGGTTCTTCTATAAGTGTCCAGTATTCTTCAAGCACTCTTTGTTCATGGAGCGTTCCCTCAATATTCCTCTGAATTAAAGTTGGATCTTTTCGACGGTCAAAATACAATCTTTTCAAGATATTGGTGGATATGAAACTCTAATCTTGGATTTGGCATTTCATGCGATATTTATTTCTTTTTTTGCTTGTGTTATGCCTGTCTATAACTTTGGACATGTCTTTACGTGTCACAACTCGCAAGTCTTCAAGAAATGCGCCTGTTACTGATACTTCAACTCGGTCGGACACTCCTATTATTATGTCTCAAGTTCTAGATAGAGCAGGACGACGGGTTGTTCGTGATATACTTATAGTATTTATATTCGAATGCAATGAAACTAAAGGTTTATCACTAAGATCGTAACACAGTTGTTCATCAAAAAGACTAAAAGATTTAAATAACTCTAACAAGGGCACCACCAAACATGGTGCTCACAGATTTTAATGATTTCTAAGTATGTTGTAGGGGTTATACCACTAATTATTCAGCTGAAAGGATTCTTTCAAATGGGCCTTGGTTTTTGAGAAATTGGGGGGTCAAAGTTTAGCGTTTATTTCAAATACCTGTTAGTATTACCTTTGGTCAGCAGCTCCGTGGCTCCGAGGTAAAGTGCTGGACTCCAGACTCGGAGGTGGCGAGTTCAACTCCTAGTTGGACCACCTTTTTTTTTTTTAATCTTTACATACTTTTTACATGTTACATATTTTAAGCTGAATTTGGAATTCTACAGCTTTGAACTTATTAACATTTTCTTATGTAGATTGTTTATTTTTTTTACTTTTATTTTTCTTACTTAAAAAAATATGGTTCAAATGATAAACTAATTGCACTTCAAAATTTATAAAATAAATAAAAAATGCTTATATAATTAGAATTTTCAAAAAGCATAAAAAATTTTGAATATTTTAAAATCCCTTTTACTTTAAATATTAATAATTTTGCTCAATTACTTTTTTCAGATTTTCAAATGAATATTACACAATTACATATTATTTTTATCTTTACATAATTTTTACACGTTACATATTTTAAGCAGTATTGGAAATTCTACAGCTTTGAACTTTTTGATATTTTTTTAATAAATTAAATTTATATTTCCGAATTTATTTCATGGAAATATATTTTTATCTGCAATTTTTAAACTAATATTTTTATTGACAAAACGGCATAACTAAATTATGCCTTGAATCTTTTTTTTTTTTTTTTTTTTTTTTTTTGTTAATTATTATGTAATTTCTTTTTTTATTAAGCACAATTCTGAAATAATAATTTTTCTCTTTCCTATCGCCTTTTTTGTGGAATTTTTTAAACGAAAATTTATCCTTTTTTTGTATAAATTATACAAAATAATTTTCAGGTGCAATTTCTCAGACATTTATATGATTAGTTAACTCAAATAATGCATACCTTCGAAAGTCTAATAAAATATTATTGCAGTAGTGTTAAAATATTTTCCAAATTTTTACTGATCTTTAAATACATTTATTTCTAAAGTTCATCCTCAATATCATTTATCGTTTGCACAAATAAGAAATGAAGGATTATATTTAAAATAATACATATATTTTTTATTTTAACAAATTAAAGCACTATTCATAAAAATTCAACTAAATTGGGAAAATCGTTTGCTAATGAAATAATATTTACGATAGATAAAAAAAATATATATATATATATTTATTTTATTCGTCTGCTTTTATTTTCTCGGTAAAATCACGCAAAAATAGAAATTCTTTTTGCTGTTGTCATTTAGTTTCTTTTGCAGAACTAGTTAAGGAATATAGGTTATGTAAATTTATACGAGTTTTAAAAAAATGAGATTTCAGTCACGAATTAGTTCAAATTTGCGTTTAGATTAATAAGTTTTGAAAAAACTATTAATTAAAAAAATCATAAACGTTAAGTTTTTAAGGAAAAGGTTTATATAAAAGTTGATCAAAAAATAAATATTTGCTCTTAAATATCAAGTAAGATTCTGTTAAATTGTGAATAATTTAATTACTTATTTTTATTCACACGACAAATATATCACGCGATACTGTAAATTTTGTTAATACATTCAGCGCAATTCCCTACGCAAATGATGATTTTAAACGGTTTTTTTCTGTGTGCATAATTTCTTCTCTTTCATGTTTTAAAAGTGCTAAGGCCTTTTTTTGTATTTGATATGGTGATTTTTTTTATATTGGTTCTGTATTATACATGCGATAAATATACTCATGTAATCAGTTTTCAGGTTATAATTATAATTTTTTCCAAATAAAAGTGTGTATAAAGATGCGTTATGTGTTAAATTTAATCTTTTTTACACTGCATATACCAGTAACATAAATATATATATATATGTAAGTATATTAAATGTAATAATAGATTGTCTAAAAATCCATGCACAGTATTGTGTAATATTCATTTGAAAATCTGAAAAAAGTAATTGAGCAAAATTATTAATATTTAAAGTAAAAGGGATTTTAAAATATTCAAAATTTTTTATGCTTTTTGAAAATTCTAATTATATAAGCATTTTTTATTTATTTTATAAATTTTGAAGTGCAATAAGTTTATCATTTGAACCATATTTTTTTAAGTAAGAAAAATAAAAGTAAAAAAAATAAACAACCCACATAAGAAAATGTTAATAAGTTCTAAGCTGTAGAATTCCAAATTCAGCTTAAAATATGTAACATGTAAAAAGTATGTAAAGATTAAAAAAAAAATAAAGGTGGTCCAGCTTGGAGTTGAACCCGCCACCTCTGAGTCTGGAGTCCAGCACTTTACCTCGGAGCCACGGAGCTGCTGACCAAAGCCAATACTAACAGGTATTTGAAATAAACGCTAAACTTTGACCCCCCCCAATTTCTCAAAAACCAAGGCCCATTTGAAAGAATCCTTTCAGCTGAATAATTAGTGGTATAACCCCTACAACATACTTAAAAATCATTAAAATCTGTGAGCACCATATTTGGTGGTGCCCTTGTAAGTCTTCGATGAAGCAGTAGTGATTGTTTTTTCCATTTTATACCATTTTCTGAAACTTTCTTATTCTTTTTCGAGCCTGCTCATTCATTTACTAAGTTTTTGTGTTGTGGACCGTGTTTCCGAATGTATTAATTGGGTCTATCAACAATTTCCTTGACGTTCTTTGATCCTTAAAAAACTGTCTTCTAATTCTAGAATATTTATATCACGTGGGTATTTACATCGTTCTAGAGATGTACTCTTGTAAGAAAAAATTTCTAACAGGTGTTTTTTCCCTTCCAATAAGAAAATTTTCAATTTTGACTTCGTCTGTTCTTTAGCGTCAAACTTCTTTATACTCTTGTATTTATCATTATACGAACCAATCATTTGGACTTATTCTTGGCCTAGAAATCGTTGGAACTGAGGAGCCTGTTAAATTGCTTTAACCATTTCAGCCCATAATCCGCTATCACCCCATAGGTGGGTCCGATTTTTAATTATATTTCGATTCATTTCTCACCAACAAAAAAGTACATTATATGTTCGTAAGTTGGTAGAACGCCAGTTCTTAATTAAGTAGGATCCCAAAAAATGGGATGACAAAAATCCCGTGTATACTGCGCCTTAATTGTGATACTGTAATATTTTCTATGCACACTATGAGTTCAACACATTATTAAAAATTAAAATTTTGTAAACACTTTCAGATGTATTATTTTTCAATAACATACAGAAGCTAAAATTGAATATCTCATTAAGAACCTATGACGATCGGAGCAATAAACCAACAGTAACACTACAGTAAACGAACAGAAAGCTGAACTTATTAGAGGAATTTACCTCAGATCGTTTTAATTCGATTGTTCTATTATTTTTGAGTACATGAATGCCATGAATTTGCCAGTTTAAGTAATAAAAATTAAATAAGACGATATTTATTAATTATTTTAAATTTTTACACTTATCTTCGTCATATGATTTTCCGAATTTTCCGCGCGAGCAAAAAAAAGAAAATTGATAAGAAAAAAAATCTCTGAAATGTGAAAAGTTATATACTTTTTGGCTATTTTGACATTTTTAGACCCCGAAAAGGAAGACGGAAGATATTTATTTATTATTCTAAAGTTTTTTACTTATGTTTCTTGCATATTCTTCGAACATTTCCATGCCAGCGAGAATAGAAAATAAAAAAAAATAAAAAAAGTGACTAAAATGTGAAAATTTGTATATTTTTCGATAAATTTCCGATATTTAGAACCCAAAGTGGAACCAGAAGGTATTTTTTAATTACTATAATATTTTGGACTTGTGTTCCTTATGTACTCTTTCAGTTTTTCCGCACTAGGGCGAAGAAAAAATGGAAAATTTAAAATATTACTGAAATGTGAAAAATACAACATTTTTGGCTAAAATTGCATATTTCGACCCAAAAGTGGAACCGGAAGATATTTATTGATTGTTTTAAAATTTTGTGAGTATATTACTGATACCACGAGACAACTTTTCCGCGCTAGGGAAAAAAGAATTTCGAAAAAAAGTTTTTTACGCTCCGCCCTATTAACTAGGTCTGTATGACCTAAAGTGTCCAAAGATTTAGAAAATGCTAGAGCTTTACTGCACAATAATTTTGTTAAAGAGTCACTTTCATGAGGGGGCAAGTGTTTTAGGTCAAAATCATTTGGTGACAGTTCTTGTACTCGTTTTCTTTTAATTTCCTCAGATGGTAAAATGAAATTGCAATATACATTTTCAAAATCTAAATCAAAAGAATATTCTTCAATATCGTTCTCATCTACACTAATCCATTCACCAATAATCGTATTTTTATTTAAATGAATGTCCACTTTGGATATATTCTGATATACAACTAAAAATAAATTATTTTGAATTGAAGAGTTAGAATGCAGTGATTCATGCAAAACAAAACTTTTTTCAAAGCTGGCTTAAAAATAAAATATTCAGATGGAGAGTTCAAGTATTTGACATGTAAATAAACAAAAGAATTGGGTGGAATTAATTCTCTCTTAACTGTTTGTACCATGTTGGAATTCACCAAAAATATTATTATCATCATTCAAATTAGTTTTCACCAACATAACTGATGTCAGTACCACTTTCAGATGTGAGATTTTTGTCAGCCATATTACTGTTAGCAGATAAATAGTTTATAACATTACCATAATCAGTTGGAAAATAATTAATAAAATAAGTAAAATTACCATCCATACAGGGATTATCATAATTCATAGCAGTATTACCAAAATTCATTATAAATAAATCACTATTTGGAAAATTATAATTGTAAGGATAGGTTGCGTAATTATTGACTAGCTGTAAATTATTGTCACCAGAAATTCCATACACATTATCAACATAAGTACCTTTACTTGGATTAATTGATATAGAATTTTCATAAAAAGGCATTTTGTGTGTATCAAAAGAATATGGCACTATTATATTGTCATTTATACACTCAGAATTCAAATAATAACAGGTAGGAGATTGTTTTTGACTGTGAAAAGGTATATGTCTATCTTTGATTAATATAGACTTAAAAGATGATAAATGGTTATGGAATGTTTATTTATTAACTCAAACCCTAGTATGGCTTGAAAATTAACATTCTTTATATCAGTAAGAAAAAAGACATGATGGAAAAAGTACTTGTCAATTTTAAATGCAATTTCAATGCATCCCTTAAAGAAAACCCTAGAATTTATGGTTGATACCGACACATTGCTAGATAGTATTTTATAATGAATTTTGGATTTAATACTATTAAAGCATTCTTGATCCAAAAGTGACAAAGTTGAGCCTGTATCAATAAGTGTTGATATTTCATTATGTTGTACATTCATAAATATACATGGCAGGGAATAAGAGTTATCAAAGGAGCTACAAATGATGTGCCGTTCTTGTATGCAATCATCAATTTCAGAAGGATGTTTCGATGCCTAAGAATTATGAGAATAGCAAGATTTATTAAATTTTGGTTGCACTGGTGATGTTTGTACAGCAGTGGTTGACAATAAAGTAGTTGAAAAACTTTTGTCAAATGATGCTTGTTTTTCTCGTCACAACAATGTACTGACCCTGAAGAACAAGTATGACAGAGAAGGCGGTCAGTAGGACCAATCTTCCCTATTTGTTTAAATGATAAGGAGAAACACAGTTTTTCTTTCTGTGAGAATTAGACGAAAAGTGAGAGGTATGACTTTGTCTAGATGCATTGAGAACATTTTTGAATTTGTAACATGTGTCCATACGGTGATTGAATCGTCCGAAAAACGCGCATTGAAAGACATTTTGTTTGTGATAAGAATCTGTAGAGTTTTTCTTGCGAGAAAATCTGTCAAAGTTAGGTTAAAAAAAAGGTCGCTTTTGATGAGGTTTTTGCTGACGAAAATTTGTTTTGTATTTATCCGTAACGTTTTGTCTGATAGGTGAAGCGGAATAAGTTATATGTTTTTTCTTAACATCTTTAAATCTATGAGATTTTTCATTTTGTGTTTCTGATGGTGAGAACGCATTTTCTGAATTTACATAAATTTTATCCTTTCTACGTCTTACAGGAGTTTGTTGGACCATATTCACAGAGATTTTTAAAGTTTCATCAGCTTTGTCACTATTCATGCAATAAATTTGGTCAAAATTTTCATGAGAATTTCGAGAAGGTGGAGAATCATAGATTTTCTGTAGAAAATGTGCTCGTTCAAGAGCTAAATCAAATGTGGAAGTATTTTCTTCTAAAATTTTTCTTTAGATCTGCTTAGGCAAAGCCTGAAGAAAGTGTGTGAATTTTGGTGAATTTAGAGCAGCTGGTTCCAATTTGGAATAGGCAAGCCGAAGTTGCCTATCCAGACGATATGCAAAGTTTTTAACTGATTCATTTGAATCTAATTTTAAATTTTGCAGGGATTTGCGAGAGTTAGCTTTTTTGTCGGCATGAAATAGTCTATAAACGCCTTTCGAATGGCTTGAAAGTTACTATTCTTGAACTGAGACTGTGTTTCAAGGAAAAAAGTAAAGCACTACCCTCTAGTTTTGATTTAAAAAGAACAAAAAGCTCTTTATCAGAAAAATTATTCAATTCTTGTAAATCGGATAACTGATCAAAAAAGAATTCCACAGTTTGTGGATTCCCATCGAAAGGCTGAATAGCAATATTTAATTTAGCTTTCGGAGGCATGGTGAGAAAATTAAAATAAATTCAATAAATGTCACAATAATATTGTTTATAAATTAGTTACATAAAAAATATACTTAATTTGATACATCTTCTAAAATAACGACGAATTTCATCTATGTCATACACCTTTTTTATATGTTAAAAAAAATATAACAAGAAAATAGAAGAAGAAAATGCTAGCATATTTTTCTTAGCATCAGATCAAGAATATCAGACCCAAATTTTCTTAGCATCAGATCTCCAAGTTTGGGGGAAAAAAACTAGATTTCGGATGTTCATGTAAAAATTTTGATTGTTCGGTTGAAAAAAAATTATTTGTTTTAGAATGGAACATCTGTTCTCAAATTTATCAAAATAAGATAACAATTCATCTTAAAGTAATCAGTTATTTTGACACACCGCCTTCAATAAATAGCATGCAACATCTGTTCTCAAATTTATCAAAACAAAATAACAAATTATATTAAAGTAGTCACTTATTTTGACACACCTCCTTCAGTAAATAACATGATAACCAACTTAAAAAATTAAGTACTGCATAATAAGAATAGCTTAGTTTCTGTAGAATAAAATGAGAATATTTTTATTTTTTTATCACTTTTATATAATAAAGTAAAATATATCTTGATAACTGTCATGTCGAATGGTTTCGATGAGATTACGGTACCAATAAAAGGTTTACTGTTGTGTTTATACTTGGAATGCTTTTTACCGTTCCGAGAAAAAAAAACTTATATGTACTATTGCGTTAATTTTGTCCTTAAAAGACCCATGTAACATGACAGTTTTTAATCTTCAAAATATACACAGGAGTAAAGAAAAAATAAGTGGAATAATAAAACAAGATTACCTGTAAGATCTTGAAAAGTAGAATTAAAAAGAAAATAAAAGAATACAAAAAGAACAACTTCTTCGAAATTTTTTTTTTATTTTGATGAAAAATAAATCTTACTTCACTCTGAAGAACATTGGGAATATATTTACAGGGACTCTCATTTTTTAGAGCGCTGCCTCATCATCATCACTTTTGACAATATAACTTTTAATAAGGAAGACATCTTTGAAAAATGGTTGTTTTTCTCTTGGGGAATGAGGAGCAAGATATTAAGCACAAAGCCGCATTTCTTCAATACAAACGAAGTCACACAAAACGGAAGTTACATTCGTGCATCTGAAATAAATCATCACCATTCGAAGGGATTTTTCTTGACTCTGCTAGTCCAATTCACAAAGACATTATTTTGTTGCAAGTATGCCATATGGTGGTCGTCAAAATCCTTAACATTCCAAAAAAAATCACTCTTGAATTTTATATCTTTTTTTTTCGGAAGCACAGTTCTTACCGTCGTCAAAAGGACCAATTTTCGCCAGCTCAGAACACACTCTCTCTGATTCTCTTCCAAGCAAAACGCAGCTGCGAAGGGAAAGTGGTTGTCTTAATACCATAACTCGCCAATTTGCAGAGTTAGAAAAGTGGCGATGAATGAGATAAGCCAAACGAGTAAATATTGATAGGAAAATTGAATTTTCAAGATTAAATTTTTATAGCACCTTAAAGATGTGAAGCCAATAAAGTAGACAAGTATTCACTTATTTTAAAATACGTATCTGCAGAATTGAATCCGATTGGCCAGGGGAGGGGTTATAAAAACGGAAGTGACATCCCCTTGGAAAATCGGAGAATGTTCTAGAACAAACTTCTGCCGGAAGTAACAAATTCGAAATCATTTTATCATTTTAAAATAAACGAAAAGTTACGTGTTACGTAAGAAATAAGAACTTACAGAGGCAGTTTAAAAAGGCAAGAATTAAAAAAATTTTAGAATGCGCATTTTAATAATAAATGAATAAAGATTAATAAAATACTTGATAAATTAAATTGAATAAGAATATGGCAGTGGTTATGAGTAACCACAACAATTACAAACATACTGAAATTTATATGAAAAATTACAATGCAATACAAGCTGCTTATTAAATATAAAAAGTGCACAGGAATTTACAAGGTAAAAAAATATATAAATAAAAAGTACCTTAGATATTTTCATTCTGTTCACTTTTTTGTTTTTACTTTGCGAATAATTAAGACTGATATTTTTTCTATAAAGATATTTTAATACCAAAGTAAATTGTATTGCATTTTGTTATGATATCCAATTTTGTAATATATTTTTTTTATATTTTATCAGTTTTGAATGGCATATGTCGGATCTATTTGAGCTGAATTTTCTCTTTTTCCGAAAATAATGCAATTTATTTGACACATATTTTCATATTCAAAAACTTTCGTATTTTGCATGTTATCTTATCGATTTTTCATGCTATTCATGACATGCGACATTTTATTCATTCATTTATTCTGATATATCCAAGATAAAATAAGTAAGCAATTTCTTTACACAATTAGGATTTCTATTTTTGGTTAAAATATATATGTTTTACATTTCTATATTTTATTTAATAGTATACTTTTGACTTATTACGTCTTGTATCAGATAAAAAATTCGAGAATTCTGCATTTTTTCTTTGTATTCGCGGGAAGTTAGAAGGCAATCAGAAGTGTCAAAATTTATTAACTATATTTTTTTGTTGTTGTTCACTAATAAAATATTTTCCTTGAAGTTTGTGATTATTTAAAAAGTAAAAAAGTGTTAATCCTTATAAGGATCAGAGAAATTTATTCTCTGTTTAAAAATGTACATTAACTTCCAAAATATTTAATATTTTGAAATTTTTAATGAAGTTTTTGCAATAAATTAAGATGGCAGGAATTGCATCATCTCATCGTTGCGAAATGATAATTAAATAATTAATTACAATTATGGTGACATAATACTAAATCGTTTATGCTGTGACGACTCCGACTGCCTAAATTAAATAATTACAGCCAGAGCTGCTACAAAAAGAATATCAATACTACAAATTTATTCTAAAAAATTCAAATTATGAAAATTAGGTAAGACATAAAAAATTCTTACCTCCAAAATTCCAATTTCTCGGGAGAAATTCGGGGTATCGGGGCTCCAAATGTCCTAAGGCGTCATCGGCAGCACCCGTATTGTGAAAATTACTCAAAAAACAATAGTCCTTCTTCAGTTTTTATATTTTAATAAAGATGAATCACAACATAAATGCACACAATATGCACAATTATATACAGAATCGGCCGTGACATTTTCACTATTACATCTTTTTTCTACAAAACTTCTAACTCAACTACAAAAACAAAAAGAGAAAAAAAGTTAATAAATGTTTTTATTGTAATAAACAGTGCGGCGCATGCGCCACACATGTATGTCAGAGAGAAAAACCGAGTTTCTTGTTTCACAATGCGCAATAGTTTATAGCTTGACAGGTGTTTGGATGAAAGAAATATGAAATAATTTCCAAATCCCGACATATGCAGAATTTAATTATAATCAAGCTGTATGAGTAAACGTGCGAAACAAACAAAAGCTATGTTGGCCGGAACGTTATTGATGACAATGTAATCAACGAGAAAAGCGCTTGAGCAAATATGTAATTGAATAAATCTTGAATATTTTCCAAAATATCCCAGTGTTATTTATATATGTGCATTTTAATGTCCCCCGGAACATGATATTTAAAGTCAAATAAATTAACACTTAATACAGTTATAAAAAAAAATTCAAGTTTTGATAAATAAATGTGAACTTTACCACATAAATGTTGTACCACATAAATGTTACCAACAACTGTTTCCTGTAACTATAACTAAGTATTTGTATTTTATAGCATTAGGTAAAGAGATACTAGACGTAATACAAAGCATTATCATATTAGAGACAGTTTTAGATGCAAACCGTGTGACCAATCCTATGTAAAAGTTTCGACGCAAGTTTTACTTAAAAAAAACCGTAGTAAAAGGTACATAATGAATTCAGAAAATATACATTTATTAAAATTGTATTATGACGTCCCACTGGTAGAACTACTGACACTGTAGTCTACCAATATTTTTTTGATTTTTTATAATTGATAACTAAAATTATCAATTGTAAAGAACATGTAGATAAAGTTTATTATCTGCTATTTATTTATTCTGATTTTTTATCACATATTTTTAACATTTTTCGAATCCTTTCTCTTTTCTATAATTTTATTTTATGCGTTCTATTTTCTTTTCTTGTATTATTGGTATTAGTGTGTATATTATGAACTAGGAGTCGAAATATAATCTCACAATGTAGCATTTATATCGCAAATTTCAAAGTTTGTTACAATGCTAGCAGATAGCCATTTCATATTATTTTTAAGATTTATTTAAAGTACACTCAATTCAGAATAGGATGAATATTTTCGTTTTATGTGATGCAAGCGAGCTTTTAAAATATATACAACATGCCTTTTTTGGCATCGACTATAGAATGCAGAGTTTGAAGAAAGTATGTGTGTTTTCTAGTTTATTTAAAATCAAGTTAATTCAAAATTGTGAATCAAGTTTATTTAAAAACTCATAATTTTAAATATATAAAGGATGTGCCTTAATTTGGTACGCAAAACGTTTTTGATAAAAACCCATTTACACGAAAAAATAAACTATTATTCAATGCATAATGTAATTTTGTATGAATGTTATCATTTTGAAACTATATATGTGTTTATGTATGTTGAAAGTTAAATTATCAATTTTTTTTTTTTAAAAAGATACAATTATACATACTTTGGAATTAAATAGAAATTATTTACAATTATTTTTTAATGGAAAGTTTAATTTTCTTTTTCTAAATGATTATGTTCTTTTAAATATATTAATTCTCATTAAAAAATAACTATTTTAACTGGTTATATAAATGAATAAACTACACGGAAAAATACCCCCCCCCATCCTACACCATGTCTTACCAAAATAAGAGTTTTAATAATAATAATAATAAAGAAGCATAAATGAATTTACAAAAATATTTTTAATTCATTAAATATGAAAAAGGCAGTATAAAACTTCTGAATGTTTAATATATAATAGCTTAAATCGTGAAAGAAAGAAAATTTCTAAGAGCATTCTGCATCCTTAATGTTTATTACAAATATTTTTCTCCTGCAAATTGAAATATACATCATTTATTTATATTATTTCAGATTTTAATCGCTTAAAAGGCGTACTACCAAAAGTGAAAATCTGCGGAAGGCGTGATTCGAACCCGGGCTATCGAAATAGCGTACGTACGTTATGAAGCGTACTTACTGAATTAGAGTAAAACCCCGGTTATCCGAAAAGCATGAGCCCAAAGCATTTTTAGTTAACCGGGTTCCATAGAATTTTTCGGATAACCGGAGTTCCATAGGAATTTTCGAAAAGGCCGAAAGCTTATGGTGAAAACTTGTTTAATGAAAAGCTGTGATAGTAATTTAGAACATCCTTTGAATAAAAATATTGGGGTAACGCATTACAAACTATATTAGATGTGATACAGGATTAACCATAGTGAAGTTACTATAATGTCTTAGATGCGGCACTTTGATATATCGAAGTACAAGAAGATGCAACAGCATCGGGTGTGTTTTTATTTAAAAAGTGGCGTGATAAAGCAGCATGAAACCATACACAGCTGAAAAAAAGAAAATCGCAACATATTTTGTAAAATAGTGAAGTATCGTACATGTCTACATCAGAAAATGCTCAAAATTACGCAATGGACCAAATAAGTAAATTGACTATTTTTTTTAAAAAAAATTTGCTTTTTTAACACTATTTCTACCAGTGCCCAATAACCCCTTTCAAAGATTATATTTTCATTTATTTTGCTTCTAACTTTTAAAGCGATTAAGTATCAAAGCAAATTTAAATGTATTAAAAATGATTCAGAATTGTTTTGATTTATAATTTGCAATAAAATAGTAATCATAAATAAAAATATGTTGAAAGATTTCATTTGACATCTGTGAAAATAATGTTGACAATAAAAATTTTCCCATTTATAAAAAACTTAAGGAAACTTAAGGAATAAGGAATCATAAAGAATAAGGAAACTTAAGGAATAAGGAATAAGGAATCTTAAGGTCTTTCGGTTAATTTTTGAATAACCGTTTTCGGATAATCGGAGATATACTGTACTTGGAATGACACACACCTGGCACATCTCACTATCATATATTGGCAAGCAATTTTGCCGTCCTAACCGATATATCCAAAATAACAAATTGCACATGCGTGTGGAATTGGATTGAATATCCCTCTACTAGAAAAATTCTACGTACAGGATTATCATATTGGTGCTTTTATATTCTCAGTTTGACATTTCCATCCCATATTATATTGTCATTATTTTGTTAATTCTATTATTAATTAAAAATAGCAAAATATCAATAGCTAATATTAAGAAACTTACTTCGGAATTAGAGCTTCTTGTAAGTACTTTTAACTCGATAAATTATATTATTTTCATCCGTTTTGACAGTAACATACTTATATCGTCCAGGTAAATTCATTATCAAAATGCTTTACAAATAATAAATATTAAATATAATATCATTCATGAATAACAGCTTACAACCGAAGTTCAATGCTCGACGTCTTAACAAGCGTTTTACAATAAAAATAAATTGAAATATTTTCGATCGCCAATTTAACATGATGACATATACCAACAACAGTAAACCTGTATAATTTTTCTAGAAGAGAGAATTTCAATCTAAGTCTACACGTATGCGCAGTTTGTTATTTTGGATATATCGGTTAGGATAGGCTAAAATGTTATTGACAAGACTGAAACCTCAACACAAGATGGGATATTTATGATATTTATTCGTAAGCCACCAACTTTGAGGCAGACACGAAACTAAGGACAATCCAGCATCGATGAAATTGAACAAATCACCATAATTATTGGAATTTTTTCTGTTGAAAACATCACAAGCTTTTCATTTATTATTATTTCAAAATTTAATCGCTTAAAAGGGGCACAGCCAACAGAGTGAAAAAGTGTCCACGCCTGGTCTTGATTCCGGCTCATCCGTCATGCGCAATCCTACGTATCTCATGTTCTTACGCACCATGCCGAAAGACATGCGATGATTGTGATTGATTAGAATTATTTTATTTTGTGCTGAAGAAAACTATTTCAAGATCCGCATAGTTCATAAGTTACTCAGCTTCCTCATTTATTTTTAAATAATATTGCATGAATATGTCAATGTGAACTCAGTAAAAATTGATTTAAGAAATTGTGCAGGATTGTAAATTATGTTAAATTACTATTTTAAAATAATTCAACTCGTGAACACTAACATTGTTACCTCAGAAATATATACTTTTATTAAGTTTATGCCAATTACTGGCTTAGATCGATTTTGTGTTTTTCGGACATTTGCGTTGATCATTAATTGTGCATTTGTATTCTCCGTTGAAAATAAGGGTGAGTACACATGCTTAACATATTTTTTTTTATTTATTAAAAATCGATTTGACCCTTGAAACTTCCGGAATAGTCTATTGTAGTATATTTCAAAATTTTCCATTTTATTACTGACAATTATAACCCTGTAAATGTCAAAAAAAAAAAAAAAAAAAAAAAAAAGTAAAAATGAAAGAAAGGAAAAAAAAAGCTTTTTTCAACTTATAAAAAACTTGCAAAAGAAGATACAGAATTTATCATAGTAATTTATTTATTTTACCCGTGATGATTCTAATACAATAAAATTTTTATCTTTTCAAGCTATTATGTATAAATTGTAATATTCAAGTGTTACTGTTGTTATGCTATAAATATGTTTTTCATTTAAATTTATACATTAACTTTTCTCAGTTTTGAAATATTGCTATTATTTAAGCCAGTAGAAGTTTTCAATTATATAGTTACTAAAAATTAACATTTTGCAATAACAAATAGCCAATAAACAAATAACATTCATTCATATTTCAATTGTAGCTGTCCTCTCGTTCGCCTTTTTTACACTTTTTAGTATAACTCAACTTTTGTTTTTGTTTGTTAAGGTGGACTTTTGTAATCAATTTTTAATCTGTTTATTGAGAGACTAAAATTAAAAACGAAAAGTTTACATTTTGCTTTCGATAAAAAAGTATGTAATATTTGAATTCATTTAAAACACAGTTGTAAATGATTAAGTTAATTCTAAGGTATTTTTCCATTAGTTCTCCGTTGTTGTACAGATATTAGTGTCGGAGCGATCTTTCTCCTACAGCAGACTAGCAGGCAGTGTGCCTTGTAGCTTCTCCATGTCACTACTCTGAAGCACCCAGCTCACAGCAAGGCAGACGATTCAAGCAGTAGCTATAATTCCTACGTAGCCAGACGGAAGCCATGACTCTTTAGAAGTGAAATGAAGATAACGTTGGATGGAACGTTTTGTTTTGTGTTTTAGAGAAAAAGGATGCAGAATGTCGAATTGGAAAATGATGGAATGTTTTAATTCCGACGTTTGATGTGTTAATAATTTATTGTAAATATAATTATGTAAATAATCTTTCTTTTTGTAAATAATTTAACAGTTAATATAAGTTTTTAAAAGTTTAAACGGTGTCAGACTCCACTACATGTCTCTGAGTTATGATTTCGAAAGAACTTTTAGAAGAATTCCACATTAGTATGATTTGGGGTTGTGTAACTTTAACTGTAAATAAAGTTGTTATCAATAAAGTGATAATAAAATATGACACATGATTTCCATAAGACATTTAAGCGGGAATCAAACTGTAAGTTATAATTTTTTATCAAAAATGTCAAGTTTCTTAACAAAACTACAGTATAATTAAAGCATTGCTGACGCTATGTATTTTTTTCGGTGAGAATTAGAACTAGTTTAAATTTCATCGGTTATTAATATTTCTTTAAATTTTATTTAATTTTTAAGCAACACCTAAACGATCATCATAACTCATAACAAAGAACGTGTCGCATCTTTATTATAAATTGTAGAAAGTGATATTTTAAATGTTAAAGTAAATTAAAAAGTAAAACAGAGAACAATTGTTTTATGTTTTAGAAGAAGCAGCCTGAAAATTGTAAAGTAATCATAATTTTGAATTGCACGTTTTTTTTAATGATACTGAATTAGCAAATTCTTATAAAATTCTTACAACGTATTATTAAGTCATATATTTATTGCATGTATTATACATGCCCGGATTAAACATTGAACAAACTGCAATTTTTACCTATTCCATCCCCGACTTTATTAAACTCTGTGACAGTTTTACTTTTGTTGCTATGGGAACAAACACCATCTATTTTTGAACTGCATACGTCGATGTTTCATCCGAAATGGCTTACTTGTCACCACATGTCATTAAAAATAGTTTATCGTTTTCCAAATGTATATCAGTCTTTCTTTTCTGTTTGTGTTTGAGAAAACTAAAAAGTTAATACACGAAAACTTTGAAAGTAAGTCTAAATAAATACAAAAGTTTATCACTTGTCGAAGAACATTTTTAAATGCTTGCTGATTACAGAATATAAAATTTTGAAAGTAGTGTAATAGATAATGTGCATGTAACGTCAGGCAAGTTGTACTTCAGTAACGTTGTACTTCTGAAAGTGCTGTGGTAGAAAGTAACAATCCTAGCAGAATTAATAATTTTCAGTGCATTATTTCCTACATATAATAGAATATAGCATAATTTACTATATCTACGGGAAATTATGTTTAGTTTAGAATTTTTTCATACGGTTTATTTCTAATTTTTGTCCACAGCAATTTGATTTTTCACTTAAAAAGGCAGTTTCTTGAAACATGCACTTTATCCATTAATTGTAAATTTCTGTTTCTCTGGCATTTTTTTAATATCATGGTTAATGGAATATATTAAAAGTAATTCTTTTCATTTAATACATGTAAATCCAAAAACTAGAATAGACAGATTAACATAGAGTTTTTAGATTAGATTAACATAGAGTTTTTACAGTAAAATGATGCAAATATTCTGTAAATGTAATAACCATTTTCATTTCAATAGACTTCTCTTACAAACATTTAAATCTATTTAATTAGAAATGTATTGTTTCAAGATATAATATACAATGGAAATGATTTAATACGAGCAAGACTACAACAAAGACACTATTTAAACGAGAAATTTGAACATTTAAAATAGTTCATCACTTAAATTAATTAGTAATTTTACTATTTTTAGATGGGTTTATAATTATATAACTACATTGTGTCGCGAATTAGATTAATATTTGTAATTACTTTGGTGTCCACACTCTCATAGTGACTCCATGGTTATAGTTTTGTTTTTTGCATACGATCACGAGAAATGGAAAGGTAGTAGAATTATTATGGAATAAAGTTTGTGTTAAGTTTTTATCTGAAAATGTTTTGAAGCTTCATTTTTTTGTAAGATATTTAAATTATTTTTCACACGTTTAAAGTAAAACAACGATGTCTATATTTTCGGGTAGATTTTATAGCTTCGATTTCGCATTGTTTGCGATATGTGGCGCCCGAACTAATAGGGACGTGTGAAAAGTAACTGTTTTTTATTTGTTAACAGAAGTTGTCATTGAAAAAAAAATGGATGCTTTGAAAATCAAAAGAACGCCTCTTAGAACTGGATTTACGAAAACTTATAATGCTTTAAATGAAGCTTTAAACGACGCATCTCCAGATGTTAATTTAATAGAGAATTTAATATGTCAACTGGATGATAAAAGCACAAGATTGCGAGCTGTAGATGAAGAAATTTTGAATTTTATGTTGACAGAGAAAGTTATAGAAAAAGATTATTCTAAAGAATTTGAAGCATGCGAGGAGTATACAGAAAAATTTATTGCTATAAAGCAAAAAGTAAAGACATTTTTGGTGAAGCCTATCGAAGAACAACTCCGATCGCAGAATTATACAGATGTTGAAAGAACGTTGTCCCGACCACTTCGCTTACCAGAAATAAGTTTACAGCCGTTTGATGGCGATGCAAGATTATCGTTAACCTTTTGGAATTCATTCAGCAAAATTCATGAAGACACCACTTTAGATGACCATTTGAAATTTGTTTATCTTTTACAGGCGATAACGCCGAAATCCAAAGCAGCACAGATAGTTAATAGTTATCCGGTTTCTGCTGATAATTATCCAAAAGTAATTCTTCATCTGAAAGAAAGGTTCGGCAGAGAAGATACACTTATTGAGATATATGTTAGAGACCTTCTTCAATTAGTCTTAAATAATAATCGACCATCAAACAAGAATTTTAATTTATCGTCGTTATATGATAAACTAGAGACAAAACTTAGGTCTCTAGAATCCTTAGGTGTCACAGAAGAAAAATATGCCAGGATACTTTTTCCACTTGTAGAATCTTGTCTACCTCATGATATATTAAAAATCTGGGAAAGACAGCGTGAGATGACTGCTCAAGGTAAGAACCAATTAAATTCTATCCTTGATTTTTTAAAAAAAGAAGTAATTGCGGAAGAGCGGGTTCTTTTGGCTCATTCCAATCTTGGTTTTGAAAACCCAAAGAAATATCATAAATGTAATAATGAATATAATTCAATGCCAACTGCCACAGATTTATTTATAAATAATAAGTCTGATAAGAATTTAGTTAAAAAACATGAAGATTTGTGTATATTTTGTGACAAGTGTCACTTATCAGAAAAATGTTTTAAAGCTAGTTCGCTTTCTTTTGATGAGAAACGTAACTTAATTTTGAAAAAAGGAGTTTGCTTTGTTTGCCTGAAGAAAAACCACATTTCACGCAATTGTAACTCTAAAATTAAATGCACGAATTGTGGTAAAAGACACTTTTTTATATTATGTCAAAATGTTTTTAATGAAGGTGGTAATGTGTCGTTAGAAAGTCATAAACATGAATCAGGGAGTAGTGACACTGTTTTAACTACTCAAGCTTCGGATCCTACTGTGTTACTCCAAACTTTGAGTGTCCGTGTAAAGCACAATGGAAAAGAGAAAATCGTGCGTGGAGTTATTGACACAGGATCCGAACGCTCTTATTTATCACGAGATGTAATTAAATATTTGAATTATAAAAGTATTGGTGAAATTAAATTAATTCACACATTATTTGGTAATGTTGAAACAAGTGAAACAAAGCATAATAAATATAGAATTCACTTAAGTAGCATAGACAATAGTTATAAATGTGATATGCATGTTTTAGATGTTCCTGTTATTTGTTCTAAAATACGAAAAGTGCCAAATGGGCCTAGGTTATCAGAATTAAATAAATATGGCATTAAAATTTCTGATGTTGAAAATAGTTCATGTGAAACCGAAAATGAAATTAAATTATTGATTGGTTCTGATGTGGCCGGAAAATTACTCACCGGAAATATTAAAGTTTTAGAAAGTGGTCCGGTTGCGGTAAAAACCCATTTGGGATGGACTCTAATGGGAAAAATTCCAAGTATTAAATCAGAAACAAATGAGGTTGCTATGATTATTTCATCACTTTGGAACAATTGTTCCGTTGCTGATTTGTGGAAGCTGGATATTATGGGTATAACGGATCCAGTTGAATCCAAAACTAAATATGAAATTCATGAAGAAACTATGCAGCATTTTAAGAGTAATATAAGAATAGATTCAGAAGGGAGATGCGAAGTAGCATTGCCATGGGTGCTAGATAACGCTTGCTTACCTAACAATAGAGAATTGGCCGAAAAGCGGCTTGCTACAACGAGGAAAAAGTTAATTAATGTAAATAAAATTGAAGTATATAGCGAAGTATTTGATTCGTGGATAAATGCAAGAATAATTGAAAGGGTGGTTGATAATAAAGAAACTAAAGTACATTATTTGCCACACATACCTGTATTTAAAAAATCGAGTGAAGCTACTAAAGTTAGACCAGTTTTTGACGCTTCGGCTCATGTTAAAGGTTCCCCTTCTCTAAATGATTGCCTAGATAAGGGATTAAATTTGATTGAAATGATTCTTTCTATATTGCATCGTTTTCGGAAATATCCTGTTGGTGCAGTATCTGATATAGAGAAGGCATTTGTACAAATTGGTATTAGAGTAGAGGATAGAGACTATTTGAGATTTCTATGGGAAACATTCGTTTTGAATCGCGTAGAAGAAATTAGATCTTTAACTCAAAAGAACCAATGGCGACACATTGCAGGAAAATTTAATCCGGCAGATATCCCTTCCAGAGGTTGTTCGATTGAACAATTTTTACAAATAAGATGGTGGGAGGGACCGGATTGGTTGGCTCAACCTGAATATACTTGGCCTCAAAGTGTTGAAATTCCCGATGAAGAAATTATTAACTCTGAAAAACGGAAAAGTGTCATTTCAGCAATGAACAAGAACACAGAATCTAGTGATTGGTGTTATCGACGGTTTTCATCTTTCAAGAAAATTATAAGATTGATCGCCTGGATTTTAGGATTCTTAAACAATTTAAGAAATCCTAATTCAAAAGAAGTTTCTGAACTTAAGTGTTTGGAATTAGAACAAGCCGAAAGAAAATTGATAATTTTGATTCAGAAAGACAGATTCAACGAGAAGAATAATCAGAAGATACGTAGCTTAAGACCAATCCTAGATGAAGATGGTATTATAAGAGTGAAAACGCAAGTTATTTATAGAGAAGATACTTTCAATTTTAAATACCCAGTTCTTTTGCCTTCTGACCATCCTGTAGTCCACCGCCTGATCTCTTTGGAAACACCAAGAGCCTTTGCATGCAGGAGTGGCTCTTTTGATGACATCGTTACGAGAAGACTACTGGGTCCTAAAAGCTAGGAAAACTATTCGAGCAGTAATACAGAAATGTGTACGATTCAGAAGATTTAGTGCCCAAAAGATTCGCTGGAAAATTAACTTGCCTACCGCTGCTTGGTGGGAGCGATTGATACAAATGGTGAAACGTATCCTGAGAAAAGTTCTAGGTAGAGCTTCATTATCCTACGAAGAACTGCTCACAATTCCCTGTGACTGTGAACAAGTTGTGAATGATAGACCTCTAACTTATGTTACTGAAGATGTGAACGATCTAGCACCGTTAACACCATCAATGTTTTTACAGGACATAAGATCTTCAGATGTGAGAGATTTTGATGCAATTGACGCGCAAGAATTAAATAAAAGAGTTAAGTATAGGCAACATATTCGAGAACACCTACGTAAGCGATTTCGTATTGAATATTTAGGACAATTGCGCCAGCAAAGTTCTTTGCATAAGAATGTCAAGCAACTGACCGTTGGTGATGTCGTACTCGTAGAGTCTGATAAGAAACGTGCCTATTGGGCTTTAGCCCGAGTGCAAGAACTTATTTCTGGTAAAGATGGCCACCCAAGAGTTGCACGATTAAAAACTGAAAATGGTTAACTTTTGCGACCTGTCCAAAAACTGTACAATTTAGAGATTCCAAAAGAACTTTCTAGTGATCCAGTATTAAGAACGAGAAGTGGCAGAATAGTGACTGTCCCTAAACGTTATTAACTCTAAATACTGTTTCAACAAAAAACTTTATTCTTATTTTTTAGTATATTTCATAGTGTTAATTTGAATTTGTAATAATATGTTTAATTTTATTTGAATTTTGCAGAAGAAAATGTTTATTTACCTATTTTGAGAAAAGTAATATTGTAAGAATTGTATCTTATCACTGTAATGTAAGCATTAGTCATATTTTATTTTATATTTTATTGTACCCATTGTTGAGTTTATCTGTTGAAAACTCAAGGTGGGAGAATGTCGCGAATATATTTGTAATTACTTTGGTGTCCACACTCTCATAGTGACTCCATGGTTATAGTTTTATTTTTTGCATACGATGACGAGAAATGGAAAGGTAGTAGAATTAGTCTGGAATAAAGTTTGTGTTAAGTTTTTATCAGAAAATGTTTTGAAGCTTCATTTTTTTGTAAGATATTTAAATTATTTTTCACACGTTTAAAGTAAAACGACGATGTCTATATTTTCGGGTAGATTTTATAGCTTCGATTTCGCATTGTTTGCGATACATTGTTCTTATACTCATTGTCTGTTTGTATTACAGTGCAGAAATTATTCAATCAATTAGTTTGAAATTCAATCTTAATTTTGTATAATTTTGCCGAGTTATTTAGATTATTATGAAAACTGAGTGAAAACTTAAAAATATATAGATAGTTTCTTTTATTTTATTAAATCCCTTTCGAGGAAATTAGTTTAATGATATCTCATGAGAAGTCAGATATTAAGATGGTGTTTTATCTAGTGTTTTTTTCAGATGTTATTATATTAATTCAGTATTATTGAATTTAATATGTACAGTCGTAATACATTTTATATTACGCATTTTTTTTTATACAAGAGTGCAGTAATTATTGCTCCAATATCTGAATTTATGTAAAAATACTAATAGTAGGAATATATCGAATTTGCAACATCTGTTGTATAATTTCCAACTTGTAAATATCTATACATATAATAAAACAGTAGGACCCGGTGTGTCTGTACATTGAAGATAATTGACAAAAATGGAGTCAGGGCGATAAAAGAAAACCAATGAAACACAAAAAAATTTTTTTTGAATTTTTTGTCTGTCTGTCTGTCTGTCTGTCTGTCTGTCTGTTTGTTCGAGGTTATCTTCGTAACTACTGAATGGATTTTTATGCGGTTTTCACTAATGAAGAATGCACACTCCCGGGCAGTGTATAGGCTTTGTTTCATCAAAATCGGACAACAGACAAAAAAGTAACAAAAAGAAACAAAAGAAACTATTAGGTGCGCTGCTCACGTTTTTTAGTACATAACGTTTTTTAGTACATATAAAATCCAATAGATGTCACTGTGCGATTTTAAAACGCGCTATCGTTATGTTTTCGCCAGTCTACTTAAGTATGAGAAAGTTTCAAGCTGGCTGTCGTTCCATGTGGTTTAGTCGGTAGAACGTCAGTGCGCCATACTGATGGCCCGGGTTCGATTCCCAGCATGGAATTTTTTTTCACTATGTTGGCATTAACGCCTATAAGCAATTAAAAGAATTTGAAATATTGTATTCAAGGCGAATTTTCTCTCTGGGAAAATTTCCTTGCATTAATATGTCAGTGTAATTTTTTTTTCGATTTAATTTTTTTTTTCGAAACTTTGTTTTTCTTAAAAAATTACAGTAAATATTTGATATTTCCCAGCGTTTTTTGAATGATCGGCTTGCTTTTTTTTTTAATGTATGTCTGAACCTTATCTAACTACTTCTTCAAGATTTCTTTAGATAAACCGACCAGCGTAGCGGGCGAAGGCCGCTAGTTTAAAATAAAATCAGAGCTGATACAAGCATAACATTTTTTACCGTATATATATAAGATTAAGGTAGTAGATTTCATTGTGAATTTCAATATTTGAAAGTAATTCTTTATATAATAAAAAGTATTTTTGAAGCATACCACATTCTTTATGGTTTTTTTTACAAATATAATCTTTTCAAACAAATATCATTTACAGAGATCCTGTATTTCAAAGAAAAGCGTTTTTAGAGTTTTTAATTTAAAAAAAATGTCTGATAAATGGAACTACATCTATACCTTTCATGTCATTAGAGAGTTGCCCTTTAAAAAAAAACTTTACATTGTATGGATACTTTGAAACTTTCAAGCATTCTTTTGCTAAAATAGCGATCCAAGTTTCCACGATTTTTGTAACATTTTGTATATTAAATGAATTGATTTAAATGCTCCTTCGTCATTCAGTGTTATTTCCGATTACACATTCTCACCATGATTGCGGGGGGCATATGATAGTTTCAAGGATCTGCACTATGATAGTGAAGGTTTTAAAATGTTTTCAAAATATCGCATAAATTTAGTTTTTAAACGTATGAAAAATATTTTTTAAATTAATATTCCTGCTTAAAATTTGTTTGAAAACTGTAACTCAATTTACTGTTTTTTTAAAGTATGATTTTGGCGATTGATCATTTGAAAATATGTATCTCAACAAGGAAATTCTACAACTCTAATTGATAATTAACATTTTTTATAAAATGTAATGCTGATTGGCAATGTGTGGCCAATGTTGATGGGCAATGTATAATAATTAAATTGGAAGTACATATAGATTTAGATCTTTTTATTTATAAAATTTCGATAGACTACAATAAGCCTCTGGAATACTTCACTGAATGGAAACTTAATGTTTTAGATAAATTAAATATTGAACTTTATAGGAATATCGATACCTTCAATTTAAATTTTAAACAATTAAATGATGAAATAAAAAACTTACAAAATAAATTTATCATAACATATGTCGATAAATCTCCTAACAACTATGCTTTCATATGTAAACATTATTACTCTACATTATTAAATCAAGCAATAAATTCTAGTTCAAATTTCATTAAAACAGGTATTGATACTATTATTAAAAATAGACATATAGCTCAATATTATAAATTACTAAAATTAAAAAATCATAATTATGACTATCCTTACATTGTGGTTATTCCAAAATTCCATAAAATTCCTATAAAGTTTCGTACTATAACTATTGGGTGTAATACTTATAACAATAATGTAGGTAAAGAATTATTAACAATACTTACAAAAATGCTAGATATTGCAAAAACTAATAATAAATTCTATAGTATAAAAAATAGTTTACATCTTGTAAATAATATCAAAAATTTACAAAACATTAAGTACATCAAAACATATGACTTTAATGATTTATTTAATACAATTGATATTGCAGATATGTTCAGGATCATAAATTTATTATTCAAGGAATATAGGAATTCTCTTAACATACATGTATCTTTATCTTACTTCAAATTTTTAACCAAATTTATTCTTTATCATAATTATATATTATTTAATAATACAATATTTAAACAAATAGTCGGTCTTCCACAAGGTGGGATTGTATCATCCATCTGTGCTGATCTCTACTTACATTATTATGAACATAATACATCTATTGTTAATTGTTATCTATACAGGTATCTTGATGATATAATAATTTTATATTCTAAAAAGTCATCAAACTATTCGCTACCAATCAAATACCACAAAAATTTAAAATACAGTTATAATGATATGCATAATAATACAATTAACTTCTTGATCTTAATATTACGCTTTCTGATAATAAAATTCTATTTGATATTTATGACAAACGTAATGACTTTCCTTTTAAAGTAAACCTCTTTACTCATTATAATTCTTGCCTACATAAATCTGTCTATGTCAATATATTACTTAATTTTGCCCATAGAATTAAAAATATTTGTTCACATAATTTTAAAATGCATAATTAAAAAACTGTACAAGAAACTGCTATAAGATATGGTTATCCTTTACATTTGGTTAAAAAAATGTTATCTGTATAAACATTTATTTAGTATTAACTGTCTATTTTTCTCTTCAACAAATATTGCAAAAATTAACAAGATAATTTATGCAACACCATATGATGTTATTGATAAAAACTCCTATAGTCTTTAATATATAATGAGTTATTAGATGATCTTAAAAATAATTAACACATTGCGTAAAAAAAAGTTTAAAAAAAGTTATAAAAAATAAAGATAATACAAAAAAATAAAAAATACAAAAAAAAAATTAAAAATTAAAAAATATGAATAATAGGATGGTTGGGTGGGTTAGATGTTAGATTACGGAGGAGGGCGGTGTTGTCTGGATAATACGCAATGGTTAATTATTATACATTTAATAATTAAAAAAAATTAACTTTACACATTGTATTAAAGTTTATGTTTACCTAAAAACTAATATGCACAACTTAAAAATGATCAAGTTATTGAGATAAGATATGGTTGTCTATTGTATTTGTCTGGATAGAAATTATTCTTGGAAATTCTTAGCTAATAAATAATTTATTTTTTTCCTATAATAGAGGGCAGCACCATAAGCATATAAAATAATTAATATATCAATCCTATAGATGGCAGCACTAAAATAATTTTCTGCTAGAAGTTGTAGTAATATATTCTAGTTAAATAATTAATATAGTAATATTAATAATTGATTAAAAATAAAAATATAATATTTCTAATAGTAGCATCTATTTTTTTCTAAATATAATATGAATTATATAGTATAATATATGTTTTACTAATTTTTATATTTATTGTTACAACTTTATTTTATTATCTATGTGATTTATACTATGACCATAACCTTGACTGTTAGTAAGTCACATGTAGTTTGTATCTGATTGCACTACAAATTTTGTTAGGATTTTGGTAATGGTAAATATTTTAGTATATACAGGGTGTCCCTAAACAAATGGTATATACGCTAGGGGGTGATAG
Organism: Maratus speculifer; assembly: GCA_964019185.1. NCBI lineage: Eukaryota > Metazoa > Arthropoda > Arachnida > Araneae > Salticidae > Maratus > Maratus speculifer. The sequence continues at coordinate 156,609,719 of OZ025289.1, forward strand.
AACTCATCAAGACGAGTAATATTAAATCGGTAACCAAGGGTCCCAAACGTTTTCCAAAGGAGATAGCCGCCATTAAAGTTTGAGATCCAAAATTTCAAATACACATAAAAAACGGAAAAATTTGGTCGATTGATTTGCAGTTTTCACTAAAATTTCTCTTTATGTTGGTATTTTCTTAAAAATGAATTATAAAAATAAATTTCGAAAAATGCCGATAGAGGGCGCTTTAGACTTTGAAATAATGAAAAACTATTTTTTGACGTGATTTTTTGCATCTCATTAAATGGTTTCGTAAGCTTATACTTAAACTTAAATTTTGAGCTCAAAATCTGAATAGTTGGAAGCGGTTAAGTAGCACAAACTTAACTGTGTTCAGAGGGTTTAAATTTCAAATGATTATAAAAAACGGAAAAATTGGTCGATTGATTTGCGGTTTTCACTAAAACTATTCTTTATGTCGGTATTTTTTTAAAAATGAATTATAAAGATAAATTTAAAAAAATGCCGATAGAGGGCGCTTATGACTTTGGATTAACGAAATAATCAATCCTAATACTATTTTTTGCCGTTATTTTTTGCATCTCATTAAATGGTTTCGTAAGCTTAGATTTAAACTTAAATTTTGAGCTCAAAATCTGAATAGTTGGGAGTGGTTAAGTAGCACAAACTGAATTGTGTTCAGAGGGTTTAAATTTCAAACGAAACGGAAAAATATAAAAAAAAAAAACGGAAAAATTAGTCGATTCGTTTGCAGTTTTTTCTAAAACAACTCTTTTAATCAGTGTTTTCTTGAAAATAAATTTTAAAGATAAATTTCACTAAATGCCGATAGAGGGCGCCTTAGACATTGGAGTAGCGTACATCTATTTTCAACCGTTATTTTTTTAAATCTCATTAAATGTTTTCAAATGCGTAGATTTAAATTTTTAGATCAAATTCTGAGTCGTTGCGAGTGTTTAAATAGCGCAAAAGTGAACTGTGTTCGAGGGGGGGGGGGGAGTTAAATTTCAACTCCTGAACACACTTCGGTTTGCGATTCTTAACCCCTCCCAACGTTTGAGAATTTGAGTTCAAACTTTAAGTTTAAATCTAAGATTTCGAAAACATTTAACAAGTTTTGGAAAGCATTTAATTAGATACAAAAAATAACGGTTAAAATTTGTTGTTGGTTTCTCTAAAGTTTAAGGCGCCCTCTGACGGACGTTTTTGAAATTTATCTTTAAAATTCATTTTCAAGAAGATACTGACTTAAAGAATAGTTTTATTTTAAAACGCAAACGAATCGACCAACTTTTCCGTTTTTTGTTATCATTTGAAATTTGAACCCTCTGAACCCAGTTCAGTTTGTGCTACTTAACCACTCCCAACTATTCAGATTTTGAGCTCAAAATTTAAGTTTAAGTCTAAGTTTACGAAAACATTTAATCAGATGCAAAAAATAACGTTAAAAGTAGTTGTTCGTTACTCCAAAATTTAAAGCGCCCTCTAACGGCATTTTTTGAAATTTATCTTTATAATTCATTTTCAATAAAATACAGACATGAAGAATAGTTATAGTGAAAACCGCAAATCAATCGACCAATTTTTCCGTTTTTTATAATCATTTGAAATTTAAACCCTCTGAACACAGTTAAGTTTGTGCTACTTAACCGCTGCCAACTATTCAGATTTTGAGCTCAAAATTTAAGTTTAAGTCTAAGCTTACGAAACCATTTAATGAGATGCAAAAAATCACGTCAAAAAATAGTTTTTCACTACTTCAAAGTCTAAAGCGCCCTCTATCGGCATTTTTCGAAATTTATCTTTATAATTTATTTTCAAGAAAATACCAATATAAAGAATAATTTTAGTGAAAACCTTAAATCAATCGATCAGTTTTTCTATTTTTTATGTGTATTTGAAATTTTGGACCCCAAACTTTAATGGCGGCTATCTCCCTTGGAAAACGTTTGGGACCCTTGGTTTCCTATTTACTATTACTCGCCTTGATGTGTTCTATCACCCCCTAGCGTATATACCATTTGTTTAGGGACACCCTGTATATCCTTTTTTTATGGAATATTGTATTATTGTTATTTTGTGATATTGATTTTATTTTCTTCTATGTGTATCTTTCTACTAATTTGTCATCTGAATAGCTTCCAGCCAGTCGGGTGTATTGTGAGTCGAATTCTTAGCTTTCAGCACGACTCATAACAGAAACTGGTTGGATGTTTTTGCTTTTTTGTTAAACTATACACCCCTGAAGAAGTAGTTTAATAGAAAAGCCTTTTACTGCCTTTTTATCCATTTATCTTTCATTATTTTAGTAATCTGCCTTCTGTTCACTTCAAACTTCAACTGTTTTCAATAAGATGATTGTAAAAATACTGGTATCATTGGTTTATTGTATGGTAATATATGAATTACTCTGGTTATATAATGTCCATTTATCCATATATTTCTTAGTAATTTGGTAATCTGCCTTCTATTTCTCTTCAAACTTCAACTGTTTTTAATAATATGATTGTAAAAATACTGGTTTCATTGGTTCTTTTAATGGTATTGTCTGAATAACTTTGGATGTATTTATAAAAGTATATATATATATTAGGGTGGAGCGAAAAAAATTTTTTTTTGAAAATCAAAAACGGGTAGGTGCCAAAAGTTGCCTTTATACTAGTATATCAACTGCGTGAAATTTTACCGCTGAAAAAAAATGGCTTGGTCTGCGCTTTTGCTCCAAAAGTCGAAATTTTGGGTAAAATTTGTCATTTTTTGACATTTTTTCAAAAAAATTGAAAAAATCCTACAGAGCTGGTTAGTATTTAAAAGTGTTGCTTAGACCTTTATATTTATATGCTTAACATATTTAAACTATAAAACAATATGTTTATTCCCTATAGCTGGAGCAAAACAGACAACCTTTAGTAAGAAAACAGTATTACCACTCTATTGGGTCATACAACGAATTGTTGTTTTTAATACAGCTCTTGTTTTCAAAACTACCTTGGACATGCGTCGTGGAGGTGGCTATATTTCCTATACCACCCGGCCCAACTATTCGATCATCTTAGTACAGTGTTTTACTTATACATTGATTTGTGATTTTTTTTTTTTAATAAAAATTTGGCATGTTTTCGATGCTTCAACCTTGTTCATCTGTTCTTTGCATCCACATGCTGCTGTAACTATCTTCATGTATATTTTTACAGTTTATACAAAAAAAATGACAAGCAGAGTAATGTACGGGAATATTATTAAAGGGATCTATTCGGCCATCTATTATATTTATCAAACTTACATTTAGTTGATGAATAGTGATTGGAAGTTCTGTTACCACAACATTTTTTCAGTCAATTGTATTTTTTTTACGTAATGATTTGCTTCAAAGATGATCTCAGATATTTCAACTATAAGTATGCCATCATTTATTCTACTTTTGCATTTTTTATATGTTGAGAAGCGAGCTGTTTGATGTGATGGTGATCGTCAGAGAGAATTGCAGTGAAAATTTGTTCTCCATGTGTAAAGCAACCGCTGTTGTAAATAACCTTTTTTTTTGCATTAGTTTTAGGCCGTTTTCTAAGTGCTTTCGTATCCAGATATCTTCCTATTAACTTTTAGATCCCCTTTTTATGAATGGACAACATTTGATGGTGAAATGCCCTGGGCATAAACTTATAATGCATAGTACTTTATGAGGGAATGTACGGATTCTAATCGACTATAAGTGCTCATTTAAAATTAGGAGAATTTTATTTGTCACTGTGAACCATTTTGCATGGGGTAAGCTTAGAATTGTGTATAATATCGAATTATTCGTTACTTCAACTCCAGTGAATTTCCTCTGCGTCAGTTATTAGAGAAGTCGATATAAAACGCTCTAAGCTACATGGATTCACTGGATTTATAAGAAAAATCTTTCTCTACGTACTATTCACTTCCTATTGCAATTTTTTTTTATATAAAATAGAGAATAATTTTGAAAAATTATTTTCTCAAATTGAGAAAAAGATACTCAGAACAGACTGGAAATTTCTGTCGGAGATTGCAAAGCTAATTCATAAGGAAAGCTATTTCTCGGAAAGAATGGGAAATAGGAATTTAGAAAACATCTCACACAAAAGACAGCTCATAAAGTTAATAAAATTTCCCGCTTTATATAAGCACAGATTGGCAATCAGCGTCTATATGTTCACTCACAAAATGTATAATCCAAGTTTATACCGCGGGATGTTTTATACCAAATGTACAACACATCTGAATAATAGATCTAAAATCTTATTAGAAATTACTAGACTACGAAACAACAACACAGGAAACGACATAAAGCATGCTAAAACTTCTTTAGAAATATTGTTGTTTTACACGCAAATTTTGTTTGCAATCCTCTGTGACGATCGTCATAATATTAAACAGCTAGCTTCTCAGCATATATTCAATGTAATAGGTTCAATAAATAATGACATACTAGAAATTGAATTCATACAATCAATTAGTATGCAAATCATTGCATATAAAATGTAATTGATTGAAAGAATGTTGTGATAACAGAACTTCCAAACATAATGTACTAATTGCATGAAATTTTAATGAAAATAGTAGGCTGATGAATAGGTTCAATTAAGAACATACCCAATACATTACTCAACTTCTCTTCTGTTATACATGGTTTAAAAATATACGTGCAGCAGGTCACACCAGCATGATCCAAATCATCCAAAGTCAGTGAATACAAAGAAAAGATAAATTACTTTGATATATAGAAAACTTATACTCGTCTTCGGGAAAAAAATAACAATTCAATACATAAATAAAACACTGGGCCTAGATGATTGGGTGGTTGAGACGGCTGGGATAATGCAACCACCTCTATGAGTTATATACACAGTAGTTTTGAAAGCAGCTAGGTAAGAAATGCATTCAAAACAACATTTCGTTGTATGTTCCAATAGAGAGGTTAACGCTGATTTTTCACAAAAAGTTGTCAGATTTGCTCCAATTATACAGAATACAGATATTGTTTTATAGTTTAGATATGTTAAGCAGATAAATATAAAGGTCTAAGCAACACTTTTAAATACTAACCAGCTTTGTAGGAAGTTTTTAATTTTTTTTTGAAAAAATGTCAAAAAATGACAAATTTTACCCAAAATTTCAATTTTTGGAGCAAAAGCGCAGACTCAAGCCATTTTTTTCCAGCGGTAAAATTTCACGCAGTTGATGTACTAGTATAAAGGCAACTTTTGGCACCTACCCGTGTTTTTGATTTTCAAAAAAAATTTTTTTTCGCTCCACCCTAATATATATATATATATATATATATATATATATATATATATATATATATTATGAGTGTCACTGCAAAATGATTTTTATTTATAATCTGAACAGCAGGTCTGATGTGAAGTGTTTGTGGAATGTGTTCAATCTTCTATTATACGAAAAATACATGAACTGTATAATTTTAATACTAATTTATTGACCTTTCATTTGAAGTATAAAGCCATTTCATTCATTTGATATCTCCTTTCATCAAATATATTTTCATTATAGGAAGAATACAAGTTTTGTTTCGATAGTACTTAACTTTAATTGCGCTGTATTTGTCAAAATATTAAAAATGAATATTGTTTCATTGATGTATGTTTTTATCCCTCTTCAGAGAAGGGTTTTGTGTTTCTTTCGTCTCAAGTACCTATGTATGTGGATTTTTTTATACCCTCGAAAATCCCAACGGCTTGATGGATTTTAAGGAATGAGTTCTCTATCGATTCGTCTTAACCGTCCGATGGTTATAAGCAAGCTGTTGTTTTCATAAATTCAAAATGGCAGTAGAGATGTAAAAAATACGCGCTAATCATAGTGGCATATCATTGGACAAGTTTTTTTAAAATAAAGTTTTTTTAATGAAGTATATATTTAAATTGAAATTTGAATGAACTACAGGGTCATGAAAAATCGAAGAGTGTGAGAAATACGATTGCAAATATCTCTGCAGCTTTGACTTCAGTTTGTGTGCAAATTTTATGTTCTTTTATTATCTTTCAACTCACTAAAATAAATAATTTCATTTTTTATAAACTTTCGTCAAAACGAAATTTTTGTACACACCCAATTTGTTATACATCAAATTTTGAAATCTGTATTTCGTTTTGTTCGGGAGCGATTACAGTCGCACGGAATTTTGTTTTTCTATAAATATATTTTTCGGATTCTCTAGTGTCTAAAAAGTATAAATCCCTATTTTTTTTCATTTTGAAAACAAATACAAAACTTACATTATACTATGTATGATGAGCAAACAATAAAAGATACGACATCGTTTCATGAGTAGAATTCAGGTTAAATTTTAAGAATTCTGAACATCTATAAGGCGTTAAAATATTATCCTTTAAGAAGTTGCGCACATTTTTTTTTTACAAGTTATACTTTTTAATAATTTTAATACATATTCTCAGCATACTCAAATATTTCAGTACTTGCACTTATTCGTAAAAAAAATTAATTAAATAAAGGTTAAATAATTTACATTTACATTTAAAATAGAATTTTTTTTAATGGATTTATAAAAAAGTTTATTAGGAGTTACACTGCAAAAAATTTGGAAATGGTATAATTCTGTGAAGTTTTTATTGCTTGACAATTCATGTGATTTTTATAAAAGACAGTGACGATTTTCACAGTATTTTTCTGCAAACAGTCAACAAGCTTTATATTTTTTGTGACAGATTGACTATACTAGCGAGAGGAAGGCAAATTTTACTAATAACTGATTGACGAATTTTACAATATTTGCATTTTCTTTAACGATGGTTTAAAGTAATTTTTTTTCTTATGTATAAAAGACTGGAATTCGAGATAAATCGCGAATTCCAGTTTTTTATAGAGTATCTTATCTTTTCACTAGCCGTATGTGAAATTTACGATTTGCTTTTGCTACAGAAAATAACTCAGTTGCAAGAAATAACTATGAATTATGAAATCCTTCGATGCAATTTATTTTTTTCACGACTGTTTAACTAAATTTGCTATTATTACCACATTCCTTTGACTCCATTTGCGTCTCTGAGTTGATCCTCTGAGAGAAGCTTGCATTTTTTGCGCGAACTTTGGTCGAAATTTATGATTTTTCGAGATTTTTTGATGAAATTTATGTTTTATCGTGATCCTTTGACAAATATCACTTTTTTCGGCGATCTTTAGATGAAAGTAACGTTTTCCGCGATCTTGTGGCAAAAATTTGCTTTTTAACCGTGATCTTGGGGCAAATTTTACTTTTTCTTTTGGGACACTTTTGACAAAATTAGCATAAGAACTAACACTTAAACAGAACTTTAAATGCATCAATACAAATAAATAAAGAAAATAAGGTAAGTAATGTAAATTAATTAAACCCGACTTTTCACCGGGCGTGAAAAGCTAAAAAGAGGGAAACAAAATGACGTAGGAAAATAGCAGATGGTATAATAGAAATCCTTTTTACTTAAGTAATTACAGTCGGGTGCAAATATGTCGGTAGGAGGAGCTGCAGTACATACTTAAGACTTAATTTGATGCCTCCGTCTGCAATTACTTAAGTAAAAATGATTTTCATTATACACTGTACTATTTTGTACGTAATCTTGTTTTCATGTTTTTAACTTTTTACATAGACGGGTTTCTTGATAAAAAAAAATATATATTTATTTTTTATTTTTAAATAGTGATATTTGCATTTTTTTATCTGACTTCAAATAAACAACTGCTATAATTTCAAAAATGTTTTTGCTAGCAATCGAAGTATCTGATTTGAAAAAAAAAATCTATCCAAACAGAAAACGCTGTTCAGGACACAGAGCACTAAGTAATCGGTAACTATATATATCTATTTATGGCATAAAATACAAAATTTTATAGACTTAAATTCATAAAAATCAAAATTCTATCACGGAAAATTGTTTAAATAATCCTTTAAAGACTTGAACTTGTAAATACAATAATTTCTAGAATACTTCTGTAGCTGCTTAGTTGAGAAAATAGGAAGTCTCTCTTTGTATAACAAAGGATAAAATTTGCTTCAAATGCAATCAACAAGAAACAGCGCTGTTTATTACCTGCAATGTTAAACACACAGAACTTTTCGTTGTTGTACAAATATGCACAAAAACTTGTTATAATCTTGAAGTACCCTATTACAAAAAAGCGGGTAAATAATTTGACATACAAAATTATTTACATATTGCTAGTATTACAGACATAAGTATTATCTTTGAGTAATCTTTTAGTTAAAATTTGAATTCCATTTTATACAAATATTCAAGAAACTCTTAGTGTTGATAGTACTTTGTTAAAATTTAAAGAACACGTACATTCGTGATTATAATTCTCTTTGATTGCAGAATTGAAAATGTTTCATGCATTAAATGTTTGTTAACGACTGAAAGCATACCTTCATGCATTCAGAAAAAATACTAAAGATGTGAAAGTAGTTAATGCTGATTCGCTTAAGGCTAGGAAAAAACATGTACTTACAGCTAAATGTTATTATGTATGTTACTAATAAGATCAAATTTCCTTTTTTAAATAATCCGCTTTTTTAGATATTGAATGTAAACCAATAAATAAAGTTTTGACAATTTCTTCTGATACTTTCGATTAGTACAAAATTATTGCTTTTTCTAGAAATGTCAAATGTTCATTTCATTAGAAGTTTGATGTTTTACAGGGTTTTTTTGTGTGTTGTTTGTGGGTATTTAAAAAAGAGTTAAATGTAAAAAAAAAATATGTTTCAGATTCTTAATTTTTTGAGTGTTTATTTTCACTTTTCAAGAAATTTTATTTTATTCATGCAAGAACACTGACATATCTGTGAAACACAAATGGTGTGCAACGCTCGTTAAAGTCTAGAAAAACAATCTTACCCAACGACATGATATTGCTATTAAAACATTCTTGTATTTCTTCAAAGAGCTAGTCAAATGTATTAAAGTTTTTCTAATGAAAAACATCAAAAAATCAAACGTATTATATATGTATATAACTGGAGGAACTTGACATAGCAACTGAATGTAAAGTGTATAAGGACGGCGCTAGAATTTGCGACACCTGCTTCTATGCTAAACTAGAAAAAATGAGAATATATTTTGTTTTCGACATAAGAATGGTGGCTAGATCTCTTAATTTGACATATGTTTGTAAAAAAATAGTCCAAAAAATTTGTAATTATATATATATATATATTTATTTATATGCTGTTTTTTGGTTGGCTTCTTGGTAGAGTGATTTAATGATAGTAAACATCAAGTGGATAAAAAATTATCAGAGAACATAGTGTCGCAAAACACATGTATAGTTACAATTTTAAGTGTTTTACCTTCACTGAATTCCGCTTGAAGTTATTAATGTTTTTTAGTACAAATACTGCAATAAAAATGTAATAATATTTATGAAATGTAATAAACCACAAAAAGTTGTGGTAAAATACACTGCACTCGCAATAGATGAGCAGAGCCATGCGAAGCGGGGGGCAAGCCGGGGAGTTCGCCCTGGGCGAGGAAAATGATGGGACGTAAAATTTATACTACTATTGCCATTTATTTCTTCATTTTTGTGAAAACACACACACATACATATATATATATATATATATATATATATATATATATATATATATAAACATATCTGGATTTTTTTGCGAAAAAAAACATACATTCTCAAAACAGCATGTTGTTTCTTTTTTGGAATCTAAAAGTGGTTATACTTTGCTGTCAGATACATTTTTTCTGCAGGAGTTTTCTAGATCTTTTTTGTCAAAATATAAGTGAAATGTTCTTTTATATTATTTAGTTGTTAAAATTAAATTTTTTTAAGTTCCGAAAAAAAAAAAAACGCCAGAGATATATTCAAAAAAATTATTTGTGTTTTTACACTTTTCCGTTTTTTGCCCCTTGTCACAAGGAGAAATGTTGAAAGTGGGAGGGGTGCTCCAAATTGAAACTTTGCCCAGTGAGCAATTTTCTCTTCGCAGGACGTTGTAGATGGTACAAACAAAATGCGAATAATCAAGATTTCACTGGTGGCGCGTACAAAGCAACGCTTTACCACTTTGTTTTTGCTATCCAACTAAAGGAAGCATGTCTTTTAAAAGTTTCATTAAAATATACTTCCTTTATTAGTTACTAGCTGACTCGACCGGCGTTGCCAGGTCCGTGACCACCTGGATACATTAAACAAAAACTATAATATTATTTAAAATGAAAAAAAAATCAACTATAAAAGCACATAAACTTGTAAAATCGTTAAAAATTATTTCGAAAATCACATTAAAAATCGATGAAATTTAAAAATAATTCCAAACAAAATTTAATAAATTAGGCTAAAAATTTGAAATAATTTTCTTTTTATCCATATGAAAAAACAGACGAATAATTGAAAAAATATACTAAAAATCGCATTACTTTTTTATTTCTTTAAAATTAAAAAAATGACGTACGAATTTTCAATAAGCTTTATTAAAAAGAAAAGTAATTTTCTGTGGTAGGTTAAAAGAATTAAACCGTATTCCTTTCACTAATGTGGAAAATCTACTCGAAACATAAAAAGAACGCTAAAAATCAACTAAATAATTAACAAGAAAAAATCTTATCAAAATATCAATTATCGGGCTTCGAGTTGCAAAACTTCATATACAGAGGCACCTTCCCTCCAAATTTTGTAGCTTTATGTGCAGCGGTCTCTTCCGAGAACAGCTGACACACTCATAAACTTCTCTCTTTATTATTATAGATTACTGGCAACCATTTTTAAGTTAGGCTAGAAAACTATTTTTTATCGATACGCGACACCACATTTCTTTGCAAATTTTGTTGTTCTTGCTGCTTGTTATAACCTTTCTGAATTTGTGTGTGCAGTTCGATAACTCTCAACAGATGTATTGAAAGAATAGAATAAGTCGGTGAGTGATAACGAATTTTTTTTAATCTAAAAACGGTTATAAGTGTTCGTTATTCGTATTGTATTTTGTGTCTTCCTCCTCGTTGTATTAATATATAGCCCCGTACGTGTTTAACTTAGTAATATCTGCATTGCAGTATATCATCCGACAGTTATCCATTTAAATAGGTTAATTGTGAAATGATCATTAAATATTTCTGGTAAATTTCTTAACTGTTAGAAAAAAATAAACGTTTAAACACATTTGTTATTAAACTGAAAAGTAATGTCTGCATTACAATATATCTTCCGACAGTCATTCATTTAAAAGAGTTAATTATGAAATTATTCTTAAATATTTCTGGTACATTTCTTAACTATTAGAAAAAACTTAAATATTTAAACACATTTCTTATTAAATTGAAAAAAAAAGTATATATAAACATATCTGGATTTTTTTGCGAAAAAAAACATACATTCTCAAAACATACAAAACAAGGTATAAAGTGAATAACATGTGCCCTATTTTATTCGGATGAAAAAAAACATTTTTTCTTAACAAACAAAAAAAAAAAAAAAAAAAAAAAAAAAAAAAAAAAAAAAAAAAAAGAAGAAAAATGCGTTGCCTTTTAAAATTTACATTTATCTGAAAGTTTTATTTGCTTTGTAGAATCTTTCCACAAGACACTCGTTTAAAATCTGTATTTTGTGTTCATGAAACATTCGAGTTCTTAGAGATTAAAATAATGATTGAAATATAATCTCTTTCTAACAAATGCAAATGACCCATTTAAAGAAAGAGGCGAAATAGTTTCATTAGTACTAATGTATATCTATCGAAAAGTTATCTTTCTATTGAAAAGATACGCCGACATATCATATTTTAACATGTTTATTCTAATGCAGTTTCTATTTAAATTAGTCATTTTGATACTCGAAATTTACAGTTTTAAATTACTTCATGCGGAATAAATTACATGTAATAAAAGTGGTATTGTTTTTGATTTTGAGGCATGATTTTATAATCATATTCTGAACTAATCTTTGTGTTTCTTAAAATTAGAACTACATATAAATCTATCGTTTTATAAATATTCTTCAATACTGCTTTTAAATAGTGGTAATTTCATAACTGATTTGTAAAATTTTCATGTTTCTAAAAATACAATATAAATAAAGAAATTAAATTTCTTTCCGAAATTTATGGTACTTGCTTCAAGTAATTTTCATATTATTTCTATGGAATTTTATATTTTTAGCTATTTAGTTTCAAATCATACCATTACACTTAATAATAAGGATATATGGATACATAATATGGATATTCGTTAGCATTTTTAAATTAAAAATGAAGAAAAAAATAATAAGAATTAAAATTAAATTTGTTTAAGGCTAGATTAAATGTAACAAATTTTTAATTATTGCTTGAGATTTTAATCTTACAAAAATTTGACATCTCCTAATATATGTCATATCTTCCGTTGCTGTTTCATTTGCGAGCGATCTGAAACTTTAAAATCCAATTACGAGTACATAAAATAAAACATGTTCTTGATGTACAAATTTAAGGTATGCTAAATACATAGTCAAGAGAGTTTACAAACTACAAATTTGTTATGGCAATTTTAACGCCGTTCTTGTCCAGCAAACCTTCCAACCACTCAATCCAAAAACTCGGGATACTAAAAGATAGCATATCGTTACACACATGAGAACTTTTAAATATCTTTTCGCATACCGAATATATGGATTGAATGGTTGGAAGGTTTCCAGAACAACTGCATAGTAAGGTCACGGACGGTGCCGAAAACATAAAAAGCCTTATATTTAATTTGAATTCAATAATTATTTGTTACAGTTTTTCACGTTCTTTGCGGTGGCAATTTTTTATTTACATTGTATAGACAATTAAATGAAAATGAGTTGAAGCATGTGAATTTTTAATATATTTTAAACGTTTTATCGTTAATTATAAGCAAAATAATTATTTATAGTACAAAGTCTTGCATTTTCGCTATAGAATGTATATTATTATTATTGTGATAAATACTTTTTAGACATTTATAGTATTTGTTTCAAATAATTATCATATTTTTTTTAGCAGAATTTTATAAATATTTGTTATCTAGTGTCAAATTAAACCATTATACTAAAAATAGGTAACGTAGAAATATTTATTCTATATTTGTATACATTTTTACATTAAAAATGAATATAAGTATAAATAAGAATAACATTTAAAATTGATGTAAGAAAATATTCAATGTAATACATTTATAACCATTGCTCCAGATTTAAATTTTACAAAAAGCCTCTCCTAAATATATATAATATATTTTGCTGCTCTTCCATTTGGAAGCGATTTGTAGCTTTAAAATACAATTAAGTGTAAGTAAAATAAAACATGTTCTTGGCATACAAATTTATGATAAGCTAAAGACATAAGAATACATAAGAATTTACAAGCTACAAGCTTCTTATGGCAGTTTTCATAATTTTACAACTAATGACTCTTAATTGCATAAATGTTGCATGTAAGCTTGTTATAAGACTAATGCTGTTTGTTAACTAATCACAGAAAGCTGAAATTTTATTTTACTTGAAAATGAAGTTGCTTGTATTTAACTGTTGCTGTTAAATCTTGCATTTTTGAAAACATATTCGTTTAGATTCCGGTATGATTTTACGTATTTTTAAAGTAAGTTTTATAATGTATATCTTAGATATGATTTAGAAAATTGAGTAATTAAACTAGTTTATCAAACTTTATAGAAATTTATAAGCTTTTCTACTTTTTAATAAAACATATGTACCATATTCTGTGTCAGAAAAAGTAGAGATTCAACAGTTTAGCGGTACAAACAAAATTGATTTGGAATAAAGCATAGTCATTGTTTGTTTATTAAAATAAATGAAAAATATTAAATTCTTTAAATTGTTTTAAAAGAGTCTTAAATTTAATAAACCAAAGCGTCCTCTTTCTGATTTTAATATTCCTCCTAATTTTAACTCTATAGCTCTATCTTTCTATTCTCCTCTCTTTTTAAAATTGCTAAAATACTTTCTCGTTACAATTTTAAAGTTACATTCAAATCTATGAATAAAATTAAATTCTCGTATTTCAAAACATCCTATTTCAATAGAGAATGGTGGGGTATTTATTTTATTCATTGCTCTTGTAATTTCGGTATATTGATCAAAGCATGAGAGCGTTAAAGAAAATACTAGGCGAGTACCAGAAGCACATTGAAAATCAAGAAATATCTAAATCCTCGATTGCTTCTCACTGTTGGGCTTCCAATTTCTCCATGGCTAGAATTATTTCTTCTCCTGCTTTTACCTCTGATTTAAATGTTCATGAAGGCTATTTTATTTATAAAAACACAGATAATCTTCTCAATGATCTCTCATTATCTCCCTCTTTTTCTCCTGCATAGAAACTACTTTTGCAATGCCTTTCCTTCGTCCCTTGCCTATTTTCATAAAATAAAAGAGTTTTATTTATTATTATTATTTTGTATTATCATTATTATTATTTATTTCCATCTTTCTTTATTTTATTTTTTATAATCTATTCTATTTTAATTATCATATTATTATTATTTTCCACTTATTTTTTCTGTTTATTTTATTTCCACCTTTTTTCTACTCCTTATTTGCCCTCACTTTTGTTGTGCAATGTTTAACTTCAAAATTTTAATGCTCTGCAAGTGGTTTACATTTCCCATGGATGCGAAATTGCTCCACAAGTAGAAAATCCATTAAACAGCCTTATGCTATTCCATGATTTCAATAAAAGGCAATTGTAAGCAGGTGTTAAACTCAATATCTACATTATACTTACATACGGTTTCTTGTATCATATATGGATGTCCCAAAATTCACAAAACCAAAAATAAGATAGGATGTTCATGAAAGTATGTCCTAATATTAAATGTATATTAAAACAGTTCAGTTTAGATTATTTACAAGAAATCATGCATCAAATTGAAAGAAAAACTAGGCTAGATTTTACTTAGAAATTTTCAATATGTGCACATTTAATTTTATTTCACAGATCCGTAAGTTTTTGTTTCACGTTTTTCATAACAAATCCAGAGTAACGGAAACAAGAGACCTTCAGTTCTGTGTCTGAACTCTGGCAAATCATAAGATACTGGTGGAACATAGATACGATCTTTTATATAGCTTTAAATTAAAAAATATTTTTCAAAATTTTTTAAAGCTTCAGAGAAACAATAACGCTTTACGCTCAGGATTTGCCATTTGTGGCACTGAAAACTATTACATAACAATGCAGGACTCCTGTATTCATTATCCTTAAAGATATTTCTGTTATTTTTTTTAACTTAAACTAACTCTCTATAAGGCTTTAAAATTGATGCTAATAAAATTTTTTATTGGGAAATTTTTTTATGAAAACCCGGTAATATAATGTGAAATGCATTAAAATTGATACGATGTGATTTTACGAAAACTATTCAAATGTATGTGAAACTTTGTATAACAACGAAAATTGTTTTATTAATCTTACTGTAAATATTACATATTTCTTTAGGAAGGGGCGTTTCAATTGCGTCCCTATATAGTCAAGAAGCACATTACCTTACTTTTCACAATAGAACTAGGATTAAAAATATTTTAATCGACGCATACGATTAATAAGAATACCTGTCAGACTTTGGAAAACGTTTTGCAGAGCATCGGCGTCGTATGGAAAGCGTGGTTTCAGAGTGCAAATGATTTTGTTTGTAATTCCTGTATTATAATGTCCTCAATAGCAACAAGAATATCTTTTCGGTTAATTGTCAGAGACAATCAAAGATATTCTGACAATATTGCTTTTGATATTAAAAAAGTCCCATGTATTTCTGTGTATTTTTGTGAAAAAAAGCATCATGCATCAGAGTATGATTTCCGAATCAGCAAAAGATTGCACATACTTAGAAGCTTTGTTAAAGTAAACCTTTTTTGAAACTTCTGTGTTTGACTCGGAACAACATGAGTGTATGGTTTAGCATCGTTTTGTCTGGGGGCCAAAAAGGGATTCAAATCTTGTATGACAAAAAACTTTATCTGTCGTAATTATTCTAACAACAACAGGACTTTCAAAGATATTGGATAACAATGAGTGCATGCTCCTTTACTACCTGTAACGGCGTCGTAATTTAAACTTGGTCCATATCTATATAAAAGAATACTATTCTTCTCTCAGCTTCTTTTATGTGTAAATTCTTCTTCAGAATGACAAAATTGAGACCCCTGTGTAGCGTCGTTTTGTAATAGCTGCTATTTTATTAGAACACTTAGAAGAAGCGTGATCAAGTATAGTAGTCCAGGTCTTAGATGTGAAGATAGCGAAAAAACCCGACAATGATGTAACAGTCACAGTTTTTTATTTAAAACATAAGGGGAGGTACACTTATAATAAAATCGGAGAAAAATCCCCGAACAGAGATTTGCAACTTCACCAGACAAGAGCAGCGAGTCAAGTGTCCTCGTACATAGCAAGAAACCGCCACTTTTTGGCGTGAAAGACAATCGCCAACATACACAAGCCCATGCACAATTGATAGTATACGCCAAATAACAGTTAAAATGCAGCCGGCAAGATCAGAATTCAATTTGGTTGCCCAGCTGGGATGGGAAAGGAAAGGTTGCCAAACGATAAATATTACACGTGTTGTTATGTCTAACAACGAAGCACACCGAAGGGGGCAAAAGATTTTAATGTGCAGATGTTAAATTCTTTTTTAGGATTTTGTCGAGAAAGGAAAAAGGAGCGTAAGCGTAAATTTTAACCGCGATACAGAGAAGATCTCCTTATAAGGTAATGCATAATTCATTCGATCAGAATTAGCCGACATCTGGAAACTGTTTTTAACGGTTGATTAAAATGTGGGTGTATTTCTCACAGAGAATCTTGGGCAGCTGCCGATTTTCGGTTAGAGAATTAATAAGCAAGGAAAATGGAAAAGGAATGAAGGACAACTTAAAACTTATTTTGAAAGGAAAAGGGAAGGGGGTGCAAAGGAATAATTTAAGAAAATAACCAATATACAACGAAATAATAGAAAATAAGCAATATATAACGAAATAATCGTTATATATATCACCCGGTGCACCACAAAAAAACTTTTGCTGTCCAATGTGCATAGGCTAGCATAAAATACTATAAAACATAAAAACATACATAAATGCAAAAGTTTTTTTTAATATCTATATATATGTAGAAAATTGCTGTCATGATAATGGATTCTTTTGTATTCAAAAAACAGTCAGAAGTTCTAAAGTTTCTACATTTTTTTATATTTATGTTTATGGATCCAAGCTAGTACTGTATTTTCATATGTAGAAGTTGAGTCGACTCAGACAGTACAAAAACATTACTGCAGCTTTGATTGTTATCATGACACAAGTAAAAATTTTGAAACATATACACAAAACATGAAACTAATGCTAAATGACTGTCGAATAGCAAAACACAAAAATAACATAATTGCATTATATTTTTCAAAACAATTAAAAAGAGTAATATGATGTATATAAATAAATTTTTTTGTAAAAAAGTGTTTCATGCCGAAGCATAGGATGACAAAAAAAGAGGTGCTCCAAGCACGCCCATAAAAATATACGTCACCCTGAATCTTGTGTAAAACACAAGTATTATGGCATCAGCTTAGGGCCTAGCCTTAGATGAGGAGGGAATTGTGATGCTCCCCCGAAGGCACTAGCGGTTTTATGAAGGAGCCCACGTCGAATTACATGAAAAAAAATTGAATTGTTGTGAATTGGAATCACAATTCAAAAATTTGAATCGAAACTCCAATTCCAAAACTTTGTCTCTCAACACAATGAAGCTTGAACCCTTAGGGCATTAATTTTGAACGGGAACAAGACTTCAAAGGGAAGAATTCAAAAAGAAAAAAAAAACAAAAATGTATATCATATAATAACTAATATGGGCAGACAATCCTAGAGTGAAGAGAGACGAGAAAATGTGTCACAATCGAGTGGGGTGATGAACAAGTCATATACAAAAAATGTGTTTTATTTAACTACATGAATCATTTGTTTACTTTTCTAAACTACAGTACCTGTTTATCTAACTATAATATGTTTGACTTACAGTACAGGAATTGTTAAATGGGAGGTTAGCTACTGGAAAAATACTGAATTAATGAGGATTGTCAAAAAAATTTTAAGTGTACTGCAAAAAAAAAACAAAAACAAAATAAAAGTAAATAAAATTTTAAGTGAGTATGAAGACCTATCAAAGTGTTAAAGGATAATAATGATACCTAATATTGTTCCCAAGAGATCTTCAGAGCAACAGTGATGGACCAGCCATGATATTGTTAAAGATCAGTTAAAAACAACATACACACAGCCATGAGCTCTTTGGTTGGATATGTGGTATCATAAAACATGACTTAAAAATTAATAAATAGTGTTTTACATTAGCTTCTGTTTCTTAGATTGTATGTGTGTGGTTGATAAAACGTATTAAAGTTAGTGTTGTTTATATGACTTGATGCATCAAATAAGTGTCCATAACGAGGGGGTGCAATTAGAAGTCTATCAATATGTACTCGAAATGCTGTGTTATCAGGAGCATACAACCTTTTAATTGAGAATGACACAGGGGAATGTTTACAAGTGACAATATATGGACCAGTATACTTTGTTTTAAACTTGTCATTTGATTTTAGATACACAATATCTTTTAAGAAAAGGGATCTCAATTTAGCTTTTTGACCGTACTGTTTATATCTCTTATCTTGAGCTAATTTAATGTTGTTATAAGCTTTGTGATATATCTTACTCAAATCATCAAGCAATTTGTGTACTTCAATATGTTTATCAAGAAAGGGTTGGTTGCACGACTGATCAAAAGTATCAAAAATTAGAGAAAGCTCGCGTCCAAAATGAAGAAGGTTAGGAGAGTACAATGTAGTTGCATGTTTGGAGCC
This sequence comes from Maratus speculifer, assembly GCA_964019185.1. Lineage (NCBI taxonomy): Eukaryota > Metazoa > Arthropoda > Arachnida > Araneae > Salticidae > Maratus > Maratus speculifer. The sequence goes on from OZ025289.1 coordinate 156,628,588, forward strand.
GTTATAAAGAGATTTGTGTATAAAGACTGCATTTTCGAATGAGTGACCTTCTTGTAAAAGAATATTGACTGAATATTTGATTGATTTATTGATTCGCTCTGCAATCGCATTTGATTGTGGTCTCGAAGCAAAACTGTGTAATACCTTAATGCCCATTGTATCATTAAAAATGTTATATGCCTGAGAAGTGTACTGGGATCCTAAGTCTGATAAGACAACCGAAGGTCTCCCAAAGGTGGTTATGTAAGAGAATAAGTATTTAACAACCTTACTTGCAGATATGTCTTTAAGTGGAAAGAGTTCAATATGTCTCGAAAAATGATCAGTGATAGTTAAAACATATTTGCCATTAGCAAAGGGTCCAAGGAGATCTGTACTGATAGTATGACCAGGGTACCTGGGAGTGTATGTGGGCTGCAAAGGTGCGGGTGGAGTTTGATGATGTTTAGTTTGAAGACATTTGATACAGGATGCAACAAAGTTTAAAGTGTCTACATACATACCCTTCCAAAAATATCTACCTGACAAGAATTCATAAGTTTTATTAAAGCCAAAATGAGATAAATGTGCTAAGACTTTGCTTTTAAGTGAATTTGGAACAAGAATGTGATACGAAAAAGTGTTACTAAAAATATTTTCCTTCTTTAACATTAATACCTTCGAATCAGGATGAATGAAGTAATTAGGAAATTTTTGAGAAGTTCCTTTCTTTAAGATTTCTTTATAAACAACAGACAAGGTAGGGTCATTTTGTTGTTCAGTAGCAAATGTTTCATTCGAAATTTCTAATAAAGGGTCAGGATTTGTTTGTGTACCAGAAATAAGACAGTTAACATGCATATTAGAATCACTCGAGCTGGAGTGTGGAGTATCATATTCTACAATAGGTAAAGGTTGAGGATCATGAATAAGTTCAGGATTTGTAGCTAAAGTCTGTTGATTATTTTCAAAGTTACAGCGAGATAAATAGTCAGCGAGTACATTCTTTTTACCTGGAATATGTTGAAATTTGTATGTGTATTCTGAGAGATCCATGAGCCAACGAGAGATAATATCAGCCGGATTTGTAGTTTTGTTGTACTTTTCCAGGGGTTTACTATCTGAAAGGATTACAAATTCTCTGTTGTATAAATAATATTTGAAAGCATTAACTGATTTATGAATCGCCATGATTTCTAATTTAAGTGCAGGATATTTTTTTTCTGATGCTTTTAAAGATTTTGAAAAGTATGCAACAGGTAATAGTTGTTTATCATGTTCTTGTAGTAAGACGCCAGAAATAGCAATATTTGACGCATCAGTATTTAGATAGAACTTTTTGTTCCAATCAGGTAATCTAACCATGGGTGGTTTAAAGAATAACTTCTGTATGGTGTCCATAATTTTTTGATGCTTACTTGTCCACTTTAATTTAGCTTTTGGAGTAGTTAAGTTTATGAGAGGTTGCACAAGTTCAGAAAAGGATGGAACAAGAGATTTGTAAAATGTAATGACACCTATGAGTGCTTTTAATTGTCGTTTAGTTGTAGGTGTTGGAAAAGATGTTATTTTTACAATGTTCGACTGAACAGGAGAAATAGTTTGATTTTTTCTAGCGAAATCCAAGATAATCTAAACTGGTTTTATGAAAAGTGCATTTGTTAGGGGACAGTGTTAAATTATATTTGACTAATATTGCAAGAATTTTATCCAACTTATCACACATTTCTTGATATGAATTGGCACCAACAATAAGATCATCTTGGTAGGTATAGACACCTTCTAACTGTAATTCATCAAGTAACGACTCCTTTAAAGCTTGAAAAATTGAAGCGCTTGTTTTTAATCCGAATACTAATCCCTTATATTGAAAAGAACCAAACATTGTAGTGAATGTGAGCTGATTTTGAAATTTTGCAGGCAAATCAATCTGATGATATGCGTGATGAAAGTTGAGAGAAGAGAAAAAATGATATTGTGAAAGATTTGAAATAATGGTTTGAATTTTTGGAAGTGGATAGGACGAACCTTGAATTATAGTATTAACCATTCTGAGATCTAATGCAAGTCTATATTTCTGTATACCTGTACCGTCTGGTTTCTTTTTAACAAGAAGCATTGGGCAGGCCCATTCGGAACAATGACGTTCAATGATTTTGGCATCAAGCAACTGTTTGATTTGGTTTAAAACATCCTTCTGTACAGCTTGGGGAAGAGGGAAAGGGAGAGTCTTTATGGGGTAATCATTAATGAATTTCAAATCAGGTACAATTTTATCAGTATGACCAAGTGTGTCTAATGATTTGGAAAAGGCAGGATAATAATTAAGTAACAATTTAGTTAGGTTATTTGCTTCGTCAGATTTTAAGTGAGAAAGTTTAAAATCATTAGCCGATAACTCCTGCTTTCTTTTTTGTAATATTTCATTAGAGGCTTGAATAAAATTTAGAAAGTGCTGTTCCGAGTTATTTTGCATGCAAGAATCTTCAGACGGATAATCAAGAATTTCCTCAATCTCAGACAATTGACCTATTTTTGTATGTTTACGAAGATGAATGGCCTTATCAGAAGTGTTTTTAAGTGTTATCGAGAAGAAATAGTGTATTTGTGAAGTTTTCCTTTTTTTATTAGATGATTTATTCATTTGAATAATGGCATTATTTCCTATTAATTCTTTTGTTTGTGCCAATTATTCAAATAGATAATTTCTGTCATTGTTGATGTTATTGGAAGTGTAAACAGAGCACCATATTTGTTGTTGAGGTTCTAATATTATTTTACGAGTTAAGAACACACCTTGATTCATTACAACATCACTCAAAGAATTGCATAATTTTGATTGTTTTTCTTCCGAAGATTCTTTACTGGTTTTTAAAGGAACAGAGAAATTATTATTGACATGGAGACACTTGTTAAAAGTATCAATGACAACATTATATCTAGTTATGAAATCGAAGCCTAGAATGCCTTCAAAATTGGAAGACTCAGGTATGTCAACAATATAAAAGTGATGTGAAAAAGTTTTTTAGTTTTAACTTGATGGATGTTCTGATGCACGCGGAAAATGAGACGTCAGAATTGAAGTTTTAATATTGACGTCAGTGGAAAGTCTTTTATATTTCAAGACAGGTTTAAGTTGATTAAATAATTTTTGTGAAAGTAAAGATATACTACTACCAGAATCAGCCAATAAGGTAATATCATGGTTTGCTATGGTGGCTTTAACAAGAGGAAGGGATGGTGACATAGTGTTTACACTACAAGTTATCTGAGCATTATCACTTTCTGTTTGTGTACTGGTGTTATTTGCTATCTTAATGGAGTCAAAATTTTGTGAACCTACTGAATTAACTAGTCTCGCACTTGAAATTTTAGGTAAAGCAGCGTCAAAAACAAAAGTTGCTGATGTAGAAGTATTAGACTGAGACACAACACCATCAGCATAAAAATTGTATCTCTGATTCAGTTTTCCTGAAACTGTGGGGTGGAATTCGTGTAATTATTTTTTCTTTGAGTATTTGCCCTTTTCTATTTAAAACACGAGAGAGCGTCGTGATTGTTTCGTCCACATAACTGACAAACAACTGGTTTTTTATATGAAAACTTGTGTGGGGAATAACGTCTAGTGTAGTTCCGATTCTTATATTTTTTTTTTTTTGAAACGTGAAACACCTGCAGAATGTTTTGGTCTAGTCTGCAAATTTTTTTGCTCAGATTCGGTTTTAGTGTCTGGAGGGGCAAAATACAATGCATTTATTTTCTCAGAAATTTCTTTTAATTGCGATTCAATGAGATTTTCTGGTCTGCGTACTAAAGGTAAGGAATGTAAAATTTTTTCATTCCTTAAAATTTCATGAAGGGTTTGCGCTCTTTCAACTGCTGTTTTATAATCATTAATGCCTTCTTCCTGTAATTTTATTCTAATATTTTAAGGAAGGGCCTCTAGGAATTTCATGAGTTTGATAGTGTTGCGTGCATTTTCGTCATTGATATCTGCATAAACTCTCGCCGCAAGAACATTTAGTCTATGGGCTAAATTTTTTATGGTCTCAGAAGGTACAAGTGCTAAACTGAACAATTCAACAGAAGCAACACATTTACTAGGGGGGGGGGCGAAAAATGACGCAAATTCCTTTTCCAGCAAATCGAGGTCTGTTATCTTTTGTAGGTCAGGATTTTGGGCTAGAAATTTTTGTGCAGGCCCAACTAACTTTCCCTTTAAGATTGCGATTGTTGTCTGTGGGTTATACTTATTAATTTCTGCATAGACTCTAATTTGATCTTTAAAAAAAATTTAAGTAAATCTGGATCTCCATCAAATTGAATGATATTTATCGGAATTTGTTTTGCAGCCATGATTACAATTTTTTTTTATTTTTTTTTTTTTGTTTAAGCCCACAAGTTATTGAGAAATTGTTACACAGACCGGACTTATACCCTAAAGCACTTTGAAAACGAGTAAATTTCCTAGCAAGTAAAATATAAAATAGCAAAATAGTTAGACCTTAAAAATAATACTTCACTTTAAAGATATCTTATTTGAACCTCTTATGACAGTAAAGCAAAGGGAGCACACACAAAAGTAAATCATTTAGAAAATAAAATAAATAAAATAGCAAAATAATTACACTTTGAAACATATATCTATATATTCCTTCACTTTAAAAAGTACTTATTTTATCCTTAGATAATAAAGCAAAGAAAACTATATAGAAAACACCAAAAACTGTTAGTAAGCAAGCAATAAAATGAAATCTTCTTTTAACTTCTTTACCCAAGGAAAAAGTTCCCTTTTCGTAACTTAAAATATTTTTATTTTTTTTAGATGAAAAAGGATAATCTTATTTTAACTTTATAATTAAAAGTTCAAAACTGGTTAAAAACTCATTTAAGCATACTAGAGAATCTAAATACAAAATTGAAAAACGGAAGGGGCGGTGGGACGTTAACTATGAAATAATAGCACATAAATGCAAATAACTGATAAAAAAAACTGCATAAAATGTCACCAAAAATAATAACTAGAAATGACAACATTTACTGTGCTTTCGCAAATTAAAAATCTTTGCAAAAACACAATAACAGGATTATATTAATGCTCTACAACAGAACATAAATGTTGACCGTTGTGTCCTGAATGTGAAAGCAGAACATGAAATAAACAAAGTAGGTAGGTTGACTTACTGATTTAGCTTTACAAATATAATTAAATGATTACTAATTTAATAACACAAAAACTTAGGGAAATGGGGCAAGATCTGCTCCCACATTCAACATGTGGATTATTTCGATGTTGATTTACGTTGTTGTACACTATTAACTGATGATGCATACGATGAATTATTTCTGATGAATTTTCACACCTGTAAAAAATTTATTTATCTTTGCCACCTGCCAGGTGGATATATTGTAATTTGCACATCACTGGAAGAAATAACTGAAGATGTATTATATGTGCACTTTTTCACTTTCTTTTGCATACAACCACGAATGAATCACTATTTTTTGCACGATGTATGATTATGATGCATAACTACACATGAATACTTATTACACACAAAACTTTCTATGAGACTTTATGAAATTTCTGTAGAATACGTTGAGTAAACACACAAAACACACACTATGAAGGGGTCGATGATAGTAGCAAAAGACACCTATGACGATTTTTTTAAGATTATAGTAAGATAAGGTTATTTTGAAGAAGCGCACTTTGTATAACTCGGTCACACCGAGATCGCTGCGAAACATCCGCGCACATCAGCTGGGGGTAACGATCGTAGGAGATTTTTATTGCAGCCCTCGATGATATCTGCCGCACCTTCTGAGCGCGAACCGAAGGGCACCCAGGAGAGAATTTTGTAGCAGATGATTTTCAGTACGGGATGCATTTCCGACGGAGAGAGCCGGTGAGGGGCGTGAATTCCATTTCGGCTGACCGTAGCAGGCGACAGAAATAGCAGTTAAATTTTCTACCAGGGCATGCTGAGAAGAAAATAGAAGAAACGAAGATGCATCACATCCGCAGGAAAGTGACAGTTTCATTGTACCTCCCCCATATATATATTTTTTTTAATGTGGGGGAAAACGAAAGGTGACGGCACCAGAAAGTCTTGTAGCGTCGTTTTGTAGTAGCTGCTATTTTATTAGAACACTTATAAGAAGCGTGATCAAGTATAGTAGTTCAGGTCTTAGATATGAAGATAGCGAAAAAACCCCACAATGATGTAACAGTCACAGTTTTTTATTTAAAACATAAGGGGAGGTACACTTATAATAAAATCGGAGAAAAATCCCCGAACAGAGATTTGCAACTTCACCAGACAAGAGCAGTGAGTCAATTGTCCTCGTACATAGCAAGAAACCGCCACTTTTTGGCGTGAAAGACAATCGCCAACATACACAAGTTCGCCCATGCACAATGGATACTATACGCCAAATAACAGTTAAAATGCAGCCGGCAAGATCAGAATTCAATTTGGTTGCCCAGCTGAGATGGGAAAGGAAAGGTTGCCAAACGATAAATGTTACACGTGTTGTTATGTCTAACAACGAAGCACACCGAAGGGGGCAAAAGATTTTAATGCGCAGATGTTAAATTCTTTTTAAGATTTTGTCGAGAAAGGAAAAAGGAGCGTAAGCATAAATTTTAACCGCGATACAGAGAAGATCTCCTTATAAGGTAATGCATAATTGATTCGATCAGAATTAGCCGACATCTGGAAATTGTTTTTAACGGTTGATTAAAATGTGGGTGTATTTCTCACAGATAATCTTGGGCAGCTGCAGATTTTCGGTTAGAGAATTAATAAGCAAGGAAAATGGAAAAGGAATGAAGGACAACTTAAAACTAATTTTGAATTGAAAAGGGAAGGGGGTGCAAAGGAATAAATTAAGAAAATAACCAATATATAACGAAATAATAGAAAATAAGCAATATATAACGAAATAATCGTTATACCCTGACGTTTGTCACCTCCTCTTTAGATAATCATTTTGTGTGCTTTGCATACAAAGTGTTGAAGAAGAAAAATAAAAATGTCACAACTGAACCCAGAACGTTATCAAAAGGAAACCCAGTGTAGTAATTTATGATTCTTCAAACACTTTCTGCGCCTTCTTAGTAGCAACTTATGGTACGTGAGTTATTCTAGCCTCCTGGCACCTAAAGGTAATTGTTCTAGAAATCTTTGACATAATGCCGCGGTATACTAAATTTTTTATAACTATCACCTGTACATTAAATTTTGATTATTAAAAACTAAGTAGCTTTTATTTTTATAAAGAAAATTATTTGTATGCTCATATATCTATTGAGATTTGTTGCTGATATCGATATTCTTAATTATTTAATGTACTTAAAAAATAATGTCGTTTCTTAGTTAGAATGTTAAAATAAAAAAAGAAACTTAAAAGACAATCCTCCAATTCTAAATAAAAAATATTTTTATTTTCTAAACTTATCTTAAATTTGTTCTAAAATAGAAAACACATTATATAATGCATAGACTACTATCCCTTACATCTTACATTTTACTGTCTCAGTTCATGAAATATGCAACCGGAAACTGCTTTTTTTTCTTTTAACTCAATAGATCTAAAACAAAAGAAAGTGCACTTACAAATAGAAAAACAAAATCAAGATATCTTCTTTACAAATCTAATTGCATAAATGGCATTGTGCGCAATAACGAAAGACAATTCTTTATAAATTTAATAAAAAAGGAACATCAAAAAACAATAGATTTTATAAACATTTTAAGAAATAGTTATCTATAAAAATGTTCTCTCACTTCCATGAAATTATATCGTTTTTGAATCGTTTTTGGGTATTTTTTGTAGGTTATTGATGTTTTCTGAACCCGAAATGTAGATTTATAGGATGTGATCAATTCTCAAGGAAGCATTTTAATATTCAACAAACATGTTTCTCAAACAAATATAATAATTTAAACCGTATTAACATTGGAATTAAAATTAATATTATTGTATTACTCCTATATGTTTAAATTGAATTCTGGAGATGAAACTGTTCAATTGAGAAATACAAGACTTCCAACTAATCGAAAACTGTATGTCAAATATGGCAAATGAAAGGCGTTTCTACGATAACTCGTTTGATAAATATGAAGGATTCAAATATCGGTGCAATAGCTTTTGTGCTCTTATGCAAAAATACATGATTACAATATTTATTATGTACATATACATTTATTTCAGAAATACGTAAATTATATGATGCAATTACCATGACTTTCTAGAAACATTCTCTATCATAGGAAGTCATTGCATTAATTGCGTATGATATACTTTCTTTTAATTTTGAATCCCCATGGTAACCTGGTATCAAAACCTATCATGTAATAGTAATGAAATAATTACGTATCGTAGAATTTAATAGGGAAAACTTTAATTGATATTTTTTAAAGTTTTGATTTGATTTTCAAACAAGTAAGAAAAACCATGCGTTAAGCACTTTCTAAAATCTTTAACAAAATTTTGTTATTTAGCGAAATAAAATGTTACGGTTCATAGCCAAATATGTATTCCAATACTTTTGAACAATCCCGATACTTTTGATCTCTGTATTTGATCCGTCGGTTGATATATACATATTATATGATGAAAAAATTTAATTTAGCCAGAAAATGGCTAACTGATTGAAATTGCTCTTTCAGCGTTTTATCCTAATAGATGGAAAACACTTCAATACTTTTGTTCAGCCCTTTAATTTAACTAGTACCTTTATTACACGCTATTATTATGTTAAAAATTAGTTCAAACCAACACACTCTTGAAACTACTTGAATCACATTTCAAGAAATTATCATCTATGGGCGACTATGTAGCTAATTTTATGCGTGACCCTGTATATCATTTAATCTATATTCTACAAACATTTCTTAGTAAACTGAAAGCAATTGAACGTAAAAATGCATAACTTACTTAATAACCAACTTTAAGTTAATTACTCCCACATCCAGTAACCCCTATGAACTCTTTTGTATAACCCTATATATCAACTATAACAATTATATGCACCATACAATATGTAGAAAATTTAGCAAAATATCGCACATATCGTAATCGAAAATGCATTTCAACCATTTATCAGCTATCATCGATATTATACAGTACTTCGGATAAAAATATATTTTGTTTGGCGTTAAATATTGAGTCTCAATGGCGTATATCAATTTTATGATACTTGAAAACGTTTATTGTTATTAAAATTTGTCGCAAACAAATCCCCCCCCCCTTTATTAGTGTGTAATCCAATTCTTTTGAGTGGCCCTGTAAATAAATAACTATTATTTTGACTGCATATTTTAAATAACGCGCATTTTAGTGCACTTTGCGAATGCATGTAAATTTGAATAAGTTTGATGATTTTTTTCCCATTGGCCGTAATGTATCGGAAAACTTTTGACTATCCCTGTAAATAAACTAATCATAGTAGAGACTTCATTTTCAATAGAGTTCGTGCTAGGTTAAACATCAATAACATATAAAAATTTCATAGCAGTCCGAGAATATTTACGGGAGTTAGAACGCGGACAGACGGCCAGACAAACCGAATGCATAAACAAACAAACTAAATCATGAAAAATTTAAATCATTCGACAAAATTATTCCTTTTTAACATAAAGAAATATCTATGTTGTTGTCGATCCCAATGTGGGACATACGCCCGACTTGCGTGCAATTTAACATTTTAGGGAAGCAATTCGAGATGTGTTTTTCACCCGATCATTATCAGTTTCTTTTATTTTTTTTTCCTTTGGATAGGAAATTATTGTTGTAGAAAAAAGATAAATTGACTGTAAGCAAAATTTTAAAATCATTCTTTTTCTCACTAAATTCTTTAATATTATAAAAGTATCTATTATACTGTTTGATAATAAAACACACAATAAATTAGTCTCATCAGTGTATAATAGATGTTAAAAAACTTTAATTAAAAATTACGTACTACGGACAATATAAAGTAGAATTGATTCCCTGCAGTTTCTAACAGAAACTGTAGAAAATTAATTCTACTTTACATTGTAAGTAGCATGTATTTTTTAATTAAAGTTTTTAACATCTATTATACACTGATGAGACGAATTTATTGAATTAAAAGTTTAAAATAGATTTACACCAGAGTAATTATGTGAATAATCTGTTAAAATAACTTGAGATCTTTTTGAATAAAATCTTATTACGTGATTTTTACTCTACCGATACTCTATTCCTCTCAAAGACTCATTAATTGTAAGACATTCATCAAGAGATTGGGTGTAAAGTTGAAGACAGCTTGGAAGTCCCTCAAAATGACTTCAATATTAAAGACTGTAAAACAGCTTTAATAATTTCTATATAAGTGGTATTGTTATATTTTATAATTTTTTAATGCTTTCAATTATTTATTGAATGAACATCCTGATGTATTCGCTCTGCTTTATATATCACACGAAAAGTCTTTTACACGTGAATCTATTTCAAAGTACGTATTAACTTGAACATATTTAATCTATATAATATATGAAATATCTTAAACAGGTATAACCAATTTTATGCAATTTGTAATTATTAAATAGCTTTAGAAAAGGAATTGGGTAAGAATATATGGATAAATATCTATTAATCTAATTACGTGTCTTTCACAATAACTAAATTTATATCATGGCATGTACATTTGAAATTTTAAAATCAGATAATATATGGAGATCAATTAACGATATTGGGAAGAACAAAACAGAGAAAATGTGTTGGGAAGAACAAAACAGAGAAAATGTGTTGTGTTGAGAAATAATGTATACTTAAAAATTACCAAGATGAGAAACTTGAAATGCTTCTTGCTTATTGTGTTATCCAATCTAGTCATTCCTGAAGATGATGTGAGAAGAAAGACAATGTCGACTATATAACAGTTTTCTTTAACATTGAGAGAATTTCGGAAAGTACAACAAAATTCTTTTTCGCACAAATGGGAAGTGTATATAACAAAAAAAAAGATCCTCATTGTTACAAGAGGCTCATTGCATCAATGGAATTATGTTTCACACATTTATACTACAATATTCACCCTTAAGTAAAAGTATAAAATATGAAATGAATAGTGATGGATTATCAAGGTTCTTTTACGCGTTTTTCGTGTAATAGTTAACCTTTCAGTAATAATATACATAATTCATAAAAGAATTAATATGCGAATTATGACTTGCTAACCACGCGTAGAGGTGTGAAAAACCACTGTGAAAAATGTCAAAGTCCGGGAACAAAACTGGAACCCTTGAAAAAGTGCTCCAAATACTCTACCATTTACTCTACGAGGACGATGCCCAAGTTAACATTTTCCCCTCTCAAATGTCCCCGCTTTGGGCATTTTTCACCATTTTGTTTTAAGCTTATTTAGCAAATGATAATTCACATATTAATTAATCAATAATTTCAAGCGTAATTTCACAGCTGGAAATCTAAATAATTTATAGAGTTGTTGTGTGTGTGTGTGAAAGGGTAGCATGGAGATTTTTATACATGTTTTGGTGGGGCATGAATAATAAAAGATTGGGAAACGCTGATCTACATGCATGTGCGTTGTGAGTTTTTTTAAATCAACAAAAAAATCTAGTTGAGAAAAAGAAGGGAGGAGGATCGTCCAGTTTAAACAATAGATTTTTTACAGAAGGTTTCTTGCCAATGTTATCACTTTTTTTTCTGCTGACAACTCCAGCATGTAATTAAACATTTTCTACGATAGCAGACTGCTTATAAATAAAGCCCACAGAAACTTGCATAAATGTTCTTTGACCTCTCCCTATGTAAAATTCTGTTGCGGTTCCTATTTACTATACACAAGAGAATTAACACTATAAGGAATATCTCAAAATTAAGTATGCTTCATTCAGAATAAATTAATAGAAATTGTTTCCTATCTGATAATAATTTTAGAATCCCCCCCCCCAAATTATGTCTGACAGTATGTCAAAATAATAATTTTTCTATCATTTAAATGACATTTATATTATAAAAACTTATAAGAAAAAACTAACATTTCATCCTTTTGTAACTAACAATTAACAGTTTAGAATAGAGTTGTTATAATAGTTTATAACAGAAATTAACTTATTTAAAAAATACATTAATATAAAAGCATCCATTTTTTAATTCATTGATGTTATCCTGTATTTCAAATATATTGATTTTCCTTCACAATTAGAATGAAATACCTTGATGAAATTTTAAAATACTTCTATAATCTTTTGCGGTGATTTCTAAATTATTTGAAAATTTAATTCTCTATTACGGACGCTGAATGAAATATTTATTCAATTTAACTGAAAAATTATAGTTTAATGCTACACTTAATCCAGAATATTTGCACTTAACGTGCGTGGGCAGGTTTCATGATTGTGTGAGTCTGAGTTTCTATTTGCAATTAATGTTTCCTATTAAGATTAATTACAAGATTGCATCCAAAAAACTTCCATTATAGATATCAAAGGATAAAGGTGTAAAATGATATTTCTAGAAATAAATTGAAATCGCTTTAGATAGCTTTTTACTGTTTTAACTAAGTTTTAGGTTGTATTTAAAAAAAATTAAAGCAATGTAACTAAAACAACTTGCGGAAAACTTTGTATTTATATTTTCGGTGCGCTGAAATTTTTTTTCTCAAATTAACATTGTAACTGACAGAAAAAATCACTTAGTGTGTTCAAACTATGTTTTGTAAGAGAAAATGTTTGCTTCTTTTCATATCAAGTGTGGCAAGTTTACTGGATAATTCATAAATATCGAAATAATAAGATATCTCCATAAACATTGCCCCTAGCACATACTTCCAATTGTAAAGTCTAATTTAAAAAAAGGGGTGCAAATTTTGATGAGATACGGGTGGTAAATTCCACGGTTGGTCAATTTGAGAAATTACAAAAATTAAATTTTTACACCGCCCCAGTACGATAAAACTTCTAATTAGGAGACATTTGCTTATCCATTTTTGAATTAAATAAAAAACTTAACCAAAACATATTGATTTCAATAGACGTTCGTTACCTTTAGATATTTCACAAACTAGTAAATCTGCAGATCAGGAGCCTCAACGTCAGCTTTGTTCATATTTTTTTTAAACAAACTTTGAGTAATATTCAACTTCCTGGAAACTGTAATTTAAAATTTTCAAATTACGTAATTATTTATAAGAATAAAATAATAATTAGAAGTTTTCAGCCATCAAAAGCGGTAAATAAAAAATTTAATTATGTTAGGATATTCTGAAAATTTCATGATCTATTAATTTTGTTTTTTTATTAAAACATAGTAGATTTCTTCAGGGGGGCTCCGCCCCCCTGAACCCCCCGAGCCTCACAAATTTGTCACTTCCTAATAATTGTGCTAATGGTTATTGTATATCTTGCATTTCTTTATACATTTTGATTTATAAGGATAAGTAACAGTTTGGACAAATATTTTTCATTATCCTCATACTTCTACATGCCTGCCAACCACAAACACCTAAACTTGATGTATCAGGAACTTTTGTAAGTGTAAACACAGTAATCTAGAGATTTACAATTTTGTTTCCGAAAAAAAAAAGTTTTGAATGCATTTTGCGACAGTTATAGCGGGACAGACAGACCTACAGCAGAACAGACTGACAGATGAAAAACAATAAATTTCGTGTCTCCAGAGTTAGCCTTCGCTGAAGTTTCGGCAATGACGTCATTATTAATGAGTTATTGATATCCATGTTTGTTGAATTTTTAACGACTACTATAAAATACCTGTTTTTGTTCAATTATGACGTCATAGTTTACTAAATGAAATATTTGTTAAAAATATAATTATTTTTTATTTCTTTTACTGCTAATTATGCCCCCATATTTGTTAGAAAAATTCTTATTAACGAAAGAAATATCCGTGTTTAATATTTAACAAAAAGTACTATATATATAGTTATTTTAATTCTGACGTCATATTTATTTTTTTTTCTTAGTTTAATTTTTCGAATGGAAATTGCTCAATTGAAACTTATTGCTGCTGAAAAATTGTTATTCCAAATTTAGATTTTTTTCTGGCAACGATAAAGGAAATTGGATAAATTTTATTTAAAAAAATCCCTATTGATTCGATATGAAAAAGAAGGAAATTTTGAATTATTAAGGAAAATATTTGAATAAAATTAATAAAACATAGCTAATGTTTTTTTTCCTGGGCTATGTTGTATTTATACGCAAAGATACATAGTTATTAATTAATTCATTAGTTTTGATGTTGAATTCATTTAAATTTTTGTACACGTTTTCAAATTTATAGCATTATAAGGATAAGAATTTCGATGAAAGATTACTTAGCAACCATTAAGAGAAAATAAAGAAAATAAAATAAATAGATTTGAAATAAGTAAATCTCTAAAACAAATTAGTTTATATTATTGGAACACATTTATAAAAATTTTCCAAAATTTACAGTAATAATTTTAAAAATCCGACAAATGCGTTGACAAAATTTCAAAACAATACGAATAATTTAATTGGTAAATTTTAGTATCCATTTATCATTGAATTCCATTAATCAAATGTGTCATTTTCTCTCGGGGAAAAAAATTGAAAATCATTGGATTTCCCATAGAAAAACATTATTGCGCGAAATAAAATATTCTATATCTTCCGAACGAATGAATCAAATCTTACAAAAAACTATACAGCTTAATCCCAGTGTCTCACTAACATACCCACTTAATTTCAAGCCAATCGAATGCTTTCTACGTCAGTTATCGCGGAACAGACACGCAGACTGACAGACTGACAGACTGACAGACAGACAGACAGACAGAATCCAAAAAATTTCGTGTCTCCAAAGTAAGCCTTCAACTGACGTTTCGGCAATAATTGTATCGAAATTTAAGCAGATATTATCGAAATAATGTTTATTTTGATGCCGCTGAATTTTGGAAACGTTTTAGAGTAAATTATATGATGTTCTAATCAGTTTTCTGAAACCATAAAGGAGGCTTTTAACCCTAAACAAAACGATATCTGTTTGGTGATTGAATTTACACTGAAAAAAGTAAAAAAATAATAATCGTTTTAGTCATAATGATAATGCTTTTAATTTTTCATTTCTTTCTGCAAAAATTGTTTGTTAAAATAGATTGGTAAAATGAAGAATAAATAACATCCAAAACCATGATTAATAAACTATAAAGACAACTCGGAAATATTTCCAAAAATCGCCGACAGCAAAATAAAATTTCTTTTTATAAATGCTTCATTCATAACTAAATTACAATTTCTGGTATAAAAGGTTTATAAAATTAAAGAATGTCTTTCAGAATGGTGCGTGACTCTGAAGATCTTATTGTACAATTTGGTTCATGATTAAAGTAGTTTTCTATGAAACTTATCGCTCATTTTTCAGTGTACACTATAAAAACGTCTGCGCTTTGGTTATCTATAAAAAATTATTAAAAGAAAGCATGAAAATGTACATTAACACCTTCAGACTCAACCAAGATTCAAAAAATGCTTTTTTATATTTTAAATCTACACAAAACTATTTATTTTATAAATTTAGAGAGTAATTTATAAAAATAAAATTCTAATATCGGCCCATCATTTTAGCAAACATCTGTGAGTAGCTTTTAAACTGCAACAATCCTATTTCTCAAATCAGAATTTCCCTTTTTCGGATACTATCAAGTATCAAGTTAATATTTTGATATCCAGAAAACATGTTTAAAAAACAAACATACACTATTAAAAGCACTAATATTAATATGAAAATCATTAGTTACAATTGCCTGCACAAATTCATTTATGCAGACAAAAAAGTTTACTTGAGAAATCGATACGGTCTAAAAAATCTAGTGACCGAGTACAGAGAACGGATTAATGCATTGTTAAAGTGCTAGCAATTGTTTCCGAAACTTACTGGCAGATAATAAAAATTTATTTTAAAAAATTTCTCTTTAAATTTCGAAAAAAAAGTTTTTTTTCCATGTTTCTTAAGATACATTTTAAAGAACATAAACTACTTATCATTTATTGGGCGATTTTTGGAATCTCGGGGAACGCTGCATAATTTTACTATGTATTTGCGTTCGTATATTTTGTGTATTTTCATAGATAAAAGACACTGTCTGTTTTTACAGTGTAGGTACCAATGCCAACTAGATATTCGCGTTTCGCTAAAAACTGCGGAAAAAGTGGAGCTGGATCAGCTTCAAATCCTGAACCCTTTCATTTGGCCACGTGTTGCAAACCCTGCTCAAATTAGCATTGTATGAGCTAATTTCTGTTCTGTGCACATGGTCATTGTTTTGGTTCAGGGTTTTCACGATTGGTCAGAATAACTTGGGAAAGATATCAGAGTCCTCTGGAGAGAGACTTCATAAATTATTCTCATATAAATGGGCCGTGTAGATATAGTTGGCCATGGTAGGTACATACATTCAATTTTAGTATCTTTCCTCTTCTATACTAGGAAATATTCCTGCAATATTTTTCAGTGTATTTTGCATAAAAAGAAATTTTTTGTATAGAAAAGGGAAAAATATTTTTTATCTTAAATAGATTTAATAATCGTTGAAAGCATTATAAAATAGTATTTTTATAAAGTAAATTAAGTATAATTAACGAAAAAGAAACATCAATATTTAAAAAGCATATTTAGAATACATCTTATTTTGTTTTACTTTCACGATCAACTAAAATTTTTATAAAAGATTCAATGCAATTTCCACTATATACTTTAAAGTGTTCATTTTCTACATTTTACTCAAAATTTCTTTCTCTGAAATGTTTTTTAAAAATCCAATTAAGTTTAGTTGGTAAATAAATTTATTTCTTTTCCTTTATCTTAGAAAAAATGCTGAATTTTACATGCGTATTAACACAAATCACAATAAACTCTGATTTCGCCTACGCAAAGTTTTGTTCAATTGCATTGAATATAATTTTTCTTGCATTCGCCAATTTATGTACTGGTGTTTTTTTAACAAAAGATATTGAATTTCCAATTTTGAAACATTGTTTATTTTAGAATAATTTTAAAACTGAGATTCTTAAAAAATTGTATCAAACTTCAGTTTTAGAAATAATTTAGGTATATGGAAATTTATTTTAAAGACAATCGAAAAGCAAATTCGTAAATTAAGTAGTTGGTTTTTAATTTCTTTAAAATTTGCTTTTTTAATTTTCCTCTTTTGAATGGTATATTACTGTTCTTTGTCCTAGAAAGTAAAAAAGTATGTAATAGGCACAGTTCTCAATTTGCAAATATGAATCATATTCGAGAATATTCATACAAATAAAATCATATATTATTAGAAATATGATTACTAACAGGAAATCGACTGCATTGTCATGTAATAAAAATTGTTTCAAATTTATGAAATGAAGTATTTTTGTTAAATGAAGAAAACTATTTCCAATTGTATTGTAGTCTATTTCCGTTCATGTATTTCAGTTTTGTAAAACAAAAAACATGGAAATAATGTGTATATGCCGGTCAGTTTATCTTAAACCTATTTAAAAGTAAATATCAAATGACTGAAAATGAAATTTAGAGAAATATATTTTTCCATTGAAAATGTGTTCCAATATATTTTATTAAGTTTAAATTTTAATCTCAAAATGAATGTTTCTAAAAAGAGTCACTTTCACAATCTTTTAAATTTTCAATTATAAGTTTTATTGGCTAAAACTCAAATTCTTCCTTTAAGCATAATGTATAATCTAAAGAAAAAATCTGACTTGGGATAACATATTCATGATAACTGTTCCCAACTTTTATCGAAAAGGGATTCCTTTTAGACCAATAAAAAAAGAACTCTTGTGATTGTATGTTTGAAAAATATATGTAGCTGATTTTGTTGATATAAGATAGTAGTGAAACAAAAAATTTTAGTTTTAGTAATACAGTTACATAGCCATGAATCCATTATTTCATTTTTAACACTTTCCTATGAAACTGAAAAGTATTTATGAATTCGGATTGTCTGTCTCTCAGTTTGTGTGACCGTGCGTGGCTCTAAATCACGTAAATCTGTTTTGTTCGCCATAAGATTGTTGCATAATGTAGGTATAAAAGATGGCTTATTTAGTATTTAAAATGACGTGTATAGCATTAACAGTTCACTTAGAGGAAATTAAAATCAGAGGACAAAACAAAATCAATGTACAAATAATTTTTTAATAGAAATTCTGGTATATTACGGTATATTAGAAAAAATCGTTTGCTGTATATTTTAATGATATTATACTATTTTAAATACATGGTGTTTATAAGGTCCCGGACCAATTTTGATGTTTAATAACTCATAAAATAATAAAGATAGATTAAAATTAATAACATAAATGGTTAGATAGACTCAAAAAAGTTTCATGACCCTTGTCAATGAACTTCCACCTGTGCACCCTTCCACCTTCGTCGCATGGAGAATATCAAGTCGATAGTCAATTTCACGCTAAGTAGCGGCAAGCATGTCGCCATCCACAGAGGCTATTGCAGCTGTAATTCTGGCTTTTAAGTCATTAATGTTCGACACTCTCCTCCTGAAAACATTGTCCTTTACAAATCCCTAAAGGAAAAAGACCAGCGGCATTATATCACGTGATCTGGGTGGCCAAGGAATTGGACCTTCTCGCCCAATCCATCTTGATGGAAAATGATCATACAAATAAGTAAGAACGATGTCCCAATGATGTGGTGCACCATCTTGTTGCAAAAAGACATGTGGCTGAAGTTCTTGGTAATCTGATTTGGAAGTTGAGGATTTTGTTTCTATGAACCACCATAAAATCTGTGCTTTCTCTTGTGGTACATGCATTCTCTTTTATATTCGCTCTAATAAAACATCACACATACAAAAGTAACATAGAACGAACACATCCAAAGTAAACATAACATTGCAATAGTTGTCAAAAACAAAAGAGAGAAAAATGCAATTAATAAGCAAACGATAATTAGAAAAGTACAGATATTTAGACTGGAAAATAAAATTATCTGAAATTAACCACACGCGCAGACGATATTTAGAAAAATAAAGGTATTCAAACCTGAAAAGGAAAATTTACGAGTTATTCCATCAATAAATGTCATAAGTTTATTTATATTATCATTATTTTATAAGTTATTAAACATCAAAAATGTGTCTGGGACTTTATAAACACCCTGTATATTGAAATATGCATGAACCTCTGAGGTGTACAGTAGGATTTTTTTATTTTATTTTACTTTTTTGCATTTCAAAAACATTCATAAACAAAAAATAAATATATATTTAATGATATTTTGTTACTAATGAACTTTACAAATGGTAACTATTTTTATTTATTTCTTACATTTCTGCTGCAAACCATTTTTATATACCACCTACCTCAAAAAAAGCGCTATCATAAACAAATAGCTCTTTTGTTTATTTCTGCCATTTATCAGACTCCATTCACAGCAATTTCTCTTTTTTTAACATTATTTATATACGCAAAAATGTTGCAAGTATGTGTATCTTACAGGATACATTATGTCTGAAGAGGTTAATAGGCCCTTTACCCATAATCTCCTTAACTATAGCAAATATTTCTTATGAGTTTTCTGCGAGGGTAGTTATTTCAAAAAGTCATTTTAGTCTGATGCAGTTTTAAAATGTAAAAAAAGAAGATTGTCGGAAAGAGCTTATGACTATTTCTTTTTCTAGTTAGCTTCAATCTTGATTTTATTTTAGTCGCGTCAAGTGCCATTTAATTTAAGTATTACTAAAGATGATGTGAAATCAATTTAAAAATCTCCAAAACTCGTCGGAGTTTTTGATATTTTGTTTCCCCATTTTACTTAGTGGTGCGATATACGTTGTAATATGTTTCATTTAAAGACTAAAAGGACTCTTATTACTGGGAAATTTTTTTAAAGAAATCATGTTGATTATTTCCAAAATATGCTGTTGATAATTAAGTATAATTATTAGTGAAACCCAACTTAATGTAAAAAACATTGATTAGTCAACTAATGTAAATTTTTATAGTTGAGATTGTTCTCAAAAACTATTTTTTAATCATTCAATAAGCTATTTTTTTAACAGGAGGTAAATGCGTTCACTTCTAAATTAATTTTTCATTTAAAACATGAAATATGAGATTATATCTGATTAAATACAACAACAATATTCATATATACAGGGTGAATCATAAATATCGAAACAATAGGCTATCTCTTTAAATATTGCCCCTAGACCCATACATCCAATTGCAAAAATTCATAAAAGAAGGTGAAATTTTTGTTAAGATAAGTTGCAACTCCATGGGTTCCTATTTGAAAAATTAAGAAAATTAAATTTTGTTACAGCTCCCGTAGGATAAAAATTTCAGTTAGAAAAACTTTCCTTATCAAGTTCTGAATTAAACAAAAAAAAATGCATCATCATATATTAAAAACTCGCAAAGATATAGCTGTTTAAACAATTCATCCGGTTTTAAAGAAGATTAGAATTGAAATGCGCACAATTCAAGAAACAATGTTACTTTAACAGTTCTAGGAAACATGTAAAAAAATATATATATATATAATTTGAGTTAGAATTTTGATATTTTTTTTTTTTTTTTTTTTTTTTTTTGTGATGGTTAGTCACATAATTTGCTAAGAAAATCCCATCCTAAATTTTCTTATAAAATTTAGCAAAATTTCAAATGATTAGTAAAAGTTTAAGCGGGATAATTTAAAACACTTATAACTCGACACACTATTTATCGGATATCAATTTCTTTCCGTGTAATTAAAGATGAAAATATAATTTTAGTTTTGTTTCAGGGTTTTTTTTTCTTTCAATATTAATTTTAAAACTATTAAAACATTTATTTAAAAATGATGTAACTTTTTAAGAAATCACATTTTCAAAAGTAAATTTTTTCCCTCAAATTTGCCGAAACAAAACTAATGTAAAATAATAAAAAACACTTTTTAAGAACTTTTTATAAACCACTTTTTTTCTTCAACAATTCTTAAAATTAATAATTTAAAGACGAGAAATAGTGGGAAAAAAATCTCATCTTGCAGAAAAAAAGAATTTAAAGTTTTACTATAAACATATCTGGAAATCAAGTTTAGCTTTAAAGCAATACGCTACTTTTTTAAATCCAAATAAGAGGCACTGTCTTAAATCTACTTTTAATAACGGACAATTTGTGGACGACCCCTCACTTGTTTCCAAATTGAGGGCAAAACTCTTCGTTTTCAGGCATGGTTATGTGGTGTCAGTCACGAATTTTGGAGAATTTTGGATTTTAATATGTCTTTGAGATTTTTAGATATGGAGATGAAATTTTTTCTGTTCGATTTAGGAATGGACGAAAAATAATTTCCTAATTGGGGATTTTATACTACAGGGGCCATTTAAAAATTTAATTTTCGTATTTTTTCAAAAGGACCCCGCATGGAGTTGTTGCAACTGATTTTATTAAAAATTTCACCTTTTTTACGAATTTTTGCAATTGGAAGTATGGGTCTAGGGGCTATATTTAAGAAGGTAGCCTATTGTTTCGATATTTATGACTCACCCTGTATGTGTGTGTGTGCATGTTCACATGTATATATAAACATATATATATATATATATATGTGTGTGTGTGTGTGTATACAGGAGGTTATCAAAATAATGGAAACACTTGTGAATGAAAGGGACATTTAAGAATGCCCTTCGTAAGCATTAAAATATAATCTTAGCTACCAGATTTTTTTAATATAAAAAGTACATGTATTAGGTAGTATGAGAGAGCTCTAGAAGAGTTGTCTATGTTTTGATTTTTTTTTTGTCAGAAGCGTAAAATGTCCGACCTCACAGATTTTCAAAGAGGCCATATTGTAGGAGCGCGACAAGCTGGAGCAACGGTGACCGAAACATCCCAGCTTATGGGCGTTTCTAGAGGTACGGTATCTAAAGTCATGACAGCATACACACAGCTCGGAAAGACAAGCTCAGCAAAGCAAAATAGTGGACGGAGGGAGAAGCTGATTGAAAGAGACCGACGGGTATTGAAGCGGATTGTAATGTCTAAAAAGAAAACAACTGCAGCCAAAGTGACCGCAGAGCTCAATCGGCATCTAGGTTCTCCAGTGTCAACAATTACAGTTCAGAGATACCTTCATAAAGAGAACATTTACGGCAGAACAGCAATTCCCAAGCCACTTGTCACAGATGCTAATGCCAAACATCGTATAGAGTGGTGCCACAACCACAAAACCTAGTCGATTGATAAGTGGAAGACTGTTATATGGTCAGACAAATCATCTTTCACATTTTTCCCACAACAGGACGGGTACATGTATGGAGAACACCTGCACAAGCGTATGATCCTGATTGCCTCCGTCCAACTGTCAAGCATGGAGGTGGATCGGTCATGGTATGGGCAGCCGTGTCATGGTTTTCTGCTGGTCCAATCGTAATCCTGAAAGGAAGGATCACTGGGGAGAAGTATAGAGAAGTTTTAGATGACCAGGTCCATCCCATGATGTAAATTTTGTTTCCTGCAGGAGTTGGAATTGTCCAGGATGATAATGCCCCTATTCATGCAGCCAGAGTTGTCCCATCATGGTTTGATGAACATGAGGATGAGGTGGAACATCTACCTTGGCCCGCACAGTCCCCAGACCTCAAGATAATCTAACTGTTGTGGTCTATTTTAGAGCTTTCAATCCGGAATCAATATCCTTCACCGGCATCTCTCACGGAACTTTCACAATATTTCCATGAAGAATGGTACAATATTCCTCTAAGCACTATTCAGAATTCGTATGATTCGATTCCCAGGCGAATCCAAGCTGCATTACATGCCAAAGGCGGTCCTACGCCATATTATTAAAGAATTCCTTCAAAATCTTGGGTGTTTCCATTATTTTGATAACCACCTGTATATATATATATATATATATATACACTGGTGTGCAAAATTTAAGGACGAGAATTTAAGGACCCAAAATGCCAATTTTCAAGGGTTTTTCAAGCGATAATTTTCATGCGAATATTCAAAAGGAACTAATATAATTCGTATAATTACTATCACTACATAATAGCTAGTCCATATAACATCTAAATTAGATCATACATGGTCACAAGAGTCACAGTCACTACGGCGAAAAAAAAAAAATGGAAATTCTATATGTCTCTTTTTTGAGTCTCAATTGACTACTATATGTGACTCCACTGACAGGGCACTGCGACTGCTGCTTTTGTCGAGTCACCAGGTGAATTTAAAATGTCGTTTTATTGAGACTTTTGCGTGACTGTCATTTGGAGACTCAATTTCAAAGTCATTGTGAATTTTGCATTATGATAAATCACCAAATAATGTCACATTAAAGTCACATGGTGACTTTCTGTCACAAAACTTTGTCAACAGAGACCCTATTGTAAAATAAACAATTTGAAAAGTGGTGAAAAGTCACCATGTGACTTTAATGGAGCATTATTTGGTAATTTATCATAATGCAACGTTCACAATGAATTGGAAATTGAGACTCCAGATCAGAGGTCACATGAGAGTCTCAGTAAAATGACATTGTGAAGTCACCTGGTGACTGGCCACAAACCAGCAGTCACAATGACCTGTCAGTGGAGTCACATATAATAGTCATTTGAGACTCATATAGAGACTAATGAAATTTCCTATTTTTTGTTTCGCCTATGAGAGTTATATGGATGAGATGTTACATGGTCTAGCTGGGATGCAATATGGATAGCAATTATTCGAATTATATTTTTTCCTTTTGAATATTCGCGTGAAAATTATCCCTTGAAAATAGGCATTTTGGAACTCTTCCTTAAATTTTGCATGCCAGTGTATTACATGTATATTATACACATAACATGGCGATTTTCAACCATAGAATTTTGCAAATAAATAAATAAATAACGACTCTTTCGAAAGAATTATATTAAAAATTTATCAACTTGCACAAACTCTGAGCGCACAGAATACTTTAATCATCAGAACCATATTTTACAGGAGAACAAATATATTATGAGATATCTCTATATTATTTAAAACTAGCCGGCGTCCCCCTCTACGCTGGTCCATTTTTCTAGACGAATTATTATTTTTTTACAGTAGTTTTTATTGGTAAACGACATAACCCAATGCAATTTCCGAAAACTACCTTTGAAAATGTATCTAACAATGTAAGTCTCATCAAAATACGTCTATTAGTAGTTTTCATTAAGACTAATCTTTCATAATATGATTTACTTGATCATAGAAATTTACTACAAAATGACTGACTAGCGCTACAACTGAGCACTGTATGGCAATATGGAATATACTAAAACCATCCCTAAAAGATTATCTGACTTACAATGCAAGTTATGCAATTTTATCAAAATACATCTAGTAATTTTTTTTGAATAATATTCCGTATCCCGTTCTGGTTGGCACGATTGGCGAAGGAACCCAAGATAGGGACAAAACTCTATTTTAGCATTTTCTCAGCTCTTTCAAGGTGTCAGAAAAAAATAATTTTTTCTAAACGTAGATTTTTATAATATAAAATTTATATTTGTGTTCTATTAAAAATGATAATGAAAATAAATAAACAATTTATTAATAAATAAACAACAATATGCAGATTACCATATGAAGTAAAATAATGCCGCTTTGGTGCCAATTAGGTACCCCGATGCGCATATGACATCTGTTTCCATAAATCTCCATATGAATAATCGTAAGTTTCCCTTTTTTATTATTATTGTATACAAGGTAGAACCCGTCGAATTTCGACGAACGAAAATATTTCAGGAGGAGCTGTTTTATTTATTTATAACAAACCTACAAAATCAGTTACAATAAAAAATGCACCTTACATTGCAAAGTATAACTCTTAAACAAATGATGTTTAAACTAAAGTTAACAAAATACTATTTATATAACTGAGAAATAGTTCGAATTAAACTTTAATCGTACATGTAAAACGTAAAAAATAGATCTATTATTATCATAAAATTATTGATTAAGGCTTTTATGCTAGTATTCCAAAATAAAACAAAGCAACCTTTATTCCACTTTGACTCAATCATTGAATTACTTTTCCCGTGAAATCTAATCCCAACATCATTTTCACCATACCAAAATTTACATAACAACCTTGCATATTTATATTCACTTAAAAAAAATTGGTATTTTAATTTGACCATTTTGATTCAAAACTCTAATTTTCGATGCTATTAGCTGAGACTGATACTAAACTATTTGTATTCTTTTAAGTGTACATCAGTTTTGTAAATGACATCAAAATTCACTGGGTTTTATAACAGAAAATATCTTTACACAACACGCGTTTAAATTTAAATTTTTTTTCTCTTTTTGAGAGAATGGCAACATAAAAATACAGTAATAATTTTTTCCTTCTTTCTTTGTTTTAAATAGAAATGAAATACTCTTGTTGTCACAATTAGAAAAACGGTATTAAAACAACAAAAAAAATTAATATTTCGAAAATAAATTGAGATACAGTTTTCAAATAAATTGCATTTAAAAGTACATTTTTTTATATACGATGGTGTAAAAATTAAAAATCTGCGGTGTTTGTAAGTTAAAAAAAAATACAGTAGTAAAAATTGCAAAGCCGAAATTGCTTTTCAAATTTCAAAGTGTTGCCATTCGCAAAATGACGTATGTGTTACGCACAGATACGTTTGGCCTTTGTAATATAGATATATGTTTAGATAAAATTACTAACCATTTTTTCTCTCGGTCATATTTTTTCTCAATTAATACAGCCGTTTAAAATATTTAATCAACAACAGTAAAATATGTAGTTGCGCTGCTGATCAACATTTAGAAACAACGATCCTTGTGACCGAAAAAAAGAAGAAGAAATTCCAATTTAATAAAAAGAAAAAAATTATATTACGCTATATTATGAATACGCCGCAAATCTATTCAATGATGTAAGTAATTTTTAAAAATGCATATAGCAGTTCTTGTGATTAAGCATGACATTCTAAAAAAACTTTCTGTTTAAAAAAAGGCGTCATTCATGTTTCATTTAATTTAAATTTTAGGTATTTTTGTTTTGTTATTGTTTTTCCGGAGCCAAATATATAGGCGAAATGGTGATAAATTACCAGATATTGATTCAACCTATCGACTTTGACAATGAATATTTATGTAAAGCCGTATAAAGATTGTTCCCACATTTAAATTAAATAGTTTTTTATATTATTTTTAAAATATTTTTTTCTTCTTTGTACTTTAAATAAAATCAGCAACAGTTTGTTTTTTTTTATTATAGGGATGTTTGTATTTTTTTTCATTTCTGATTAATATAAACATTTCAACTCTTTAACAAAGATACTTTAATATGCTGCGCCAAATGGAAAACATATGCCAAATTTTAACCCTAATATCCAAAATAAATGATTTTTTCATCATAATTTTATAACTAATCTACCTAGAACGATGTACTATGTACGAAAACCTTCCTTAGAGTAATACCTATTTAACGGTGCAAGTTATCAAAATCCATCCAGTAGATCTGGAGGAGTAGGCGGAAAACCCGAAATTTTCGTTTATATTTTATATATACAATAAGTAGATAATTAAAAATTCGTAAACTTTTAAAAAATATATTCATTTAAAAAAAGAAAGAGAAAGTTATGGTATTTTAAAATTTATAAACATGTTTATTCTTTAGTTCATTTTACCTATTTTTAACTATAATGAGCTTAATTGTAAGCACCATGTAATCGGTCGATCAAGATTCGTTTTGTTAAATAGCCCGAATAAGTAGAAAGTTAATTCAAGCATTATTGGGCTAAAATTATAGATTACATCTTTCAGAAATCAAACTGAATATTTATTCATAATTTAAAGTTTAAGAAAGATATTTTTGGGAAAATGATAAAAAATTCAACTACTTCTTTGAGAAAAATCATAGAGCACGAATTAAGATGGAAATATTTATTACCGTCGTAAACAAATTTACCTAATCACTAAATATTTCAGAATATAGCTAATTTTGCGTAGGTACTTACAAAAAACTGGGCATTACTAAATTGTAAAAAATCAAAAATTAAAAAAAAATTAGTTTCATATTAGACCAAATTTTTGAATAAAAAATGCTAGTATTTTAGAAGTTTCAATTTGTTAACGTATCCAAACGAGGCTTATTTGCACAAACTAATTGTAAAAATACATATATTATCATTTAAACATTTAAGTTATCATATAATCACATTCAAATTTTAAATTAAATATAAAGCTCCACGAAACTAGTTATTACTCTTACATAATCTCCATCGATTTAAAAACCGTTTCGTTTTTTATGTTTCTTAATGGAATGAACTAAATGGCCTGAAACTTTGATTGTGAAATTATGGCTCGTAAAATACACTTTATATTCTCATTCTATGAACGCACTATCGAGAAATCATGTTTACGATTTGACGATGGCATTTTTACTGCATTGTAATGGGTGAATGAATTATTAATATCAGACATAAAAGAATGGGATAAAATCTTAAAGTTTATGAAAAACATAAAAGAAGCTCCATTAAAAAAAATTAACATACAACCACAACTATTTCACTAATTAAGAAATTTTTTTATATTCTCCTCTAAAATATTTTATCAGATAAAGCAGAAATTTAATAAAATGAGTATATATACAGATAAAAGAAATGGATGATAAAACATAAGATATGGAAATGTATTATTTTTTACGATTAAAATTTCTTATAAAAATAATATCTAAGTATAATAAGATACCGTACCGTAAATATTTTTGTAAAAACTACTATTAAAATATTAAAAAATTAACATACAAAAAAGTAACATACAACCGCAACTATTTCACTAATTAAGAAATTTTTTTTTATATTCTCCTCTAAAATATTTTATCAGATAAAGCAGAAATTTAATAAAATGAGTATATATACAGATAAAAGAAATGGATGATAAAACATAAGATATGGAAATATACTATTTTTTACGATTAAAATTTCTTATAAAAATAATATCTAAGTATAATAAGATACCGTACCGTAAATATTTTTGTAAAAACTACTATTAAAATTGATAGAAATTAATCTCCATAATTTGTATGAATAAAAGCAATGTTCAGGGTGATACACAGGATATTGACGCAGGCAATTAATACTGTCTTATTAATACAGATATTTGTGACGCCTTTTTCGCCCATTTCTACATCAGAGGTTGCATCAGAGGTTAACGGGCACGTTACCCGTAATTCCCTTCTTAAGTTGCGTAACTATAGCAAATACTGCTTATGAGTTTTATACAAAAGTACTTATATTAAATAAATATTTAATAATTATTTCATTACTAACGGACTCTATAAATGATATTTCAACGCACAGTAAAATTATTTGCGTTTTAATTTTTGTTCATATCTTACATATCAGCTGCAAACCATTTTTATATAACACGTTACTCGCTATAATAACGCTATCAGAAACAAATTGCTATTTTGTAATATGTCATAGGTTAATGGCACTTTAACCCGTAATTCCCTTCCTATATATAAGTTGCGTAACTATAGCTTTATATATCTATAAGTTATATAACTTTTTTTAAGTATAGTTTTATACAAAGATAGTCATATCAAAAAGATATTTTAATCTAATGTAATTTTAAAATGTAAAAAAAAAGAGGCACAGCTTTTGAAAGTTTTCTTATACTAGATAGATTCCATCTTGATTTTACTTCTGTGGCGTCAAGCGTCATTTAATTAAAGTATCATTGAAATCGATGTGAAATCAATTTAGCATTCTCCAAAAACCTCCAGAGCTTTTGAAATTTTGTTTTTTGATTTTACTTAGTGGTGCCATGTACGTTGTAATATGTTTCATTTGAGGATTAAAATGAATAGGATTCTCTTTCATTTTACTGACAATTAATATTTTCGATGTAAACAATATTGATGAAAATTAAGTAAAATCATTAGTGAAACTCAACAGTTATAAAACATCGATCAGTTAATTAATGCTCATTTATATAGTTTGGTGTATTCTGAAAAATTAGTGATTAGTAGCTAAAAAATTGTAAATGTTTTAATATAGCGTAGTTGAGTTCTTTTCTAAATTTAGTTTTTCATTTTAAAAGTGAAATATGATCAAATATCTGAATAAGCTACTACAGCAGCATTAAAAAAAACTTTAATTTGTTTATTTACTTATTTTTAATGTAATATTCGTTCTTAACCATTATAACAACTAAATAAAGAGATAACTACTCTTTAGAAGTAAGTATATTAAAAATTTGTCAACTTGCATGATTTCAGAGTAAACAGAATACTTCAATCATCACATAGCAAGCTTTTGTTTTTCATATTTTGCAGATGACGAAATATCTTATGAGATTTCTTTTGTTTCTACATAATTTCAATTCATTAAAAATTCTTAAATTTTATTTAAAAATGTATTTTTTTTTAAGGAAAGGTGAAAACTATGATAGTTTACAACTTATGATCATGTTTACAGTTTGACTGATTTTACGTAATTTCAGCCAACGTATAGTTAGGTTTATTATAAGTATAGTACAATAGACCTATAATTTTTTCTTCTTAAATTACCAGAATGTGTGGAAGTTAATTCAAGCACCATTGAGCCAAAATGATAGATTCCCTCGTTTGGAAATTAAACTCAATATTTGTTCATAATTTAAAGCTTAAGGAAGATGTTATTAAAAAATATTTGAAATATTGACCTAATTCTTACTGAAATGTCACACAGAACGAAAATAGATGGACATTTTCACCACCGTACCAACTTAGTTTGCAAAATATATCCAAATGTTCCTAATTTGCGTATGATCACTTACAAATAACTGGGCATTGTTAAATTGTAAAAAAAAGTATTTTGTTTCGCATTGGACTTGATTCTTACATAAAAGATACCGCTATTTTAGAATTTCAATTTTCTAACCTATTCCAACAATATTTCATTTACTAATTTTTCGAATACATGTGTAATCATTTAAACATTTACGTTACCATATAATCACAGGCAAATTTAAAAAAAAAAGAAAATAAAAAAAGCTTTACGAAACTAGTTATTAGTCATACATAATTTCCATTCATTTTAAAACCGCTTCGTTTTTTATGTTACTTAATGGAATGAACTTAATTGGTTAAAACTTTGATTGCGAAATTCTTGCTCGTAAAATGCATTTTATGTTCTCAGTTTATGAACACACTATTGAGAAATCATATTTGCAGTTTGTCGGTGACATTTTACGCATTTTAATAGATGAATTAATTATTAATATCAGGCATAAAAAAGGGTATAAAATCTTAAAGTTTACGAGAATAATAAAAGAAGATTTCTTTTTTAAAATATTTCAACCTTCTACCGTAACTATTTCTCTAATTAAGATTTCTTACATCCTCCACTAAAATATTTTAATAGATAAAGCCGAAATTTAAAACATGTGTACATATATGCAAATAAATGAAATGGAAGATAAAACATGAGATATGGAAATATATTTTTTTTTACGATATAAATTTCTCATGAATATAATATTTAAATATAATATCATAGCGTGCCGCAAATTCTTTTGTAAAAAACTGCTATTTAAATTGAAAGAAAATATTTTCAAGAATGTTGCATGAATAAAAACAATGTACAGGTTGATTCATTTCGTGTGTATATACTTAGATGAGTGGTACAGTTCACACACACGCATACACACAAACACACACACACACAAAAATGTTGTGGTAAAATATGTCCATATTCATTTGTTCTGTCTTAAATACTATCTTAATACAATCTTCTCAAAAAAGTGTGCAAGTGGAATCTGATTTTTTTTGTTCATGACTTTCACATAAAAGAAGACATTTTACCTATATAAACAGCAGACTTCTCTACTTTCAGGGCTCCCAAGTGGTGCACGAACTGAACATCAATATTTTTAAACAGAAAATTTCATAATACGTTTGAGCTAGAATCAACTTCCAAACGTGGTTACTTGACAATTTGTAAGAACAATCGAAAAAGAAAATTTCTCAAAAAAATTCTGATGTTCAGTTCGCGGACCATTTGGGGGCCCTGTACTTTGTATGAAATGTAATACCTAACACGAAAAACTATTGTCTTTAGGTCATTTATCCAAATCTACCCAGACCTGTATGACGAAATATGAATTATCTAGGTTTGTTGTTTGGATGCTGATCATGGAAAATTACACTTTCTAGTATATCATTATCAGATTTCATAGAAAGCAGATTTTTGTCTAATACTGATAAAATGTATTATTAAAGATGTAAATGAACATTCGGATCTGAATTGTTATACACCTTGTATACTCATGACTGAAAAAGTGGATTGCAATTCAAACTTCCTATAAGATAATTTTTAATTTTAATTTTCTTTTTGTTTTCGCTCCTCCCCATTCTCTTTCTCCCCCCCCCTTTTTTTGTTATATTTTTGTACTTTTTCTCTATGTTGGTACATACGATAATTAATCCCCTACTTTTATGTTGAACAGATGCGAAGTATTTCGATTTCAGAATATTAGTAATTCTAAATAGAAATATTCTTATTTATAGGGAAATAAATTTCCTATCTAAAATCAGAGATAAGTTAAAAATAATATGCTTTTATTTAGTTATAGGGTAAAAATCCTAAACACTCCTCAACAGTTACAATGAGAAATCATAGAATTATAAACGTACGTCATATCATTGCATAAATATTTTGAAATTGATGGAAAGGTATTACTTCAATTGGCGACTTCCACTTTTTTTAGCTACTGCACAGCTGGTCATTTTTGGAGATGTGTTGGTGATAGTTAAAGCATTTGCTTACTTTAAAATGCCGTTTTTTGTGAGTTTTTAATTTTATTTTTTTGTATTTTATTCAAAAGAAAAATCTTTTACGATTCAAAATCTTCTTTTTTTTTTACGCCTACGATTATTAATAAGAGTTATAAGCAAATTTACAAATGCTACGTAACGAGTCACATAGCAAAAACAGGCGTAGGAAGCCCATGAAAAATGTAATAGATAATGTTCCTATGGGTTATTACTTTTCATTTTTCACATAAAAACACTACTAAACCTTAATTGCACTTCTAGATTAAATTTATAGAGAAAAAATGATGTAGACAAGAAAGCTTTAAATGCAATTTCTGGAAAATCTATGATTCTATTATTTCCATGTACGATAAAGAAATATTTTGAAATTGATGGAAAAGTATTGCTCCAATAGGCGACTTCCACTTTTTTAGCTATCACACAGCAGGTCATGATGTTTTTGGGGATGTGTTGGGATTATTTAAGGCATGTGCTTACTTTAAATCGTCTATTTTTTAAAAGTTTTCAATTTTGTTTTTAATATTTTATTCAAAAGAAAAATCTTTTACGATTCAAATCTTCGTTTTTTTTCTTTTATTTACGTCTACGATGATTAAAATATTAGTTATGAGCAAAATTATAAAAGGCACGTAATGAGTCAGATAGATAAAAGAGGTGTAAGAAGTCCATGAAAAATGCAACAGATAATGTTTCTATGGGTTATTACTTTTCATTTTTCACATAAAAACACTACTAAGCCTTAAATGCACTTTTAGCATAATTGTATAGACAAAAGTATAGAGATAAGAAAGCTTTAAATGCAATTTCAGGAAAATCAATGTTTCTATTATTTTCATGTATGATAAACTCTTTTACATATTTTTTAAATATATTTCCGTAAAATTGATTGAGAATGCTACTTACTATGTTTTGAAATAGAATCTATTATGTATGTGATAATGTAATTATTTTACAGGTAATCGAATATAAGTAAATGAAATTTTTTTATTAAAATATGCAACTTTTAATAAATACAATACGGAAATATTCCAAAATTTCTAGTTCAATGCACATGCACAAATAAAGATAATAGTAGTATGTAGGGGGAACTATGGGACATTGATACAGCTTTTTTCCAAAAAACATTTTGATGTTTAGAAAGCAAAAATTTCAAGTTATTTTTGTATGTGATGTCAGCAAAACCTGTGTAGTGTGTTATATTAATGTACAATCGTTGTTTTATATATTATTTTTGCAAGTAATTAAAAAAAAAAATCAAAAAAAGTAATTTGTATCAATGTGCCCCATCCCCGGGGCAGATTGATACTCTTTGACACGTCTGGGAAAAAGGGAGACAAAATAATACCAATGCATATTTTTCATAGAAAAATAGTTAGCAAACCATTTTACATATATTTATAGACATTAAAATCGCATAAAATTTATATGTAAGCGATATTAAAGCAATCAAAATGAAATGTATAATGACCTGATGTTCTGTCTGTTCCTTGTCTGTTTGTTGGCTGTGGTAACTTTGTCATATATGTCACTTTAACCCCAGACTTATCTCCTTTCTTAGGAAAGGTGAAAGAATTACCAGATTTTCTGTTTATAAATCGATTTACAAACAGAAAATAAAGGTTAATTTAAATAGTATTAAAAATTATGTTTATAAGATAATTATCCTGTACTGTTCTGCAGCTTGTTTCTCTTACTTAACATTTCTGATGTCGATAATACTTTATTCTCTGGAGAATCGATGTATATTTGAGATTTGCCAGGCTGCCGTCCATTTCTTTTATTAATTCTACTAGCACTAGATATTGTGTAAGTTTGTACGTGTTCTGTTTGCAAAAATACTATAAAATGTTCTAATATAAAAAAATTAGAGCTATTTCACTTCAATAAAAACTAATAGTAGAAATTTTTGACGAAACATGGTTGAATTAATGAGTGTATGTTAAAAGAAAAATTAAAGGTAATGAAAAAATGAACTAGAAAAGGATTTAGGTTGTATCAATGTGCCCCGACAAATGCTGTATCAATGTGCCCCATGCAGCCATTTTGAATAAAATGAGTCGCAAATCCAACACTTCAAACATTTATCTAACAATAAAGAATGAGGAACTGATAAAGAGTAGCTTTACTTGCCAGAGAGTGTATTCTTTTTGGTTGAAAATACTGGAACAGTTGTGTAATACCATTTCAATGGTACAACTCAAATTTACTTTTGACCTACAAAAACAATTAATCACCCATCCCATATCATAAAACTATTGAATCATTCCAAAACTTTCTGTATGTTGTTAATTTCACTAGTATCACCTTTTGGAGCTGTTGTGAAACTTCCTGTAATCACCCTGTGTGCTGTACAGGGGATGTATCAATGTGAACCAAGTATCAATGTACCCCAGTTCTCCCTAGTGGAAATGAAAGTAAAATATATTCAGTTGGCTTGAATATAACGCTGTCTGGAAATTTTGGCAAAAACTATGGCATAAAAAGTCATTTTTCAATATTTATACCGGTATCAAATGACATCTTTTAAAATATTTCGATTAAGTTTTTCGATGGTAATTTTTTGAATAAAACAATTAGATTTTTTAATACATTGAAGATCTTCTTATGCTTATTATGTTAAAAGACTGTGAGCTAAGTAAACCTGCATCAAATGTTTAAAAAAGGTATAATGTGAATTTGAAGGAACTAGTGTTAAAATTTTTTATAAAGATATTGCTAGGATTTTTTAAAATCAATAACCAGTATTACAATAACTAATAATAATTATTATTATAACTAACTAATTTTAAATATTAATTAATAATTTTAACTTAATATAATGGGCTTTTATTCAATATTTTACATTTTAAAAAAATGTGCTCCAAAAGTCCTTAACAACAGTGTTTATTTTGCAGTAATTCACGAGATTGCTAAAAAATATATCGAATAATCAGCAAAAATTATTGTAAATTCAAAAAAAAAAAAATATTAGACTGTTTGGATAATAATGATTGAGGACTCCATTTTTTTTCATCAACAAAAGTTACTCATATTAAAATATGTCATTTACCTGCCATAGCAGCAAAACATTTTTTGAGAAAAACCCGAAGATAAGTCAATAATATTCTCCCTTTTCTCTGATTAATTCATGATGTTCATACTGAAGAATATTTAAAAAACTTCATATTGCAATCAGGCAAACTCGTCTACTACCGAGAGCCCAATTAAACATTATATACGATACTGAGATCCTCTAAAAAGAAATATACATATATGTCGCATTTTCACAAAACGACAGACTTCAAGGGATTTGCATTAATTCTGAGATTTATTTAAATATTCTAAAACATAGGAAAATCCTTTCACAGGTCATTACAGCATGGCTTCACGACAGCAAGTGCGTAGATATACATTTGAAATTTCTCATCTCCCTAGGGTTACCAGTTAAAAAAGGCCATGTGTTATAGTTAAATTAACATGATAAATTTAAGTTTCTAGCTGACCAATAAAACCCGTGACTATTAGTCACGGGGCCGTATCCAAATTGAGGGGCGATTTATTAAAAAACTAATTAATACGTCTGATTTTTATAATTTCTTACATATATATAATTAAAACCCTGTGTAAATACTTTACAAAAATTTTCATAAACAAAATTTATTAGATTCATTTGTTTTTTGGTTCCTTCAAACTTTTGATTATTATTCTTTAAAGTTTACAAGAGTAAAATCACCACAGCAATTTTCTAGATTTTTATGTTACTTTAAGTAAGTAACAAGATTATTAAAAAATCCCTGTCGGCTGGGCCTATAGGCGGAGGTAGATTTCGAAGTGTGCACATTTCAACAATATATATATATATATATATATATATATATATATATATGATTAGAGATAAACCCAGTTTAATAACTTCATTTGGCCGTTTATGAAAAAATTTTTAATTTTATTTTTCTGCAAAAACTGGTTTTATCAGAATCATCTTAAGAAAAATTCAGCTCAAATGCCCATTTTGACAACATATTTTGAAATAGATTCTGAATTTATTAAAAAATCGACCAAAACAGTACATTATACAGTTTCTAAATAACAAAAACTGTCAGTTGAATGCATTTGAGAAAAAAATTGAATTTAAAAATGAGTCATAAAATAACCGATTTGTTGTTTGAATACATCCTTAATTCTTTAATCATGATTGCTTCGAAATATTTTGGGCGAAATACTCACTTTGACAGCATTTTTTAAAATATATTCTATCTTTATCAAAAAACAGGCCAATGCGTCACAGTATATAGTTCCTAAATAAGAGGATCTGTAAATTTGGATGCTTTTGAGAGCGAAAATGGATTTTAAAAAGAGTCATAAGAAACGCAATTTGCTATGTGAAAACTTCCTTAAATTTTCAAATCACGAAGACTTCGGGGAATTCTGTTCAAAATACCCTTTTTGGTAGCCTTTTTCAAAATATATTTTGTCTTTATCAACAAAAAAACCGATCAATGCATCACATTATATAGTTCCTAAATAAGAGGACCTGTAAATTGAATGCATTTGAGAGCTAAAATGGATTTAAAAACGAGTCAGAAAAAAAACGCAATTTCTTATTTGAACACTTCCTTAAATTTTCAGTCACGATGATTTCTGAAAATTCTGTTCAAAATACCCTTTTTGGTAGCCTTTTTTGAAATATATTCCGTCTTTATCAAAAAACTGACCAATGCATTACATTATATAGTTCCTAAATAAGAGGATCTGTAAATTGGATGCATTTGAGAACAAAAATGGATTTAAAAACGAGTCAGAAAAAAACGCAATTTCTTATTTGAATACGTCCTTCAATTTTCAGTCCCGATGACTTTCGGAAATTCTGTTCAAAATACCCTTTTTGGTAGCCTTTTTTGAAATATATTCTGTTTTTTTCCGAAAATTGACCAATGATTCACTTTATACAGTTTCTAAATAAGAGTATCTACCATTTGGATGCGTTTAAAATCAAAAATGAATTTAAAAATGTGTCAGAATATAAGCAGTTTGGATTTGAAGTTTTCTCTCCAACTCCTATTTTTGTTTAATTTCTTTTTGCTATACGAGTTGGTCCTATGAAAAACTTGTCAATATAAAAGTTGTAGAAATTTTTGAGAAGATGTAAAATAAATTTAATCTGATTTGATATCTTAAAAATTGGCGGAGTTATGGATTTTTCTCTTTTTTCAGCGCCCTTTTTCTTTTCGTTTTTAATTTGTTTCATCGGTAAAAGTTGGTCCTATCAAAAACTTGAAAATACAAAAGTTTTAGATAATTTTAAGAGCATTTACAAAAAATTTAGTTGGACTTGATATCTGGAAAATTGACGAAGTTATGAATTTTTTTTTCTCAAAATCCCTGTTTTTTTCGCCCTTTGAACCCACTTCTAAATTTATCAAAATTCTGTCATGCAAAAACTTTCAGACCATTTTTAAGAAGTAATATAAACTTTAAACCGATTCGATATCTACTTTAAATAAGAAGTTATGGCGTTTTTTCGGTTTTCACAAAAACGCCCCCTATTCCGACCCCCTTGATCCGATTTTGCCCATTAACGAACTTAGTCAATATTTTATCCCCTTTGATTTTATGTACCAGTTTGGTGGAGATTGATGAATAATTATAAGTTATCGTGTCCATAAAAAAGTGAGATATATATATAGATAGATACATAAATAGATAGATAGATGTATAAACTGGTGCGATTGCAATAGGTAGTATTTCTTACGAAATCTACCTATAAGAATTACTAAACAAAATAATTTAAAAATGTGTCTTTTTAAATCGGTTTTTATGGAAAGTATTCCTGTGACGTCACAATTGGTAAAAAGTTAAATTTTATAGCCTCGAACCGAAAAAAAGAAATATTTTCATTTTTATTATGGATTAATTTCTGGAAAAAACTGTTAAAATATTTATATTCTTTTAAGTGTAAAAGAAATTTTATATAATCGTCTGCTTGATATAAGAAGAAAAACACTATTCCTGTGACGTCACAGTTAGTAAAATTGCGGTTTTTAACCTCGAACCTAAAAACAGAATTGGGTTCATACAATTTATTAATTAGATTAAAGATTTCAAATTACGTTTATTTGAATTATTATATCCGAATGGTTTAAGCTTTGTAAAATTATTTTACATAAGAAGACTAATGAACGTTTTTTTGTACATATAAATACGTTCATTTGAACTTTTTCTGCCGGGCATCGTTTAAAAAATAAATAGTTTATAAAATTAAAAAAAAATTCATTCATAAGTTTCCATTCCAGCGTGTAATCAGTCTAAAATCTAAATAAATTTTGAACTACATCTATCATTAGAGGTTAAAGTAAATAGATTAAACTGAGTTCTACTTTTTATAAATTAAAATGTATTTTCATATTATTTTTGAACTGAATTCATAACTCATTTTTTTCACTTGGTTAGCATGTAAAAAAATCTATTAATTTTTCTTTATAATAATGTTGTTCACATTTAAAATAAAGTCAAACGTACAAGTACATTAATTAGTACATTTCCTTTAGATTAAACACAGCCTTCTTATTAGATTCTGCAAACGTTCTAAATTACGATTTTTCTGACACTCCAAGGACTAGAAACTTGAAATTTGACATAATGATTGCTTATAAAATGTTGATGCGTTCTAATAATACATTATAAAATAATTGAAATTTAAAAGGGACGAGAAGAACTCTAAATTGCGATTTCCAGGCAATCTCAGGAGAGATGAAACGGATTTAAAAATTAATGGTGAAAAATATATGGTAATCGATCCTGCTCCAACATAGGCAATATTTTGTGCTGTTTCCCCACCATCTGGATGTTTCAGAAGCAAGATATAGCCTACATTTTGTTTTATGCATTATTGAGGGATTTAACATTCTAAAATTTGGCATGGTAATTATTTAAAAAGTGCAAATGTTTTCTGAGAATCATCGACAGAAAATTCCAAATTTAAAAGAGTGAAGTGAGCGATAAGCGTTAGAGAAAAGTTCTAAATTACGATTTTTAATGCAATCTCATGAATTACCAAATCGATAGCAAAAAAAAAATGATTGCAAATTTGTGGTGATAGATCTTGCTGAAACAAGTTATATTTATGTCGGTGCTAGTACCATTAGAAGGTTGCACAAACAAAAAACGCACTAGTTGCAATTTATGTGGTACTGAACAGAGAAAAGCATTGAACACAGCGCTATTGTAAATATAATTTTTCTCTAAGACATGTTAAAACTAAATTCGAAATTTAAAAGGTGTGACGCTAATGGAAGGTGCGAAAATAATTCTAAAACATTCCCAAATTTGCCAACGTTAATTTTGAAATCGGTTTGGTTTTTCCTACTAATGAATTTTTGTGTAATCTTATGAAATACCAAACTGTTTCGAAATTAATGTTGGCAAATTATTAGTAACAGTCTCTGTTTCAACATAAGCATTTTATGCTAATGTCACTACAACCAGAGAGGTGGTAGTACATCTTAGAAGAAGCGTTAAATTTGGCATGATGGTTAATTTTAAAAATATATGTGAAAAATCAGTAATATAAACTATTCTCTATGAGCAAATAATGATACTTTTGCCGAATACAGGAAATGTTTGATGTTGTAAACCATTTCTTGTGACTGTTTGGAAATAAATCAAACATATTTAAATCCCGCTCACTGGGAATAACTAATAATGGTAATTCCAAAAATTTTTAATGCTTTCGGAAGAGAAACCAGTAATGGACTCAGATTCATTCCATTAAGAAAAACTAATGGTGTCCATGATCATATGTACTGCATACTGTTCATGTTGGGAAACTTTTTTTTGTGGTTTTCTTCAGTTAAATAAATAGTAAAAATAATATAGTAATATACTCTTCGAATGATTAATGTTACATATAACAATGAGTATTGAAGATACTGTTGTTTTAAAACATTGCTTAAGATTGTCAGAAAAAAATAACTTCCAGTCTATCCGATGAAATATCCGTTTAAATACTGCTGAGCGTTTTTATCGTTGTAAATTTACCAATTTTCGAGATTTTCTGGAGTAAAAGATACCTTAAGTGGAAAATTGAATATTAGAAAATAATGGTGTTATGCTGAAATTAATTGTTCTATATATTCTACGCAATTGGTTGCAATTATCCAGAAACTAATCAATATAAGAAATTGCTGTATCTGACAGTTAATAGAATTCATGTTCATGAGTATTGAGTACTTTTTGCTTTTTAAAGAAACCATCGGCATAATGATTTATAGTAAGATAATCGTAAAAAGTTAATCATAAATATTTTCGGAAGAAAAATCAATAATACACATTTTAATCATATAATCATATGCATTCCGAAATACTGATGGCGGTTACACTATTGTGTACTAAATATTTTTAATGTCATGAACAAATTAATGTTTTAGATAATCTAGATATAACGAACTATTAGAATTCGTTCTCTCCTTACAATGAAAGTTGCTGAAGTGTATCTTGATGGATATAATAAAATCTATTTTCTCCGACCGAATAACACTGACCAAACTGAAGTACGCATAGAAAAAAAATACGATTTTTTTCTGGAGAGAAATCTATTCTCAGCAATTTAAATGCAAGAAATTAATTGTTCTCATGCCAGATTAATATAAGCAATAGATGCTGATGCTCATATTGTTAAATTTTAAAAATAAAGCAAATATACACTTGATTTAGATTTTAATGACTTTCTGTATCATATGTTGCATTTATCGTAATCTGCAAATACAAAACTTATTTTAAACCATTGCATGAAGTTGTGTGGAAAGAAATCAATAATAGAATCTATTCTCTTCTGGCAAATACAACTTTTGGGACTGAAAATGGCTAAACCATTTTCCTGTTGGAAACTAAACATTGCTAGAAATTAAATATTTAATAAATAACTATCACATTGCTAGCTAAACTTTGAACCAACAGAGTGAAAAGCGTTCAAGTCGGGAAACGAACCCGGAGTATTGTTCCAAGTACTCTACATTGTATGCTACCAAGACGATGCCCAGCTTGGCATTCTCTTGCATTTGTAGGTAAGGCTGCAACTGCAGCACAAGATGGAAATGCCAACATGAGCACACAAACCTGAGATTCACATGATATGAAATATACACATGAGATACACACATAGACCCAGCACGGGCGAACACATATTTAATTATAATTAATTTTTCAATTAATTATCGGCTGTGAAAATATGCTCGAGATAATTAAATAATTGATATTAAAGTAATTACACAGAAA
Source organism: Maratus speculifer (assembly GCA_964019185.1). Classification (NCBI taxonomy): domain Eukaryota; kingdom Metazoa; phylum Arthropoda; class Arachnida; order Araneae; family Salticidae; genus Maratus; species Maratus speculifer. The sequence continues at coordinate 156,669,631 of OZ025289.1, forward strand.
TAAGTAAGAATGCCAAGCCGGAAAAAAATCCTCGTAGCTTGATAGAGCACTTGGAGCACAATTCCAAGGGTTCCGGGCTTGGAAAATTTTCGCTCTGATGGTTCAACGCTTAATTGGGAATGTGATAATCTCTTATTAACTATTCAATAATTTTAAGCGCATTTTCACTTGTGATAATTAATTTAAAAATTAATTATAATTAAATATTGTAAGAGGTTTTATAATGACAAATCCATAACATAATATAATATATCAAAGAATCTATTAGTAGTAATTCTGAAATTGTAACCCTTTTTAGATGCGTCCGTAATTATGTAAATACGTAGCACCTATTGTTGTCGCCCAGTCCGTCCGTCCGTCTGTCTGTCGTCTGTCTGTCTGTCTTCATATAACAACGCAAAAACTACCCAACCGAATCGTTTGGCATTTGAAATACATAATTATTACATAATTTTGTCGAGTCATTTCAAATTTTATGAAAATCGGATGGATAGGTCAATTACAGGGACAATCAAAAGGATTCCGTTACATTACGGTTAATGGGGAAAAAGTTTCAAATGCATTTTAATCGTTTGAAACTTAAAACGTATATTTATTACATAATTTTGTCGAGTCATTTCAAATGTTTTGAAAATCGGATGAATAGATCAATTACAGGGACAATCAAAAATATTCCGTTACATTACGATCAATAGGAAAAATTTTTTCAAATGTATTTTAATGGTGTTACACTCATTTGAACATAATAGAATTGACATGAATCTATGAAATATACATTCTGTACAATCTGAGATGCAAAGAATATTTATTATTAAATTACAGTGCCACAGAAATGTATTCCACTAAATAATGTTATACGGGGAAACATTGTTTGGGGCGTGTTTTAATCATATTAAACTACTTCACATTTTATGAATAAGATATACGTTAATGAAGTGTAATAAAAATTACTCCCTGCATATTTACAGGAACACGAAGATTTCGACCACTATAATGTATCCAAAGTACGCTCTACTATATCAGCAAGATCTGAATATTTTAAAACTTCGTTATAGTACGAACGCACCTCATTTGCTACGCTTCACGTGCAATTTCCAACTTTTATTTTCTCATGCTTAAATTTAAATTTTCTAATTTGTGGATGCTATTTTAGTTTTCTATCTTACTATTAGCTTTTTTGAGCATTTTTAGGTGCGTTCGTAACTATGCAAATACGTAGCTCCTATTGATGTCGTTCAGTCCGTCCGTCTTTCTGTCCGTCTATCTGACTGTCCGCATATAACAACGCAAAAACTACCCAACCGAATCGTTTAAAATTTTAAATACATAATTATTACATAATTTTGTCGAGTCATATCAAGTTTTATGAAAATCGGATGTACAGATCAATTACAGAGACAATCAAAATATTCCGTTACATTACGGTCAATGGGGGAAAAATTTTCAAATGCATTCTAATCGTTTCAAATTTAAAATGCATAATTATTTCCTAATTTTGTCGAGTTATTTGAAATTTTGTGAAAATCAGATGCATAGTTTAATTACAGAGGCAATTAAAAGTATTCCGTTACATTACGGTCAATGGGGGAAAATGTTTCATATGCATTTTAATGGTGTTACACTCATTCGAACGTAATAAAATGCATATGTATCTATAAAGTACATATTATATATACATTTTGCACAATCTGTGGTGCAAAGAACATTTGTTACAAGGCCACACAAAAGTATTCCATTACATAATGGTATAGGGAGAACATTATTTGGTGCGCATTTTAATTGTAATTAACTGTTTACAATTTTATGAGATTGATATATGAGAGTGATATTTTAAAACTTTGTTATCATACGAACGCACCTCATTTGCTACGCTTTAAGTGCAGTTTCCAACTTGTTTAAATTGTAAAGGCTTGTGTAAAATTTGACGGAGCGTTATCAATAATAGATTTGATTCTAAACATTAATTATTCTTTCTTCTCACTGACTAAAGAATTGTTTGTGACATTTGTATTCATTGTCTAATCAATGGACATCCTACATGATCATAAATAATATTTAATCAGTTTTACTTTCATAAGAAAAAAACATTTTTGATAAATAGCTGTATTTAAATACCTGTCTTGATCCTACAAAGAATGTCAAAATATCTGTTTTTGAAAGATTAAAATCTTTAAAGCAAAAACACTGAAATATTAATATTGTTGAATTTAAAAAACGAAGCAATTTTGAACTTAATTTACATTCAAATGTCTTCCTGAATCGAAAATTATATTTATTGTAGCCTGCGGATAGAAAAAATGCTGGATATGCGCTATAGTTATTAAATTTAAATGCTTTTTCCGGATACTTTCTTTGTAAGGATTAAATTTTGTATCCCGCAAATTTAAACAAAGAATGTAATTTTGATATTAGAATTCTTATTGTAACTCAGTCTGGAATTGGATTTTTTATGATTCTTTAAATAAATGACGAAGAAGAATACTTTTCTTATAAAATAGTTATAAATAAGACTGCCAAATATTTTAAGCCTTTAAATTGAATTTAAAACTAGACAATGTAATCCAAAAGTATGTACTAACATTACTGAAATACTTATCTTTTTATAGATAAATACAACTTAATCCGCCTTTTTAGTATTTCACATTTTCTTCTAGGTATATAAATCATTTTTAACATTTAATAGTCCATGGAGAATTCCTCTACGAAATTGTTATATGGAATATTAAAAAAATAAAAAATTCATATTTGTAAAAATATTAAATGCACAAAGAATGTTTTTCTTAAAGAAAAAGAGATTTTCTTTGAAATATGTATTATTTAAGATATTTCTGTTCGGAATTTTGAATGATGTAATGAATTTTTAAATATTCAGTGAATACACATTCTACGAGTTTTTTTTCATTTTTAAAATATCACAATGCAATATTATATTGAGCAATAAAAGTTATACATAAATAAATAAATATATGTATGCATTTGGTTATTGTGACGGACTTAAAAATTAATTCGGTTGTCACTGTTCAATTGCATTCCAACTGCTTAGTTATACCATTTTTAAAGCTTTTTAACATTGTTAAAATCTGTTTAAGATTTCTATTTTTCTGATATTATTTGTATTTGTGCTCTAATTCGCGTATTTGAATTAGCTTTAAACAAATGTATTTTATTGACGTTTCTCATGCAGTGTGTGGTTTAGAAAAGGAATTGTGCTGCTATTAAAGTTCGTTTACAGTGGTACTCAAGAGCATTTTGTTTATATTATGATCTATGAAAAAAATGATGGGTATCTGTTGATGTTACACTATTTCGAAATAACGAAACTGATATACACCTATGCATGGCGCAATAAGATATGTACTGTAGAATATGATATTGAAAGTATGTATTATATACTCACAGATACATGCAAATAATTTGTTTACCATACACTGAATGAGCAATCATTTTGAAAAGTGCATAGTCAATTGTGGTCTGTCTTTAATTTCGAAACATTTTTTGTGTACTACTTGGTGTGTGTAAATACTATGGACCATATAATATACTATCAAATACGATAGATCATGTACAAAATATCGAGTACATTTTTGCTTGCTGACTAAAATTGCTTAAGAATAACTAAACCTATTCGTAAGGGTTTCCTCAGCAAAGGAAGAAAAACAGTGTCATATGCATAGGCATTCCAAAGTCATGCCAAAACATTCGATAGAGTTGGAATAAATCTCTAATAGCTCTAATTTATAAACTTATCCTACTTAAATTCCCAACACAACTTACTCTCATTATTTTTATATAAGGTACCCTGGGGTAATAACGCCACGTTAAGGTTCTACCAATTTTCACGGCTCAGTTTTAGATTGTATTTTTCAAACAAATATATGGTTTGATACAGCAACTCATTGACTATCTATATAAAAAAAATAATTTAACAAATATGCATTCATAAAATGTAATGGCGTGATTTCTTGACCAATGCTATTTGGCGTTATTACCCACCTATATGGGTAATAACGCCATGTAAACAAAACTTTGAAATAAGATGGAATAATTGCATGTAGATTGCCCAATTCTAAAAATACAAACTCTACAAACTTAGAAATTGACAAATTGCATTCTAAGCTATTGAAAATGTTCAATTTTTTGTGAAAGTGTAAGAAAAATAAAGGTGTGGTGGTGGTGAAGGGGGGGGGATGAGGCAAAAAAAGTCAGACCGTAAGCTTCTTTTTGCTTAAAAAGGACCGCTTAAATAGAATTATTAGAAACATTTTTAGAAACATAGAACACAGCTTTAACTGTGTTTATTTGAATCAGTATTTAGGATGTAGCTCGGCCACTGTAGGGAATCAACCGGGGTATTAATGCCAAGGATTGGCGTTATTACCCCGTTATAGTTATTGCGCTGTACATCTTAAATTACAAATTATCTCGAGAAGATATCCAAAATCTTCTACAACAATTTGAAAGTCCATGAAATGTAATACAAATTTATGTAATAAACAAAGTATTTCCGGATAAAAAATATAGTCTTCAGATCAAAAACCTTATCTCGCAAATTTTAGATCAAGCGTTAATTTTAGTTGCTTGTAAAAATAATAAGACCTAAAAATGAAACAAATTAACTTGAAGCTGTTTTTTGCGATTTATATGACTCAAAATCCTTCTGCGCAGAGCACATGGGTGTCATTTACCTGATTATTTCATAATTATGCAAATTATAAGCACTTGGCGTTATTACCCCGCCTGGCGTTATTACCCCAGGGTACCTTATCTGAAAAAGAGATCCTTCTCTGATAGAGTATATCATTCTGCCACTTTTTTCAGCATTATCGAAGATAGCGTTCTTCAAAACGAATTAATAAGTACGTGGCTGTTGTACATTTATAGAAATACACTGGTGTGCAAAATTTAAGGACGAGTCCCAAAATGTCAATTTTAAAGGGATTTTCAAGCGATAATTTTCACGCGAATATTCAAAAGAAAGTAATATAATTCGAATAATTACTATCCCTGCATAACAGCTAGTCCATATAACATCTCATACAGATCACACATGGTCACAAGAGTCACAGTCACTAAACGAAACAAAAAAAATCCATACGTCTCTTTTATGAGTCTCAAATGAGTCTTATATGTGACTCCACTGGCAGGTCATTGCGAGTGCTGCTTTGTGCCGAGTCACTAGGTGACTTTAAAATGTCGTTTTATTCAGAATCTCATGTAACTGTCATTTAGAATGTCAATTTCAAAGCCACTGTGAATGTTGCATTATGATAAATAATCAAATAATGTCACATTAAAGTCACATGGTGACTTTCTGTCACAACGCCTGGTCAAATGGTGACAAAGACCCTACTGTGAAGTGACCACAGTGAAAAGTGGTGAAAAGTCACAATGTGACTTTAATGAGACATTAATTGGTAATCTATAATAATGCAACGTTCACAATGACTTTGAAATTGAGTCTCCAGATGAGAGGCAACATGAGAGTCTCAATGAAACTACATTGTAAAGTCACCTGGTGACTCGCCACAAAACAGCAGTCACAATGAACTGTCAGTGGAGTCACAAATAGTAGCCATTTGAGACTCATAAAATAAAAGTTATGAATTTCCTATTTTTTTATTCGCCATAGTGACTGCGACTCTTGTGACCATGTGTGACCTGAATAAGATGTTACATGGACTAGCTGTCATGCAGGGATAGCAATTCTTCAATAGCTATTTTATCATCCTCTTAGCAGTATATGAAGATGACACAGTTTTTAAGGAACATCTCACTAAATATTGTGATTAAACAACTCTAATCCTTTTTTTAAGGTCCGTTAAACAATAAAATAATAATGATAATAATAACATTAAAAAAAGAGTTATTCAGAATAGCAATATCTGATAATATTTAGGCTTCACTTAAATTTTTATGACATACTCATTCCCACTTTTCTAAAATGCACATCTATACCAAATTCTACATTGTATTCTTTTTTTTACAAAGTCTCCTTACTTTATAAATTTTTTTTATTGATAATGCACTTAATTAATTCATAAATTTATTGTACTGAATTCTTTTATCGCGAATAATACTCGCACTTGACCATTTATTCCTTTATTAATGAACAAAAAATAATACTTATATTTTTTTAATTCACTAATAATAAAAATGGGAAGATAAAAGTACACAAATATCATAGATTTACATTGTGAAAATGTTCTGAAGATGATTAAATACTATCGAACCAGATTAAAGCATTATTAAAGTTCCTAATAATTTAAAATGTAACCCATATACATTTCATAATGTAAATTAAACATTTTTGAAATTAAAAGGTAAGATTGAAAATAATCGAAAAATTGTTTTTTTAATGATATGCATTTGTTATTCTAAAATGCATTTTCTACTTACAGTTGCTTTATTATTTATTAACTATGTTTATATTTTATTTCTCTTTCTCATATAAATGCTTGTGCAACGAAACTTAATATTCGACGTGAATTAAAATCTCATATGGATATTAAAGAATATTTTTATTAACATTTTAAAAAAGAATATATATTTTCTGTCTATCAAAATATTTTATTACTATTTTGGAATATAAATTTAATTTTGAGAAATTAATGTAATAAAACTTAATATAAATATTTGGGAAACTTAATATATTTCCGTAATATAAACATTGGATATTTTTTATTGGTAAGATTATTTTTTTGCCGTAACAAGTATTGACGCTAAGTTTAATGATACTTCAGGAAAAAAAGGCCAATAATTATTTATATGATATGCTAAATAATAATTTATATGATCGTAATTTTTTCATTTTCCCCAAATGTGTTCTGCTCAACTATCTGCGACTATCAGCAGTGATTTGCGGCTATCTTTACTGCAGTATTTAGCAACGCATGAATTACTTGATAGTTTTTTGAATGACATTTGCCAATAAAACCATTTGTTCAACTGCGAAAGATATTTATTTCGTTTCTGATTACATTCACCTAAATAATCAAAATTTTTTGTCACATTTTAATGGCAAATGTTTATATGGAGTTGCTTTATTTACAAATTTATTTATTGTTTGCATGTAGATTTTATTATTATTATTATTATTATTATTATTATTATTATTATTATTATTATTATTATTATTATTATTACTATTTAATTGACGGAGCACAGCTCCGGCTTCCCTGCAACATTTGCACTTTTGTAAACTCAATAGCGACCAACATATTTGTCAAAACGACACAAAAAATGAACTGGGCGTCGATAACGGTTAAAATCTCCGCGGGTATTGAATATCAGAAATATTCATCAACTATAACACCTTATAGTCTCGGATTTTAATTTTCCCATAGAGATAACATTGTGAGTTTAAATCTTCCATTGTTGGAAAAAAGGAAAAATAATGTTTGTTTTGCGGTATTGATGCTATTTTCTTACAAAAATCGAAATAAATTTTCTAAAATAAGTTAACATAAACTGATGTTTAAGAAACACTCATATTCCCAAAGTGCTTTTCTATTCAGTACTTTTTAATTCCGTTGATACTGAATTTTATCTGAAACGCTTCACGTGGTAAAGTGACACATTTAAGGGAAAACGATAAAATTTCTTCGATGAAACTACATGATGCCTCTAAGAGATACAAGTCTCTTTATTTGAATCGCCAATAAAGAGATTGAATTCTTAAACAGGGATGTTCACATGCAAGACATAATTGACAAAATTAGCTTGAAATTTTGAAATGTATATGCTAATGACCTATTGCGCTTTGAAATATTTTTGAAATTGTAAATATAAATATGAGATATGCACGTGTAAAGTAAAAGGTGATGAAAATACAATTAATTTTGATTTCATGCGTAAAATATTGCTGTGGTTGACTCAAGGTGAAATCATTTTAGCTGAATTTTAATCGGTAATATCAAGCGTAAGATCCTCAATGGGTAATTTCCTCATAGATCAGTTTTAACAGGCGTCACACCAAAATTGTTTTTTGTTCACCCCTTAAAATTAGTTGATTGTGATTAGTTGGCTCATAATACAGGTTACAAATTTTTTATTATGATTGTTTGAATAAAATTTGGTGTACTGGTGATCACGTGGTTGAAACTGATTTATACAGCGCTATTTTTTAATACTTTGATCTGTCGAAATTTATGGATTTCGAAGTTTGGTAACTTTAAAAGAATATTTGTTTTAAGAGAGTAAGTACTAATCAATGTAGGAGTTCTTTTTAAAAATAACTTCTTTTGTCGAAATTTAACCTGTTTTATTTTGTTATTAATTAAAGAATTAGCTCTATTGTTGTATATTATGCATATTAACTGCATCCGAATTGTTATGGCGTCGTTACCAATTGTGACCTGACATACAAATTGACATTCAGAAGTTTTACTTTCTATTCACGTACACCTCTCCCCCCCCCCTTTTTTTTCGTGCGAACTTTAATTTTTTCGCCAATTTTCAAATCGAATTTTTTTTTTGCTGTTTCCATTTATATTTGTAATGTATACACTCTTTGATTTTCATGAATCTGTGATTCATTCAAATTTTTTATGCCTGTCGCGAAAGTAAAACACACAACACTAATCCTTCTAGAGGCTTATTCGTTTAAATCCTTGGAGGTATTAGATAGTTACAACGCGTGAAATACATACCTCTAGAGACATTCTTCCCAGAGACATTCTATAAAAGACATTTTGGCTCCTCGTGCACAAACAAAAGCTTACGTCTTTTGAAAAATATTTAAAAAATTACTGAGATAAAACGACGATTAGCAAACGCACTTTCGAAAGACTCTTAATTCACTTTGCGTGGTTGAAACTTTAAACTAACTCTGTTCACTTAGGCACCGGTGCAAAGTTGTAACTGCTTCGAGCTAACTTAAATTATTTAAAGATGCCATATGTCTTTTTCTCAAAAGACAAACAAGATAAAGAATAAAATAAAGAAGTACTTCTTAAGTCAAGTTTCCAATGACAAGAATTTTAGCAAACCACAATTATTAAATAATAAGACGGATTGAGGATGACTATGGGTCTGAATTTCATTCTGGACATTATTCAGCAGCTGAATTCAGAGTTCTATTAAATGTCAATATCTGGATGGACTGAGGTTTGGGAAAAGGTTCATTCAGTACGCTAAGAGCTTTTTTCTGTGGCCCGAGATTTGAACCTCAGGCTTGCCACAGTTTATAATGGATCATTTTGATGATTATCATAGGCGCTAACTGGAAGAATTTTCTATATCAAGCCTATTTGCAAATTTTGGAAGGAAAAAAATGTCTTATGCTCAAGAAGTCAGTTATTTTTAACTGCTGTATGTCCTGCCATCATACACAAATCCCAGAGTTTAACACTGAAAAAAATGCCGCACGCATTTGTCTAAAGGTATCATCACAAAACAAATAAACCATGTTACTTTCACAGGAAGTGTTCATTAAAGTGCTTTTCGCTAAGAATAGGCATGGCCAAATTAAAAGGATGGAAGAATTTGCTGAAAGTTTAGCATTAAAGCATTAGATGAAGTAACTGGTTATTGAATTAAACGCTTTAAAATGAAGATTTGACAATTGTTGTTTCAAACTTACATTTATACAATTAAAAGTAATAATAAAAACAAAGCATTTATTCAAATATTATCTTATATGTTTACGGTTCTCCATGCTTCGACATTTCGGCCTGACGGATACTAGTTTACTAGATTACTAAATCCGAAATCAGTATAATTAACTCTCAAATGAAATCAGTATTATTAAAGTGATAAGTATGTGTTGGAGAATTCAATTAATAAATCTCTTGGTAAACACATGAATCAATGGTATTTTTGTGCGGCAGTACAATAATTATTGTAATAATAACCAATATAATATAGGCCGTTCTCGGTTGTACATAATTAAATATGCGTTATAAATAAGTAGAGCCTTGATATATCAATCGTTCAAATATGGGATATAGCTTTGTTTTTGTATCTTTCAATAAAAAAATAAATAAGCTGCAGATTAAACACATTTTTTGCGTAACAATATTAAGTTGTTGGTAGTGTTACACATATTTTACTTAACTTATCTAAGCAAATTGTATAAAACAATATTTTGGAAACGAACGCAACAAATTTTATATTAATTTATATTTCATATTTTCTTAATATCTTTATTTATATCTCACTTAATTGATTGTAATTTAGCATATTGTTCACCTACAAAAAAGTGACCCAAATCACAAAAAATCATTTGACGGTTTATTTCACTAATAGATCTTTCATAAATCTATCATTTTGCAGTAGAAAACTGATAAGTGTAGTTATCCGGAAAATCGTTTTATTAAGTTATATGTCCATTCGCGACCACTGTAAGGGGTTTTGTTTGTGAATAGCTAAAATTATTATGTATATAAACCCTATCTATGTCTTAATTCTTAAGAATTTAATATTTTTATGCACACTTTTACTGTTGTATGCCCCAGCCAAATTCTATGATACCATGTTTCTAAAAGCATTCCAATCTTCTTTTGTCATTCGGTAAAAATTAGTTTTATAAAAAGTGTCACTTTTTTGTAGGTGAGCAATATATGAATGGTTGTTGTATTATATAATCTGTTTCGTCAATTTAAAAACTCTAGATTTTATAGTATAAACTGAATGAATATTTAAAAATTTCAAAAATTAGATAACTAGTGATTGTTTTTTAATACAATTTATTGTCGCTACCTTTTTAAAAAGATATTGTAGTGAACCACATTTTTCATAAAGCAGTTGTATTTGTAATTTGTTACTTAAAAATAGTGTTTTTGACCTCTGTGGAAGCTAAAAAATGCATGTCTGTGAATTGTTACGATTTTCTTTCCTCACACACATTTTAATCATGCGTTAGGCACGCAGATGACATGCGTCACCTATGACATTTGAAAGTTTTGTATTTTTCATTTTCTTTGTCGGATTCCTTTTAGAACATTGCTGTTTTATTATTTTTCTAAAAAAGTGCAAAAATAACAAATTTAAATTTAGTGGCCTATGTTCCCTGCGCGAGTAAATGCTTAAAATATATTCGCGCGCTTAACACAGGGTTAAAAACTATAATCATCTCTTTATTTAATTACGCAATAAAGTGAAGTTAGTAATTAATTAATCAATTAATCATATTAATCAAATAAAAAATTTAGTTTCATAAGCAGTGCGAACAAAAAATCATAGATGTAACTATGAAAATTCTACTTTTATTTCATATTGTATTTCAAATTGAATAATTTCCTTTTTGTCTCACAGGCTATCAAAGCCTGGGAGTTTATGTGCCCGTCCGTTCTGTATGTGCGTAACGTGATAATCCAAGTGACAATATCCAAGTCACTTGAAATTTTGGATCAATGTATATACGGAAAAGGCGCTTCCCTGGTTAGTTTTCGGAGTTCATTCGATATGTATAAGAAGGGGAACGGGGGGGGTTCATGCCCCTCCCTTTAATTTACGTAAATGGGTTTTTCATGCAGAATTATCAGTTTTTGTTCAAAATTTAGATAAAGGATCATTCTGATGAGTCAGCTCCGTGATTAGCATTAAGTGTCCATTGGATAAATATAAAGAGGGGGAACGGGCAGCTAATGCCCCTCCCCTTAATAAATATAAAGTGGTTTTTCATGCAAAAGTATCAGTTTATATTTATATGATAAAATGTATCCCTGATGAGTTTAAAGGTTTCAATGATTAAGTATAAAACGGGGCTTCACCTTACTTTGTTTTTCGAGTGGAATTAATGCTTGAAAATATAAGGCTGTAATGTACAATCAGTACGTGTAGCCAGTGAGCTCAATGCCATCATTTTAACTGGGCAATATTATTTTTATTTACATTTAGTTACCAGTATGAAATTTAATAGTGGAAGAAGAATTTTAAGTAGCGGAAAAAAAGAAACTTATGCATAGTTTGTCTGAAATTTATTAGTAACGGACAAAGTAAAATGAGTTGAAAATTGACCATGCAAACAGAGAATGGAATTGTTCAATAGTACTAGGTAGTGACGAAAATTATAGCATGATTATTTATGGAAGGCTTGTGTCATTTTGAACTGGATTCCAAGGACGTTTCTGAAAACTAATATTAAAGAATCTGCTAGGTGTGATGTTAGCATTACTACGCAGTAGTAATGCTAATGCAGATATAAAGTGTTCTTTTGTAACCAGACATACTCTGCAGAGCGGCACTCCATTTTCTAAAAAAAGGATTTTCCAGCGGATTTGTACTCCAAGATTCAAAGTTTATAAGAAAAATTATAAAGAGTCTAGTTGAACAAAAATAGATTATTAAAATGTGCACCTGCTGCACTTTGACAGTAAACAGTGGTCACTCAAGAATGCGCTATAAAATATCCAGCACGAGTATTCAGGAATAACTATACGACTCGTACTAGGTAATAAATAACTTTACAAAATTCAGCATAGCAATATCCAGAAATGACATTTAAAGTAGCTGACAGAGAAGAAATAAAGAATCTTTCTATATAACCACACTAATCTTAGTAGAAATAACAATTCTGATTTTTGTACTTTAAGATCTGTTTTTTATACCATTTTGTGGTTTTTAATACATTCTGATTGAAGACTCTCGATCTGGTTTATTCGGTCTTAACGGTGCACAGTGTATAAGTTCCAATCTATAGATGGGTAGTTATTAAATCTTTTAGATTTTTAAATCACAAGATATTAAGAAATGCACCTTTTACATGTAAACATTTTAATAAACAATTTTATTTTACTTGATAGGTGTAACGAAAAATGAAAAGCAAATATTGACATATTTCGATTCCATCTTATAAGAACCATAATCATAATCATAATGACTATGATTATGGTTTTATAAGATGGAATCGAAACATGTCAATATTTGTTTTTCTCTGTCATTTTTTAAGATTTTGACGAAATAAAAAGTGTTCCGGAATCACACCGGTGTGTTCCGGAATTATGTTCTAACACATAGAAGGAAAATAGTTTTCAACTTTTAACTTTTTTGCATTTAATTCCAAATTTTAAATTAAAAAAAATTAAATGGCAGCCATTTGAAACAAGATGACATTTGTATGTATATATATATATATATATATATGTCAACATTTGAACGGAGGGTGGTTTTCGGATCTGCGGGTCATGATCGGTGAAAATATACCAAAATTTTCCGGAAGTGTTTTTCTCCGAATGGTTGCAATATGTAGCTTTTTACTTTTTTGTAATGAAAGCTACCTAAAACTTTAGTGATTTTAGAACATATTTAAAAAGGGTACATTAAAGGATTTAAAATATTTTTTTGTGTTACACGGCAAATCTTTTTGGCTAATACTTTTTTCATTTGGCGAATGTTTTTATTTTATTTTTAATTAGCAAAATTGCTAACATTGGTCAAATGCCAACGTATAATACTGTATGTAAAATAATTAAAAGGAATTGCACATTTTTGGAATGAATTATAATATTTTTTAAAAAGTTCATTTGCGCATTTTTCAAGGGAAATATTTTGAATAAATATATTCAATAAGAATAGTCTGGATAAGCGATAAAACAAAAAAGAATTTTTTAATAATTTAAAAAAATAACTTGAAACAAACATTAGAAAAGTATAGTTTGAAATAAGCGTGCGAATTTTCTTTAAAAATCCACATACAAACTTACAATAATATTTAATATAATATGTTTTCGTGATAACAAATTTTTCATTATCCATATTAACCATTAAAACGATTATTATGTTGAATCAGAGTATCTCAAAGTAAACCAAGTGTTCGCGGTCTTTCTCCATGCTTTCAGTTTTGTTGTTGAAGAAAAAATAATTTTCATCGTCATTTTCATTTCGATAATGCTTTTCTCTTGTGTACAAACTCTGAGTGATTGGTTTCAGTGTTCCAGATTTCATGATAAAATCAAATGCTTTCTATTGAGTTACCCTTTTTTTTTTCATTTACATTTTGTATCGTTATTACAATTTTTATATGAACTCAACTTTATATGACGAGATTATAAAAAAATGAGCTTTTTAGCTTTTTTATTGAATATTTGTGGAGAGCATCGTTCGGTTATTCTTTGTCATATATAAAACAGTTGCGTAATAAGTAGGTACGGAATGAAAATGAAATGAATCTGACTTTGATTTTTCAAGTGCTTTAGGTTGGATATTTGATGTAACAAATTTTCAATTGAATTCTACAACAAATGTTATGAATAAATTTATTTAGATAATCATTTAACATGATTCCAGAAATACCCTTTCTTCCTGATTGATCGATCGATCAACACACAGACGAAACCATCAAAGCTAGAAACTTGAACTATTGCGTGTATATTTCTCCGACATAATCAGGCCTTGATTATCAAAGATAAATGAAGGTTGTACTTCCCTCTGAAATTTATGAGGGTTCTCAAAATAACTCTAATATTATTATTTTTTTTATAGATCTAGTTTATAATTTTTTAAGTTGGAAAATTTGGGTAGCACAAAATGAAATCTAACAATTGTGGTTAACCGTATTACTTACTCAACATGGATATCCATGATTTAAAATAATATGTAAATTATGATCGCAAATAATCAAAGCAGCTGATTTAACCTACTTCATTCCATATGTAAAATTTATGTTACACTCAATTTCAAAAAGAAATAATTCCGAAAAATAATTACATACACTGTTAAAAATTTGCTGCATTTTCTGAATACTCATTCCGCCTCTTGTATAGAATACCTCTATTACAATCAATGAGACTGCTCCATAATATAGTCAAGTAACTTTTATCTATACAAGTGGAGGAGTGACTATGCAGCAAATTTTTAAAGCAGATTTTTAACAGTGTACGCTCCATCAGAATGAATATTTTAATAGTAAGAAAAAATAGTTCAGGATAATTAAGATTGCTGAAATTGAATAGCCTTTGTCACACTATTGATCTCTAAATACGTACCTGATTCTAAGAGCCTCTTTCTCAATTTGTTCAGTAGAATTTATTAGTCGAATAAAATACTAAAGTAGAATTCAACAAAATTATTAAGAGTAAATAATCAATTTACTCAAATTTTAAGCACTACAAGATGTTCATTGACAATGTTTTTGATAGCATTAGTTTTGAATTGTTATTTAGGTAATAAAAAAATTCTCCATCGGCTTGGCCTATAGGCGGGGATAGATTTCAAAGTTGCTCCTTTCAACAACAGATGCTCATTTCAACAACAAAAAATAAAATATGATTAGAGATAAACCCAATTTTATTCAACAATTTTATTTGGCCACTTTTGAAGAATTTTTAATTTCATTTTTCTGCAAGAACTGGTTTTAGCAGAATCATCTAAAGGGATTTTTGGCGCAAATTCTTAATTTTACAGCAATTTTTGAAATGATTCTGACTTTATGTGAAAATCGACCAATTATAGACCAATCGACATTTTATAGTTACTAAATAAGAGAATCTGACAATTGAATGTATTTGAGTGCAAAACTGAATTTAAAAATGAGTCATAAAATAAGCAATTTGCTATTTGAATACATCTTCAATTTCAATCACGATCGCTTCGGAAAATGTTCTTTTTAATGCCCACTTTGACAACATTTTAAAAAACATATTCTGCCTTTATCAAAAACTGATCAATATGACACATTATACACATCTTAAATATTCTTAAATATTATGTGTCAAAAAATAAACAATTTTCATTTCAAAACAGCTTCAATTCTACAATCACGATCGCTTCGGTAAATTCTGTTCAAAATAAGTGCTTTGACAGCATTGTTTGAAATATATTTTGCTTTTATAAAAAAATCAGCCAATACGTCACATTATTAGGTTCGTAAATAACAGAACCTGCAGATTGAATGTGTTTGAGAGCAAAATGAATTTTAAAATGAGTCAGAATATAAATAGTTTGGATTTGAGAACACCCTCAATACGATTTTTCCTTCAACACCTATTTTTCTTAAATTCAAATTAAATTGCTATAAGAGTTTATCCTATCAAACACTTGTGAATATAAAAGTTGTAGATATTATTAAGTAGATGTATAATAAATTTAATCGGATTTGATATCTTAAGATTGAACGAAGCTATAATTTTGTTTTTCTACCAAAACCTTTCTATAACACCCTGTTTTTCTATCAAAAAATATTTTTTTCATCCCTTCAGCCCATTTTTAATTTTATCGAAATTCTGTCATGCAGAATCTTTTGGCTCTTTTTTTAGAACTAACATAAACTTTAAACTGATTCAATCTCCATTTTAAATAAAAAGTTATGTTTTTTTTGGTTTTCACAACCCCCCCCCCCTATTTCCACCCCTTGGTCCGATTTTGTTCATTAACGAATTTGACCGAGATTTCATGTCGATTCAATTATACGGTTCACAATCGTTGTATACAATTTCCAATTTAAAAAGAAGAAAGAAAAAAAGGTAGCCAATTTAGAAAGAAACGTAAATCCGTTTTTTCGCGCTCACAGTTAACCAGATCTATAAACAAATGACATATGCGCGAAAAGATGAAAAATAGACTTGATTCATTTCGTGAGTGAATAAAACAGATTTTATACACGTTTTAACAGGGCTATCATTTATATTATTAATGTGCTTTAAATAATATGGTTATGAGAAAGTTCAATTATAAATTATATAAAAGAAAACATAAAGAAGATAAAATGTTGTTAAATTAATAAAACGTGTTTGTTTTTAATATAATGAAAGCGTTATACTTCATAATACAAAATTCCTATCCTAGAATTTCTATCGCAGCATAAATTAGAAGCTACATAAACTTTTGTAATTTGGAATATTTTTTTTACTTTATTTTGAAAGAAAAAAAGAAGATAATTTAATTATTACGCACGACGAACCATTTAAAAGTTAGGAAGTGTGAAAATCCCTCTTTCGTAATCCAATATTTTAAGGTAGAATCAACCGAAAATTCTTCATTGTGAATGTTCAATGAATTATATTGTGACAGTATTTATTTCATGAAATAAACATCTCGTCCTTTTTTTATTGTAATTAGATAGTGCTTGATATAAAATAAATTATTTTATAGCTATATTCCATTTCTAAAAAGATTTTATTGAATATTTATTTGATATTGAGATATTCAGTTTTTTGTAGATTTTTAAACCTGACACAAGAAAAGAAACACTAATTTAATATTAAATAATTTTAGAAAAACAGTTTATACATTTGAAAACAATCTCAAATCTAATAACATTTTAATTATTAAAAAATCAAGGAATAAAAGAATTTTATTAATTTTTGTTTATTTCAAATTCCATACAAAACCCCTATTTTTTTTATCTTGCATAATATGAAGTACAAATATTATACTGATTGGAAAACTATTTATTTTTTATAAATTAAGAAGTTATGATTTTAATGCTGTTTTAGAGTATTTCGTATATATAAAAAAACATTTTTTTAAATTTAGCGAAAAATAAGTAGGAAACAGTGAGTGTTGAGTTTTACTAACAATGTGGCATGCATTTCATGTTTTCTGTAATTTATGGTGAGTAAAAATCATTATAGAAAAGGGAATGGCAAAATATAGGTTTTGCAAAATTATATACTTCACTGTTGGCGACATGTAACATGTTAGGGAGCGGGCCATTAACAAGTAAACGTATATCGGGATCTAACAAGTCAGATTTTGTGGAGAGTTTTGGAGTGGTGTCCCGGAATACTGTTATATATTGTAAAAAAAAGTTTTTAAAAAATATAGTATTTATATAAAAAAAACCCTCCATAAAATAGTAATTTTGATATTTTTAATCCGGAAAAATATATAGTACGAGCGGTGATGGGGCGCTAAACATAAGAGCAGATACATTTATAATACAGATTATTTTTTAGAGACTTAGAGAATTGAATAGCAATAAAAGTAATGGAAGCTCTGTTAAAAGTTTCAACACAATATTTTTCTAAAAAGGGAATAAGAGGAAGAATCAGGATAAATTATTGCTAAAGATAAAAATGTAGGTATAGACGTTGTAAAGTGTACATCAGTGAAGATGACGCTTTTAAACAAATTAATAATGTTATTGGTTTGAAATTTTGTTACACATAGAGTTATGTTTATCGATTAAAAAGTAAAATTAGCTGTATGACTTTTATCGGACAAACATTCGGTACAATGAATAAAAGACATTAGAGCTTTAAAAAGTAATAGAGATGAAGAAAATATAAATTGCTCACTTAGCAAAACGTGGGATTAATTTCGTCTTAATTTCAATATTATAGCAAATGAAAAATAAAGTCTTATATGCAAAAGAAATATAATGAAAAGCTTGGTTCTGTTTATCGTTCAAACATGTTGTTTAATTAAACTAATGTTTTAGATATTTTATGAATAACTTATTGCAATATTCATACGAAACAATTAATTGCCATTTCTGTAATGAAGTGATAATTTATAAAGATCATCGAAAAACTTTTGACCAATTAAATTGTGTGAAAGATAATGAAAAAGTTATTATTAAACTGAACTTGAATAATAATGAAAAGGTTATTTTGTTATTAAGCATAGGATTTTTAATTTAAACAAAGGTTAATTTCTGATTTATTAATGAATATTTATCTATATAACGGGAATGGTAATGCGAACATGGCATTACATTTGTTCAGATTTAGAGTTAAAAAACAGAATTTTCAAATATTAATGAATTCAAAATCTAATAACATGCACATAAATAATTAATGATTATTTCAAATGTGCGAATTTTAAAAACATTTTATTCAAAAAAAAATATTTTGAATAAAAAAGCCTTTAAATATTATAAATCTTTTGACAGAATTTAGTTTTCCCAAAAAGTTGACAAGTACTATTGAAATTGGTTTATCTCATGGTAATGAAGACAAATTTAATAAACTTTTGAATTCAGGCTATGGGAATAGCACCACGGGTGATATAAATAATTTTTCGGATGTTAATGTTAGAAGAAAAATACGATTCATGGAACAAATTTGGATAACAAGTCAAAGTATTTAAAGAATGGAGATACCACGACCTATAAGTTCTAAATGCATCATATAAATAAAAAGTTTGTGGGAGTCACAATACAATAAATATTTGATTGAATCTATAAAGAACTTAAGGGATAATTTTATAAGTACATACGTTGAGAAAACTGACACTAATTGTGCGATAAATTGTAAGAAACTGTACAGTAATATGTTAATAGTGGCTTATGGTAGTTTTGAACTTGTAAATTTCAGTAAAAACCGAGTCAAGTGTCTGAATATAAAAGTGTGAAGTTAAAACATGCCAGTAAAGATATTCCTTATTTTGTACTAATTCATAACTTTCATAGATCGCTTATAAAATTTAGAGCAGTTATCTTTGATTAGAAGTGCAAAAATCTAGGCTCCAGCAGGCAGTCCTCAAAAGTAAATTTATTAGCCTATGATGCTATTTCTTTCAGACAAGCTAAAAAGTGCCGTGCCAAAAATTGTGGCGCACTTTTTCGTAATCTGGGCATTAAACGAGACATTCATACAATTTTATTTTTAAAATGCATTTCCTTTTTCTCAGAGTCTATAAAAAAGCTTTTAAACTAAAGAAAAAATCCGTTTTTGATGAATCTAGTCAATAAAGAAGTAGCACGTCAAATTGTATCTCTTTATTATTCCGCAATTCCAATGTCTCAGAGAGAAATTGCTATTCAATTGGGTATTTCACGCCGTTCTGTTTGTTATTATATTGATAAACACAAGAAAAATGAAGTTAGTTCATTGCATTCTAAACGGGGCCACCCTTCTGAAACCTCTATCGATTTTTTTTTTTTTCAAATCGGAGGCGAAACTGAATTCTGCAACGGCAGAATCTACACCCAACTTGTTTCGTTATTTTTATTGTCTAATATTTCAAGTAAAATTCTTGAAATATGCTATAAAATTTTAAGCTAAGAAAACTTTTAAATTTTAATGGAGCGAGACTGCCTGCTGCCACCTTGACATTTGCACCACTGCCTATGGATTTAATGCTTATTTCAAGGGTCGAATAAAAATCTATTAAAAAAACTAAAGAAGTTATTCAGTTGCGCCTTGAATGAAAAAAGTTATTTATAATTAAAAACAGTTGTGATCTTTTAAAAAACGTAAAAAAAACTGCAAAATATAACAGATTTATGTAATTATGACTTCGAGAAAATTTATAACAGTAATGATTTAATAGATTTATAGAACAACCTAATAGTGTTTTGTAAGAAATATAATCTATATGATACAGACATTGATCATTTCACCGATATGTTTTGCTTCGTTATTTATGAAAAGAGTTCATAAACAGATTAGATGAATAGCTATAGGAAGCAGTTACAGCACTGCATTATAGAGATATCCCGTTTAGACGTAGTAGGAAATAATTGCTTGTTTTACAATTGATCATATTTCAGTTTTGATTTAATTTATCTGGTTGCTTTTAGTTTTGACAAGTGAGGGAAACGAAGTGTAGTGTATGTAAATCTAAATTAACCACACAGTTCTTGTCATAAACTGAGCCGCCTGTCTCCCTTTTTTTTTGATTTAGTTGTTTTTGAAAATTTTCTTTCGTAATGCTCTATGTTTGTTCATTTTTCAACGGAGCGCTTTTAGTTAAAATATAGTTATTTGTTTGATTTTAAATTTAAATTTGTGGAATTTTGTCATTCCCTTTTTTCTATAATTTGTATTATATATATGTTACGTCCAAGACCCGAAATTAGCCAATTCGCTAACTGGCCAGATGTGATTGGCCAGTTCACGAAATAGATATAGGCACTCAACTTAATGATTTCTAACACAGTTGGAAGTGCCTATGAATTCAAATATTCTAGCCGTCCGCCTGCCAGTGCTCTAAGTCAAATATGGCTCGGGTTAACTGATGATTGTTATCTTATTTGGTTTATGAATTAATTTCGGTATTCAAAGGGAATTGTGCACTTTTTTTGCTTAATTTACTGGAAAAAAATATTTCATTTCATTATATTCGATGAGAATCGTTTCTACAGCGCATTTTAGTGTTGTTATATTATTTTAGTTACAGTAAAATTGGTTCCTATTCATCATTAAGATGGACGACAAACAATCATCTATGTGTATGAAATATAGAAATTCCAGATTTTTTACAGAGACATTGAAAAGTATTTCGGTGCAAAGAAGATAATGGTTCTCTAAATAACAAATAACTTCTAACAGAAGTTTCATGGCGGATCGGCATCTAAAGAGTAGCGTAAAATCCCCAGTTTGCATGTTGGCCCAAGCTTCCCGACCAGTTAGCGAATTGGCCGGCTATAACCCGAAATAGCTATTCATTTCATGTATTTCGGGTTTTAGCCAGAAAGCTTGGCTAGTTCGTGGTATTGGCCGGCCAGTTGTAAAACTGGCCAAGCTCCGGATTTTGTCCGTAACATATAAATATGTATAACATTGATAAAAACTATATTTTAAAAATTGTTATACCCTTTTATAGTTCTTAAAGATATTTTCTGATATTCAATGAAGTAATTTAATGATTATCGTCAATTGCCTTTTCTTGTAATTTAATAAAAAGCAGCATACTTCTTCAGATTGTGTAATGTACTTCTAAATTCCCGTGATTTAAAATTTGCATGTAAGCACATTTTTATAGTTGTGTTTTTTTTTTTTTTTTTTTATAACTGTATCATATATTGTTTTGCGTGTTATTTAAATAAGTATAATGTTATACTTATGATTTTACCCAGTATGATTTGAGTATTTTCTGTATTTTTATTCCTTCATCTACCAGCATGTAACTTAACAAACATAACTTGACTCGTTAAATTTCTGTATAAAGTTGTATTAAGGCTTGTATTAAGGTAAGTTGTATAAAGCTAATGTGACTTTATTTATTTTACAAAATACTGTTCGATGGATGATAATAAACCTTTAACCGTCCGAAATTTTTCAATTTTTAGAACAAAATTATTTTTACTTCAATAATGTTAATTGTAGATATCCAAACAGGCTTAACCCATTAACGCCCAGCGTCCTCGTTTGAGGACGGTTACAAAAACAGCAAGAAAGCGGTTTTCCCACCAGTAAAGAGGAAGAAAAATTTATAATTTATTTCACGAGACAGAATCCTTGATAAATTTAGATAAAAGTTAATTTGCTTTTAAAAGTGGTGGGAAATAGAGAATTTAAATTTTAGCGAAGAAAATAATTCGAGCGTTAATGGGTTAATGGAGTATAAAGTTTATCTCGTATCCGAAATCTAACGAATATATCTATTTTTTGTAGTTATTCAAATCAAACTTGTATATGATTACAGGTTAAGGACGTTTGAAAAATATCGTATTACTACAGAGTTTAACATATATTACGATTTTCTAACATTTTTTGCGATTTATCGCACACGTTGCGTTCTGAAAAGTAATCTATATTTTAAATTTAAAAAGAGAAATGTATATATAAAATAAAGGAATCGGCAACGGTGCAATGTGATAAGCAAACTTTTAATATTGTTCTTACTTTGTGAGGGAATGTCCCTTTGTAATAAAGGCACTCTGGTGTTTTGAGGGAGATCGTGATGTTAAGGTTCTAACACATGTGGCGCAAAAGCGACATCTATCCTTTATGCAACTCTAATTTTCCGAAGTGTGTGTAGAGCCCTCGATCTACAGTTAGCTGCGGTTATGAGTTTTATGCAAATTTCTAGCTCCGTCTTCAGTTTGCAAAGTGTAAAAGCTGTAAGTTGTGAATTGGAGTATGTAGTGTGCGATGTGTGGCATGGTGAGCCGGGAGAGCCTCCAGCAAAGAATAGCAGAGCAGCCGTGTGAAGGTAGAGAGTATCAGCAATCGAGTAGGGTAAGAGTTAGTTCAGCACTGTGATTGTTTAAGAATAAAGATATTTGTGCAGCCACGGGCTATTTATTTACAGTTTAGAGTAAAAGTAGATCGCGACCTGAAGAGAAGAGCCTGGTTAGTGCTTTGAGCCGGACTTAGTCGTAAATTTGAGTATGAAATAAAATTTATTCTCAGAGTAATGTGATTAATTGTCAGAAATACTGAATTTTGGCTCCACTCCCCATTTCCCAACTACAGTAAATAAAAGTTTTGCATTTTAATTTTACTTAGATTATGTTCCCATTCGACCGGCACGTCACAACTTTATGTCAAAACATAAAAAATGTCATAATAAAGAAAGCACAGCCATATACTATCATTTCTAAATATAGAAAGTGATAAAAGTAACTCTTAAGACGAAATAATATTCGATGAAAAACATGTACCCTTAAAAGTACACACACAATTAAAAAGATTAAATGCAAACATTGAATGCATATCTAAAATCTAAAAAAAAATATTTTAAATTGTCCTTTATCTATCGAAACGAAATTACTTTGCTGATTTTATTGCACTATTAAATTAAGTTATTATGCAAGTAATAAAAAGAACAAAACGAGAAAAAATGTAAGGTTCAATATTGTAATTTTCATAAAGTGTGATTTTTTTATATCTTTCGAATACATGCACTGCACTAAAATATATCAACATTGTACCATTGTACCGAATATTTAACAATATATTGCCAAGACTAGAAACCAATTATAATAATTTAAGACAGATATATCGAAATATTAGCATCCAAAATTAAAGCATCATTTATCAAAATACATCATTTATTAAGGTACATTATTTTAATATAAGAAGAAGAAATTTGAAAATTTCTTGAATTTCCATAGATAAGCATTTAAGAACCAAAAGAATATGTTTAATGTTTTCCGAACGGATGACTGGTATAAATCTTAAGATAAAAAGCTGATTTAGAATGTAGTAGTAACATAGCTATTTAATATCAAGCTAATCGGAGGTTTTCTGAGACCCTTATCACCGAATATACACTGGTGGACAAAATTAAGAGATGGAAGGCGTTTTTCCAAATATCTCGAGAAATACTCGACACAAATAAATGAAAATTGGTATGGATATAACTTATAGTATGACAATAATATGTGCAAAGTAAAAATTAAAATGCCATTAATTGGCAAGAGTTATTGGCAACAGTCCAATGTGGACTGAAATTCATGATGAGAGATGGCAATGAAAGTGAGGCTTGTATGGTATGTGGTCACCTCTAGTATGGTTTGGTGATCACCTTTGACAGGTAGACAACATGCACCACGAGTATGCATGTTGGCCAGCATGAGCTTAAGGTCAGGAGATTGGCCAGCCAAATCTCCTGACCTTAAGCTCATTGAACATGCTTGGGATGCTCTTGTAAGGGCTATTGCGAGATGTCAACCCTCACCCAGAACCATTCCGGAGTTAAAAACTGCTCTGGTGGAAGAGTGGGAGAGTCTTCCACAAGCAATCCTTAACTCTCTTATTAACAGCAAGCATACTCGTTATGCATGCTGTCTATCTGTCAGAGGCGACCACACACCATACAAGCCTCACTTTTATTGCCATCTTTCATCATGAATTTCAGTCCACATTGGACTGTTGCTAATAACTCTTGTCAATGAATGGTACTTTAATTTTTACTTTGCACATATTATTGTCATACTATAAGGTATATTCATACCAATTTGCATTTATTTGTATCCAGTATTTCTCGAGATATTTGGGGAAATGCCTTCCATCTCTTAATTTTGTCCACCAGTGTACTTCCAGCGAAAGCACTTGAGTCTTTTCGACACAGAATAACCCTGACGTGACGTTTTGGTGATAAATTGTTACAGAAAACACTTTGTTGTATCAAACGACTGAAATATACAAACTGACGTGACTGTTGTGTGAAACGACAAAAATATACAAACTGACGTGCTTTAAGTCGATTTTATATTTTGTTGTAATTCATTTATAATTTATATTAAAATAATGTAACTACATATTAAGATCGCACATTTTTTGGACAACTTCCTTTATTGATTAATAAAATGATATTTTCCATTATATAATATAAATAGAAAAAAAACATTGACAGCGCCAGAACTTCAAATTTTAGAGCAAACTAGTTCGGTAGCATCAAGTATACCGTCTTCAGTGCATAGATTGACTGAAAATTGCTGTTATCCATCATCAGATTGTTGAAAATATTATATGAGAACCTCTTTTTTTAATTTCTCCCAGAATTCTTAGGATCTATTTCTAATGTTATTTTCCATTTGGTTTTAACACATAAATCTCCTGTTTTCCTGTTTTTGAATCAAATATACACTTGAGTCCATTATTCTCATACATAGTACAGCAAATTTCAATTACTCTTTGCACGTATTACACAGCACTTGATGCTGACGAAAATAGTGTGATTTAAAATTTTAAGTTTCAGTGCATCAATATTTATTTTTATATATAAAGTGTCCTGTGCTACCAGAACGAACAATAAGACCATTTGTTAATATTATACGTAGTAATGAACGAGTTTGGTACATGGCACTTACGGGTTCTCCACAGAAATGCTTTGAGTCATTTGAATCACAAACAACTGCTAAATATTTATTTGTTCCATTGGCAAACTTTATCGGTAGAAGACGCACAAATAAGTCAACGCCCAATCTAAATTTTCCGAAGTAAGTTCTTTCACCTGAACACTACATGTTTTTTAGGAAATACATTGTTTATTACATAAATTTGTAATGTATCTCATGCACTTTCAAAATTTCCTGGAATATTTTGTATGTGATATCGGAGAAGTTTTGTACTTTAAAACAAACTGCGCAATAAGTATACCAGTGTAATAGCGCCATCCACTGGCGTTAATACTTCGACTGATTATTTTCAGTGCTGGAACTGCATCCGAAGAGGGTTTATTTTTTATTTTATACACGGAAAAGCATTACTTTTTATTGTTAAAAAACGAAAGGGATAAATTGATGCTAGTCTGATTTATCTACTAATATTTTCAAATCAGAAGAAAGAAAACATGAAATGATTATTATTACATGGAATTAAAGGTAAATAAGAGAATACTGTCAATTTATAGAACTGTTGATTTTATATCTTTATAATTGGGCTATTTAGATGTAATTATTCCCTTTTTATTTATAGTTTTGTCTCTATCGCGTTATTACCCACATAGGATGGTAATAATATAATAAATAAATCGCAGGTCAAGAAATCACGCCAATACATTTTGTGAAAAAGAATCTGCAAAAATATTTTTACATGTGTAGATAGTCAATAAGATGCTGTATCAAATCCTATATTTGTATTTTTAAAAAATCACTGTACAGTGGTTAAAAAACTCATCTGCATTTCAGTTGAAACTTGATCCAATGTTCCTTCTTTTCCTCTACTTAAATTTAATTGAGCTTACATTTATTATATTTTTTGTATTTATTCACAGGAAAAAATATAGACATAGACTGGGGTGGTAAAATACAGGTGCCAGCAGGTAGTCTTTCACAACTAAATTTAGAAGATTCCTTTGCTGAAAATTAAATAGTATTCTAACAAGAATTTTACACGAAATATTAGACGAAAAAAAGTACAGTGAATCAGGTAGGTCTTTGCGCCAAATTGGGGTAAGTTTGCTCCACCTATACAAAACTTTCCATTCGGTCATGGTAGAATTTTCACGAATTATTTCTAATGATCTGGTAAACTCACACTAGTGCAATCTATCAAAGCTATCTATATTTTGAGAAAAAAAAATTGTCCTTAATTTAACTAATGCAGCAAATTTAATCTTTTTTCTGTTTTGTCCCAAAATTACTCTGATAGGTCAAAATTACACCGATTGGCTGTAATAAAGTTTGTGGTGAGAGACTGCCGTCTGGCGCCTAGATATTTGCAACCCTGCATATTGACTTTTTCTTTTTCTTCTCAAAACTTTAAGTGAATTTTAATATTCAAAAGATCACAACTGCAAACATAATTTCAAAAACTAAAAGCAATTTAAATTTTAAAATAGTTCATCGCCAAAAACATACATTGTTTATAAATAAACACCTCTAAAGCTACTTTTTCCCAATTAGTTTCTTAGTAAACAATAAGACAACATGTATCGCGTTCAAAAGTAAAATAATCCTACAAAGAGAGATTAATCAATGCATTTTCTAACTAAACCTCCTTCACAATAAAAAATTAAAAAGCATTAAAATTGAAACACTTCTTAATAGTAATGCAAAAATAATGAACATTTGTTTAGTTAAGGAATGTAGATTCATTTATATGTCTTAAGAAACTGGAGTATTTTAAAGAAACTTTTTTGATTGTTGGCTTAGGGAATTAGAGAATTAAAAACACTATCTAAATAGAAGAATTATAAATCCGTTACTCGCAGAAAAGTTTTAAAATTTTCGATTATTTATTCACAGTTAAGTCGGGGATTAAATTTGAAATTTCAATAAATGGTTTAATCAGTTAAATTTAGAAATGTGTGTTTTTAATTCAAATTAGATTTCAAATATTGATGTAATTGATTTACTTTTCCAATTAATTACGTGCATGGAATAATAAATATTTCTTTTACAAAGCAAGATTTGGATTCAAAAACATTAGTGACCACACACGCGTGTGCATTAATTGCATCCAGATCTTTCATTGTGTGAGTAATATGGAATTATCGTCAGCAGGTCCCTCTGTTATCGAGATTTTGAACAAATATTTTGATGGTGTCATATAAAACCCTGCAACACGCTAAATGTTTAACCACGTGGCTCTCATACATATAGATCTTTTTATACTTTCACACAGATGTTTTAAAAAACTCGGTACATTTATATGTCGGCCAAAATAGACCGGCCACTTGAATTTTAAGAAGTTTTGTTAAATATTTATGATAAATATATGAGAATTTATTCTGAAACTTCAAGTGCTTAAACAGAATAGTACAGGTCATATATTTCCATGAAATCCTTTTCTCGAAATTCCGTAGGGGATAGTCAACATACTGAAAAAGAACGAAGATTTTTTGCATAACCCTGTCAAAACTAATGTAGCAAAAGCGTCCAAACTGCAAATTATGATTGAATGATATGTTGTAATAATTTGCGTTTAAATGGATACTACATATACTCATAGAGAAATTAAGGTTTTTTATAAAAACAGTCCCAGTTTTGCCAACATTTTTCTTTATAATTTACAGAGATTTTAATATTAAAAAAATTTCTTTTTAGAAAATATGACTAACGATATTGTACACATTATCCTGTAATCACAATTAATAAATAATAACAATTGTGTATAAAAAAGGAGCTTTACTAAATAATATTTCACTGAGCATGCTTGAATGTTATCAAAATTTCATTTAATTTTTTCTTATAATATCTAGAGTTCTTGATATATTTTTCTTTCTTTCACAGAATATGACAATAATATTGCACGTAGTATCCTGTAACCAAAATTAAAAAACACGAAAACTTGCAGGGAAAATGAGGAGGCTTTTCACACCTATTTCTACACTTGGATTTTCGAAATAATTACTCATGTATTTTTCTAGATACTTAACACACGCAAGTAGTCGCAAGTTTCCGGTCACCTTTGGGCACATAGTATATAGATATATATATATATACATATAGAATAAAAATCATTTTTCGAAAGCTGCAAGTTAGTTCTGTCGTAAATAACTTAAAACTTTATAATCAATTGTTGTTCGAAACTTGTAGAGAATATACAAATAAAACTAAAACAATTTTATTTAATTTAAAATATTTCTTATTAATACACAAATACGGTCAGTTTTGTTTTCCAATTTCCATTTAACTCCGTGAAATTGCCTTAAAACACTCTATAGACGCAACATGAAGCAGACAAATATATTTTATGCCTTGATTAAAATGTAACGATTGTAAAAACAACCCGATTAAAAAAATGATTCTGTATTCTTAAAATAACTAAGTAATGAAAAATTAAAACTGTAACTTTTTACAATTTTTTAAACAACAAAAAATTGCACCTACTCATGTAACTGGCAATTGGTGTTTAACTAATGTAACACTATTCTTTTACAAAGACAACAATGTCACTTAAGTTAGTTTATGAAGAGTAATTAAAAATCTTCCTAATAAAAACTTAACAATATCATCGGTATTAATTAGCTATGGCACTGAAAGCTTTTTTCTTAAGGTCATCAACGTCGTACCATATATTTTATGTACTAGAAGACACATACCGACCATGCAGCAAGGTTGCATAATGTTTATTTTAATTTCGCTCATTTGAATTTATTTTACGAAACCTGGAAATTGATTAGTTTCATAAACAGATAATACCCTATTTTGAATTGATTATTACTTACATTGTACAAATCAAAAATTTTCATTATCTTTCTTTTCTTGAATTTCTATCTTTCAAAAATAAATAAATAAATAAAAATAAAATAAACACAAAAAATAGAAGTTTTGATTTCATGACAGCTGAATGACTGATTTCACAGAATGCGTTTTATGAGTACAGAATTTTTTTAAAAGGAAATACATTTAATTATTTAAATTATTTTTCGAATTGTTCTCATGACTGATTTCACAGAATGAGTTTTATGAGTACAGAATTTTTTTTAAAGGAAATACATTAAATTATTTAAATTATTTTTCGAATTCTTCTTTAAAGTTTGTACGTATCAAGAACCCTCAAACAAATTTCATCTGAATTTCCTTTATATAAAATTTTCTTTATTTATTAGAAAAGCTATTGTATCATCAGATTAGCGCTCAATACTTTAAAAAAATCGTGGCTCTAAAACAACCAAAATCTTCGGAATACATTGAAAAAATGCGTTCTCATCGCTATGAACTGCCCACTGCACTTACAAATCATCTAGCATTTATTTTGTACTGAAAAGTATTTTAAAAACGTTTAATTCATTATTTATTAACAAAAATAGCAAAATTATTAGAAAAAGACACAAATCGAATATTTTTGAGACATGAGCATTATTTTCAAGCACATTTAAATTATTTTGAAAAACTGTGCATAATTTAATATTTACATTGATAAGCATTTTATACCACCATGAATGTAATAAATCAATGAAGGGCACAACATTGTTGTTTGTTTAGATTTGATAACACATGATGTTTCAAAATTGAGAAAGCAATGTGTTAATTTTTTATCCAAACATACTCCATTCGATATGAGTACATTGATATACTCATTTTCAAGTACTACATTTTTTTAATTGTACCCTGATTTGTACAAATTCTGTACTTTTTCTAAAATTTCTCTTTTGAAATGTAAATTAAATGTATTTCAAGGTGAATTTCTTTGGCTGCTGCATAGATTTCATGTACTTTATGTATTGATGTCTAAAATAACATAATTGTTTTGCAGAAATTTCCAGCTTCTATATCATGTAATAAAAAGTCAATCTTAAAAGTAAATCTTAAATCCACTTTTTTTTTGTACAATCTCACTTATTCATTCTTCAAATATAAAAAGTACTTTCCGCTGATATAGGATATTAAAATTTCACACGTAGAAAGTCAAATATAATATGTAAAAGAAAAAATAAAGAAAACCATTATTTTTTAATTCTGTGCTGATTTTGTGCATCTCAAACGTGTTTCACCGCTTGTATTTCAAAATCATTTTCCAAGGAACAAATAATGTTATAACTTGAAAATAATATAGAAAATAAGGTTTATGGTGTTATAGTTTTGCAATCATTTCAAAATTTTAACCTAACGAAATAGCACTTTTCGAGATTAAAGCAATAGTTTTTTTTCACTCAAACTCATACTCAAAACCTTTAATTTACTTTCCATTACATGGAATTTTCAAATTGGCGTGAAGAAAAGACTTTTCATTTTATAGTGATAGATTATAGATATGAAAAAAAAAAGAATGGGAGCCTACGGAAATAACAGGGGAGACGTTAATTAAATAAGACAGTAAAGAATTTTTGTGGATCAAAAGAAAAAAAAAATATGTACTTAGTGAAATTTTCGATAATGTGGCATAACTGTATGGAAATTTCAGTTCTAGTAGTTCTTCTCACGTTTTTTCATTGAAATATTTCTTTTTCATTATAATCTATTTTATAAATCTTAAGCTTTTATGCATTTATGCTTTTTTTATCTGTAAAAATTAGGGCGGAATATAGCATTTTTCAAACGTGAATACGAAAACGAAAATTTTAAACTTCGTGAAAACGAAAATTTCAAATGTGTTTTCAGGTTTCGCATCGTACTCAACTTTTGTTGAATCAATCCTTCACACCCACATCATTCATACATTTATTTTCATTATATGACGGTTTTTTGTAGCAGAAAATATATTTTAGGAAAATCATTCTGAAAAAAATAAATCATTTATAGACAAGCTTCAAAGAACTCTTTAAATATTTTATAATTTTCTATTTTAAACAAAAAGTTTTTTAAAGCTATCTAATCCCAAAACAAATAATCCTTCAAAAAGCTAACCAACGTACACTAATTTACTTCTTGGCAACTAAGTGCAAAAAATAAAATTTAGGTTACCCTTTGCTATTAATTTAAAGTTAATGAAGATTTGTTACAAAAAAAAGACAAGGATACGTTGATAGACTTTAACATAATTCGATTACTAGAAGAGACTTTTTAAGTTGTCAATTCAAGGGATTAGCGAATTAAAAGCCTTGATTAAATATAAGGTATGTTAGGCCACTACTTTCAGCAAACACTTGGGGTTTTCCGTGTATGTCTAAATCTTGTTTATTTTTTAACGAAAATAATAATGTAAGGTAAGATACTTAAAAAATACTAAATATCTTTCTATCTATATGTATCTATCTATCTACCTACCTATCTATCTATCTATCTATCTACCTACCTATCTATCTATCTATCTATATATATATATATATATATATATATATATATATATATATATATATATATATATATATAAGAATTTATAAATATCAATATTTATACTAATTAATGTGTGCTCTAAATATAATGTACGATTACATAATAATAATGGATTGAGATAAACGAGTAGTAAATTCCTTTAATTCTTGTTGCAAATTAATACTTTATTTGGTACATCCAAATCGGACACACTTTGATTAATGGGGTAAGGAACAATGATGTAAATTATTATCAGTAGAAAAAAAATATTTAATTTTAACAACAACATATTCCATACTTGAAAAAGATTCTCTTTGAACATTTTGTACATTGAAACAAAAATGATGAGACATTACAGACTTTCAAATTTAAATATTATGAGCATTTTTTAAATTTTGCTGCGTATTTTGAAAACAGTCTTTATTAAACGGTAAAGTTGTTATTTGCATAGATGTTCATGTTTTTCACGTTGTATTTAATTAATTTCTATGTCCCTGTTCTATGCAACCAGTAAGTGTACGATTTAGTGTTTATTATTATTATAAAATTATAACATTATTTTTGAATAAACTATTGTGACTGTCATTTGAAAATATGAATATATTCGATTTGATTAAACTCGATTGATTTTTACTATCGTGACGATTTTGGTAGAGAAGTCAGTTTTGTTTCTAAAATTCTATTGAGAAATAAAATTTGCCTCCTATATTGTGTAACTACACTGGTGTCCAAAAGTTAAGCATAGTTGGTAATTAAGTAAGTAATGAAAGAAATATAAATCAAAATGTGGTGAAGCTCCAGGTGTGTAAACAAAATAGTACGCATCATATATTTTCGCAAAGAGTTTTCCCCGAAATCGAACAGGGGACCGTCAACAAATTGAAAAAAACGAAGATCTTTTGGATAACCCTGTCAAAACTAATGTAGCAAAAGCGTTCGAACTGCACATTATGATTACGTGGCTTATTGTAATGTAGTGTGTTTATTTTTATAAGGATAGCATGTATACTCGTAGAGAAATTAATGTTTTTATAAAAACAGTCTTAAATTTTTCCAAGTTTTTTGCTTATAATTTGCAGGGTTCTTAATATAAAATAATGTTCTTTTCTGAAAATATGACAAACATCATTGTACACAATACCCTGTAATCAAAATTAAAAAATAATAAAAATTTTATGACAAATGAGCAGATTTACTAAATAATTTTTTACTGCGCATGCGTGAACGCTATTAAAATTTCATTTGCATATTATATTAGTTAAATGCATAGAGCAACTTTTGTAAAAATCTCTAACCATAGCTTAAAAATTCTGAAAATTATCGTTGATAGAATGAGATCAAAATCCTTTATTCCCTAAAGGAAGCAAAAAGATGAGGGGCTGTATCCATATTCCATTGTTTAGTGCCTACACAGTATTGCACGTACAACTACATTTGGATAAAACCCCTGATTTTTTTGCTTCTTTTTAGGAATAACGGATTTTGAGTTGATTCTATAAACGATCATTTTCAGAATTTTCAAGCTATGTTTTTGAAACTTTTACAGAAGTTGCTCTATACATTTAGCTAACACAATATGCAAATGAAATTTTGATATCGTTCACGCATGCGCAGTAAAAAAATTATTTAGTAAATCTGCTCATTTATCACACAATTTTTATCATTTTTTAATTCTGATTACAGGGTTTTGTGTACAATGATGTTTGCGATGTTTGCAATGACGAGTATACATGCTATCCTTATAAATATAAACACAATACATTACAATAAGCCACGTAATCATAATGTGCAGTTCGAACGCTTTTGCTACATTTGTTTTGACAGGGTTATTCAAAAGATCTTCGTTTTTTTCAATTTGTTGACGGTTCCTTGTTCGGTTTCGGGGAAAGCTCTTCGCGAAAATATGTGACGCGCACTATTTTATTTACACACCTGGAGTTTCACCACATTTGGATTTATATTTCTTTCATTACTTACTTAATTACCAATTATGCTTAACTTTTGGACACCAGTGTATATGTGTAATTATCTTTTCTTAGATTTGTTTTCCTTGCTGAACAACTAATATGTGATTTAATTACTGCAAAATCTATAAAGTAATATAATGAAACTCTCCAGTAGTCTCTTAGAAAATGGTATATCTATTATAGTTTTTTAGGTATGATTTCACAACCTTTGTCGCCCTTTGAGATATTCGTTTATGTACATCATAGCGTAATACTCGCTGGTACATCGTATTTCATACTTTTTTAGATTAGAAAGAAGTCTATATTGTTATTGCATCATAAGCATAAAAATGTTTTTACTCGAAACTTGCAACGCTGAAATGAAATAATTAAAATGATATTTCACAGGTCGCATTACGTTTGGAAGATTAATACAGCCCTCAGTGAAGCATTTTATTAAAGGTCATATAACTTTTGTGTATTTATTTAGTACCAAAACATTAAAGCGTGTATTGTTAGATCTTCTATAACTACGCCAATTCTTATTATACGGTGCAAACAAAGTAATCGCAGTAGAAGAAAATGGGATTTTTGTAGGTGCGTAACAAGCACTTATGCATGCAAATACATTTACCATTTTCGACTTTCAGTATGATCCATCCTTAACTTATAATAAAAAAAATATATACATATTATCGTAGACATATCCAATAAGATGTGTATGTAATGTTTGTTAACAGTGGATAGACTTGAATATTACTAACAAAATATATAGAATGTTATTATTCCATAATAACACATCCACAATTTTAACTTGTTTTCATACTCTATAAGGAAATAGCAGTTGAAAAGGAATTACGGTCCTTTCCATATAATTTTCTTAAATATAAATCTTCTTTAATTTTTATGTGCAGAACATGATATTAATTTAAGAGATCTACAAAAATTACGCATGTATTTGCATTGCTTTTTTATCCTTGCTATTAGGACGCTCTTTATAATCTACATTTTAATCATTTATAGTTTGAATCATGAATTTCATAAAATGAAATAGAATAAATAAAAAAAAAGAGATCTGCCTATTTAAACTAAAGGCATTGAGCTCATATTCCATTCACACTAGTTGCATTGCATACTATACTCTTATTTCAAAGATCCCACTGAAAAATAAAGCCGATAAAAAAATCATTAAGCTGAATTAAGGGAGAGAAGTTAGCCTCTTTCCCTTCATTATGATAAACTAACGAAGCTACAAAACAATTCAAGGAAGCTCATTGTCAGAATAAACCGGTATATTAAATTTAAAGGAAATAGAATAATTGTGCTTGGGAATTCTACACTTAAATAAAAGGTTGATAAGTTCCACGTTTCCGTCTTTATGCTTAGCCGATGAACCACCATATTTAAAATTTGAAACGAATCGGACATTTCTATAAACAGTTTGCATATTACGCACATATAAACGTACATACATATATAATTTGTGGGCACGTTAATTTTCAGGCTGTGACAGCCTGTGAACAAACAGGAAACGAAAGAGTTTACTTTTATTTACTCTTTTAAGAAACATTTTGATACATTGTTGCCTTACAATAACATAATACGGCGCTCAAAATTCAATATTAATATTTGTCCCCAGACATATTTTCATACTTTTGACAAATAAGAAAATGCAATGAATGCAATGTTCATGATTTATAAAAACACTCCAACTATTTTCTAAATGTTAAATTCTCTTACATATGTAAAATGCGAGTGATTTATATATTCAGAGTTTGAGTCACAATGAAGCATAGCTTTTATCCTTTTGGGAACACATATTTATCGTAGTCCGTTGAAACATTTTTGCTTTTCGTGTTCCTAAATAAAAGATTATTCCGCACTAAGACACATTTACAACTAATTCCTTTGCAGTGATATTTTAGGAGAAACAAACAAACAACAACAACAAAAAACACTTCTTTTCGGTATACGAGTTTGTTTTGTTATGAACAAATAATAAAATAGGAATTAATAAATCTTTTATTTGGAGAACATGTATTTTGTTTACAGGGATGAAGTTTTCCCGAAAGAGTATTATGTCAGAAAAGATTCCGTAGCCTCAGTATAAAAGATTCAGTTGCACTAGAATTAAAATGTAGAAATAAAATTTATATGTAAGGTAGGTGCCTACCCTCAAATCTTTGTTTCTGCGAAATTTTTCGTTTTTGCTTTTATTAATTTAAATTAAAATTCAAAGAATTTATGACTTAGGAAGGTAAATTTAGGAATAAATTTAAAAATCGAAAAATGTGTTATTTTGGTTCAGCGGTTATAAGGAGCAGAGTTATAGCCCAAAATATAAACCTTTTTCAAGTATTTTTGTACTCTTTTAAAATCTTAGATTATGTTTTCTGGAAAACTGCTTTTTTTCACTGTTCAATTTCACAATAAACCTCATTTCTTGTGAAGTTTTAAAGATATTCTAATAAAATTTGGTCACAATGTTTCTGTTCATCTTTTGGCGTGCTATGATGCATACATCTTTTAAGCATGTTTAAACAAATTTAAGAGCTGCTTTTATTGAATAATAAATAATTTTTGAAGAAAAATAATCATGTTTTGAATACAAAATTTGCCATATATTAGTAAACTTATAGGGTTTTTGAAAATATTTTGTTTCAGAACACTGATAATTAGTTAGGTGATATATTTTTTTAAAGCTGATATATCACTTTCAATTATAAATTGTATTAATTAAAATATTCAGGTTTCAGAAATGGCATATGTTATTTATGCATTTGTGCATAAAATTTATATTTTAATTCCCGCTTTTCAAATAATTTATATTTAAAAAAAGGGGCCCTAGTGCGTAAGGGACATACTTGACACAGATTTGCTAGATATTTGTGCTGTTTTAATAATGTTATTAAATCATAAAATTAAACAACCATGCTAAGATGAAATTACATTTTTTATTATTTTTACTGTACAATTCATAATTTCACAACATTTAAAAAATTGGTGAAAGTATTTATCTACACGTAACACTTTTTTTTTAATTATTAGAAATGTTTTATATATTCTTTTCAAAATTACCATAAACGATTATTTTATGATTTTTCGCCAAATATTAAAATATGAATTTTCATAAAATACATTAAATTTAATATATTTAAAAAATGATTTAAACAAATGTTTCTGTAAGGAATTTTTTGTGCCTTAAAATATGACTAATTTTATTTATCGCCCATAAAATAAAATGGGTCAAATTCTTCTTATTGGTCTGTTATGAATCATCGAATTTTATGTTGTTTACGCTTGACGTATTAAAGATTTAAAAAAAACTTTAATTTTGGCAGACATTTGGTTCCTTAGTGCCAACTATACATTTTATGTCTAGCTCAGATAAATGTATATGAACATATATATATTTCTACAATTGAATACGTCGGAAATTTTAAATATCACTGGGTATGATGCTTTAATTTTCTTGTGTTTGGCAAATCCCTTAAAGAAACTTATAAGTTATATGCCACTTATGTAAATAAAATTATATTGCTATGCATTTTTCTCTTTTATGATCAATTTTCAAACACATGTGTCCTCTTTTTGTTAAAATAATTGAAAAATGATGTTTGTCTTAAACAGGGCAGAAGTGCGATGAAAAACGATATTTATAAATTACTGATTTACTTATATGACCACACTCGCCGTTTTGCGGCCTCGTTATAATAAATAACCTTAAAAATGAGAAAAAAATAATTTCTTAAAAATACCATAAAAAAATGAAAAAATGCATAACTATTCAAAAGAACTTTGTCTTTCTTTATCATGCTAAGACTTAGAAAGATCTGAAAGAAAACTAAAGGAAATATATAGCAAATTTTATCACTCGATCACAGAATAGCACAACCAAATCAAAAAATACTAAACACCAAAATCTATTGAAACCAACTTAGATTTGAGAGCAACGGTGCCTCTGGCATCGTGCACCTGAAAAGGAACTGAAGGAAAAGTAACATAAATTTCATCACCTGATCACAGAATAGCACAACCAAATCAGAAAAATACTAAACATTATAATCTATCTAACAATAAAATCTATCGAAACCAACTTAGAGTTGTGAGCAACGCTGCCTCCAGCATCGTGCACTTGGCGGGATAACATATTCCGGTTTGTTTTGCTGAAAGATTGTTGTATGTCAAGTCGTAATAATTATTTTTAAAAAACTTCAAATCATACATAAATTACTATAATATAATGTTTTTTATATATTTTCAATTACAACATTTTTGTTTGTTTCAATAGGCTGTCAGTATTTGGTAGCTCAGTGATTTTATGTAGAATTTAAAACATCTTAAACGTTAAGAGCATTTACTTTCCAACAGGATAGAAGGTTTTCTAATATAATTAACAGTACTTAAGTGGAATCAGCTATGCAGCAACAATATCAGTACATTTATATATATATAATATTGGGAAGCAGGACGTTTCGGTCCCGCCATTTCGGTCCCGCCCTTTCGGTCCCGAGACATTTCGGTCCCGAGACACTTCGGTCCCGAGACATTTCGGTCCCTAGCCGTTTCGGTCCCTAGCCATTTCGGTCCCAAGACATTTCGGTCCTTTCTCGAGCAAACTGAAATGTTGTGAAAAAATACATAATTTTATAGGGAACAAATTTTTATAGGGTTTTTAAACTGAAGGCCATAAAATTTTAGTATAATGCGATTATAAGTGATCGAAAACCGCACACGTGTATAACTCTTATCCAAAATATTATAATTCACTCAAATTTTGTATGGTAATCCTAATCATAATTGGTAATCCTAATGATAATTGGTAATCCCCAATTCTCAAAATAGTTAGATTTTAATATAAAAATCAATTTAATATTTTATTAAACATATGTATTTATTAATAACATTATTAATTTACATAATAATTTTACTTTAAAATAAACTCAATACATAATCCATTTTATATTCAATGCATCATTATATTTCCTAGTATTTCTAAACTGAAATTTATCTTTTACTTGTTTATTTATTTTATGTTTAAAATTACAGAAATTTAAAACAATTAGTATAGCTAAAAATAAAACTAAAATAAGAGTTATTAATTTTTTTCTGGGAAAAAAGGAGCGAAACTTTACAAATAAATGAATAAATAAATAAAAGCTTAGTTTTGTCACTTAAAAATTGAAAATAAAATTATTTAAAATATTATTATATTACATTTTAATATATTTTATTAAATTATATATTATATTTTATATATGATATTTATATTATTTTATTTTAAAATATTATTATATTAATTTCACGTAAATAAGAATAAAAAATAATCATCTTATTAGAATGAAATAGGTCCAGTTTCAATAAAACTAACTCACAAAAATTTTCTTCATGGCGTGAGAAGACTGTTAAAAAATGCAATCAATAAATACTACTATATATATATATATATATATATATATATATATATATATATATATATATATATATATATATATATATATGGCTAAATATCATATAAAAGTGCATTTTGGAAAGAATTTTTTTTTTTTTCCAAACTCTATGTATGAGTTTCAGTTTTTTAGAATAAGTCCGAATAAGTCTATCTTAGACATTTTGAGTTTGGCAGAGATCAATCATAAATTTCTAAAAAAAATTATAAAAAATTTTCCATAAAAGTAATTGAAAAATTTTATTAAAAATTTTCATTAAAACGTCACGAAAATGACGGATCACCAATAATTCGTTCTATTATTAAAAGCATGATTTCGTTAAGCCTACATCGGCACGTTTCATTCTTCTGGTTCACATTCTATATTAAAATAAAAAATTATTTTAAATTTTAAAATAATATTTTTTTTTATTTTTTTAGAATCTCGAAAATGACAAGCAATAAAGGTACGCATAGCATATAAACAATAAAAATAACGTTATCTCTGACATATTTTTTATTTTCTTCAAACTTTTTCTGTCGCAAGTGCTTAATGTAAGTCCCCAATCACCAAAATGCTGTTAAAATGAATAGTAGTACCATCATTTGACCATTTATGAAGTTATTTTCGCGTGTCACGAAAATGATGGATACGCTTGGATACATACAATTTAATTACTCATACATTATAATTAACTTAAAATTAATTTAAAAAAACCTTTGAAAACAAAATGTTTTTTTTTTTACAATAATTAGCAATTCTTTTAAATATTATTTTATTTTTGTTAGAATAAAACGTACTTTATATATAGACTTTTGGTCCTGGATACTGTCACAAAAATGACATTTTTAAGGTTTAAAATTTTTTAAAAAATAATGAAATTGCAGTAGAATCATATTTTTTGATTTATTGATTTTTAAAACAATAGTTCTAAAGAATAATAATAAAATTTTACATTTTATTTGCTTAAAATCAATAATAAAGGTCTGAGACACTAAAATGCACGTTTATGTGATATTCAGCCATACATATATATATATATATATATATATATATATATATATAGATAGATAGATAGATAGATAAAATCCATTGGTGAATCTTGTCTACTTTTAATGGTATTATTTATATATATATATATACATATATATATATATATATATACATATATATATATATATATATACAGGGTGATTCCGAATTTTTTTTACAATAAAAGAGGGGTGATAGTACACATCAAGACAAACAATACTAAATAGGAGACCAAGGGTCCAAAACGTTTTCCTAAGGAAATAGCCGCCATTAAAGTTTAGGGACCAAAATTTCAAATAAACATAAAAAACGGAAAAATCGGTCGATTGATTTGCGGTTTTCACTAAAATTATTCTTTATGTCGGCATTTTCTTGAAATTAAATTATAAAGATAAATTTCAAAAAATGCCGATAGAGGGCGCTTTAGACTTTGGAGTAACGAACAACTATTTTTTGCCGGTATTTTTTGCATCTCATTAAATGCTTTCGTAAGTTTACACTCAAACTTAAATTTTAAGCTCAAAATCTGTAGTTGGGAGTGGTTAAGTAACACAAACTGAGCTGTGTTCAGAGAGTTCAAATTTCAAATGATTTAAAAAAAACGGAAAAATTGGTCGATTAATTTGCGGTTTTCACTAAAACTATTCTTTATTTAGGTATTTTCGAGAAAATAAGTTATAAAGATAAATTTCAAATAATGCCGATAGAGGGTTCTAATTAAATGCTTGCAAAAGCATTTTAAATGTTCTCGGAAGCTTAGATTTAAACTTAAATTTTGAGCTCAAATCCTGAATCGTTACG
The DNA here is from genome assembly GCA_964019185.1 of Maratus speculifer. Taxonomy (NCBI): domain Eukaryota; kingdom Metazoa; phylum Arthropoda; class Arachnida; order Araneae; family Salticidae; genus Maratus; species Maratus speculifer. The sequence continues at coordinate 156,710,538 of OZ025289.1, forward strand.
AGGAGTTAAGAAGCGCAAACTGAAGTGTGTTCAGGAGTTAAAATTTAACCCTCTTTCCTTATGGAGCACAATTCAATTTTTCGCTACTGAAACACTCCCAACGATTCAGAATTTCAGCCCAAAATTTAAGTCTATGCATTTGAAAGCATTTAATGAGAATAAAAAAATAACAGTTAAAAATAGTTGTACGGTACTCCAAAGTCTAAGGCGCCCTCTATCGGCATTTTGTGAAATTTATCTTTAAAAATTATTTCCAAGAAAACACTGATTGATCAAGAAAACTGCTGATTTAAAAATTAGTTTTAGCAAAAACCGCAAACGAATCGACCAATCTTTCCGTTTTTTACAATTATTTAAAATTTGAACCCTCTGAACACAGCTAAGTTTGTCTACTTAACCACTCCCAGCTATTCAGATATTGAGCTCAAAATTTAAGTTCAAGTCTAAGCTTACGAAAGCATTTAAAAAGATGCAAACAATAACGCCAAAAAAGAGTGTTTCGTTACTCCAAAGTCTAAAGCGCCCTCTATCGGCATTTTTTGAAATTTATCTTTATAATTTATTTTCACGAAAATACCTAAATAAAGAATAGTTTTAGTGAAAATAAATCGACCGCAAATCAATCGACCAATTTTTCCGTTTTTTATAATCATTTGAAATTTGAACCCTCTGAACACAGCTCAGTTTGCGTTTCTTAACCACTCCCAACTACAGATTTTGAGCTCAAAATTTAAGTTTGAGTCTAAGCTTACAAAAACATTTAATGAGATGCAAAAAATACCGGCAAAAAATAGTTGTTCGTTACTCCAAAGTCCAAAGCGCCCTCTATCGGCATTTTTTGAAATTTATCTTTATAATTTAATTTCAAGAAAATGCCGACATAAAGAATAATTTTAGTGAAAACCGCAAATCAATCGACCGATTTTTCCGTTTTTTATGTTTATTTGAAATTTTTGTCACTAAAATTTAATGGCGGCTATTTCCTTAGGAAAACGTTTTGGACCCTTGGTCTCCTATTTAATATTGTTTGTCTTGATGCGTACTATCCCCCCTTTTATTGTAAAAAAAATTCGGAATCACCCTGTATATATGTATGTATATAAAGTGGCGGAGGCAAATTTTTAAAAACATTTTTTTATAGCATGCCCAGTTACGAAATCACAATTGCTTTCGCAATGTTAATAATCGGAAGTAACTTATGAAAACAAATTTATAAGATGCACCTTTGTATTATAAAAATAATAAGAAAAAAAGTTTTTCTTCAATAAATATCTCTCATTTTTGAATTATCAAAGAAGTGGGTGTAGATGAGTGATTTGAGGAAATATGTATATATTATAACTTATCTGTCTAATTGAATTATTAAAGATATTTATTATTAAACTAATTGGAAGAAAAAAAATAAGCACAGTTTCTTTTATTATTTAATTAATGCTAATTTATAGGTTCTAAAATTGTACGTAAACAGTAAAAAATGTACCAAAAAATATATAAAATATAAATAAAATATGTATGATTTATATAAAATACTTTTTATTTTATAGTAGTTTGTCGAAGTTTATATAAAATACTAATACTAGTAATTGATAATAAAATTTAAAATATCTATTCTAATTAATAATGATACTACTAAAAGCAAAAGACAATATCCCCTAAACTTATATAACATTGTTTAATCAAACAAAATTTTCAGCTCGCTGTGATTTCATTATCACGAGTTATTAAAGTTTAAATTTATTGGACTCTTATATTCAACTTTTTATAAAACTTGGGTGGAGGGAGGGGGAGAATTAAAAAAAAAATAAAAGGCCCGAATAATGTTGAACTTTTACCAATTAGAATCCGACTTATAAAGTAGCGAACAAAGAAACAACAAGGGACCGAAATGGCAAGGGACCAAAGTTGCTGGGGACCGAAATGGCCACGGACCGAATTGTCTCGGGACCAAAATGTCTTGGGACCAAATTGTCTCGGGACCGAAATGTCTCGGGACCAAAATGTCGGGGACCGAAATGTCTCGGGACCGAAATGGCGGGACCGAAATGTCGTGTACCCATAATATTGATCCTGAAGATGTCATTAGCACACATCAAATGTATATAACATATAGTAGTAAGTTTCATAGAATAGTTTTATATTTTCTGAATCCGAAATATCGTTTTTTCGGATTCTGTCAACCTTCAATTCATTTTCCCTTGTGTTACTGAATTTATTCATGCAAAAAAAAAAAAAAAAAAAAAAAATATGTTTATTTTAATATAAATGTTAGTACTGTTAGTTCTGCATGGTTGTACGTTAAACATAGCTATTGAAAGCAAAGACGCCTACTTTGATAATTGATACCATGTGAAAAAACTCATATAATGGGTTAAGAAAATTAATCAATGCACAGTAAAAACTACTCAAAGACGTATCAGAAAATTACAAGCTACAAAATAAAAAATTTTGGTTTAAACGTATTTGTAAATTTTGAACATCCACTGGTTTTTGAAGTTTTACAAGGTAAAGAAAAGCTTTTAAAAATTATGGATTATTAAAAAGTTATAACAGATGTAAATTTTCCATTTTTCAATTTTTGGGTGAAAAAAGTCCGGGCCAGGATTCGAACCAGGGATTTATTGGCAGAAATCGCCAATGCTCAGTCCTCTAGTGTTCCTGTCCGGGATGGCTCAGTTGGAAGAGCATTGGCGACTTCAGCCAGTACATCCCTGGTTCGAATCCTGGCCCGGACTTTTTTCACCCAAAAAATGAAACATTGAAAATTTACATCTGTTATAATGAATTTACCGATTAAATAATCGTGTTTAAAATTAATCTAATATTAGAAAATTTTTGCAATATATTTTCATTTGTGGTTATTAAATATTATTGGAATATAAGATATTTGTTCCTTTTTTATAGTGGCCCCACCAGTGGCCGAGAGGTACGGACCTCTCAACTGGTAGACGGCAGGTGCTGGGTTCAAACCCAATCGCGGCTGTCGGCCTAACCGTTCGGAGTTTTCGTGGTTTTCTTCGAACCTTGCGTAAATACGGGTTAGGTTCCCTTAGAAAGACCCCCACGAAGGGCACTCCCCCCCCTGGTCCTATATCCCTAGCGTAGATAATCGGACGACAAAAATAAACCAAACTAAACTAAAACCTTTTTTATAGTGTAGCCATGTACATGTTACATAAAAAACTTTGATTATTAATGTGCCCACATATTAAATGTGTTGTGAAAAACATTGTAAGAAAGTTTGCTAAGGAATAATGTTTTGGAACAGCTATAAACCTAAATAAAACATAAAGTTGTTCCCTACTGGTGCAATTATCTAAATTTAAAATAAATTAGAAATAAAATTCAGTTCAAAGTGCCTAAAATAAACGTTTTGTCAAATATTTAAACATCACATAAGATCTTTTAACAAATTAATGTGCAATTATTCAAATACAATAGATCTAGCACTATACAATGTATGTTATAGTTTAATGTGCTAAAAATTATAGTAACTTTCATCAAATGTCTCACTTTATAAAAATAATATAAACTTCTCAGCAAAGATAAAGATTCTTGTATTGTAGGTCGCGAAAATTAATGTTGACATTTGCGACCATTAACATCAATAAATCTTTGTTAAGAAAGAAGAAAGTATTGTGTGGATGACCATTATATACATCATCTTGAAAGAATGAAGAATTGAAAGCCAATTTGTAAATTATTTCTAATGCAGTAAAATTAATCTTTTCAAAAGTTATTATGAAATGAAAAATATACGTTAATCATTCTATAGCTATTATCGAAGGAGTAAAACAGTTATAGCTTTTAGAGAATGATTGGAAAAGCATATTGTAACTGTTGATTAATTTTATTTTAATGTTCTCGGAAACAAACTTCATTTCGGTTGCATATCATGCAATACAATTTAATCAATTACATATGATGCAATGATAAACATTTTTGAAGCATTATTTAATGTATTAGCAGTTGTAATTACGGAATTTTTAAACTCACATTTGGAATATACAATTCCATAGAAACACTATGTGAAATGATGGATGTACCTTTTATTGACATATTTAAACAAGTCGGATATGGCAATTCCATAGTTTTCTTTTATCTCCAATATATTGATATTTCAATATTCAGCATCACATTTGAATCCTAAATAACACTTAAATATTCATCCCCATCAATAAGATTCTTAAGATATAGGTTCATTAAATTGAGTGTATTTTAAAAAGAGTAAACTAATAATTTTGGAATCCATCTTCTTAGATGCCTGCTACAAAAGTTCGCAGTCCACAGAATATAAAAGCTACACCTCGTTACATATGCTTTATCTTAAAAAAGGTATATTTATTTAAAGTGTGACGGTATATAAAATTTTGGTTAATGCCACCCAATAGTTTATGAGGTATAGTTTCGCGGAAATCATTAATAATACAACATTGGACCAAAACCTGTTATAAAATTTACACGAAACCTCATCAGTAGCAAATTACGTCAAGATCCACGAGAATATGAAATTTCATGAAATTCTCTGCATTATTTATTAAGATATGATCTTCATTAAAATCGCGTAAATGCTAAAGCTGCAGCAAAATAGCGCCACCTGTTGCGAGATTTAAACAAAAAGGCAATTAACAACGATTTTTTTCTTAAGTTTAATTCCATCTGAAGATTGATGAAAACTCGTGCATTAATTATTGAAATCAAAGAATTGTTTAAATCGGAAAAAAGTAATATATCATTGCTAAACATTTCATAATTTATGCTACGATAAAATACAAAACAACTTATGTAAAATTCTGCATACCAGCCCCACCTAAGGAACACAAAACTAATCAGCATCAATCTACTAAAGAGACTAACTGAATCTGAAATTTGATGAAAATTTGAGCATCAGTTTGTAAGATAAATCTGCTGAAGAAATTGGGAAAACTTTAGCAAAGAAGCTATCAGGCGATTTGCGACAAAATCTAATCAGTACAAATTATATCAAGTACTAAATGAATCTCAAGCTTATGAAAATCCGTGTATTACGTCTTGAGACACAGCTGTTGAGGAAATAGTGAAAAGTACAGCGTAAAACCGGAATATTTTGGACGATTTATGCCAAAATCTAATTAGTAAAAATTTATACCTGGAACTAACTGAATCTAACGTTACATTACACTGTTTGCATTAGTTATTAAAATAGAGTACTTAAGAAGATTACGCACATACAGACAGACTCACAAACCGAGTCAAAGACTGACATGTTTAAATATGTTTTTTCGGGAACTCTTTATTCCGGAACGTGTAAATTCGTCGAAAATTGGTATCTTTTTTTTTCTTTGTTTAAAGTTCGAATACATCTTTTTTGCAAAGATCGAAGAAAGTAATCGGTAATCGGTACAAATATTACTAATATTATTTTGTATCGCTCTACATGTTACATTACATCATTCAAAATATAAGGTGGTCTGGTGTAAAAACGCCAGGCTGGGTAATAACGCCAAGTACTAATATTATGCATAATTATGAAATAATCTGGTAAATGACATCCATGTGCTCTGCGCAGGAGGGTTTTGAGTCATATAAATTGCAAAAAACAGCTTCAAGTTATTTTGTTTCATTTTTAGGTCTCATTGTTTTTACAAGCAACTAAAATTAACGCTTGATCAAAAATTTGCGAGACACGTTTTGTGATGTGAAGACTATTTTTTTATCCGGAAATGCTTCGTTAATTACATAATTTTGTAGTACATTTCATGGACTTTCAAAGTGTTGGTGAAGATTTTGGGTATCTTCTCGAGATAATTTGTAATTTAATTTGTACAGCGCAATAACTATAACGGGGTAATAACGCCAATCCTTGACATTGATACCCCGGTTGATTCCCTACAGTGGCCGAGATACATCCAAAATACTAATTCAAATAAACACAGTTAAAACTGTGCAATGTTTCTAATAATTCTATTTAAGCGGTCCTTTTTAAGCAAAAAGAAGCTCACGGTCTGATATTCTTTTGCCTCATCCTCCCCCCCCCCCACACCACACCTTTTTTTTATTACACTTTCACAAAAAATCGAACATTTTCAATAGCTTAGAATGCAATTTGTCAATTTCTAAGTTTGTAGAGTTTGTATTTTTATAATTGTGCAATCTACATGCAAGTATTCCATCTTATTTCATAGTTTTGTTTGCATGGCGTTATTACTCACATAGGTGGTAATAACGCCAAATAGCATTGGTCGAGAAATCACGCCATTACATTTTATGAATACATATCTGTTAAATTATTTTTTTTATATAGATAGTCAATGAGTTGCTGTATGAAATCATATATTTGTTTGAAAAATACAATCTAAAACTGAGCCGTGAAAATTGGTAGAATCTTATCGTGGCGTTATTACCGAAGGGTACCTTATCATGTTACCCTACAAACTGCAATAAAAAGTTGTGACAGATGTAGTGTCGCTACTTCTGTCATCTGCATTCTAAAAAAATTTAGTGCACACGAATTTATTAATGCATGTACAAGTAATAAGAACATACTACATATGTGTTTGTGTGTGTGTATGACCGACTAATTAAACTCGAAGCTTTTCCTGCTGTAGATAATATTATCTATAATTATTATATTTTAACCAATTTTCATCTGTAATATTTTTGAGTGATTTTACAGTTTTCAAATAGGATTTATTAAACAGTATCTTTGTACTCTGCAATATAGTCATTAAAACTGCCGTGTTCGACTTTGAATACGTTGCAATCTTTTTAACTACTCGACATATTTTTCAATAACTATTGAATATCAAATAATGAAATCCGATAATTTTATAGAGATATGTATAGTAAAATATTGCAGGGGGACCTAATTTTAAGTCGCTAATTCATTTTAAGTGCTATTTAATTTTGAAAACAGTAACTGTTGTCCAGCTACTTAAGTTTTATAGGATAGATTTATTAGAGTTTTATCATGTGATTTAGTTTACAAATTATGCAGTTAATCAAAACACAATATTTCAAAAACTTAATGAATACAAATTATTATAAACTGTGTTTCGGACCTCCTTAATATACAGAAAATTCTGAAGGAATTTTCTTCTTTAAGAAATTTCAATGCTGACGAATTCGTGCTCTTTTACAAAGTGCTGCCGAAACAAAACTCCAACATTGGAAGGAGACAAATACTTCACTAGTAAAACATAGCAAACAATATTGTTATGCTGCCTGTTAACACGACAGGGAAGAAAAACGTAAAAATAATGGTATTCTGTTATTGGCTGTTGTTTTCAATTTTCTTGCAGACTGTTGATTTGAACTTTTTTATTGTCTGTTTCTGCAACTTGTTTTCTTTTCCTTATCTTTAATTTCAGTTATGTGCTACTTTCGTAAGAGATATATGTCTTCATTGTGTCTAACAAGGGAACACGAAGAACTTTTGAAAGTCCTAGCGCATTTGAACATTTTAGATGGTGCTTTAAGCAGACCTTTTAGTTGTTTGAAATGGTATTGAGAAGCAGTATGAATTTTTGATATTCAGTGTCAAGTATGACTTAAAAATATTTTTTTTTAAACCGGCTTTTTTGAACTAGAAGATTCTCAGAACTTTAACGATGACGATATTAGACTTGGAAAAAAAATTCAAAATTTAAGCATATTTTATTATTATGCGTATTAAATTGTGCCTTACAGGTCAAAATGGTTTTTTTTATGTTAATTGTTTCATATTTGAAAATGTTTGCATAAATCAATCGTAAGCTCTTTGACTCGATCTTTTTTGAAAATTTCTGTCGAGAGCTGTGTGTTGCGTTTATATTTAGACGTTTATTCTTTACATTTGAGAAACAGTGCATAGATATTGATGTATAAAATTGCGTGTAATTTCTTAAATATCTTTATATAAATTAAAATCCTTATTATTTTTAATTAATAAACTGAAGAAATCCTAAATTTTAAACTCTTTTTTTTAAGTCCATCCGGTATTTTATATATTTTATTTTATTTTAATCTATGTATTTATTAGCAAATTCTGTAACATAAAAGAATAGTATAACTTAATATTCACGAATCTTTTGAATCTGAACTTTTCTATAATCTAAATTTATGAATTATGCAAAAGATGCTTTTCTTTAAAATCAGCTGATGTTTTTTTTTTATCTTGCTATAAGAAAACAAGAAGAACAAGAAGTAGGATATCACTAATCTTATAATATATAGAAATTTTTTTCTGTAATATTAACAAAATCCCATTTATAGTTCATATATTTTCAAACAAGATTATACACAACAAATTTTATTATACTGATAATACTAATTATGATAAATAGATATTTATATTTTATTTGTTTTACTCAACAAAAAAAATGTGTTTTCTTAAAAAAAATAGTTGTTGATCATTTCAAAAATATTTATTTAGGTTTGGTATTTTTACTTACTTAAGTTTTTTCTTTTAATATTATATGTTTTTTGTTATGTCACTGCATTGAAAGCATTATCTGCAATAAAAGAAATTGTTTTTAAATTTAGTAATGTAATGCTTAGTAAAATATACTTCGAATAATTTTACGATTGTATTTTTGTTCTAATCCATTTGTTGTTTAACTGTGAAGCAATAAAAATATATTTTTAGTGTAATTTTTTTTTTACATGAAATAAGACTTTTACATGGGAAAAGTGTTTTACTTTATGTTATGTCCTACATAATTGTACATGAGAAGTGCATCTTTAGTATACATCTTTAAACACATACATGTCATATAGTTTTCTTTTTCACTTTTATAAATCATAATTGTATGCACTGTGGTAGTTATGAACATGTGCACATATATACATAGAGTACATATATATGTATACATGTGTATATAGTGGTCATAAAAAACTGTCTCGATATACACTACTTGGTAAAATGTAACAGGTCACTTGCGATTTTGTTAAATATCTAGAGAAAAAATGATGAAACATCCAGAAAGTCTGAGTGTGTAAACAGAAAAGTAAAGGTCATATATTTCCGAGAGGAAATTTTCCCGAAATCCCATAGGGAACCGTCAACAAATAGAAAAACAACAAATATGTTTTAAATAACTCTGTCAAAACTAATAAGGTATTTGTACCCTATACGGACAGGGCTCTCAATATGGACACCCCTAATATTTTTAAAGGTAGTAATTTTAATCGAGAGATGGCTGAACATTTTCGCGAAGAAAACCAGTTGAAACGATAATTAAGGTTGGAAAGTGTAAAAAAGCGCGCTGTTCGCCATTTAGGAGGACACCTGTTGTTTCGAGATGTGCTGATCTTAATTACTCGTAAGCTTAAATTCTTAATAGACATGGTAAAATTACATTAAATGTTGAAAAGTGGAGTATTTTACAAAGCTAATAAAACATATTTTCGATTGCTATTGCATATTTGGCGTAAAAATATTTTCCTTATTCATTTGTTACTAGATTTAGTAAAACTACACCCGGTTCCCAGTATGGACCGCTTATGTCCCCATCGACTACAACTGCAAGAAAGAAGAAAATGCAACGTTCCCAAGCAATAGATTGAAAAGGTATCAAAGTGGTAAAGTCTTTGTTCAACAAGATGCCATTTGGACAATCCCCCAAAAACCTTCCTCCAAAAAACCCTTGCAGAAAAATAAAAAGACCCCCCCCCCGCCAGTAGGATATCTGTTGGCGAAATCGTAGGCACCAATGGTATGACTTCCTCAACAAAGTAGAGCTGGTACTGCTTCTTTTGCAGTATTGATGCTTTGTCAAACATGCAGCCAAGCATCACATGTGGCAGATATGTTCATGTGGATTATGTGGGACTTACTGCCCATGGTGAAAAAGTTTCTATTTGTGCATGATGTGAGGGACTGGGACTGAGTAATAACAGATGTAAATTCGCAGACAGATGCTATAAAGCTATGCAAAACCAACAATGTTATTTTATAATACTAGTAACTAAAGGGCTTTGCATGGGTCTTCGAAGGGTAGACACTGAGAATGATCCCCCCCTTTCGAAAATGCATGTTCTGAAGATATTTACTGTCACCCTCCTCCTCCGAATACTTTAAGATACATTTTTTTTATTCCATCTCCTCTAAAATCCCTTGGAAAAGTGGCTCTTCCATACAAACTGTGTAAAAAGTCAACAAGGAAACACCTGTCCATAATAGCGACAGGTAGTTCCTTATATGGACACTTGTAAACATTTTTTGTTTTTATCATATAAATTAAACCAGAATAATTACAAGGTCGCTAATTTTAATAATTATAGTCAATAGTCCAAGGATAGTGGACACACATTTTTGGAGTCCTTTGACTTGTTCATGGGGTTGAAAAAAATACATTTTCCTTAAGGTGTCCATATAGGGTACAGGTACTATATAGCAAAAAAGTTCAAACTGTAAATTTTGATTAAGTGTCTTATTGTAGTAAATTTTATTCACTTTTATTTGAATTGCATATATATTTGTAAAAAATTCAGATTTTAATAAAAATAGTCACAAGTTTTTTGCTTATAATTTGCAGAGTTCTCAGATTTAAAAGAATTATTTTCACAAAGAACATTACACACAATATCAAATTTTTTGTATTCAAGATTAAAAAATGTGCGAAACTGCGACAAAATGTGTCATTTGGCGAGTGAACGAAAAATTTGACTCGCCAAATTGTTAGTGCCCAACTTTTGCTATTTATGTACATATCATTATAGCCCAGACTCTTATTCACGTTACTGAACAGTTGATGCAGCTATTCATGCTCAATGGCACCTTGCCGTTAACGCTGCTTTGTATACGGAGATACGGACTCAATACCAACTCAGCAGTCAAAGACACAAAAAGGATTTATGTGATAAGTATTTCTCTATTGTCAGTCAATAACTACCTTTGCGTCGGCATCGCGCCGGTAAAAAGACAAATGTACTCGCATCAAGTGCCAAATACACAAAAAGTTTTTGGGCATGCGGCGTTAAAATTAGCGGTGTAACATACTACTTATCAGTGGTATACAAATAATCACAGGATGTACAATTTTTGCTGTCGGTATGAGCCGAAATCTCATGGCGTGTAAATTATCAAAAATGCAAATCAAAGATAGCTATTTTAAATATATATTTTAAGTGTAGAAAAAATATCGAAAACATTTACAGATTTGCAATGCATTTATTTTTAATACTTTCTGTAGCGGATAGTCAAATTTCAATTTTATAATCAATTACTAAAAATTGCGTTATTTTAGAACAGATTGAAACAAAAAATGTATACAATACGGGGGTTAAAGTTACTTTTTGAGTGTTTCACGCCGAATATATTTTGCCAATTCTTTTTTTTTCCATTTTTCTTCTGTTTATTGATTATAATTCATCAAATCGCTAATTCTAGTAAAAGACTAGCAAGAACATTGCTTCCACATGTATGAATACTTGCTCCATCACAAGTGCTTGATATACAACAATGTTGAAAATTGCGTAATTACAGCACTGCAACAGCGGAATGTCGTTAACCATATTAAATAGGTACAATATCCACACGTAGCCACATCTGTTTGACAATTGCTATTACAGCACTTTTGTGATAGAATCATCTTCCATAACTTTGTGGTTTTGCGATTGCCATGATTTTCCGACCTTACTTCAGTGAATTTCTGGTTCTTGGATTATTCGAAATCAAAGGCGTTTACATGAAATACAATAAATTTCTTAGAATAGATAGATTCCGTAAAACGTGAAGTTGTACAGATTCTTTGTGCAATGTTACTTTCGGCATTGTTTTCAACAGTGTGACGCATGCAATGGGTTATTGTCTACGAAGTTAACTACGTTGAAAACTGCTAATTCAACTAAATGTTCTTCATTTTCTTTCTGCTGTTTTGTAAACTGGCTCATTACAATGTACTTTTTTTGTAAGTGCTTCAAGTCGACAAATTTCCTTGTACCTGTATCATTACATGTACGTTTCTTCAAAGCGCTTATAAATTTAATCATGAAATAATTACTGTTGCCATTCGAAAATTTCCATTTAATTTTAATGAAACCTTAACAGTGAGAGCTCTATTTTTCTTAAGCATTCCAATTTCGAGTGCTTATCATGAAATACATACGTATAAAATGAAAATACCGCGTCAATGCAATAAGGAATATCGAAAATGTATAGTGCTCAGTTTTTTGTAAGTGGAGTATTTTTTTCATGTTTTGCTGATTTAAAGAACTAAACAACACATTATTCAAGATTTTTGCATTAGCAAGTGATTCCAATAAGTTAACAGTCATTGACTAACTAGTAGCAAGATATTCAGTTTCAATAACTAAAACATGAAGTGAATGTGGTATGCGCGTTTCTTCAGTTTATATATTGTTATGCAATAGTATGAGCAACACCATGCTTCTTGTTCAATCTTTTGATAGATGTAGTTTTAGTTTCGGTTTTGGCGTCCTCAACAGCCTGTATGGCGTCTTGTGCAGTTGGTGAGCAAGAAGAACGTTCATCGTATGCCAGATTTTCAGTTCTTTGGAATTTATTCACAAGATCTGTAATTGTTCACCAACTAGGATGACATTTTGACAACATCGAAGCCTTTAATATCTCACATTATTCATCAAAGATACATTATATGAAAACACAAAAATATACTGATATTCCCTAACAGATACCATTAACATCATGATATTTAAACGTTTCTTTAAATAATAAATTATCTATTACTTTAAATATTTCAATGAAACAATTATAAATTAAAAAACTACTTCGATCATTTTTATGAGTAAGATGCAAATTAATTCTACAGTATTTGTAAAAATCTATGGTATACGGAAATTATTATACATATTTTGCATGATAAATTAAAAAAAACCCTTTATTATAAAGCTGATTAAACAATGGAAAACGTAAATTTATTAAAATCCTTATTATTATATCCTTATATTTACAACATTTAATCCTTATTTATTAAAGGTATTTAAAAATGAAAAATGAAAATGTAATAAGAATTAAATGTCGAAATGTTTTAGAAATCAATTCATGTTATTTTTTACTGCGCTCAAATGATTATAAAGTTTTTAAGGAAAAATATGATAAATCATTTATCTTTTCTAAGGATATCCAACATTAACGTTTCTTAAGATTTTTACTATTGGGATGAATAAATTATAAAATGCAGCTTAGAATTATTAATTTAATTAAAATGCTCTTTTCTTAAATTTAATACTACCGCCCAGTACAAAAGTTGAATATAAAACTAATTGCTTTAAGCTTTGTTGAACAAACAAAAGCTTTTGTTACATTTATTACTTAAGACTACTCTTCCAGTGTAATTTTATATAATTTGTTTCGTAATAGTTCTGATTAATAGTTTATTACTTTGTGTCTTTATTATTCCCTAAAACGTTTGTGTTTCAAATCCTTATATTTTTAATAAAATATTTTTTGACGCCTGTTTTGTATAATATTTCATTTCTAAGTTTATTTTTTTAAGTCTTAAATAGTATGTATGAGTAATCTCTAATTCTTAGAGTCAAAATAACTGCATATTATACCAGCGCATTAAAGAAAAAGAATATCTCAAGTCGATTGTGTTTAAAACTTCCAGCGTTTTCTTTTTCTTCTGTTCATCTGTTAAAACATTTATCTGCTATGATTTATTTTTAGTTAGAAAAACAATATTTGGGAATTACCATATATTAATCGCTTCCTGATTTACCCGTACCACAAACGGCCATCCATATTCCAATCCTGATTTGTTATTCTCGCCAGTAAATTTTAAATGAAAATTTTGCATTATTTAAACAGAACATTTTTCCGATTAAATTCGGCAAAAAAAAAATTTTTTGTTTTGAAAATCCGGTGATATCAGATTAAACAATTTCATAAAATACATGAAAAAGTAGGCATTTTTTGAGGTTTTTTTTAAAAGTATTAATCAGTTAACTGGTTAAATGCACATCATTAAATAAATAGTTTCAGTAGATTATTATAGGTTACGTGGTTTAACAGTGTTTTGAACATGTATGAGTCTGGGAAATCTATGAATTCATTTTTTTACTTAAGGCCAATAAATTACGCAACATCATAATACTGCATGCTTTTATCATCACGCTATTGAAAAAAAAAAGATCTCGTCTTTATAGAGCATTTAATTATATTAATTCTTTATGATTGGTTCTAAGCTTCCTAGAGCTAGGATGGGCACTGAATTCGAAAGGAGGTGTAGAATTATACACTAATTAAAGGAAAAAATACAGTTTTAAAAAATCGATTTAAAAATAAAGTGATTCCAATCTACAAAGGAGTTTTTAGAGCTAAAAGATATAACAATATTTAATAATGTACTAATCATATATGCATATATTTTACTCTAATATAAACCTCTATTATTGCGTTTTTTTTAAATTTAAGATGTGTATTTTTGCAGTTTAGCTATTTGAATGAAATCTATGGATTTAGAAGAAACAAATTGTGCATGATCAATTGCTTACGATAGCAGTTTGTTTGATACTTTCTGAATATTATTTTACAGAGTCAAAACAAAACATACTCAATAATATCTTCAAAATTCACCTGTCAGAATTTCGTATTTAAAAATCCTTTTAATAAAATATATAAAACCATTTAAGTTTACCTCAGTAAAACTTGAAAAGCTCCTGCATATTTGAAGGATCTAATAATTATCTGATGGGTTTCTGCCTGAAAATGTGTTACGAAAATGAGTAGTATATTCTAAAACAAATGCAATGTATTTTCCGTTTCATTTCAGATAGATAAAAAAACATTAAAGTTTTTCGAAGTTGATAGGGTTATTTGATCTTCAAATTGTAAAATGGAAACAGTGAGTCACTTACAGACTTATTCGCCGCATTTAGAAAACTACAGGAGCACTTGGCAATGAACTATATCTATTGTAATCGATAGTATTTTACAGAAAAGTTTTTAAATATTTTGTATTTATATTCCAATCATTCTTATATTTTATTAAATAACATTTATACGCTATTCTTGAGATACGATTGTAGGAAAGAGAACATTTCCAAACTTATGTGTTGCCACAATTTGATACAGCGACGTAAGATGTTGTGTAAGTTTGCGATATTGTTTACCGATATATTTTTTTAAAGTTTCTTATTAATTTTTGTATGCATTCAAACTTATTTTATGTGAAAATTACAAATGCTATATAATCAAATATCTGCTTCGCCAGAGTCAAATGAGAAATATTTCTATGGATTTAAAATATTTTTTGTTAATACACATTTATATTAAAACAAACATAGCACTTTCTCAAGCGCCCCCATAACAAATATAGCCCTAAAAGCGGTGAATGTTCTTGAAAGAGCGATTCAGAATTACATCCCCTAAAGTTGTTTTTGATAAACTAGCATGCATAAAATGCACTTCACATTTTGAAGCATCTCATTTAGGTTTTTATGGCTGTAAATGTGTCAAAAATTACCTAAATATAATATCATAGGCTGTTTTGATAGATTAAAGATAATGACTTAATTTCTACAAAACATGTTTGTTTTGAATTAATAGCAGAGTAAACTGTTCTTCTTGTGAATAAGATATCGAATTATTGAATACATTTATAAATACACAAAAATTTTTACCTTTTCATGGAAAACCGCGTCTAATATCGAGTTACATGTAATATTTGCGAAACCTGAAGTTCAAAGTTCTAGTAAATTTCTGATATAAGTAGCTAGTATGTCTTCATATCAGAATTTGCATCATATACAGTGGAAGATGAAATATTTTTCAGAATTTAAATAATTAGCGAATCTAATTATCGCTATATCTAATAAAAAAGGACATAGTCATAGGAAATACAAAACTGCAATAGTACCTATAAAAGACAATTTCCATTAACGTGAAATTTAAAATTACGAACATGTTATTCCTGGAAGTTAAACGAGGCTAATTTCTCTCAATTTAAAATCGCTTCTTTAAAACACTTTTAATTATTAGACACAACTCTCATTATTAAGCGCACCCCAAACACCCTAAAATTGGCAAATTATCACGAACCAGGAATTCAGAATTATGTCTTTTAAAGGTTTTTTTAATACACAAGAAGAGTCAATAGTATGAATAAATTCAATAATAAAAGTTTAAACCTTCAAATTCATAAATTCCGTCTATTTACATTTTGTAATATATTATCTAAATATAGAAATCAAAATTACATTAATGATTTAAATAATTACTGCATCTAGAATTACAATATTTGACAACTCTTATAAGTTTTATTTATTACAATTCCATAGTAATTTATAACTTATTGCAAAAAGAGAGATGCTTTCTTAGCATTTCAATACTCCGAAAAATTACGTGTTTATGACCATGCAAAACATGAAATAATGCGATATGTATTTGTATATTCGCTGAATTTCAATTTCGTGCTTCTATTAGATTCTAAAAAGCAAGAGAAAAAGCAATAAGGACTTTTAGTGATGCTGAATTAAGTGTTTAAACTTTCAATGGTTGTAAAGGAAATAATTGACACAGATATCACAGATCATATATGTTTGCCTCAGGGCTCTTAAAAATAATCTATTGAATACTGCAGATATCTTTTTCTGTCTAAACATAAAGGAAACGTATTTATGAATGATATATGCTTGAAAAATAGTTTTTTTAGTTATAAATATTTCTATGTTACGTACACAATTCAAAATCGATTTGGATACATATAAATGTGGGATTTTAAGTGACTTATTTAAGCTATTACTGATTGATTTAAGCAAAACTAATATTCTTCAAAATATAAAGAACGTTTAATAGGCATAAAATATATAAGTAACATTCAAATGTAACAGTAAAACCGAATAATAGATAGCATAATCAAGTTTCCCTGAGCTTTGCATTAAAAATCGACGGAACTCGTCATGGCTGAAATCTATAGAACACCTCATTCTTCCACGCATCATCATACGAGTCTTGCTTGTGATATCACGCTCATTAAATAATTGAGTTTATTATATTTTATTGTTGAATACTTCATCCTTTATTCCCATATTCTCAGTCATCTTGACGTTTCTGGCGACCTCGTCAGATTCTTATAAAAATTTAGACACATATTCATACAAGTAAAACAGGTAAACATAAAAAAAAAATCTCACGTTATACAGATGCGTTACCCCATGGTTCATGTATTCTGCAGTAATGGATATCTAGTTCCTTACCTGAACCGGTTACAGTCGCACCGTCATTTATTTTTATCATATTCCCTTGAAGCTCAATTTTTAGTAATTCGGACTCCATCTCTAATTTCTTTTCCTCTACTCTTCTTTCTGCTTCTAACCGTCTTTCTTCTATTTCTTCTTCTCGCTTTCTTTCTTCTTTTTCTGCTTCTATCCTTCTTTATTCTTTTTCTGCTTCTACCCTTCTTTATTCTTTTTCTGCTTCTAACCTTCTTTCTTCTTTTTCGGCTTCTAGCCTTCTTTCTTCTTTTTATATTCTCTTCGCAGCAATGACTTCAAGTAGAACTTTTACAAAATTTTCTTCATAATCCTTTGATTCAGTCAACAACTTCATCAAATCAATGATTCTTGGTCTCTGAGGCATAACTACACCTAGGTCATCACACAATATTAACAAATCCGCCATTCTAGCTTTATTCATTTCTTCAACAAAACAAAATATTGCGCTCTCTTGCAGGCTTAATTACGGATAATTTCTAATCATTACACATTTGACAAACAGTTCTTTTTTTAATATTATACGTTTTAGTTTATAAATTTCATTTTTCTTAGACTTTTTCTTCTTATTACAAATTAGCTTCCAGCGTGAAATACAAATTCAAATCTAAATCATCTAAATCTCTTCAAATCCCGGCTGAGCCCCCAAAATGTGTGATTTTAAGTGACTAACTTTTGATTTAACCAAAATTAATATTCTTCAAAATATAAAGAACGTTTAATAGACATAAAATATATACGTATCATTCCAATATATCACTAAAATCGAATAATAGATAGCACAATCAAGCTTCCCTGAGCTTTGCATTAAAAATCGTCATGGCTGAAATCTATAGAACACTTCGTTCTTTCCACGCATCATTACACGAGTCTCGCTTGGGATATCACGCTCATTAAATCCATTAGTTTATTATATTTTATTGTTGAACACTTCATCCTTTATTCCCACATAAATATACATATATTCATGAATAATAGTGTTAGATTGTTAATATATAATAATACATAATACGTACGCTTCAAGGACTTTTAAGCACATTTTACCAGCATTTTTGTGAAGTAATGATACCTTATTTATTGGAAGAAAAAAACCTATAGTCAGATTTAGCGACTATCACTTCGCATTTCCTGCACTAAAACACATAAAAGGCCCCGAATCCATTGATTCGTAGAAACTTTGCATATTGCATAATGTGGAAAGATTGCTAAAGAAAATAAATGCTCTCATTATTTTTTTTCGTGTTCACATGTATTATGGAAAATTGATGACTTTTTATTTTACTTACGCAAATAAACCTAACATCTTCTAACGGAATTATTAAAATATATCCTTATGAAGCATATGGATTGTATCAATAACAAGGAATTTAATGTCGCATGCAAATTAGAAAATCTATAATTTCTGCGACTATTAATAAATGTGAAATGATTTTTTCTTTGAAATTTCATCATATATATCAAATATTTGCTTTTAGTAAAAAGTATTCGTAAATACGTAGTACAGTAAGATCATAAAAACTCAATATTTTCATTTTTAACAATTGAATAAATATTTATGCCGTTGTATATAGATGCTTTAAACTAAACGAAAGGTTTCTTAAAAGTAAAAAAAAAATAATAATTTTGTTTATTTCTGCAAAATAGCAATGTAAGGAATTGCGAATTTATTGATAACACTTCATTTTTTTTATTTTTAGTAATCACTAATCGATGACACTATGCTTTCTCGATCTTAAAGAAATCTAAATTTACCATGTTTGCAATTGTGGGATTGCATTTATTTAAACGATGCATTAATTCTCGCAGGATATTAATGCGCGAAACTGCGAATTTTATTTACTAGGCTTCATTTTCGTATTTCCAAGTATAATCAATCGATAGTGTTCTGCTCAGTCAATTTTTTAGAAATTTAAATGTAATATTTGTGCATTTTGACATTGTGGGATTTTATTTCAATAAACAATTGCATTTATTCTCACATGATAATAATGTGGGAAATTGCGAATTTATTTACTACGATTCATTTTCTTAGATCCAAATATTATTAATGAAAGGCTTTAAAATGCTTCATTCTTTAAGAAATCTAGAATTTAACAGGTTTGCATTTTTAGCATTTTGGGATTGTGTTTCAGAAAAAGAATGCTTTTATTCTGGAAGGATAGTAATGTTTGAAATTGTAAAATTATTTACTTATAAATACTAAGATTTATTTTCTTATTTCCATGTAACACAATACATACCAGTACGCTGTCTCAAAGTTATACAAATCCAAATTTCCCATGGTTACACATGAATTTTGTGGGATTGTTTTTATTTAAACAATTGCAAATATTACACATTATTAAAGCTTCGCTTAATTTATTTAGTTCCAAGATTCTTAGTTCCAATAGATGGTGGTATGCTTTCTCAATCTTTTAGAAATCGAAATGTAACATCGAAAATAATGTATTATACGAGCATGTTGACATTGTAGAATTGTATTTCATTGTTGTTGTTATAATATGAGACATTCCAGCGACTTCTGTTTGCTTTACTTAGAATAAAACCAAAGAAATTTAATGAACAAATTATAGATTTCACACATTACTATCTTAAAAGACTAAATTCAATACTTGCCTTCGTTTATTTCTTATCGAATTCTAAAAATCCTCAGATTGTTTTGAAACATCTGATAAAATCAAAATATAACAAATAAAGTTCTTGTTTAGCAATATCTTACTTCCCAAAATTTTCAGCCAAAGTTTAGCCAAAATTCACTCATCTCACGATTTAAAAGTGAGGCTCCCGTAATGAGTTGAAATAACTGGAATGAACGAGTTATTTTAAAGAATTTAAATCAAGATGATTAATTTAAATAAGGAAGAAGGAAATGTTTAATAAACAAATCTTTCGTGATACTTTAATTAAAGTACAGCTCTTTCCTGATAATATAATATCCACTTTTGTTTTGTTTTAAGAATGTAGGTATTGAAAATTATTCTTCTTAAGTATGATTTTCAAACGCCGTACTAACTCAGTGCTGAATTTTGAATATTTTCATTTATAATTTATGTGACAAAAATAATTTCGCTAATTTCAAATCAATTTTTTCTATTTATATGGTGAATTCTATCTTTTAGCCAATCTAACGATATATACAATAGACTTTAGAATAATTAAATAAACTCAAAATAGAATAATTAAATAAACTCATGCAATCAAAGAAGTGCGGAACAAAACTTCTAAGTATCATAAAATGCTTTATTCGAGAAATTACTTTTGATAATGTTTTTCTCTCTTTTTAAATAATTAAAACTGCATTTATTTCACTGTAAAATAATTTAGGTGACGGCAAATCATTTATGAAAAATAACATATTTTATTGAAAAGCTATTGCTTTTTCTTATTGCTTTTTATAATATTTATTTTATAAATTGTTATACATTTAAACTACAGTTTATTTTCACTTGAAAATAATTAAGAAACAGTCTTCAGTAATTTAATTGAGATAAAATATCATTCCGTTTGTTTATACATTGGGGAAACATTAGATATAACAGAAAGTGCATTTAAAATTAATAACTTTTTCTACAAAATTTAAAAGCCCACTAACTTTATAGTCTCTCATGTGGCATGCTCCAGACTCGGAAAATTCAATGATTCGTCATATTTTTATGAAATAGTAAGAGAAACAATCTTAAAAAATTAAAAGCCCTTTGGATTATTATTCCCTTTTTGCATAAATATTTTAGCTAAAACTTATTGTTAAAATGTTATTGTTTGCAAGAGAAAAAATCAATAAATATATAGACAAAAGATAAAAAATGTTTTAAAAATCGCATTAAGAATATTGAGAAAATATGTGAAATGTAAATTTTATATTCAATCCTGTAATTAAAAGAAAATCGGGCTGTATGAATAAGTAAGCATGGTAACGAATGCGTTCTTTTCTAGAACAGTTATTGTCATTACTCTAAGAAGCTAATAACAAAAATAATTGTTAAGAAATAATAACTTAATTAAAAGACGTGTCCAATTAATAGGACGCCAAGAACAAAAAGGTTAAAGGCAAGTATTGATTCATTTGTATGAAAATTTCAAACACTGAAAGCAAAAAATATAAATAAAAATCCTCCTTAAAAATTTAAATTAATATTCTCAAATTTTCATCCTTTCTAAAAATTTTCAACATAAAAAACCCCCACATATGTACATTTTTGAGGTAATTTTATTATAAAAACTTAGAATTTCTAACTATCGAGCTGAGTGCTATTAATTCTAAACGATTGTTAGTAAAAGTTGGTTATGTATGATCCCTATTTTTAATTTTGTCGTAACATTAAATAGTACGGTTTATTTTTTAAAGACTGACACTTATACCAATTTTAAATTATTATTAACTGTAAAATTAAGAAATGGAACCTTTTTTTACCACGAAGACAGCATATAAAATTAATATCTGCTTTGGTTATTTCCGTTTTCGGGATTATCACTTTCCATTTAGACTGACAAGAACTACTCAAATATACTTTATATTTTAACTTCAATGCATTACATCTGGTATACATTTATTATAAATACAGTCGACTCTCGTTAATTCGAAATCGGATAATTCGAATCTTTGCTTATTTCGAACTAAACTTGAAGTCCTGAAATTTTCAATGGCAGAATAATGTTAAAAACTTTCATTAATTCGAACTCATTTTCTCTTCACATCCTTTAATTCGAACTAACGAAAATTCCAATTTTTCATTTTTCTGTTTTTTCCCACGGATTTCAGATCATTTGAATAACTTTCTTTCTTTGATTTTTGTGAAAATTGTTCCGAACGAGTATACATATAATCCAATGCATTTAATATCCACATTCTCAGGGCTCCGTCTGTTCATCAGTGACTCCTCAAAATTTTCTTCTATTGTGCTTGTTTCTAATCATTTAATTAGTTTATGTATTTATATATTCTAATTTATTATTAAGTCATATTCTAATGATAAGAGATGAAATATATTTAAAAAACCCTATAACATTAATTCCTTTGTAACAGTACCATATTAAGCATGTTTTTATTTCATATCTTCCATAATTCGAACATTTCTTGTGGTCTCGACGAGTTCGAATTAACGAGAGTCGACTGTATTTCCTTTTTGTAGGAGTTTTACTTTTTACTTATAAACCGTAAATTTATTAGTATATTAAACAAACAAAAAAAAGATTGGTAACCATATTTTAAAAAAAGTTTTTTAATAAGTAGATTTTAAAATAGTCTAAAAAAAAAACTTGCAAATCACCTTCATTTTTTAAAATCTAAATTCATAGTTTCAAATCATAGATTTAGACATATTTTCATCTCACTTAACCAAACATTACATAAGATGAATATTACTGTTTAAAATAGGATGCTGGCTATCAATCAATTTGAGTAAAGAAAAACAAAACTGTACGACAACGCTGAAATATTCAATAATAAGAATGTATGCTGCATTTTTTTTTCTCTTTGGAAAATACTTTAAAAGGCTTACATAATTTTTCCCTTCAGAGAACTGCTTTTGCTCATTGAAACGATTTATTTTATTACAAGTCATCTAAGAAGAATGACATGGTGCATTTTCTTTTCTAGAGCTGTGGAAAAAAGTTTCATTCTTTCTATTAACTTATTGTTTTAAAGTTTAAAGTAATGAATTACTCATAATAATCACGGATCAGGATATTTACTTTTCGAAATAAGTTTCCATCACAGAAATATAAATCTTCTCCTTGCAGTAGAGGGAAAATATTAAGCTTTAAATAAAAGTATTAAGGGTTTCTATTTTTTATTTCTTTTGTCCTTAACGAACTGACGAATTAACGAACTGTATTCGTTAAATATTTCACACTTATAGAAAAATCGAAGAATGTGGAATATATGATTATATATGTCTCGACAATTTATTATCCAATTTACTGCATTTTTTATGCAAAATTTATGTATTTTTGTTATTTTTTACAAGAACTCCTTAAAATAATAATAATAAAAAAAATTATGTACCTTTCATCAGAAGGAATACTTCGAGAGTCCGAAAAAATGTTCCGGATAATCGAGGGTACTGATATTAAATAGGCTTCTTTTAATTCTTACACACTAAGTACATACCAAATTTCAAGTATATATTTAAATTTGTTCGGGAGATAGTTCCTTTAAAGATAGACATACACACACGCAGACAGACGGACTACAATTTTTTTCCTTCTAAAATTGTGTTTTTTTGGAATCGCCAATGTGTCTAACGTGTGAATCCACCAAAAAAAATTTTCGATTTTTCAAAACGATTAGAAAACTTTCCCTATACTACTCTGATGGGTAAGTAAAAAATGTTCAGAGCCAGAAAAATGTATCTTGCAGCTTCAAAGTCGAAGACAATATTACCAAAATCTATAATAAATATTTCGCCTTCTTTCTGTATGCCTGGTGTAACTCTAAAGTTGAAAAAATACTTTGCTTGTCCACTTTGCAGAGCCACTTTGCCTGTCCACATTGAGCACCTGTCCTACTGTTATAATGAAATGTACAAATACAAATTAAAATTAATACATTTTATTTCTGATATAGACTAACTGATTTTAGCTAGATGGTACATTTTGAAATTATGTATGTTATAGAATGAAAATTTTTCATAAATTTGGAAAATATATATCTCGATTGTTTTTTAAAAGAGATTTTTATTATTTATCTTGAACATTGTTTTTGTTCTTTTTTTATAATGTTTCAAAAATGTGTTTTCTTATTATTTTAAGTTTGAAAAAGCAGAATTTTTTTTTTTAATTTTTAACAAAAAAGCACTAGATTATGATTTTAATATACTTGTTCAAAGCGTCAATTGGATTGACAGAAGTTTAAAATTAATGAAAAAGGCCTATGTATTCTTGTCCACCAGACAACTTCTTTTAAAATATTTATTACAGGAATGTTCTATGTAACACACATGTATTGTGCAAACAATGGTGTATTGTGATTTGTAAAGCTGTGAAAAACTTTTATTCTTTCATTCACTTAATTGTATCAAAGCATTATGTAATAAATCAATTCTAGGAGAGAGTTGCCATAGTTAAAAAGATCACGCTATTACTTTTTCAAAAACAACTTTCAATGACAGAAATATAAATCTTCTTTCTGAAAAAAAGAAATAAAAAATTACGTTTTGCGTAGAAAAGTGTCATGAGTTTCTAAATCCACCATTTTCTCATTCGACTTCAAAAATTGAATTTTTGTCATTTTTTTAATTTAAACAATTATTACTTGCAGAAAATCATTACTCAGTTTGTATTATTCTCACAATGTGTGTTGCTAAATGTAATATATATATATATATATATATATATATATATATATATATAATATGTTGTTTATATTAATATGTTAAATACGTTTATGTTCAATATAATAACAGTGTAATCTAACCTGAATCCTCCCCAATTTTAGTATCCTGTGTGTTTTAACGTTATTTTCGTTTCTTACTGGATTGTATCAGAAGCATATACTCAGTCACTTTGTGAAGGTGGAACAAAAAGCTTCTAATTGTTCAGTTTTTTATGAAATTATTTGTCAATATTTTTAAAATGTTTGTGTTTTTTTATGTTTATGTAATGAAAAAATAATAAGCTTAAACACCCCCTACTGACGAAATAAGAAATAAAAAATAATGTGTCAAGTGCAGAATATGAAACACTTTCTAACAAATTCAGAATAATGTAACAAAAATGTTTTAATCAGTTTAATAAGCTAAAATGTTATATATAATTCAACACTATAAAAAGCATTTTGTATTTCACTAAAAGTAACGTGTAAAAGCCTAAGCAACGTATATCAACGTTTTTATATCTGAAATAGTTTAACATAATTAATATATGCCACAGATATTGTTTTCACCGCCATGCCATTATGTAATGTAATTATTTTGCAGTGCCCTGTAAATGAATAATAAATATTTCTTGCGCAGCACATTCTAGAAAATGTATATTTTAATGCCATTCTTAAATTCGTATCAATTTCATTATGTTTCGACGGATCTAACACAAATAAAAATCAACTAAAACTACTTTATCCCAGCTATCGTACTGTAACGGAATAATTTTAACTGTACCTGTGTTTGAATTATATATTCGATTTTTATGTAATTTAAAATCTCAACAATGTTTTGCAACAAATACATATTTAAATTTTCAATTGATTTGGCTGCGTCTTTTTCGTCCTCTTATATGCGGAAATAAAAGAATATAAAAAAACATAAAGCGTTTAATTTATAACATGCATCACTAGCATAAATTCAAAATTTGTTCCATAAAAAATGTTTGTTGGAAGATTGTTTAAATTATAAAGTGTTTTTGCATAAAAAACAATATATTATTAATCATTAGGTACACTTTTCAAAAAAGTTATAAATTTACTTATCGTCAAATTTTTCAAAAATTTAGAAAACGTATAAGTTGAAAATGAATTTATTTGTTTATTATTTAATTATATACTTTAAAAATTATTTTTAATTGCATTACATGTAAATTTTTAAAGCATATAATTAAATAATAAACAAATAAATTCATTTTCAATTTATATGTTTTGGAAATTTTTGAAGATAAGTAAATTTATAAATTTTTTGAAAAGTGAACATAAAGATTATTAGTATATTTGTTTTACATGCAAAGACAGTTTATCATTTAAATAATCTTCCAGCAAATATTTTTATAGAACAAATTTGAATTCATGTTTAAATATTTATTTTTACAAACACAAATGTCTGGGTGAGGGTGATCTCCTGGCCAGCCTTTATTTTTAATGGCCTTTAAAAGAATAATTGTGACCAGTTTGTGGCTGTTTGATATTTTTGATAAAAACGTTAATGGCACATTTGTGGGACACTTCTTGTATTCATGTCCAACTATCTTGTGTCCGCATTCTGGCCTGCGTGAAAGTTTTTTGACGGAGCCGTTACGGCCAAAGATGGCGGGCCGTTATCAAACACTTTGGGCCACCGCTAACGACGCCTCTAGTGGCCCACCAGTTATGTGTTTGTTGGGAGAGTTATTAGTTTTATATTTTTAATAGTTATTACTAAAACTCACTTGGCATGGCCGTGATAGCCTAGTGGACATAGCACCGAGCACCAGGCTGAAAGGTCCGGGTTCGATGCTCGACACCACCAAAGACGCACCAAGTGTATGCAGTGTAAGTACTCGTTAAACAAAGGGGTTGTGGAAATCCTGTCTTAGCAGTTACCATGGGTAATGATCTCTGGACTTTCCCACCCATTCAAAAGCATATCAAAATTTAGGAGGTGGCAATGTTTGATGCTGCCATCTATTGAGGCTTTGCCGAAAATCTTCCGCTGCAGATGCCTGTCATCTTACCCACTAGATGAAGTTCAAAAGGAGCTTCTGCTTTTCGGGCACACATCAACATAAAAACTCATTTGGTGGTTCTCGCTAAAATTTTTTAAGTTAGTTACACGAAAAATTAATTTATACAGTTTACAAAATAAATGTTTGTTTCATTTACTAAAATTGCGTTTGGAATAGTTACTAAGAATCTGTGAGTAATGGTTACAAAAAATAATTTTGGAGCTGTTACTAAAATGTGCTTGGTGGCTCATACTAAAAAGTTTTAAGTTAGTTATACAAAAAATTCTTTTGTTAAGTTTACAAAAGAAATGTTTGTTCCACTTGCAAAAAAAAGTTTGGAATGGTCACTACTTGTAATGTGAGTAGTGGTTACTAAAACATTCTGTGGAATACAAATTTACTAAAAAAATTTTAGTAACCTCGTGAATTTTTTTACAGTGTAGAAAACCATTCTAGTTCTCTTAAAATATTTATCTTTCTAAAAGAATCTTTTATAAAGCTGAAACACGTGTTTACTTGTGTACAAAAGAAATAAAATAGCGAGGAAGGACTTATTCTTTCAAGCAGCTAATTGCATCAAAGTTTTATGTAATAAATTACTTATGGGAAAAGTTGTCACAGATGAATAGAATCATGCTAAATGCTTTTTGAAAACTGCTTCTCATATCCGAAATATAAATTATTTGTCTTAATTTAAAACAAAATGTGCTAAGCATTGAAAAAACTGTCATGGACTTCGAAATCTAGATTTCTTAGTCCTTATCTAGTTTGTTTTCTCCTGTATATTTATAAATTGAATTTCCTTTATCTGCCATATATTTTACTAGTTAAACAATTGTTACTTAAAGAATATGTTTGCTACTCTATACGTTCCAGCAAAAATGTGAGATATAGTTAAATTTGATGTGTTAAGACTACATATATTTTACATATAGAATATTGTTAATGCGTTATTTTAAGGGTAAAATTAAAAAGGTTGTTTGCGCGGATTTATTTTTCGTTAATTCTTTAATAATTTGAATAATTTAGATACATAAAATGATTTATTTAAATAACATTTGATTAAAAAATCGTAACATTTTATAGCGTACTGCGTATTTTCAAATTACTTGTATTATGTCTGCAATGCAAAAAATAATTCTAATAAAAATAGTAAAACAAAATGCATTAAAAATAATTTTGATATTTATTTTAGGTTAAAAAATTTATTTTAAATATTTAGCATAAAACAACTGCTGGAATATAATAGAATTTAGAACATTTTTAAAAAAGTTTATGCAGTTTTAACAATTAAAAAGCTGTTAAGAATCTTTGAAAATTTTTATCTTTCTCAAAATGTCCTAAATAAAACAAATTTAAACATTTTTTTTTTTTTTTTTTTTTTTTTTTTTTTTTTTTTTGTAAAAGGAAGTATAACAGAGGGTTTTTACTTCAAGCCCTTAACTGTAAAAATATTTTTGACGATTATTTTATGTTGAAAAATTATTTTTAAATATTTAAAAGCAGGAAATTTCTGGATAAATAAAGATTTTGAATTTTTTTTAAAAAAAGGGCTACATGATTACATATGATTGACCAATTAACTTCTGGAAAATGCCTTTTCATGTATTCTTTACAAAAATATCTAAAGAGTAATAATCCAAAATACATTTAAAAAATTATTATGGTGTTTATTTTAGGTTTAAAAAATTCTTTTAAATATTTAATATCAAAGAACTACAGTATTTTGAAAGGCTTTAGAAAAAAAACTAAAATGCTTACATTGATTTAACAATTGGAAAACTGATCTAATTCTCTAAAAATATTTATCTTTCTAAAAGAATATTTTATAAAACAAGCTGAAGCATACATTTTCTTATGTACAAAAGAAATAAAAGAGCGAGGAAAGACTTAGTCTTTCAAACAGTTAATTGTATCAAAGTTCTATGTAATAAATTACTTATGGGAAAAAGCTGTCATAGATGAAAAAGATCATGCTATTTGCCTTTCTAAAACTTCTTTTCATATCCGAAATATAAGTTATTTATCTTAAATTAAAACAAAAATGTGCTGCACATTGAAAAATTTGTCACGGGTTTAGAAATCTAGATTTCTTCTCGATTTGTTTTCCTCCTTCATCTTTATAAATTGAATTCTCTAGATGCGCCATATGTTTTACTAATTAAAGAATTGTTACTTAAAGAATATCTTTGCTATTCTATACGTTCCAGTGAAAATGCGATACATAGTTAAATTTGATGTTTTAAGATTACATACACTGTTAAAACTAATGGTGACACATTGCACCGTTTAGGGGTGAAAGGCTTGTCTCACTGGTGACACCCCTAAAGGAGCCAGAATGGCACCTTTAATTAGGGGGAAAAGATGGCACCCTTAAACCAGAGTGCCCAATAATAAAAACATTAAACAATATTCAATCCGACTTTTGGCCCTCGAAGGATTCGAACCCACAACGTCTGAGTTCAAACTCAGCGCTCTAACCGCTCGGCTATCGAGCTCACCTTCAAAGTATCCCTGAAATGTTCATGTCCTGAAATTCAAAGGTTGCTTTATATAAAAAAGCTCGCCAAAGGTTAGCCATCCGAAGTTCTAAACGAAATTGGTATAGCGTATAACGGTGATAGTCATCATAGGAAGAAACTGCTGTGTTGTTTCATCAGTGACGGCGAGTTGAATGGCAAGGATTCACGTCCCAGAGCATGCGCAAATGACTAAGGGGTGCAAACTTTCAACGGTGTGCATTGCGCGGCACCCTAATTAGCCTTAATCACCCAGTGAATAATCAAATGGCACCCCAAACACATTTTCAAGCCCGCGGGTGTCAAATGGTAACATCTTTTCACTCCTGGGAGCCAAATGCAACTGGTTCGTCACCTTTAATTTTAACAGTGTATATTTTACATGTAGAATATCGTGAATGCGTTATTTTATGGATAAAATTACAAAAGTTGTTTACGCAGATTTTTTTTCGTTAATTCCTTAATAATTTGAACGTTTTAGATACATAAAATGAGTTATTTAAACAATTAGAAAATCATAACATTTTACAACACACTGCCTATTATTGAATTTCATGTATTATGTCTGCAATGCAAGAAATAATTCTAAAAAATAGTAAACCAAAATGCATTAAAAATAATTTTGATATTTATTTTAGATAAAAAAATTCTTTTAAATATTTAGCACAAAACAAATACTGGAATATGATAGAATTTAGAGTAGTGTTTAAAAAGCTTACGTAGTTTTAACAATAAGAAAGCTGTAAGGACTCTGAAAATATTTATCTATCTAAAACTGGCCTCTATAGATTATATTTAAGCATGCCTTTTTTTTTCTTTTTTGTACAAAGGAATTATAACAGTGGATAATTATTTCAAGCCCTTAATTATAACAAAGTTTTTAATAAAGTTTCAAATAATTTATCAATTTTTTTAATAAATTACTTATGATAAAATGCTGTCATAGTAGAAAATGATCAAGCTATGTTATTTTCTGAATATGCTTTTCATATCAGAAATATTAATTATCTATGTGAAAAAAATTTGGTATGTATTACAAAAAATATCAAGGGCTTCTAAATGCAGTTTATTTCCCTCATGCAACTTTATAAATTGAATTTTAAGAAGCGACATACGTTTTATCTGTTAGCCCCTTAACGCGCAGTGTGTTGCCGGGTCGGCAACACCTAAAGTACCCCTGTTTAGAGACACAAAAACTCCGTGAATATTTCAAAAACTTCTCTGATGGCTATTTTAAATCTTTCTTATGAGTTCTAGATGGCAGCATCACAGAGATCAAACTCTAATGTTTTTAGATAACAGGTAAAATGTTTTACTGTAATACGTGCTTCATAGCAATGCTCCTCTCACTGCGCTTATCAATGCTTTACTTATGGGAGGTTACCACTTCGGCAACAGCTGTATAATTAAAATGGTTAGTGCAATCTTTACAAAACAATATCTGTGTACTCCTCTAGGCCTAAATAGATTGCCTATTTTTTTTTTAAATTCCAACTTTAAAAAGTAGTGCGGTGAAAAGGGTTAAACATTTGTCCCTTAAAGAATTCCTATGCTATTCTACATGTTCCAGCAAAAATATGATGTGTAGTTAAATTTGATAGTTATAATTAAATTATAAATTTTACACGTACACTGTAAAAAAAATTCAAGAGGTTACTAAAAATTTTTTAGTAAATTTGTATTCCACAGAATTTTTTAGTAACCATTACAAACTTTTTTTTTGCAAGCAAAACAAGCATTTCTTTTGTAAACTGAACAAAAGAATTTTTTGTATAACTAACTTAAAAATTTTTAGTATGAGCCACCAAGCAAATTTTAGTAACAGCTCTAAAATTATTTTTAATAACCATTACGTGGGCTCGAAGGGCAGGAGCTTCCTTCGAGCTGCATCCAGACTTCTGGAGCGGAAGATTTTCGGCAAAACCGCAATAGATGGCAGCACCAAATATTGCTAATGCTCCGTGAGGATATTCATAATCCCTTTAATAATGAGTACTTACACTGCATACATTCGAGGCATATTTGGCAGTGGCTAGTATCGAACCCGGGACCTTTTAGCCTGGAGTCCGTTACTATAACCATTATGCTATCAAGGCCACACCAAGTGAGTTTTAGTATTAGCTATTAAAAATATAAAATTATTAACTTTTATTCATTGATAACTTTTTTCTAGTAATTCTTACAGATTTTCTTGTAACCGACTAAGATTACTAAAATTTTTTTAGTAATTACAAGGATCACTAAAGTTTTTTTAGTAGATCGACACTTTTTTTTTTACAGTGTAGAATATAGAGAGTATGCTTTTTTATGGATAAAGTAACAAGGGCATTTGACGGTGATTGTTTTCGTTTATGACTAAATACTTTGAATTTTTCAGATACATAAAATTATTTGTCTAAATAACATTTGTTTCTTTTAGAAAATCATTACTTTTTATAACATACTGCCATTTATTATTGAATTTCATGTATTATGTCTGCAATGTGAAAAATAACTCTAAAAAATAATGACCCCAAATCCATTAAAAATAACTTTGACATTTAATTTACTTTAAATTTTGTTTCAAATATTTATTTAACAGAAAGCAACTACTGGAATATGATAGGCTTTAGAACATTGTGTAATTGACTTATATAGTTTTAAGAATTTTTTAACTTTTTGGACTCTCTGAAAATCTTTTTTCTTTCTGAAAGTGTCCAGTGTAAAACAAGCTTAAGCATGTATTTTCTTTTGTACAAAAGAAGAATAATAGCGAAATAAGGATGATTATTTTAAGAACTTAATTGCATCAAAGGTTTATGTAATAAATTGCTTTTCGCAAAAAGCTGTCACAGATGAAAAGAATCACGCTATTTTCCGTTCTAAATCTTCTTTTTACGACAGAAATATAAATTATCTATCTGAAATTATAAACAAAAATGTGCTACGCATTACAAAATGCGCCAAGCGCTTTTAAATCTAGTTTTTTTCTCCTTCAACTTTAAAAATTGAATTTTCTAGATGCATCATATGTTTTACCAGTTACGCATCTGTCACATAAAGAATATCGTTGGTATTCTATATGTTCCAAAGAAAATGCAATACATAGTTAATAATGATCTGTTATGATTACAGTATAAACTTTACATTTAGAATATTATTGAAATAGTACACTGTAAAAAAAAATCTGCAAACATACAAAATTATTTTTTGTAAAGCCACAGAAATCTGCAAGTTTACTAAAATTGCATCTGTAACCAGTGTATTATATTTATCAGCGCACAGCACAAATACATGAAATATCTTAGTTTCATCTGTCAGCCAATCAGAAAGGGCTTCAGTAGTGACGTGATCATTGTTTACGCGGCCACAAGGGCGTAAAAGTCTTCCATCTTGAATCCGTTATTGAGAAGGATTTCTAGTTAAAAAGTAAGTAAATATTTATTCTTAATGTGTTAAAGTTTGTTTTAACCTCTTCAGTCCTGACTTCGCCCCTAGGAGACACTTATGAACACTCTTTAATTTTTTTTTAAATGCTTCTAGAATTGTTAAGATTGCTTTTAGACCTCTTTTAATGAATGCGTGCATATTATAAGCATCGATAACTCAGATAAGGGTATTTGATTTTTTGTTATAATGTAGCATGATCTAGCAAGTAAATCTTTCTGTATTTCCTGTTAATTACATATATTATTGTCAGATAACTATTCTTTACGTAGGTATTTATTACAAATGCGAAATTTCTAATGTTTAATGTAACAAATAAAACTTCCCTTCTATTTTTCTTAAATTTCCCTTCTGCTTTTTTGCCTCCTTCTCCAAAGTACAAAAGATTAAAGTGTTTAAACTTTTTTCTACACTTTTTGTTACTTTATAGTGAATAATCAATCCTAAATTTCATTAGCAATTGATAATATCACTTTCATTTCATTAAAAATTTCATCTGAATTTCACCCTCAAAATATGCGTTTCGGAATTTTGTCAATCCCACACATTAACAGCATTTAAAGTTTAAAAAAATCTGTAAAATGTTTTAATTTAAAATAAATAAAATCTGCTCTATGCGTTACTTTATTTTCACAATCAATTGCCAAATTAGATTTTTCTTACCGCTCGAAATTTTCCTTTTCCTTTCTCATCCCTTCATTTTGCGCTCTATGCTATATATTCTATGCGCTCCTCATAAAAAAAGCATAGAATTTTAAACTATTTAAAATTCTTTAGAGCCCAGTGGTGGGGGGAGGCGAAATCTGAATTAGAGGAAAGTTGAAAATTGTTTAAATCCTTGTAGGTCTAGAATGAATATACTAAGTTTTCCCGATTCTTACTAGGGTAGCGTTACAAAATGTGTATTGATTTATAATCGAAAAGAAAACTTTTATTAATTACCATAAAAATACCTATAAAAACTATTTTTATCAAAATCATTGTCAGTTCATTATTTTTGATATTTGAAATATGTGTACATAGTTATCTATTGTGTATATATTAAGTGGATATCTATTAGAATTAAGGAAATTGAAAAAAAATGCGAGAATTTGGGGGGGGGGACAAATGAGTGTGCAGAAACCTTTTCGCTAGAAGAAATTTAAAGTCAACAAGTAGCATGGTTCTAAACTTCGATATTTTACATAAAGGACAAAAATGGTTTAAAAAAAAAAGGATTTTCGATTAGTACGAACATCTTAAATAAACCTTTAACTAATGTTACTGATTTCACAGACCGCTGCTCCCCCCCCCCATTTTTACACTTTAGCTACACACACTATCGAAGTTTTCATTCATTTGAAACTTTTGTACTATCATCAGAGACTTTTGAATCGGTGAATTTTAATTATAAGAGATTTAAACAAAACGTTAGTACAAAAAATCTTTCCTATGAGTTAATCGGGCCTCTTATTAATCTTTCGGTAGAAACTGCTTCACAGAAGTTATATGATAATTTCTGTCAGGTTAAATTTATAAAAGTGTAGTCTTCGGAATAATAAAAAATGTAGTCTTAACATAAAAAAATTATCTTTAAACTATGGTTTAAGATTAGCGGTATCAGTTGCAACATGTAAAACAGCTATCATTCATGCACATCTTTTAACGATAACTACAAAATTATAATTCTCAAAATTCATAAAATAAATCCCTAGCATAGTTACATAAACATCGTGAAGGCTTCAACAACTTAAAACATGTAAAACAAATGGAGGCTGGGCAGATTGATAACTTGGTCTCTTCTTGCATCAATATTCTGTTAGAGATTAAGGAAAAATTTTGAAATAGAATACGACAAAAATATACTCGTTTTATTTTTAATTTCAAATTATAAAACATTTGTCTTGACAATGTTTTCGATAGAATCAGTTCTTTTGAGATATTGCTCAGATAAATAAAAAAAGTGTTTTTTCGACTATAAATGTGTACTTATTTTTTATAACGTTGACCACAAACGAGGGGGGGAAGGGACTCAGTACTTTCCTTCTAGATCTAAACTGAAGGGTTTAAAACAATATAATTTTTTCCTAATTAATTTTGAGTTATACCTCTGACCTCTGATTTATTTAGACATTAATGTTCAACAAAAAATTTAAGTGTAGATGCTCATTTTACTCAGAATTTTAAGCCATACATCATTTGTTTTAACAATGTTTTTGACATATGTTTTGAGATATTATTATGTCATTAAAAAGGTGGGTTTTATTTTATTTATTTTTATTGTAAATCTATATATATTTTCTAATGCTCGTCTTGTACAAGAAAGAAAATTTAATATATTAATTGTAGACATAAACTGATGGGATTAAACCAATTTCCTGTTTCCCTCTAATAATGAATTCTACCAGCTAACCACTGGCCTATTAGTATTTTACTTATTTGTAAATTTTTAATAATGTAAGTCAGTCATCTAATAAATCTCCCCTCTTCTAAAAAAATTGCTTATATTTTTGGCCTTTAATATATAAAGTTTAAAACTTTAAAAATCCTTTTCTTTTTAAAAACCTTTTCCTGATCTATTTGTGACTTAGATATATGAATATTCATACTTCTACTAAGCGTAATACCAACTCAGTGAAAAATGTCCAAGCCGGGAATCGAACCCGGAACCCTTGGAACAGCGCTCCAAGTGCTCTACCATTTAAGCTACGAGGACGATACCCAGCTCAGCATTTTTCACTTCATATGTTGGTTAAGCTGCAAATCGCAGCACTAGATCCGTCTTCATGAGCACACAAGCTGCGGCGTAATTAATATGATAAATAAAAATATTTGTGATTTATTATAACAAAAAATAAACAATAAAAAAGTCTTAACTTGTTTACTTTTCATTTTTTGCGTATTTGTAAAACTTTAATAAGGTAGATTATATTTCATAAGCCCTTCCCCCTTCAATAATTAATAAAATATGATTATTTTTGTCTCCTATTTCTACTCATAAAATAAAAATTTTTAAAATGCCTTCATATTTTTTTCACCTGTATTTATTACTTTATTATAACAGCAGTTAACTTCCTGAAAACTTCCCTCAACCCAAGATTTTTATACTTAGTTCATCTTTTATATTTTGATAATTTGAAAGATTTAAGCGCGTAGCTCAATTAAATATCTGTTAAATTTGTGTTTTAGATATATAATTTATTTTTAGAGGACGTTTTATCTCTTTTTATGGAATATTAACTGTAAGAAAATGATGATGAAACCTTTGTTTTAAAAGCAAGATATAACATGAAATATTTTTTTATTCATCTCTTCAAGTTTTTCTTCAAATCATGCACAATCAGTGAACTCAAATGTACTTTGCAAATAAATTCCATTAAGGATTTAAAAGGGGGGGGGGGGGTAGAAGAGAAAAATCACAGCTTCGTCAATTCTTAAGATATCGCATGCAATTATTTATTTATTTATTTATTGGATAGAAGTTTATTATCTAAAACTTTTATATTAACAAGTTTTAATAGAATCAACTTATACTGAAAAAAAGAATAAATAAAACGATAACTGAAAGAGGGGGAGGAAATATCCATACTTCGTCAATTCTTAATATATCAAATCCAATTAAATTTATTTTACATATTCTCAGTAACATCTATATTTTTTATACTGAGGAGTTTTAGGGCCAATTCTTATAGTAAAAATAAAATTAACAAAAATGAGTTGAAGAAAAGAATCTCAAATCCAAACTGCTTATATTCTGACTCGTTTAAAATTCTTTTTTGCTTTTAAACGCATCCAAATGATAAGCTCTCTTATATAGGAACTGCATAATGTGCCACGTTGGTCAATTTTTTGATAAAGATAGAATATACATATATATTTTAAATGCTGTCAAATTGGGCATTTATAACTGCATTTCTCATGATTGAAAAATTGAAGGTGTATTCAAATAACAAACCCCTTATTTTCTGACTCGTTTTTATATTAATTTTTGCTCTCAATTGTGTGCAATTGGCATTTTCTTTTATTTATAATGTGCCATATTGGCCAAATTTTTGATGTTGTATGTAATTAAATATAATTATTTGAGTAGAGATACAATTTGGGAACGATAGAACAGGTCCCAATCTTTTTTGAATCATTGTGTCCCATTCCTCCCTTGAAGTAGCACTAAAAGAAATATGTTTCCAAAAGAAACATTGCCTTTTAGATTTTACTTAACTGTTCATTTATAAAAAACATATTGTTGAGTTTATAAAGTGTTAAAATCAATTAAATTAGCAACAAAAAATGAGATGGAAAATTTACATTAAAAATCTGAATAGTTAGTTACTTTTTCTATTGTGAAATGGACTTTTTAAGTGACAAACTCAAAATTACTTGCAACTCCAAATATTTATAACAATAAGTATAATACATTGATTATTTCATCTGATGGAAATTTCATAAATTAAAAATAAAGCATATTTTAAGAATTATTGCAAATATCCCATCCCTCCCAGTGTTCCACTCTTCCTTCATCCCCCCATCATTTTTAATCAATATGTATGTAATGTGAAACCTCAATAAAATACGCAGATAAAAAAGAAAAAGTGACTTTGGACAATGAATTTTTTAAACGATATTTTTTGTATTTTTACTTTATCAATCTTTATAAGAAGAAAGTATTAGATTCGTAAAACGTTTAGACAGATTTACACTCTTTAGGGGGCAGAGACCCCGCTTTTTCGAAAAGGGGAATCTGTGATTTTATTTGTATATGACACGCATTTTCTAGATACTCTATCTCAGGAACCAATGCACAGAGTTTAATATTTTAAATACATAGGTTTAATACAGAAATTATGTTCAATCAGTCACTGATTAAATTAGTGATGGGTAGTTTTCGATGTAAATTCCAGTTTTCGACGGAGTTAAGTTTTGAGTCAGATATACTAAAACCATGTTTTTACAAAATGTCTGTCTGTAACTTTGTCTGTGTGTTTTTATGTTATGAGACACAAATTTTAAGTTAAACTCTATCTCGAGAACTAATGCACTCCATATAATAAAAGTTCATATTCAGTTAATTCGTAATGTAAATTTGTGCCGATTAACTTTTTGTTTAAATTGCTCAACATGCGGTGTTCCTTCGCTATTTTCTCAGATTTCTGCAATAACTCTACCTTAATGCTTATTAATCGGATTTTCATCAAACTTGAGATTCTGTTAGATACTGTCCTGTTACATATTCGGTTCCGGCCCAACTCACCAAACAAGAGGCGCTGTTTTCTTGAATTTTGCAAAATTTAGGTGATTTTAGCGATGTTCATACCTCAAAAAATAATGCATAACATTTCGTATCCTTAGAAATCCCAAGATGGGCATATATTTTTCGTATTGGGACGGCAAATTTTAAAGTATTAACATGTATATAGATAGATGAAAGTTTCGGTATTGCCACATTCAACTAGTTTGAAACGTTTTACAGTATTTCAAAGGGTAATTTTAAGTGCTGTCGAAAAGGGGAGGGGGGAGGGAACAAAGCTCTTCCGGTATTTAACATATACTCAAAAAAACATGTCATCATTCAAACTCTGAATTTTTTTGCCGTTAAAACATAAAGTTTGCGTATCCTGGGTGAAGAAGTGATATTTAGTAATTATTTTCAATAATTATTAATGTTTAGCAGAGGTAAACAATTTAACGATAAAAGAAATTCCTAATTGTAATACATCTAAATATCAGGGTTATTTAATGATTTTACAATTATGTCAAATATTAATGTATATAACAAAGTATACATCTAACTAAAGAAAGTGATCGCAATATTTGTAATTCCTATAATTAATATTAATTAATAAAAGTTTAAAAACATTCATTATATTACAAATTAATGTTTTAGAAAAATTAAATTATTGGTTGTTATCCCGCATTTTAATTCTGGGGGAGGGGGGGGGGTAAATAATAAAAATTTGATTTTTTAAAAACTATAGTTTTCATCAAGAAAAGATGGAAAGTTAATTTTATACTATCTGAAAGGTTTTTAATAATTTTTTTTTAAATTTAAAAATAACTTTGACTGAAAAACTGTTAGTATTTTTTTTAGTGCATAAAGATAGAATTGAATTACATACAATTCAAATGAAGCACTTAGCAATTATGAAAACTTTTAAGTACCAAATTCACAAAGAGATGGATATATCAATTTGTATTTTTTATACATATTGAAAGCTTAAGCATTTGTATTACAATGCAAATTTACTACCATTATTTATTGGAAATGAAGATGGATTGTGTCTGAGTATTAGTCATTTATCTAGACATGCCGGCACAGGAAAATTGCTCCATGTGCCGTTGACGATTTTTTTAATCCACAACTTCAACATTGTAGATACCTTCAGGACATCATTTTTACACCAGTTGAACTGTTTTAGTGCTATATATTTAACATTTATAAAGCATACTCAATGTTTTTAGTGTTATTGGTGCTACCTTATGACGGATATTTGTATTTTTATTTCATAAAGCATGTCAATCCTTAAAAAAGGGAACTTTTCAGTTTCATATGGTTTTACTAATGTATTTTACATGAAAACGTACATTATATAACTTACATATAGTATATAACTTACTGTCATCATTTTAATAAGTAATGACAGCAATTTACGATTTATTGATGTTCTGTCAGTAAATGAAAAACCTCAGATATGAAAACTCCTATGACTACATAAATGAATGTACCACTGACAATTACTAATCATTGATTTAAAATTAAATTGCATGGTTTTTCAAATTATTTATAATTCTTGTTGTTATATTTTTCAATACTTATTCATTTAAATAAACTTTTATTTCTTTGATACCATTAAGATATTTACCGTCAAATTTTGACGGTTCAATAGAAATAATTTTGAAGTAGTTGTAAAATTCATTTATTCAATACGAAGATGAATATAGATTTTTTTATTACATAATATTCATTATAATTTTTTTAAATGTTTCTTTACTTTTTATGTTAACATATAACTTTCTTCTATAGATGCGTAAGAAAACTGAAGTCCAATTTAAAAACAGTGTGAACTTCCCGGATGATGAAAGTTTGATAAAGTCAGACGAGGAAAAAGAACTATTATCTATAAGAAAAATCCCTCCCCATACCTCAGTTGGGCTTTCTAATATATTCTACAGCACTGAAGTTTTCAAATATTTTACCATAATATTTTATCAATCATTTTCCAATAGTATCTTAATAGGTATATAAGCTTGATTATTCAAATTTGGAGAAAACATGTTTCCAAAAATACTATCGATGAAGCATGAATTTAATAGATATTTGTATGAACTCTAGTTATGTAATATTTGTAAAATATGAGTCATATTAAAAATATATATGTAAATTATTTTTATTGCGTAGAATATAATAAATCATTATTTAGAAATAAACTTCATTCATATTTTCATTGTATTTTGTCATTTAATCACATTATATTTATTGGTTGTACAGGTATGTACATTGCATTTATAATAAAAATGACTACTCATAATATTTTTCAAAGTATTATATCTTTCTATTTGTTTCAATTCTTGTTTTCATACATTTTCTGTTTTTAGAAATTCTTCTTAGTCACGTCTGGTGATTATAACATACTGATAAGCATTAAAACGTGTGAAATAATGACTGTTGATATATCCAATATGCATTTTTGAGTACATATGTTAAGGTGTGTATATCATCTGTCTTATATGCAACTTTTTGAATTGGAATTTCTAATTCCAGAGCTGATTCAACAACAGTTCAGTCTTACTAAATCCATGAATGTTAGATCCATTCTTCTGGAACTTTAAGCCAGTTTAGAGTTTGAAAATTGTGGTTCTATGACTAATTAAATTTTCCTCTTAACTATTTCAATTTGAAACATAACTCTCAAGCAAATAAAATATAAATAATGTCAGGTGTATTTAATGTAGACAGTGCAACAAATTTGTGAAGAGAAAGTAGAGGAAAGAGACAAGAAAATAAATAAAAGGAAGAAAGTTTCTAGTGATCAGTGACAACTATACGGAATATTCAGCAGAAATAAGAATAACAGATATTAAAAAAACACATTTTCTTATATATGGCATTCATGTAAAGACGTTAATTTTATTATATATATTACAGATGTCACTTTTTTCTTTTTCTTTTTTTTTTTTTTTTTTTTTTTTTTTTTGTTTGCAGTTTTTTGAACCGCGTATTGTATAGTCTTTAAAATATATGCATCATAATACACTTATGACTGAAATTCTGATAATCTTGGAATTGTACAAAACTCCATTTAAAAAAAAATCGCAAGACTACTTTTTTCCATTTCTAGTTCAGATACATATTTACATAAGATAAACCGATGGTGTTTCTCATAATATGCAGGTTTTCAAATCGTATATTGGATTAGATGATGCACAGTGCTTACTCATACAAATAGAATTGTCTTTACAAATTGTAAATTTAATTTGTCTCAATAATAACCATATATATATATTTTTATCATAGGCATATTTTATAAACTTACTAATGATACATTTTTTTTACATTACTGTTTTTATTGACCCTTTTTTAGCTTAACTGAAAACCGTAAGATCTCCTTCAGTTTCTCTGCTCAGTTATTGTTGTTGTTACAATGCTCATTTAATATCAAGCATGGTTTAGTACCTATTTAATTATCTATAATGAAGCTTCAGTCAGTATTCTCATGCGTAACATACAAATATTTATGGTAATTGCTGTGATTATATTGAAACACATGTCAAGCTAATATTACTTATTTTTTAAAGAAATATATTGATACATAAGGAAAACTGCACTGTGGATATTTAAAATTGTTAAAATTCAAATTCATATTGAAAGAATACTATAACAACAACTTCAACTAATATAAGTATTACTATACAAAAAAAAAATCTTTTTGGAATACTGCTGAAAAACCATTGGTAATACTACTGCAAAAGTTTTGTACAGTTAGAAATATTTTTTGGTAAGTGTAAATATTTTAGATACAATACTAAGAAATCATAGCTCTTGCATTGTTAGAAAAAATTTTCTGGTGATAATGCAAAAACTATTTTAAATATAATATTAAATTATTATTTGTAATTTTTCTCACTATATCTTAATAAAGTTACATTTCTAATGATTTTTATACAGTTACAAGGTTTTTTTCAGCATATTTGCTAAGAATTTTTTGTGGATTTGTGAAGGACTTTATAATACATTCAATCTTATTTTTAGGAATGCGCACTAAGTATTTTATCTACTTTATCAAAATATTTAACTTTTTTTAAGGGTATTCGATAAAGTACATAAAATACTTAGTGTGCATTACAAATGAAAATTAGTAAATATACTTAAAGTCCTTCACAAATCTACAAAAAATTCTTCAGCAAATGTACAAAAAAATCCCTTGTAAGTGTACTAAAAATCATAAGAATATTTACAGAATATTTTTTAGGAAACACCCTAAAAGTTTGTTTGCACGTTTACTACGTAATCCTTAGTAAATTTACCAAGAAGTGTTTAGAAAACTCCCTAAGAAATCCCTAGTAAGTATACTAAACAATATTTAGTTCATTTACAAAAACTAATTTGAGAAATTCCCTTAAAAATCATAAGTAAATTTACTGAACAATCCGTAGTAATTTTACAAAGAGTTTTTTGGAAAACTCCCTACAAAATCTTTACTACGTTCACAACATAATTATTAGTAAATTTTCTCGATATTCTTTATTAAAATCCCTAAACGATCGTTAGTAACGTTACAAAACAATATTTAGTAAACTTGCAGAAGTTTCTTTGGAAACCTCCCTAAGAAATCGTTAGTACGTTTACTAAACAAAATTTAGTCACAGTTACTAAAGAAACTTTTGTTATTTTATGTGATTTTCTTTTGTTGCGGTTACATAAAAAGTACTAGGCATCCCAGTTTCCTAGAAAATTCTTAGTAACCTTACAGAATTTTTTTTACAGTGTACTCAATAGTATTGAGTTTATTGAAAGCGAAGATGTGTATTTGGATAATTTATATCATGCAAAAAAAACTATATATTGAATGAAAAAATAACACAGTAAAAACTACTACACTAAATATACTATTACTCAACTACTTTCACAATTTAAAGGAAAATTTTCGAAAATTGTGAATTATTAATAAGTTATAACAATACTTTTTCGTTTGCGGTTTCATGATACTGTTCGAAAATTTAATAAATTGTTTTTTTTAGTGCACTCATGTGCATGTTATATAAAAAACTTGTAAAGAGCTTGCATTTGAAATGTTGTTGATTGTTGTATTGTATGTTATTTGTTTACGTAATATTATTGCCGATATTTTGCGTTCTGAATAATCAAAGGACTTTATGGGGGAGGTTGCCAAGAGAATGTCGGAACAGCTATAAGCTTTAATAAAAAATTAAATTGTTTATTACTGGTACATTTATCAAAATTTAAAATTCAATTGAACATGCGAAAAGTAAACGTCCTGTCAAATATTTCAACATAGAAAAAAAATAATGCGGAGCTACACAAATGCGTTATATCTTATACTTTACAAGGAATTTAGTTGTTTACTATGTCAAAAATAATAGTAATTTTCATAAATTTTCTCGTTTCATAAAAAGAATATAAACTGCTAAGCAAAGATAAAGATTCTTGAGTTGGAGGTTGCGAAAATTAATGTTGACATTTACGACCATTTACATCAATAAATCTTTGTTAAGAAAGAAGAAAGAATAGTGTGGATGACCACTATATACATCATCTTGAAAGAATTGAAAGCTAATTTGTTAATTTTTGCTAATGCAGTATTATTAATTTCCCATAAGTTATTATGAAATGAAAAAATTTCGTCAATCATTCCATAAGTTATAATCGAAGGGGGAAAATCCTTATAGCTTTTAGATAATGAGTGGAAAAAAATTTCTTGTTTTGAAAAAAAAATATTGTAATTGATATTTAATTTTATTTAAGTGTTCTCTGAAACAAACTTTATTTCATTGTCACTTCTTGGAATACAATGATAAAATTTTTGATGCATTATATAATACATAAGCTGTTATAATATTAAACAAAGTTTTTGTACTCATATTTCTAAGTATACAAATTCCATTTAAACACTTAATATTTATGTGAAATGGAACGTTTATTGGCATATTAAAAGTAGTCAGATGTGGCAATTCCAAAACTTTCTTTTATCTCCAACATATTGATTTTTCAAATCACAGTTCATACCTAGATGACAATTTATATTCATCTCCATAATGAGAATTCTAAGGATATAGGTTCATTAATTTGTGTGTTGTTGTAAGCAATGGATTCCTTCAAAGAACTTACCCTACACCTGCTGCGGTACATATACTTAAGCTTAATAAAGATATATTTATTCTAAAGTGTGACAGTATATGAAATTTTGGTTAATACCATTCAATAATTTTTGATATATAGCTATCGTGGAAATCATGAAAAGTACAACATAAGAGCGAAACATGTTATAAAATTTATACGAAAACCTAATAAGTACACTGAGAAAAAAAATATGCCGCGTTCAACTAGAACGAATAGTTAGTCAC
The DNA here is from genome assembly GCA_964019185.1 of Maratus speculifer. Lineage (NCBI taxonomy): Eukaryota > Metazoa > Arthropoda > Arachnida > Araneae > Salticidae > Maratus > Maratus speculifer. The sequence continues at coordinate 156,754,541 of OZ025289.1, forward strand.
TTTCTAAATACCTAAACTAGAAATATAGATGTCCAAACTATGCGAGTAGGGTAAACAACTAAGCTGAATAGGCGAAATGACTTGACATTTCTAGTCTCTTCTTTTCTAGGAGACGAAACGACATTGAACCGTTTCAGTAGCGAGAAATTATCGCTTGATTTTAGGAATGATTTCTTAAGCTATAATTATAGTTGCTAAATCAAATCTCTTGAGTTCGCATCTATTTGAAGAGATTTTTAGATAAATTTGACAACAAAAATATCGGAAAACGTACTTGAATTCTAGTAAGAGACTCTGGAACTCTCTAAGAAATGGAACTAAAATTTATAAGGATGACATGGAACTATTTTTTCTAGAGTCATTACTTAGATTCTATATGCCAGAACCATATTTTTTTCTCAGTGTAGCCAATTACATCATGGTCCAACAGAATATGAAATTTAATGAAATTTTGTGCATTATTTATTAAGATAACAGTTTCATTAAATTCTTGCAAATAATAAAAATGCAATAAAGTAGCGCCATCTGTTGTGAGATTTAAACAAAAAGCTAATTAATAACAATTTATGTCTCACATTTAACTCAATCTGAAGTTTGATGAAAACCCGTGCATTGATTATTAAGATGGAAGAATTGCAGAAATCGGGAAACTGTAACATATCAGTGCTAAACATTTCATAATTTACACTACAATAAAACATAAAACAACATATTTCAAGGCCTATAGAAGTTTGCAGTTTAATGAAAACCCATGCTTTAGATCGCGTAAAATTCTATATAGTAGCTCCACCTAAAGGACAAAAAAGCAATCAGCAGCAATCTAACAGAGACTAACTGAATATCAAGTTTGATGAAATTGTGCGCATCAGTTTATAAGATAGATCTACTAAAGGAATCAAGAAAAAATTAGCATTGAAGTGCCACCTACTTGGGCGACAAAACGTAATCAGTACAAAATTATATCAAGCACTAAATGAATCTGAAATTTCATGAAAATTGTATGGGTACAGCTGTTGTGAAATGGGGAAAAGTGAGGAGTAAAAGTGCTATCTTTTGTGTTATTTACATCAAAAATTTGATAGCAACAATTTATGTCCGAGTCTAACTGAATCTGAAGTTACATTAAGCATTGCGCTTATAAAGTCCATGTTATATACAGACATACTCACAGGCCGAGTCACAGACAGACATTGTGTTAAATCCTTTTTTTCGGGAACCCTGACCCCTAAAACAGGTAAATTCTACAAAAACCAGAATTTCCTGCTTTTCAATCTAATATATATATATATATATATATATTGTAGAGATAGAAAAAGTAATCGATACTCAGTGCAATTATTATTATTATTATTATTATTATATCTCTCAACAACTTACATTACAAAAATTTTTCACATGGGTGCCATCACCATGCAATGCCTGTGATGGCACCCATGTGGAAAATGTGTAATCAAAATAAAAGTTTTAGTGTCTCCGATCTGTATTGTAATCAGAGATTAGTGTACTCACTCTGTGTCATATGCAAATTTCCTCCTTGCGCCCCAATTGACTTTTTTCTGGGGAGGGGATTCCCAGAACGGTTTTTTTGTGCATGTATAACATGTCCGTTTCTTGCGATACACGTACGGTTCCAACGCTCTTTAGGGTTTTCGCGTGCGCTGAACATTTTGCGATAAAAAAATGGGTGTTGCCATTGGAAATTTTCTAGTTTCTCTAACTATAACCGTAACCGTGAGCGCCATTTTGTTGTCGTTCACAGAATCTCGAGCTCATACCTCTGAATAGCTATATCTGAAATTTCATTTCAATCGGTTGAGCGGACTGGCCGCTAGAGCTCAGTATATCGGCAAAGTTTTTTTATGACCACCCTGTATATATATATATATATATATATTTATAATTTCATTTATTCCTGCGAATTGTCAGCTCGTGGAATTGTAAATTTATTTACTACACTTCATTTTCTTAGTTCCAAATATTACCAATAGATGGCGGTATGTTGTCTCAATCTTTGAGATTTCTAAATCTAATGGTGAAATTAGTAATTTGCCATATTTTTATGAAATTGTAAGAGAAAAATCTTAAAAAGTTAAATGCTCTTTGAATTATTATTCTATATTTATAGCATCAATATTTTAGCTAAAAAAATATTGACTGATTTTTTTTTGTTTTGTTTTGTTTACAGGACACAAAATCGATAAATCGGCGATATACAGGCACCAATAAATGCTTTAAAAATTGTATTAAGTATCATGAGTAAATTATTAAAATGTAAATTTTACATTTTCTGCTGTAATTAAAAAACGATGAATAAAAAACTTGATTATGGAAAAATAATTTCATGATTAAAAAACTTGATTATTCTATATTTTTAGATAAATATTTTATCTAAAAATATTATTTGACTATTTTTTCTTTATTTACAGGATACAAAATTAATAAATATATATAAAGGCGCCTATAAATGTTTTAAAAATTGTGTTAAGAATCATGAGTGGATTTTTAAAATGTTCATTTTATTTTTTTCTCCTGTAATTAAAAAATGAAATTCACACACACACACACACATATATATATATATATGAATGTATGTACTACGGTCAATTTTATAAAGTCGGTTGTTAATAATAATTCTTCTTTTGTTAAATTTAGTAAATGTTGGATATTACATATTTTTGCAAACTATTATTAAAAAGTTTTATGTAATTCGATAAGTATGATTAAGCATGGTAACGAATGTGTTTTTTACTAGAACAGTTATAATCATTTCTCTACGTTAATAACAAAAAAATTGGTTAAGAAATAACAATACTCTATCAATAGACATGTTCCGTTAATAAGACGCCAAAAAGGCCGAAAATGCTCTAGGTAATTATTGAATCAATAATAATATTAAAATTTTAAGCACTGAAAGTAGAAAGTATAAATAAAAGCCCGCCTTAAAACATTAAAGAGAATCTCAAGGTTTACAAAAAGGTTCTCAAATTTTCATCCTTAAAAAAAATTTTGAACATAAAGATTCCCTCTCTTATATGTACATTTTCTGAGTGATTTTATTACTAAAACTTAAAATTCTAAATTATCGAACTGAATGCTATTCATCCTTTTCAGGTCTGAGACACACAAATCTGTAACTCCGTTCTTTTCTTCATAAAAACTAAACTGTTCGAATTTTTACTTTATTTCTGTACAGCTGAATGTTTTCTACTATCAAACAAAACCAAAAAATGTCAGCGCTGATGAATATTACCTCATAAAATAAATATTATTTTCATCCGAGTTTCGAAAATACCTTAAGACCTTGTGGCCAAGTAAGTAAGATATAGTATTCATGATTATTTAACTTAAATGCTTAACAGTAAAAAATTTTGAGTATTTGCTGATCATTTACTTATGTATTTAAAGACCTTGATTTTGTTATTGCGTAAATCTATATTACTGATAGTTAAACGGATGTTTTAAGGGGATAAGTACTTTTATATCCAGATTTTAAAACCTAAATCACTACACTGTAAAAAAAAAAATCTGTAAAGGTACTACACTTTATCTAGGAAACTGGGATTACAAGAATGTTTCCTGTAACGGTAACAACAAAAACTCAAGTTTTAGAATCGGTTACTTTGATTTTCCCTGTTATCTTTACATGAAAAGTTCTTGGAATCCTAGTTTCCTAGAAAATGTTTAGTACCTTTACAGATTTTTTTTTACGGTGTAGTTCACTAAAGTACTGATTTCATAAAAATGATACTTTCTATCATGTTTGGTGTCATTTCGATTATGCAGAAGCAATAAATATATATTTGTAGCGTTATTTCATGCTCATGTCTGAAGAGGTTATTAATCTATATTAGGGATATTTAAATTGATGTTTTAAGGGGATAAGTACTTTTATATCAAGATTTTAAAACCTAAATCACTAGTCCTCTAAAGTACTGATTTCATAAAAATGATTCTTTCTATCATGTTTGGTGTCATTTCGATTATGCAGAAGCAATAAATATATATTTGTAGCGTTATTTCATGCTCAGGTCTGAAGAGGTTATTAATCTATATTAGGGATAGTTAAACTGATGTTTTAAGGGGATAAGTACTTTTATATCCAGATTTTAAAACCTAAATCACTAGTCCTCTAAAGTACTGATTTCATAAAAATGATTCTTTCTATCATGTTTGGTGTCATTTCGATTATGCAGAAGCAATAAATATATATTTGTAGCGTTATTTCATGCTCAGGTCTGAAGAGGTTATTGTAAACGATTGTTACTAGAAGTTTGTTATGTGCACATCACCCTATTTTTAGTTTTTGCGAAAAACTAAATAGTACAGTTAAATCTCTGAAGATTAGCACTTTTATTAAAAAATCAGAAGATGGAGTTTTTTACTCCGAAGACAGCATATAGAATTAATATCTGTTTAAATTATTTTCATTATCGCGATTTCTATTTTCCGCGTACACTGTTAAAAATCTTGTCCTAGTTTGAACCGAATTCTGGTGCTCAATAGCTGTCCCTGTAAGATGGCGAAACCTTGAACCAATATTTGGAACTCCTGTTGAAGCATAGTTCTAACAATTGGAACGAGGTTGAATTAGGAAGCTCCAAATGTTGGTACGATATTTCATCATCTTATGGTTGCAGCTACGAAGCACCAAAATTTGGTTCAAAGTAGAACATGATTTTTAACAGTGTAGACTGACTCATAGTGCACAAATATGCTTCGTAATTTAACTTTATAACTTCAGGCATATATTTGTTATAAATATTTATTTTATTTCAATTATTATTATTTTAGCAATTTTACTTTACACTTAAATAACGCAAACTTACTTATGCATTTTTTTTTGTAAAAACAAACAAAAGAAAAAATGTTTGTTATGGATACATCGCCGTATTTTTAATTTTTACAGAACATTAAATAATATAGTTTATTATTTGAAGACTGGCACCTTTAACAATTTTAAATGATTGAATTCTGTAAAATTAGAAGATGGAAATTTTTTTATCCCGTACACTGTAAAAAAATGGGTCGATCTACTAAAAAAACTTTAGTGATGCTTGTAATTATTAAAAAATTTTTAGTAATCTTAGTCGGTTACAAAAAAAAATCTGTAAGAATTACTAGAAAAAAGTTAGCAACGAATAGAGTTAATAGTTTTATATTTTTAATAGCTCTTACTAAAACTTAGTTGGTGTGGCCTTGATAGCATAGTTATAGTAACGGACTCCAGGCTCAAAGGTCCCGGGTTCGAAACTTGCCACCGCCAAATACGCCCCGAATGTATGTAGTGTCTCGTTAATAAAGGGATTATGAAAATCCTGTCGGAGAGGGTAGAAATGTTTGGTGCTGCCATCTATTGCGGTTTTGCCGAAAATATTCCGCTTCAGAAGCCTGAATGCAGTTCGAAGGCAACTCTTGCCTTTCGAGCGAAAGTAATGGTTATTAAAAATAATTTTGGAGCTATTACTAAAATTTGCTTGGTGGCTCATACTAAAAATTTTTAAGTTAGTTATACAAAAAATTCTTTTGTTCAGTTTACAAAAGAAATGCTTGTTTCACTTGCAAAAAAAAGTTTGTAATGGTTACTAAAAAATTCTGTGGAATACAAATTTACTAAGAAATTTTTAGTAACATCTTGAATTTTTTTTTACAGTGTAGACAGCATATAGATTTAATATCTGTTTAAATTCCTTTCATTATCGCGATTTCCAGTTTCCGCTTAGTCTGACACACAGTACACAAATATATTTCGTAATGTAACTTGCGGCATATATTTGTTTTAAATATTTATTTTTTGTAAGAATTTTACTTTTCAATTAAATAACGCAAACTAACTAACTAACTAAATAAAAAAAAATACGTGTGGCACTCGGGGACTGCCGCGGTAAAGCTATTGCATAGCATTTTTTATCAACTTATGCAATTATAATTATTTATGCAGTTTTTTATTTATGCAGTTTTTTTTGTCTTTGATATTAATCCAAGTTAAACATTTTGAGCGTGATGACCGATAACAATTTTTTTTTCTTGTATTGAACAAATAAGAAGTTAATATCGTTTAAAATATTTTTATTATCTTTCAATACATGTAGGTTAATCAGGAATTTTTATCATTGAAACTATACGTTTATGGTAGCTGAAATAAAAAAACATAACTTTAAGACTTGATATTCTCAAAATATCTGAAAAATACCGCGTCAATGTCTGCCGAAGTCTACGGAGGGATACCGTGCCGAAGTCTGCCAAACTGAAGCGACGTTCCCGGAGTGTTAGGTTTTTTTCTCGTTACAGAATTTCTAGATTCTTTCGCCGCGCTCAAAGCCCGCTATAAAAGCTATGCAATGCCTTAATAAATTACAAACAAAATTTGGCCGCGCTACGAAAATTAGATCGCGAGTTATAAGCATTTTAAATTTTCCGAACCTCACCGTGGGCGTCTCCTGTCACCAAAAATTAACACTGTCTCATAATAAATTACAAAACAAAATTTGGCCGCACTACGAAAATTAGATCGCGAGTTATAAGCATTTTAAAACTTTCGACCCTCTCCATGGGGGATCTCCTGTCACAAAAAGTAACACTGTCTCATGGTAAATTATCAAACAAAATTTGGCCGCACTACGAAAATTAGATCGCGAGTTATAAACATTTTAAAATTTTCGACCCTCTCCATGGGGGATCTCCTGTCACTAAATATTAACACAGTCTCATAATAAATTATCAAACAAAATTTGACTGCGCAACGAAAATTAGATCGCGAGTTATAAGCACTTTAAATTTTTCGACCCTCACCATGGGGGGATCTCCTGTCACCAAAATTAACACTGTCTCATAGTAAATTACCAAACAAAATTTGGCCGCGCTACGAAAATTAGATCGCGAGTTATAAGCATTTTAAATTTTTCGACCCTCACCGTGGTGTGTCTTCTGTTACCAAAAATGAACACACTCTCATAATAAATTACCAAACAAAATTTGGCCGCGCTAAGAAAATTAGATCGCGAGTTATAAGCACTTTAAATTTTTCGACCCTAACCATGAGGGATCTCCTGTCACCAAAAGTAACACTGTCTGATAATAAATTACCAAGCAAAATTTGGCCGCGCTACGAAAATTAGATCGCGAGTTATAAACATTTTAAATTTTTTACCCTCACCGTGGGGGGTCTCCTGTCACCAAAAGTAACACCGTCTCATAATAAATTACCAAACAAAATTTGGCTGCGCTACGAAAATTAGATCGCGATTTATAAGCATTTTAAAAGTTTCGACCCTCAGCATGGGGGGGTCTCCTTTCACCAAAAATTAACACTATCTCATAATAAATTACCAAACAAATTTTGGACGCGATACGAAAATTAGACCGCGAGTTATAAGAATTTTAACTTTTTCGACCCTCACCGTGGGGGTCTCTTGTCACCAAAAGTAACACTGTCTCATAATAAATTACCAAACAAAATTTCGCCGCGATACGAAAATTAGATCGCGAGTTATAAGCATTTTAAATTTTTTGACCCTCACCGTGGGGGGTCTCCTTTCACCAAAAATTAACACTGTCTCATAATAAATTACCAAACAAAATTTGGCCGCGCTACGAAAATTAGATTGCGAGTTATAAGCATTTATATTTTTCGATCCTCACCATTGAGCGTGTCTCCACTCACCAAAAGCTACATTATCCTACCTTGTTTTATCTTAAGACGATTCTTTTCTATACACATTCTATCAGGCATTTTTATTATTGAAACTATAGATTTCTAGTAACTGGAATGAGATATATAAGTTTGAGACTTGATATCCTCTAAATATCTGAAAAATACCGCGTCAATGTCTGCCGAAGTCTACCGAAGGATACCATGCCGAAGTCTGCCGAAGTGAAACGACGGTAGCCGAGTGTTAGGTTTTTTCGTTACGGATGTGTTAGGATATTTCTCGTTACGGAATTTTTGGATTCGGTCGCCGCGCTCAAAGCCCGCGATAAAAGCTATGCAATAGCTTAATAAATAAATAAAAATAAACATTAGTCACCAAATATTTATAAACAATTTTTTTAATCGGTGAATTTTAAAATAATCTAAAAAAATTCTAAAATAAATCTAAAGATGTATTTTTGAAAGTTATTTTACGACAAGAAAGAATGCCTTTATAAATATTTTAGGCCTGCAAATCTCCTTCATTTTTAAAAATCTAAATTCACTGTTTCAAAATTATAGATTTAAAATAATTTCCGTTTCATTTAACCTGTCATTACATAAGCTGAATATTACCATTTAAAATAAGATGCTGGTAGTCAATCATTCTAAACAAACAAACAAAAAAAAAAAAAAAAAAAAAAAAAAAAGGCAAAATTTACCCAACAAAGCTGAAACTCTTAACAATAAGAATGTGTTCTGCATGAAGCCCTTTGGAAAATACTTCTAAAAGCTTACGTAATTTTATCCATCTTAGAGCTGCTCTTGCTCATTGAATCAATTTATTTTATTACAAGAGTCATTTATAAAAAGAGTGACATAATGCATTTTCTTTTCTAGAGTTGTGAAAAAAAAGGTTTATTCTTTCACTTTATTGTATCAAAGTTTGATGTAATAAATTACTCCATATAATCACAGATCACGATATTTACCCTTCTAAATACGTTTCCACGACAGATATATAAATCTTCTGTCTAGAATAAGAAAAAAAAGCACCCAGCTTTTAAAAAAATAGTATTATGGGTTTCTATTTTTTCTTTTATCCGTCAATTTAACAAGCACAATTCATTAAATATTTTTCATGAATAGAAAAATATTTTTTTATCTTTCAAGTTTTTGACAGCATGCATCGTAGTATGTAATATGTCATACATAACCTGATACATTAGGATTTCAGTATAAAACTTACTTGTAAAAGAAGGATAATTCATAAGAACAGGTATAAGTGAAGTATTAATGTATCCTGAATTTAGTTTTGTTTTTCTCTTTTAACGTAACATTTTCATCTTTTAAGGAATTCGTTGAAAAATTATCACTATACCTCTATGAAAACATTTCTTTATTGAAAGACTCACAGCGCGTCTTTGTGGATTAAAAGGTTATTTAACACTGATCAAACAGAATACTAGCAAATAATTGTAACACTGCATATTTACTTAGCTATAATAAAAAAATTGCATTATTGGCTTAAGATCTAAAATGAAAGTAAAAAATGTTCAGAGTCAGAAATATGTGGCCTTCAGAATCAAAGTATCAGACAACGTCATTAACATGTATAATAACTGTTTTGCCTTGTTCTACATGTTCAGTCTCATTCTATAGTGAAATAAAAAACGCAAAGAGCCACTTTGGTTTCCCGAATGACTTACCGTCCTTCCGTGATATTGAAATGTATAAATAAAAATTAAATTTAATGCACTTTATTTCTGATACAGACTTACAGTTTTTCATTAGATGGTGCATTTTCAATTTAAGTATGCTATAAAATAAAAAAAAACTTCTTAAATCTGGGAAATATTTATCACTGTTATTTTTTTAAAGAGATTTTTATTATTTATCTTAAACATTTTTTTCTGATAATGTTTTAAAAAAAGTTAATAAGATTACTTTGAGTTTGGAAAAAAGCAGAAAATTTCGTATATTTTTTTAATCAAAAAAGCACTAAATTGCTATATTATTAAACTTGTTTAAAGGGTCGCTGGAGTTTATAGGAGTTTAAAATTGTTAAAAAAGGCTTATGTATTGTTAACCTCCAGACACCTTCTTTTTTAAATATTTATCACTGGGATCTTCTATGAAACAAGCTTGTATTGTGTAAACAATGATGTATTGGGTTTTTTAAAGCTGTGAAAAACGTTTATTCATTAAATCACTTAATTGTATCAAAGCACTATCTAATAAATAAATTCCAGGAGAAAGTTGCCATAGTTAAATATATCCCGCTATTTCCTTTTCAAAAACAGCTTTCCATTTCAGAAATATAAATCTTCTTTCTGAAATAAGAAAAAAATACGTTTTACGCAAAAAAAGTGTCAGGGGTTTCAAAATCTACTATTTTCCCCTTTCGACTTAACAAATTGAATTTTTCGATTTTTTTATTTAAACAATCTTATTTGTAGAAAATTCATAACTTTCTTTGTATGATCCTGCAATGTGTGTTTCGTTATTTTGACTGTTATATTGGTACTTTAATGTAAATTATAAATATAAATATGCATAATGAATTATTTAAAAATATAATAACAGTATAATCTAAAACGAATTTCCTGCTCACTTTGTTATATCCTGGGAATTTTAATATTATTTTTTATTTCTTACTAGATTATGCTTGAAGTACGCTTATGAAGATGAAAGGAAAGCTGCTAAATGTTTAATTTCTATGAAATTATTTGTCAATATTTAAAAAAAATTAATGATTTTGTAGTGAAAATGTAAAAAATTTAAAACACGATGAAAAATTGCGGTGAAAGAACAAATAAAAAATCATGCATGAAGCATAGATTATGAAACTCCGTATTCTATAACAAATTCTGAATAATTCAACAAAACTACAATGTTTTATTATATATAATTCAACAATATGGAAAAGAATTTTGTGTTATACAGGAAGTAACTTATAGTAAGGAACGTATATCAATTTTATTATAGATAAATTAGTTTGACGTAATTAAAATATGCCGAAAGTATTGTCTCCCTGAAAAACAACGGAATAGTTTGGTGTTTCCTGTAAATGAATAATACATATTCTTTGAGCAACATATTCTACAAAAAGTAGACTTCTGTGCCCTTGTTTAATTCATATCAATTTCATGCAATTTCGACGGGTATAACGCACTTAAAAATAATTTGAAACTATTTTATCTCAACGAACGTAATGCAACGGAATGCTTTTGACTGCGCCTCTATATGAACTATATATTCGATTTTACTAAAATTTCAAATAACTCAACAACATTTTGATAAAATATATATTTAAAATTTCACACGATTCGGTTGGGTAGTTTTTCATCTGTTATATGCGGACAAACAGACAACCAGATAAGATGACGACTATGGGTGCTACGTATTCATATTACGAATGTACATTAAAAACAGTTAAATTTAAAAGAAAATGCAAAAAACGTCCCGAATTTGAAAACGAATTTAGAGCAATTATTACTCAAATACAGTACTTTGATCAAATTTTTACACGTGTCTGTGTAAATGTATTAAAATGATATGGATATCCTGATGTAACATCATCTTACTGAAATTCCGTGATTTATATCAGTTTCAATACATTTGCAATAACGTAAAATCATTAATGTGCTCTGTAAACTATTGTGGAAGGTAAATTTGGATGTGGGAATGTGTGTGTGTCTGGGGGGGGAGTTCATTATATAAAGTAGTCTTTTAAGCAGAAATGCTAAGGTTATAAGAAAATATATCGATCTCCCTCCCCAGGAATTTAACTCTTCGATCTTATTTGAAATTTTAAAATTGCTATCAACAATCCCAAATTTTGAAATCGGTGGAAAAAATCAGGTTAAAAACATAATTGGTGGGCATATTCTTTTGTAAAAAACTGTAGAGTTTTACAAGTTTATCATTATTAGAACTAAAATTTAGAAATTGCGTATGTTTCAAATTACTAATTAATATAAATTTAGAAATGTGAGTTTCAGCTGCATTAAAAGAGACCTTGAAAAAAATTATAAAAATGAAATAAAAAATTTTCAGTCCCGTATGAGCCGTAGATCTTTCTAACCATCGAAGATATTCAGAAGAAAAATTTTGTATTAACCCTTTATGACTCAACAACTGCGATTTGAAAAATATTAACTAAGATGTAAGAATATATCAGTTTTATCATGTAAAAAATAATTAAAAAATTAAAACGTAAAACTAAAATAATTATTGACTATTTTCACATCTACAATAAACAGAAATTCACGTATTTCTTATTAATATTGCCCATTTTCTGAAACAAAATTTTAAAGTATACAAAATTACTTTTTAAAAATATACTTTCGAACTTCACCAGCTTTTTAAGTGCATTTGTAATTATGTAAAGGCATAGTACCTATAGTTTTCGTTCAGTCCGTCTAACCGTCTGACCGTCTGTACGTCTATCCGCATATAACAACGCAAAAACTACCAAACCAAATCATTTGAAATTTAAAAAAAAATAATTATTACATAATGTTATCGAGGCATTTGAAATTTTATGACAGTTGGATGTATAGTTCAGTTATAGAAACAATCAAAAGCTAATTTTAATGATGTTACACTTTTTCGAACATAATAAAATTGATATGGATCTATAATGTATAGAATATAATATAGATTCTGCACAATCTGTTGTGCAATAAATATTTGTTAATCGTTTACAGGACCATACAAACGTATTCCATTACATAATGGTATAGTGAGAACATTGCTTGGAGTTCGTTTTAATTGTATCAAGTGATTCAACATTATATAAAACTGATATATCTTACTGAGGAGCACTTCTTCCTGTATAATAAAAAGAAGATAGCATTTAAAGAGTCACATAAGAGATTTCGACTTCTACATTGCAACCGAAATACTGTATACTATTACACTAAGATCTGAATATATTTTTTAAAGTTCGTTATAGTACGAATGCACCTCATTTGCTACGCCTGATGAGCTATTTACAACTTGTTTAATTTGACAAATTTTAGTAAGTTAATTGTTGCAATATCAAATTGAAGCTTTTCAAATCATAAACAAAACTTTGGTGTGAAAAATTAACTCAAAATCTTCGTCTGTTGAGAACTCCAATGATCAACTTGTATTAACTGGTGTGTTTTGAAATAGGAACAGCAAACAAAATCATGTTTCAAAACTTACTGTGTAAGTACTATTGATTTTTAAACATGTTGCAGATCTGCAACACACTGATACAGAGGGTTAATGTAAATTTTAAATAAAACTATCTATTTTCAAATATATATATATATATATATATATATATATATATATATATATATATATATACCGGGTGTCCCAAAAATGACTGATGGATTTTAAAATTCAATAATTTGCAAACGGTGATAGCTATTTAAAAAATTTTTGCAGGAGGGTTATGTATAATGTCAGGATTTTTTTTTTATCGTAATTTTTTATTTTAGTTCGAATTTCAAACAGTAGGTGGCGCTGACGACGATTGAAGGCCAGGTCGATGCATCACTCAGCACTGATCACCTGGCCTTCAATCGCCGTCAGCGCCACCTATTGTTTGAACTTCGAACTAAAAATTACGGTAAAAAAACTCTTGATATTATACATAACCCTCTTGCAAAAAAATTTCAAACAGCTGTCACCGTTTGCAAGTTATTGAATTTTAAAATCCATCAGTCATTTTTGGGACACCCGATATATGGTTTAAATTATTTTTCCTTTCCTTGCATTTTTTCTCAATGAGACATTATAACGAAACATAAACAGATAAAATTAGCATATTTTATATACTCTAATGTAACGAACTACAAAACTTAACACTGATTTCTCCCACTCAAATATTTTACAGGGTTTCTAATATTAAAAAAATAACAATACAGAGAATTATAAAAGATTCGCCAACTAAATTCATAAAAAAATCATCTGTTATTTAAAATTATTCTAAAAAATAGTAACATCAAACAAATGCATAAAAAATAATTTTCATGATTATTTTATTCTGAAATACTAATTTTAAATATTTAAAATCAGTAATCTGCAGCATATTGATAGCTTTTGAATTTTTTTAAAGGGCTATATGACTACAAATGCTTCATCAAGTTACTTCTCGAACCGTATTTTCATGTATTCTTTAAAAAATCCAAGAATTAGTAATCGAAAATACATTTAAAAATTCTTTTGATGCTTGTTTTAGTTTAAAAAAATTCTTTTAAATATTTAATGCCCAGAAATTACAGGATTATGAAAGACATTAGAAAAAACAAAATAAAAGGCTTACATAGATTTAACAATTAGAAAGCTGTACTAATTCTCTGGAAATATTTATCATTCTAAAAGAATCCTTTATAATAGAAGCTGAAGCTCATATTTTCTTTTGTACAAAAAAAAAATAAAATAGCGAAGAAAAACTTATTCCTTCAAGCAGTTAATTCTATCAAAGTTTTATATAATAAATTAACTTACGGGAAAATGCTGTCATAGATGAAAAAGATCGTGCTACTTGCTTTTCTAAATCGGCTTTTCATGTCAGAAATATAAATTATTTATCTGAAATTAAAAACAAAATGGACTACGCATTACAAAATGTGTCAAGGGGTTCTAAATCTAGATTTGTTTTTTTGCTGTAACTTTATAAATTGAATTTTCTAAATGCGCCATGTGTTTTACCAGTTAAACGTTTCTTACTTAAAGAATATAGTCACTATTCTATACGTTTCAGCGAAAATGTGATATATAGTTAAATATTACGTGTTATGAGTACTTTATAAATTTCACATGTAGTGTGAATGTGTTGTGTTATGAATATAATAACTAAGGATTACGCTGAATTTTTTTCCATTTTTGACTCAATAATTTGATTAAACAACATTTATTCCGTATTATTACATTTTATAACTTACTGCCATCTATTATTGAATTATAAGTATCATGTCTGAAATTTTCGAAAATAATTCTAAACTAGTTGGATGTGCCAATCCTAAAACTCATACGTACATTTTAATATTTCAAAATGTGGTTAGATATATTATTGCTTAAATATTATTAATTCAATACTTACCAACTTTAAGTTTCGTCTTAAATTTCTGCTTAGTTAATTAATCGGACCAAAAACGAGATAGTGTGTATCATGATATTTATTAACGCTACTGCAATGCTTCCCTTATAACGGAATATTTCCAAATTCAAGAAAGATCTGCTGGCCGTAGCCAAAAATATATAAAAAAAATTTTGTTCATTTTTGTACGTAATTTTATAAAGTTTTTGATGTTATAATAATGAAAATAGCATGGGAATAGTTTTTATAGCGCCTCCTTTTAGCACATCCTTTTTTAGAAATTTTGGGAGAACCTGCTTGCGATACCCAAAAATAATTTTACACAAAATATTTAGTTCAGCTCAGTGCATAACTTCATACATTTTTCAATGGTTCAATAATGAAAATAACACAGACATGGTAATTATAATGCCCCCTTCCGGGTTTTTTTTTTAATTCAGGTAGGGCTAGCTTACCATGGCCAAACACCTACACAAAATATTTGCTTCAATTCTATGAATAAACTTATACACTTTTCGGTGTTACAATATTAAAAATGGCAGAGAAATTACTATTGCTGCGCAAACTTTTGACGGATTTTTTTACAATTCATTAAACACCAATTAGCCATAGCCAAATACTTACACAAACAATTTTGTTCTATTCTATACATAACTTCAATTTTCGATGTTACAATATTAAAAACCGCACAAAAATCGCTAGTATAGCACCTTCTTTCGGTGGAATCTTTCAAAACTGAAGGAGGAGCTGCTTTCCGCAGCTAAAAATTTACAAAACAAATTTAGTTTAATTCTATGCATATCTTCACACACTTTTCGAGGGTAGAATGGCGACATACGGACACACATAGACAGACAGACATTTTTTAAAAAATATGTTTTTTTTTTTTAAATCTCTGACCCCTAAAACGTGTAAGTATGGCGAAATAATTGACATTTACAATACATTCTTCGATTAAAGATAGAAGAAAATAAAACTAGTAATTCAAAATACCTTAAAGAAATAATTTTGACATTCATTTCAGGTTAAAAAATTCTTTTAAGCATTTTACATAAAGAAACTACTGTATTATGATAGACTTTAGAACATTGTTAAAAATGCTTACATAGTTTTAACATATTTATAAAGCTGTTCTGACACTTTGAAAATATTTATCTTTCTAAAAGAGTTTTGTATAAAACAAGCTTGAGCATGTATTTTCTTTTGTACATAAGAAGTATAATAGCTAAGGAAGGATAATTATTTCAAGTAGTTAACTGTATAAAAGATTTATGTAATAAATTACTTATAGCAAAATCTGTCATAGGTGAAAAATATTTCGCTGTTTTTTCTGAATCTACTTTTCATGACAAAAATATAAATTATCTGTCTGAAATTAAAAACAAAAATGTGCTAAGCGTTACAAAATGTGTCATGCTTTATTTCTTCTTCCTGCGAGAATTTGCAGTAGAATTTAATGGAAATTTGTATAAAAAGTTTGAATTTCTTCTTGTGCAATAAGATCATTATAAATGTATAAATTTAAAAATCACATGTTTGTTAATAAGACTTTTTTAAAGTCGAATTGTTCTCTTACCACACCGGTGATATAAGATCTTGTTGATACATTAATCTTAATGTAAATTAAAGAGTTTAAATATACATTTTAATGTAAATAAAATATTTCATATTGAACTTTCTTTTGAAAAACTGTCAAATATATTATTTTACAACTCTAATGAAGAAACTTAATTAAAATAGTTTAATGAGTTATAGTAGTATTATATTTAAATTGAAATGGATAATTATCTTAAATACAAGTTGAAAAATTATAAAATAAAAAATAGGCTTACATCTTTATCATAAAAATAAAAACCATAATCAACATTTCCATGAGTTTTAAATAATTTTATTCAAATACTAACAGTCAGTAATATCTGTAGTAGAATTAGTACTGATAACAAAATATACTAATCCATCTGTGAATAGATATTCATGTTTATGAATAATAATTGTGATGCATTCTTGTGTTAAATAAATTCTCATAAAATATGGTCAAAAGAATACAAAAACTGAATTAAAGGATGGAACCAAAATTTATCAACAGAGACTACATGAGGATGATAATATGGTGATACTGAATCGAGCGCTTCATTTTCTTCTTTAGAGGGGGTTATTTAAACCATTACTTGATGGAAATGTGCTCAAACGGAGAAAAAATAGAGATTATATTTTCTTCTGTATAGTTTGGGAAGTATAGTGTAAAATATGACTATTATATGTATGTTTAAAAAAATCAGTTAGCAATATATAAATTAAACATACAAAACTTATATATGTTAGAGCTTGAAATTTATTTTAATTTGTGTATTTCTGTTGTTATTTAGCTGTTAGAGTTTTATTCGAAATCCCTTTTGCAAAAGCATTAAATTATATTATTGGCATCTTAATGGACATTAAAAATATGTATTGTCATATTAGAAGTAGAAATCAGAAATATCTAAACGCATATACTTGTTATTACTTATGAATGCACACATCGGCTACCTTGTTCACTAAATGTTATTGAAAAATCACTCTTCTCTGCAAAATTGATGAAATTTTATAATTTTATGAAACTTTAATTCTAAATACTTGAATTTTTCACAGGTATTAAAAATAATTAAATTCTCAACTATATACAGGGTGAGTCATAATTATCGAAACAATAGGCTATCTCCTTAAATATTATACCTAGACCCATACTTCCAGTTGCAAAGTTTCATAAAAATAGGTGAATTTTTTTTTATAAGATAAGTTGCAACTCCATGGGGGGGGGGGGTCTTTTTTAAAAATTACGAAAATTAAATTTTTATACGGCCCCCAGAGGAAAAAACTTCCAATTAGAAAAAATTTCCTTATCCATTCCTGAATTGAACCAAAAAAAAAATCATCTCGATATTTGCAAAACTCAGGGAGTTATGGAAATTTTAATAAATCGTGAGATTTCAAGGGATCAGACACAAATTGAAATGCGTGTAATTGAAGAAACAATGCTGCTGTAATGTGTCAAGGAAACATTTATTTTATTTTATTTATTTATAGAGTAAGAATTTGGAATGCTTTGTGGTGGTTAACCATATAATTTTTAAGAATTATAACATCACAAAACTTCTTAATAAAATATTTTTTTTCAAAAAATTTAGAGTAAGTTAAAATTGTTATAACTCAAAATATTATTTGTCGCGTTGAATTTTTTTTTCTTTTGGTTAAATGAAAATATCTAATTTTCAATTTTGATTCAGCATTTTACATAATATTTATTTATCTTTTATAAATAAAAGTATTTAAAATAGCAATATAAAAAAGATGCAATTTTTTGTATACAAATCATACTTTTAAAAGTAAATCGTTGGGCATTTTTATTTATTTATTTATTTATTTATTTATTTTGAGGGGAGGGATATTAAAAAACTATTGAACTCGCTGGACTGTTGCTATAACCGACAATTATTGACTTACGTCAGTTTAAAAATGAGTAATATTGAAATAAAAACATTTGATGCAGAAAAGTGCATTTAGTTTTAAACAAAGATGAACCTCTAATGTTTAAATAGGTTTTAAAAGTTTCTGGTGATTAACTCCGTCCTGTATAGTTTAGATTTCAGATATTGTTTAAGTTTTGTCAATCTCACCTTCAAATGCGTCAGTTGATTTAAACCTCATTTTTTTATCACGTCGATTTAAAAAAATTTTTCATTGTTTTGGCCCTGTTAACTTCATATTTTCATGTTAAAATTGCTATTGCGCGATGCTTAAAGGTGCCTCTAATTACGGGCGACACTAGGCGTATTATTCTGGAGATACAGCTATTACGGAAATTGCAAAAAAGCCTGTACAGTAGGGCCTCCTGTTAAGCGATTCACACCAAAAACTAATCAGTACCAATTTATATCAAGGACTAAGTAAATATAACGTTTTATTACATTCCGTGAATTAGTTCTTGAAATAGAGCGCTCACAAAATTTATGCCATATACAGAGATACAGGAGCAGTGACTCACAGACATATATTTCGTAAAAACATGTTTTTTGGTATCTCTGAGCCCTGAAACGTGTGAATCCGTCGAAAACCGGAACTCAAAATTTTCATGAATCCAATACATTCTTCTTGTAAGGTTAGAAGAAAGTAAAAATAGATTTAAAAACCATCATAAATTTTGAAGCTGAATAGTAAAAAGTAGATTTTTGAAAGTATTTCTGTGTAATTTATTAAAATATATTTCTAATGATTCCGTTAATAGGAGTATCATTATCGCTATTACTATTTTTACTAAACTTATTGCCTGTGGCAATAAGTTTTTAAGACACTTTTAATGAGAGTTTAATTAATATCACTTAATTTAATAACACTTTTAATAGGTGTTTAATAAGACGATCCGGCCGATGGGCCATGCCAGTTACGCGGCTGGCCCCAAGCTCGAGATATTACAGACATCTAGCATATTTCAAAGAAGTTTAATAGAAAAACCTATACGCTTTTAAATTATATCTAAAAGTTAAAGTATTGTCTATGATAGACATTTAATAATGCGTAAATTTATGGTCGATCCCTAAATTGTATTTCAAATGAACTGATATCGCTGCGCTCAGAGGTATGCTTAAGTGGTATAAGTCAGGAATTTTGGAAAATTTTGGATTTTAATATCTTTTGGGGATTTGTAGATATCGAAATGAATTTTTTTGTTCAATTCAGGAGTGGATAAGGTAAATTTTTCTAACTGGAAGTTTTATCCTCTGGGGGCCGTATAAAAATTAAATTTTCGTAATTTTTAAAATAGACACCCCCATGGAGTTGCAAGTTATCCTATAAAAAAAATTACCTTTTTTTATTAAACTTTGCAATTAGACGTAAGGGTCTAGGGGCAATATTTAAGGAGATATCCTATTGTTTCGATAGTTATGACTCACCCTGTATATTTATTCTTATTACCCATTGAGAGTTTAAAAAAATCACCGCTATAAATTATTGATCTAAAACGTTTTTAATATTCTTAGTGAACTATTTTAAACATATAATAATCTGTACCTTTTTAATAAGTTATTATAAATAAATAAAACGACTAAATACATTTATAGGCTTGAAACATTTAAGAAGTCTATTTTAACATACCTCATTTAATGTGATAGAGTTGATAATTTTAATTAATTTATACATTACATTACATCATTTAACAATAGGAGAATGATTGAAAAGCATTTAAGGCGAAGACACCGACTTAGCCTGCTGTAATAAGGGAAATTAGCTTGCGAAATTTGTAATACATTTTGACACATTAATGCAAGCTTCATTAACTGAATTTGAGACACTAAATGGAATAATCTTCTTTGTCTTATTTGTCCTTGCAAAATAAAATAGCAATATTTATAACACATGAAAAATTATTATTATTTTTTTTATTATTCATCTTGTATGTCTTTTGTTTATAAAAATAACTTATTTACGAAACTAATTTTGTTGGTTTTCTTAATTTTCTAATAATATCATTATGCCTTATGCACGTATCTTTGTTCGTATTTCAGCAGAATTTCATTAGTTTGTCTAACAGAATAATTTGATGTATTTTTCTTTATCTTATCCATTTTTTTACTATGTTGCATTTCTGAAACATTTTGTAATTTTTGCTATTGTTATAACATTTGATACACCAATTTTAATTATTTTTTTAATTACCATTTGTAATTTACATTTTAAATCAATTGGTTCGCTAACATACATTTTGGTCATTACATGAGTTTAAGTATATCAGTAGATTTTTTTATAGAAAATTTTTTTAATTTTTAGTAAATAAGATATGTTTCAATGATTTAACTTCTAAAAGGTTTATATATATATATATATATATATATATATATATATAATTAATTTTGTATCAGATCGATAGTTAATCTAAAGTATGAAATAATTCCCGGATAACACACACACAACATATATATATAAATGTGTGTGTATTATGAAAATTTCAGAATTATCAAGATTTAAAAAAAGATATCTGTAAAATCAAACGAAAATTTCTGTTATTATATTATTATTCTGTTATTGTTATATATAATACTATTTCAAGGGCATTAAAATTTTAAAGTAATTTTAAACTTTTTTTTTACATAAATAGTAGAAAAAAATATTTTTTCTTTACATATAAAAGATTTTCGGACTATTAATCTTTGAGATTTTTTAGCTTTATACATATATTTAACAATAATTTAAAATAATAAAAATGGTTTTTATCTATGCAATGTGACGATTTATTTTATCGACATATAATTATGTTTACTTATTTATAGTTGCCTAAATATTATTTCTGTTTAATTCATTACATTTTGATTTTTTTAAACAGACACGGCAAGTTGTAAACATCATTTGATGCATTTAAAAGAAAATTTTATAAAATTATTTTATAACATCTATATAATCTATCTTCGTCTATTGAAAAAAGTTAAAACGTTAATGAAAATATATTCTGTATAAAATTATTATTAAATTATATGAGTAAATAAAATTATGATAGTAGCTGTATTAAATTATTCTGTAAACCTCAAATGCTTATTGATTTTTTTATTTAAATGTTGTAGATGATCGCTTTTAAAGCAATGCATTTATTTTTTGTAATTGTATTTAATAAAGAGACAATGCAACGAAAATCAATGCTATGTTTTTCAATTAATTCAGAAAAGGGCACGCATGAAAGAGATTCTGATAAGGCAAATAATAATATTTGTAATCTGAATTATTTTGTATTGTGTGCTTTTAACTAATGCTAGTATTGTTATAGTGCAGATATTTTAATTGTACTGTTTTCAGTAAATTACCATTTAATTAAACGGTAACAATTAAGTACAGATTGATCTTAATTTTATTACATTGCGTTAACGAGTATGTAAACTGCATTAAACTACAATTCCTTATATTAATTTATACCAATTGTTATCAAAATTTTGAAAATTGAACCCACTTACGTTAAAGGAGCTTCCAGTTATTTAGATATACAATGTTAACATATTTTTTATTCATTATTACTTTTTATTCAAGTTCATGTTTTAAAAGCTTGAAAATAATGCAAATGTATATAATACAATAATTTTGTTAATTAGTTAACCATTTCTAATAGCCACTAAAAGTATGAATCTAGTTCTAAATTAAACAGTACATTAAAATTCATAAATGCAAAATGTAAACTTAGGTAACATTATTAATTTAACTCGTGGCGTGCATGATCAAACCAACTATGTCTGTGGTAATTACTACTGTATATAATTATATTGTATAATTACTACTGTATACTAACACACATAAAAGCAAAAT
Source organism: Maratus speculifer (assembly GCA_964019185.1). Classification (NCBI taxonomy): domain Eukaryota; kingdom Metazoa; phylum Arthropoda; class Arachnida; order Araneae; family Salticidae; genus Maratus; species Maratus speculifer. The sequence continues at coordinate 156,776,569 of OZ025289.1, forward strand.
TTATGTTCATTCACAAAAGTGCTCTAGTCTTTGTAAATGAAAAAAAAATATTTAGCTCTTTATTTTCCCATCATTTGTAAAGCAAATGCATGGAGATACATCGATAAAGGTACTGCTAGACCTAATAAGACTATTTTATAGAAATTATGTACTATCTGTTTTTAAAGTGTACACCCAATACAGCATAAAAAAGACAGGTTTTTTTTAATTTACGAAAATGTACTATAATCACGAAAAAAGAAATACAATAACCTCTCTAGATTCACCCAAGCGTCTAAAAAGCGTCCTCACTTTAGGAACCTCACAAAAATTTATGTATATAGATGCCGGATTAAATATTTTTCCAGAACGTGTTTATTGGTTGTCAAAGAAATGGAGGCCTTTATTAAATTTTAAATGAAAAAGAAACTGTAAAACATTATATTTTGCATATTTCGACAATTGTTTTAAATATCTATTACCATAGTGACGCCTTTACAAATATAATGAAGATTTAAAATGTTATATAAGAAAATTATAAGCTTTCATAGAATGTATAATAAGTTTTATTGTCTTCTAGTTATTGCATTTCAAAAATGAATTCAAAAAAATATTTATTGTTGTCATCATGTAATAGTTTTCTCAGTTACTCTGCAATCATGCACTTTACATTCCCATAAGTATATTTATGGTTAAAATAAGATGCGAAATAATTATAAGGTGTATGACATAATGAATAACATTTGTAAATTTATTTGACTGTCAACAAAACAGGTCTGCACCAAATGTGTCTTAGTATAAATAATGGTTGATTCTTTTAAAACCAGCGTTACTAAATCAAAATATGCCAAAAGTTTCACTGCATAACTTACATATTTAACAAACGTGAAGGGTATGTTTTTAAAATTATATTATCTATGCGTTAATGAAACACAAGGATAAATTGATTAGATTATAAAATGCATCTAGTTGTATGTAAATTTCCTGTTATAAATTCAGGTAAAACATTAGTCTAGATACAGCGACAATTAGGATCAAAAACAATCTTGCTTGATAACACTTGACAAAAAAGTAAGGCAGGTGCCAAAAAACAATGTATGATACAAATATCTACAAATTAGTTTTTCATAATATTTTCTATCAATTTATTATTTTAAACTCTTGAAATACTTCTTTCAAGTTTTTAATTTTATCTAGCTTATTAATACAATAATTATTAATCGTCATATGGAGGTCCATTACCTGCGGTCTAGTCTGTTGAACTGACTAAATGACAGACCAGATGCTGTGACCAATAAGGTTATCTGAGCGAGAAATCCCAGCCGGCTGTCGCGTCGCCCCGGTAGCTTAACAGGTAAAGCATTGGCCTTGTAAGCCAAGTATCTGGGTTCGACTCCCGGCTTGGGCAATTTGTCGCTCAGTTGGAAATTATTCAATTATTCATTATTTTTATTAATACTTTATTAATTAATTTTATTAATAATTTATCTTTATAAAACAAATAGCACCTCTGAAATATGTTTAATGTCACATGTAGAATTAGGAATGCAAAAGCTGTAAAAATTCATATTGTTCTTTTTATGAGAAGAAGATTTATTGGTAATTTTTTAAAAGAAAAGTGCAAAAACTTACTAAACAATTTGAAATTTTTAGTTTTATGGAAGGTATTGTGCATATATTTTATTCCGTTCTAGGCGATTTTTTTAATTATAACATTTATATTTTGTATATACTTTTAAAGATTTTAAATATCAAAATTACTGAAATATTTTTTATGAAGTTAAATTTATTGGATTCATAAAGCTTGACTTATGTCAAAGTTGTCAGTTAAAAATTAATTTCTACAAAGATTTATGGACTTCCTATGCAGAATTCCGAAAAATGATAACTCAATAAGATTAACAGTTTATGTCTATTCTTTCAAAATTATTTTTGTTTACCTTATCTTCGCTTTTACTATAACATTATCTCTATAATATCTCCATTCATACACTTCCATTAATAATATCAATAGAAGACAAGAGTTATGAAGAAACTCTGTTTGTTCTTATGATTTATGGCAATGTATACACTCTCTAAAAGAAAGGACAGAAAAATCGTGTATTATGACCGCCCTTTGTGAAATCACATGCAAGTAAAATTATAACTAATTCGTATTTTGGACGACAAAAAGAAATAAAATATAATTGCATAATAAAAGTCATACATTTTCAAACATAGAAAACGTAATATAAATCTAATAGAATATTAGACACCTAATAAGATTTTAAATTACTCCAAAATAGACAATTTTTTCCGCATCTGAAGCTTAATTCATTACATATTTTCGTTTTTTAATTTCTTCCCGATTTTTATCCCATATCTTCACAACCCTGCTTCACATTCCTGAGTGTCCAAACCCAACTTAAAACGGTATCTAAGCTTCAATATATCAAGAATGGAACACTTTGCACGAATAAGAAATTAATATTACATTAATTTGCCCAGTTAACTGTGTATTATGATTAGTTGTTATGCAAATTAATAACTATATTGTAATATGATACCATTATAAAGAATCAAACACAGGAAATATTGACAATCTTATAGACATATTACAGACAATCATCTTACAGACAATCTTATAGAAATATTTCATTTTATATCTTTTCATTTTTGGTGACCAGTAATAAAATAATCATCTAGTAAATTAAAGTAATATTATTCCTTGAAATTAATCACTAATATTAAAAATACTTTACTGAAAGAAGTTAGCTTAAACGAAGAGCTTAGGCGTATTTATGTACATAACAATTAAAAACACTTGAAAACATTATGTTTAACGCTTAAAAAGAGTGTCAATAGATGGCGCAAGTAGTTCTGAAATTCTCCTCTGAATAACTAATGAACAATGATTTGAAATCAGTCAGTTGTAAGTGAAAGCTTTGAATTTGTTGTACGCAGTTTTTAATCTATTGAAAGTGTAAATGTTACTGATGTCTGAAGATGGTTTGATTATATTAAACTGATTTAGTTTTAAATATGCATATTGAATTGATTACACTTACACTGAAATATATCCAGGAATACCCAAGATTGTAATGGAAGAAGTTGCAATTGGGGGGAATTTTAAACCGTGAATTTGGACTTCAAGTTAAAGGAAAGGGAAATAATTTTAATAAAAATACTTTGAAATTGAAGCAAGATTAATCATTTTGGTGTACCCGTATGTGATATGGATATGCATAATTTCATGGAGATTAAGACAAAGTATAATTAAGGTAAACAAAACTTCATATGAATTCAACTAGAGTTAATAAAGATTTTTTTGCCTGAAAGTAAATTGAAAGGACTTGCATTTTACTAGTTGTTTTAACTGATTGTTTTAAATGTTTGAGAATGTTTAACTACTTTTAACTATTCAAAGTAAAGGTAGCACTGAAGTAATAGCATATAATTGAACTAGTAATAGACTGTTTGATTGAAGTATGATATATATTTAATTGAAAGTAAATATTTTGTAAAAATGAATGATATTGACAAAATTAAGAAATTACGTGCAACTGCACGCAGTTTAACCACAAAATTGATATCTAAAGTAGAGACAACTTTGAATGTGGGGGTTGAAATTAATATATCTAGTTTAAGAGTGTTTTTAGAACAATAAACAAAAAATATGAACTTTTAGTAAAGTATGATACTGAAATTGAAGGATTAATTAGTAAAGAGGATGAGTTGGAAAGCGAAGTTATTACGGCTCAAGAATATCAGGATAAAATAATAGCCTGTAAATGTTTAATAGAAGAGAAAATTAAAAATAATTCTGCCTGTAATGAAAATGTTAATAAAGAGGGTTCTCATATTTTATCTCCCAAGGCTAATGTTAAACTTCCGAAGTTAAGCATAAATAAATTTTATGGAAACCCGAGTAATTGGCTTGAGTTTTGGAGTCAATTTGAAAATTCTATTGACAAAAATGATAGTTTAACCTTGATAAATAAATTTAGTTATTTGAAATCCCTAACTGGTGGTTTGGCATTTAATGCCATTAGTGGTTTCGCTTTAACAGGAGAAAACTATAAAATTGCAATTGATATTTTGAAAACACGTTTTGGTAGGATAGACCTGACTATTAACTCACACATGGCCAAGTTATTGAGTCTTGAACGTGTGAGGAGTTCCTCGAATGTGGCCGCCCTTAGAAAACTTTATGATGAAATTGAGTTAAATATTAGATCTTTGGAAACACTCAATGTAGTTTCTGGTTCTTATGGTCACCTTCTTTACCCATTATTATTAAAACTGTTACCAGAAGACTTCACATTGGAATTTAGTAGAAGGCAAAATTCAAAGGCTAATTCGAAATTAAAATTTGACATTAGAGAATTAATGGACTTTTTAAAAGTTGAGATTCAGTCCCGAGAACATATTTATTCTTTAAATGAAAGAGGAATTTCAGGTTCAGTTACTCAAAATGGTAAAAGAGATAGGAATAGACGTTTTCAAAATGAAAATTATAAAGGGGGAAATCCACTCATAAGTACATACGCAACGCATGTGAATTTTAATTGTGTATTTTGCGTTTCTAAGGAACATAGTTCAGAACAGTGTCCTACCAGCATTGCTCAGAGGAAAATGAATGCTAAAAAGCGTGGACTTTGTTTTAAATGTCTCCGAGGTAAACACGTAGCTAAGGATTGTTGGAGAAAAAATACTTGCAATATATGCAATCAGAGTTGGCATAATACACTTTTATGTGAAAAACGTAATGAAAATAAAGATTTAAAAAACTGTCAGGCTAACTCTAATACAGAGAATGAAAATAATGTTCCAATGTCTACGACTGTTTCAACGTGTAGTGCAAATACTTTAAATAAAAAATCAACTGTTTTTCTTCAGACTTGAACTGCTTTAATTTCAACAAAATTTAAAAACATTAATTAGAATCTTAATAGATGGAGGCTCTCACAGATCGTTTATAAGTAAGCGTTTAGCTGAAAAGTTAAAGCTTCCCGTTATCAGAGTTGAAAAGTTACAAATACATACTTTCGGGGAGGAAAGACCCAATACAGGTGAATACAATTGTGTTAAAGTCAATTTGCTAAATCCGCGCAATCAAAACATAAAGGCGTTAGTAGTAATTAAAATTACAGGAGCTAATGTTGCGAATATACCAAGTGGATGGATAAAGTCAAAATTGAAAAGATTATCTCTTTGGTTATCAGATAACTATAAAATGCCTATAGATATGTTAATCAGTGCGGATAGCTACTGGGAAATAGTAACGGGGAATATTGAACGTTTAAGTAAAAGATTGGTGGCTCTTGGTGTGGTGTTGGTGTATTTTGTCGGCCGATTATCTACACTAGGGATATAGGCCCAGGGGGGGGTGCCCTTCGTGGGGGTCTTTCTAAGGGAACCTAAACCGTATTTACGCAAGGTTCGAAGAAAACCACGAAAACTCCGAACGGTTAGGCCGACAGCCGCGATTGGGTTCGAACCCAGCACCTGCCGTGGTGGCTCTTGACACTATATTTGGAACAACACTACAGGGTCAAGCAGCTTTAAATGCTAAATATAATCCTTATGTTAGTGTAAATAAAGTGATAATTGATGAAAATAAGACAATATTAAGCGATATTAAAGTAATTTGGGAACTTGATTTGTTAGGAATAAAGCAAAGTGAAAATGTAACTAATGAAGCGGAAAATAAAGTAATAAAGGAATTTGGAAATAATATAGCATATAAAAATAAACGTTATGAAACCAGGTTGCTTTGGAAAATGAATCCAGAAAATTTGGATTCAAACTATAAAATTGCTAAACAACGTTTAATTGGGTTAAATAGAAGATTTAAGCAAAACATTTGGTTGTTTGAGCAATACGAAGAAATTTTGAAAGATCAGTTAAATAAAAATATCATTGAGGAATGTAATTTTAAAGTTACTGATAAAAATTGTTATTTTATGCCACATCATCCGGTAATTCGCAATGATAAACCTACTAAAATAAGAATTGTATATGATGCCTCTTCTAAGGGTAAAGATAAATTGTCTTTGAATGACTGTTTATTAAATGGTTTGAATTTGAATCCTAATATATTAGACGTAATTTTGAAATTTAGAGAAAATAAAATTGCCTTCACTGCTGACATTGAAAAGGCATTTTTACAGATTGGGATAAGTGAGGTCGATAGAAATTACTTAAGATTTCTATTTTCTGAAGATTTTACTATAGATGAAAATTTAAGGTGTTTTCGAATGACACGTGTAGGTTTTGGAATTAAATGTTCTCCATACATTCTTGCTTGTGTTATAAAGCATCATATTAAAAAAATTGAAAAAATACATTTTGATGCATTTAAAATGCTTGACACTTCGTTATATGTTGATGATTTATGCTCTGGAAGTAATTCAGTTGAGGTTGCTTTTAAACTTTCTACAACTGCGGTGAATATATTGAAAGAGGCTAGTATGAATCTTAGACAATTTGAAACTAATTCAAAAGAGTTAAGAGAACGTTGGAGGAAAGACAATATATTGTTGGGTGATGAGGCCGGCTCAAATAGATTAGCAAAAATATTAGGAATAAACTGGGATACACGTACTGATAGTTTAAGGATTGATATGAAACCTTTGTTGCTGGCATTAAATAATGTTAGTGATACAAAAAGATGCGTGTTAAGTTGTGCCTCAAGGTGCTTCGATCCTGTTGGATTTCTTACTCCCTTTACAATGAGAATTAAATGTCTGTTACAGGAATTATGGATAAAGGGTTTAGACTGGGATGAAGTATTTGATAGCGAAATAAAACATAAGTGGAATGAATGGTGTTCTGAAGTAAAACATTTAACTGAATTTTCCATGCCGCGGTATTTCTTCAATACGAAAGATATGATTCTGCAAGATAATATTGAACTACATGTCTTTTCTAATGCCAGCTTGAAGGCCTATGGCGCTGTCGCTTATTTTAGATTTGTGACAGAAAATAATAAAACAAATGTTATTTTCGTTATGTCCAAAACTAGGGTCGCACCTTTGAAGAAAATAACCCTTCCAAGAATGGAATTCTTGGGTGCTTTAGTTGCGGCTCGGATAGGAAAATATTTGCAGGATATGTTTTCTGTTCCAGGTATCATTTATTGGACAGACAGTACAATTGCGCTCCATTGAATAAAGGGGATACCTTCAAAGTGGAAACAATTTGTTTGCAATCGTATTTCCGAAATACAGGAATTAACAATTCCTCAGAATTGGAGGCATTGCGATGGTAAGAGTAATCCTGCTGATATATTAACTCGAGGATGCTCTGCAAAAGAATTGCTTGACAACGAAACCTGGAAAAGTGGACCGGCATGGTTGATAAAAGATCGAACTCACTGGCCGAAAAATCCAGTAAAATTTGAAAATATTGTAGAGGAAGAGAACAAAAAATATAATGAATCAGTTTTTGTGAACACAGTTAATGCAGATGAGAAATTAAACATTTTAACTAAATTCTCTTCATGGACAAAATTGCAGAGAATTATGGCCTGGTGTGTAAGGTTTATAAATAATTCACTTACTAAGAATCGAGAAGTTGGAGTTTTGACTACTAAAGAAATAAAACAGGCTACTGAGTTAATTATAAAATCAATTCAGTCTCTGGAATTTTCTTATGAGATACAATGTCTAGAAAGACAAGTGTCTATTAACTGTAAGAGTAAACTTCTTTCTTTGAATGCATTCTTAGATGAAAGGCGAATATTGAGAGTTGGTGGAAGGCTTAAAAATGCTGAAATATCTGAAAACTGTAAACATCCGATTATACTACCAAAAAATAACCATATTACGAAATTAATTATACAATATTATCATGAAAAATATTTACACGGTGGAGTTCAGTTATTGCAGTCTGTAATAAGACAGAATTATTGGATTATAAATGCCAAATCTGAAATAAAGAAAATGATTTGGAAATGTATAAAATGCTGCAGAGTTAAAGCTAAGACAACATCTCAAATAATGGCTGATTTGCCAGCCAGCAGAGTTGTTCCATGTAGAACATTTTCAAAGGTAGGCGTAGATTATGCAGGCCCATTTCATATAAAGATGAGAAATGGTAGAGGAATTAAACCTATAAAATGTTATGTGTGTGTTTTCATTTGTATGGCTACGAAAGCTGTTCATTTGGAATTGGTGAGTGATTTTACAAGTGAGGGATTTTTGACTGCTTTGCAGGGATTTTCTTCTAGAAGAGGGACACCTGGAGAGATAAGTAGTGACTGCGGTACTAATTTTGTTGGTGCTGATAAAATCCTAAGGAAATTTTTTTCTATTAAATGTAACACCAAACTGCATGACTGGATTTTATCCGAGAAAATACAGTGGAAATTTAATTCTCCGGGAGGTCCTCATGACGGTGGTCTCTGGGAGGCAGCAGTGAAATCTATGAAACAGCATTTGCGAAAAACTCTCGGTAAGCAGCTTTTGACGCACGATGAATTTTTAACTTTACTTTGTCGAGCGGAAGCCTGCTTAAACTCAAGACCAATAACTGCTGTTTCAGATGATCCCAATGACTTAAGCGCTTTAACTCCAGGACATTTTTTTGATTGGAGCTTCTTTGACCGCTCTACCAGAGATGGATTTAAGATAAAAAATTACTTCGCTAAAAAGATGGCAATTAACTCAACAACTGTTTCAGTCATTATGGAAGCGTTGGTCAACAGAGTACCTGTGTCAACTACAGCAACGATATAAATGGAAAACTCCAAAAAGAGACATTAAGGTAAATGATTTGTTAATTATAAAGGAAGATAACTTATCTCCCCTTCATTGGAAACTCGGAAGAGAATCGAGGTTTATCCTGGATCCGATGCTAAAATTCGTGTGGTGAAACTGAGATCTGCTAGTGGTGAACTTAAGAGACCTATTGCTAAGATTGCGGTGCTACCAATTGAAAATGAAGATTAGTGTTTTATAAGACATTGAACTGTTATTTTATGAACTAATTTTGTTCTTTTAATATTTCAGTTAGGACTTCCATTTGAGAACATTAATTTAATTTAGAAGCAAAAAATTTGTAAGTAAGATTGTTGTAGCGGTGAGTTAAACTTTTATTGTTTGAATATGTAAAGTTAATTATTTAATAATTTGTCTGAAATTATAGTGTTTTTGTTAATTGAATTGTATATGTAATTTATGTAAATCTTTAAATTGTATGAACAGTGTTCATCGGCGGGGAGAATGTTTAACGCTTAAAAAGAGTGTCAATAGATGGCGCAAGTAGTTCTGAAATTCTCCTCTGAATAACTAATGAACTATGATTTGAAATCAGTCAGTTGTAAGTGAAAGCTTTGAATTTGTTGTACGCGGTTTTTAATCTTTTGAAAGTGCAAATGTTACTGATGTCTGAAGATGGTTTGATTATATTAAACTGATTTAGTTTTAAATATGCATATTGAATTGATTACACTTACACTGAAATATATCCAGGAATACCCAAGATTGTAATGGAAGAAGTTGCAATTGGGGGGAATTTTAAACAGTGAATTTGGACTTCAAGTTAAAGGAAAGGGAAATAATTTTAATAAAAATACTTTGAAATTGAAGCAAGATTAATCACATTAATTAAAATCACAACCGATAAATTTTGACCACCCTGTGTCCATAATCAGGGTCATATAACTATATGAGACAGACAAATTTATTCACATTCATAAAAATCAAAATGCACTGTACAGTAACGTATTCATTACATAATGTTTTATTTTTTTTACTTTTTGAGGGCTATGAAGTAACGTTTTCATTACAGTATGTTTTGTTTTTTTAATTTTGTCAACTTTTAAATTTGTGTCATTCATAATGTTACATGACCTTCATGAAGTCCACAGGGTGGTCAAAACTTGCTGGTTGTGATTTTAATTAATGTTTTTAAGAGTGCTTAATTATTTACATAAACACGTCTTTCAGTAAAGTATTTTAATATTAGTAAATAATCATCTGTTTGAAAATTTAAAAGTTTAATTTTCGGTCTTGTTAAGGTTTTCTATGGTTCAGATATTCCCTTTTGCACGAAAAATGAGGAGTATTCACTTCAGAAATATAAACGCACTTTGAAAATTATTCCACATTCTGAAGTTAATTGGAAACATACAGCATCTCATTTTGAGATTCTTTCGACATTTAATGCATTTTCATTGATGGCAGACATACCGTAAATATTGTCTCTTTCTCAGTTGTTCACGATAATAGAAAAATAAATTTTTGAATCAGTTAGTTGAAATGTTTCAAAGGTTTATCGAATGGCAAACAATTTTATTTATTGATAAACTTTCTATTGCATCTTAATTCAGAAAAAAAAATTAATATAAAGAGAAAAATGGGATTTAAATTATTCGAAAACTTTAGGAATTAAAAAAAAATTAAGAAATATGAATGCTAAAAGAGTAAATTGTTCATTTAAATAATATTTTTTTTTCCTTAATTTCATAAAACTTTAGGAAGCAAACAGGATAATGTTGAAATTATGCCAATTTTATGGAGTACTTTAACCGACATAACCGGTGTAACATTGCAAAGTTACACCAGTAATATATGTTTAAATTACACCATCATATTAGTGAAAAATTACTCCCTAAAATGGAAGCCGTAGCTGCCACCTATTTTATGGAGTAACGTAACAAAAAAGTTTTACAGTGTTTTATTTCACACATTTGTAAACATTTGTAACACATTTGCAAATATTTCATTCTATTTAGTATGTGGTGTTTGTATGTAAAGTCATATTTACAGAAGAGACTAATCCTATTGCATTGTTTGGAAAAAAAATATATTTAATACAAAAGATAAAATATAAAAACTAAGCAGCAAATATACAAACATAATTGAATCATAAAATATATTTTATCGACATATCCTAATTAAAAACGAATTACGTAATGCATGCAATACATGTAAATTTTATTTCAATATCAATTAAATATTTTTCTACATTATTGTTAAAATTTTAAGGTCTCGGTATCAAGTTCCACTTGTAAATTTAAATTACAACATTACAAAATATTGTCATATTCTAAAAATTTTGTTTTTGTGTCCAAGCATTGCAATTTTGAAAAAGTTTGAAAGGTAGCTGTTGTCTTTCATTCAATCTAGACGTACATTAATTACTGTATCTTTGTCAGTCACTAGAGATACCACGAAACAGGTTAAACGTAATTCATGATTTTTTTCTATTTGGCTGTGTCAGAATTATTTAAAGGGAAATTTTTTCAATTTATTAAATCATATTTTATACTACTACTTTCAAATAAAGTTGAAAAGTGTCTATGATTTCGGTTTACCTGGCCGTGCTGTGGCTCTCGTAAATATACTCGAATTCTCCTAATATGTTTAGAATTTATTTATGTTAGCCATAGCACAAACTCTATTTTCAATTAAGTTTGTAGCATGTTTAGTTTATTTACAGACACAGTCATAATTTTTAGTTGAATTACGACGAGTGGGAAAGACTGTATTCAGATGATTTTAAGGATGTTGCATCCTTTAAAATATAATAAAATTCCTATGCATTTACAAAATGCAATAAAATTTATATTCTTTAGAATATGAGATGAAAAGAACCGTTACTATAAATTTACAGCGCCACAAAAAATATTTCATTACATAATAGTAAAGGGGAAAATTGTTTGTGGCGTATTTTGATTATGTTAAACTATTTCATATGTAATGAAATTGTTGTAAGTCTGTAAGGCTTACTATAAGTTATTTAATGTTTAATACCAATTGTGCAATATTTACAGGGCCAAGCAAAATATTTGAAGTAGTATATTCTATCCGAAAATTTGTATTATAGCGAGGATGACAAGAAATGTATTTTTAATTATGATATGAGCTTTAAGATTTCACTCTATTTATGCATATAATATGGTGTATAAAAATGCTATAGTTGATATATAAGGCTACACAAATGAATTCGTTAAGGTCACTGAGTGGGAGCGTAAATTACTGAAAGGTCTTTTTAAAATGAGTTACGTATTATTATGTTTAACTCCATTCAGTTTGCTAAGAAATGTTTGCATATTACAGATAAAATAAAATACAAAGCCACGACACGAACTGGATACATGGCCACAAGAGATGATGATTTCACGAAATGTGATTTTAATAGTTTAAAAAGAGTTTTAGTTTCAATTAAGTTTTAGATGAATATTGAAGTGTCATTAAGGTAGTAGGTAACCTACATGGCTGAATAAAAGTATTGAAATATGTTTGCATCTATTAGCATAAATTTCAGTATTTGAAATTTTAATGTGTTATACTTTTTTTTTCAAAATAACATATATCAACCTACCGATAGAGTACAGAGCTGTTCAAAAATATTAGAATACATATTTGGCTATGGACAGTAACACATTACTTTTCTAAATAGCGAAGTTTTGCTAAAGATTTTCAGGAAGTGTTGGAAAGTGTTTCATAAACTATACCTAACGCATGATTTTTCATACTTTTTACAAAAAAAGGTTTTATAACTACAGCTTATTAACAGTTTAAAATAGTGGAATAAAATTTCTTTAAACGATTTGCTTTTTTTTCAACTCTTTGAAAAAAATAATAGTGAATTACAAATCGCTTAAAAATATATAATGAGTTTCTAATTGATTTCAAATTACTATTTAAATATCAAATGAATTTTAATATACGGCAATTTTTTAAACTAATTTTAAAAGTATTTTCTCTTTTTAAAAATGCTTCTATTTAAATTGTGGTTGTGACAAAATAATGTATTGATACATATACATAAATATGTTTTTTTATTATTTTCAGAAAAAATCACAAAAAATAAGAAACGGAGATAAAGCTTTGAAATGAAAAAAAAATATATGTGTATGATCAGGTTTTTTTTCACTCCGATTGACTGAAACTGAAAAAGAAAAATAATATATTCATGAATTTTTCGTATTTCGAAACTAATAAGAGTTTTTTACCATACAGGTATATTTCAAAAGTGCGTTTAATACGTTCTATCAAAAATTAAAATAATAAAGCAAGTGATTAAAATATTTGAGAACATTTCAAAAACTATCTCAGCTTTAAAAAATAAGCGGAAACTACACGTATTGCATTTTTATAATCATTATATTGATTGCTCCCTTGATCGCATACTGTAATGCTCCTTTTTTATCAGACGCAGTGTTCTTTAAGAAATCCACACATTTATGAATAATGTGTAAAAATATTTTAAATTTTAATTAAATTGTATAAATTTGAATGGAATTTTGAAAGTACTTTTTTAAATATTAATGAATGAGTTCATTTGATTTTTATTCTCTGTACAAAATTTTGATAGAATTTGCAAAAATGTAATTCATTTAACTAAGATTAAAAATTAAAAAAAAAAAAAGAAATCATTTAAATAAATTTTATTGGAACATTTCTTCAGAATAAATTTTATTTTACACATATAAATAAATTTTTTGTTAATTTCAAAAAATGAATTTTTTAGTTAATGAATTTTAATTACAATTATACCTTATTAAGCATTCAATTACATTTTATATTTATATTACGGATTTTTTTTAATGTAAAGTCTTTTTTTATCCAACTGAAGCTCTACAAAGCACATTTTTCATTTTGCTGTTATAAAGCATTCTAGAAAATCTAAAACATTTTATTCTTATTATAATGTAATTTCGATAAACTCATCTCATATATTACGAAGACAATTTTCAAACAAAATAAAAGATGAAATATTTGTTTCTATATAAATAAATACACTAATACTCCTACTTCCGTCACTCCGCATTTGCGTCGACTGCTTGGAAAAAAAAGGATCTTTAATTAAGCCACACTCTGATTTTTTTTCTCTTTTTAAGGTTTTTGGTTGAATGCTAAAAAACGCTACTACGACAATCACATTTTAATAACAAAAAATTATAAAAAGTCACAAAAAATCTAGAAAACTGATTTTGCTGTTACAAAAGTTTTTTAAGAGAGAAATAAAAGAGAGATTTCTCAGTTCAAACTTCGTTGTAGGATTTGTATTTCTTATTTACAAACAGTGGAACAGGTACTCTAGAAGATAATAAATTACATATTCACAACGCTTTACTATATTCTGAATTCTTCAAATGCAAATACATTTTTTTCTGTAACTAAATTTGTATAGTACATTAGAGTAGTTAAACGTATAGCAAATACATTTAAATATACTTAATAAATTATGCAGAATTTTTGTTACTTATCCTGTTTTGCTTATCTAAATTATGCCTCGACTTACGTTCTTTATCGATTTACGCCGCGAGTTTTGGAACGAATTGTCCTAACGGAACGTAACTTCTGAGAACTTTACGCAAGTCGAAGTCTTGGTAAAATTGGGTACTGTTTTTATAAAAACCTTAATTTCTCCACGAGTATACATGCTATCAGCATAAAAATAAACACAGTTTATTACAGTAAAAACACCTAATCATAATCTACAGTTTGAACGCTATTGCTACATTATTTTCGACAGAGATCCAAAAAATCCAAAAGATATTCGTTCTTTTTCCACTTGTTGGCCGTCTCCTACGGAATTTCGGGAAAGATCTTCACAGAAATGTCTGATTTTTCTATTATGTTTACACACTTAGAAATTCAGAAATATTCTTCATGTATTTTTCTAAATATTCAACAAAATGTATAAAATCGCAAGTGGACTGTCACATTTGGCCCTTTATTGTATGTGTTAAATAAAAATTATTTTTATTAAATGTTCCATAAAATTTTTTTCATGTGATTTTTTTAAATTTTTTTTAATTTATTTAAATGTAATTCTAACAGATATTTCTACAAGTTATAAGAATTAAATTATCACAGATTAATATTTTTAAAGTTATCAATTTTATAAAGTTTATTTAATAATTAAAATATCTTTACATATTGTTCATAAATGTACTAATTTCGAGAAATACATCAAAATACCGGGTGATCCAGAAGTTCCGGGAGTTTTGAAATGCTAATAATTAACAAACTATAAACAATAGAAATATGCGGTTTTCACAGAAATGCGTAGAAACTTATGGAATTTTTTTTCGATGAAAAAAACATATTATGTTAATTATACTTTTTGCCGCGCTAATATTGATAGTATATTTTATGGTTTGATACAGATCACTAAAAAGAAAGAATTGGTGTTTAAGGGTTACAAATTTCATTATGACGCTCATAGCTTAAAAGTACAACCGTGAGCCGATGTAAAACAACGTGCACAGCATCTTCAGAGTAAAAGAAATTCCATAAGAAATTTCAGTTCATCGTGAAATTACAAGTGTACTGCACTCACCATGAGCTGATGATTTCCATTGAGTATTGGCATCGAATTCTATCTCATTTACGATTGCAAGAGACGTTTGGGGTTTCCTGCTTTTATCACGATCTTCCTAGGAGGCCTTTTCTTAAACCTTGTTTACAATAGCTTTCACGTATGTAATGACCATGGAATATTTTGCAGTTTTAACTTCACATATTTTACGATAAGAACACAACTCGGCATGCGAAGAAAGCTTGTCTTAACATAGCAGTTACCACCAGACAGCAGCGCCACCTGTTGCTGAAAATTTAACTATATATATTTAAAAAAACTCATTCTAAACAAAAATCCCACATGTTTCTGATCATGTATCTGAAAACCGGACCTTTGTATTGTACATAGTTTCCTAATTATTAACATTTCAAAACTCCCGAAACTTCTGGATCACCCGGTATGGTTCAGCATTAATAAAAGTAATGTATTCAAAAAATGTTTTAATGATAGTCTGCGACTCATAAAAAGCAATACTTCAGGGTACCATCAAGTGAGATTGTAACATCAATCAAAAGATTATAAAATTACAATGTTTAAAATTTCCACCTATATTCAAAAGCTGGGGTAATTTTTCAAATATACTAAAGTATTTTAACGGTCGTTCTTTTTCAATAGTAGAAAGATCATAGAACAAATCAACGACATGCATTTTTCATCCATACAGATATTGTCTAGAGAAAGAAATTAATTATTTATATACTTTATTATGCCACATCGCCTACCTTGTTTTATATGTAACTTTCATGTTACATATTTGGTTTTTAATGACCGACTTCGCCCCACAGACTCAATTACTTTCTCTTTCCACTTTCTTTCCCTTTTCTTTTATTTCTGCCATCGCCTAGAATTGCAAGGCCTGTGAAAAACCAGTGACCATTCTGTAAGTTTGTTGATTTCTTCACGCTTAACCCCTTGGTGATGACCAAGATTTGGTTGAAAGCGCTTGTGACTACAGAAAATTGATTTATATATAACATCTTCCTACTAGTTTTAATTTCTTAAAGCCTTTTGTTATTTTTTTATGCCTGATTTATTAATCAAACTATATACCAATGAATCCATTCATAGTTTTAATTAGACAATATCTTATTATAAAATTATCAAATATAAAACAGGAATACGTTTAAGTAATTGCGCCAATTATTACTAATATCATAAACCCCTTAAAATAGCCTGGCGTTTATATACGTCTTCAGATAATCTGCGCATGCAATATAGAAATGGGAAACTTTTATGAAAAAGGGAGAATTTTCACCAGCAAATTCATATTTTACCTAATTATAACTTGCGTATTTTCATACTGTTATTTCAGAAAACTAATGGTTAACTTATTTAATTGTATAATTATGTTATTAAATAAGGCACGTTATGAGACAGCATCAGATTTCATGGGCAGTTAGGCGATTCATTGTGTATAGATACTTATCGCATTCGAATCTTTCCGTCCATCGAATTCTTATATATTTGTAGGTGTGTTCAATGAATCCGTAATAAGACTGCCATATTAAGTATTTATGGGCTGAAAAACTAGAAACTAACGTTTTCAGTTATCATCTTAGTTTTAGGCTATTCCAGTTGAGTTTACTTTTCATCCGGTTCCGCGAACTTCCAAATTGTACTAATTTCTCACTCTCTGACAATAAAGATCGGTGAATAGTCCTTAACGTTAACGTAGATTAAATATTAACGAAAATTACCATACTATCCTTTGAAATAGTCCCCTTTCATAAATATGCACCACTGAAAACTGCTATATATCTCCTTGAATCTTTGCGAAATGTCTTCTTTTGAGATGGAGTTCAAAAGCTTCGTCACGATTCGTTGGATATCAAGAATATCACCAATCTCTTTTCTTTCAGTTTGAGTCATGGGAATAGAAAAAAAAGTCTGGATGATTGTGATCTGGCGAGTATGGTTAATGGCCAATTTGCACCAACACTCATGACCTTTTTTCGGTGTCTTTCGAAACTGAAAACAAAAGTTTCAACTGATCTTTTGTTCGTTCATTTTCCTGTACTCAGTTAAGAACCAATGCACTATACAAGCACTTACACAGAACACAAACGTCACTCAACCGAATAATGTTGCAGGAAGAAGCTGAAGACCTGCCACTACATAGTTACAAATTCGCTAGTGTTCCCAGATCGCATTTTCTGAATTCATTCACCGAACTTCTTTCTCAGAGGTTGTACTAAACTAAACATAGTTTGTTTTTTAATTGAAACATTTTATTTATTTAATCGAAATGCGTTTATTAAACTAAAGCGACACTGTTTCTTATAACAGGAGTGTGCAATAATTATTATATTTATTTGGGTATATCATATTTTGGGCACCGACTACGTCAAGTGGCTCTGTTATACGCATAAATAAGAAAATCATCAGAAAGACTTGAAAGTCGTTAGGTGATTTATATTTAACAATTATTGTTTTTTAATTGCAATAATTTGAACTGAAATAGTAGTTTTAAAATACTACTAGAAGTATTTAACTACAACATAGTATGTAAACACATTATATTTTATCATATTTAAGCAAAAAAATTCTGAAATTGTATGCAAATTTAGTATTAGTAGAAGGAACTTATTTAATCAAATTTCAAAATGATCTAAAGCTCCATTTATAGTCAACACTTCCTGTAGCTTAATTAACGCGTTTGTATTAAATCAAAATAATGCTTCTCTCAAATAATTAACTGTGTTTAGCATATGTTGGAAAATTAAGCTTGTTGTATAGTTTGGGTTAAATGGGCTACTATCAGGGTTTAATACATTTGAGAATGTAAACAATTTTTGTTTAAATAATATAATAATTTAATTATGATATAAAAACGCAGTTAGAGAACTTAATATGTCAGTATTTTAATAATAAAAAGAATATTGCCCAGTTAAACTGATCGCATTGAGCTCACAGGCTACGCATACTGATTGTACATTATAGCTTTATATTTTCAAGGGTTAATTCCGTTCGAAAAAAAAATTAATAAGGGGAAACAGCTCTCCCCCCCCTTTTTTAATACTTGATCATTGAACCTCCTAAACTATCAAGGACATGCTTTATCATATAAAAAATCTATATCCAAAATTCAGAGCAAATCGGATAATTCTTAATAAAAACCCATTTAGCATTTATATAATTTAAGAAGAGTTATCCCCCTCTTTTATACTTAACCATTAAACTTCCAAAACTATTCAGAGATTTGAACCAAATCTGACAATTCTGCTTGAAAAACCCATTTATATAAATTAAGGGGAGGGGCATTAGAACCTCCGTTCCCCCTGTTTATATTTATTCAATGAACACCTAATAACATTCACGAAATCGCCCCATCAGAATGATACTATATCTAAATTTTGAACGAAAACTTAATTCTGCATGAAAAATCTCATTTATATCAATTAAGGGGAGGGGCATGAGCCCCCCGTTCCCCCTCTTATACATATCGAATGAACTCCAAAAACTAATCAGGGAAGCGCCTTATCAGGATATACCTATGTACAAAATTTCAAGTGGATCGGATATTTTTATCATGAGTTATCGTGTTACGTACGAACATACATACAGAACGGGCGGGCACATAAGCTCTCAGGCTATGATAGCCTGTGAGCTAAAAAGTTATGTCGGTTTTCAGAAATCCACTATTTAAAATAATAATGCAGAAGCACAAAATATATTTTTAATAATTTTCTAACTTTATTATAACATATAGTTTGCAAAATGTCTTCAGTTTATTTGCATAGAAGTATTTCTAGATTGAAAATATGCTAATGAAAATGAAGTTTTCCCATAAAGTACAAATTAATTCATTATTTACTATACAATTTTACTATCGAAATTTTTATAAATATTCACCTGATTTTCAATCTTATAACTTGAGAATATCCCTTAGTAGTCGATTCCAATGCTTTAACACGCTCTACTCTTCACAGCCTAGCCACTAGAGAGAAAGATGCTTAAATCGAAAACATCTAGCAGCCATTAGTAATTTTTCTTTCATTCTATTTATACGAAAAGGCATTTTCTTTTCTTTGAACTATTGAAAAATTTCAATCAATTACTTTCCTGCACATTACGTATTTGTTTACTTATTTTCTCCACTGGATGGTCAGAGTAGTTTCATTGGATTTTTTAAAAGGAAAGTATACATTTGATTACTGAACGTTTATTCTAATAAACTATAAAGTTATGCTCCAGTACTTTTAATTGTTGACACTACCTCCTCTTAATTATATTTTTATCAAAAATGTATGCTTGTTTACTAATAATACAACAAATAGTCGCTTAACAGGTTATTTATGAGAGAGACTAATTTCAATTAATGTTTTTAATGGTGGGAGATAAGTTCAACAACACGCCAGGTCTAACTCGATCTATAGTTGTGTGAATTGGGGAGCAGATGGTTAGAGAAACATGCATAGCATGGTCTGTTGTCAAGGGTAGCGCAAACAAATTGCATAAATTAATTATATATATGCATATACACTGGTGTCCAAATGTTAAGCATAATTGGTAATTAAGTAACTAATGAAAGAAATATAAATCGAAATGTAGTGAAACTCCAGGTGTGTAAACAAAATAGTACGCGTCATATATTTTCGCGAAGAGTTTTCCCCGAAATCGAACAGGGGACCGTCAACAAATTGAAAAAGAATGAAGATCTTTTGGATAACCCTGTCAAAACTAATGTAGCAAAAGCGTTCAAACTGCACATTATGATTAAGTGGCTTATTGTAATGTACTGTGTTTATTTTTATAAGGATAGCATGTATACTCGTAGAGAAATTAAGGTTTTTCTAAAAACAATCCTAAGGTTTTTGTAAAAACAGTCCTAAGTTTTTTGCTTATAATTTGCAGAGTTCTTAATATAAAATAATGTTCTTTTCTGAAAATATGACAAACATCATTGTACACAATACCCTGTCATCAGAATTTAAAAATAATAAAAATTGTATGAAAAATGAGTAAGATTAGTAAAAAAATTTTCATTGCGCATGCGTCAACGATATCAAAATATCATTTGCATATTGTGTTAGCTAAATGTATAGAGCAACTTCTGTAAAAGTTTGAAAATTATAGCTTGAAAATTCTGAAAATTATCGTCTATAGAATCAATTCAAAATCCGTTATTCCTAAAAGGAAGCAAAATATCAGGGGTTTTATCCAAATACAGTTGTACCGGTTGTCCAGTAAATAACTGACCCATTTTGAACTTAAACAACCAATAAACGGTTTGATATTATAATGCGCGGATTGCAGCATTGTTATTAGAAAATCAATAAATTTTTAAACATGTACTTTCTTAATATAGTTCAAATTTCGGAAAAAAATATCGCGCTGGCAGTAACAGGCTGTATGAATACAGACATAACTCTAATGTTCATAAATATGAGATTTTCGGCTGAATCTGACTCTATATGTTGTCGAATCTGAATGTATATGTTGAATCGACTCTCGAATCAGCTTCAGAAATAGGGTACGTTGGTTGGAAAGTGATTTAAAATAATATTTGTGATTGAACCATCTGTATTACATTTCCCCACCTCAGTCTTGCTCTGAGATATTAATTTAAATACTATTATATTGCATTAACAAAGTGCATATTTTAAAATTTATTTATATTCTAATAACAATACAGCAAGCCGCGCATTTTTATCTCAAACAGTTTTTTTTTTTTTTTTTTTTTTTTTTTTTTTTTGTTATTTACATTCAAAATGGGTCAGTCATTTACTGGACAACCGGTACGTGCAATATTGTCTAAGCACGAAACAATGGAATATGGCTACAGCCCCTCATCTTTTTGCTTCATTAGAGAATAAAATATTTTGATCTCATTCTATCAACAATAATTTTCAGAATTTTTAATCTATGTTTTTGAGACTTTCACAAAAGTTGCTCTACACAACTAACTAACATAATATTCAAATGAAAATTTAATAGCGTTCATACATGCGCAGTAAAAATTTATTTAGTAAACCTGCTCATTTGTCATACAATTTTTATTATTTTTAAATTCTGATGACTGGGTATTGTGTACCATGATGTTTGTCATATTTTCAGAAAAGAACATTATTTTATATTAAGAACACTTCAAATTATAAGCAAAAAATTTAGGACTGTTTTTATAAAAACCTTAATTTCTCTACGAGTATACATGCTATCCTTATAAAATAAACAAAATACACTACAATAAGCCACTTAATCATAATGTGCAGTTTGGACGCTTTTGCTACATTAGTTTTGACAGGGTTGTCCAAAAGATCTTCGTTCTTTTTCAATTTGTTGACGGTCCCCTGTCCGATTTCGGGGAAAACTCTTCGCGAAAATATATGACGCGTACTATTTTGTTTACACACCTGGAGTTTCACCACATTTCGATTTATATTTCTTTCATTACTTACTTAATTACCAATTATGCTTAACTTTTGGACACCAGTGTATACAGGGTGTCCAGCAAATAAGACCCCGGTTTCAAAATTAGATTTTTCAAAAACAAAGATCTATAGAATTATACGGTAAACGGTTTGTTTATAAGGTAACCTGTAAAAATCTTATACAGAAGTTTCGAACGCTGAATATTTTGAAAAGATTGTGTTCTGATTGTAAAGAATGCTCGATTTGACATTTTTCTTGTTTTAGACTGTTTGAAGAGAACGTGTTTTTCAGCCTACAGTGCTATATTTTAATAATATTTTTTACCATTTTGAAATTTCAGAAATTAAAATTCCGGAACACTTATATATATATATATATATATATATATATATATATATATATATATATATATATATTTATATATATATTTATTTATTTATTTATGTATTCATTCATTTATTTATTTATGTATATACATATATACATAATTTTTATATGAATTGATGTATTAATCATTCTAGGTCATTGGAAAAATCGATCAACAATAAATGTATGTTTTAATTCTGCGTTAATTAATTTTATTAGCAGGGGTTCGGGCACTGCCGAACGGATTAGCTGATATTTTAATAAAAGTCCGGGATTCATTTACAGCTGATTCTTTCTTAGTTGCTAAGCTGTGCTGAAGTAATATATTCAACAACAAAAGGTTATCCTTATACATGTCATTTTAATCTACATATTTATACATGTTCTACATACATGTTATATATTTATTTCATATATAGTCGAAGAGCTGACAGCGCAAAAATCTATGCTATCTAACACAAGCAAAAACATTTTTTATGGAAAGGTAGTAATAGGGGAATCTAATGATCCATGTCTGCCGGAAGTGAAGAGGTGCATAAATGAAAAATTAATACCACTAGTGGCTTACTAGTAGGTTTATCATTGTGTATTTCTTGCTTTGAAATTTTCTATGTTTTCGTACCTTTGATTGTACGGCAAACATAGTGTTAAACTTACGAGTCAACCACTAGTGATATTAATTTTTGGCGTATGTACTACTTCACTTGTGGCAGATATGGATCATTAGATTGACCTATTAGGGGAGACCGGGGCCTGTTGTCCCAATTTTTTTATTTCATTTTTTTCGATACCTAAATGTTGTTTATTTCAAATTTAGTAATTTTTTACAATACCTAGTACATTCAACTAGTGGGAAAAACGCTTATTTTTAGTTAATATGAAGTTTTAAGAACTTTATGAATTTAGTTATGGTGTGATGTCATGTGGGTAGCGCGGCAAAGGTTAGAAAAAACCCGGTATAAACCCGGGAATAAACCGGGTTTTTAGGAATAAACTTGGAAAAACCCGGAATTTTTTGGAATAATTCGGTTTTTTGGGAGTAAACCTCGGAATAAACCTGGTCTGTTGGAAATAAACCCGGAAATAAACCGACTTTTTGCAACTCTACATGTGGGCCAACCTTCCCCGTGCGCGGGGTCCCAATTGAGTGGGGCACGTTGGTTTGCAATGCTCTTTTTTATGTTTATGTAGAAGTTAAATAAAATTCATAATAGTTCACTATTATAACTAATTAGGAAAAATTATTTGCAAATTAAGTTTAGAAATCAGAGGGATTATTGCAGTGAATGCATTCAAAATATAATCCATTAACCTCTTTTCGAACAAATTTCACCTGAGCCCAACGTTTGCAACTCATGCACTGGATCCATTCTTCCCCAGGCATACTTTGATTAAACTCCTTCAGACAACGTATGCAGATATTTTCTTCGTCTTCCTCATCGTCACTTTCTTTAAAAGATTTCTTCTTCCTTTTTTGACGGTTCAGACCACTACATCCAGGCTGTTAGGGATCAAAAGGAAACAAAATCTTTTTCAAAGATAGCTTTCCTTTGGTTTTTTTTAGTCTGATTTCTTCTTTTAATATCACTTTTAATTTTGGCACTTTTTCTTTCTTTTGTTGAGTTTTGTTGTTGTTCAAGAGCTAATTTGACAGAGGTAACTGTGAGGACTGCAGAAGTTCTCTTCATTCTATTCGAAACATTTATCTTCCTTGGCTCTGCCTCTTCGAATGGTCTTATGTTATCAGGTGTCGGAGCTATCTTGCATGGAGCAGGAGAAGATGCGGTGGGCACATGGAAATAAGTCTACCCATAATTACCAGGGTTTCATTAGAATCTTCACTAATTGCTTTATTGTGCATGCTTGAAGGCTCTGGTCTATCACTGACATACGAAGGCGAGGAATCAGAGTTCGTAAAAACATTCCTACTGAAAGGGCAAATTCCAGTTTTCTGAAAACCTGATGCTATGTTACCTGGGTTTATTGTATTGGAAAGGGCAGTTTTCACAATTCCCGGAGTATAGGGCGTCTATTAGTTGTAATCCAACTACCACAGGCTGAATTAACATATTTTTTGAATGGGCCAACGTGCCCCAACGGAAGTGGGCCAACTTGCCCCCTCGTCAAGTTTGAAATACTTTTACAATTCTACACATATCTTAACAACATTTAATAATTATTGTTACATCAAAAGAATCGTTATAAATTGAGCTTTCAAACTATTACTCACTTTTGTTCTTTTGAAGTATCTCTTGAGAGTATTAAAGCTTTCTGCACACTAACGAAAATTTACTTCGAGATCGACGAAACGAAAAATCATCCTTGTTCTTAATTTGCTTTTGTTAAGACAACTGAAACTCCTGGAAGGGTAGGGGAACAGGTTTTCTAACATATTCCTGGACTTGTGGCGACATTTGGTGACTGGTTTGAAAATTAAATCAAATTGGCCAGCCTACCCCTATGGCCAACGTGCCCCGGTCTCCCCTACTACGCTTCCATAAAATAAAGGTTTATTTGTGCTCGATAACATTGTTTTTTGTATTGTCGGCTTTTGGACTAACACTGAAGAAACAACGCATTTGCGCTAAAAAATTATTTCACGCAAAAAAGTTATTGTTGTTTTACATTTAAATATTTGTTTATGCGTATATATTATATGCATGTATCATTTGTATATATTATTGATTATATTTTGTTTATATATAAATATTATTGTAATAAACATATTATATTATAATGTTATTAATTCATCTTAATGGATAAAATTTTTCAAAATCCTCGAAATAAATTTAAAATGATTTTCCCTTTTAATATTTTTAATATTCATTTTTTATGTCTAAGTTAAAGGAAGTTTTCTAATAGAAGTAAAAATTCATCTCCTTAGATAAGAGTATTATGCCTAAAGGCATGGAATTAATCTTACGCATATATTACTTCCCAGTCAGCTTCGGAAATGTAATTTAAACGCGTCCATAAAACACATTTATATCTTACCGAATAATTTAAAATTCGTTTTAGAATTTAAAATTTTGGAAAACTAAAATATTTTTTTAAGATTATCTCTTAAATGTTGTCACATATGTTTTTTTCTTTAAAAATGAAAGGTCATAAATGGGCCATTATGGAGAAATATCATTGTATTTTTATTTAACAGAACTTTTAGAACTACGTAGATTATGGAATGTTGAGTCGTCAAATTAACGATGTTTACATCCATGGATTAGAAGTAAATAGTTCCGGACTGTATAGGGCGTTTAAACAACTAAAGGACAACAATTCAGTACTTATTGAAGTTCGGATCTTGTAATTAATTTAACTAAAAAATTCTTAGGCATATATCACTTCCCAGAATGCTTCGGAAATGTAATTCAAACGCATTCTTAAGACACTTTTATATCTTACCGGATAGTTTTAAATTCGTTTTAGAATTTAAAAACTTAGAAAGTAAATTATTTTTTTAAGGTGTTTTCTTAAATGTTGTCATAAATGTTTTTTTTTTCTTTAAAAATAAAATGTCATAAATGTGCTATTATACTTAAATATGATTGATTTTTATTTTGCAGATCTTTTATAAATTCTTAGAGTATGGAATGTTGAGCCGTAAAATTTACCCACTCACTGACAAGTTCGTGTTAATGACTGATGAATGTCACTGATAAGCCGTGTTAGCCCGTTCACTAAGCTCCAGGTTTCCCTGAAATATGTTTAAGATAGTATAAATCTATGATTTAATGAATTTTTAATGCATTGCACCACTGAAAATCTGTTGCATTACAACTACTGTTGTAATGCATTGTACATATTACTACATTCAAGCTTCTCATTCATATTTGTGATCAAGTATTTTTAAATAATGTTGAAATAATCATGTTTTTTAGCACTTAAAAGAAAATGCAGGGGAAAAAACATTATAAATTTGCTGTTTTGCAAGACTGTCTTAAAGCTATTTATTTGCATGAATTCCGAGTAAATAGTTAAGACTGTATAGGGCGTTTAAACAATGAAGCAAAACAATTCAGTATTCATTGTAGTTCTGCGGTCGTAATTATCTGAATTATCCTTATATATATAAATATATATATATATATAACAATTTCAAAATGGTCCAATAAAAATCTGCGTAGATAACCGACAGACCCATGAAAATCTCGGTAGATTCAGTAGAGGGAGGAAACCGGTTCTGTCACCAAATATCGCCATGTTTGTCGCAAACTTGGCAATATATCTCCAAATTTGGCGACCAAAATTAGTCTTGAAACATGACAAAAACTTGGTGATATCGGTAATATTTCGCTAAGTCCCTATAGATATCCAATGAAAACCAATAGGTTTGCTTTTTTACAACAAATGAACAAATTGGACACTTTAATTTCATTAAAATGTCCAGATTTGTTGGTTTTCTGCCTTATTAACTAATGAATAGAGCTTAATAGGAATATTTTACTTTACTTTTTAATACAAATTCTCTATTTACAAAGTCCATAACAGTATAATTATGTGAACTATATTTATGTAAACTTCTCAGACAGATTAGTTCATATGCTAAAAATTATAGAATGTTGCATGAATTAACTGAAATTGATGGACAAGAATCTGTTTTAAATTTTATAACATTCATTTCACAACATTCAGATCCAATGACATTTCCATTTTTTTTCCTAATGAGGATCCAGGATAGACATACAATATGTGTCAAAAAAGGTAAGATTACACCTTTACAGTACTTTGGACATAGTATAGCACTACGGAATTTGTTTAACATTTTACATAACCCTGTTTTCATAATGCATTTTACAATAGCTTATTTTAAAAAATTTAACATTTTTTAAAATCTTTTAATCAAGGACGAGAACAGACATTGTATCTTTTAACAGCTGCTGATATGGCTTTAAAAATCTCCAATCATAGGAAAATGAATGGAAACACGTTTACTGGGAGATCACAACTTTTCTTTTGAAATATAATTCAATCTTTTAAAAGCTGATGAAATTAGCTTGCTTTTAGAACCTCTGGTGTTTCAGCGGGGGTCCTCGAGCTTAGCTCGTAGGATCTAGAGCCATCTAGTAGTCAACAAAAATCAAAACGATAGTTTATAAAATAAATATGCAGCAGCAGTGGTGCTTATAAAGGAAGAAAACCTACCTAGTACAACTTGCTTGTAGTGAAAGTTGTAGGAGTCATACAAGGGAAAGGTAAAAAATCAGTAATATATTGTAATAAAACGAAACTAGCTCTTCTTTTAAAATTCTCTGCAACATAATCAGTCATCTGTCAATAAATACTACTAAATATTTGCCAAAAGCGTTACTTGATATATGGATGATTCTCCGAAAATTCGGTAATTTCAGTCCCTTAGGGTTACATGATGTTTTTTGACGTTCATATAGTTGTTTTTTAGCATAAAGTGTATTTTGTAATGTATTTCTGCAATTTCAAAAAGTAGTTTCGAGAAAATAACTGTAAATTTTACAGGAATAGTATTTTAAACATTCTATTTGTCACTTCTGTCCTTTGTCCCTCATCTCATGTAGTGATCTTCTGGGACAATTTTATGTGTAATGACAGACTATTTTTAACAATTTTACCACCAAAAATAAAAATATATACTCCAAAGTACATAATAAAGTATTTTTATTGTAAATTAAAAATAGTTTAATATTTATTCTGAGTCAGAGAAAGGCTGTCTCCTAGTTTTTATGTCACTACTGTCCAGTTGTTTAAAGCAGCTAAAGTGACCACCTGGTGGTCAGATAAAATTTGGTGAACAGGAGCATTTAGTAGAAGGAGCTATCTTAATTGCCCAGAAAAACGCATGGCACAATTCTAAGGTTTTTAACAATAGTTACAAGTTACAAAATGGATAGAAAGATAAGAATATGCTTATTACTTGTCACTACTGTCCCCTACTTAAACTGGCCTTGTTATTGTTTTTATTTATTTATTATTTCGTCATGATATAACATACTTTTGCATAGTAAAAAATATCATATTGCAGTTTTAGTATGTCTAACTTACTATATACACAGAAGCTATTTTCTTAATTTTGTCACTACTGCCCCCTTTCAAAATTTTTATTTGAAGAATCAATCACCGAAGCAGATATTAATGTCATATATGACTTGAAGACAAAGGATACATTGATACCATCTATTCCAAATCTATTAAAATTGCATCAGCTCAATTGGAATAAGTTTGAAAAATTTAAACTTCAACTGCGTTTTTTAAGCTGTTTAACATGTGATAGACATGAAAAATGTAAACATTACTGTTCAAAACCATCATTTGTAGACACATCTCTCTGTTTTAAGCATATGTCTAATGGTTATAAAGATACTGAAATGTCAACTCCTGGTTCACAAAGTGAACATATTTGTGTCGGAACTTTGGTTGCAGTTTTTTATGATAAAAATTGGTTTTCTGGTGAGTTTAAAATTTTTATTTAGAATTAAATTATTTAAAGTTTTTATCAACATATTTTATTTTTTCATATTACTTATTACGACATTTGTTTTTAACAGGTTTAATTGAAGAAATAAATTATGACATCCTGAAAATAAACTTTATGTTAAGGAATGGAAGCCGATTCTATTGGCCAAATACACCAGATATCCAGGATGCTCCAAAAAATGAAATTTTGTGTGCGATTCATATCTCACCTCGATCAGTTACTTCAAGATATTCCACAATAGACAAATTACATGATATAAATTTTAAAATGAGCAGTTTTTCTCGTACTTAAACACTTTTTTCTAACTAAAACTGTTGTCCAAATAAATTCACTTATTTACTCATCATCTTATTGTTGGTTGTTTTTTTCTAAAACATTCTTAAAATTTTAGAATAGTAAAAAAAAATAATAGGTGTTAAATAATTTATAATTGTTAAAATGTTCAAAACAGAAAAATTTTGAAATTATGTTACTTCTTTCCATGTAAATGTCATTCCTGTCTCTTTATTCTTAAAACTTAAAAAATATTCAGATTTATGACAGATGATATATTAAACATTATATTTTTTTCCTATAAAAAGATAGAGTATAATAACATATACATATTTTTCAAATAAATTTTACTAAAATCCTAGTTTATTAAAATCCTTTATTAAAATATTACTAAAATTCCCAAGAAAGTAAACAACTATCTTGGGGACAGTAGTGATATTGATTACCAAATTAATTTATAAAACAATTTTTTAAAAATTATATATACCGCTTAAAGTTTATTCCGGAGTGTTGTTTATTACTCAGTAGCATATGCTGTATCTAATTATTAAAAAATATTGGTTAAAATTTGATTTTTATTCTTCACTAAATCAATGAGTGGGATTATCTACTTATTGGAGAATTACCCATATATAATGTATATTAAAATTACGTTATTATGATTATTATATTTTGTATTCTATCTAATACATTAGAATGTTATATCTATCATTTATTTCGCAATTAGTATTATTTATAAGCTCGAATATCGAACTTTTCAACCTCGGTTGGGAAGTTTGTACTTTCTACTCATTTCCAACTACCAATAGTCCCAAGTTTTATGCTCTGCAAAAATTAATTACACCATTTTGACTGCTATTAGTAGAGTTTTGATTGATTATACTTGTTTTGAAATATTCTGAATCTCCAAACAAAATTATAAATTCATTCTGAGCATTTTGATTTATTTATATTTTATAACTAATACGTAGTTATAATAATTTCCTATAATACTATAGCTGTCCAATCAAATATAAACAATATCCATTATTGAAGTCCTTTAATTTAGAAAACAAAGTAATTATTTTCAATAAAGCATTTAACGGACAGCAATATAATTTGAAACGTTATTTTTCTGAAGTAAAAGTGAATTTATTTATTTCAAATCTGACAGTCACATAGGTCAGAAAAATGTCCAATTTTACAATCGATGGTTTTAAAATCTGTGTTTTAATATTTTAAGAATTTTTTTTTCAAATTTCAAAAAAATATTGTAATAGAGTAAATAATAGTCATTATTTTATTCCGATGATGTCAGCCGAGGTTAAAATAAACTTTTAGCCTCGAAAATATTTAAAATAATTTTTGATCAATTGTTTCAATACAAAGGCCATTACAATTCAAGTTTTAAAAAATATCATTTTACTAGATATTTATTTATAATTATATATATATATAAGTAAGGTGGTCTGGTGTAATAACGCCAGACGGGGTAATAACGCCAAGTGCTAATATTATGCATAATTATGAAATAATCTGGTAAATGACACCCATGTGTTCTGCGCAGAAGAGTTTTGAGTCATATAAATCGCAAAAACAGCTTCAAGTTAATTTTTGCCATTTGTAAGTCTTATTGTTTTTACAAGCAACTAAAATTAACGCTTGATCTAAAATTTGCGAGATACGTTTTGTGATGTGAAGACTATTTTTTTATCCGGAAATACTTTGTTAATTACATAAATTTATAGTACATTTCAAGGACTTTCAAAATGTTGTTGAAGATTTTGGATATCTTCTCGAGATAATTTGTAATTTAAAATGTACAGCGCAATAACTATAACGGGATAATAACGCCAATCCTTGGCATTAATACCCCGTTGATTCCCTACAGTGGCCGAGCTACATCCTAAATACTGATTCAAATAAACACAGTTAAAACTGTGCAATGTTTCTAATAATTCTATTTAAGCGGTCCTTTTTAAGCAAAAATAAGCTCACGGTCTAATATTCTTTTGCCTCATCCTCCCCCCCACACACACCACACCTTTATGTTTCTTACACATTTACAAAAAATTGAACATTTTCAATAGTTTAGAATGCAATTTGTCAATTTCTAAGTTTGTAGAGTTTGTATTTTTAGAACTGGGCAATCTCACATGCAATTATTCCATCTTATTTTATAGTTTTGTTTGCATGGCGTTATTACCCACATAGGTGGGTAATAACGCCAAATAGCATTGGTCAAAAAATTAGGCCATTACATTTTATGAATACATATCTGTTAAATTATTTATTTTATATAGATAGTCAATGAGTTGCTGTATCAAATCATATATTTGTTTGAAAAGTACAATCTAAAACTGAGCCGTGAAAATTGGTAGAACTTTAACGTGGCGTTATTACCCCAGGGTACCTTATATATATATTAATTACATTTAATATATCTCAACCAAATAAACTTTATAAAATATAAAATCAAAGTTTATTACGAAAAAAAATCAAATATATATAAAAATGGATCCTCTGAAATAGGATTGTTTTTCTTGTAGGGATACAATTTTTCACATGCGTATTATTTTTCCTGCGCAACTTCGTAAATGTAATTTAAACTTATAGCCTAAAACAAAATTTATATTCTACAGCATCCGTTTCAATATTTGTATTAGACTAAACGAAATTATTTTAACTATACTTTAATCGTTTTTCAGATAACATTTTTGCATTAATTTTCTTCTTTGAAAAGCATAAGATAATATAATTATTTGAACTATCAAAACCCTTTCTTGAAAAAAA
The DNA here is from genome assembly GCA_964019185.1 of Maratus speculifer. NCBI lineage: Eukaryota > Metazoa > Arthropoda > Arachnida > Araneae > Salticidae > Maratus > Maratus speculifer. The sequence continues at coordinate 156,808,082 of OZ025289.1, forward strand.
ATGACTATATTAATTGGATTTAATATGTCTCAACGAAAGAAATTTTATAATATGTATAATGTAAACATAAAATCAGAGTTTATTATGAAAAAAAAAATCAAATAAATATAAACATTAATCTTCAAAAATAGGATTGTTTATCTTGATCAGATAAAATTGTTCTCATGCATATTATTCTTTCCACGCAACTTCTTAAATATAATTTAAACTTATAGCATTGAACCAAACTTATATACTATTGCATCAGTTAAAATATTTATATAAAAATAAATTAAATTCTTTTTAACTGTACTTTAAATGTTATTCAGCTATAATTTTCACCTTAATTTTCTACTTTGAAATGAAACGTATATGACAATATAACTATGTGAACTATCAACGCACATTCACATAATAATCTATGTAATTAAGTCACATAATAGAGGTAAATGTAAGCTGAAAGTAGTTAATTTTTTTCTGAGCAGAAACAGTTTCTTTTCGTACACCGGCAATTCAGCATTAAAGTAATTTATAATTCAATAATATAACGTTAAAAGTAAATGACTGTTTCATTTGAAAATAAATGTTTCTAAAATTTGATTTATTTTTATTTGTATAGCACATGCAAAAAACGCATATAAATACTTCCACATTAAGTGAATTAGGAAAATTGTATATTTTTGGTGCATTGTATATTTTTATTATTACAGAGTTGTAAATTTAAAACGGTATTGTAATATTTACTACTAATTTTATGCAATGAAATTTCGTAAGGCAGAGATAATTTATGTATATTATTTTCTATTATTTTTTAAAAAACAATTGAAAATATATATATATACATATATATGACTATTTGCTTCACGGACCCCTACCATACAAGATTCATAATTTAATTTCTCCAAACCAGTGCAACACATTGAACTTTCGCAGAAACCACCTCCACAGTAAAAAATGTCTGATATGTGTAGACAGACTATTCTCAAAATTGATATCCATCATAAAGACCGGACATACATTTAAATAACGCATGCGTCATTTTATTATGGCAACACTTTCCTATGCAATTTCGGTTTTGCAATTTTCGCCATTACAAATTTGATACTTTCAAACGTTGCACATTGTAAATTTTTACAACGTTATGTAGAGAAAAAAAAAATTTTTTTAATGCAATTTGTTTGAAAGCTGTATCTTAATTTATTTTTGAGATACTAATTTTTTTATAGGTTTTAGTAGGATTTTTTTGACTGTGGCAACGGAATCACACTGTTAAAAAAATTCTGAAATTCACGAACATTTTTTTCCTGAATTTCACAGAAAAGCTCCCTTTTAACAACTAAAGGTTATTTTCCGTTACAAATCACAAAGTTCCATCATATTTCCTGAAAAAAAAACGAAACGGATGGAAATAAAAACAAAAAACGGAGACACTCCGTTGCGTGGGGAGCTCCATGGCCGAGTGGTCAAGGCACCACACCGCTAATCGCCTGCGAGCGCAGATTGTGGGTTCGAGTCCCATTGGCGCCATGGAATAATGAAACATAAAAAAATTCCTTTTAAATTACATATTTCTGTTTATTTTTCTCTTTTCTTTCTTATTAAAAACCTTTTAATTTATTAGCCGAAAAATAAATAAAGAAAGAAATAAATAGTGTACGACAATTTCAAAAAAAAAAAGTCTAATATATATATATGTATATTGTAAAAAAAAATGTTAATAAAAAAATTTTTATTAAAAAAAACAGTGGTTTCAAACATGGATTTTTTTTATTTAAACTATTTAAAAAATTAAAAATGATTTTAAAAAATAATAAGTATTATGCATCAGTCTAAAATAATCCGTTTAAAAACATTCTAAGGAATATATTTGAAAGGAAATCTTTAAAAAGCACAATAGATTTTCCCACTAACTCATAAAAGACATACTTTGTACCGTTTAGCATCAGCAACTTTGGCTCAGTTCGTAAGAATTTGTTCCGCAATGTGAAGGCCCCGAGTTCGGTCCTGAGGACGGCATGAACGAAATTATCCAAAATAACAATTAAGTAAAATAACATAGCAGCTTAAAATCCCTCGGTGATTTCAAATTTTTTGAAGATTAATCCGTAAATCTTTTTTAAAAATTATATTAAATTATTACTATTATAAATCAAACTTTGTAACGGAAAGTTACTGATTCTTACACCGGAGTTTTCCCTTCTTGTATTTCCCATTACGGAAAATCTACTAAAGGAACGGTAAAAGTTCGGCTACATTGCTGCCGGTAATTTCACCTGGAATTCACAGATTTATTTTTAACAGTGCACTTTATTTTCTCTTTAAAATAAAAAAAAGAAATTAAAATGGGTATACTATGGCAAATATATCGTCTGTGATCGCGTTAATTTGGAATTTTTTTAACTGGCATTTATACCAAACATAAGATCATCAAATGATAATTTCATCATAATAATTTATCTTTACTATAATTTACTTATTACAGATGCAATTAAAGTTTAATTTTAATAATTTGAACAACTGAGCTTTATAGAAATAGTATTTTGTTAATTTAAACATAAAATAATATTTAATTACGAGTTAGATCAATATTAGTGGCATTTTTTACTGTAACTAATTTTGTATATTTATTATAAATAAATGAAACAGTTCCTTCTTAAAAACTTTAGGTACTACTCTGTTATCCCGTCGACCAATTTCGCCAAATTATACATATCGCCAAACTAATAGCCAAATTATACATATTGACATAATTTTTATTTTAAATTTTCGTAGTAAAAAACAAATAATTCGTAGAACAATAACAAAAATATTAATAAAAAGTCGAAATAAAAATCACTTAATGGCATTTTTTAAACACATGAATCGTATTTAATGTCATTGAATGTGACATTCACGATCATCCATTATTGGCATTTAATCTTATAGTTTGGCGATAATTTTTTGGCCGACGGAATAATCTTGTAGTACCAAATTTTATTTCGTCGAATTTCGGCGGGGTTCGCCTCGTTTTATTAAAAGCGACGAATTGTTTTCATCAACCCTCTGGCAGTCAAAAGTATAAGATCCGAGGGGAAATAATTTGTTAAATTCCACAAGAAAATTTCCTTGAAATATAGAAATAATTTAAAGCTCCAGTTATTTATTTGCTGCCAATCTATAAAAAATCGTTGCACTAGTTTTAGACAAATGCAGGGTGTTTATTTCATACAAAAACTGTTAATTTTCCTATTAATTTATCTTAAAAGATGAAAATTATCAAAATCCTCGAAATAAATTGAAAATGATTTTCAATTTTAAACAATTTTAATATTCATGTTTGATGCCTATGTTAAAGATAGTTTTCGAATAAAAGTAAAAATACATCTCCTGATATAAGCGTATTATGCTTGAAGGCATGGAATTAATCTCAGTCATATATTATTTCCCAGTCAGCTTCAGGGTTCTAGCTTAAACGCGTCCTTAAGACACATTTGTATCTTACTGAATAACTTAAATTCGTTTTAGAAATTAAAAATTTCGATTAAAAAAATTTTGATTTAAATTATTTTTTAAGAGAATCTCTTAATTTTTTTCATATATGTTTTTTCTTTAAAAATGAAATGCCACAAATGTACTATTATATTGAAATACAACTATATATTTGTTTTAAAAAACTCTTCTTCGTTGGATGTGAAATGTGGAGTCTTAAAATTAACTTTATATACTTACATAGAATCCCATTAAATACTAGTTTCTCACTGTATAGAGCGTTTCAACAATAAAACAAAACAATTCAATGCTTATTGATGTTTTGAAGTCGAAATTATATGAATTATAGTCAACAAAGATTAAAATGTCAGTTCATAAAGTAAATACTGTTTATAAAGCAGTAATGCTTATAAAGAGAAAAAATTCTAAATTGTACAACTTGCTGCTTAGTCAGACAAGGGGAATTCAAATATTTAAATAAGTACTGTAAAAGAATAAATAATGATCATTATGTTATTTCAATCAAATCAATGGATGTACAAATAATTGTTTCGCCAGAAAAACGTTGGAAACAATTTATTATCAATTGTTTTAATGCAAAAGCCAGTATAATTAAAATCGTTCAACAATGCAATATTACTAGATATTTATTTAAAATCTGAAGCTAAGAAAAAAATTATTTGTGTTAAAGAAACCTATTTCTGAGGGGGGGGGAATGTTATATTAATTAGATTTACTATATTTCAACGAAAGAGATTTAATAAAATATTTTATGCAAACATAAAATTAGAGTTTATTATGATAAAAATTAAATAAATATAAAATATATCCTATGAAATACGATTATTTTTCTTGAAGGGATAAAATTGTTCTCATGCGTATTAATCTTCCTATGCAACTTCTAACTTATGTAATCCAAACTTATAGCCTTAAACCAAATTTATATCATACTGAATCAGTTTAAATATTTGTTTCAGACTAAATGAAATTATTTTTAACTATACTTTAAATGTTTGTCATCAATAAATGCTGCCTTAGTTTTCTACTTTATAATGAAAAATAAACTATATATAATGACTTAAGCTATTAAACAACTTTAACTTGAATAATATGTCGAATTAATTAAATCACATCTTACAGGTAAGTCTTATCTGAAAGTAGTTAATTTTTCCCCTGGGAAGAAACAGTTTTTTTCGTTCAAGTGTAAGTCGGAATTAAAGTAATTTCTAATTGAATAATTTAATGTTAAATGTAAATGACTGTTTCATTTGAAAATAAATGTTTCTAAAATTTGATATTATTCTTACTTATATAATACATGCAAATAACTCATATAAATTCTTTCATATAATGTGAAATAGGAAAATTTTATTTTTTAGTGCATTTGAGTATTACGGGGCATAAATTTAAAACGCTGATGTAATATTTGCTAATATTTTATGCAATAAACTTTAGTATGGCAGAGAGAATTTATGCATATTTTTTTCTATTACTTTTTAAAAACATTTGATTAATATGTGTATGACGACTTGCTTCACAGACGTCTACCATGCTAGTCTCATAATTTAATTCCTCCAAACCTGTCTGTGCAAAAACGTTGAACTTTCGCAGAAATTACCTCCACAAACAGAAGGTCAGAAACAATGTAGAGCTCCAATTATATTAATTTGCTGTCAATCTATAAAAAAAACCTTCGTACTAGTTTTCGATACATATTGGAGCCTTAAGGGGGCTCAGCGGTTGAAAACTTTTCAAAAAATCGAATTTTTTATGATTTAGTTTGATTATTCAATTAATTCTTAACTCAAAGCAAAAGACTCATAAAAATATTTGCATTTTTAATGGAGTTATAAGTATTTATGTATCAACAGTTTCATAGCCGCACCCATATAATTTCAACTTTAAGTCACATTTTCTCAAAACTTGATTTTTGACGATTAACACCAAGATTTAAAAAACACTATTTGATGGAATGGCTTAAATTTATTTTTGCATGCATATAACATCATTATCTATAGAATGAATTAATATATTTTAGATAGTTTAATATTTTGAGTATTTTTAATGAAAAAAAATTGTATTTTTTCGGGGTTTTTAAATTTTCAAATTTGAGAGATTTTTTAATAATTTTTTAAGTGATAGTTATATCCTTAATTCATTCTATAGCTAATGATGTTATATGCACGCAAAAAAATAAGCCATTCCATCAAATAGTTTTTTTAAATCTTGGTGTTAGTCCTCAAAAATCAAGTTTTGAGAAAACGCGACTTAAAGTTGAAATTACATGGGTGCGGCTATGAAAGTGTTATACATAAATGCTTATAACTCCGTTAAAATTGCTAATATTTTTATGCGGTTTTTTGCACTGAGTTAAGAATTAATTGAATAATCAAACTAGATTATTAAAAAATCGATTTTTTGAAACGTTTTCTACCCCTGAGCCCCCTTAATCCATCTGAGCACACGGGATAAAGATTTAAATATTAGAGAAGGTCAAATATTGACAAAAGTTGTATCCGGTTGACGTGAATAATTGAGGCAATACGAAATATAAAACGGCGTAGAAAAAACAATTTCTTAAACTCGATCGGACAAATGTCTCACGTTATGTAACTTTGACTAGCCGTTTGCATGAAATCGTGTGTTACTTTTAAGAGACCCCTTGACTTGCTCAAAAAGACGGATGAAAATGATAAGTCTAATCTGGGACGTTATTTCCAAGTACTTCGCTGAAATTGTAATATTTTCACGTTTTTTTTTTTTTTTTTTTTTTTTTTTTTAGTTAAGATAGCTAAGGATGATCTACAACCAGGCTAGTTTTTACTTTTTCGATTTTAGTTCCAGAAGAAAAAAACTTTCGTAACAGGTTGAAACTGATTTTGAAACATCATAATGTTAAAAAGATGTAACCAAAATGGATAATGTAAAAACTAGATCGGTTATAGATTGTCTTCAACTATCCTATTCAAAAATATCACGTAAAGATATTAAAATTTGAACGAGATATTTAAAAATAACACCCCCACAGACTTGATATTATCATCCGATCCGAGTCTTCTTAAGCGAGTTGAGTGCCTTTTAACAGATTATTATTTTTAGAATAAGAAAATAAAGAATGCGTTGAAAAAAAGGTATGGAACATAAATATGATAAATATGTTAGATATTATCAAAAGATAGGAAAAATGTTAGATATTATAAGAATTTGGAAATTATTAATTAAGATAAATGAGAATAATTTTCATTATTACACACACACGCACTTACATTAAATGTACATTATCAGATGAACAACTCAAAACAATAGACACAAAAGCACAAAACTTTTTTTATGAGTGTTTTTCACCATGTATCATCGCGTGATTTTCCATTTCAAGAATAAAATATTTATTCTTTATCATGTTTTTTTTTCATATTTTTACGGTTTTTACTATTATATTATAATTATTATAAATTACATAACTGGGGTAAATAAGTTAGAGAGTTATTTTACCAGTTGACAAAAAATAGTATGTTACAAAAAAAATATATACTTTCAGAATGTTTTGATAAAATTATCAAAATGATATGAATATTTTTTAGCATGTCATTAAAAAGAAAATTCAATAAAACATTCTAAGAGAATTGCGAATGAGATTTCATTAAAAATTTTGAAAAGTTGCTTTAATGTTTTTATTCTTTTTGAATATATTAACTGAACTGCATAAGGATATCTGAAAAGTTCATTTCTTCAAATCTGTTTCTTTTGAAATTCCGCCAAAAGACATGGTATTAATATCATGCTTATTATTGCCTTCTGCACAGATTTCGCGATGTAATTTAAAATCATGGCTTAAAGCCAAATTTATATCCTAGAGCACCGAATAAATTTTCTTTGGCGTCCAGATGAAATTATTTTTTCAGAAATTGCTTTAAAGTTTAAAAGTCCTTTTTATCCAAATTTTCTGAGATGTGATATTTCGCAGTTGTATAATTATTATCTTTAACTACTAAAATAATTTAATTTAACATATCATGTAGTCATAATTAAAGTAAACTGTAACTATATACAGTATATTTGAGGAGTAGTGAATTATTTATTTCTGAAAAAACAATATATAATCATTTCTTTTATCTCTGTCCAGCAAATGCAACAGAATTTTAAACTTTTAGGGACTGGTCATTTAGACATAAAAGATGACATACAAGAATGACAAAATCATGCTTTAAGCACAGTTCATAAAATATTTACAACACACCGAGAATAGAATAACAAACCATGAGCGTTTAATCAGTTGAAAAATTATGTCTCAGTAATCCATTTGTCGTTTTTTCGTACAAAACAGTTCATAAGTCTACATAAGAAATTTCCGATTGTAGTCGGAAAACTATTTGAATTTTTGAACAGCGTTGCATATCATAAAAAGATTTGTATTAATAAATTTTATCCATAAATTAACCATGTTCAGTTAGAAAATACACAACTCAGTTTCAAATTGCCCTTTAACAATTTCCGCTATAAAAGGGAATTGATCTCAATTCTATGATACAGCCCTATATACAAGGCATCGGATGTACAAAACACAAGTAACATGCAAGAAATTAGTTACCTTTAAAATTGCATCCTGATATTGAAAACACGGTTACAGGATTTATTGCTCAAAGACAGTAACCTAGCTGATTTCTTTTGTGTGTCTGCATTAATAAACGACAAAACATGTGAATCCTTTATATTGCAATAATCATTTTAGGGTGAAATGCATGAATTTTTATGATTTTGAATCACATTTGAAATGGAGTAATGACATTAAAATACATTGCACACAGTTTTCCTCATTGACCACGATGTTATGGAATACTTTTAAATGTCCCTGTAATGCGCTATTAACTTCTTACCAGCCAAACATGTACGGGCTTATATACCAGCATTTAGTGTAAATTTGTATTTTCATATTCTACATAAAAATACGCACTGTACATTTGGTTGTCATCAACTATAAAATCCAGACGAAAGCGTTTTACGTATCGCTTGTCAAGGGATTAATGTATATATACTTCATATTCAGTGAAGGACATGCCGAGATAAACACATGTAGCATTTGCATAAAAAAATCCGATTATATTTATACGAGCTAGTGCGAAGACAGGAAGACAAACCGAATTCATAAACACTTTTCTAAGGCATTAAAAAGTACTAAAACCATATTTTATTTCATAAAATATATATGAGATTTTTTTGTGGGCATTATAGTAAAAAGACCGTTATAATAATAATAAAATATAACTATTTCGCAGTAAAAAAGTGCAAAAATTGAAGTAAATTATTTAAAAAAAAATCCTTTGACACAAGTACATTGACACAATGTATTATAAAAATGCACTTAATTTTTTTAGAAATCCGTGTTTGTTCTCCATTAAGGTGCTTAAAAATATGATTATATATAAAAATTTAGAATCCGAACCTCCCTTTAACTTCTTGGTATATCTTGCTACGATTTAACCCGCATTATTAATGAAAGAGAATAATCTGTATACAGTATGAATTTTTTAGTGTTTATCGTACAAAGCATTGAAATTTTATGTTGCTTATTTCTGGTTGTATAAATCATTCACATATATAAAGCAACGAGCAAAATAATGCACAAAAAAAATTAAATATATTTATAAGATTATTTTTTTCAAGTAAATAGCACATGATCTGACTTCAATATGCCATACAAAAAAAAGAAAAAAAAACTTCGTTACTAACACATAGTTGACTGGTATGTGTCAATAAACAATGTCGAGAACAATGGTAGAAATTATAATCGATGAAGTTTCTCTCAGTCATACCTGTGTAATAATTTAAGTCTACTTTTTCTGTAATATAAAGTTTTTCAGAATTTACTTTCAAAAATTTCTCTATAATTAAGTTGCTTCGTATGACACGAATGTAGTTTATAGTTAAACGTGCATATCAATTGCATTTATAATTGGCAAAACATTTCGCTATGGAACATTTAGAAATTTAGTATTAGATTTCTTCTGTTTCCCCTCCACCTTATAATCGCTCTTGGATGTTAATATCAACTCAATGACAAAGCCCCTTCTTGAAAAAAAAACGTCTTGTCTAGTGAACCATACGGCATTGTTTCAACAATTAACACCTAGATAAACGAGGTAATCATTAAAGCATATCGGAATCACTTCACAAGTAAATGATTAGGTATCATTTATCTTGTTATTTAAAAAAGAAATATAATATATGATATAAAATACATTCAACTTAACGACGCATTATCTTAAAATTCTTTATTTTAGCAATTATATATTTTTTATAAATGTGAAAACTTTGTGCTCTTATTAATGAGAAAATTTAATTAAAAGAAATATATGTTTAATTATGGCACCTTAAAACTCTTTAATACGAGCACCCTATTTCTTGAAAATTTAAAAATGACTGAAACGTCACCATAGCTGCTATAAGATGTCATAAACATCGTTATATCTTTATTCTCGAGGACATGTCACTCAAGAATTTATTCATTTATTTTATAAATGAACCAGCATTTCTGTCTTATATTGCTTTGTGTACTTCAATTTAGGTTTGACATTTAAATATAAATTTTTTGTGCAGTAAAACGCATGTAATACATAAATGGGTAGATTACATATTATACATAGTGAAAAAAAATTTAAAATCTATTCATAAAAGCAATGAAAAAAAGTTACACACGGTTAAATAGCGCAAATCTTTATTACAGAACATAATAATGCGTGACAAATTGCTCATTTTATTAAACACTTGATTAACATTAAAGAACCATTTCCTAAATTTCTTTTTCACTAATTTTTCTTGGTGGTAAATACTTTTCACTATTTAAATTAAATATTATGTAAATATTTTAAAGAGTGAAAATAAAAGCATTTATTTTTTAAAAAACATAAAAACTTCATCCGTTAAACTACTTTTTTACTTGTTTCGTTGATTTTCAAAGTAGTACAATACAATCTAAAGATTGTTAGTAGGTATTTAATGGTTTACAAATGAATGAATTTAAAACTCGTAAGCTGTAATAGATTAACTTTTTAGTTTTTGTGATCATTTATAGTATAAATTTCAATATGTAATGGCAGTTATGTTTGTAAACTGAAATTATTACTGCTTTGGGTTTGCAACATTAATCTCGCCTCGCTTAAATACCTCATTCAAAGTAATGATTTGTTCGAAACGTGGCATTGACATGATTACGTAATTTAACATAATTTACTGAATTCAATTAAACGTGACACAAAAGAATAATTTGTACATGTCTAAAGTTAAAGTGTAAATATGGTTAAAGTAACGTATTTAGAAAAGGAAATGTATGTATGTAAGCATACATTACTTTGTTCATACGGAACATTTTTATGTTGCTTATGAACAAAGTAATGTATGTCGAAATAAGTATAACTATGGTCCACGTAATGACTTGTTTAAAACTTCGATTTTATTTGAAAGGAATATTATCATGAATACTATCACTATCATCATTATTATAGATTTTATATATATATATATATATATAATTTCAAATTTATCAATTTAGCAAGAACCAGCACACCCCCCCTCACAAAACAAAACTCCCTTAAAATTAAAAATTCAACAATCAAGATACAAAAACAATAGGCTGCCAGCCTCGTCAGCGATGGGTTTTATTAGACAAAAGCAGCCGAACATTCGAGTTTACAAAAACAATATATATTTAAGTTGCAGCGGGTTTCTGCCAGAGCGGTGAATAGCAAAAAATCAGATGTTAAACACCTGATGGCTATAATTCACGCGCTCCCCCACCGGACCTTACGCCACATTAGTAAACGAATGTCTCACTTGAAACATTGTAAACGATGCAAAATTATGTTCTCTGAATAAAAACCACATCCCCTACTTAGCTGCAATGCCACAACTCAAAACAAATTAAACAGAACAAAATAGAAACCGTATTCCCAACCAATCCAAAACCAATCCAGGTCTGTTGCCATCCAGTGTAGCTCATCATCATAAAACTGTCCTTAAGCAGGCTTTAGTTATGCCTAAAGCCTGCTTAAGGTTTTATTGGGGATTGGGGAAACTATTCCTCAAGATTACACCATCGGAACTCTAAAGAAAACCATTTTAAATAGTGGAGAATACAAAAACATCCTGCTTTTGTACAAGAAATTTTATCTAACGTTGTTGCTGAGAGAAAGGAAAGAGAAAACGAAGTAAAAAATTTAGAGAAGGAAAAGTCACATGAAGAATTAAAGAAGTTAGAATTAAAGGGAAAGATAGAGCAAGAAATAGAGCTAAGACATTGTCTTGTGCAAAGAATATTAGTTATTAATTTTTAGGGCCGCACAGTAATATCTCATCACATAATAATAGAGGAAGAAACATTGTTCAAAATCGTTTTAAACTATTTCACATTATATGAAATTGTTATATATTTCTAAGGTTTACTAAAATTACTTCCTTTATTATCAAAAGGAAGACAGTATTTTAAGAGAGTTATGTTATTTTTCTATTTTCATAAATCTCTCCTTATTTCACCCTCTTCGTCTGATTTTGCTTATTAATGAACTTGATCGAGATTTTCTGCCCCAAAATTTGATGAGATCTGCGCAAAATTATGGAAATTATCATGTTCATAAAAGGTAAATTAGATAGATGGATTGACAGATAAAGTTTTTGGCAGGGGTGGTGGTATTAGTTCTAGGAGCCATGATTGGCGTAAATCTGCAAAAAAAAATTGACAAATTCCTACGTAGAGGAAAATATAATGGGTATTATTTCTTACGAAATCTACCTAAGAAACGTCAAATTGCTAGGAAAGGACTATTTTAATTAAAATTAATCACGCAAATATTATGGCACTCCCGACTTGTTTACATTGAATAGATTTATAAAATAGACTGCAGTGTCTTTAAATGTTAATTAAAAACCTATATGGAAAAACACAGTATGAACCAACCCGACGTTTCAACTTTGCGACCTACTTTCGGGGCGCGCTTAGCACAAAACCAAATTTAAACTTTGATCAAGGTTTTTGTTTTAGCTACTCTGTAAAAAAAATATCATTATGCCGAATTTATTTTTATGAAATGTCAAATGAAGTATAAATATGCACTCTTTTAATGTCAGAACCGAAATAAACAAATTTGGATATGATTAAAAAAAGTATTTTAGAAAATAGCAATATTTCATATTATGTAAGCTTCATATATATTTGAACTTTTGTTGATATACCACTTTATATTTTTCTAGTATCTGCAGCTATACCTAAACTTATTTAATTTTTGTAATTTTATTAATCACTTATGATTCATTTATTTTTTTGGACGTAACCTCCCGAGATTCAAGAATGCTTGCACTTGACTGCTTTATTTAGTACTAATTTTACAACTATATACTGGCGCCCCAGCTGCCAATACTATATTGTAAAATCAACATTTTATTTTTTTATTCTTCAGTTGCTTTTTTCCAGTGCTTAAACAACTATATTGGATTTGTAATTTGGCATTGTTGTTTAAACTTAATAATATGTATGTATTTGAAATACGAATATGATTCCGCCGCTAAAATTAAATCCGCGCTTACAATGAAATATATATATATATCCAACAGTTTTAGGATACGAGCAGACAATTCGTCAGTCACATACTCGTAAAAATTAGATTACATTTTGTGGTGACTACTGGTCAAAATATTACAATTGGAATGAAGGTTGAAACAGTTATTAACTTGTTTAAGAGTTGACAGTAAACTAAGTCGCGAAATATGCAATAATCCATGAAATTTGGCGATATTTCGGCCACATTGTCCAGATATTAAGAAAAAAATAGATTTTCGAAAAAAACAATTATCGAAATACTAGCTTGACCTAAATATAAAATGTTTCAAAATTAGGTGAAAAATTGGCTGTCACACTCTGAGGAAATTTTGTAGAAGTTTCTAATACCAAGATCCATGATTCAATCAATCAAAGTTCATAGAACATCCTCGAAAACCAAATTCATTAATTCTACTTGCGAGGATGACGATATTTAAATTAGAATGTAAAAAACGTTATCAACACACGTTTTATGAATTAAATGCATTAAATAACAGTACACAGATTATTTATTGTTATATTCTGTTGAATACAAAGTTAATTTTAACTCATTTTAACTTGGTCTCACCAGGTCAGGTTTAACTTAGTAATAGATAAATAATATTGATTGGAAGAATATTTTTCCTTTTTTTTACGATTTGACTATTTAATATATTTTAGAAAATAATGTTCATTTATTCTTTTTACAATTTAATATCGTATTTGTTTGTTACTTTCCGGACTTATATATACCAATTTTTGAAATAATATGAACTGATGCTAACGGCACTCTCGTAGCGAAAATAATATGAGCAATCAATTCATACACTGAAAAAAAAAATTTCTTAGAAAAAGAATAAAGCAAAATAAGATCGCAATAAACAATATTGCCATGAAAATGTTTCATATCAAAATAAGCTGCTTTTATAGAACACTTCAAAAAAATAATAACAAACTGAATACTATTGAAAAATGCGCTTTTGAAGAAAAAAGAAAAACAGAATTTTAAAAACAATAGAAGTAAAAGTTTTTCCATTTTCCTTTTGTTGTTATTTTGACAAAATTGAAATAGTAAGTTTTGGCACATCGAAATACATCTGCAACTTTTAAAAGTAACTTTTATGCAAGTATATATAAATTTCACGTACTAAAGAAATACGTATATTAAAGATTTTCCTCCAAAAATGATTTCAGAAAAATATTTTATTTCATCAGATGGTAAAATCTGCTACTTCATGTTTCGTGAACTAAAGTTTTGTGAACATAGTTAACCAGTATTTTTTGTATCGAAAAAAGTATGGTTTATTTTGCTTGAGAATAGTTTCTATTTAATTTTTCGAGAAGAAATCACTATTTGAAGTAAAAAATTTCGATTGCATATTTTTAATAAATAACAAAGTATTATTTTTTAAAAATACATGTTGATAATCGTACACGAGGACAGGTTTCTCGAAAGAACTCATAGCTCTAGATTTCAGAAATGAATGATTATTTTTCTGGATGAAAAATTGAATGCGTTAAATAGTTTTTCATTTTCGTAATTACATTCTCTAAATGTGTTTACCAAACATACGAAAATGCTTTTCATTTATTCAGTATGCTCAATTTGATTTTATGAAGTATATTAATTTATTTTATTTTTTAGTTATGCTATGTATGCATTATTAATTAGGTAAATGACTTAGATTTGACTTTACGGACGCAATGTTTTTTTTAAATAGTTTAATTAGAAACTTTCTTACATTACAGAAAATTTAGTTGGCTAAATTACAAAAGCCAAGGATGTAAAGAAACGGACAATCATGTACCGTTTTACCTTTACAGCTTACAGGATTTTATATTAAAAAAATAATAAACCAAATCACCATTTGCATAGTATTGAAAAATAGTTTTTAAAAGCATTCTATTGAAAGCAATTGTTCTATAGGCAATGATTATAAGAAATTTTAATGTTCTTATAATCATTCATAGTTGTTTTACTGATATTCTACTTTTTTCCCTAAAGTTGCGATTTCTAAATACATTAACTGTTTAATCTCCAGGATTCATTAAGCCGATGAAGGGTTATACAGTGTCTCACAAAAGTGATGGGACACTTGTGCTTTACAAAAGGAAACTAATCAAATAAATTAAAAAAACATGTACACATTTTTTGTGGGTGTGTTTTATACTTAAATTTAGTAATGATTATTACATAACATACATTTTGTCAAAATATTAAAATATTAATTTAATAAAAACACAAATGTTTAGAACGGAGCAAAAAATAGCTCAAATAAGTGATCTGACACCATTATATATGCAACAAAAATCGTCGGAAATAAGCAATAAAAACATTTTTTGGGGTTTTATTTTTACTTAAAAGCAATTGGCAATAATTTATAAAATCGTCTGCAGTATTTCTCTCCAGTTTGTTTTGGAATTTTTGTGTTTTTTAGCTCTGTGTAGCCATGAATGCTAAACGAAAAGAAACTTCGCCTGAAATTCGAAAATTAGTTATTAATTTGCATATTGAACGTGGAAAATCTATTAGAAAAACTGCTGAAACAGTTAACTTGAGTCGTTCAACAGTTTTCAATATCATTAAACGATATAAAAAGAATCATATGATTCTGGATAAAAGAAGACCTGGCCGACCATCAAAGCTATCCAATGGAATAAAGTGAATTATCGTTCGAAATATTAAAAAAAATCCAAGAAATAGTGCTTCAAAAGTTACTGCTGATTTACAAGCATTATATGGAATAATTGTTAATCCTGAGACTATTAGAAGGGTAATTCGATCTGCTGGATATCACGGTAGAGTAGCCAGGAAAAAATTCTTCGTAAGTAAAAAGAATAGAAAACTCAGACTAGCTTTCGCAAAATCCAACATAAATAAGAATTCTGATTACTGGAATAAAGTTATATTTGCTGATGAGAGTAAATTTAATATATTTGGTTCTGTCGGTAGAATCTTGGTGTGGAGAAAACCCAGGGAAGAATTTCGCAAACAGAACTTGGTACCGACAGTAAAACATGGTGGAGGAGGAGTTATGGTATGGGGATGTATGTCGTCCGCTGAAATTGGTAATCTTGTTTTTTTTGACAGTATAATGGATATGCACAAGTATATTGATATTTTAAAGCAAAATTTGAAATCTTCAGCACGAAAATTGAACCTTCATAACGATTTTAAATTCTACCAGGACAATGACCCCAAGCACACTGCTCTGAACGTTAGACTCTGGCTGCTATATAACTGTCCTGAAATAATAAATCACCTCCACAATCTCCAGACTTAAATCCCATAGAGAATATTTGGCAAGAATTGGAATCAAGATTTCGCAAACACACCATTTCTTCAAAACAACAACTAAAATCGGTGCTTCAAGAAGAATGGGGTAAAATCATTTCAGAAATCACAAAAAAATTAGTCGAATCCATCCCAAAAATATTAAATCATGTTTTAAAAGTAAAAGGAAATCCAACAAAATATTAAAACCTTTTAAAAAGTAAAATTTTTGGGTAAATATTTGATGGAAAAGTAAGTGTCCCATCACTTATGTCAGCCATTTTTTGCTCCTTTCTGAACAATTGTATTTTTACTAAATTAATATTTTAATATTTTGACAAAATGTATGTTATGTAATAATTGAATAATAAATATGAAACACACCCAAAAAGTTTTTGCACATGTTTATTTATTTATTTTATTGCAGTTTCTTTTTATAAAGCACAAGTGTCCCATGACTTTTGTGAGACACTGTATATATCAGTCTACGTGGATTAAAACGTTTCTGTTTAAAACTCAACTGTGACAAATACCTTGTTATATGAGTTGTGTATCACAAGATAACCTTGTTCAAATGTGCAATGTATACTGTGTAGTAATCACGAACATGGTACTAATCGTTAATTACTAAATGAAAATTGGCCCTAACATGCGTCCTAGATATCAAGGAGGTATTTAGCATAGGCACGAACTTGATTATAAAAACTTCACTTCTTTTCATACAATAGAATATATATACCGGGTGTCCCAAAAATGACTGATGGATTTTAAAATACAATAACTTGCAAACGGTGACAGCTATTTAAAAAATTTTTGCAGGAGAGTTATGTATAATATCAGGAGTTTTTTTACCGTAATTTGTTATTTTAGTTCGAATTTCAAACAATAGGTGACGCTGACGGCGATTGAAGGCCAGGTCGACGCTTCACTCAGCACTAATTTATATATATATATAAATAAGTGCTGAGCACTATTTCTATACACTGGTCACCTGGCCTCAATCGCCGTCAGCGCCACCTATTGTTTGAAATTCGAACTAAAATAAAAAATTACAGTAAAAAAAACTCCTGACATTATACATAACCCTCCTGCAAGTTTTTTTAAATAGCTGTCACAGTTTGCAAGTTATTGAATTTTAAAATCCATCAGTCATTTTTGGTTCGATTATACGTTTTTATATTATATATATATATATATATATATAATGTAAACGCATAACTGAATGTATTAAAATATGTAAATTTTCTCCTCTCTTTTTAATAAAGGGGAACTGTAAAAAAAAAGAAGAAAGACATATTTTTATTAGCAGTTATTTCTAAATTGATTTCTCAAGATGCAGTCGTAAACTAATTAATAATAAATTATTAATTGATAAAAATTTATTTATTTTAAATATTGAGCTCTTAATTTTTTAGCTATGATTATTTTCATCTTTTTAGCCTTTACAGTGTTTCATTATTGCGTTTTCACAACCAATTTGAATATTTTGGGAGCATTTACAGTCAAATGATTTAATTTATCGCTGTTCTTACTGGTTTGCGCTTGTAGGAGTTACTGCAAATATTGGATGTTTTCCCACCTGTCGTATGCTAATGAAAAAAAAAATATTTATAATAAAAGTCTAAAACATTAAAATGTTATATTGTCATCGGAAATATAATTTTTATAATTTTCTCATATGTGAAGTGGATAAAAAATTGATTGCAATATACATATTTGTATACAAAAATGATGATGATAATAATACTGAAAATAATAAAATGCTAAATGTGTGGGAGAGGTTATCCACACTTTTATACACACTGTTCTTATATGAGCAACAATCAACATTTTCTTATAGATTAGTGTTATAGAGAAAGATTTATGTTCTGCAAAATATTCATTTGTTGCCAATGCTTGATGAAAGCAAATTGTTTTTCAATGCAGGACAAATATAATGCGAAAAGAAAAGCAAAATAAAACAAATTGTGTCTCAATAATCACAATCTAAAAAAATGCTAATTGTGATATAATTAAAATACAAGTTTTATTTCGCAAAAAAATATCTTTATGTATTTTTTATGTATGTAAATGTCTTAGAGTTTCAACGGTGTGCAGATTTCTGTTCTAATACTTCATTTTAATTTTTTAATTAATTTAAATGAAAACATATTATTTTTCAGAGATTCTATAGATTTTTTTTATCTCTAGAATATTATAAAAATAACTTTTATTTTAAAATGTTGTGAAATATGTTTTTACTATACTTAATATTTAGACGAATTTAAAAATATCAAGATATAATATGTTACTCAAAAGAATTAATCAAAATTATGAGTTAGCGATCCCAATCACTTTATAGAATGAAACAGTTCGCCCATCCATTCTGATATATATTTAATATAATAAATTAAAATTCTGATTTCATTTATCTGAAAATCCAAACGTATGTGTATTGTTATATTACACAGGTCAGATATAAATGCCTGATACTTTCAATGTTTTATAGAATTCTCATGTAATTTTGTCTAAGAAAGATAACATTTTTGTTTTACTCAATTAAGTCTAGTATTTTTTTACTAATACTGATATCCATTTCTGTCCATTACATTGTAAAAACATATTTCTAACCGTGTATATTGGCTGATAATAGTATATTTAAATGAAATTAAACATTTCTTTTTATACATCAAATCTTCGCAACATTTTACTAACAAGATCTTGGTAGATTTCACGTTTACCTTTAGAAGGAAATTTTGCATTACTTCTACAAATATTCGCCAAACTAATTCTTCATTCTCGAATATCGTTTTTCTTTATAAATTTACGAATCATTAGTCAGTGAAAAATCTCTCTCTCCAAAATAAGTTTTTTCAATATACACTTATGCACTTTTATATCTAAAATATAACAGAGGGGTGTAATATAAACATAGACTGGGCATGTCAATTTCGATTTATGTCCTCATATTTTTTAGGTATATTTTTACGAAAACTATCTCACTTTACACTAAATCTATATTAGTAATCATATTTGTAACTGATTTTTTCTCACTGTCTTTTAAATACTTTTAGTAAAATTAAAATGCCTATGAATTTTACCATGAGGGAGACCAAAAATTCACTCTATAAGTTAATAGTTACTTTTATTATTTTTTGACACGAACAGACTAACTGGTGAAAATCTGTGTAAAAAAATGCGCAAGCCAGGAGTCAAGCTTATGATATTGCTAATAATCATTCATCATTGCATCAGTGAAATCATTGATTGTCAGCTGAAGTACACAACATTACATTTCAAGTGAAAGGCCTTTATTTCAAATAACGGCATGTTGTATAGTATATGTATTTCTGCTAGGAAAAAAAACAAAAACAGGTGGCTTATCTATATATAAACACTTGTTCTACAAGTCTAAATTTATTTATTCAACACTTTATTCAAGATAAAAACCTTTTTTATCCTTCCTTTGCGCGTGACATTTACGTGTTAAAAAAATTGAAAAGAAACACATTTTATCACGTGCATGCATTTCTTTGTCTTACAATTGTTTACGTTGTTCTTATATTCTTAAAAAATATACATTTTTAGAGAGAAGAGATTTTGTTTAAAATAAATAACAGGTACTAAAATAATAAAAAAAATCGGGAAAGGAAATGGTGCTATTCAATCGAAACTCAAACAATCAGTAGTAAAATTTATTGCATTTTGATTTTGCAGTCTAGAATCTAATATAACTAAAGCTTTTTCTAGAAAAGGTTTTATATTTGGTGTTAAAAAAATCTTTCTTAAAAAAGGAAATGCCTTGTTGTTAAGAAATAGAAGATGTTCCGGAATTTCACGTAAATATTTTTAGAAGCACAGCACACAGCATTTTTAATCGAAATGGTAATGGGATACATTTAATTAGTATAACATACAGTATGTCTCATTTATTAAAAATGTTTGTCTTTAAATACAAAATTGTAAAATATGTTTAAATTAATTGTTTCAGTAGATTAATGTTTCTCATTCCAAATTCTATTTTTATTAATTTATTGAATGAAATAATGCCTTAATCAAAAGAAAGAAAAATCGGACAAATAAGTACCGTGCGATTTGTGTTTTATTCTCTTGTGTTCTATACATGATTTTAAATAAAATTGCGTAAAATGTAGATAAACGTTTTCAGGATTTGACACAAAAACTCAGAAATCCACAGTTGATGTTATTTTCTAATGTTCTGAAAAATGTCTAAGAGTTTTCCTTCAGAAGCTGTCTATAAAAATATCAAAATAACAATAGGCTAGCAAATTATTATTGTGAATGGTTTTCCTCTCCAATACATTTAAAAATTAGTGACAAGATAGATGATTCCGATCAATGGGGAAAAAAGTTTCAAGTGCATTTTAATCGTTTGGAATATAAAATATATAATTATTACATAATTTTTTCGAGTCATTTCAAATTTTATGAAAATCGCATGAATAGACCAATTACAAGGACAAAAAAATATCAAATGGTCAATCTGAAAAAAAGTTTCAAATATATTTTAATGGGGTTTCGAACAAAATAAAATTGATATGTATCTATGATGTACATATTATTATATACGTTTTCCACAATCTGTGGTGCAAAGTGGCCACACAAAAGTATTTCATTAAATAATGGTATAGGGAGATTGTTTGGTGCGCGTTTTAATTGTAATTAACTTTTTACGATTTTATGAGATTGAAATACGTTACTGAGGAATACTACAAGTTATTTCCTGTATAAAAGAAAGCAGATAGTATTTACAGGTTTTGGCTACTATACTGTATCCGAAATACTGTGTATTATTACATCAAGATATGAATAATTTTAGGTGCGTCCGTAATTATGTAAATAGTTAGCACCTCTATTCGACGTTCAATTTCTCAGTCCGTCTGTCCGTTTGTCTGCCCGCATATAACAAAGGAAAAACTGCCCAACCAAATTGCACGATATTTAAAATATATTATTTTACCAAAATTTTGTCAAGCATTTAAAATTGCATGAAAATCGGATGTATAGTTTAAACAGAGGGACAATCAAAAGTTACCATTTACAGGGACCATTACATTACGATCAATAGAAAAAAAAATAGATTCAAGTACATTTTAATGATTTTAAACTCTTTCGAATATAATAGAATTGACATGAACATATGAAGTATATATACAGGGTGATTAAAAAAAACGTGGACAAATTGATATGACAAATCAGGCGTACAATAAGGATACAAAATCACATAGGAACACAGAGCCGCAAACCACTTATTGAGTCGCAAATACACGGTGTTTCATTCTAACTCAATTTGGGTTGACGGTAATATATTTCAGAAAACTGAAGTACATTATAATAAACCATTTAACAGACATTCTCATCTTTGTTTTAAATGTGATAACACCAAACAAAAGTGTTAGAAATTTGCATTACGCGCACCAGCAACATGCACTTGGCACCTCATATTTTGGACTCTGATAATCGATTTATACGGTATCATCAATTGCTTGAGCAATTTGTTTTTCCAGATCTTTTCGTAACGTTATCACATTTCACACAAAATAAGGTACATATCGTTGCATTTTCATTACAATATTTATATTTTCTTCGAAATTATTACTTTCAAACAGGGTGTAGCTAGAATGAAACACCCTGTATTTGTGACTCAATAAATAGTTTGCGACCCTATGTTTCTATGTGATTTTTTATCCTTGTTGTATGTTTGATTTGTCGTATCATTTTGTCCACGTTATTTTGAATCACCCTGTATATACTAAAATATACATTCTGTACAATCTGTGATGCAAAGAACATTTATTATTAAATTACAGGGCCAGAGAAAAGTATTCCAGTAGATAATGCTATACGGGGAAACATTGCTTGGGGCGTGTTTTTATTATATTAAACTATTTCACATTTTATGAATGTGATTACGTTGCTGAGGTGTAATAAAAGTTATTCCTGTATATTTAAAGGAACACAAAAAAGGTTTCGATCACTATACTATATCCGAAGTACTATCTACTGTAACAGCAAGATCTAAATATTTGTAAAACTTCATTATCGTACGAACGCACATCATTTGGTACGTTTCACGTGCAATTTCAAAATTGTTTTTTATTCTGGCGGTAATCGCGTGTCGGACCTTTAGCTCTCGATATAAATTATCATATCTTGACTCATATCTCCTTACAAATTCTTTAGTGAGTTACCTTTATCTTAATTTAATGCTTCTTAACCACTATAATAAAGAAACAAGACATCTTTGTTTTTCTTCAGGTACATATTTACAAGAAAATTTGAAATTCGTCGAAACGTCTGCGCAATAATCACTTATGTCAGAAATTTTTTACTTTTTATCACTCTTCCGAATTTGATAAATGAAGCGGGTAATTTAGGTAAACTAAAAATTTATAATTTTCCTGAAATTTAATATTCGAATATTAAGTGCAAAATATTTCTTATTTTACTTTTTCTGTGTGCACGTGTTAGACGAAAAAAGATCATGTACGACTAATAACATTTTGAAAAAAGACGCGACTAGTTTTTGGCTAACTGAGTGAAACAAATCGAATTCTGAATAACAAATTAGCGCAAATTTTTCATTTCACGTACCGGTATGGAAAAAATGTTTTCGAAAAATGTTGCATAAATTATAGCAGAGCATTTTCAGAATTTAAAATCCAATGCCAAAATGTCAAACGTAATGTTCTTCTTTAATGTATCAACAAACCTTAAAGTATTCTTCTTTTGAAATTGTCTATAAACATTTGTGTTCGTATTCTTTCAAAAACATATCAAGAGTTCTCAGTCTTTTCCTATATATCAGACAGGAAATGAAACATGAAAAGTCTGGGGAATTTAGAACGTTAAAGTTCAAATGTTTTGATAAAAGGGTTTTAGAATATTCTACCAAATGCCAAAATTCTAAAACAATCATGTTTAGTGGAACGGGCCTGTGCAATAATTTAGAACATTAATATTATGCATTTTTTGTATGGTTTAGATACATATTATACATATTGCTTGGGGATATTATACATATACATATTGCTTGGGGGAAAAGTTCAAATATTTTTTTAACTGAATAAATATAACTCTGCCTATCTAGGTAATTTTTTT
Organism: Maratus speculifer; assembly: GCA_964019185.1. Taxonomy (NCBI): domain Eukaryota; kingdom Metazoa; phylum Arthropoda; class Arachnida; order Araneae; family Salticidae; genus Maratus; species Maratus speculifer. Next base: position 156,831,469 of record OZ025289.1, read on the forward strand.
AAGTAAAAATTGTTACAATTCTAATATTTACATTATAAAATAATCGAAATTATAAAATCATAATCATCAACAAGTCCGAAAATCAACACTAAACTAAAACTAATCAATTTTTGAACGTGATAAAGTTTAGTGTCAAAGGCACATAAGTACTTTTTACTTTGATCTACCGTTTTATATTACTAATGGCGACTTCATCGATATCTAGAAAAATAGGATTTTAATAAAACTGGTAAAAAAAATCACAAAATCGCATGTTTAAAAAAGCAAACACGTTTATAAAAATAGATTCTGTGAACATGAATTATTTTATCCGATTGTTTCATGTTTTGTAATTGTTTTTATAAGTTGTTTTTGTTTCAAAATTGTAAATAATTCTGAAAGGAATCATTGCATGCATTACAGATGTGTAAAAACATGTTGATTAATTCTCGATAATTGAATGCTAAATGAAATCTTGATAGATAAATATATCTGTGTTTTTTTTTTCAAACCAATTTGTAAAGGTGTTTTGTTTTGTAGTCAGACTAAATCTGTAGTTCTCAAGTTGCGTATGATATCTGCTATGTGTTTTTTGATCCTAGTTTTAAACTTTTTGTTTGTCGTTTCTACATACAATTTCACAGTTCCAGTTTTAAGAAAGCTATATCATACACATATGATAATTTATTACACCAAAGATGATGGTGCTTTGTAACATTATGAAATTGGAATGATAAATAGGAGCTTATGTTTATGAAACGTTGCAGCAAGAACTAGATATTGCAATGTATGTATTAAGTTAATGAAAAACCGCTAAAAACGATTCAGTATAACCCTTCATTGCACCGTGTGCCATAATTGGTATATACAAAAAAACACTCTAATTTTCATAATGTGCCATGAATTTGGCGAATATGATCACTGTAACTAATGAAACACAATCCGTAAAATAATTTAAAAAAAACATATTTTTTGTCGATGTCAGAAATTTGTATTTCACAAAATAATTAGAATTTGTTCTTCAAAAAAAAAAAAAAAAAAAAAAAAAAAAAAAAAAAAAACCGATGAACTTATTAAGGCAAAATTTAATACGAATTAAATTAAGCTCATTTAATTGCCAAATATAAGAATACAATATTTAGAAGTAATAGTTGTGTATATAGAATATACGCCATGAAATAACGAAATTTTATTGTGAAATTTCTTTTTAATTATTTTTTCCATTATTAGACCAATATACCGATTTCAATTTTTTTCATAAAAAAATAGAAAAACTCGTGCAGTAAAGGATTAAACCAAGACTTTAAAGGATAAGATAAAAAGCCCTAATAATAATAATAATTATTATTATTGTTATTATTATTATTATTATTATTATTATTATTATTATTATTATTATTATTATTATTATTATTATAATCTTTGAAGATTTATTTATTAATGTGATTTTTTAGCTTGATGTAAGTAAATATAACTATTTTTTCCTCCAAAAGAACTTACCTTATGAGCTCATAATAATATTAGTTGTTTAATATTGTAATGTTTTATGTGTTTTATTATTTCAATATAAAAGTCAAAAGCATTATCTTGTTTGTTTTTATAAAGCTTATTCAGTTTCTTTTCAGATTTTTTTGGCTTACGTAAACTGTTTTTTAATAGTGAAATCTTGGAAATTTGAAAAATAAATAAAAGTCGTTTAAATGAAATTCTCAATATATTTTTGGATTTTTAAAAACAAGAAGATTGAAAGAAAACAAAACAAATTCATTCCGGTTGAAGGTTCATTCAGTTCATATCAAAAAGTGTGTTTGGATTGTGCATATTATGATAAGAAAGAACAACCATGCTTCTGGCACAAATTACGATACAATTTTGAACACATTATGAATCCGTAATAAAATTTCCTCACTTAATGATTTCAAAAATTATATGCAATTTATAAATGTGGAAATCTCATAAAACATCTGAATACCTATTTTCAGAATTTACCGTCTATAGTCAGAAAAGTGTAACATTTTTAATCAGTAAGTCAGTGTATTATATAACAATGTGAATTCTTTGTAAATATTTATAATTAATTTTAATGAAAGCGTGTGCAATAATTGATATCTACAGCAAGCAAGATTTGCTACCACACACGTAGAAGAGATTACAAACTTCATTTCAAAGTTTGCAACATTCCCAATTTATAATTTATTTCTAAACATTTTCTTATTACATTAAATAACAAAAAAAGAAAAGTATAGTAAAACGCATTGATCGGTATCATTTATTTAGGTATATGTGACATTTCAATTGAACATGAACTTGATTTTTAAAAATTATATTTTAATACCATAACATTCAAATAAATATATTTAAATTATGTATTCATTCAAGATTATACAAATACAAATAGTCATCCTTTTTAAATTAGTGGTGTAAGCAATTTAAAATATATCGATATATAATGCAAACGATTATTATTAAGCTGCTATAAAAATTGTGCACTTAAATAATTTTGGTTTTATATGCTATTAAAAAATGCAAAATAAGGAGATCAATGAAACTTTGTAGGTAACAGATTATTAACAAGTAATGTAAAAAATAATTTTAAAAATTTTAGTTTTATATGTATTTGTATATTTATATTCACTGGTGGTATGCATTTTTAAAAAATCTTATCAAATATTCATAATTTTTGTAATTTTAGTATAATTATACATCATCCGTTTTAAAGTCGAAATTGGTGACATAAATAAAAAAAATAGTTCTAAATTCAATGTAATATTGTACTTAAGTATTTTTAGTAGGATTTTCATATTGAATTTTTTACTCCTACCTAAAACTGCTGCCGAGGTATGGCAAACTAATCTAAGAATTGCGACCACACAGTTAAACTCCTTTATGTGGGAATTTCTAAAATCGATAAAATAATTATTTAAATAGGGTTTAGTATACCATTTAGAAATGATTTAATATACTGACCACACTAGCTACTATATAATTAATACGATTTTCATATTGAATTTTATAACTCTAATAGAAACTTTTACAGGTATATAACTAACATTTTTACACCAATCCCCGACAAAAATCTTTAGAGGAGATTTCTAAAGTCTCTGAAATACGAGTTTAAGTATTCAGAATGAAGCTCTAATACATGTATTTAAATCTAATGGTAAGATTTTGGCCATTTTCTAAATTTTTCAATTCCAATGATTTAAACCTCTTAGGAATTTTCCAGATTCTATTTAATTATTTTAAAAAAAGTGTTTTATTCTGAATACTTAATTCTTTTGCTAAACTAAGATACTGCCGAATGTCCTTAATATTTTGTCCAATATTTATTCCGCTCATGTGGTAATTTCCAAGATCTCTGAAATATATGTTTCATTTTTAATTTCATGCTCTTAAATAAAAAAGATGCTGAGATGTGGCCAAATGTTCTAAAGAATTAGATTATTCTCTTTTTGCTCCTTAAGAGGAGGGGGGGGATTTCTACAATAACTCTAATACGAACTTAATTACTTGTTTAGTAGATTTATTTCCTGGAATTTTACACTCATATCTAAAACCCTTTTATCCATGCATGTAGATAGATAAATGCAAAAAGAAAAATTAACTAAACAATAACACTTATGTACTGCACTATAGATATAAAAGAGATGGAAAATGTAATATTTAAGATATTATGTATATATGCTATTTTTATTTCAATTTTACAGGTTTAAAAAAATAATGCATTGGTATTAAGTTTGTGGTAAATTTTGTAATAATTTTCATGTCTTATACTCTACACCCTGTCCCAAAAGTTTAGACAATCAATAAAATTTGTATTAACATTAAAAAAATAAGATATAATTAAAATTCATGAGACAGGTAATAAATAAAAACAGTTTTGCTGATTAATACATATAAATGAATATTAATAACATATATATCAATGGTTTGAAATAATAAAATATATACATTAAATTATATAATAATGTGCTGTCCCAAAAGTACAGACATCTGTAATTTTTTGGAGGGAGGGGGATTTACATTTATAAAAGTAACTAAAATTTTATTTTTTATATTTAATTGTATTGTCACGATACTTTATAACAGCAAATAAGGTCTGTCTCAAAAGTTTAAGCACAAGCATAAAATGTCAATTTTCAAAGAAATATAAAAAGTTAGAATTAATGACATTTTTCATTGGGAGATTTCGCAACATTATTTAAATAAATGCTATCAAAAATAGAAAAAAATAAGCTACCTAATTCTAAAAAATATAATTAAAAAAATGTTTTAAAAAAACTGTCTCAAAAGTTTATGCACAATGTCAAAGACAACCGGGCTTATAATTTTTACAGAACTTTTACTTACAAATTAGATTTTCGTGACTTCGTATTAGTTCAAATTAACGTATACGTTCATCGAAATCATTAGTTTTTGTACGGTTTCTGGTAGCAAAGAGTACTATGCTTTCTCAATGGCCTCGTCGAGTTCTTCTATAGAGTCATACTGATTTCCAATGCCGTAAACCTGATGGATTAAAATAGCCCAGGCATTCTCAATCAAGATTAAGTCTGGACTTAAAACTGGCCAGTCAAGAACTTAAACATTTTTTGGAGAAAGCCAAAGTTTTGTAGAATGTGATACGTGGATTGAGGGGTTGTCTTCTTCAAAAGTATATGAGGGATAGTCTTTTTTTTTAAATAAATCCAATAATGTTATGGTTATGCAATACTTTCTAATGCTTAACCTATTTCTGGTAATTTGTCTTGCGGTTTTGCTAATACTATGATTTATTTATAATAACGTAATATTGTGAAAGAAAGTTTAAATAAAACAGTTCTTATGGCAGGAAAATTTACTAATTCTAAAATTATTCAAAAATGTTCAACAGAAATACCCTTAATTCTAATCCCTTTTTTTAATAAATAAAACTAGAATTCATTATCCAAGTGAATGTATATTCAGTGAAGTAGAATCAAAATTAAAATTAGAAGAAAAAAATACATACAATGATTTTATTCAACAAAAACGTTTCTAAATTAGATGGGCTTTATTAATTTTGATTCTCAAATGTAATTTATTTTGCAGTTTTGTCAAGAGTAGGATTTATTCATAATAAAATAATAGCATAAAGGAAAAGTTTAATTAAAACAATTCTTATGGCAGGGAAATGAGCTAAATCTAAAATTACACAAAAAGTTTATCAAAAATACCTTTAAACTTAATCACTTTTTTTTTTGCTTTTTAAGTAAACCAAAATAGAATTCACTATTCTTGTTGAATGATTGTTGTTTAGTGATGGTGGAAGGTAAAGAATAATTACAAGAAAAGAAATAGATCCAATCATTTTATTCAACAAAAATATTCTAAATTGGATGAGCTTTATTAAATTTGTTTCTCAAATGCAATTTATTTTGACTTGCATTTCATGTTCCCTGTTTACTTTGAAAAGAGTAATTGGATTATAATCGGAAAGATTTAAATTTAACTTATATATGAGTATGTCATTATTTTCAATAGGTCAAGTTTGTTAACAAATATTAAACTTATTTCCAGAAATCAAAAACATTATTCGTCATAAAAAATCATCAAATTGCTTTTTTATTTCATTTAATAGATATTTCCAATAAGATATTAGTAATTTAATAGAAATTTTATTGTTATGTATGCAACTGCATGTAATAAAATAGCAATACTGTTCATTAACCTTGCGTGTTACACTTTTAAATTAACTTGAAATGTACACATTCTGAATGTTCTTATGCGTATAAGAATTTTAAAATTTTTAATAATTACATTTAAATTGTTAATAAGGAAAATATGAGATAATTTACATTTTATGGGATTTTCAAAATCTGCAGATTAAATTTAATAATAATATTAATAGTAATAATAATAAAACGGATAAAATCAAGTTTTTCACACGTAAACCATAATTCGGTGTTATGAGGACTAAAGCTGCTTATACCTAAGTATTCTAACTTAAATATCAAAATTTTGGACCTAGAATTATTATAATAAAGCATCTATAATATTGAAATAAATTACCTTAAATCGGGTTTAGCTGAAAAAATGTACTGTTACTTGAAATCAATAAAAAGATATTAAATAGGTAATAGATGCATTGTACTACTAATTATTGCAGTAATCTGGGGAATACTGATAAATCAGATAAATATGTTTGTAAATGTTAAAACAAGTTGGACGTGAAGTGTAGCAAATGAGGTGCGTTTGTACGATAATGAAGTTTTAAAAATATCACTCTCATGTACCAATCTCATAAAATTGTAAATAGTTAATTACAATTAAAATGCGCAACAGACAATGCTCTCTCTATATTCATTATGTAATGGATATTTTTGTGCGGCCTTGTAAATCAATAACAAATGTTCTTTGCACAACAGATTATGCAAAATCTATACTATAATATGTACTTTATGATGCATATCAATATTATGTTCAAATGAGTGTAATATTATTAAAATGAATTTGAAACTTTTTTTTCCATTGACTGTAATGTAACGGAGTACTTTTGATTGTTCCTGTATTTGATCAATGCATCCTATTAAAAAAAAATTAAATGACTTCACAAAATTATACAATAAGTATACAATTTAAATTTCAAACGATTAAAATGCATTTGCAACATTTTTCCCCATTGACCGTAATGTAACGGAATACTTTTGATCGTCCCTGTAATTGATCTATCCATCCGATTCTCATAAAATTCGAAATGACTCGACAAAATTATGTAATAATTATATATTTTAAATTTCAAAAGATTCCGTTGTGTAGTTTTTGCATTGTTATATGCGGATAGACGGACAGACAGACGGACGGACTGAACGACAACTATAGGGGCTACGTATTTACATAATTACGAACGCACCTAATAAAGGACGATATGTAGTAAGAATGATTAGGGTGCCGTAATGAATGCATCAATGTATTTTAATGTCTAGATAAGAACATTGGATGATGCTTTTGTGTAACATTCGTTCAGTAATATTGCAAAAGTTAAAATTTTTTTTTAAAAATGACGGATTTAAAAAGAATTAATATAACACTGATGGATTGTAATAACATGATAATATGGCTGGCATACTCCATGCACTAGTCCTTTGAAATGTAAATATAAAATTTTAAGTATAAAAAAGAACAGTATCCAATGATCTCTGTCAGCATAAAAATAATAGATAAAGGCTATAAAATGATACTTTAATTAGCAAAAACATAACAGAAATTCAATAGATAAATGGAATAAATATGACTGAGATGATTTTGAAAAAAAATATGAATAGAGCAGAAAAGATTACAAACTTCAATTTCAAACAATGTTTGAGAATTGACAGTGTTTTCAGAAATGGTCGTGTAATTGTTTTCACTGTCGCAAATGTTTTTTCACATTATGATGTACTTAGTACCGTTTTGAACGCTTTGTTTAATTTCCATTTTTAGTTATTAGAATATTATAACTAGGGAAAAAAGCAAACAACATACATTTCTTGAGCAATAAAATTTTAATAACTTTGTTAAGAAATTTTATATTATTTAAATATTTTAAATTATATCTCTATCTCTTTATATATATATATATATATATATGTGTGTGTGTGTGTATTCATTCCATTAAACCATTTTCTATAAGTTTTTCTCTATTATAATTTTTTTCAGCTATCAGCATTTATAATAGAAATTTGGTTTCTACTTATTTGCATATTAATAATTATTTAGATGCTTCATTAGTCGTTTTTTCTGATTTTATTTTATTTTAGTCTATTCTATTATTTATTTGCAAACATAAAAATACCTCTTTTGTATTTATTTTCTTGGTGAAAATCATCTTTTAAATATTTTTCTGTGGTGAAAATCATGTGTTTAGTTTGACAAATATATTCTTGTTTTAAAAGTTTAAAGTTGCATGACAACATTTACTGAAAAACTATCATTATGCCTAATAAAGTAAAAAAAAAATATCTACATTATCTTTCAGTACAGAAAAATATATTCCTGAAGATTTGATGATCATCAGAAATAGGGTACTGAATATCCAGAATATCAATATATATTTTAGAAACATTATTTTCTATATATTATAATGTGTATGTACATATAATCAGGTTCTCCTATAGTTAAAACAATTTTTTGTGTTATTTTCTTTTCTTAAAACATGATTGTTCCATTAAAAAAAGAAAAAAATCATAAATAAAGTTTTCAGCCACCTCCCCTTGCCCCAAATAAAACATTTTGATATTAACGCATTTCAAATGTAACAAACTATTCACTTTTTTTAAAAAACAAAAAAATGTGTTAGATATTATTATTTCAAACTTTAGAAGTCATAACTTTTTTTAGTACTCATTAGTTTTATAAATCAGAAAAAATAGATGAAAAAATAAATTCTATTATAACTGCACTATAGCATTTTTTGAAGCAATTTTGTATAAATTGATATCTTTAGTAGAACAAAATTCGCCTGAGCAGATATGCAGTTTAGACTTATTTACGCTATCCCAGGAGGTCTAAACAATTTCATCCATAAAATTTGATAATTAATACTCATGTATTTATCTTATACTATTTTAGATACCAATTTCTAAAACACTTAACTAACAAAAAACATTTAAGTTGCGTTAAGCTGAAATAACCCTTTACTTTAGAAATATATTTTTTCTTATGGTTACACTTTTCACATTAAAGTTAATGAAAATGATATCGTTATACTTTGCTGTTATTATTTAACAATTCCGGATATTCTATTAAATAAAATAAATATGCTAAAGATTAATTTTCATTTTCAAAAATGAAATAGTAATATTTTTGAATAAATTAATTACTGCTTTTAAAGAAATTTATAATTTCATCATTTAAAATAAGCATTTTTTTTAACCTGGAGGCATACATTTGATTTCGCACTTATTGCCTTTTACACAAATTTTAAATTGTAATTTAAATTCATGGCTGTAAGCCAAATTTATTTCTTAAAAGAGCGCTTAAAGTATTTTATGGGGAACTAAAAAAAAAGTTTTTTTGTATGATAAGCTTTGATTGTTTTACGCGATAATTTTGGCATAGATTATTTATAAAGTTAAATTTCAGCAGTGGCATTTATTAAACTTTATCTACTGAAGCAATTTATTGAAATCAAATGGCACTATGATTTAAATTATACACATTAATACAATGTTATTAATTTGTTATGCCTAGATTAAGGTGATTTATTTATTTCGATGATGATAAAATAATAATAATAATAATAATTTATCCAATTAGAAAAACTGGCATTTTCATTTATAATAACAATTTTTTTTTAAGTTTTTTCGAAATAATTTTTTTTACCTTTTTGAAATAAAGTTCAAATAAAAAATGAATAAAACAAAATAAAGTTAATAAAAATTAATAAAGAAATGAAATAAAATGAATAAAATAAAATTCTTTCAACATAAATATATATATACATATATACGTATGATTTTGAGAGTAATTGGCAATGTAAATTTAAGGTAAAATGCGTGTACAAAAAACACAAAAATGCAAATAACGAATTTAAAATTCTATAAAATTTCAATCCCAAAAAGAAAATTTATATCTCAGTTACTAGCTTTTAAGTATACTAAATTTTAAAAAAGTTTAAATTTCTCGATTTTATTTCTTGTATGTGACTACTATAGAATTTGATGATGATTTTTGTGACTAAACATTTCAAATCATACTTTTGCAATTAATTATACAAATTGCTTCAAATGACTGAACTGATATTGAATCACAATATAAAAATAAATGACTATTACAATTTATTACTAACCAACCATTTCGTTCATTTGTGTTCAATATAATGTTAAAATTGAAAAATAAATTTTTATAAAGTGTGATAACTATAATTATAATAATCTTTTATAATTAACTTAAACATAAATATGGAATTTTGTTGTAATTATTAATGCTTAACATGCACAAAATCCAAAAGTCTTCGCAGTGAAAAAAAAAGTGACATGTAAAAGGAAGGCCTAAAGAATGTAATTTTGTTTAACCAAGAAATAAGTATCATGTATAAAGTTTAAATTAAAAACACGTTCTATTATCAGAATTTGGTCTGGAGTACTTTAGATTCACCACTTTCGGTTTTGTAGCAACAAACAGATATGCACAAAAATGCATGATTCTCCGACGCCTCTAATATCTTCCAATATCTCCCAATATCCATTTATAAATAAGAACCACAGAAGTTAAGGGAATAAGTGAGAAAATTGAAAAACTTGGATATATGCTTTTTTCAGGTAATGGAATATAAGTGATTTTCTAATTATATGCTGCGTTCAGGATTTCAGCACTTTTGTCAAATAATAATCAATATTGATTAATTATGAATATGCGCAGAAAATTGCACTCTACTTTGTCACAGTTATTGAAATAAGAGTTTAAAGACTAAAATGAAACAAGCTGCAGTTTCATATTTCAAGTCAGTTAATTATTATTGGTGTTCAATACTAACGTGAATTATCTTTAAATTCAAATTACTTCATATCGATCTTTAGTCACTTGCAATCCTTGGCTTCTTAGGTTCTCATACATCTTGTTAGCATAATGAAGTCCTATAGAATGTGACATAACTTTCCTAAAAGACTTTATTCAGAAGAGACATACAAAAAGCATTTTTTAGGTAAACTTTTTGGATGATTAATGATACTTATGCTTTTATTTTGTCCAGAAAACTATTTCCTGATTTCTTAATCATGCATCAATCTTGGTATATCGTTTCCCATGATTCCCAAAGGTCATGCATCTAATATGCACAAAATAACATATTACAGCAATACTTGTCTCTCCAAACTTAATTTGTTAATATGACAAAATTCCAGTATCAATTCCAATGATTGATGTTTATTAGCAACTGATTACCAGGTAGCCAAACATTTATTTCTTTTTGATCAGTGGATTTTTATTGTTGTTAAAAGTAACATTTAACGAGCAGAAAAACGAGAAAAAAAGAACGTTTTACTAGATAAGGTTATAATCAAGATCTATACTTCATTAAAGATAATACATGAATATCAGTACCTTCGAAATCTCTATTTTCCGCTGCTAAATCGAGAACGAAACTGAAATTTTTTTAAACTCTTTATGTAAAAAATAATTTTTTCTCTCCTAAAAAAGAGGTAAAAACAGAAAAATATGTATATTTTTCCGAATGTCTTTAATATTTTTGTACCGTTATTTGTAAAAAAATAAATTGTATACTTAATAGGTCTTAATCATTTATGCACTGTAAAAGAAATCCGTTAAATCTACGGTAAAAATTGCTTGCAGCAAAGTTGCTAGCAATTTTTGCCGTAAAAATTACAGTAAAATTAGACGTAATAAAAAATACATCTAATTCTACTGCAATACGTAAATTTGCCGTTTTTGCAGTAAATTTGTTTCCAGTGTATTCACTTCAAGTAAAAGTGAATAATAGGCAGTAATATATGCACCTTCTTTTGATTCATGAATGCTCTGTGTAGTTTAGTATAAGCAAATTTATACTTGCATGCTAATATTATAGACTGTAAAACGTTTGTTTAACGTTATATTATAAAATTATTGGCAGCTTTGCTGCTTCCTATTTTATGGTGTGATTTTGTTTGACCTACATAATGGTGTAATGTAAACATATATTTTTGGTGTAACATTACAATGGTACACCAGTTATATCGGTTAAAATATTTCTTAAAATTAAAGGAAGCAAGGCAACTCCATAAACTTGGAGACAGCAAAGCTGCCACCCATTTTATGGTCTAATGCTATTCAGATGCTTTACAGTGTATGTGTGTTGTTTGAGTGTTAAGCTCACATTAAAATTGTCTTTTTTACATTTGAAAGTTCCATCGTTTACTATTTTATTAGTACAAAAGACGTGTTAATATTATTAAACATGAAATAATGAGTCCAGTACCGGACGTAGACACTGAAAGTCCAAGAAAAATCTAAACAGTATTTGTTTGCATACTTTTCTCTCTTTTTTTACATAAAATCACTAATATACCTAATGTGACATTTCTTCATTAATATTGATATAAAGATTTCCATTTGCATTTTATAACAACATTAAATCTAACAAACTAAACTTGCAAACTTTAAGCACGAATTCACATACAAAATTTAAATTTAAAGAAAGACATACCTGTCGTTTTCTGTAATACGAATATGAAATTTATAAAAACAATTTCTTTATGCCACTTTTACGAAACAAAATCGTCCATTATCTCGAGGTTCAATGAACTTCATTCTATAAATTCTTACAGCCATATTATCCTTATTACTCATTATGTCCCAAAACTTTCTTCTATCTCATTCATATTCATACTTCAAAAGATGGCTCCAGAGTGCCAAAATTAAATGACAATCTATGATTATCGTGAGTATTCTAAAGGAATAAAATTCCGCTCTTGATATAGGAGTATTTTGTATAACCTTAAAAATACAACATAAAAGCGCCAATTGTTGAAAGATTCATACCAAATTATAAACAGGAATAATATTTATAAAGCTAGGACTGATTATGGATTTTATAAAAAAAAAAAAATTGTGCATTAATTCTTGAGAATTCTGTTGATCGATTTACGCTGAAAAGTGATAATCCTCAATTTATATCAGGGATTACCTGAATATATGTATTTTTAAAGTTCCGTGCATTATTAATTCTTTAGATAAAAACCCACAAAATTTAAGTCACATACAGATAAACAGGTTAAAAGGAATCAAAGACTCAGGAAAAAAAAATATGTTGTTACAAAGTATCTGTAGATACTTTGTAACAACATATTTTTTTTAATTTTGAACTGTAAAACGTGTAAATCCGTCAAAAATCGGAAATCGAATATTTTCACGGTTCCAATATTTTCTTCTTCTACAGAGAGAAGAGAAGTCCTTAATGTGCATTTATTCATTACTATGCAGTTTTTATAAAAAGCACTCCGAATGTATACAGTTACCTTAAAGTTATTGTTACGAACTATTAAAAGTATTGCGAGACACAAAATAATTACCAAAATATTTTAATCTACTGAACCTGTTCCTCACCTGGAGTATGGGTACCCCTTGGGTAATAATGGGGGTTATGACAAAATTACAAAAAATGCTAGTAAAAGTGTAGAAATGAAAATGTCATTTGTATCGATTTATTACATAGTTGTAACAAGAAGATTGGTAATTAAAAATGTATGTTTGCTTTATTTAGCTAATTGGTAGTAGCCGTGTTAATGAGAAATGAGAATATTCCGAGATGAAATGCCTAATCTCTATAACTATTACAATACGTGAAGAAAAAAAAGTTTAGGAAACTCTGGTCTACATTTAAAAATTTCTGCAAAAATGCAGAAAAAAATTGAGACTTTTTGTTAATTTAAACTAGTTCTCTGCAAAAAGCATTTTATTGAGTTCGTCGGTCATCATTTTAGACATTTCCCTCATCTTATACCTAATTCCCTGTAGGTATTTTCATGTCTTTATCATTTACAAATATTTTTATTCTGCTAAAACTTGTAATTCAAAATACACACTTTTAAAAATCTTTTGCAATTTTATTAGAGATATCAAAGAAGAAAGTTCAGTTTATTTTTTTGAACTTTGAACAATGTGGAAAGGATAAATCCTCTCCTCGGAATTAATAGGAATTTTTTATCAACAATCATAAGACTCAATAGATTTTTCTCCCAATAAATCATAAAAGACATACTTTGCACTCACCATCAATAGCTTCAAATGCGCAATAGAAAGCTGTTCTTCTGCTATCAAGAGGTTTTGTGTTGATACCTCAGGACAGCTGGGAGGAATTGTGTAAAAGTTAAATGATATAGCAATTCAAATTTACCTGAAAAATTCAAATTCTTTCAGATCATTGAAGATTGAGTGAATCACCAATTGTGTAAACTAAATTAAATTATTGTCATTAAAAATAAATTTACAGAGTCTTGTATATTGTTAACTATGCTAATTTACCGTATAACTTCACTGTTACTAAACAGAATCGCGGTTTTTCCGATCTCTGTAATTTTACATAAAACTTAAGATAATGGATTACCGTAGGTTTTTTGTAATTTCGTGGTTTTTTTAAACAGTGAATGTCTTAAGCGAACAAGATATTTTACCCGGATTTTATTACAGAACTTATTACTAATTTTAACCACGAAATGGATTTTATTATCTATACTATAAAGGCCAAACGTATCTGTGCGTAACGCATACGTTATTTTGCGAATGGCAACACTTTCCGATGAAATTTCGGTTTTTCAATTTTCGCTACTACACATTTTAAACTTCTAAATATATCGCATTTAAAATTTTTACACCGTTGTATAGAGAAAAAAATTTACTTTTGAATGCAATTTGTTTGACAGCTGTATCTCAATTTGTTTTTAAGTTATAATTTTTTAAAATATTTTTTAATACCAATTTTGTAATTGTGGCAACAGAATCACTCGATTTTCTCTAAAAATTGAAAAAAAAAATAAATATTTATAAATTAATGTGCGTATACTGTGTCTAATTAATCGTCTGTGAACGTGTCAATTGTTTTTTCTTGCGCATTTATACCAAACATAAGAGTCCCAATTGATAACTTCATCATAGTAACTGATCTTTATTATAATTTACTGATTACATATGCAAAGTTTAATTTTAATAATTTGGACAACTGAGTTTTACAGAAATAGTATTTTGTTAATTTTAGCTTAAAATAATATTTGTTTGAGAGTTAGACTGACCGTTTCAAGATGCATTTTTTACTGTACCTAATTTTTCAGATTTATTTTACATCATTAAAACAGTTCCTTCTTAAACATTTTCTTTCGTCGAATTTCGACGAGTTCCACCTCGTTGTTTTAAAGACGGAACTGTTCGAGAACGTACGAAGTATATTAAATAAAGGCTACACTCTGAATAGCAAAGAAAGCACTCTGAACAGCAGTCATTTCAGGCCATGACATTTATTCACCATTTAGAGTTAAAAAAATAAAGATATACAGATGCTCAGGAACAAAAAGTGACCACTAAAGAGAAGTATCTGGTATTTAAAAGTGTCCGTTATGGAGAATTTTGTATATTTCGTAATTATCAAAATATATTTATAAAGCACAAAACGAAGATGGACACCTCACGCTGTAACATACATTATAAAATCTAAATTTAATTAACTAATTTTAAAGTTACTGATTAGTTGCTAAAGTAAAGTTAATAAAGCTACTAAAGCAACTAATTTTAAAAGATTTAAAATACAGCAAAAATCAGTCACAACGAATAATTACAAAATCGTAATATATATATATTATATGTGCATTTTAATTCCTCATTAAGTAATTATTTTTAATCATTAATGCGGTTCTCTTTCTTTTTTTTCGTCTTTTATTGATACATATAAGAAAATTTTAATAGTGTAAAAACACAATGTACTTTCTTAAAAGACTTAAATATAAAAGTTAACTAGAATACATATATAAACTTTTAAAAACAGATTTTCTAAAAGTTGTAAAGCAGTAATGAAAAATAACCCGTATAAATGATGTAACCCTAATTTTTATCGATAAAGTAAGTAAAAAAAGATGTAATAATCCTTACATAATTAAAGAGCTTTAAAACTTATCCCACATTCTAATAATACTTGAATAATTACCCATTTTCTTAAATACTTGATTAACATTAAAGAAATGTCTGCCAAATTTCCTTTTAAAATATCTTTTGTGTGGTAAATACTTTTCATTAGCGAAAACGTATATTATGCAAATACTTTAAAGACTGATAATTGAGATACTTAAATTGTGAAGACTTAATATACTAAGACGATAGCAATAATAACGTTTTGTACTTGCTTAACGATAATTTTTTTATTTAACATTTTACCTTTTGCATGACTGAAGATTATTCTATGATAACGATACTTTAATTTAAACATTCAAATCTGTTCAAATTCAGATAAGTAGTTTCGTTAATTGTACTCACATTTGTCTACCTGTGCTTATTTTTTCTTGTTGTAATAAAGTTAAGTATTTGAAAAATTTTACTCCTGTTTATGCCTCAACATATCCGTTTAAAGTACAAGTACAATTATAATAGCAATCTACAAGGAAAAAATTATCTATAAAAAACGTGGTGTTCTTAATATTTTCGTAAAATACTGATTTCTGGAAAAATAAAGCAAAGAATTATTCACGCACAGTTTTTTCTCAGATCGCAATTATTAAGTGCTTAACTTGTGATACTGGTAATTATCTAACGATGTCTTTAAAATAAATTTATTCATGTTTTAATGTAAAATTTTTATATTTGGCCTTTCCCTTTTTGCATTAACGAAGTTTATTTTATGATAACGATATTTTATTTAAACATTTAAACATATTCAAAATCAGAAAAATAGTTTCGTTAATGGTACTTATATTTTTAAATCTGCGTTTATTTTCCTTCTTTTAATAAACTTAAGTATCAGAAAGATATTATACCTGTTTATGTCCCACCCGTCCCCTTTTCTAGTACAAGTATAATTATAATAGCAGTCTATATTGAAAAAAATCGTCGTTAAAATAAGTAGCATTTTTAGTAGTTTTTGAAAAATCAATTGCTGTAAAAATAATGAAAAATACTGGGTGTTTATAAAGTCCCGGACCCATTTTGATGTTTAATAACTCATAAAATAATGAAGATATAAACAAACGTATGGCATTTATTGATGGAATAACTCATGTATTTTCCTTTTCAGATTTGAATATCTTTACTTTTGTAAATATCGTCTGCGTGTGTGGTTAATTTCAGACAATTTCATTTACCAGTTTGCGCAGAAAGGGATTCCCCAAAGATTAATGTACGGTGTGGACTAATGCACGGCCGAGTCATTCGGAATTCCTTTTTGTACAGAAAAGATGGTCTCATCAGTCGTATACTTAGACATATTGGAAAATTTCGTATTTCCACAAGTAGAAAAGCTTCAGCCACATGTTTTTTCTTTTGCAACAAGATCGTGCACTCTAGTCAAATTGACTATCGATATTCTCCATGCGACGAAGGGGGCACAAGCAGAAGTTCATTGACCAGGGTCATGAAACTTTTTGAGTCTATCTAACGATTTATGTTATTAATTTTACATCCGTCATGTGAAAAAATCAACAATTTCAAAAAATTGACTTAAAACTGATTATCTTTGGTAGAAATTTACACCTTGTTAATAAATCAAACTATACAAATAACTACTTAAAAGGTTTTGCAAAAATATAGATATTATTTATTTATTTTACGTGAGATCTTTCGAATGCCCACGCATTCATTATCAAAGGAACATAAAAGAAGATAATTGATTAGAAATCTAATTAATTTCTAATGAGTTATCTTCTTTTATGTTCCTTTGATAATGAATGCATGGGCATTCGAAAGATTCAGGTAAAATAAATAAATAATATCTATATTTTTACAACACTTTTTAAGTTATTATTTGTATAATTTGATTAAAATCGATTTGCGCACTGATCATATAAAAAGAGATGAATACATTCCGGACGCCATATATTTTTAAAACATTTGTTTGACACTTTAAAATTGACATTCACCCTTTTAAAAAGTAATTATAGTTAAGAAAATAAGCAGCAGTCGTTTGTATTAATGCAATTTTAACATGTCTGTTAACTGAAGCTGTTTAACTAAATTATAGGTAAAACATTTTTTCTACTAATGAAACAGAGATTGAAAAATTCTTTACAAAATCTTTATTAAAATTTCATTAAAAGGTACTCCATAAAAAGAACTAAATTTCCATAGAAATGTATTTATTAGAGCTTTACTAGAATTTGCTTTGCTTACTATGTAATAGAAATTTAAATATAATCAACATATATGATATTTTAGTGTTTTGTAGGAATTTTTTTATAAAAGTTTCTAAATGAATCACAGTTTAAGTTAAACTATTATTATTTTTTAACTTTTAAATGTTCCTGACTCCTTAATTTTAAATCTTTGTGGGAAAGAATATTGTTACAGTGTTAAATTTTCTATAAAAGTAGTATAAACATAATAAATGAGGTTACTATAATGAAGTTCCTCTAATACATAGGCCAGTGGGATCTGGAGCCCTCCAGGGGGGCGGTAGCTAGTCTAGAGGAAAATGGGGGGCGCTAGGACAGTCGAGGGGAGCGGTCATGGCATACCTACTTATTTAGGAACTAATATAATAAAAATAGTTGATCTCCTTTACATTGCCCAGTCCAACACAAAGACCTTAACTGCACCTTTAAAGGGAAATCTATACAGACGAACCTAAATCTGAGGGGGGGGGGGGTAGGAGGATTCAATTTATTTTACTAATATCAAAATATATCTGTGGAACTCGAAGAAGCTTGTCACTCGAATTAAAAATCATTATGAATTCAAAAATTGTGCTGTGAAAAATTCGCGATAATTGGCTGGCTAAAAGTTTTAAACATAATTACTTTTTTTATTAACTTGTATTTCGAAAATTTCTGAGGTATGATGACACATGCCTGAACAAAGATTTTTAAACAAACCCGTGATTTGAATCAGTTCAAGAAATTTATTTAGCCTTAGTGAAAGTGATAAAAATCGTCATATCTATAAATTTGTTCAAAAGTAAATTTATATAAACTTACATAGGGAATTTTTTTATTTCCGATTCTCTTGAAGAAGAAATGCCAGCAGTACAGCATTGAGTATTTTAAATACGGATCTAAGAACTCTCCCACAAACCAATTGTTACCTTTGTGCTTAATTTGCCAAGAAGGTTTTTCAAATGAAATGTGACATAAATTTTTTAGGCACGCTATCTCAACAACTAATCCACGGAATTTATAAGGAAAAAATCTATAGTCGTGTATTTTCTGTTATAAATTAATGCTGATTAGTTTTTGGGTCAAATCACGCAACAAATGCCGCTGATATACTGTTTTTTCCACGATCTCGGCACCGGCTTCATTTCAAGAACTGCTATACAGATTTTCACCAAACTTCTGATTTAACTATTCCTTGATATGAATAGATACTGTTTACATTTTGTTGAAAATCGCTCAACAGGTGGCGCTGTTATGCTGTCTTTTTCATGATTTCTGCAACAGCTGTATCTCAAGAATTAGTGCGAGGATTTTCTTCAAACTTCAGATTCAGTTTTACTTTCATAAATATAATTACTGATTATGTTTTTGTGCAAATCGCATAATTGGTGGCACTTTTATTCTGCATTTTTCTCGGTAGTCGCAATAGTCCTATTTCAAGAACTAATGCACGGAATTTAATATTATTAGAATCCTCACGATTGAATCCTCACGACGCCATTTAATTCTAGCGCTATGATAGCGAATTTTGAAGTATTAACTTGTATGATGTAGAAGAAAGTTTTGGGATTGCCACATCTGACCAGTTCAAAGACTGGGAAAGAAAAAAATTAAAATAGTCAACTACATCAAGCCTTTTTAAGTCATCTTCTAAAGACGGACTAGGAGCTTCATGTATCATTGTAATTTTAATAATAAAAGTATTAAAATTGCACACAGTAGACGAGAATTTAATTTAGCATGTAGTCAGAAAGATAATAAAACTGCTATTCATCAAATGGAACCATCTGATATCAACTGAAAAAATCCTGATTAATAATTTGGTACAAAGAGGAATAGATGGCTAAAGTACTGAAACATTATTATAATGCCACATAAAGACCTGCAAATTTCCATTCAACTCCGTGGAACGGCGTTACCGAACAATAAAAACTCATAAAAGAAAAAAAAATCAAGAGTTATTATTTGCTAAAAATTTGGAAACTGATACAAAGAGCGAATCGATATTGAATACCACAAAGTTAGACTAAGAGAAATAAATTCTTTATCATAATAGTTCGTCACTTGCTACTTATGTTGCTCGAGCAACGACGGGACATCAGGAGGGTTTCATTAACATGCTTTAAACAATCAGTACTAAATGTACTCTCTGTACATTACGTTACACAACATTAGTAATTGGTTTCAGAAATTGGAATGAACACCTGTATACGTCACTTCATTACTTTATTAGAGCAGTTAATAGGAATAGATGCAATTCATTGAATGACAGGATATTTTGCCAACTTTATAGTGAAAATCATTTTGCAACAAAGTGGAACAATTGTTTTACTTTGTTGTGCAGTTGCCACTATCACTTTGCATCAGACTTGCAAATGAATTCAATCGGTTGCTGCTGCTTACAAAAAGTTCGTTGTGTCTGAAAAGGTATTTGTCTGAATCGTTTTTCGATATATTTGATTTAGTATTTCACTTACCTAAAAACAGAGGTGTAAAAATAAGCTAAAACCTGATTGCATTAAAAAATGATATCGATTATGTGACAGACGTGTTTAGAATATTTAATTAAAAAATTTAAATATCCTATAAATTTATAATAAGGCATAAAATGATTGAAAAATTATGATTTGAATTTAATTAAAATGAAAAAAAAACTCATAGCTGCTTCTGTGGCTAAACTTTTTTTGATCAAACAAAATCTAATTAGAAGAAAATACAGTCATATTGTCACTTTATTCGCAGTCTGTGAAAACAAGAATATTTACTTACTGTCAACACTTGGATTTTCTTCTTGAAGTTTTCTCAAAGCGATTCCACGATATTTATGCATGATTATACCGAGTTGGTTTTTAGATCCTTTCGAAATGCAGCTACAGCAGTATCATCATATTTAGAAAAGAATATCGTGGCAGTAAATGAGAACGAAAAGTAAAATTCAGAAATAGATACCAAGAGTTCTAACTTCAAAGATCTACAGCTCTCTAATCTGGATTGTGAGGGAGAGTACATAAAATTTTAATTGCTTGCCTTGCATCAGATATGGCTTAAACTGGGTTCCATGCAGTAACTAATTTACAGTCTAAGAAAAGGAACCAGGAAAACCGGACAATTTGTGACTGATGTTGAAGAAATGAGAATCTGATATGAAAAAATTATTAAAACTCCAATGGGTACACGATATTTCGGTCCCGCCACTTCGGTCCCGCCATTTTGGTCCCGCCGTTTCGGTCCCGAGACATTTCGGTCCCTGGCCATTTCGGTCCCGAGACATTACGGTCCCGAGACAATTCGGTCCCAAGACATTTCAGTCCCCAGCAACTTTGGTCCCTTGTTATTCTTTGCTCCCTACCTTATAAGTCAGATTCTAATTGTTGTGGGCTTACAAAATGGTATAAGTTCGACATTATTCGGGCCTTTTTTTTATTTTTTTGAATTCTCTCCCTCCCCCAAGTTTTATAAAAAGTTGAATATAAGATTCCGATAAATTTAAACTTTTACAACTCGTGAAAATGAGTCACAGTGTGCTGAAAATTTTGTTTGATTAAACAATGTGATATAAGTTTAGGGGATATTGTCTTTTGCTTTTAGTAGTATTATTATTAATCAGAATAATTATTTTAAATTTTATTATTAATTATTAGTATCAGTATTTTATATAAACTTCTATAAACTACTATAAACTAAAAAGTATTTTATATAAATTGCCACAAATATTTTTTTGGCTGTTTACGTACATTGTTTTAGAACCTATAAATTAGCATTAATTAATAATAAAAAAACAGCGCTTATTTTTTTCTTCCAATTAGTTTAATAATAAATGTCTTTAATAATTCAATTAGACAGTTATAAGTTATAATATATGCATATTTTCTCAAATCACCCATCTACACCCTCTCCTTTGATAATTTAGAAATAAGATGTATTTATTAAAGAACATTTTTTTTTTTAATACAAAGTTGCATCTTATAAATTAGTTTTCATGAGTTACTTTCCATTATTAACATTGCGAAAGCAATAGTGATCTAGTAACTGGGCATGCTATGAAAAAAATTTCTTTTTAAAAATTTGCCTCCGCCACTTTTTTTTTTAATTGACTGCTTTGTTTAACAGTCTTCTCACGCCATGAAGACAATTTTTGTGAGTTAATTTTATTGAAATTGGGCCTATTTCATACTAATAAGATGATTATTTTTTATTTTTATTTACATAAAATTAATATAATAATATTTTAAAATATAATAATATAAATGTTATATATAAAATATAATGTATAATTTAATAAAATATATTAAAATGTAATATAATGTTATTTTAAATAATTTTATTTTCAATTTTTAAGTGTCAAAACTAAGCTTTTACTTACTTATTTATTTATTTGTATTACCTTTTCGCTCCTACTAATAATAATAATTCTTAGTTTAGTTTTATATTTAACTATACTAATAGGGTGGTTTTCAAATGTATTTCCGTATTAGGTGAAACAAAATTTGAAAAAATAATTTGGTTTAAATATAAAAAATTACTCAGGTATGAGTTGCTTATAGTTTACAACATTCTAAGCAGTAGATTATTTGCGAGTTTTTTTATTTATATTTCAGAAATTTCAAGAAATGTCTTCCCAGTCACTATTTTTCTCATAAGTGTGACCTCTATAAAACATTCTGATTTTTTTTTGTATCAATAATTAATTAAAAAATTGCTTAAGGTTCTTACATACGTATTAATAAATAAAAAATGTATTAGTATTTATTTATTTCATAAATTTAAAGCATTTTAATAGTTGTTTATGCCATGAGTGTTACTTTGCTTCTTAAATAAAGGGTATAACTTCTGATTAAAAACAAATTTAATTAAAAATTAATTATTTTCATTGCAGTTATAATAAAGAATTTAGAAAGTTTAATTTAAGTGAAGTAACAAATACATTAATAAAATTCTGATTCTTAGTTACAGTAACGTTTCTGAAAAGTGGTAACACTCATGACAAGCGATTAGACTAATCTTGCAGCAAACAGCTTTTTTGTAACAATATATATAAAAAAAAGATTTTTAAAAGTTTAAACTATGATTTGTATAAAAAAGATAGTCCTTTGAAAATTATTTATTAAGAATTAAAATTTGAATCTTAAATAGCACTTACAAAACACGTGTGCAGACATGAAAATCCTGTTACAATTTTTAAATAATTATAAATATATATAATATGACAAAATATATCCCTGAATCATGAATCTATTATAATCATAACTTAAATCTTACACATGATTTATAGTTTTAGAATTACTTAACTTCTTTTCTCATGATTGTTACTTTTTCCAAGTAACACTCATGTAAGGTAACACTCATGTACGGTAACACTCATGACATTTATTAAGGAATTCTTCACTAAAATAAATTCTAAATGTTTTATTGAAATTTTAGTTGGGCCTATTGATTCCTGAACAAAAAATACAGCATTCCCTAACTTAACATTTTTATACGTTAAAAAATAATAATAAATAAGTGGGTAACACTCCTGTAAGAAAATAAAAATACTCACCATGTTGAAATGAACATTCTGAGAAATAGCAATTATAGAACAAAATTATCGCGTTCTAAATAAGCGCACTGTAAAGAAGAAACAACATCGTTTTCTCACTACCGTTGCCAACTGCAATATACAAATATTTTGAAAACAAATAATATTAACTTCCCTAAAGTAACACTCATGTTCTGCATATGCGGACACAAAATACATTTAAATTTTTAACTCTTAGATACTAATTTTAAATATATAAATAATCTATTTTTTTAATTAACACAGGATATTTTACTTTTAATGAATATATAAAAATTTTAAAATGTTTGGAAGCATAAAAAACGATTGAAATTTTGCAAGTTTTTTATTCAGGACAAGTAAATTCCCATTACTTGCTAACTAAAGTACAAAAAAAAGATCACTATTTCACAACTCTGAAAAAATCTAATGGATGCATTGAATTAAGCATAAAAAGATGTGCTACTACCTGATTTTAGAATATCAAAAAATAGATTTATTAATATGAAATTTAGATTTAAACATCAGGACATCAAACTGGCAGTTCATGTGAAATTCACCCAATTGTTTTAAATTTCTGTAACAATAAATAAACAAGTAAAAGATAAATTTCAGTTTAGAACTACTAGGAAATATAATGATGTATTGAATATAAAATTAAATATGTATTGAGTTTATTTTAAAATAAAATTCATTATGTAAGTTAATAATTTTTAATTAATAAATTTATTTAATAAAATATTAATTTGATTTTTATATTAAAATTACTAAATGTTTTGAGAATTAGGATCACCAATTATCATTAGGATTACCAATTATTATTGGGATTACCATATAAAATATTTGTGAATTATAATATTTTTATAAGAGTTATACGTGTTTGCGGTTTTCGGGCACTTATAATCGCATTATACTAAAAGTTTATGGAACTTAATTTAAAAACTGTGCAATGTTCCCTATAAAATTATGTCTTATTTCACAAAATTTCAGTTTGTAGGAGAAGGGACCGAAATGTCTTAGGACCGAAATGGCTCGGGACCGAAATGTCTTGGGACCGAAACAGCTAGGGACCGAAATGTCTTGGGACCGAAATGGCTAGGGACCGAAATGGTTCGGGACCGAAGTGTCTTGGGACCGAAGTGTCTTGGGACCGAAACGGCGGGACCGAAATAGCAGGACCGAAATGGCGGGACCGAAACGTCCTGCTTCCAACTCCAATAGCCTCAACTATTTTGTTATTTTTTAAAAATTCTTATTGGCTTTGGGTATTTTCAATTTTTATTAAACATTTTTAATTACATTTGATGGTCGTTTTAATTAACTTCTACTTTGATTAGTAGATTTTCCGACAGATAAAGTATAGATAATATGCAATAATATTTTAACATTTTGTATAATTAACTATTATGGAAGAGGGGGGGGGTGTTGGCATCCTTTTCTCTTGTAAAGGCAACGGTGGACCAGAAAAGGTTAGGAACCTATGCTCTAAACCAATGTCTTCATTTATGAGACAAAAATCTGAAATACTGTCTCTTGAAAAATGCAAGTAGTAGTATTTCTTTTAAATATATTTTGTACTAGTGAAAAATGCTCCAAGGAGCAGTGCAGAAGCAGAATATGATTTTAATTGAGATTTAAAAAGTAATGGATAAGTGCTTCTGTTAATTACTGAGCATGAGGAAGGATAAGGGATCCCTTCTTGGCTACAACTCACTTCAATGCCAACTTTGAAAAAATCATATTTGCGCTTTTTCCATACAAAAGAAATTTGCGGTTCTTTAGTAGAATTTTCCACCGTGCTTTAGATGTTAACCAGGGGTGTAGTCATAAAAATAACATAAGATATATGCTCTAAGCAGAGGGATATTCTAGAATGTGTATACTATAAGCTTTCTTGAAAAACAGAGGGTATATGGTGTTCTATTAAAAAGTCCAGAAGGTGTACGGCATATAGCCTGTACTACATCTCTGATGTTAACTGCCCTGTTCACTCTGCACTATACTACAAATCAATTTTCTGTGCAATTATACACTTAGGGTATGCTTGGTGGCAGTGCATGAATGTGATACCTGCAGGAACTAGGTATCTGGCATTATGTCGCCTTCCTTTACATTTATGTCTAATTAATATGCATCTTTACTGGTTATGTCTTTACACTATACATTTTTATAGTAACTGCGACTGATTTGTTTTCACGGAAAAAGCGCAAATATGATTTTTTCAAAGTTGGGATTGAAGTGAGTTGCAGCCAAGAAGGGATCCCTTATCCTTCCTCATGCTCAGTAATTAACAGAAGCAATTGTCCATTACTTTTTAATGCTCAATTAAAATCATATTCTGCTTTTGAACTGCTCCTTGGAGCATTTTTCACTAGTCCTTCTATTTTTCCATATTCCACTGGGATACTGCACAACTTGTTTTGTATTTTATATATAGAAATAAAAAATGTTCCCGGGATAAAACGTTTGTCTTTTGTTTAAAAAAAAATAAAGTTTTTATCTTTAGTAGTTTTCGAGAAAAGTCCTGTGACACAAAATTTTTGTCCGATTTTCAGAATACTCTACAGTACACCTACAGTATGCCATTAAAAAAAATAATTTTTGTGCTATGTTGTGCTTCTTGGTCAGAAGAACATTTTAAAAAAAATTCATCAAAATTGGATAAATATTTAGTTAGTTATTGCAAAAAGAAAAATTGAAAAATCCGTGTTTTTGCGGTTTCCTATGCTTAAGCATTATCGCTCAATCATGTTATTGTTGCTTGCTGCCGCGTTTACAATGATTCCAACCAATGAGAAAGCTCCATTTCACGGCCAATTAACCGTTTTCTATACAAGCAGGGGAGTGCGTTGCAGCAAAATGCAGCATATTTTTAACAATGTGCATATCCTTGGCGCTATAGTTTGCAGGAGTGGTACATTGTTCAAAATTTGAAACTTTTGCTGCATCGCCACTCCATCGCTTTGATAGAATATCTCTATTTTGATCGATGAGAATCCTCGATAATGCATTTAAGTAATCGTTTTCTACTTATCTACTATATCGTTTCCGTATATTTATTTTTTCAATCAGCACCAAGGTGCGCACTTTATTAGAAGACGCGCTCTATTAGAGGGCGCATTCTATTAGAATAAATACGGTATATACTTATAGTAAATACAATTTGTTAAAGTACAGGGCCCCAATATTTGACAGGTATGCCAGGCATTTTTGCCATTGATGCCATTGTGCTAAAAACAAAATATAAATAAATGAAAAAAATGGATAAAATATAAATTTGGTATGGTGCAAAAAATTGCCTAATTTAAAATTAAAAATCAAATTTAACAGCCACCAGGGCTAGACACCGTGCATAATTATTCAGTAAATCATTCATTAACACTAGAACGCCCGGAAATTCTACTCAAGTTTGAAAATAATATTTCTCACCAGAATTTTTATTCAAAATTATTTAATTGATTTATTTAGCGTAAATTTGCGTGGATTAGATTTAAATTATTTCAAGAAAATTTTTCTGGTTCGAATTGAAATTTAGTTACATGATTGGAGTCGAATCGACTCCTTCCGGGCGTTCTAGTGTTAAAAAATGACAAAAATCAGCATGTCAAAAATTTCAAAAAAATTCATAATTCGTTAAAAAATTAAGTTAAAAATAAGAGAAAAAAAAAGCATTCTGTATTTTTTTATGCTTAATCAAATGGTGTAACTGGTTTTTCTCTCCGATGATCACAAGTACCTTAGATTGATGACTGCCATTCTTTTATTTCATCTTGTAAAAAAACTGTTTAACGTAAAGCTGTGAATTTTTGCAGGATTAATTAGCATCGCAAAATCTTTAAAATAAACTTTACCGCAACATTCTATCTGCAATAGAACGTTATATATAGCCATTTATGACCAAGTTTGGAAAATACGCAATTTCAGAAAAACCGCCCAGCGAAATAACGTTTTCTCGATGACTACCCCGGGATAAAAAGTTTGTCTTTTGTTTAAAAAAAAATTAAGTTTTTATCTTTAGTAGTTTTCGAGAAAAGTGCTGTGACACTAAATTTTTGTCCGATTTTCAGAATACTCTACAGTACACCTACAGTATGCCATAAAAAAAACAATTTTTGTGCTATGTTGTGCTTCTTGGTCAGACGAACATTTAAAAAAAATCATCAAAATTGGATAAGTATTTAGTTAGTTATTGCAAAAAGAAAAATTGAAAAATCCGTGTTTTTGCGCTTTCCTATGCTTAAGCATTACCGCTCAATCATATTATTGTAGAGCGCTGCCGCGCACACAATAATTATAGATTTCTACTATAGCCCAGTATACTGTAGTAAAGTTTTTTTATTTTAGCATATGTTTTGGATATTTTTTTTCTCTCTAAAACCCTTAGCCACAAAGGAAGAAATTACCTAAAAAAAGATACCAAGCGAAATATATAACAGCATAGTGACAGACAGATGGATTTTGAGCAATTATCAAGCGAAAATAGATGCATTTACATTTATCTGGATCCATTTTATGTCAAGCATAGACATAAGCATAAAAAAGATCTTTAACATATTTTAAACAAACATCCTGCTTGATATTTTTTATAGATTAGAAAATATAAAAAAATATATATAAATATATTATTAGAAAAAATGCAAAAAAAAAAAAAAAAAACTGTCTATAAAATATGGGTGTTTGTCTTACAAACCAAACTTAACTTTGTGACTGCTGGTAGTGAAGAATGCACACCCAGTAGTTTCTTCACATAAAAACAAACACAAAAATACAAAAAATTAAATTTAACAATTAGGAAACACATAATTTTTTTAAGGGTGTATTTCGATTCAAATTACTTATTTTCCAATTTATTTTTAAATTCATTTTTGCTCTCATATGTATCAAACTGGCAAATTGTCTTATTTAGAAAGTACACAAGGTGCCGTGATTGTCGATTCTTTGATAAATGCGGAAAATATTCCAAAAAAAGCAATCAAAAATGGCATTTTGAATCGATTTTTCCGAAGCGGGAGATGTGTGGACAAAAAAATGTGTCATACAGAGAAGATATTTGTTTATAAATCAAATTCTAATGAATTGAGCGCAAAATGACATCAGATGGAACTTTATGTGTCTTTTCAAAAATCACCTCAGTAAGTTTCAAGTTTCTACTTTTAAAAATGTGTCTGAAATTGTATCGGAAAATTTCGAGTTGTTGAAGATGGAAAAGCATTTTTTCGAGTAGACCCTTAAAAAAATAAAACATTAAACGGCTCCTTAAACATTTTTGGATTCATCACCTATAATCTATTAAATGTAGCTGTTATACTAAATTATATATAAAGTATTTACCTTGCTAGAAACACAGATTGAAAAAAATCCTTACAAAATCTGGACAAATACTATTCCATGGAAATCTATTTACTAGAATTTTACTAGAATTTGCTTACTATGTAGTATTAGAAATTTAGAAATTTAAATATAATCAGCATATATGATATGTTAGTGATCTGTATGAAATTTCTTATAAAATGTTTTAAAGAAATTAAATTTCA
This sequence comes from Maratus speculifer, assembly GCA_964019185.1. NCBI lineage: Eukaryota > Metazoa > Arthropoda > Arachnida > Araneae > Salticidae > Maratus > Maratus speculifer. Next base: position 156,860,298 of record OZ025289.1, read on the forward strand.
ATGTAAACTACTGCTATTTTTTTAATATTCTGACTGTATGGATATAAATTATTGTGGGAAAGATTAATGTCACTGCGTTAAATTTTCTATAAAACTACTATAAATATATTATATGAGGTTATTATTATAAATTCCATCTATACCAATGTCTTTATTTATGAGGCAAAGATCTAGCATAGTTTCTCACGAAAATGGTAGAAGTAACATTTCCCTGAAATATATTTTGTACTATAGATTTCTATTGCAGCCAAATTATACTATAGTAACTGGTTTTTTGTTCTTTTAGCATATGTTTTGGATATATTTTTCTCACCGAGACCCTCTGGCTCAAAGGAAGAAATTACCTAAAAACAGATACCAAGCGAAATAAATAGGAGTTTGGTGACAGGAAGATGAACGTTGAGCCATTAGAAAGGGAAAATAGATGCATTTACTTTATCTGGAGCCCTTTTATGTCAAGCATAGACATAAGATTAAAAGCATGCTTTAACATATTTTAGCCAAACATTCTGCTTCGATCTTGTTTATGGATTAAAAAATATAAAAGCAGAAACAATTTATTACAAAAAAAATATACCTTTACAAGCATTTGGGTGTTTTGTGTTAAAAATCAAAATTAACTTTATGACTGCCAGTAATGGATATACAGGCCAATAGTTCCCAGAAAAAAGAATTACAAAATACATAAAATTTAATTTAATAGTTTGAAAACACATAAAAATATTTTAAAAACAAAAAGTTAAACATTTCGAACTTACTTAAAGTTCTTCAACAGCAATGTAAAAAACACAAAATCACGAGTTGTAAGATAATTAAACTTATAATTGAAGCCGTGTACCAGAAAAAATTAACCATGGCGTTAAATAACTGTCTATCAATTACTTATCTCTGTGTTTAATTATTTCTGGCAGGTGGCTTCAAGTAATTCGAATTGCGTTATATCTCGTGATTTTGTGTTATTTTCATTACTGATAAGGCATCTTTAACCCTCTAGATCCCAAACCGCCAGAGATATTTTGAGAAATTTTAATTCGTATATCCTAATTCACACCTGAAAAATAAAATAGCAACATTTGTTTTACTTAAACTGATAAAAATTTGCAGCATTTTGATGCAACGCACTCCACCGCTTGTATATAATATCTCTATTCCAACCAATGAGAAAGCTCCATTTCACGGCCAAGTAACCGTTTTCTATACAAGCTGGGAGTGCGATGCAGCAAAATGCAGCAAAATTTTATCTGTGTAATTACAGACATTCCGTAATTAAATAAACTGAAATTAGCCATTAAATTTTTCTGATGTAAAGTCATATTTTCTGAACTATATAATTTCTGGAACGTGTTCTAGCATGGGAATTAAAGGGTTAAATGATTCCCGTGTTATGCACGGGTTCTGGGAAATCCACGGGTCCATGTTAAAAAATGTATTAGGAAATATGGCTTCTTTCTCTACGGTGGATTTTACATTTCATTTGAAATTTTTGCTTAAATAAATTTTCCAGTTGAAATCGTGTTGGTATTGGATCAGACTCCGGAATAATAAAGAAATATTATCAGCTATACTTTAAATTAAAAAAAAAAATAAAATGAAAACAGGGAATTTATCAGTTAATTTTTCCTTCCGACACATGCCCGAAGGACATTTATGTTGATTGAATGGCTACAGTGAATGTCCAAAATTCAACAACAAATTGAAAAATAAATAGAATGAAGGGACGCTTTATGTTTTTGAACATATATATTTGCACTTTAAATGCAGATCAGTAAAATAATCGGTACTACTCTGTTATCCATTCGACCCATTTCGTCAAATCATACCAATTGCCAAACTAATAGCCAAATTATACTTATTGACATAATTTTTATTTTAAATAGCGAAAAAAAAACAAATAATTATTAGAATATTAATAAAAATACAAATAAAAAGTCAAAATAAAATCACGCCATGACGTTTTAAACACCTTTATCGTATTTAATATCAATGAACCTGACATTCATGGTCCTCCATTATTGGTATTTAATCTTAGAATTTGGCGATAATTTTTTGGTCGATGGGATAGAGTAGTACCAAATAATCTCTAAATCACATAAACTAATTAGGTAATAAAATTTGGGGAACATCCATATTTTTCATTTTTAATTTCCTAATTATTTTTTTAGAATACTAAAAATTCATTAATATTTTTAATAAAATTTTATAAACATTCTGCAAACATATGGTCAATATTTTCGTTATTATAAAAAACTTTTAAACTTAAAAAAACAGCGCTTTAGAAAACCACGTTTCTTTTTGAGGAACAAACATATGTTATTTTATATTAAAATTGTTATTTTTTCAATAAGAAGAATATTTACCTCATGATAATTTTAAATTGATTGCATCTAATGTTTACTAAACCACTCACGATTACTCACTATCAAACTTTTTGAATACGATGTTTTTGTTCTTCTCATTTTATTATCTGCATCAAAAAATACATTTTCTTTTTGAATAAAAGAAACTTATTAATATTTATTATTGCTTGTTATGAAAATCGCCAACGATATATACAGGGTGTCCAAAAAATTATTGACCCATTTTGAATGTAAATAATAAAAAAAACGGTTTGAGTTAAAAATGTGTGTTTTGCTGAATTGTTTTCAGAAAATTAATAAATTTTTAGATATGTACTTTCTTAAAATAGCTCGAAATCCGGCCAACAGATGGCGCTGGCGTCGGCAACAGGCTGTCGAAATTCAGACATTATTCTAGTTTTCATACACATGAACTTTCCGGCTCATTTCGCAAAGTCGAACCTCAGTTGACATGTTTAATCGACTCTTCACTCACCTACAGAAATAATTTGTTGGATGGAAAGAGATTTATAATAATATTTATGATTGAATATTGTCTTTTATACTTAATAAAAATCAACAAAGCATACTTTTTAATAAGCATCGACTTTTCACACATTTACCATAAGTAAATTCTATTCAAAAAATGTTTTTTGTAACTGGTTAACTGATTCTCCTTTTACGTATAATAAATTGAAAATATGGGATAAAAACCAGTTTTTTAAGTTAAAAAAATCTTAGTATTTAATCTAAACATTACTTCTATTAAATATTATAATATTTTATTTAAAAAAATTAGTTGTGTTAAAAAGCTGTAAGTGATGGATCAAGCAAATTCTTCTTGCCTACGTCGTGCAGTGAAATCAGTGAAGTGGTTAAAACAGTGGTTGGAAATAGTGTTGGCAAGTTCCCTGTCTAAAAAAAAAGGGAGCAGTGACTTAAAAATTGGCAAACATAAATATAATAAACCTTAGACTGAAGGAATAAGTTTAAAACATATCCTGTATTAAACGTAGAAAAATATTGATTTCGATGGAGAAAGTGACATACAAATCCAGCTGTTAAGATAGAAATCTGCCTAAAATGAAATATCCTTTCCGAAAACCAAATTTATCCCGTCATTATAATCATATTTCAACATTGTCACATCTGAAAATTTTATTACGAAAACCATGAGAGATCTTAAGAAGACTTTTATACACGCCTTTACCCTAACTGAAATTCATCTACGCGGAAATGGAAGGATGTTTAAAAAGAAAAAAAAAAGCATCGTACCTGTTTTATATCCTGTGAGTTACTTGTGAGTTACCTCTGAACTTGATTTTGGAAAGAAAGGTAAGACAATGCTAATATACCTTACTTTCCAAAATCAAGTTTTTCCATTGCTAAAATTCTTAGTCGGTTCGATTTCAAAGTAATTTTTACTCCTACTAAGAAACTCACCCTTTCCAACCTTAAAGATCCTGTTGAATTATCAAATTCATGGGGTATTTACAATATTAATTGCCAGTGTGGTCTTTCTAACATTAATCAAACCAAAAGCAGTCTAAAATTTCGTATTAAAGAACATAAGCAATATATTGAAAAACAAGAAATCAAGAATTCATCAATCGCAAAACATTGCTGGGAGACGAGTCATGCTTTTGACTTCAATTCGGTTAAGATACTAACTAAACCTACTTCTATACAAGAACTTAACTTCCTTGAAGCTTTCCATATCCATAAAAATCTTTCTAATCTCGTTAATTGTGATTTTGCTATTCCACCATTATCAGACTGTTAGAAATATTACATTAAAAATAATTTTTCTTAATCTTTTAATGCAATTATCGCAATATCTTTTCCATTTTCCACCCAATTTTTCTAATAGCTGTTCCCTGTTTTCCTATTGGCTGTTGCCTAGGATCCTCTGTTTTCCTATTGGCTGTTGCCTAGGATCCTCTGTTTCCCTATTGGCTGTTGCCTAGGATCCTCTGTTTCCTATTGGTCAAGAAACTTGTCGCTTGAATCCCCATCCTCATTGTATACATATGAGCAAATTTCCACTATCTTTAGCACTGAGGAAGGTATGCTATATGCTACCGAAACCGGTATGCTCGGAATACGAATTTTCTGGTGTTCTAACGTTGAAAATAATTTTAACTTTATCATATTGCACCAGGCAACAACCTATTACTTATTATTACTTATTAGTTGTTCATTACTGCAAAGTCTAAAGCGCCCTCTATCTGCATTTTTTGAAATTTATCTTTATAATTTAATTTGAAATGAATGTGATGAAATGAAATGTGTGTTAGGATATTTATAAATTTGTATTCTTTAATTAAAAAAATAGAAGGATGGCTCTGTTAAAGGATGTCTTAAAGTTTAAAAATGTTGAACTGTTTAACACTCGCGGTGCACATTATTATTTGCAATTTAATGATGTTTTTAGTCATATATTTCATATAAAGACAGTAAATCTAAACAGAAATTTTTATTTTATTTTATAAAAACAATTCGCTATTAAAAAATAAACACAGATTTACTGTTTAGATTTTCTGATATGAATTCCTATTCTCTGAATTACACAATTTTTGGAACAGATTCTACCATGGGTATTAGAAAGTAAAACTAACTTTTAATTTAACATGAAACCTATCACAGCCTTTATTGTTTTTAGTTATTAAAAAGCGAAAAGATATTTGTATTAAGACATTAGTTACTAATTTGAGCATTTTGATTGGTTTAGACAGAGCAATACAATCAATTAAGGAAAAGCGAAGTTTTAATAATTATTCTACATTAAATTTATGATCTTTTAAGCATGCCATTTTTATTGTTTTTTGTTTTTAATGAATTCTAAAAGTTTAATCCGTTCATTGCAAAAACTATAAAATAGGAATTTTCAAATTTCGTGTTGAAAGTTGTTTGCTATCACCAATTCAAAAGATAAATCTCGTTTTACTAATACAGCAAATTTTTTGCTAATAAATAAGACGAAATTTAATTCAAAAATAGTGGTAATTAAATAATTAATAAAATGAATCCACAAGTATTAAAGCCTCGAGTATACCCGTGGTTGGCAGAGAATGATTTATAGTCGGGGATACACTTATGATATCGCTTATGACATGCAAGTCTACAACTTTGTTGCAGATATGTTATGAATATTATCAATATGTAGTTCATTAAACAATTTAAAATTCTTAGATTAAAAAATATATTAAACGTACAATTTTTTAAAAGCTATATCTAAAGTACATAAAATCTCTCTCTGCCTTATAAATAAGTATAACAATTAATTACCATATTAAAAAAATACTTAATAGATTTACTCTCAATATAGAGGCAATCTAGTTTTGTTTTTGTCGCTATATGAAGTGCACTACAATAAAAAATATCTCCTCTAAAATAATCTGCAATAGAATTTTAAACTTTTAAATAAATTTTGAAAATCAGTAAATCTGTTGAAGTTGAAGTTTGGAAATAATTCACTGTTTTAGTAAATTCTATTTAGTACGTGACTGAAAAAAATATTTTTCTATGGTTACTGGTCCCTAAAATTGCACAACATTCTATGTCTAGTAAAATATTTTGCTTTCTCAACTCAAAAAACGAAATCCATATATAAGTGAAAATTTGATTTGAAATAATAGTTTATTGATTCATACGTACTGATATGTGAATAAAGATAAAAAATTTCGCATATGCAGCTATGAGGAGGAAGCATATTTTAATATCTTTCACAATTTTTGGATAATATTGTTTTAGCTTTTTTAATACATGGTATATATGTTTTTTTATGAAAGTTAGTGATCAAACTTATTGATTTTATATATATTATCATCAATTTGTTTTATGTGTTTGAAAAAGGCTTTTTTCTGAAATATGGTAAAAAAATAAATAAAAATAAAAATAAAATAAAATAAATAAAAGCAATAAAATAAATAAAATAAAATAAAAATGAGTGTGCATAAAACAGGAAGAGAAAATTTAATAAAAATTATGTGTACTTTCTTGTTATTATTAAATAATTGTCACTTTATGTATTTAGAAAAAGACAAGTTCTCTTATGTGATAGTTAGAGAGAGAAATGTGTAGAATAGAATAGAGCGAAAAAAATGATTTTTTTAAAAATTAATAATAGCAAACCAAAAGTTGTCTTTATACTAGTACATAAAATGCATTAAATTTTACTGCGAAAAAAAGGCATCAGCTAGGCAAAAAAGGTAAATCTATGAAAAGGCAAATCTATTCAGCAGTCTACTCTCTTAAAACCTCAACCACAAAATAACCGAAGTTGAGCCGAAATTCAATCATCTCACAATTTGAAAGCCAACTTCTTATGAAGAGTTGGAACAACACAAGTGAACGAGGTTTTTTTAAGCAGTTTAAAACAAGACGAGCATTTTAAATAAGCAATTGAAATCGAGTTGAGTAAAATGTTTAAAAATCAACACTTTACGACCCCATAACTTATAGATCTTTCATAAGAAGATTCTGAAAGGATCTTTCACGAGAAAATCTTTCATTTTCTTTTTAGGAGTGAATTATCTTTACCAAAATTGCATCCAAATAATGCATTGAGATTGGAAGCTCTGTTACCATATCATTTGTTTCACTCAATTATGTTTTTTTTCACAGAATGAACTGCTTCAATGATGATTTTAGGTATTTCAACTTTGTGTATGCCGTCATTTACATCACTTTTTGCATTTATTATATCTTGAGAAGCGAGCTCTTTAATGTGATGTTGATCGTCAGAGAACATAACACACAGAATTTGTTCTGCATGTGCAGTTAAACCATTGATGGCAAATCAACGATTTCTCCTAAATAACATTATTTATCATTTGTTTTATGAAATTTTCTGTGCTTTAAGTATCCAAGTTAGTAGAAAAATTTAATTTTCTATTAAGTTTCGTTATTCCTCCTTTAACCCCTTAGCGACGGGAGCTTTTTGCAATTTTTTTAATGTTTTGTCACCGGCTTTTAAAAACAGAAATTCATGCCTTATTGAATCGTGAAAATGTTCCGATTAAATAATGTGGTTTTTTACTGGTGGGAATAAACAAGTATCCTTAAGGTCTTTTTGCGGCACGTGTACGTGTCGGTCGTCCTCAAGGAGTTAAAAGCAGATTACATGGTTCCATCCTGGGTAACAAACGTGGAATACATAATACTTTGTGAGTGAATGTACAGACTCTAATGCGAATTGCGCGTTCATTTAAATGTCGGAGTATTCAATTCGCCACTTTGAACAATTTTGAATGTGACAGGCTTTGACAGGACTGTAATAATGGATCATATGGTACTTCCAATATAAAGAATTTCTTCTGTGTCATTTATTAGACAAGATCGATGAGAAATATTCTAAATATTCTATTCTATAAACATGAATTCACCGGGCGAATTGGAATTTTTTTTATTCACGTGCCACTCACTTCCTATCGCAACTTTTAATTCATAGCAAGTAATTAAAAAATAATAATTCATCAAATTGAGAAAAAAAACTCATCACAGATCAGAAATACCTGCTCGAGATTTGCAAAACTAATTCATAAGGAAAGTTATTTCTCATAAGAACTAGCGAATAGAAATCTACAAAGCATCTCCTTTAAAATATGGCTCACAACGTCGAATAGAATTCTCCACGTTTTAACACAAGAACGCCGGGAAATTTTACGCAACTGTTATAAAATATATTTCAAACCAGAAAAATAATTTGAAACAATTTAGTTTCTCTGATTAACTCATTTCATTGCAACTGATATATAACATATTTCTTGAAATTTTTTCCGGTTCAGTCAACATTTAGTTCAGTGATCGGTATCGAATTGATACCTTGCCGGCTTTCTAGTGTTAAGTATGTACTCACTGTTCACTAAAGTCTGTTCATTTACTCATAAAGTACTATATATTTCAAGTTTGTGCCCAACGATGGTTCACCATCAAATGTAATCCATTTCTAAAAAAAAGATAAAAAGTTAATACGAAATTACTGGATTATTAAACAATACAGAAATTTACATAAAACAAAAAAATATGCACATAAAGTTATTTCAGACAATGGTTTCTTTGCACATGCATAAAAATGTCTGATTGGAATGCTCTGTATCGATTTTCAGCACATTAAACAGCTCGCTTCTCAACACATAATAAAAAAGAAAGGAGGAGTAAATGATGGCATATTCAAAGTTGAAATACCTAAAATCATATTTGTAGCAGACAATTATGTAAAAAACAAAATTAATTGAAAAATCATTACAGAAGTAGAACGTCCTGTCACTATTCATTAACTTGATACAATTCTGATAAAGATAATAGATCGTTGAAAAGATTCCACGAATAACATTCCCGTGCATTACTCCACTTATTTTATACAAACTGTAAAAATACAGGTGAAGAATGTCACAGAAGAACCGTCCAAAGTGTATGGTTAAAAAGACAGATAAACTATATTGATGCATAGAAAAAGTATAAGTATTTGATTGAAAAATCAAAATTCAATTTATATTTCAAACACTATGTCTATATATTCAGGTGGTTGGAATTCGTGGGACGTGAAATGCAGCCACTCTTAATCTAAGCTCATTTAAAATTTTGTAAGCAAAACGATAGGGCGTTTTTTTTCCTAACTGTCATTTTATATTTCAGTTCCATGACATTTTATAATTATCTGAAGGAAAAATATTCGAGTTATGCTGGTGAAATATATTCTTTATTTTTGTTTCTTCTAGCCAACTATTTATTTCATATTAGTAAGAATATTATTAATTCTTTGAAAATATTTAATATGTAATCTAAATAATAAAACATAAACTTAACAATTATATTTACTGAAGAGAAATTGAGGAAAAAATTGCAAATTTTACAACATAACTTTTGGTTCCTTAGTTTCTCTTCTTTTGGTGCTTTATACTTTATCGTGTTAATTTTTATAATACTTTAATCGTATATTATTTAATTAGAAATTTAAAAGATGGTAAAAGTGAAAATACATTCTTAAACTTTCGAAAATATCTTACACGAAACATTTTATTTACTAAAATTAACCCTTTCTCCCTTTTAAAACATAAACCAATATCAATATAAAAAGAGAATAAAGTTAAACATAAAAGACTTTTGCTAAAAGTTCAGCTTTTTTAAATAAGAAGAATAATCCCTTATGTTCAATTGACATCAATTGTATTTATCGTTATTTTCACACCCCTAGAGAATTTCTAAATGCGAAAGTTTTTCCACACTTTTTCATTGGTTGCATTTCTATTCGAAAATATACACTTTTTTTCATAAAAATGCATCAATAATAATTTGTTGTGCAATGTATCATAATGTAAAATTTACAAAAATAGAAGGTAGACATTAAATATTTGCAAGAAGATTCTAATTTTATATATAACAAAAATAAATGAATAATGTTATTGTAATTCGGATTGCAGTAAAATAATTGCTTAGTTATGGAACTTTTTAACAGCAAAAATTGATACTAATATCTAAAGCGACTTTCGAAAGTTTACAGATGTGATCAATTAAAATAAATGGTAATTTTTCACATCACTTATTAGATTTAATCACGAATTTCGCCTATTTGATTACATACTAATGAATGCTACATATAAATTCTGAAAATATAAAATAACGGTGAATGCGCCTCAAAACATCCTAATGCAAAATAGCTAAAGAAGAAAATAAACCCCGTACGGAGAAAGCTATTCCACGTTCGTAAGTAATAAATGTTTCGTAAGAAGGAATCACTAAATACTTAATTTTTGTTGCGTTCATAAGAATGTAATTATGTAGCACCTATCGTCGTGCGTCGTTCAGTCCACCCATCTGTAATATAATAGAGCAAAAACTACTCAATTGAATCATTTTAAATTTAAAATATATAATCTTGCATAATTTAACTTAGTCATTTCAAATTTTATGAAAGTTGAATCTATAGTTTAACAACAGGGGCAATCAAAAGTATTTCGTTACATTTCAAAAATAGTTTCAAGTGCATTTTAAGGATGTTACACTCTTTTGAACATAATAAAATCATTATGCATCTGTAAAGTATATATTGAAATATACATTCTTTACAATAAGCGGTGCAAAAAATGTTTGTTATTAATTTAGAGGGCCATGAAAAAATATTACATTACATAATGATATAGCGGGAAACATTGTTTAAGTCGCGTTATAATTTTATATTTTATTAAACTGATATAAGTAACTAAGATTTATTGTAAGTTGCTTTCTATATTTAAGCAAAAAGTATTTACAGGCAGATACAGAAGATTTCGACACTATACTGTATATGAAGTACTGAATACTACTACATCAAGACGGGATATTTTTAAAACTTCGATATAGTACAAACGCACCCTTGTTTGCTACGCTTGACGTGCATTTTCCATTTTGTTTAGATAAAATTTCATTTTATGTACTGTCTGAAATTGTAATCCTGTTATAGTGCCTCCTACTGTTTACTTTTATTTCTTACAAAATTTAATGCTGTTAAGAAAATATAAAACATATTTATACTGAAAAGCTATTTTTCTACGGCTTTTCAATCGTTATTTTTATTTCATAATTTTTTAATGCCATATTGTCTACATCATTATCTTGTATTAATAGCAATGAACAGTTCTTTCTATATTTTCCTGCATACATTTTAAGAATGCATACTACAAAAATTTAAAGAAGATATTACGGTAATTTTAATATTCTCAACAACATTATACATGATTTTACAAACACTCTAAAACTGTAATTTATTCCATATTTTAATATATTGATAGAGAAAATAAGACATATATATATATATATATATATATATATATATATATATATATATATATATATATATATATATATATATATTATTCACAAATATTTTAAGGCACGCGCTTTTAAAGTCGGCAAAATTTACAATTCTAAGTAAAATAAATAACTGAAGATAGTAAATTCCGGATTTTAAAATATATTATGTATTTGAGATTACCTCTCCATTTAAAGGAAATATTTTCTTTGTAGCGCTACGTAAAATGTACCCTAACTCAAAAGTAATATATATTTTCTATAAAAGTATCTAATGCAATATTTAAGTCTAAAAGTAGTTTGAATTCAGTTTGTTGACGTGATCAATTTGAGCTGAAATTTTGAGATTTATATTTCAACCATTTCCCATTTTTCTTAAATTACAGTTCATACTATTTTTTTCTTTTTATCATTATTTGGCGGATATCTCAATATGGCTTACGTCTAAAAAGTTATTTTTCTCTCGTTGAATCAAATGTACATTGAATTCCAAATCTAGATTCTCTAAAAATTTTGATTTAAATTATATTTTTTATATAGCGACAATACGAAAAAACAGAAAGACAAAATTCCAATCTATAAAATTATGTTCCTTATAATTTTTATTCGGTTATCTACTGTATAATAACACTGATAATATTGGCGATAATTATTAATTACAATAAAACACTTTGTATAAATCATCATTAAACGAAAATAACAAACCAGGACTCGTTTCGAGCTACAACAATAATAGATCGTCATAAGCTGAACTAACACGTGTCCGTAAAAGGGGTGTTATATTATTATTACTGCCATTGTTGTATCTCAACCGCATCCTGATTTGCTATTTTCATTTAATGGTGTTTATACAAAGTGTTTTAGTGTAATCGGTTACCTACTAGAATTAATTTTGAAGATCAAAATTATCTAGGATGGTTAAATTGTCTCTTCAAGACAAACAAAATCTTTAAATATTTTTTTCATAATGACTTTAAATGTATATAAACAAACTAATATACTCACGAAAGCGTGATAATTTGCTGTGACTGAAACATGTGTTTGAAAAATTACATTTTAAACTATTTTTAAACAACATCTCTATAGTAAATTATAATAATTAAAATATAATATTAAAATATAATAATTAAAATATAATATTAAAATATAATAATTAAATTATAATATTAAAGCATTTAGAATTAAATGTAAAATGACTTGATGAACGGGGCTGTTCTTTGTCGTATTGGTGGCTCTGGTGACTTCAACCCTATCGTTATGTTCTTTCTTAGAAGATATGTAAAAATTTCCAGATTTTCTGTTTATCTATTGTGTCATTTTTCAAAGTATATCCTTCTTCTTGTGTTTGTTGATAATGCATATTTTGTAGTAAGCTCGTTAACATACTAGACATCATTTTTAAAATAAAAACAAACAGTAATGAGCTAACAAAAAGTTTTGAAATGCATTAAAAGTGTCATTTTTAATATTAGTCTTGCGTAAGGATTCAAAAACCAAATAAATCTCCAAATATTTCACGATTCTGTTTATTTTAGCAGTTTAACTTTTCGTTATATAGAATAAATTTTTTTCAAAATGGAGGTTTATTTACATATTAATGGTTTTCAAAGTCAGTAGAAAATTTCGTTAAGTAGAAAATTTCTCAGAGAGAAGCTCAACTGGATATTTTGTAGTAAGCTCGTTAACATACTAAAAATAATTTTTAAATTAAAAACAATCAGTAATGAGCTAACATAAAGTTTGAAATGCATTACAAGTGATATTTTTAATATTAGTCTTGCGTAAGGATTCAAAAATCAAATAAATCACCAAAGACTTCACGTTTCTGTTTATTTTAGAAGTTTAACTTTCCGTTATATAGAATATATATTTTTCAGGTGTTCAAAGTCAGCAGAAAATTTGTTAAGTAGAAAATTTCTTAGAGAGAAGTTCAACTGCTTATTTTGTAGTAAGCTCGTTAACATACTAAACATCATTTTTAAATTAAAAATAATCAGTAATGAGCTAACATAAGGTTTTGAAATGCATTACAAGTGAAATTTTTAATATTAGTCTTGCGTAAGGATTCAAAAACCAAATAAATCACCAAAGACTTTACGATTCTGTTTATTTTAGCAGTTTAACTTTTCGTTATACAGAATATATTTTTTGCAAAATGGAGGTTTATTTACATATTAATAGTGTTCAAAGTCAGTAGAAAATTTCTTTAAGTAGAAAATTTCATAGATAGAAGTTCAACTAAATATTTTGTAATAAGCTCGTTAACATACTAAAAGTCATTTTTAAATTAAAAACAATCAGTAATGAGCTAACATAAAGTTTTGAAATGCATTAAAAGTGACATTTTTATTATTCGTCTTGCAACTATTTAAAACCAAATAAATTACCAAAGACTTCAGGATTCTATTTATTTTAGCAGTTTAACTTTTCGTTATATAGAATATATTTTGTGCCAAATGGAGGTTTTTTTTACATAATAATGGTGTTCAAAGTCAGTAAGAAATTTCTTTAAGTAGAAAATTTCTTAAAGAGAAGTTCAACTGCATATTTTGTAGTAAGATCATTAACATACTAAAAATCATTTTTAAATTAATAACAATCAGTAATGAGCTAACATAAAATTTTGAAATGCATTAAAAGTGATATTTTTATTATTAGTCTTGCAACAATTCAAAACCAAATAAATCACCAAAGACTTCAAGATTCTATTTATTTTAGCAGTTTAACTTTTCGTTATATAGAATATATTTTTTGCCAAATGGAGGTTTATTTACATATTAATGGTGTTCATTGTCAGTAAGCAATTTCTTTAAGTAGAAAATTTCTTAAAGAGAAGTTCAACTGCATATTTTGTAGTAAGATCGTTACCATACTAAAAATCATTTTTAAATTAAAAACAAACAGTAATGAGCTAACAAAGTTTTGAAATGCATTAAAAGTGATATATTTAATATTAGTCTTGCTTAAGGATTCAAAAACCAAATAAATGAACAAAGACTTCACGATTCTGTTTATTTTAGCAGTTTAAATTTTCGTTATAGGGAATATATTTTTTTGCAAAATTGAGGTTTATTTACATATTAATGGTGTTCAAAGTGAGTAGAAAATTTCATAGAGAGAAGTTTAACTGCATATTTTCTAGTAAGTTCGTTAACATACTAAACATAATTTTTATATTAAAAACAATCAGTAATGAGCTAACATAAAGTTTTGAAATGCATTAAAAGTGATATTTTTTTTATTCGTCTTGCAACGATTTAAAACCAAATAAATTACCAAAGACTTCAGGATTCTATTTATTTTAGCAGTTTAACTTTTCGTTATATAGAATATATTTTGTGCCAAATGGAGGTTTTTTTTACATAATAATGGTGTTCAAAGTCAGTAAGAAATTTCTTTAAGTAGAAAATTTCTTAAAGAGAAGTTCAACTGCATATTTTGTAGTAAGATCATTAACATACTAAAAATCATTTTTAAATTAAAAACAATCAGTAATGAGCTAACATAAAGTTTTGAAATGCATTAAAAGTGATATTTTTAATATTAGTCTGGCGTAAGGATTCAAAAACCAAATAAATCACCAAAGACTTCACGATTCTGTTTATTTTAGCAGCTTAAATTTTCGTTATATGGAATATATTTTTTTGCAAAATGGAGGTTTTTTTACATATTAATGGTGTTCAAAGTCAGTAGAAAATTTCTTGAGAGAAGTTTAACTGCATATTTTCTAGTAAGCTCGTTAACATACTAAAAATCATTTTTAAATTAAAAACAATCAGTAATGAGCTAACATAAAGTTTTGAAATGCATTAAAAGTGATATTTTGAATATTAGTCTTGCGAAAGGATTCAAAAACCAAATAAATGAACAAAGACTTCACGATTCTGTTTATTTTAGCAGTATAACTTTCGCTTATATAGAATATATTTTTTGCAAAATGGAGGTTTTTTTACACATTAATGGTGTTCAAAGTCAGTAGAAAATTTCTTTAAGTAGAAAATTTCATAGAGAGAAGTTCAAGTGCATATTTTGTGGAAAGCTCGTTAACATACTAAAAATCATTTTTAAATTAAAAACAATCAGTAATGAGCTAACATAAAGTTTTGAAGTGCATTAAAAGTGATATTTGTAATATTAGTCCTGCGTAAGGATTCAAAAACCAAATAAATCACCAAAGACTTCACCATTCTGTTTATTTTAGCAGTTTAAATTTTCGTTATATAGAATATATTTTTTTGCAAAATGGAGGTTTATTTACATATTAATGGTGTTCAAAGTCAGTTGAAATTTTCTTTGAGTACAAAATTTCATAGAGAGAAGTTCAAGTGAAAATTTTGTAGTAAGCTCGTTAACATACTAAAAATCATTTTTAAATTAAAAACAATCAGTAATGAGCTAACATAAAGTTTTGAAGTGCATTAAAAGTGATATTTTTAATATTAGTCTTGCGTAAGTATTCAAAAACCAAAAAAAATCATAAAAAACTTCACGATTCTGTTTATTTTAGCATTTTAACTTTCCGTTATATAGAATATATTTTTTGCAAAATGGAGGGTTTATTTACATATTAATGGTGTTCAAAGTCAGTAGAAAATTTCATAGAGAGAAATTTAACTGCATATTTTGTAGTACGCTCGTTAACATACTAAAAATCATTTTTAAATTAAAAACAATCAATAATGATCTAACATAAAGTTTTGAAATGCATTAAAAGTGATATTTTTAATATTAGTCTGGCGTAAGGATTCAAAAACCAAATAAATCACCAAAGACTTCACGATTCTGTTTATTTTAGCAGTTTAAATTTTCGTTATATGGAATATATTTTTTTGCAAAATGGAGGTTTATTTACATATTAATGGTGTTCAAAGTCAGTAGAAATTTTCATAGAGAGAAGTTTAACTGCATATTTTCTGGTAAGCTCGTTAACATACTAAACATAATTTTTATATTAAAAACAATCAGTAATGAGCTAACATAAAGTTTTGAAATGCATTAAAAGTGATATTTTCAATATTAGTCTTGCGTAAGGATTCAAAAACCAAATAAATCACCAAAGACTTCACGATTCTGTTTATTTTAGCAGTTTAACTTTTCGTTATACAGAATATATTTTTTGCAAAATGGAGGTTTATTTACATATTAATAGTGTTCAAAGTCAGTAGAAAATTTCTTTAAGTAGAAAATTTCATAGATAGAAGTTCAACTAAATATTTTGTAATAAGCTCGTTAACATACTAAAAATCATTTTTAAATTAAAAACAATCAGTAATGAGCTAACATAAAGTTTTGAAATGCATTAAAAGTGATATTTTTTTTATTCGTCTTGCAACGATTTAAAACCAAATAAATTACCAAAGACTTCAGGATTCTATTTATTTTAGCAGTTTAACTTTTCGTTATATAGAATATATTTTGTGCCAAATGGAGGTTTTTTTTACATAATAATGGTGTTCAAAGTCAGTAAGAAATTTCTTTAAGTAGAAAATTTCTTAAAGAGAAGTTCAACTGCATATTTTGTAGTAAGATCATTAACATACTAAAAATCATTTTTAAATTAAAAACAATCAGTAATGAGCTAACATAAAGTTTTGAAATGCATTAAAAGTGATATTTTTATTATTAGTCTTGCAACAATTCAAAAACCAAATAAATCTCCAAATATTTCACGATTCTGTTTATTTTAGCAGTTTAACTTTTCGTTATATAGAATAAATTTTTTACAAAATGGAGGTTTATTTACATATTAATGGTTTTCAAAGTCAGTAGAAAATTTCGTTAAGTAGAAAATTTCTCAGAGAGAAGCTCAACTGGATATTTTGTAGTAAGCTCGTTAACATACTAAAATAATTTTAAAATTAAAAACAATCAGTAATGAGCTAACATAAAGTTTGAAATGCATTACAAGTGATATTTTTAATATTAGTCTTGCGTAAGGATTCAAAAATCAAATAAATCACCAAAGACTTCACGTTTCTGTTTATTTTAGAAGTTTAACTTTCCGTTATATAGAATATATATTTTTCAGGTGTTCAAAGTCAGCAGAAAATTTGTTAAGTAGAAAATTTCTTAGAGAGAAGTTCAACTACTTATTTTGTAGTAAGCTCGTTAACATACTAAACATCATTTTTAAATTAAAAATAATCAGTAATGAGCTAACATAAGGTTTTGAAATGCATTACAAGTGAAATTTTTAATATTAGTCTTGCGTAAGGATTCAAAAACCAAATAAATCACCAAAGACTTTACGATTCTGTTTATTTTAGCAGTTTAACTTTTCGTTATACAGAATATATTTTTTGCAAAATGGAGGTTTATTTACATATTAATAGTGTTCAAAGTCAGTAGAAAATTTCTTTAAGTAGAAAATTTCATAGATAGAAGTTCAACTAAATATTTTGTAATAAGCTCGTTAACATACTAAAAGTCATTTTTAAATTAAAAACAATCAGTAATGAGCTAACATAAAGTTTTGAAATGCATTAAAAGTGACATTTTTATTATTCGTCTTGCAACTATTTAAAACCAAATAAATTACCAAAGACTTCAGGATTCTATTTATTTTAGCAGTTTAACTTTTCGTTATATAGAATATATTTTGTGCCAAATGGAGGTTTTTTTTACATAATAATGGTGTTCAAAGTCAGTAAGAAATTTCTTAAAGAGAAGTTCAACTGCATATTTTGTAGTAAGATCATTAACATACTAAAAATCATTTTTAAATTAATAACAATCAGTAATGAGCTAACATAAAATTTTGAAATGCATTAAAAGTGATATTTATATTATTAGTCTTGCAATAATTCAAAACCAAATAAATCACCAAAGACTTCAAGATTCTATTTATTTTAGCAGTTTAACTTTTCGTTATATAGAATATATTTTTTGCCAAATGGAGGTTTATTTACATATTAATGGTGTTCATAGTCAGTAAGCAATTTCTTTAAGTAGAAAATTTCTTAAAGAGAAGTTCAACTGCATATTTTGTAGTAAGATCGTTACCATACTAAAAATCATTTTTAAATTAAAAACAATCAGTAATGAGCTAACAAAGTTTTGAAATGCATTAAAAGTGATATATTTAATATTAGTCTTGCGTAAGGATTCAAAAACCAAATAAATGAACAAAGACTTCACGATTCTGTTTATTTTAGCAGTTTAAATTTTCGTTACAGGGAATATATTTTTTTGCAAAATTGAGGTTTATTTACATATTAATGGTGTTCAAAGTGAGTAGAAAATTTCATAGAGAGAAGTTTAACTGCATATTTTCTAGTAAGTTCGTTAACATACTAAACATAATTTTTATATTAAAAACAATCAGTAATGAGCTAACATAAAGTTTTGAAATGCATTAAAAGTGATATTTTTTTTATTCGTCTTGCAACGATTTAAAACCAAATAAATTACCAAAGACTTCAGGATTCTATTTATTTTAGCAGTTTAACTTTTCGTTATATAGAATATATTTTGTGCCAAATGGAGGTTTTTTTTACATAATAATGGTGTTCAAAGTCAGTAAGAAATTTCTTTAAGTAGAAAATTTCTTAAAGAGAAGTTCAACTGCATATTTTGTAGTAAGATCATTAACATACTAAAAATCATTTTTAAATTAAAAACAATCAGTAATGAGCTAACATAAAGTTTTGAAATGCATTAAAAGTGATATTTTTAATATTAGTCTGGCGTAAGGATTCAAAAACCAAATAAATCACCAAAGACTTCACGATTCGGTTTATTTCAGCAGTTTAAATTTTCGTTATATGGAATATATTTTTTTGCAAAATGGAGGTTTTTTTTACATATTAATGGTGTTCAAAGTCAGTAGAAAATTTCATAGAGAGAAGTTTAACTGCATATTTTCTAGTAAGCTCGTTAACATACTAAAAATCATTTTTAAATTAAAAACAATCAGTAATGAGCTAACATAAAGTTTTGAAATGCATTAAAAGTGATATTTTGAATATTAGTCTTGCGTAAGGATTCAAAAACCAAATAAATGAACAAAGACTTCACGATTCTGTTTATTTTAGCAGTTTAACTTTCGCTTATATAGAATATATTTTTTTTAAAATGGAGGTTTATTTACATATTAATAGTGTTCAAAGTCAGTAGAAAATTTCTTTAAGTAGAAAATTTCATAGATAGAAGTTCAACTAAATATTTTGTAATAAGCTCGTTAACATACTAAAAATCATTTTTAAATTAAAAACAATCAGTAATGAGCTAACATAAAGTTTTGAAATGCATTAAAAGTGATATTTTTTTTATTCGTCTTGCAACGATTTAAAACCAAATAAATTACCAAAGACTTCAGGATTCTATTTATTTTAGCAGTTTAACTTTTCGTTATATAGAATATATTTTGTGCCAAATGGAGGTTTTTTTTACATAATAATGGTGTTCAAAGTCAGTAAGAAATTTCTTAAAGAGAAGTTCAACTGCATATTTTGTAGTAAGATCATTAACATACTAAAAATCATTTTTAAATTAATAACAATCAGAAATGAGCTAACATAAAATTTTGAAATGCATTAAAAGTGATATTTTTATTATTAGTCTTGCAACAATTCAAAACCAAATAAATCACCAAAGACTTCAAGATTCTATTTATTTTAGCAGTTTAACTTTTCGTTATATAGAATATATTTTTTGCCAAATGGAGGTTTATTTACATATTAATGGTGTTCATAGTCAGTAAGCAATTTCTTTAAGTAGAAAATTTCTTAAAGAGAAGTTCAACTGCATATTTTGTAGTAAGATCGTTACCATACTAAAAATCATTTTTAAATTAAAAACAATCAGTAATGAGCTAACAAAGTTTTGAAATGCATTAAAAGTGATATATTTAATATTAGTCTTGCGTAAGGATTCAAAAACCAAATAAATGAACAAAGACTTCACGATTCTGTTTATTTTAGCAGTTTAAATTTTCGTTACAGGGAATATATTTTTTTGCAAAATTGAGGTTTATTTACATATTAATGGTGTTCAAAGTGAGTAGAAAATTTCATAGAGAGAAGTTTAACTGCATATTTTCTAGTAAGTTCGTTAACATACTAAACATAATTTTTATATTAAAAACAATCAGTAATGAGCTAACATAAAGTTTTGAAATGCATTAAAAGTGATATTTTTTTTATTCGTCTTGCAACGATTTAAAACCAAATAAATTACCAAAGACTTCAGGATTCTATTTATTTTAGCAGTTTAACTTTTCGTTATATAGAATATATTTTGTGCCAAATGGAGGTTTTTTTTACATAATAATGGTGTTCAAAGTCAGTAAGAAATTTCTTTAAGTAGAAAATTTCTTAAAGAGAAGTTCAACTGCATATTTTGTAGTAAGATCATTAACATACTAAAAATCATTTTTAAATTAAAAACAATCAGTAATGAGCTAACATAAAGTTTTGAAATGCATTAAAAGTGATATTTTTAATATTAGTCTGGCGTAAGGATTCAAAAACCAAATAAATCACCAAAGACTTCACGATTCGGTTTATTTCAGCAGTTTAAATTTTCGTTATATGGAATATATTTTTTTGCAAAATGGAGGTTTTTTTACATATTAATGGTGTTCAAAGTCAGTAGAAAATTTCATAGAGAGAAGTTTAACTGCATATTTTCTAGTAAGCTCGTTAACATACTAAAAATCATTTTTAAATTAAAAACAATCAGTAATGAGCTAACATAAAGTTTTGAAATGCATTAAAAGTGAAATTTTTAATATTAGTCTTGCGTAAGGATTCAAAAACCAAATAAATCACCAAAGACTTTACGATTCTGTTTATTTTAGCAGTTTAACTTTTCGTTATACAGAATATATTTTTTGCAAAATGGAGGTTTATTTACATATTAATAGTGTTCAAAGTCAGTAGAAAATTTCTTTAAGTAGAAAATTTCATAGATAGAAGTTCAACTAAATATTTTGTAATAAGCTCGTTAACATACTAAAAGTCATTTTTAAATTAAAAACAATCAGTAATGAGCTAACATAAAGTTTTGAAATGCATTAAAAGTGACATTTTTATTATTCGTCTTGCAACTATTTAAAACCAAATAAATTACCAAAGACTTCAGGATTCTATTTATTTTAGCAGTTTAACTTTTCGTTATATAGAATATATTTTGTGCCAAATGGAGGTTTTTTTTACATAATAATGGTGTTCAAAGTCAGTAAGAAATTTCTTAAAGAGAAGTTCAACTGCATATTTTGTAGTAAGATCATTAACATACTAAAAATCATTTTTAAATTAATAACAATCAGTAATGAGCTAACATAAAATTTTGAAATGCATTAAAAGTGATATTTTTATTATTAGTCTTGCAACAATTCAAAACCAAATAAATCACCAAAGACTTCAAGATTCTATTTATTTTAGCAGTTTAACTTTTCGTTATATAGAATATATTTTTTGCCAAATGGAGGTTTATTTACATATTAATGGTGTTCATAGTCAGTAAGCAATTTCTTTAAGTAGAAAATTTCTTAAAGAGAAGTTCAACTGCATATTTTGTAGTAAGATCGTTACCATACTAAAAATCATTTTTAAATTAAAAACAATCAGTAATGAGCTAACAAAGTTTTGAAATGCATTAAAAGTGATATATTTAATATTAGTCTTGCGTAAGGATTCAAAAACCAAATAAATGAACAAAGACTTCACGATTCTGTTTATTTTAGCAGTTTAAATTTTCGTTACAGGGAATATATTTTTTTGCAAAATTGAGGTTTATTTACATATTAATGGTGTTCAAAGTGAGTAGAAAATTTCATAGAGAGAAGTTTAACTGCATATTTTCTAGTAAGTTCGTTAACATACTAAACATAATTTTTATATTAAAAACAATCAGTAATGAGCTAACATAAAGTTTTGAAATGCATTAAAAGTGATATTTTTTTTATTCGTCTTGCAACGATTTAAAACCAAATAAATTACCAAAGACTTCAGGATTCTATTTATTTTAGCAGTTTAACTTTTCGTTATATAGAATATATTTTGTGCCAAATGGAGGTTTTTTTTACATAATAATGGTGTTCAAAGTCAGTAAGAAATTTCTTTAAGTAGAAAATTTCTTAAAGAGAAGTTCAACTGCATATTTTGTAGTAAGATCATTAACATACTAAAAATCATTTTTAAATTAAAAACAATCAGTAATGAGCTAACATAAAGTTTTGAAATGCATTAAAAGTGATATTTTTAATATTAGTCTGGCGTAAGGATTCAAAAACCAAATAAATCACCAAAGACTTCACGATTCGGTTTATTTCAGCAGTTTAAATTTTCGTTATATGGAATATATTTTTTTGCAAAATGGAGGTTTTTTTACATATTAATGGTGTTCAAAGTCAGTAGAAAATTTCATAGAGAGAAGTTTAACTGCATATTTTCTAGTAAGCTCGTTAACATACTAAAAATCATTTTTAAATTAAAAACAATCAGTAATGAGCTAACATAAAGTTTTGAAATGCATTAAAAGTGATATTTTGAATATTAGTCTTGCGTAAGGATTCAAAAACCAAATAAATGAACAAAGACTTCACGATTCTGTTTATTTTAGCAGTTTAACTTTCGCTTATATAGAATATATTTTTTTTAAAATGGAGGTTTTTTTACACATTAATGGTGTTCAAAGTCAGTAGAAAATTTCTTTAAGTAGAAAATTTCATAGAGAGAAGTTCAAGTGCATATTTTGTGGAAAGCTCGTTAACATACTAAAAATCATTTTTAAATTAAAAACAATCAGTAATGAGCTAACATAAAGTTTTGAAGTGCATTAAAAGTGATATTTGTAATATTAGTCCTGCGTAAGGATTCAAAAACCAAATAAATCACCAAAGACTTCACCATTCTGTTTATTTTAGCAGTTTAAATTTTCGTTATATAGAATATATTTTTTTGCAAAATGGAGGTTTATTTACATATTAATGGTGTTCAAAGTCAGTTGAAAATTTCTTTGAGTACAAAATTTCATAGAGAGAAGTTCAAGTGAAAATTTTGTAGTAAGCTCGTTAACATACTAAAAATCATTTTTAAATTAAAAACAATCAGTAATGAGCTAACATAAAGTTTTGAAATGCATTAAAAGTGTCATTTTTAATATTCGTCTTGCGTAAGGATTCAAAAACCAAATAAATCTCCAAATATTTCACGATTCTGTTTATTTTAGCAGTTTAACTTTTCGTTATATAGAATAAATATTTTACAAAATGGAGGTTTATTTACATATTAATGGTTTTCAAAGTCAGTAGAAAATTTCGTTAAGTAGAAAATTTCTCAGAGAGAAGCTCAACTGGATATTTTGTAGTAAGCTCGTTAACATACTAAAAATAATTTTTAAATTAAAAACAATCAGTAATGAGCTAACATAAAGTTTGAAATGCATTACAAGTGATATTTTTAATATTAGTCTTGCGTAAGGATTCAAATATCAAATAAATCACCAAAGACTTCACGTTTCTGTTTATTTTAGAAGTTTAACTTTCCGTTATATAGAATATATATTTTTCAGGTGTTCAAAGTCAGCAGAAAATTTGTTAAGTAGAAAATTTCTTAGAGAGAAGTTCAACTGCTTATTTTGTAGTAAGCTCGTTAACATACTAAACATCATTTTTAAATTAAAAATAATCAGTAATGAGCTAACATAAGGTTTTGAAATGCATTACAAGTTAAATTTTTAATATTAGTCTTGCGTAAGGATTCAAAAACCAAATAAATCACCAAAGACTTTACGATTCTGTTTATTTTAGCAGTTTAACTTTTCGTTATACAGAATATATTTTTTGCAAAATGGAGGTTTATTTACATATTAATAGTGTTCAAAGTCAGTAGAAAATTTCTTTAAGTAGAAAATTTCATAGATAGAAGTTCAACTAAATATTTTGTAATAAGCTCGTTAACATACTAAAAATCATTTTTAAATTAAAAACAATCAGTAATGAGCTAACATAAAGTTTTGAAATGCATTAAAAGTGACATTTTTATTATTCGTCTTGCAACTATTTAAAACCAAATAAATTACCAAAGACTTCAGGATTCTATTTATTTTAGCAGTTTAACTTTTCGTTATATAGAATATATTTTGTGCCAAATTTTTTTTTTTTTTACATAATAATGGTGTTCAAAGTCAGTAAGAAATTTCTTTAAGTAGAAAATTTCTTAAAGAGAAGTTCAACTGCATATTTTGTAGTAAGATCATTAACATACTAAAAATCATTTTTAAATTAATAACAATCAGTAATGAGCTAACATAAAATTTTGAAATGCAATAAAAGTGATATTTTTATTATTAGTCTTGCAACAATTCAAAACCAAATAAATCACCAAAGACTTCAAGATTCTATTTATTTTAGCAGTTTAACTTTTCGTTATATAGAATATATTTTTTGCCAAATGGAGGTTTATTTACATATTAATGGTGTTCATAGTCAGTAAGCAATTTCTTTAAGTAGAAAATTTCTTAAAGAGAAGTTCAACTGCATATTTTGTAGTAAGATCGTTACCATACTAAAATCATTTTTAAATTAAAAACAATCAGTAATGAGCTAACAAAGTTTTGAAATGCATTAAAAGTGATATATTTAATATTAGTCTTGCGTAAGGATTCAAAAACCAAATAAATGAACAAAGACTTCACGATTCTGTTTATTTTAGCAGTTTAAATTTTCGTTATAGGGAATATATTTTTTTGCAAAATTGAGGTTTATTTACATATTAATGGTGTTCAAAGTGAGTAGAAAATTTCATAGAGAGAAGTTTAACTGCATATTTTCTAGTAAGTTCGTTAACATACTAAACATAATTTTTATATTAAAAACAATCAGTAATGAGCTAACATAAAGTTTTGAAATGCATTAAAAGTGATATTTTTTTTATTCTTCTTGCAACGATTTAAAACCAAATAAATTACCAAAGACTTCAGGATTCTATTTATTTTAGCAGTTTAACTTTTCGTTATATAGAATATATTTTGTGCCAAATGGAGGTTTTTTTTACATAATAATGGTGTTCAAAGTCAGTAAGAAATTTCTTTAAGTAGAAAATTTCTTAAAGAGAAGTTCAACTGCATATTTTGTAGTAAGATCATTAACATACTAAAAATCATTTTTAAATTAAAAACAATCAGTAATGAGCTAACATAAAGTTTTGAAATGCATTAAAAGTGATAATTTTAATATTAGTCTGGCGTAAGGATTCAAAAACCAAATAAATCACCAAAGACTTCACGATTCTGTTTATTTTAGCAGTTTAAATTTTCGTTATATGGAATATATTTTTTTGCAAAATGGAGGTTTTTTTACATATTAATGGTGTTCAAAGTCAGTAGAAAATTTCATAGAGAGAAGTTTAACTGCATATTTTCTAGTAAGCTCGTTAACATACTAAAAATCATTTTTAAATTAAAAACAATCAGTAATGAGCTAACATAAAGTTTTGAAATGCATTAAAAGTGATATTTTGAATATTAGTCTTGCGTAAGGATTCAAAAACCAAATAAATGAACAAAGACTTCACGATTCTGTTTATTTTAGCAGTTTAACTTTCGCTTATATAGAATATATTTTTTGCAAAATGGAGGTTTTTTTACACATTAATGGTGTTCAAAGTCAGTAGAAAATTTCTTTAAGTAGAAAATTTCATAGAGAGAAGTTCAAGTGCATATTTTGTGGAAAGCTCGTTAACATACTAAAAATCATTTTTAAATTAAAAACAATCAGTAATGAGCTAACATAAAGTTTTGAAGTGCATTAAAAGTGATATTTGTAATATTAGTCCTGCGTAAGGATTCAAAAACCAAATAAATCACCAAAGACTTCACCATTCTGTTTATTTTAGCAGTTTAAATTTTCGTTATATAGAATATATTTTTTTGCAAAATGGAGGTTTATTTACATGTTAATGGTGTTCAAAGTCAGTTGAAAATTTCTTTGAGTACAAAATTTCATAGAGAGAAGTTCAAGTGAAAATTTTGTAGTAAGCTCGTTAACATACTAAAATTCATTTTTAAATTAAAAACAATCAGTAATGAGCTAACATAAAGTTTTGAAGTGCATTAAAAGTGATATTTTGAATATTAGTCTTGCGTAAGGATTCAAAAACCAAATAAATGAACAAAGACTTCACGATTCTGTTTATTTTAGCAGTTTAACTTTCGCTTATATAGAATATATTTTTTGCAAAATGGAGGTTTTTTTACACATTAATGGTGTTCAAAGTCAGTAGAAAATTTCTTTAAGTAGAAAATTTCATAGAGAGAAGTTCAAGTGCATATTTTGTGGAAAGCTCGTTAACATACTAAAAATCATTTTTAAATTAAAAACAATCAGTAATGAGCTAACATAAAGTTTTGAAGTGCATTAAAAGTGATATTTGTAATATTAGTCCTGCGTAAGGATTCAAAAACCAAAAAAATCATAAAAAACTTCACGATTCTGTTTATTTTAGCATTTTAACTTTCCGTTATATAGAATATATTTTTTGCAAAAGGGAGGGTTTTTTACATATTAATGGTGTTCAAAGTCAGTAGAAAAATTTTTTAAGTAGAAAATTTCATAGAGAGAAGTTCAACTCTCTATTCTGTAGTAAGCTCGTTAACATACTAAAAATAATTTTTTAATTAAAAACAATCACTAATGAGCTAACATAAAGTTTTAAAATGCATTAAAAGTGATATTTTTAATATTAGTCTTGCGTAAGGATTCGAAAACCAAATAAATCACCAAAGACTTCACGATTCTGTTTATTTTAGCAGTTTAAATTTTCGTTTTATAGAATATATTTTTTGCAAAATGGAGGTTTATTTACATATTAATGGTGTTCAAAGTCAGTAGAAAATTTCATAGAGAGAAATTTAACTGCATATTTTGTAGTACGCTCGTTAACATACTAAAAATCATTTTTAAATTAAAAACAATCAATAATGATCTAACATAAAGTTTTGAAATGCATTAAAAGTGATATTTTTAATATTAGTCTGGCGTAAGGATTCAAAAACAAAATAAATCACCAAAGACTTCACGATTCTGTTTATTTTAGCAGTTTAAATTTTCGTTATATGGAATATATTTTTTTGCAAAATGGAGGTTTATTTACATATTAATGGTGTTCAAAGTCAGTAGAAATTTTCATAGAGAGAAGTTTAACTGCATATTTTCTGGTAAGCTCGTTAACATACTAAACATAATTTTTATGTTAAAAACAATCAGTAATGAGCTAACATAAAGTTTTGAAATGCATTAAAAGTGATATTTTCAATATTAGTCTTGCGTAAGGATTCAAAAACCAAATAAATCACCAAAGACTTCACGATTCTGTTTATTTTAGCAGTTTAACTTTTCGTTATACAGAATATATTTTTTGCAAAATGGAGGTTCATTTACATATTTATAGTGTTCAAAGTCAGTAGAAAATTTCTTTAAGTAGAAAATTTCATAGATAGAAGTTCAACTAAATATTTTGTAATAAGCTCGTTAACATACTAAAAATCATTTTTAAATTAAAAACAATCAGTAATGAGCTAACATAAAGTTTTGAAATGCATTAAAAGTGATATTTTTTTTATTCGTCTTGCAACGATTTAAAACCAAATAAATTACCAAAGACTTCAGGATTCTATTTATTTTAGCAGTTTAACTTTTCGTTATATAGAATATATTTTGTGCCAAATGGAGGTTTTTTTTACATAATAATGGTGTTCAAAGTCAGTAAGAAATTTCTTTAAGTAGAAAATTTCTTAAAGAGAAGTTCAACTGCATATTTTGTAGTAAGATAATTAACATACTAAAAATCATTTTTAAATTAAAAACAATCAGTAATGAGCTAACATAAAGTTTTGAAATGCATTAAAAGTGATATTTTTAATATTAGTCTGGCGTAAGGATTCAAAAACCAAATAAATCACCAAAGACTTCACGATTCTGTTTATTTTAGCAGTTTAAATTTTCGTTATATGGAATATATTTTTTTGCAAAATGGAGGTTTTTTTACATATTAATGGTGTTCAAAGTCAGTAGAAAATTTCATAGAGAGAAGTTTAACTGCATATTTTCTAGTAAGCTCGTTAACATACTAAAAATCATTTTTAAATTAAAAACAATCAGTAATGAGCTAACATAAAGTTTGAAATGCATTACAAGTGATATTTTTAATATTAGTCTTGCGTAAGGATTCAAATATCAAATAAATCACCAAAGACTTCACGTTTCTGTTTATTTTAGAAGTTTAACTTTCCGTTATATAGAATATATATTTTTCAGGTGTTCAAAGTCAGCAGAAAATTTGTTAAGTAGAAAATTTCTTAGAGAGAAGTTCAACTGCTTATTTTGTAGTAAGCTCGTTAACATACTAAACATCATTTTTAAATTAAAAATAATCAGTAATGAGCTAACATAAGGTTTTGAAATGCATTACAAGTGAAATTTTTAATATTAGTCTTGCGTAAGGATTCAAAAACCAAATAAATCACCAAAGACTTTACGATTCTGTTTATTTTAGCAGTTTAACTTTTCGTTATACAGAATATATTTTTTGCAAAATGGAGGTTTATTTACATATTAATAGTGTTCAAAGTCAGTAGAAAATTTCTTTAAGTAGAAAATTTCATAGATAGAAGTTCAACTAAATATTTTGTAATAAGCTCGTTAACATACTAAAAGTCATTTTTAAATTAAAAACAATCAGTAATGAGCTAACATAAAGTTTTGAAATGCATTAAAAGTGACATTTTTATTATTTGTCTTGCAACTATTTAAAACCAAATAAATTACCAAAGACTTCAGGATTCTATTTATTTTAGCAGTTTAACTTTTCGTTATATAGAATATATTTTGTGCCAAATGGAGGTTTTTTTTACATAATAATGGTGTTCAAAGTCAGTAAGAAATTTCTTTAAGTAGAAAATTTCTTAAAGAGAAGTTCAACTGCATATTTTGTAGTAAGATCATTAACATACTAAAAATCATTTTTAAATTAATAACAATCAGTAATGAGCTAACATAAAATTTTGAAATGCATTAAAAGTGATATTTTTATTATTAGTCTTGCAACAATTCAAAACCAAATAAATCACCAAAGACTTCAAGATTCTATTTATTTTAGCAGTTTAACTTTTCGTTATATAGAATATATTTTTTGCCAAATGGAGGTTTATTTACATATTAATGGTGTTCATTGTCAGTAAGCAATTTCTTTAAGTAGAAAATTTCTTAAAGAGAAGTTCAACTGCATATTTTGTAGTAAGATCGTTACCATACTAAAAATCATTTTTAAATTAAAAACAAACAGTAATGAGCTAACAAAGTTTTGAAATGCATTAAAAGTGATATATTTAATATTAGTCTTGCGTAAGGATTCAAAAACCAAATAAATGAACAAAGACTTCACGATTCTGTTTATTTTAGCAGTTTAAATTTTCGTTATAGGGAATATATTTTTTTGCAAAATTGAGGTTTATTTACATATTAATGGTGTTCAAAGTGAGTAGAAAATTTCATAGAGAGAAGTTTAACTGCATATTTTCTAGTAAGTTCGTTAACATACTAAACATAATTTTTATATTAAAAACAATCAGTAATGAGCTAACATAAAGTTTTGAAATGCATTAAAAGTGATATTTTTTTTATTCGTCTTGCAACGATTTAAAACCAAATAAATTACCAAAGACTTCAGGATTCTATTTATTTTAGCAGTTTAACTTTTCGTTATATAGAATATATTTTGTGCCAAATGGAGGTTTTTTTTACATAATAATGGTGTTCAAAGTCAGTAAGAAATTTCTTTAAGTAGAAAATTTCTTAAAGAGAAGTTCAACTGCATATTTTGTAGTAAGATCATTAACATACTAAAAATCATTTTTAAATTAAAAACAATCAGTAATGAGCTAACATAAAGTTTTGAAATGCATTAAAAGTGATATTTTTAATATTAGTCTGGCGTAAGGATTCAAAAACCAAATAAATCACCAAAGACTTCACGATTCTGTTTATTTTAGCAGCTTAAATTTTCGTTATATGGAATATATTTTTTTGCAAAATGGAGGTTTTTTTACATATTAATGGTGTTCAAAGTCAGTAGAAAATTTCATAGAGAGAAGTTTAACTGCATATTTTCTAGTAAGCTCGTTAACATACTAAAAATCATTTTTAAATTAAAAACAATCAGTAATGAGCTAACATAAAGTTTTGAAATGCATTAAAAGTGATATTTTGAATATTAGTCTTGCGAAAGGATTCAAAAACCAAATAAATGAACAAAGACTTCACGATTCTGTTTATTTTAGCAGTATAACTTTCGCTTATATAGAATATATTTTTTGCAAAATGGAGGTTTTTTTACACATTAATGGTGTTCAAAGTCAGTAGAAAATTTCTTTAAGTAGAAAATTTCATAGAGAGAAGTTCAAGTGCATATTTTGTGGAAAGCTCGTTAACATACTAAAAATCATTTTTAAATTAAAAACAATCAGTAATGAGCTAACATAAAGTTTTGAAGTGCATTAAAAGTGATATTTGTAATATTAGTCCTGCGTAAGGATTCAAAAACCAAATAAATCACCAAAGACTTCACCATTCTGTTTATTTTAGCAGTTTAAATTTTCGTTATATAGAATATATTTTTTTGCAAAATGGAGGTTTATTTACATATTAATGGTGTTCAAAGTCAGTTGAAATTTTCTTTGAGTACAAAATTTCATAGAGAGAAGTTCAAGTGAAAATTTTGTAGTAAGCTCGTTAACATACTAAAAATCATTTTTAAATTAAAAACAATCAGTAATGAGCTAACATAAAGTTTTGAAGTGCATTAAAAGTGATATTTTTAATATTAGTCTTGCGTAAGTATTCAAAAACCAAAAAAAATCATAAAAAACTTCACGATTCTGTTTATTTTAGCATTTTAACTTTCCGTTATATAAAATATATTTTTTGCAAAATGGAGGGTTTATTTACATATTAATGGTGTTCAAAGTCAGTAGAAAATTTCATAGAGAGAAATTTAACTGCATATTTTGTAGTACGCTCGTTAACATACTAAAAATCATTTTTAAATTAAAAACAATCAATAATGATCTAACATAAAGTTTTGAAATGCATTAAAAGTGATATTTTTAATATTAGTCTGGCGTAAGGATTCAAAAACCAAATAAATCACCAAAGACTTCACGATTCTGTTTATTTTAGCAGTTTAAATTTTCGTTATATGGAATATATTTTTTTGCAAAATGGAGGTTTATTTACATATTAATGGTGTTCAAAGTCAGTAGAAATTTTCATAGAGAGAAGTTTAACTGCATATTTTCTGGTAAGCTCGTTAACATACTAAACATAATTTTTATATTAAAAACAATCAGTAATGAGCTAACATAAAGTTTTGAAATGCATTAAAAGTGATATTTTCAATATTAGTCTTGCGTAAGGATTCAAAAACCAAATAAATCACCAAAGACTTCACGATTCTGTTTATTTTAGCAGTTTAACTTTTCGTTATACAGAATATATTTTTTGCAAAATGGAGGTTTATTTACATATTAATAGTGTTCAAAGTCAGTAGAAAATTTCTTTAAGTAGAAAATTTCATAGATAGAAGTTCAACTAAATATTTTGTAATAAGCTCGTTAACATACTAAAAATCATTTTTAAATTAAAAACAATCAGTAATGAGCTAACATAAAGTTTTGAAATGCATTAAAAGTGATATTTTTTTTATTCGTCTTGCAACGATTTAAAACCAAATAAATTACCAAAGACTTCAGGATTCTATTTATTTTAGCAGTTTAACTTTTCGTTATATAGAATATATTTTGTGCCAAATGGAGGTTTTTTTTACATAATAATGGTGTTCAAAGTCAGTAAGAAATTTCTTTAAGTAGAAAATTTCTTAAAGAGAAGTTCAACTGCATATTTTGTAGTAAGATCATTAACATACTAAAAATCATTTTTAAATTAAAAACAATCAGTAATGAGCTAACATAAAGTTTTGAAATGCATTAAAAGTGATATTTTTATTATTAGTCTTGCAACAATTCAAAAACCAAATAAATCTCCAAATATTTCACGATTCTGTTTATTTTAGCAGTTTAACTTTTCGTTATATAGAATAAATTTTTTACAAAATGGAGGTTTATTTACATATTAATGGTTTTCAAATTCAGTAGAAAATTTCGTTATGTAGAAAATTTCTCAGAGAGAAGCTCAACTGGATATTTTGTAGTAAGCTCGTTAACATACTAAAATAATTTTAAAATTAAAAACAATCAGTAATGAGCTAACATAAAGTTTGAAATGCATTACAAGTGATATTTTTAATATTAGTCTTGCGTAAGGATTCAAAAATCAAATAAATCACCAAAGACTTCACGTTTCTGTTTATTTTAGAAGTTTAACTTTCCGTTATATAGAATATATATTTTTCAGGTGTTCAAAGTCAGCAGAAAATTTGTTAAGTAGAAAATTTCTTAGAGAGAAGTTCAACTACTTATTTTGTAGTAAGCTCGTTAACATACTAAACATCATTTTTAAATTAAAAATAATCAGTAATGAGCTAACATAAGGTTTTGAAATGCATTACAAGTGAAATTTTTAATATTAGTCTTGCGTAAGGATTCAAAAACCAAATAAATCACCAAAGACTTTACGATTCTGTTTATTTTAGCAGTTTAACTTTTCGTTATACAGAATATATTTTTTGCAAAATGGAGGTTTATTTACATATTAATAGTGTTCAAAGTCAGTAGAAAATTTCTTTAAGTAGAAAATTTCATAGATAGAAGTTCAGCTAAATATTTTGTAATAAGCTCGTTAACATACTAAAAGTCATTTTTAAATTAAAAACAATCAGTAATGAGCTAACATAAAGTTTTGAAATGCATTAAAAGTGACATTTTTATTATTCGTCTTGCAACTATTTAAAACCAAATAAATTACCAAAGACTTCAGGATTCTATTTATTTTAGCAGTTTAACTTTTCGTTATATAGAATATATTTTGTGCCAAATGGAGGTTTTTTTTACATAATAATGGTGTTCAAAGTCAGTAAGAAATTTCTTAAAGAGAAGTTCAACTGCATATTTTGTAGTAAGATCATTAACATACTAAAAATCATTTTTAAATTAATAACAATCAGTAATGAGCTAACATAAAATTTTGAAATGCATTAAAAGTGATATTTTTATTATTAGTCTTGCAACAATTCAAAACCAAATAAATCACCAAAGACTTCAAGATTCTATTTATTTTAGCAGTTTAACTTTTCGTTATATAGAATATATTTTTTGCCAAATGGAGGTTTATTTACATATTAATGGTGTTCATAGTCAGTAAGCAATTTCTTTAAGTAGAAAATTTCTTAAAGAGAAGTTCAACTGCATATTTTGTAGTAAGATCGTTACCATACTAAAAATCATTTTTAAATTAAAAACAATCAGTAATGAGCTAACAAAGTTTTGAAATGCATTAAAAGTGATATATTTAATATTAGTCTTGCGTAAGGATTCAAAAACCAAATAAATGAACAAAGACTTCACGATTCTGTTTATTTTAGCAGTTTAAATTTTCGTTACAGGGAATATATTTTTTTGCAAAATTGAGGTTTATTTACATATTAATGGTGTTCAAAGTGAGTAGAAAATTTCATAGAGAGAAGTTTAACTGCATATTTTCTAGTAAGTTCGTTAACATACTAAACATAATTTTTATATTAAAAACAATCAGTAATGAGCTAACATAAAGTTTTGAAATGCATTAAAAGTGATATTTTTTTTATTCGTCTTGCAACGATTTAAAACCAAATAAATTACCAAAGACTTCAGGATTCTATTTATTTTAGCAGTTTAACTTTTCGTTATATAGAATATATTTTGTGCCAAATGGAGGTTTTTTTTACATAATAATGGTGTTCAAAGTCAGTAAGAAATTTCTTTAAGTAGAAAATTTCTTAAAGAGAAGTTCAACTGCATATTTTGTAGTAAGATCATTAACATACTAAAAATCATTTTTAAATTAAAAACAATCAGTAATGAGCTAACATAAAGTTTTGAAATGCATTAAAAGTGATATTTTTAATATTAGTCTGGCGTAAGGATTCAAAAACCAAATAAATCACCAAAGACTTCACGATTCGGTTTATTTCAGCAGTTTAAATTTTCGTTATATGGAATATATTTTTTTGCAAAATGGAGGTTTTTTTACATATTAATGGTGTTCAAAGTCAGTAGAAAATTTCATAGAGAGAAGTTTAACTGCATATTTTCTAGTAAGCTCGTTAACATACTAAAAATCATTTTTAAATTAAAAACAATCAGTAATGAGCTAACATAAAGTTTTGAAATGCATTAAAAGTGATATTTTGAATATTAGTCTTGCGTAAGGATTCAAAAACCAAATAAATGAACAAAGACTTCACGATTCTGTTTATTTTAGCAGTTTAACTTTCGCTTATATAGAATATATTTTTTTTAAAATGGAGGTTTTTTTACACATTAATGGTGTTCAAAGTCAGTAGAAAATTTCTTTAAGTAGAAAATTTCATAGAGAGAAGTTCAAGTGCATATTTTGTGGAAAGCTCGTTAACATACTAAAAATCATTTTTAAATTAAAAACAATCAGTAATGAGCTAACATAAAGTTTTGAAGTGCATTAAAACTGATATTTGTAATATTAGTCCTGCGTAAGGATTCAAAAACCAAATAAATCACCAAAGACTTCACCATTCTGTTTATTTTAGCAGTTTAAATTTTCGTTATATAGAATATATTTTTTTGCAAAATGGAGGTTTATTTACATATTAATGGTGTTCAAAGTCAGTTGAAAATTTCTTTGAGTACAAAATTTCATAGAGAGAAGTTCAAGTGAAAATTTTGTAGTAAGCTCGTTAACATACTAAAAATCATTTTTAAATTAAAAACAATCAGTAATGAGCTAACATAAAGTTTTGAAATGCATTAAAAGTGTCATTTTTAATATTCGTCTTGCGTAAGGATTCAAAAACCAAATAAATCTCCAAATATTTCACGATTCTGTTTATTTTAGCAGTTTAACTTTTCGTTATATAGAATAAATTTTTTACAAAATGGAGGTTTATTTACATATTAATGGTTTTCAAAGTCAGTAGAAAATTTCGTTAAGTAGAAAATTTCTCAGAGAGAAGCTCAACTGGATATTTTGTAGTAAGCTCGTTAACATACTAAAAATAATTTTTAAATTAAAAACAATCAGTAATGAGCTAACATAAAGTTTGAAATGCATTACAAGTGATATTTTTAATATTAGTCTTGCGTAAGGATTCAAATATCAAATAAATCACCAAAGACTTCACGTTTCTGTTTATTTTAGAAGTTTAACTTTCCGTTATATAGAATATATATTTTTCAGGTGTTCAAAGTCAGCAGAAAATTTGTTAAGTAGAAAATTTCTTAGAGAGAAGTTCAACTGCTTATTTTGTAGTAAGCTCGTTAACATACTAAACATCATTTTTAAATTAAAAATAATCAGTAATGAGCTAACATAAGGTTTTGAAATGCATTACAAGTTAAATTTTTAATATTAGTCTTGCGTAAGGATTCAAAAACCAAATAAATCACCAAAGACTTTACGATTCTGTTTATTTTAGCAGTTTAACTTTTCGTTATACAGAATATATTTTTTGCAAAATGGAGGTTTATTTACATATTAATAGTGTTCAAAGTCAGTAGAAAATTTCTTTAAGTAGAAAATTTCATAGATAGAAGTTCAACTAAATATTTTGTAATAAGCTCGTTAACATACTAAAAATCATTTTTAAATTAAAAACAATCAGTAATGAGCTAACATAAAGTTTTGAAATGCATTAAAAGTGACATTTTTATTATTCGTCTTGCAACTATTTAAAACCAAATAAATTACCAAAGACTTCAGGATTCTATTTATTT
This sequence comes from Maratus speculifer, assembly GCA_964019185.1. NCBI lineage: Eukaryota > Metazoa > Arthropoda > Arachnida > Araneae > Salticidae > Maratus > Maratus speculifer. The sequence continues at coordinate 156,896,327 of OZ025289.1, forward strand.
TAGCAGTTTAACTTTTCGTTATATAGAATATATTTTGTGCCAAATTTTTTTTTTTTTACATAATAATGGTGTTCAAAGTCAGTAAGAAATTTCTTTAAGTAGAAAATTTCTTAAAGAGAAGTTCAACTGCATATTTTGTAGTAAGATCATTAACATACTAAAAATCATTTTTAAATTAATAACAATCAGTAATGAGCTAACATAAAATTTTGAAATGCATTAAAAGTGATATTTTTATTATTAGTCTTGCAACAATTCAAAACCAAATAAATCACCAAAGACTTCAAGATTCTATTTATTTTAGCAGTTTAACTTTTCGTTATATAGAATATATTTTTTGCCAAATGGAGGTTTATTTACATATTAATGGTGTTCATAGTCAGTAAGCAATTTCTTTAAGTAGAAAATTTCTTAAAGAGAAGTTCAACTGCATATTTTGTAGTAAGATCGTTACCATACTAAAATCATTTTTAAATTAAAAACAATCAGTAATGAGCTAACAAAGTTTTGAAATGCATTAAAAGTGATATATTTAATATTAGTCTTGCGTAAGGATTCAAAAACCAAATAAATGAACAAAGACTTCACGATTCTGTTTATTTTAGCAGTTTAAATTTTCGTTATAGGGAATATATTTTTTTGCAAAATTGAGGTTTATTTACATATTAATGGTGTTCAAAGTGAGTAGAAAATTTCATAGAGAGAAGTTTAACTGCATATTTTCTAGTAAGTTCGTTAACATACTAAACATAATTTTTATATTAAAAACAATCAGTAATGAGCTAACATAAAGTTTTGAAATGCATTAAAAGTGATATTTTTTTTATTCTTCTTGCAACGATTTAAAACCAAATAAATTACCAAAGACTTCAGGATTCTATTTATTTTAGCAGTTTAACTTTTCGTTATATAGAATATATTTTGTGCCAAATGGAGGTTTTTTTTACATAATAATGGTGTTCAAAGTCAGTAAGAAATTTCTTTAAGTAGAAAATTTCTTAAAGAGAAGTTCAACTGCATATTTTGTAGTAAGATCATTAACATACTAAAAATCATTTTTAAATTAAAAACAATCAGTAATGAGCTAACATAAAGTTTTGAAATGCATTAAAAGTGATATTTTTAATATTAGTCTGGCGTAAGGATTCAAAAACCAAATAAATCACCAAAGACTTCACGATTCTGTTTATTTTAGCAGTTTAAATTTTCGTTATATGGAATATATTTTTTTGCAAAATGGAGGTTTTTTTACATATTAATGGTGTTCAAAGTCAGTAGAAAATTTCATAGAGAGAAGTTTAACTGCATATTTTCTAGTAAGCTCGTTAACATACTAAAAATCATTTTTAAATTAAAAACAATCAGTAATGAGCTAACATAAAGTTTTGAAATGCATTAAAAGTGATATTTTGAATATTAGTCTTGCGTAAGGATTCAAAAACCAAATAAATGAACAAAGACTTCACGATTCTGTTTATTTTAGCAGTTTAACTTTCGCTTATATAGAATATATTTTTTGCAAAATGGAGGTTTTTTTACACATTAATGGTGTTCAAAGTCAGTAGAAAATTTCTTTAAGTAGAAAATTTCATAGAGAGAAGTTCAAGTGCATATTTTGTGGAAAGCTCGTTAACATACTAAAAATCATTTTTAAATTAAAAACAATCAGTAATGAGCTAACATAAAGTTTTGAAGTGCATTAAAAGTGATATTTGTAATATTAGTCCTGCGTAAGGATTCAAAAACCAAATAAATCACCAAAGACTTCACCATTCTGTTTATTTTAGCAGTTTAAATTTTCGTTATATAGAATATATTTTTTTGCAAAATGGAGGTTTATTTACATGTTAATGGTGTTCAAAGTCAGTTGAAAATTTCTTTGAGTACAAAATTTCATAGAGAGAAGTTCAAGTGAAAATTTTGTAGTAAGCTCGTTAACATACTAAAAATCATTTTTAAATTAAAAACAATCAGTAATGAGCTAACATAAAGTTTTGAAGTGCATTAAAAGTGATATTTTTAATATTAGTCTTGCGTAAGTATTCAAAAACCAAAAAAATCATAAAAAACTTCACGATTCTGTTTATTTTAGCATTTTAACTTTCCGTTATATAGAATATATTTTTTGCAAAAGGGAGGGTTTTTTACATATTAATGGTGTTCAAAGTCAGTAGAAAAATTTTTTAAGTAGAAAATTTCATAGAGAGAAGTTCAACTCTCTATTCTGTAGTAAGCTCGTTAACATACTAAAAATAATTTTTTAATTAAAAACAATCACTAATGAGCTAACATAAAGTTTTAAAATGCATTAAAAGTGATATTTTTAATATTAGTCTTGCGTAAGGATTCGAAAACCAAATAAATCACCAAAGACTTCACGATTCTGTTTATTTTAGCAGTTTAAATTTTCGTTTTATAGAATATATTTTTTGCAAAATGGAGGTTTATTTACATATTAATGGTGTTCAAAGTCAGTAGAAAATTTCATAGAGAGAAATTTAACTGCATATTTTGTAGTACGCTCGTTAACATACTAAAAATCATTTTTAAATTAAAAACAATCAGTAATGAGCTAACATAAAGTTTTGAAATGCATTAAAAGTGATATTTTTAATATTAGTCTGGCGTAAGGATTCAAAAACCAAATAAATCACCAAAGACTTCACGATTCGGTTTATTTCAGCAGTTTAAATTTTCGTTATATGGAATATATTTTTTTGCAAAATGGAGGTTTTTTTACATATTAATGGTGTTCAAAGTCAGTAGAAAATTTCATAGAGAGAAGTTTAACTGCATATTTTCTAGTAAGCTCGTTAACATACTAAAAATCATTTTTAAATTAAAAACAATCAGTAATGAGCTAACATAAAGTTTTGAAATGCATTAAAAGTGATATTTTGAATATTAGTCTTGCGTAAGGATTCAAAAACCAAATAAATGAACAAAGACTTCACGATTCTGTTTATTTTAGCAGTTTAACTTTCGCTTATATAGAATATATTTTTTTTAAAATGGAGGTTTTTTTACACATTAATGGTGTTCAAAGTCAGTAGAAAATTTCTTTAAGTAGAAAATTTCATAGAGAGAAGTTCAAGTGCATATTTTGTGGAAAGCTCGTTAACATACTAAAAATCATTTTTAAATTAAAAACAATCAGTAATGAGCTAACATAAAGTTTTGAAGTGCATTAAAAGTGATATTTGTAATATTAGTCCTGCGTAAGGATTCAAAAACCAAATAAATCACCAAAGACTTCACCATTCTGTTTATTTTAGCAGTTTAAATTTTCGTTATATAGAATATATTTTTTTGCAAAATGGAGGTTTATTTACATATTAATGGTGTTCAAAGTCAGTTGAAAATTTCTTTGAGTACAAAATTTCATAGAGAGAAGTTCAAGTGAAAATTTTGTAGTAAGCTCGTTAACATACTAAAAATCATTTTTAAATTAAAAACAATCAGTAATGAGCTAACATAAAGTTTTGAAATGCATTAAAAGTGTCATTTTTAATATTCGTCTTGCGTAAGGATTCAAAAACCAAATAAATCTCCAAATATTTCACGATTCTGTTTATTTTAGCAGTTTAACTTTTCGTTATATAGAATAAATTTTTTACAAAATGGAGGTTTATTTACATATTAATGGTTTTCAAAGTCAGTAGAAAATTTCGTTAAGTAGAAAATTTCTCAGAGAGAAGCTCAACTGGATATTTTGTAGTAAGCTCGTTAACATACTAAAAATAATTTTTAAATTAAAAACAATCAGTAATGAGCTAACATAAAGTTTGAAATGCATTACAAGTGATATTTTTAATATTAGTCTTGCGTAAGGATTCAAATATCAAATAAATCACCAAAGACTTCACGTTTCTGTTTATTTTAGAAGTTTAACTTTCCGTTATATAGAATATATATTTTTCAGGTGTTCAAAGTCAGCAGAAAATTTGTTAAGTAGAAAATTTCTTAGAGAGAAGTTCAACTGCTTATTTTGTAGTAAGCTCGTTAACATACTAAACATCATTTTTAAATTAAAAATAATCAGTTATGAGCTAACATAAGGTTTTGAAATGCATTACAAGTTAAATTTTTAATATTAGTCTTGCGTAAGGATTCAAAAACCAAATAAATCACCAAAGACTTTACGATTCTGTTTATTTTAGCAGTTTAACTTTTCGTTATACAGAATATATTTTTTGCAAAATGGAGGTTTATTTACATATTAATAGTGTTCAAAGTCAGTAGAAAATTTCTTTAAGTAGAAAATTTCATAGATAGAAGTTCAACTAAATATTTTGTAATAAGCTCGTTAACATACTAAAAATCATTTTTAAATTAAAAACAATCAGTAATGAGCTAACATAAAGTTTTGAAATGCATTAAAAGTGACATTTTTATTATTCGTCTTGCAACTATTTAAAACCAAATAAATTACCAAAGACTTCAGGATTCTATTTATTTTAGCAGTTTAACTTTTCGTTATATAGAATATATTTTGTGCCAAATTTTTTTTTTTTTACATAATAATGGTGTTCAAAGTCAGTAAGAAATTTCTTTAAGTAGAAAATTTCTTAAAGAGAAGTTCAACTGCATATTTTGTAGTAAGATCATTAACATACTAAAAATCATTTTTAAATTAATAACAATCAGTAATGAGCTAACATAAAATTTTGAAATGCATTAAAAGTGATATTTTTATTATTAGTCTTGCAACAATTCAAAACCAAATAAATCACCAAAGACTTCAAGATTCTATTTATTTTAGCAGTTTAACTTTTCGTTATATAGAATATATTTTTTGCCAAATGGAGGTTTATTTACATATTAATGGTGTTCATAGTCAGTAAGCAATTTCTTTAAGTAGAAAATTTCTTAAAGAGAAGTTCAACTGCATATTTTGTAGTAAGATCGTTACCATACTAAAATCATTTTTAAATTAAAAACAATCAGTAATGAGCTAACAAAGTTTTGAAATGCATTAAAAGTGATATATTTAATATTAGTCTTGCGTAAGGATTCAAAAACCAAATAAATGAACAAAGACTTCACGATTCTGTTTATTTTAGCAGTTTAAATTTTCGTTATAGGGAATATATTTTTTTGCAAAATTGAGGTTTATTTACATATTAATGGTGTTCAAAGTGAGTAGAAAATTTCATAGAGAGAAGTTTAACTGCATATTTTCTAGTAAGTTCGTTAACATACTAAACATAATTTTTATATTAAAAACAATCAGTAATGAGCTAACATAAAGTTTTGAAATGCATTAAAAGTGATATTTTTTTTATTCTTCTTGCAACGATTTAAAACCAAATAAATTACCAAAGACTTCAGGATTCTATTTATTTTAGCAGTTTAACTTTTCGTTATATAGAATATATTTTGTGCCAAATGGAGGTTTTTTTTACATAATAATGGTGTTCAAAGTCAGTAAGAAATTTCTTTAAGTAGAAAATTTCTTAAAGAGAAGTTCAACTGCATATTTTGTAGTAAGATCATTAACATACTAAAAATCATTTTTAAATTAAAAACAATCAGTAATGAGCTAACATAAAGTTTTGAAATGCATTAAAAGTGATATTTTTAATATTAGTCTGGCGTAAGGATTCAAAAACCAAATAAATCACCAAAGACTTCACGATTCTGTTTATTTTAGCAGTTTAAATTTTCGTTATATGGAATATATTTTTTTGCAAAATGGAGGTTTTTTTACATATTAATGGTGTTCAAAGTCAGTAGAAAATTTCATAGAGAGAAGTTTAACTGCATATTTTCTAGTAAGCTCGTTAACATACTAAAAATCATTTTTAAATTAAAAACAATCAGTAATGAGCTAACATAAAGTTTTGAAATGCATTAAAAGTGATATTTTGAATATTAGTCTTGCGTAAGGATTCAAAAACCAAATAAATGAACAAAGACTTCACGATTCTGTTTATTTTAGCAGTTTAACTTTCGCTTATATAGAATATATTTTTTGCAAAATGGAGGTTTTTTTACACATTAATGGTGTTCAAAGTCAGTAGAAAATTTCTTTAAGTAGAAAATTTCATAGAGAGAAGTTCAAGTGCATATTTTGTGGAAAGCTCGTTAACATACTAAAAATCATTTTTAAATTAAAAACAATCAGTAATGAGCTAACATAAAGTTTTGAAGTGCATTAAAAGTGATATTTGTAATATTAGTCCTGCGTAAGGATTCAAAAACCAAATAAATCACCAAAGACTTCACCATTCTGTTTATTTTAGCAGTTTAAATTTTCGTTATATAGAATATATTTTTTTGCAAAATGGAGGTTTATTTACATGTTAATGGTGTTCAAAGTCAGTTGAAAATTTCTTTGAGTACAAAATTTCATAGAGAGAAGTTCAAGTGAAAATTTTGTAGTAAGCTCGTTAACATACTAAAAATCATTTTTAAATTAAAAACAATCAGTAATGAGCTAACATAAAGTTTTGAAGTGCATTAAAAGTGATATTTTTAATATTAGTCTTGCGTAAGTATTCAAAAACCAAAAAAATCATAAAAAACTTCACGATTCTGTTTATTTTAGCATTTTAACTTTCCTTTATATAGAATATATTTTTTGCAAAAGGGAGGGTTTTTTACATATTAATGGTGTTCAAAGTCAGTAGAAAAATTTTTTAAGTAGAAAATTTCATAGAGAGAAGTTCAACTCTCTATTCTGTAGTAAGCTCGTTAACATACTAAAAATAATTTTTTAATTAAAAACAATCACTAATGAGCTAACATAAAGTTTTAAAATGCATTAAAAGTGATATTTTTAATATTAGTCTTGCGTAAGGATTCGAAAACCAAATAAATCACCAAAGACTTCACGATTCTGTTTATTTTAGCAGTTTAAATTTTCGTTTTATAGAATATATTTTTTGCAAAATGGAGGTTTATTTACATATTAATGGTGTTCAAAGTCAGTAGAAAATTTCATAGAGAGAAATTTAACTGCATATTTTGTAGTACGCTCGTTAACATACTAAAAATCATTTTTAAATTAAAAACAATCAATAATGATCTAACATAAAGTTTTGAAATGCATTAAAAGTGATATTTTTAATATTAGTCTGGCGTAAGGATTCAAAAACAAAATAAATCACCAAAGACTTCACGATTCTGTTTATTTTAGCAGTTTAAATTTTCGTTATATGGAATATATTTTTTTGCAAAATGGAGGTTTATTTACATATTAATGGTGTTCAAAGTCAGTAGAAATTTTCATAGAGAGAAGTTTAACTGCATATTTTCTGGTAAGCTCGTTAACATACTAAACATAATTTTTATGTTAAAAACAATCAGTAATGAGCTAACATAAAGTTTTGAAATGCATTAAAAGTGATATTTTCAATATTAGTCTTGCGTAAGGATTCAAAAACCAAATAAATCACCAAAGACTTCACGATTCTGTTTATTTTAGCAGTTTAACTTTTCGTTATACAGAATATATTTTTTGCAAAATGGAGGTTCATTTACATATTTATAGTGTTCAAAGTCAGTAGAAAATTTCTTTAAGTAGAAAATTTCATAGATAGAAGTTCAACTAAATATTTTGTAATAAGCTCGTTAACATACTAAAAATCATTTTTAAATTAAAAACAATCAGTAATGAGCTAACATAAAGTTTTGAAATGCATTAAAAGTGATATTTTTTTTATTCGTCTTGCAACGATTTAAAACCAAATAAATTACCAAAGACTTCAGGATTCTATTTATTTTAGCAGTTTAACTTTTCGTTATATAGAATATATTTTGTGCCAAATGGAGGTTTTTTTTACATAATAATGGTGTTCAAAGTCAGTAAGAAATTTCTTTAAGTAGAAAATTTCTTAAAGAGAAGTTCAACTGCATATTTTGTAGTAAGATAATTAACATACTAAAAATCATTTTTAAATTAAAAACAATCAGTAATGAGCTAACATAAAGTTTTGAAATGCATTAAAAGTGATATTTTTAATATTAGTCTGGCGTAAGGATTCAAAAACCAAATAAATCACCAAAGACTTCACGATTCTGTTTATTTTAGCAGTTTAAATTTTCGTTATATGGAATATATTTTTTTGCAAAATGGAGGTTTTTTTACATATTAATGGTGTTCAAAGTCAGTAGAAAATTTCATAGAGAGAAGTTTAACTGCATATTTTCTAGTAAGCTCGTTAACATACTAAAAATCATTTTTAAATTAAAAACAATCAGTAATGACCTAACATAAAGTTTTGAAATGCATTAAAAGTGATATTTTGAACATTAGTCTTGCGTAAGGATTCAAAAACCAAATAAATGAACAAAGACTTCACGATTCTGTTTATTTTAGCAGTTTAACTTTCGCTTATATAGAATATATTATTTGCAAAATGGAGGTTTTTTTACACATTAATGGTGTTCAAAGTCAGTATAAAATTTCATAGAGAGAAGTTCAAGTGAAAATTTTGTAGTAAGCTCGTTAACATACTAAAAATCATTTTTAAATTAAAAACAATCAGTAATGAGCTAACATAAAGTTTTGAAATGCATTAAAAGTGATATTTTTAATATTAGTCTTGCGTAAGTATTCAAAAACCAAAAAAATCATAAAAGACTTCACGATTCTGTTTATTTTAGCAGTTTAAATTTTCGTTTTATAGAATATATTTTTTGCAAAATGGAGGTTTATTTACATATTAATGGTGTTCAAAGTCAGTAGAAAATTTCATAGAGAGAAGTTTAACTGTATATTTTGTAGTAAGCTCGTTAACAAACTAAAAATCATTTTTAAATTAAAAACGATCAGTAATGAGCTAACATAAAGTTTTGAAATGCATTAAAAGTGATATTTTTAATATTAATCTTGCGTAAAGATTCAAAAACCAAATAAATCACCATAGGCTTTACGATTTTGTTTATTTTAGCAGTTTAACCACGAAATTTAGCTGCAAATTTTAAACCTGTGGGTTTTTTTATTGATTTACTTATTCATTAATGTGTTCATACTTATGTTAGTTGTTATTCACACTTATTCCTTATGTTTTAATTAAAATTATTTAATTAAGTTTTGTTACAGAATATGAATTGGAATCAACTGATAAGCTACTTAAGTTAAATTAAGTGCAAACGAAATTATCATTCGCAATCGTCAACACGAAATATAGAGAAATATTAAAAATAAAATAAAATGAAATAAAATAAAATAAATCTCATTCATGAAAATTATTTTCGAACAACATAAAGGGAAGTAATTGCAATGCAGTGCTTAAACACACTGCGATTTACGTTTTAAATATATTGCATTGGAGAGTACAATTTCTTTCCTTGTTAAAATTTGGGAAAATTAAGATTGTACGTACAAAAGTTAATTTTTATTATAGTGATGATAGCAAAAATAGAAATTTGACCCTTTGTTGTTGCAAAAAGCACAGAAACGTCTGTGATTTATGCTATTGATCAGCGGTTCCCAAACTTAAATGCTACGCAAACTACTTTTACGTAAGAAAAATTTAACCAACATAATATGAGACTATCTAGTATCAGTATATTCTTTATATGACCTTTAGGAGCAACTGACTGTCATATGAAAAGGTAAAATTTTCGTACGAAGTATGCACTATCAACAAACACACGAATGGTTTATTCTATTATTAGTAAGTTTAATAAAAATTAAAACAACAAATTATTAAAAATACATAATTATCAAGACAACTTTTAAATCAGTAAGACGTCTGTTTGTGGTACTAATCGATGAGGGTATCTATGTTAGAGTCAAATCTGGTGCACGTAGTTTCTTTCTGCGCTTGTAAAAATAGTAAAGCAGAAAAAGAAAGTTTAAGCAACGATGTCACATATCCCTATCAAAAAGAAAGTTCCACCTAAGATGATTTAAATCATTCTGGATATTCTACTTTTTCTTTCTTTCTAACCGATGGCCAGACCCCCTACCTGCCGAGTTATCTCAGCTTATCGGGTTAGATACCTGGTATCGGGGCGGACGACCGCCTAATTGCTGCGTAGCGGCAATCAACCTGATTTCTTTGCTTCGCATGCCATCATTTCTGCAGTACTTGCTTGTCGTTGAGCATACTTTGTTTCGCCTGTTAATTAATGGTACATCCTGTTGTTTGAACTGCAAATGGCTTTGCAAGATGGTCTCGTAATTTAGAGCCTTGATCAGATGACGAGACCTTCACCTGGTATGACGAGACCTTCACCAGAGGTATAATTCACAGGTAACTTGGAGGACTTTGCACCCACGACGGATTTTACATGCACCAGGCGTCATTAGCGTACATGATGTAATTTTAGCCGGCAAAGTGGCGAAACACTAAGACAAGTACCCTTGTCGGCTGTTTAGGTTAAGTGCTTTGTTGGTAATTTTTGTGGTTTATTGCACATTGGGTTAACTTTGTGATTTGTTGCCGCACACCTTGTACTCATCATACCAGACGAAATGGGACTGGATGTTTTTAGGCCTAAACAATGGTACTGAACTTAGCTGAATGTTGGGGAAATTTTGAGGGAATTAAAAAAAAAAAGAAGAGAAAAAATGGCCGAAAAGCTAAGTCGTACCGCTGATGGAGGAATATTTTTGCGCCAAATAGCAAGGCAAACAAGAGCGTTGCAGAAAGAGAGACAAGAACCCACCTTTCTACCGTACCCCACCGAGAAAAAATGACTCCCTGGGTTGCCCCATTAGAGTGGGTCCGGTATTTTGTGCGGACAGAGTCCTACTGCACCAAATAACGAGGCGAGCTGTCAAAAATAAATAAATAAATAAAAATTAGTAATAATAGATAATAAAATAAAAAAAATAGTTAAATAAAGAATTTAAAAAAAAATGTTTATACTGAAGAAAATTAAAGATTTTTTTTCAGGGTTGCGATAATGCTTGCGCGACTACTTACATACATCACAACCAGATTATAACATAATACCGATTGTTTAAAAAAAACACAGTATTTTCACAAAGTTTTAATTTAAATTAATAACTTTCGTGATTATTCCGGTTGCAAAATATTGTATTTATTGTATTTTTAAACAGATGAAATAAAGGGTATATTTTTATTATAAACCATAATTGCTCCACGACCCACCACTGGGTCGCGACGACTTACCGATTGGGAACAGCTGACAGATAATTTGATGCTGTATATTTCATATTTCATATTTTCATATTTTGTTTTTTTTAAATGTTTTCACATTTTTTCACATTTTGTTATTTTGTTATTTTTTTCACATTTTTTCAAATTTTATTTTTTGGTTTTTTTTTTCATTTTTCTCACATTTTTTAGGTTTTGTTTTTTGTTCTTTTATCATTTTTTCACATTTTTTCATATTTTTATAAATTTTTTGAAAATAATTTTTAAAACTATACAAAATGAGATAACTGTAATATTAATATCAAACAAATTGCATTCATAGTACATTTTTCTGTTATTAGAACATATAAAATTTGAAAATGTGCGTTGCCTAAAACTTAAAAAAAAGCAATAAAAAAGAAATTGGTCATTTATTGTTGCCATCAGCAAAATGACGTATTCGTTACGCACAGATATGCTTGCCCTTTCCAATGTAGACAGATAATTGCTGCTTTTTATTTCACATGCTTAAATCACTCGTTCAAAAAAATGTCAATTGTAAGTTATTTTATTTCTAAAATTTAAATTAAAACAATTTAAAATTTCAAACTAAAGTAATTACAATCGTTTTTAATATATTTAGAAATTTTTCTCATAGTTGTTTAATTTTATAATTAAAAATTAAAGAAATATAAATTAAAACTATGCCACAATATTTGGCTTTTAGTATCAATACAGCTTTAATTAATATACTAGAAATACAATCAGAATCAGCTCGCAATACGAGTACATTAATTTTACTTTCCTAATTAATGTTTAATGAGACAAATTTTCATTTAAATGTAACGTATTCATTCTTTATCTTTATATGCATGATCTGTAGATATGTTACTGAAGAACACAATGTTAAGGATAGGTGAATTTTTCCCACACGTAAAATATTTATCCACCGCAAAATTTTAGGCGTTTTATTCTTTAATAAACAGAAGTACAACGAAAAAGTTCTCTACAGAAATTGTATGAAAACATTCCATTTACGATTCTTTCAAAAATACATCATATAATCTTTCCAATATATTACGCAGGAAATGAAACGAAAAAAGCCATAAAGATTTAGAATATTGAAACTGAAAAGTTTTAACAAAAAGATCTTTAAAACATTTTTCGAATATCTAAATTGTCAAAACAATGTCGATTTGGACACTACCAGTAGAAACAATAATGTTATGTTTTACGCTTTTGGAAAATTTAATCTATAATAATAAAGAGAGAAGGATGTTTGTCTGTCAGCGCTGTTCTGAAGACACTGCTGCACGTAGAGTTACAAACTTTGGAGCGAAGGTACTTTTTTACATGTAGTTTTGCACCTCGAAGCCCGATTTTCGATTTTTTGTTTCGATTTTTTTAAATAATTTTTAGGCGATTTTTAGCGTTATTTTTGCGGTTTTATCCCATTAGTGAAAGGAATACGGTTTCATTCTTTTAACCCAAAATAGCAATTTTTTTTTCTCTTTTCGACAAAGTTTATTCGGAATTTGTACAGCGATTTTTGAATTTTTAACGAATTTTTAATGTGATTTTTTGTGTTTTTTCTCATTTTGCGGCTATTTTTTGAGATTCATAAAAAGAAAATCGTTTTAAACTTTTAGCCTAATGCCCTAAATTTTGTGTTTGTTACGAGTTTTTGATTTTAACGATTTTTAATGCGATTTTTAACGTTTTTTAAAGATTTTTGCGTTTAGCATCTATTTTTTTCATAGTTGTTTTATCAAAAACTTGAGCTGTTGAAAATGCAATAAGTAGTATTTTTTTTTTGTGAAGTCTACCTAAAATGTCAAAAATTTAGGTACCACTATTTTCGAATAGCAATTTCATAAACTATCTTAAATTCTTGCTTAAGACCGCTAGCCCCTCGAGTTATATATCACCTGATAGGTTATTTAACAGAGTATGGTTTTGATAAAGTTTTTGAAGAATAGAGTGCTCTACCTGGGGGTGGAAAATGGAACTAATAGACCGCTATTTTTTTTAATCTATAATAATAAAGAGACAAGTTTGTGTGTGTGTCAGCGCTGTTCTGAAGAGTCTGCTGTACGTAGAGTCACAAAATGTGGAGGGAAGGTACTTTTATACATGTAGTTTTGCACCTCGAAGCCCGATTTTCAATTTTTTGATTAGATTTTTTTTTTGATAATTTTTTTAGGCGATTTTTAGCGTTCTTTTTGCAGTTTTATCCCATTAGTGAAAAAATACGGTTTCATTCTTTTAACCCAATATAGCATTTTTTTTCTCTTTTCAGCAAAGTTTATTCGGAATTTGTACAGCGATTTTTGAATTTTTAACGAATTTTTAATGCGATTTTTAGTCTTTTTTTTTTAGATTGATAAAAAGAAAACCGTTTCAAACTCTTAGCCCTAAATTTTGTGTTTGTTACGAATTTTAGATTTTAACGATTTTTAATACGATTTTCAATGTGATTTTTAACGCTTTTTCAAAAATTTTTGCGTTTAGCATCTATTTTTTTCATAGTTGTTCTATCAAAATCTTGAGCTGTTGAGAATGCAATAAGTAGTATTTTTTTGCGAAATTTACCTAAAATGTCAAAAATTTATGTACCACTATTTTCGAATAGCAATTTCATAATATATCTTAAATTCTTGCTTAAGACCGCTACCCCCTCGAGTAATATATCACCTGATAGGTTGTTGAACAGAGTATCGTTTTGATAAAGTTTTTGAAGAATAGAGTGCGCTAGCTGGTGGTGAAAAATGGAACTAACAGAACGCGATTTTGTTAAAATTTTTAAATATAACAATGTGATTAATTTTAAATTTTAAAATGGTTTATAATACATGATAAAAAATGTAAACAAAGAATGGTGTGACACATTTCAGGGTGCGTGAAAGGAGGGGCGCGAACAAAATTAGGAAATGTAATAAGAAGATCTGTTTTACACTTTAAGGTAGTTTATAACGCATGTTAAAATTTTTGAAGTACTGGCGATGCTCTGGTAAGACCACTGCACAAAGTTATGTATGAAATTTTACACCTTGAAGGTCGATTTTCAGTTTTTTTTTAATTTATTTCATATGTGAATTTTAGTGGGTTTCGAGGCGATTTTTCTACATTAGCGAAAAGGAAAGCGGTTTCATTCTTTCGACCTAAATTATTGAATTTTGTTCGCTTTTCAATATAATTTATTTGGATTTCGTGCAACGTTTGGATTTTTAGTGAATTATTTAATGTAAATTTTGCCGATATTATTCGACATTAGTAAAAGGAATTTTGCTTAAAACTTTCAGGCTGATGTATTAAATTTTAGCTATTAAGATTTATGAATTTCAGCTAATTTTAATGCGATTTTTCGAGATTTTTTGCGTTTGATGTCGGATTTTTGTCATTCATGAGATATTTTCAATTACAACTTTTTACCCTACTAAAGTAAATTTTGACCCCTGTGATTTTTTAATATTAGTTATTTTCAATGCACTTTTCAATGCAATTTTTAGAAATTTTTTTCGAGTTTTATGGTGATTCTTTGATATTCGGAAGTAAAAATTGATTTCAAACTTTTAATATAATATAATTTTAGAGATTTTTAACGCGATTTTTCAAGAATTGTTGTGTTCCGTGTCGACTTTTTATTATCTATAGGATTTCCTTTTACTACGTGATTATCCTGTCGATCAATTTCGCCAAATTATATCAATCGTGAAACAAACCAAATTATGCAAATAGATGTAATTTTTATGTTAAATAATGAAAGAAGAGATAATTTAGAAAAACATTAATACAAATACATATAAAAATAAGAAGTAAAAACCACTTGATGACGTTACAAACATATGTAACATGTTTAATGTCAAGTGAATATGGAATTTACGATCCGCCATTATTGTAGTTTAATCTTATGGTTTGACCCAGATAGTTTCTTGGTCAACCGGATAATCAAATAGTTCAGATTTCCGATTAGAATGTTTTATCCGTTTGATGAAATTCTGATTACTGCGATTTAAAAATAACTAGCGATATTTAGTGCATTTTTCAATGCGTTTTTAATGAACTTTTTAATACGATTTAGTCCGTTTTTTTCGATCCCCACCACAGTGGTGTTTTAACAATTAAAAAATTATTTTGATTTCAAACTTTTAGCATAATATAGTAAATTTCACCATTTACCTTTTTTTTAATTTTGTCGATTTTCAATGTGACTTTTGATATGTTTTGTGTTCTGCGTCGATTTTTTTGTAATTCATCTAAAAAAGAATGGCTGCTACGTTTTACATGACTATAATATTTTTTTATTTACGGAATATGTTTACATTTAGCGGTTTTTAATGAATTTTTCAATGGTTTTGTATTGGTTTTTTGAATCTCACGGCTATTTTTTTGAAATTTCGAAAAGGAAATTAATTTCAAACATTTACACATCATTTACGAATTTTGAAATTTAGTGATTTTTTAATGCAATTTTTAGCAATGTTTTCCTCATTTCTAGCGCTTTGTGCCGATTTTTTCATTCGTATTTAAGAAATAATTCAGATTACACTATTTTACTCTATTAATGTAAATGTTGTCCCCCGCTATTTTTAAATTTGAGACGATTTGTAATGAATTTTTGAATACAATTTTTAGATGTTTTCGAGTCCACGGCGTTTTTTTCACAAATGGAAAAGAAATTTTTAAATAATTTGTAGCTTAATGTAGTAAATTTTGACATCAATGATTCAGATTTTTTGTGTATTTTCATAAAATGTTTAGCAAGTTTTGTGTCGATATTTTTTAACTAATGAAAGAGTTCAGATTTCAATGTTTTGTCCCATTATGGTAAATTATGTCCGCAGGAATTTAATATAAATGTTTATCTTACTATGACAAATTTTGTCCGGATTTTTTAATTTTACTGATTTTTAATCTGTTTTACAGTCATTTTTCAAGTTCTGTGACAGTTGTTGACATCGGTAAAAGAATTTCGGATTCTAACTTTTAGCATAAATAGTACAATTTGTTCTCCACGCTTTTATGAATTTTGCCAATTTCTAATGCGATATTCAATGTAATTTTTAGTTAGTTTGGGGGATTTTAGGTGTTCCTTGTTGACTTTTCCTTATTCATGAACGATTACAATATTTTCCACTGAATATTAAAT
Source organism: Maratus speculifer (assembly GCA_964019185.1). Taxonomy (NCBI): domain Eukaryota; kingdom Metazoa; phylum Arthropoda; class Arachnida; order Araneae; family Salticidae; genus Maratus; species Maratus speculifer. The sequence goes on from OZ025289.1 coordinate 156,912,533, forward strand.
TTTTACAGCCATAACTTTTAAATATTCAGCGATTTTTAATATAGATTTCGATACGATTTTTAGCCATTTTTTTAAGTTCCTTGGCGATTTTCTGCCATTCGGAAACCAATTTTGATACCAAACATTTTGTTTAATGTAATTATGTTTCGAATGAAATGTTTATCTCTTAATATGATTTTGGCGTTCCATGCCTACATTTTGTAATTTATGAATGATTTCGATCATAACCCCCCCCCCCCCCGCCCTGCCTTAATATTATTTTTTTAAGCATTGACTTCCAAATACTTATTTATTTTTAATGCAATTTTCAATGGAATTTTTAGCCATTCTTCAAGTTCCGTGGCGATTTTTTTAGATCCGGAAATCGATTTCGATTCCAAACTTTTTGGTTAATATGGTTAATTTCTTGATTACAATTTTTTATATTATAATAGTGAATTTTTACCCTAGGGATTTTTTAATGATTTACGACTTTTATTACAATTTTCAATGCAATTTTTGGGCTTTCTCCAGTCAACATTTTTCAAAGGAATTCGATTTTAAATTTCTAGACTAATAAGAGTTTGGTTTCAAACTTTTATCCTTTACGGTAATTGTTTTGCTCTCTTATTGTGATCTACAGCAATTTTTAATTCAGTATGGTTTTTTTTTTTTTTTTTTTTTTTTGAGTTCACGCCGATTTTTTTTTCAGATACGGTAAAGGAATTCGGTTTTTAATTTCTTCGCTAATATGATAAATTTTCTCCTGTGCGATTAAAGATTTTTATTGCGATTTTTTAGCAGTTTTTTTCGTATTTCAATGCTTTTTACATTATCAAATTAATTAGATTCAAAACATTTATCCAAGTAGAGTAAATTTTGAGTTCCGTGATTTTTGAAAATTTTGCCATTTTTAAAGCGATGTTTACGTTTCTTCGCGACCCGCTTCGATTTTTTAGAGGTTCAATTTTTGGCCGAATTTATTAAATTCTGATCTCTTTTCTTCAAAGTTTATTCGAATTTTGAAACACAATTTTTGAATTTTGTTTTATATTTTTATGAGATTTTTAATGTTTTTTGCGATTTGTAAGATTTTTCCACATTGTCCATTGTCAAAAATAATCCAACTTCAATTTTCTAGCCCATCTCTTTTCAACGAAGTTTAGACGAAATTCGTGCAGCATTTTTTTAATTTTTCGAGGTTTTTATTATGATTTTTAAAGTTTATTCGCAATTCTTGCTATTTTTTGATGAACCCGGGCAACGCCGGGCAGAACAGCTAGTATATTTCTAAAGTTAAACGTCTTGTAAAAGAAATCTCTGAATGTTTCCAACTGAATATAAATAATATACGAAAATAAAATATATTTTTTTACAGTATTTTGAATTTTAAGCATCTTTAGTATACATTTAAGAAAATTTTTTACATTAATGAAATTCCTGATAGTTACAGAATTCAGTATAAATGTTTTCTTTAAACTTAAAAAAAGCATACAAAATTGTGAAAATTTTCATAGTACGTGAAATCATACACATACAGCACTTTACAATACTGATTTTTCATAGCAAAAATTAGGGTCACAATTCAAATATCTTTTTATCAATTCAGAGCGCTTCACTCTAATTCGAATCCAGATTTTTACTAATAAATTTAACACTTGACCGTTCAGAAGTACTTCCAATTTATTGGTTTTGCGTCTAAAATAGTTTTCATTAAAGCTCAGGTTAGAGTCTCCACCAATCGGCCCATGTCTCGTAAAGTATATAGAATTCAACTTAATAAAAGTGCCATACCACATATATTGGGCAGTGATATTTTTAAAATTAAATATAATGAAGCTATTTTAGAGAAAGTTGCAGAATACTTATCTCATTTTGAGTAAACAGAGATGAAATCACAATAGGTGTGTGGAACGGATCATCTTTTACTGCGTGGGTATCTTGGGGAGGCAGCCTCACCAAACAGGTGAAGGATAAACTAACATCTATTCAAAGGATATTCCTGCTCCAGATGAGCAGAGGATACAAAACGATCTCCTCGGAGGCCCTTGCAGTTATAACAGGGATCCCTCCCATTACAATTACACTTGAATTTGAATATCTAAGAACCAAGATGTTGCATCTCCAACACGACACAACACAACAAGTCCATTTCCCAAACATAGAGATACAACGGAAAGTCAGCAGCTGGATCCTGCATCCTGTGAGGGAGACATCGCATTTACAAGTAAACTTGGAAAAGCATTCTTACAAACCAACCAGAGATCCAACTATATACACAGATGGATCCCGAACCGAAACAGGCGTGGCATCAGCTTTCTGTGTCATGAGTGGCGGCGAGGTGACCCATCAGTGGGCCTGCAGGATTGGCGACTTTAACTCCGTATTTCAAGCGGAGCTACTTGCAATCCTGCGGGCACTGGAATGGATCTCTGGACAACCCTACCCCTTCATCAGGGTTTACAGTGATAGTTTGTCCAGCTTGAGAAGCCATTTTTCTCATCGTACTAAACACCCCATAGTCTTAAAAAGAAAACAACAATTATTGATCTTAGTCAATAAAACTTCCCTTGGTAACGTCTCGGCTCACATTGGCATTGAGGGCAATGAACGGGCTGATGCTTTGGCCAAGGCAGCGACAGAAAATCCAACAATAGAAATTGAACTCCCAGTGCCTTTCTCCCATGTCAAACGAGTCCTAAAAGGAAGAATCTTACCCGCCTGGCAGACTAGATGGCACGAGTCAGACAAGGGACGCCATACCTACAATCTCATCCCAAAAGTATCTAGAGAGCTTTATTTCCTTTCTCCACCCACCACAGCCTTCCTCACTGGTCATGGACCCTTTAAACAATATTTAAAGAAATTCCATTGCGCCTCTTCACAACTCTGTGAATGTGGCGAAGTGGGATCCCCAGATCATACCTACTATCACTGTACTCTGACTAAAGCTTGGCATCTCAGATATCACCCTTCTCCCCCTAAATCCTGGCTACAAGGGGTGTTATCTCGACCAGCGTTGCTTGCCAACTTAAGAAACATTTATAACTACTTAATGTTCATTTCCATTCTAACCACATAGCGGTCTGTCTTTCTGTAGTAAAGCAGCAGATCGAAAGTTCTCCATCCCACCTCACAGTTTTTTGTCAAGAAGGGATACGGGCCCCAGCGGATAGTGCACCATAATTTCATCTTTTTCTCTGCCGCTCTCTGTCGCGAGGGGGCAGTCTGTGCTCCAGCGGATGAGTTTTACCATGTAAATTATATCTGTATTTTATTGTAACTAAAAAATAATGTAACCTTTTTTTTTAGACCTTAATAAAGGCGACCGGGAGGGATACTATGCTCTACAGACAAGGCTTTCTTGTCTGAGCAGTCCCTCTTAGGCATTCAAATCACAATAGGTGTAGGACTGTTAATATAAACGTCATCATATCGCGTTCTGTCTTTACAGAATGTATTTTCACATTGAAAACAGTGTTACTGACCGAATGAATTAGACGTTTTTATACTTAGAGAATTTACCGCCATTGTACTTCACCCAAAGCAAGCAAGAATATTGGAACTTGAGTTTATATATCTTTTTTGTTACAGCTGGAAAGTAAAATGCATGTTCTAAAGGCAGAAAGTACTTATAGTTTATTTTAGCTTCTTTTACAGTATTATGTCGAAATACTGGAAATCTAGCATATTTTCGTGCAAGTATATTCTGGTAAATTTTAAAATATTCTATTTTGAATTATAAGTGAAATAACGGATTTGCCCATATACCGCACGAGCAAGATGAATCTGCTTGTTTCATTATTAAATGATTTTCAACACCATTAATTTTGAAATAAAATACTTAAGCTATTCAATGCAGATATATTTAGATCAATTCTTTTTTGTCTGATTTCTTTCAATTATAAATATTTTTATATGTATATTGTCCTTATTATTGCCTTTTTTCGTACTTTTTTGTCGCCTCCTTTATAGCTTCTCCTGCCATTCCTTTGTCAGTGTCATTTCTGCTGACAAGGAAGGTCTCCATACGGGCATACTCAGAAAAATCTGAAAAAAATACAGAATGTTCTTCTCATATAGTTATATATGTTTATAAAAAACATTTCGGCGGAACCTCCTTATAACGTCCGTAAAAAAAATAATAAAAATTTCGTTTATTTGGCGATTTATTTCCGGTTGGCGAGAAAACGAAATTTTGAAAAATACGCTTTTACGCTTCGAATCTCTATAAATAAAAGGAATTCTGAGGATAATTAATTAATTAATTGAGGCACAGGGGAAAGCAAATCTTGGCAATGCGCCAACTCGGTCCAGAGGAAGCAAATCTTGGCAATGCGCCAACTCGGTCCAGAGGAAGCAAATCTTGGCAATGCGCCAACTCGGTCCAGAGGTATAAAAGCAAGATAGAAAAAAACGCGCAGGTCTGTGCATTCAAGTACAACCACCCATATGTATATGCTGAAAGTTTGTTCTGACGCTCACCCGACGCACGTGGAGTGCCGATGGTCCGGGGAGAGTCACCGGGGGATCCGTCGCCAGCTGAGAGAGAAGCGTAGAGTCACCGGGGGATCCGTCGCCAGCTGAGAGAGAAGCGTACCATACACATAAATTATTAAATAAACCTTCAAATTAAGCCCGGCGAAGCGGGCTGGGTATGCTAGTACTTTTTAAAGAAAAAACTTTCTATGTTAAATTTATTTAAATAAGTTTAGTTTAAGTAATTTTAGTTTTGCATTTTTACTTTACTTTAAGTGTAATTTTGTCATATACGTTTATATGTACTTATAACAAAATGAAATTAATATATTTTATCATTTAAAACACAATTTAAATTGATTAAAATTGTTCCAAATTGAAAAATACACTGTTAAAAATATGCTGCATTTTGTTGCAACGCACCATCTTGCTTGTATAGAAAACGATTACTTGGACGTGAAATGGAGCTTTCTCATTGGTTGGAATAGAGATATTATATTCAAGTGGTGAAGTACGTTGCAGCAAAATGCAGCAGATTTTTAACATTGATGCACAAGCTACAACACCGCTAAAAATCTGTACCATTTTCTGCAGCGTCACTCCACCACTTTTATAGAAAACGGTCAATTCACCGTGCTATGGAGCATTCTCATTGGTCAGAAGAGAGATATTCTATAAAAGTAGTGGAGTGACGTTGCACTAAATGCTGCAGATATTTAACAGTGAAGTCAATTAAAATCAATTTTCAGATTCGTTAAAATCGTCTGCTTTTGGCGAGGAAATGCACTGCTCGCCAAATCCCGCGTCGCTTTCAGCTTTTCACGCCAATTATTCCAAACTATTTTATTTTTTTACACATCTAATAATGTAATTCCGCCGCTATTTTTCACTGATCCTTTATTACCTACATGAGTAGTTTAATTCGTATTTTTTTCAAAAAATTCTGAGTATGCCCCCAATGGAGACCTTCCTTGTGAGTTAACTTTAATTATAGGTAGATTTCGTATGATATACTACCTATTCAAATAGCTCCCATGTTGGAACTTCTGAAAATGTTTTCCTGATCTCAACCGATCATGACCCCTAGATCTCAAAACTACCATCAGTAAAAAAGTACATATATCACTTTTTTCTGGACACGATAACTTCTATAATTCTGCTCAAATCTCCTCCCAGCTAATAGATAAAATCAAAAGGCATAAAGTCTCGGTCAAGTTCGTTAATTGGCAGTTTTGGACCAAGGGGTGGAAATATTAAGGGTTTTTGTAAAAACAGAAAAAGCCCTATGACTTCTTAATGAAAATAGATAGCGAATCAGTTTAAAGTTTATATTATTCCTAAAAAGAGCCAAAAGTTTATGCATGACAGTTATTTGATAAAGTTTAAAATGGGCTCAAAAAAGTGAAAAAATAAGGGTTTTGTGAGAAAAAATTTCAAACTTAGTTATTTCTCGAGATATTAAATCCACTTAATTTTTTTATAAATGTCCTTAATATTATCTAAAGCTTTTGTTTACAAGCTTTTGATAGAAATAACTGTTACTGAAAAAGAAAAACAGAATAAAACAAAAAGGGGGAGGGCATGGAAAAAGAAAAAACTTCGTATATCTTCCATAAATCTTAAATTTTTAAGATATAAAATCTGATTAAACTAATTTTACATTTTCTTAATAATATCTAATTTTTCATGGACTAATTCTTATAGCAAAATCCAATTAAACAAAAATAGGAATGTCATAAAAAATTTTCAAATTAAAACAGCTTATATTCTGACTAATTTTTAATTCATTTTTGATTTTAAATGTATCCAAGCGAAAGGTTCTTTAACTTGGGAACTATGTATGTAACGTCGGTTTTCTAAAGACAAAATGCATTTCAAAAAAGGCCGTCAAAAAGACCATTTTGGACAGAATTTTTCTAAGCGATTGTTATTGAAAAATTGAGGAAGTATTTAAATCCTTTTTTGCTCTTAAACACATCCAATTGACAGGTTCACTTACTTAGGAACTATCTAATGTCTCGTATTGGCCAGTTTTTTGCTAAAGGCAAAATGTATTTTTAAAAAAAATATTGTAAAGTGGGCATTTTAAGCAGAATTTCCGAAAGCGAATGTGATTGAGGAATTGAGTATGTATTCAAATAACAAATTGATTTCATATTTTTGACTCATTTTTAAATTCAATTTTTCTCTTAAAGGTATTAAATTGATAGTTTCTCTTTTTTAAGTACTATATAATGCGTCGTATTGTCCGATTTTTTAATGAAGTTAGAATATATTTCAAAAAATGCTATCAAATTTGGCATTTTCAGCCGAATTATTTTTAAGATAATTCTAATAAAACAATGTATTATCGTAAAATGAAATTAAAAAATCTTCAAAAGAAGCCAAATGAAACTGCTAAACTGGGTTTATCTCTCATTATATTTTATTTTTTATTGTTGAAGTGAGCACTTAACTTCGAAATCTACGTCTGCCTATAGGCCCAGTCGACAGGGATAAATTTTAAATTTTATATTTTAAATGTAGTAGTTTTCGTAAGTTGAGCTATACTTTAATTTAATTTATTAATCTTATATTTTTCTGTTTTACTTATTAACCATTTTTAGATTTAAATTTAATAACTTAATTCCTAATTCTTAATGTTTTTTATTTTAATTTAATACATTAATATATTTCTTCTTTTCTGGTTTATATTATGGTTTATTTTTTAAGTGATTTTAAACTACACTTTTTCTTTTCCCAATGTTTTCCAATATTATTAGACATTCAAATAAGCTGTGTACTAATTTGCTCACAAATAGATAACCCGTCATAGTTTAATCCTATTGTTCAACACTACTCACTGATATAACATGAATATTTCAGCACGATAAAAATAGTGCATTGTCCATACTTTTAATTTATTGTATAAGAAAAATGATCTTTTAAGTGGTTAAAGAATTTTGATATATCTTAATTTAGTTCGGTAGACTAATTCTATTTTATTAGGAGTTATTTTATTTTAATCACATTGCTATAAGTTATTTAAGAGACTGTAGGACATAAAATTATCACTTTTATTTATGCTCATCTCTAAAATGTTGTGAAACCAGTATATAAGTTTCCATGTGTCCGTTCTCATTTTCAAAACTCATTGAGAACTTTAAAAAATGTTTATCGAAACGTGGTTTTCATCATAGCGATTCTCAAATTGTTTGATATATTTTTGAAAAATTACCAATATTTCTAACACTCCATAAACATATTCTGCTAAAAATGCGTACCATTTGGTATGTCTGATACTTTTCAATTCTAAGAACACAAATGAGCACTTCGATTATTTCGTCATGAAAAGAAAATAAATTGTTTGTTTTGTTTTACATTTTGACTTCACTTATGTAACTGAAGATTTTGCTTTAAAACAAACCCAAGAAGTATCAACATCGTTGCTGCCTAGTTCCTAAAAGTAATTGCTGTTTGAATTTTAAATTTCACGATAGTGCTGGCAAGAAAGGAGGTAATTCTCATAATTATTAATCTAAAGCATTATACAAAAAAACAAAAGAATTGAGGATTGTAGATTTTATTACTGTATCACTCTTGGTTATTGATATTTAAACTAAAATTTTCTTGGCTAGAAATTGTATTAGGTTCACACCCTCAGTTTAAATTACTAGCCAACTAAAGTATTCGTTTCAAACAAATGCTTTTTTCTCTCATCTGATCTTTAATTTATCCATAAGAATTGGATGATTATTTGTAGTATTATACTAGCTTCGGATCTCAAGAGGTTAATGAGCAAACCTCATTTCCACACAGAAATGTGTAGCATTTTTATGAAATTTTAATATTTTGAAATATGAATGGAAATACAATACTATGTTTTCTATGCTTTCATTTTTTGTGCAAAAGCACTTGATGACTATTTGTATTATTATTCTAGCTTTGGGTCTCTTCTGAGACCCAAAGCTAAAGGTTATAATGCCTAAAGGTTATGATGCAAACCGCATTCCCATAACATAATGCATGATGTCTTTATAAGATTTTCTAATGAAGAGTTCAGAAGTTAATCCGACTAATTTTATTTTTTATAAAATTCAGATAATTATTGTGTTGAAATTTGTCTTAATTTCTAAAAAATGCTTATGAATTATTTTTATTGTAAGGAAGTTAATGAGTATAATAAAAAAAAGGTGAAAAAAATATTTTTTTTTTTTATAAATAACATTAAATGTTTAAAAAGAGCATTTGTATTTGATGGAATTAATTGCATTGTTTTTTGAACTATTCAAATGTGATTATAATTATAATACTCTGTTATTTAATCTGCTATTTTGTTTGTTCAAAAGCAATGGGCGACTATTTCCAGTTTTATTCTAGCTGTATGTTTCAAGATCATGTAATTCAAGCAGCATTCTCAGAGTAAATATTCTACATATATATAAGAATTAGAAAAGTGAATGAACCTCTAAGACGTTGTTGTCTTAGGTGTCGTTTTGTTTGAGAAAAATAATAGATGACTCTTTGTAGCATTTTACTAACTTCGCAATTCAAATCATTATTTTACTAACCACATTCCCACGCCAGAATGCGGTACATATTTATAAGTTTGAAATTGAAATGTGAAAGGAAATGCACGACTAGGTAAACACTTTTTCATATTTTTCAACGAAAACGTGAATTTTTGACAAGTCGCATAGTGTATAGCACCTTCTGATACAAACCATTGATAATCTTAAAAAAATACTGAAATTTTAAATTTACTTTTGAGCTCAGTCGATTGTTTGTTCGTTTGCCCCAAAACGTGCAATTCTTTTTTAAATGATATTAATGAAATTCCGATATGTTAATTTGTTTAATTTTATAATATTTTGGTATTTGAACTATTTTATGGAGTTCCTTGTGTAAATATTGTTATCTCTGTGTTCTCCACATTGGTTTGTGTATAATTTCCTAAAAATTCAATGAATTCGGGAAATATAAAACATTTTCATATTACTTTTCGTAGTTTAATTATTCTCACCGTTAAATTATTCTCTTACGTTATTCTCCGAAAGGTTCGTCTCTTCTTTCTATCATATGTGTAAAAAAACCGCATTTAAATCTACAACGAAACACAAAACATAACTAACAACTTCAAACATTTCTCAAACTTTGTAATAATAACAAGAACTCAGTGGAACAGATACATAAAATCCGTATAAAATATAACATATAATTGACTTTTATTAGCGATTCAATTATTCTACAAGACTTCTGAAAAGTTCGATGCAAAACTAGTTAATATAAATCAGTTTTCTTCGAAAAGTATACCATAATCTAAAATCAAAAAATCGAAGTTGGAAAATATTTCGTTATAGATAATTGGAAAACGAAACTAGAAATTATTTTATTTTACTCGTACGCCAGCCATACACTTCAAAAATAACTAACCGAGAATATTTTTCCCATATGAATCGTAATTTTTTTTCATATCGTTGAAATAAAAGTTAGAAATCTCATGCCATCGTGCATACGTTCGATAGTTATTCTTGTTTTCAGGAAGGATTTTTGCGTATGTTTAAAGTTGATAAATTTAAAGATACATCTACGTCATCAATATTTTGATACTTGAATTTACCCCTCTTGTTGGTGAAAATAATGACAGTTCTCTATAAAAGCTAATTTACATATACATATATATACATGTATATATAAATACATACATATATATACAGGGTGTTTCAAAAATGACCGGTATATTTGAAAAATCAATAAAAATTAATCGGGCAGAGTTAGAAATACACCGTTTGTTCCAATGTGTTTGGGACAACAGTAAATTTTCAGGCATACAATTTCCAAAATTAGTTAAAATTTTCAACAACAGATGGCGCTGCAGGCAATTTGAAAGCTGTTGTAGAAAACGCAATCTGTGAGTTTGCCATTCTGTAAAACTTCTGTCCCTGCCCGCGAAGACTTTCGCGAGCTAATGCTATTCCTGAGGGGAGACATTTTTGTAATAACTCTTTCGCATTTTGACATTTTTAAATATTTTCTTTTGCATTGCATAGTTAAGGTCCCTCTCAAAATCGCTACTTGATTACATTTTCCATTTTGCTAGCAGATATTTTTATAAAGTTACTTTCACTTTCAAAACTGGTTTTGGAAGTAAAAGTAAGATTACAGAAAATACCTACGACAAAAATCAAAAAATATAATCAAGGAGCGATCTTGAGAGGGACCTCAGCTATGCAATGCAAAAAAATTATTTAAAAATGTCAAAATGCGAAAAAGTTATTACAAAAATACCTCCCCTCAGGAATAGCATTAGCGCGCGAGTGTCTTCGCGGGCATGGACAGAGGCTTTACAGAATGGCAAACTCACAGATTGTGTTTTCTACTATAGTTTTCAAATTGCCTGCAGCGTCATCTGTTGCTGAAAATTTTAATTAATTTCGAAAGTTGTATGCCTGAAAATTTACCGTTTTGCCAAACACATTGCAACAAACGGTGTATCTCTAACGCAGCCCGTTTAATTTTTATCGATTTTTCAAATATACCGGTCATTTTTGAAACACCCTGTTTATATATATAAGATATTTTTTTGTTTCGGCTTCTTACTTCTCGTGATTTACTGAAGAGATTTTGACAGATCTTGTATAGATAGATCCCTAACCAAAACAGGCGTGGCATCAACGTTCTATGACATGAGAGACAGAAAGGTGACTTTTAAGTAGGCCTTTAGGATTTGCGATTTTAACACCACTAGTAAATGGAACCCGGGCTTCCCGGGTTACATAGTGAAGATAAAAATCATCTTTTTAAAATTAAAATTGAAAACTCTAATAAATTTTCTACATGTAATATGCTTATTTAGGTTACTAACTAACACTGAAAAAGCATTTTTAATACTTTAAGCGTGCTGCAAATATTTTCATTCATGTTTAACTCATAAAATACTAACTGTGAAAAGTATTGTTATGAAGAATTGTATTTGATAACTTTACGTATATTTTATCTTATACAATTAAAAAAGTTAACATTAATGTGAATCTTGTGTTAAATAAGTTTTTGAACTGAAATATTGCACGATGGAAAAACACGGCTAGGCTGCTTAAAGGATTTAATGGACAATATTAATCATGGTATCAAATAAAGCTTTGAATTTAGCTTTTTTTGAAAAGTTTGAATAGCGATTAAAATTAAATGCTTGAAAAATATAAATTCGTAATAAGTGAGTTTTTAATCAAATTGCATTTGAAAGAAGATTTATTTTCCTATACGACGGAATAAAAATTGAAAATGTGCGATGATTTAGAGATTAAAAAATTGAAAACGAAAATTTCCAAAAAATCATTTCATCGTGAAATGTTGCCAAAATGATGTCAGTGCTACCTACGGACACGTTTGTTAGTTATAATAAAGGTAGATATGTTGCGCATATGAAAAATCTTACGCGTAGTAAAATGGAAAAGTAAAGAAACAAAGCACAAGCACTTTTTCAAAGGAAGTTTGTTCCTAAGTTAACTCTATGACAAATTTAAAATTTGTTTTGTAAATAAAACAACAAACACTGCCTTACGCCAATTCAATGTGCAAATCGGATGCCATATTTTCCGTGCAACACGCGTACATTGATTTTTATATATGATGACAAAACAAATATTCAACTACAATTAAAACCTCAGATAATGGTGAATTTTAAACTCTCATTTCATCATTTGCATCTTTCTTTTTCCATTTCGGATCAATTTTCTATGGGAAAAATGTATACCTCTTTTTTTTCGTTTCTGAAAAAATATTTGAAAAATAAAAATGGTTCTATAAATAAAGAAAAAAATAAACTGCATAATAACAATAATAATAATAATAATAATAATAATAATAATAATAATAATAATTTTGTTTTTCATTTTCCCTCTGGTAAAATGACAGGTAACAAAAAATAATTAAAATTCGTATGCTCTAGTTAGTTTAACTGAATATAAAATATTACATTATGCAGATTATGTTTTTTGATAAAGTTACAGTAGAATGTTTAAAGAATAGCAATATTTTTTTATTGCAGTTGAGAACTTTTTGAACAAAAATTTAGAGACCATGATAATTTTTAAGCATGTAATTACTGCCAAGATCACTTTTGTTTGCTTGTCTAATTTGGCAGTGAAAATTCAACCTGGAGAATATCGCCAAGTTCTGTAATATAAATTGCTTTATTTTGGACAAAGATTTCCAATCTGATGACGCACACTGCATGTTTACAGCTTTTCCATAAACACGGGCTAATTTTTTAAAACATTACGTTTAATAAGTGTATGATTTCAATTATTTTATTTTTAAAAATAAAACATTTCCATCTGTGATGAATTTCAAAGTCACTGGAGTAAAAATGATATACTTCTACAAAATATATTTTAGTTTTAAGGCTTTAAACACACGTTTATATAAACATAAAATGACGTCATTTGCTTCTGCTAAAGCATTCGACTTTTAAGGTCAAGTCTTGTGCATCATATATAGAAAAATATCCATCTGACATCAGAAAACCAAAAAAAAAAAAAGCGATTTCATCATTTAAAAAAACTTAGCAAGACATATTGATAGTAAAATGATTCATATGCCTTAATTGTTTCGTTTTAATAGTCCCACGTGTTATCAAATATCATCAGTATTATTTTTTTCAAAATTCGGAAAATGCTATTTCACAGAAATTAATGAAGCTGTATTTCTTCAGATTTTTGATGTGAATTAAACAAATGCTGAGCAAATAATCCACAAAAATATTAATCAAAATGCATTTTTGTAAAGAGAAATTAAGGTTTTTTGAAAAGTATGTTTGCAAGAAACTAAAAATCATCATTTAACTGATGTATATATACGAAATAATATCAAAACATGCCGGGTTTTAAAGCAGACGATATGCTTGAAATAGAGATATTTTAATTATTATTTTTTTATGTTGAAATGCAAAAATTGGAACAAAAATGTATGGTAATCTGCTGTTTTCGATGGAGGAAAAAGATGGGTGTGCAGTATAACGTAAAAACAGTTTGCAATATGATGCTCGTTATGACTAAATTTAAATGCATTCATTCGGCCCAAACAAAACAATCGCATGGAACAGATACCGAATTCTTTAATATCAACTGTGCATTTGTTTCACTAAAGGAAAACAGTCTGTTTATATTAAAGAATTCTAAAGTAGCATTGCATTTTATTATAAACTATAACTGTAAATAACCGTAAATTATAAACTAAACACCGTAGTACTAAAAGTTTTCTTCTTTTTTGGAAAGCACACTGTTGCGTTTGGGCTTTTTGTAGAGAATTTCAGGTTTACATTTTTTGCATCACTCCCAGCTACTATAAATCCTGTCTACACTTTCTTTTTACTTTATGGCTAGTTTTTCTTTCCTTCGCATAGAAATATAGTACTAAAGTTGCCACCTCCAGAAAAATTTAATTAAAAACTACAAAAAAATTAATATCTCAAAAACAAATATAGATACAGTTTTCAAAGAAAATGCATTTAAAAGTACATTTTTTTCTCAATACAACGGTATAAAGATTATAAATATGCGATCTCTACAAATTTAATAATTTACAGAAGCGAAAACTGCAAAAGCGAAATTTCATCGGAAAGTGTTGCCATTCGCAAAATCACGTATGCGTTAAGCACAGATACGTTTGGTCTTTATAATATAGATATAGCTAGCGCAGCTACTTGCAGTCGTGTGGGCACTGGGATGAAACTTTCGTTGAATGAATCTAAAATTTTAATTATTAACATAAAATTTATATTTTTTTATATGGTAAAATTCTTGAAGATGATATTCTTAAAATTTCCATTTATTACTAACAAAACATATTGTACAAAAAATAGTTTCGCTAAAATTGTCTCATCCCTCCCTAAAGCCCCCTATAGTTTAAATAAGAACGAATAAGAATTTCCGAAGTTTTATCTCAAATTACCATGGAAAAATTCTTTAAAAATATGCTTACGTGATGCGTTTTAAAACAAATAACCTTTTTCATCAGAATCCTTTTTATGAGATCAGGTTTTCTACCCCTACGAGATAAATATATGTATATATATATATATATTTATATCCCACCAGCTTTATTAGTACTAGCAAGTAGTATAGTTGATACTATACACACAAACTGAAGCATTTTCATAGATGAATTTATTAATCTACGACAAACAGAAAAAATAGCTTAATTCTATAAGCTTACGTAAAAATGAAACTTTACATGCTACTAGCGTATTGGAAAAGTGATTAATAGTGCATAATGCGACATATGGGCTCACAAGCGTTTTAAATGTAAATGTTAGAAAAAATAATCACTGATGCGAAACTGTTTCCCAAACTATTGACGATAAGAATGCAGTAGTTAATACTACTATACAAATCAGCTGCTGCATTTTCAAAGAAGAATTGCTACAGATAAAAAAATTAGTGTTGTTTTACTTTAACTGTACAGTAAATTAAAATTTGTTTACAAGTTACCAGAGAGAGACGCAATTTGAGGGAAAAATCATTATAGTTCGTTTGTTTCTTAAAGGAATATCGTGGGGATTTTTTTTTTCGTTGAAAACTGTTTCCTAATACATAGAGAAAAAAGTGCAACTTTCCGAATACAAAAAGATTTTGAATTTATATAAATTTTAAAACTGGAGATGACAAAAATTTGCTGGTTATCTTATCAATGATTTTAATATACATCATTCAAATATAAATTTAATACCCGATGAATACAAGATTGAACCGCAATTTTCCAAAATGTTTAAATACTTTAAAGAATACTTATAAAAAATGTCTTCTTCCCATTAATAGATTCATCTTTTATGCACTTCTTTTAGCCATTTTGTTTTCAATCAGAAGTAACATGACATTTAAAAGCGTTTTCCAAGCTGAGAAGATCGATTTCTTTATTTAAAGAAAAGAATATTTAAGCAAGTTTTTCTTGACAAATATATAAAACTAGAAGTAATACTTCTTTTTAAAGAATCCATATATGTATAAAACTAAAGAAATAAATATTTGAATGAATAAATTTATATTTAGTAAACAAAATAATGCATATATACAGAAGTTATTGCAAAAAAAATGTTTCTTTACCTTAGTCTTGAAACTTTTGAAACTGAATTCAGTGCTATGTAAATGAAAATTCGAAAGTGTCTTGATTTATTCTAAATTTTAAATGTGATGATTTAAATTTTAAATTTAGTTGACATATTATTTAAATATTTAAAGAATTTCTTTAGATAAATAACAATAAAAAAAAATCATTAAAATGTTAACAATGTATTTCTTTTTCATTCATCTATAATTTTCTTTTTTTTTCTCAAGAAACTTTATGATTACATTTTGTTATCGCATACAAACTTTAGACATTTGAATTAAGTTAAAATTGGAGTTGATTATAAGTTGAACATTTGGTATACAAAATTTTCCGCTATTCAAATGCCCATCACTTTAAATTTTTACGTGACGGAGATTTTGTTTGAAAAAAAAAAAAAATTATTCAAAAAATTGGTTGCCTGTAAAGTCGGTATACGGGCGAAAGTTTTACGTGACAACGACTTTGAGTTGTAAAATAATTTTAATGTGAATATTCATTCGTATAGTAGGAAGAAGGATGAAATAATAGTAACAATTTAAAACATTTATTTATACAAAGAATTATATTTAAAACATTAATTTATACAAAGAATCTCGCACTGAATTTCATATTAACAAAATTTTATTTTTACCTTTACACATACATACGTATTTATATACAAATATACATACAATAACTTGCAATACACTGTGTTTGTTAAACACATTTTACTTCATGTTTATTGATGTCAAATGTTGAATTTTGTAAACAGCATATTAAAGAATTTTTCAATGAGCAGAATATAACTAAAGCAAAATGGGTTTCACTAATCACATATCATTAGTTTTCCATAATATACCACCGAATTACGAAATAAACTACACTTATTTTCTTTGTACTTTATACTAATAACTAATACATAACGTATTTCGTCTTAGTTTGATACTATCTAAAATTCCTATTAAGCACCGCCCCTTCCTTGCAGCGAATTCACATTCACATTTAGAAAATGGTCCCACAAGTGACCGGAAAAAGTTAAGAGAAAAGTGATCGCGTATCGTGAGCGGAGCGTAACGTAACGTAACGCAGTTTCTTGAAGTGTCTCCCAGCAAACCAATTTACAAGACGTTGTCACGTCAAAAAAAGGTGAATCTTAACAATACAGAAATGAGCTTAATAATCCACAGAGATTGTATAAAAACCATTTTAAGTTAATTTGGAATAAAGTAGTGATATTTATAATGCAATGTCAGCAGGACGTTTAAGTGGCTCTAAAGATTAAATATAATGCATTAGATTTTCGTTTTTTATGTAAAAAATAAGTTTTATTTAATAATCAGTAACTTCTTCATTTTAAAGTTAAAGATTTTAGTATGAAATATTACCTATTATTACTCCCCTGTGTAAAAATTTCTGGGTAAGTTTTGAAGAACCAAACCGATCACGACCCACAGAAAACAAAACAACCATCAGTAAATATATATATATATATATATATATATATATATATCAATCTATTAAATTATCTATATATTTATCTTCCTAAATGGCTTTCGAAGGACACGATAGCACTTTAAATGGGCATGATAACATCCATAATTCTACACAAATCTCTTCAAAACTGTTATATAAAATCAAGCGGCATAAAGTATGAGTCAAGTTCGTTAATGGCCAAAATTGGACCAATAGGATTGAAATAAGAAGAAATTTTGCTAAGAAAACATAGTTTCTTTATTATAATGCATAACGAATCATTTTTATATTATTGTTACTTATAATAAATGGCCAAAAACTTACGTATGATATATTTTTGTTAACATTAAAAATGGACTAGAGGAGAAAAAATAAAGTTTTGGAAAGAAACAAATTCGTAACTTCGACAATCTCAAGGTATCAAATCCACTTACATTTGTTACAAATCTTCTTAATATTATCTACAAATTTTACTTTGACAAGTTTTTAGTAGGACCATTTAGTACCGAAAAAAAAAGAAAACGAAAATAAAAAGGGGGGAAGGCGAAGGTGAAAAAAATCCATAATTTCGTTAGTTTACAACATATCAAATCCCCATCAAACTTTTATATTGAAAAGTTTTTATTAGGTCCAATCCTTACAGTAAAAATAAATAAAAAATGCATAGAGGTCGAAGAAAAAATATCTTATTACGGATGCACTCAAATTCAAACTGCTTATTTTCTTATTCTTTTAGGTAGCTTTCATTACAAAAAGTAAAAAGCTACCTATTGCAGCCTTCCGGAGGAAAGCACTTCCGGAAAATTTTGGTATATTTTCACCGATCATGACCCCCAGACCCCAAAACCACCCTCCGTTCAAATGTTGACATATATATATATATATATATATATATATCTGATTTTTGTCATGCGATAACTAACGTATTTATCAACCGATTTGAATGAAACTTGGCATGTACATAGTACATACAAATTTCTCGACCGAGTTCGTTGGCCAGCATCATCCGCCATTTTGTTTCAAAATGGCGGCCATTTTAATCTTTTTAAAAATTTAAAAATTTAAAATTAAGTGTGAAAAAATTAAAAGTTGAAAAATATTTTTCATTTACGTGTTAGAACTTAAAACAAAGATTCCAGAACACTTTTTATTTTGTCTATATCTTAAAAAATGATTGAGTTATAGCACTTTGAATTTTTCTTATGACTGACATTTTGAAACGATCTGATTTTTGTCGCGTAATAACACGCGCATTTATGAACCGATTTCAATGAAACTTAGTATGTACATAGTAATACAAATGTCTCGACCGAGTTCGTTGGCCAGCATCATCCGCCATTTTGTTTCAAAATGGTGGCCATTTTAATTTTTTTTAAAAATTTAAAATTTAAAATTAAATGCGAAAAATTCAAAAATTGAAAAATATTTTTCTTTTTAGTGTTAGAACTTAAAACAACGATTCCAGAACACTTTTTATTTTGTCTATATCTTACAAAATGATTGAGTTATAGCACTTTGAATTTTTCTTATGGCTGACATTTTGAAACGATCTGATTTTGTCACGTGATAACACGCGTATTTATGAACCGATTTCAATGGAACTTGGTATGTACATAGTACATACAAATGTCTCGACCGAGTTCGTTGCCCAACATCATCCACCATTTTGTTTCCAAATGGTGGCAATTTTAAATTTTTAAAAAATTTTAAAATTTAAAATTAAATGCGAAAAAATTAAAAGTTGAAAAATATTTTTCTTTTGCGTATTAAAACTTAAAACAATGATTCCAGAACACTTTTTGTTTTGTCTATATCTTTAAAAAAAGTTTGAGTTATAGCACTTTGAATTTTGCATATGGCTGACATTTTGAAACGGTCTGATCTGACCGATCCATCATGTTGCTTTAAAATGGCATACACTTTATGATATCGTGGAATTTGGTGACTCTCTAAATCGCTTAAAATAAAACCAGGTTGAATAAAATATGACTAATTTCTAAAAATTCCTATTAATATTCAGTCTTGACAAAAACTAGTATTCAATCTTATAAAATCACTAATTTTATAAGATTATTTCCACTAATTTGAGCATAGTATTTTTGAACAATGTAACTTACTTTAAAATAAATAAATAAATGTATAAGTATATGAAAGCTACCTCTTCCTCCCGGCATTGCCGGAAGGACTTTTTTAAATACATTTTTGTACTCAAGCGTACTCAAATGGTAGGTTTGCTTATTCAGAAACTATATAATATACTGTAATGGTCCAATTTTTCATAGAGGAAAAATATATTTCATAAAATTATGTCAAAATCGTTATTTTAAATGGAGTTTTTCAAAGCCATTGCGTTGGAAACGAAAAATATTGTCCTAGTGAGAAAATAATTGTTTCTAAATCAAGTTCTTAATAACAGAAAGAAAAATGAAAACACACTCGCTTATAAATTTCTTCAAAATTCACGCTTGCAAATTTTATTTTTTTAAATGAATCTGAAATGTGGCAGAAAATTTCAAATTGTTGATCATAGAAAAAAGCTTTTTTGAATAGCGCTTTAGCATGATTCGAATAAAACCAGATTTCATATAAAAATGAATTTAAAAACTCACAAAAAGCGGCCAGATAAAATTATTAAAGTGGAATTATCGCTAATCAAGAATTAGTTTTTGCTGTTGAAATTATTACTTAATTTCGAAATTTACCACCCCCTGTAGGCCGAGCCGGTGTTTTTTTTCCTTTTTTGTTAGAGTGACAGTGCTTCATTTGGTTAAAAATTATTACATAAACATTAGATTTTTTTGAATTGCAGATCGACTCTGAAATGTTTTTTTTTTCTTTTTTTTTTTTTTTTTTTTTTTTTTTTTTCCCGGGATTGCACTCTGATTTAGATAATGCCTTTTTTATATTTTGTTACACGTTTCGGACTACTTATGATTTCTTTGAGTATTTCAGATACATCTCGTTTTCCAAATTTCTGCAACTCAACCGAGCTGCATGAATTATAACTTCCTTTTCTAGAGAAGATACTACTACTACTTCTGTACTACTTTTGTTTTTCTCCTCTTAGTTCTCTCACTTGATTCTATAATTAATTTAAGCGGTCGTCCAGGCCGAGGTTGTGGTATGACAGGTATATCAAATGATTGATTGTTTATGGAAAGATTGATTGTTTTTTACAAATAGGTCTTCCTTTTTATGAGTTTTTATCCATCTCTTTTCAATTTGTGATTTAAATCGTGAAAAATTGCATTTTAATCTCTCAATTTGGTCGCCCGTGTAAACTTCGCCGATATCAGTTCAACTTTCAAGAAATTTAATTTATCTTTAAAATTGAGTAATCAAAACTCTGCATTCGATTAAACAAACATTTACGGGTCACAACCCTTACTCTCGAGGTATCTTGTGAACCTACAATAAAATTATTTTCTTTTAGAATGCTATATGCGATAGTCAAATTTTTTTTTTATATTTTGTAAATATTGTTCAAAGTACCATACAATATACATCCGCGTTTTTCCACGGCAGTTTCATTCATTTTTCATTACTCAAAGCTTTAAATTTTTGATTTAGTTAAAAATTATAACAGGATATGCCTGGGTAATACAACTAAAACTCGATTAAATAAAATATTTTAGAAATAATTTTACTCTAAAATGAAGGTATCTTAAAAATGCATCAATTAAACTTCTTAATGATAAAACAATTAAAAAATATAATAAACTTTTGCATTATTACCTGCTGTATCAGGATCCATCACAAGCACTTTCAAAATAAACGTAAAATAGTATATATTTCACTTCAAAAGTAACGTCTCTACACGAAAGTTTAGAACAGACACAAACAACAATTTGAATGATCGAATTCAAACTAAACTTTTAACGAAATGCGTAGGCCGGGGAAAAGTTGAATGGTTTGTTACTGTTCACGAAACTGTTCTCATTGTCATTCATTGTCATTCACTTAACGGTTTTAGTACTTTAAAAATTTGACTTTTGGCCGCCTAGATTGGTGAAATATCCGTATGTGCTGCGTTTCTCTGTCTCTTTGCTCAGTTTTGCTTTTTCTAGCTTGCTGAGTTTTGCACTGATGAAGAATCTCGATAGTAGATTCGAAACAGCTGTTTGCTACCTTTTCCTACTATATTTGTGCACTTATAATTGTTGTTTTTTTATCTTTAAACATTTTTGCACAAAGGCTTTATTTGCTATTTTACAGTAATTTATAATTAAAGATTCTTCATTTGTTTATATCTCATATATAAAATAACTGTAATAAAACCTACATGGAACTAAACAACCAACATAATTAACAACTTGAAACATTTCTGTAACTTAATTTTTTTTAAACTTGCAATATATCAATGGATTAAATATATAAAATCCGTAAAAATGATAATGTACATTTGACTTTTATTAGCGATTCAATTATTCTACACGACTTCTGAAAAATTCGACTGAAATCTGTTGGGATAAATCACTTTTTAATCGAAAAGTACACTATAATTCAGAATCAGAAAATCGAAATTTTAAAATATTTCGATGTAGATAATTGGAAAACGAAGTTAGAAATTTATTCAAGCGTACACAAATTTGTATGCTGCAATTTTCCTTTACAATAAATTTTATTTTACTCGCACACCAGATTTATACTTAAGAAAGAACTAGAAGAGAAAATATATTCCACATGAATTGCATTTTTTCTTCATATCATTAAAATAAAAGTTGGAAACCTCATATCATCGTATATAGATTCGGTGGTTTTTCTTATTTTCAGAAAGGGTTTTCGCGTATGTTAAAAACTGATGAATATGAGGATACGTATATGTCATCAATATTTTGATATATGATTTTACTCCCCTGGTTAACAAAAATAACGACTGATAAATATATAATTAATAAATATCAAGTGACATAAAATTAATTTGTTTTATAATTAAAATTTATTATACCAACTTAGTATTTATGAAAATAAGTTTTTCCACGTTTGAAATGTATAATTTAATGCAATGCATGTAGTTACATTATAAATCCTAATAAAACAATTTTATTAACTAATACAAAACCTCTAAAAGTAATTAATTTTATTAAATACATAATGATTCTTAAATTTGCAAGAAAAATAATTTCGTTTGATTTATCTAATTCGCTATGATAATTATTTCATTCATTGATACATTTAAATATTAAGTTAATCTTTAAATACACACCCATAAGACAGTTGCAAAATAAATAAATTAATAATACATAGATAAATAATGCTACATTAAATAATAATACATGAATTAAGAAATAAAATAAAGATCACAAAAAAGTCCTACTTACCCCATCTACCATTTAACTTCAACGACAAACCATTCCGTAACGAATTTCCCTCAAATCTCCTGCAGACTAAGGCTCAATGGTCGATTGGTTAAAGTACTCACCTTCTGATCTTGGGTACCGCCGATCAAGTCCAACCTATGTTAAAATATGCTTTTTTAACAAATGTATGTTCCACCATGAATAATAGATGGCGCCACGAACGCTGATTTTTTTAATCAATTTATACTAGTTGCGGCTGGTATTCGTATGATTAGCTGTTGAGCGCTGATACCGTACCAGCTGGGCTCATCTCTATCATCCAATCTCTGGACAATCGCCCGGCGGCGTGTCGAAAAAGTTACGGAACCGGCATAGCAGCTGGTATCGCGCCGATACCGTCGTTAACGGCAAAGCGGCTGTGGGCCGATTGTTTATCGATGGTTCTGTGCTTGATGGAAACTTGCACAAATCGATCCTTAACCAAGTCAGCGTGGCATCAGTGTTATTTTTAACGGGACATATGGGATGGGAAATCTAAATCTGATCTAATCTAAAATTTCAATTATTATCACCAAATTTGTATTTTTTAATATATTCAAAAACTTGAAGATATTATTCTGAAAATTTCCATTTTGTACTAACAAAATATTTTGTGTAAAAAATATTCTCTCTTCTATACCCTTTTGCTTAAAGAAAAACAAATAGGAATTTCTGGAATTTTATTTCACTATACCATGGTATAAATCATAAAGAATATGCTAAAGTGACGCGTTAAAAAAAAAAAAAAACCTTTTTTAACCGTCTCAACAAGATTCCTACTACTACGAGACGAAAAGAATATCTCCCACCAGCTTTCTTATTGGTAAAAAGTAGTATAGTTCGTACTTTATAAATAAATTGCAGTATTTTAGTAGATGAATTTAACAACAATACACACAAAATACAGTT
The DNA here is from genome assembly GCA_964019185.1 of Maratus speculifer. NCBI lineage: Eukaryota > Metazoa > Arthropoda > Arachnida > Araneae > Salticidae > Maratus > Maratus speculifer. The sequence continues at coordinate 156,935,776 of OZ025289.1, forward strand.
ATTTATTTTAAATAGAATACGGAAAAAATATTTTACATGTTCTTCGCGTATTGAAAAAGTGACAAATAGTACGAAATAAAAAATATTTGCGAAAAAAAATCACGGCTTGTAAGCTTTTTAAATGGAAATTTTAGGTAAAATAATCAATGGTTGGAAAACTATAGAAAAAACCTTTCCAAAACTATAGATGATATCAAGTAGAATATTTACTTCTTTACGCATCTTTTGCAGCATTTTCAAGGATGTATTGCTACAAATACAAAGAACTGTGCTATAATGTTCTGACAGAATTCGAAATAAAAATGTATTTTACAAGTTACCTGCATATTGAAAGACTAATAAAAGAGAGAGAGAAGTAATTGCAGAAAAAAATTAAGGTTCATTTAATTTTTTAACGAACATAGTGTGAAACAATATTTGGTTGAATTTAAATGTTATTAAGAATATAAATGTTAGTATTACAGATGTTATTATTTCCATTTTGTACTAATAAAACATGTTGTATAAAAAATATTTTTGTTAAAATTGATCCAACATTCCTTAAACTTCCCTAAATTTTAAACAAGAGCAAAAAAGAAATTCCGAAGTTTCATCTCACATTACCATGGATTAATTGATAAAGAACATACTAAAGTGACGCGTTTGAAAAAAAAATCATCAGGCTTAACAGGATTTCTGTCACTACACGATCAAAAGAAAATCTTTCTCTCATCAGATGTCATACTTGTTGCAAGTAATATACTTGATTTTTTACACATCAATTGTAGCCTTTTCTTACATGACTTTAAAGATCTATTTCACATGCAAAAAAAATAGTGTCGGTAAGTTCTAATAGCTCACAAAAAATGGGCTTTACATGTTCCCAGTGTATTGGAATAGTAACTAATAGTACAGAGTGAGACATAATTGCACGAAATAAATTACTACGCTGTGATACTGTGTGAAAAAATTACTACGGGAAAATATCAATGATGGGGAATACTTTCTCAATCTATAAATGGTAGCAAACAGACTTTACACACCAGTTACAGTATTTTCAAGGAAGAATTGCTACAAATACATAAAAATAGTGGTACTTACATCTAATAGTAGGAAATTAAAATTTACAAGTTACCGGCATATTGAAAGACTAATAATACAGAAAAGAAAGCAATTCCTGGAACAAAAATCATTAGGATTTGTTTGCTTTTTAAATAAATACAGTGAGAACAAAATTTTGGTTGAAAACAGTTTCCAAAAGCATAGAGAAAAAAACTTTCAATTTCCCGAATACAAAACCTAAATTTGAATTTATACAAATTCAAAAATTAGCATGATGACAAAACTTTGATAACTTATCTTATCAATATTATTAATGTGCATCATTAAAAAAAATTATACTCGATGAATAAAAAATCTTATCGCAAATCTAAAAAATGTTAAAATGTTTCGAAGAGTACTTAATTAAATTTCTTCTTCATTAGAATAGGTTCATCTGTTATATACTTCTTTATGCAATTATGTTTTCTTTTAAAAATAACGCAGTGACATTTAGTAACATTTTGCAATCTGATATGATCTATTTTTCCATTAAAAAAAGAATTTTTATGCAAATTATTCTTGATAAGTAATAAAAGTAGGAGTAGCACATTTTTTAAAAGAATGTATATATTTATAAAGCTAAATAAATACAGTAATAAATGCATATATTTGTATTTAATAAGTACATTTATGCATATATACAGTAGTTATTGAGAAGCCTTTTTCTTCACCTGAGTGTTGGAACTTTTTGAACAGAGTCCAATGTTATTTTAATAAAAAAGTCTTAAGTGTCATGATTTATTCTGAACGTAAAAGATGCGGATTTAAATTTGGAATTAAGTCGACATCTTATTTAAATGTTTAAAGAATTTCATTAAGTAAATTACAATAAAAATTGTGGTAAATGTTTAGAATGTCACTCTTTTTATTATATTATTCACCCCTTATTATTATACTTTTATTTCCACCAGAAACTTGTTAAATACACTTTGTTATCGCTTACAAACTTTAGTCATTTGAATTGAGTAATATTGCAGCTGATAATAATTTTAAAAAAAATGACTATAAAATTTCAAGTTATTTAAATGTTTATCGCTTTTAATTTTAGATGACGGAGACATGAATTAAAATTAAAAAAATAAGTTTGATGAATTTTATCAATATAGAAATTTGTATAAAAATCCTCAAGGACTGCATTAAACCAGTTTAGGTTATTATGAAATAACAGTAGTGATGCTTTTAATCCAGTATGAACAAGACGATTGCATGATTCTAAATGTTAAGCATGATGTATTAAAGTTTTTTTTATTTATTTATGTAAAAAAAAGTTCGACCTAATAATAAATAACTTCTTAATCTAAAACTTGAAATTTTTAGGTAGATTTCGTATGAAGAACTACTTTTTATAGTCTCTCATGTGTTGTAATTTCTGAAATTATTTTGCAGATCTACACATCACAATCCCTATAACCAAAAACAGTCATATTGTTTTTCTGATATTCTCTCTATATCACTTTTTTTCATGGACAAGATAACATTCATAATTCTATAGAAATCCTTTCCAAACTTATTAATACACTAAAAGGGCATAAATCTCAGCCAAGTTCGTTAATGAGCAAAATCAGACCAAGAAAGTAAAAATAACGAGGAGTTTCTTGAAAAAAAAAACCCATAACATCATTATTGTAATACATATTGAATCAGTTTAAAGTTATAACATGTAAAACAAAGATCGAAAAATTATATATGATAGCTTTTTGGTAAAATAAAATATGTTCTCAAGAAAGAAATTTACAGTTTTGAAAAGAAACAAATTCGTAAATTTGTCAATTCACATAATATGGAATACAATTAAATTTATTATAAATCTTCTTAATATTATCTACAACTTTTATATTGACAAGATTTTTTGGGACCATTTCAGTTATTAATTTGAAACAAATTCAAAATTTTCCTAAATGCATTTATACTATATTGAAATCTTCCTTTCAAAACTTCAATTGAACATACTTGCACATGAATATATGTAATTTTTTTTAATTAATTTTAGATATTTCAAAATGATTGTACAAATTATATACCTGGTTTGATTTCTAAAAGACATTTAAAGAAGATTTCTAAAAGACATTTTCTAAATACATTTTAAGGTTATTTATTGTATAATGTATAAATGACGATGTCGAGATTGCAGGAAACACCAGATTTAGTTCATTTATCGAAATTGTTTATTTTCACAAGTATAGTTATATCTGACGCTTTTCTTGTATGTGTTGATCAGTCAGTATATGAAACATTTATGAAATCATTCAAGAAGAGCACTTATAAATATTCTTTCTCCTTTGCTATTTATATCCCAGCAATTCTTTTTTAATTTAATAAGAATGCTATTGCTCTGCGAATTTAGTGGTATTCAAAATTAAATTCTAGCATTTACTTGGCAACAATAGTTATAGCGCAAAAAACGTAAATAGTTTAAACCAGTTATAACAAACGTTAATTTTTTTCTTCAATAATTAACATTTTATATCTATAAAAAAAATTATTCTTCAGTTTCCAAAAGCTTGTCGAGGATATTTTTGATATATTTTTATGAAATTAAAATACATTTTTCAAATCCCTTTTGGACGTATAGGATTTATTTTAGATAACAATATTACGAATAGTTTTAGTTAAGTAGGAAAAAACAATAACTATATTCTTTATGCTGGTTTTAATTATCTATTACAAAACTACACTGTTAAAAATGTTGTCCTGATTTGAACCAAATTTTGGTGCTCAATTGCTGTCGCTGTAAGATGGTGGAATCTTGAACCAATATTTAGAGCTTCTGTTGAAGCAAAATTCCAATAGTTGGAGCGAGGTTGAAGTAGGAAGCTCCAAATATTGGTATGAGATGTCACCATCTCATGGTGACAGCTACTGAGCATCAAAACTTGGTTCAAACTAGAACAAAATTTTTTAACAGTATAATTATTCTTTGTAATAAGCATATATACGAAATAAATACGTATCTATATACCTATATAAATATATACACCATCTCATGGTAACAGCTACTGAGCATCAAAATTTGGTTCAAACTAGAACAAAATTTTTTAACAGTATAATTATTCTTTGTAATAAGCATATATGCGAAATAAATACGTATCTATATACCTATATAAATATATACACCATCTCATGGTAACAGCTACTGAGCATCAAAATTTGGTTCAAACTAGAACAAAAGTTTTTAACAGTATAATTATTCTTTTTAATTAATCATATATGCGAAATAAATACGTATCTATATATCTATATAAATATATACGTATCTATATTTACATTTGTTTTCTATACAATTTAAAATATTATGGCAATAAATATCATCTTTGGACATTTTATAATGTGTAACTTATAAAAATGTTGAATCTGACTTTTGTGCTAAACATTTCTATAATGTACTTTGTTTCTTTTCCTTTAATATTTAGTTATCCAGTAAAATGAAGTTTTTGCATATCAGAGCTTTAATCAAGATTTTCGTTTCAATTGTTATTTTATTAAAATAATCTATTAAATTATAAGAAATGATGCAAGAAACAATGCTTATGTTTCTTCTTTTTTCAAAATAAACGTTTACTTTGCTTCAGAATGGGAAAATTCTACAGCAGCCTTTCCATTTTAAGTATTTATTTTAAGAATAAAAAAAGTACAAATCACCTAGGAATAACGTCTACTTTTACTTGAAATCTTTTTTTTTTTTTTCATTGCAGAAAAATATAAAACTAAAATGAACACTAAGTTTGAAACTTTCAAATGTAACAAAAAAAAAAAAAATAAATAAATAAATAAAAATAATGCGCCGCAATACAAAGAGTGTACAGTACTTTGCACAAACGTGCACAGTGCGATATTTCCGTTTTTATATATACATATACAGAAAGAATTTCAAAGATTTTTCATGCCGAATCCAATACTTATAAATGGATATCGAGTAAAGTTCCACATAGTTCCTTAAGCTTGTTTTATAAGGTTAAATCGAAAACATTACAAGACGAAAGCTTTTAAACTATGAATATAATTTAAAAATAAATCTTTTATGGGTTATAATTCAAGCATTTTTTCCAAATATTTACTTTATAAGTAATATTTCATGCGACAAAATCATGGAGATAAAAAAAATGTGTGTGATTGCGTTATAAATATATCTATACAAGAAATAAAATGTTATTTTATGCATTTTATTTAACACAATGTTAGATATTAGCTAAGAAAATATTTAAAAGCAAATTAAAGATGATAAAAGCATTGAATTTTTAAAATTTAAAATCTTTTAGTCTAATGACTTTGAATAACAATCTTCATATAATATTTTTTAGTATTTTCATTATTAGAAAAATTACAAATATTATGTTTTTTCAATGTAATTATAAAAATATTCCAAGCTGAAAATTTTCCACCTCGAATCTTCAATGTCAAAAAAGTTAAAAAAACATGAAAGAAAAAAATCATTTGTTTAAGAAGAATTTTAAAATATCAATAAGCTTTTGGAATAAGACATTATTTTATTCTTTCTAAACTGACATATTACTAATCGATATATTAAATTATTTTTATAACAAGTTAATTTAACGGTGCTTTAAAGTGCTTTCGGGGCATAATGGGTTAAAGAATGTAGAGTGAATTTCAGATACACGGCAAAATCTCAACACACACACACACAAAAAAAAAAAACACTTTTTAGAACAATTTTTGTAACCAAATTTACAGTACATTAGTGTATTGTGAATTAGAAAACATACAATAAACGTTTTTTGTATGCTTAATATGTTGCAAAAGCGTTCCTGTCTGTAAATATGATCTCAATATTTTGCAAAATTGTTGATATCTAGAAAGGTGCTCTAAACATTGTTGTTGCTCTGATGTTAAACGTGTTGAAATGGTGTTGATAAAAATATTTCCTCACAATGGGGTCATTCCATGTCAAGTGTCCTAAATTTTGGCATGGTTCCCGCTCGACCCCCTTCGATTTTTATGAAATTGATACAGAATATACATGTAGGTATATGATGAACATTTGGAAACTCTTTAGTGCAAAAAGTTGTATAGTTGGAGCACCAGGGGTCCATTTGTACCAATCACTATTTCATGGTTGTAGAAAAAACGGCCAAATCATGAAGTTTGGCATCATATTGCTCATGATATATGAAACCTTACTTATTGAAAGAGGTGATCTAGTACAACTTTTTCTGCTAAAAAATGTAATTGCAGTATTAAAAATCACAAATCAAAACTATCGTGATTACTAGGCCTCAAAGTAGGCCGTACGGCCAATCTGGTTGAATTTTACCCTTACTTTAACATGCTGTAACTACTGCAAATATTATTTTGAAAATTTCTCGCTTTACAAACTAATTACCTATGGATATATCGTAAAGCCGCTGTAGTTGTTTTTTGATTGCTTAAATATTCATTAAATTATTGATGTTCAAAATCAAAAATTAAAATCGTCGATTTTGCCTCATATTCAAAAGCGTATATCTCAAAAGGGACACTTCTGATTTGGTTACAATTAGTACCACTGGAAAGAACATATCTTAATTTATAAAAAAAACTTTATTTCATTTTGGGCCTCTTAGATACAGAAGGAAAATAATAAAATTCAAAAACTTGTTGTACGAGATAATCCAGATACATACAAGAAAGGTATAAATTACGACAGATTCTTTCAACATATTCTGCACCATTCTTTTTTATTACAACGATTAATGCATATAATAATTATCCCTTTTCCTGGTCACAGTTACTTCCTTTTCACCATTATGAGTGATTGGTAACCGCATTGCCAATTAGTTATATCCAATAACCAGGCAAGACTAGCTGCTGGTTGGGTATTGCATGTTTAACAAGATTTATACCAAAATATTTCTTTTCTCTTTCAGTTTATGCTTTACATTACTGTTAAAACATTCTGTATCAAGATTTTAGCTCTATGGATTCTCATGATTATGATCAGAGTCAATGCAGCATTGGCTGTGCTGATAATTCTCAGTGCCATTTGACAACTTATTGTGCACATAAAGCTTTTAAGCTTTTTAAAGAATTTTCCTCTGAAAAACAGGAGTTAATTAATCGCCGAAGTATATTGCATCTTGAATAAAATTCTCAAATATGCTTTCATCACGAAAGATTGATTTTGCATAAATTTGAGTTTCTTCAGCGAAGCGAACATTCTGTAATCCTTTCACTAAAGACAATCATTGCGTACGAAAATCTTTGCGGTCCATCAATTTAGAAAGTTCTAATCATTTGACAGACTAACAAACTAAGAAACTAAGAAGAATGCCAAACCAGACCAAAAAATATGTAGATCATGCAGAAAAGAATTCGAAGAAACAAGAACAACATGGTCCTCTTCTTCAAGCGAATTGGAGCAAGATGAAATAGATGTAACAGAAACGTTGAACAAAAGTCTAACAGCTATTGATTTATCTCCTTTAAAATGTCAACGAACATCAACAAGAGATATTAAAAGCTATGCAAAACGAAAGATAAGTGAAACTGAAGATGTGATTTCAAAGAAAATAGCTATTGTTGCTGGTATAGATCCATGTAAATTAAGACAACCTACTACATGCAACCAATGCCTAGACTGTTTAGATTACAAACAGCTAATTAAAGAATTGAAGGAGAAGTTGTAGTTGTCAAAACGTCCAGAACAAATACAAATATTAACAATGGCACCTCAAAGTTGGATAATAAAAGAAGTTATGGAAGAGTTTGAAGTTTCAAAAAGAATGGTAAAAGCAGCACGAAAATTAAAAGTAGACATCGGGATATTGGCTTTACCTAGAGCAAAGTTTGATAAGAAGTTGCCAGAAAACATAAAAGAAAGAGTATTAATTTTTTTTCAAGATGAAGAATTTAATCAATATGTCCAGGAATAAAAGATTTCATTTCTGATCGGATAGATGGAAGGAAAGTTCAGATGCAGAAGCATCTATTACTAAGCAATTTGAAAGAAATGTTTGCAGTCTGTCAAAGTAGTAATGGACCGGAAATCAGATTCTCCAAATTTTGCGAGTTAAAACCAAAATGGGGTGTGACTGTCGTTGCAGCAGGTTCACATTCCCAATCTGTGTGTAACATGAATCAAATTCTGAAGTTGATGCTAGCAAGCTGCCCAACTGATATAGATTATAAATTCCTTATAAGTAAAACAGCTTGTGACTTGAATTCTAAAGATTGTATGCTTCATCGCTGCGAAGAATGTCCTGGAACAGATGATTTAATTTTCTTTTGGAAAGTATTTTCGGAGATAGGGATCCAGAAGACGCCATTGAATTTAAACAATGGGTTCACACAGATCATGACCCGTTAGAAACGAAGCAGATGACAATTGAAGATTTTATTGAAGTATTGGTATTGGAAATCTCAGCAACGGTGTCTGAATAAATTTTATGCACCCTCATGGACCTTCAAAAACATTTCATTAGCCCACTAGACAAGACCTCTGTTGGATTCCGGAAGAGCATATAATTACTGTTCCATTTCCAATAAAAACAAAAATTAGTCAGCAATACAATTTACCGAAAGCTGTTGCAATCGCAATCAATAAGAAATTTGACAAACTGAACCAATGAATAATGTTTTTTATAGATTGGGGATCAGGAATCAACATAATGGGAGCTTGGAATAATCAAAACATTTAGTCTATAATGATCTATGGATCCCGTTAGGTACCCGCATTCAAAATTTAAAACATGCAATACCCAACTAGGAGCTAGTCTTGTCTGGTTATTGGATATAACTCAGTGGGAATGCGATTACAAATCATTCATAATGGTAAAGGTTTGGTTACGTATACCGATCCATTACTGGACATCATACGTCGCTAACGGTCGGGGCCTCCACAGGGACCCGAGGGCCCCCACTTCGGCCGTCTCCCGCTTCGCGAAACTCGTCCTGACATCCAGACCCTGCAACAGAGACACCCACTCAGTACTTATGAGAGGGGTCGGAACAGGTCCGAGTGAGAGCGGCATCACCGTCACATCATCGAAGCCTAATCATTGGGGACTTACAGAAGACCCCATGCTCGGCAACTAGTGAGGGATCCACCACCCCCCCTTGATCTACCGCCAGCCAAGACTGAGAAAGTCCTATAAAGGCAATCTCTGCGATCTCAGCCAGCGGATAAGTGTTAGTAAAAAGATAGAATAAAAACTAGGAAAGTTAGTACCATCGAAGCCTATCGGCTCATTGGCACGTGGGCATCACACCCAGGACTGAGTACTAATGAACAACTTCAAGCTTCAATAGCGAGAAGTAAAAGAAACATATAGGACATCACATGCACATATCTCGCCCACGGACCATGCATACACGGGTGCAGCCCTTCACCCTATGAGATGCTTTGGTCAATAACTAGTCGAGAAGTGGGAAACGCCTCGGACCTCCCAACAAGTCGAGGACACGCTTCCCTTGGACACACATAAAGTGTTAGTATGGATAGAATAAAAACTAGGAAAGTTATCCCTGTGAGTACTCGGACCGTCGAGTCCCACTGCACACGGGTGAGGATGTAGCGACTCACCCCAGATGTTCAAAGGTGCAGCGGGAGGTCAACTTCTACCCCCCAGGGAAGAAGGAAAAGCAAAAATGTTTTGAGGTCCGTTCGGACCTAGAGCTCGCACAGGTGGGGAGGGATCATCCCACCTCAGATGACATGAGGCTCCCTCTAAGTCAACCTTCGAACCTCTGGACAACACAAACATTTAAAAACAACACACACACATAAAGTGTTAGTAGATAGATACAAAAAACAGGAAAGTTAATTCCTATGTTCTCCACTCGGACCCCCCCACAAAGGGTCGCTACTCCCTTAGGGAGATGTGTCAGTCCTCGCTCTGAGGTCCGACCTCCCATCGAGCAGGGAGATCAAAATCTGGAGAGAGGAGGAGAAGAAAAGCAAAAACTTTGAGTCCGACCGGACCCTTGGCAGTCGCCTGTGTCCCGTTAGTTCGCCCCTCCTCGGCCCATCCACCTGCTTCCGAGACCTCGCCAGGACTCCTCCTAGCGAACCTCACAGGGTATCCGGATCCCGGCAGCTTTTGCATTCTCTTCCGCGGATCGGTCGCAGGTAGTCGAGGACGTGGAGTCACCGCAACGCCCCCCCTCGATCAGGCATCACCGCCGTCACAGAGGGGGAGTCACCCTCCCACACACTCGCTCCACAATCCAAGACCCCATTACGCCTCACCCTTCCGAGTCCGCGCCAGCCACCTTTCACCGAATGGTTCTTCCACACGATGATGAACGTCAGAGAGGTTATCCAGGGTGCACGTGAAAGACAAACGTAGTCTGTCTCTCGGACGTGGGACTCCATCGACGGCCTGTGCCACTCTGGGTCCCCGCTTTAGTCTCCTCTCCGAAATGGAAAAGGACCGCCACGGCGACCTCGGCCCTGCTCCCGGTCACCCTCCCGCGTCCTAAGACCGGGTTGGTTCAGGATCACAGGGGGGCACTCGCACCCCTTCATAATGGTAAAGGGGAAGTAACTGTGACCAGGAAAAGTGATAATTATTATATGCATTAATCGTTGTAATAAAAAAGAATGGTGAAAGAACCTGTCGTAATTTATACCTTTCTTGTATATATCTGGATTATCTCCTACAACAGGTTTTTGAATTTTATTATTTTCCTTCTTTATCTAAGAGGCCCAAAATGAAATAAGTTTCTTTTTATAAATTATGATATGCTCTTTCCAGTGGTACTAATTGTAACTAAATCAAAAGTGTCCCTTTTGAGATATACGCTTTTAAATATGGGGCAAAATCGACGATTTTAATTTTTTATTAGATTTTGAACATTAATATTTTAATTAATATTTAAGCAATCAAAAAACAACTACAGCGGCTTTACGATATATCCATAGGTAATTAGTTTGTAAAGCGAGAAATTTTTAAAATAATATTTGCAGTAGTTACAGTATGTTAAAGTAAGTGTAAAATTCAACCAGATTGGCCGCACGGCCTACTTTGAGGCCTAGTAATCACGATAGTTTTGATTTGTGATTTTTAATACTGCAATTACATTTTTTTGCACAAAAAGTTGTACTAGATCACCTCTTTTCAATAAGTAAGGTTTCATATATCATGAGCAATATGATGCCAAACTTCATGATTTGACCGCTTTTTCTACAACCATGAAATAGTGATTGGTACAAATGGACCCCTGGTGCTCCAACTATACAATTTTTTGCACTAAAAAGTTTCCAAATGTTCATCATATACCCACATGTATATTCTGTATCAATTTCATAAAAATCGAAGGGGGTCGAGTGGGAGCCTCTAGGCCAGTTGACATGGAATGACCCTGGTGTTGTGTTACATATTACTTTGTTATCAAATTAACAGATAAACAACGCAGAATTAAGAACTCTATAAATCAACATATGTAAACACTTTTTACATAGTTACTTTTAAATTATAGAATTTTAAAAACGAAGTAAAATAAAAGTTTGCTTTATCAAAAAAAATGCAGCACATTACAGAGTACGTTGACTAATTTTGCAAAATAAATGTAAATAACAGCATTTACGGAAAATAAATGTACTTTTTAAAACACTTTTTGATCAATCTTTTGCATGGCATAACACATTCGGAACACTACATAGTAAAAACAAACACAGTTAAACCCACAGAAGCGGAATGAAGGGATTGAAACAAAATTTTGTTTTAGCAAGAATAGCTGTATAATAGTCCTATCGTAGAGATAATAGAAATTTTAAAAATATAATTTAGTTTTAATCGCGATTACACATAATTTGCGGATTAAAGTACAAGACAATTTGTGAAAACACACTGCAATTTTTGAAACATTTTACAACACTAACTGAACGTTATATCTAACGCTTCTAACTAAAATGTTTTTCATCTTTTGTGACTGTGTTGCGAATGTGTTGTGCCAAGAAAACGATTGTTCAAAAAATGTTTTAAAAATTACAGAAAATATATTTAAAAAATGCATATTTTTTTTCCAGAAACGCAGATATTTATATTTATTTATTTATTTTTGTTGTTATTTATTATACTTTGCTTGAAATAAGTTTCTATCTAGGAGAATACATTTAATTTTTTTGTTACCAGCGACCATATATAATTTCCCATATAGATAGGTTTTGACTTCAAAGTTTTACTATATTAAGTTCAACTCGATACAATGCCACATACAGCATAGTACAAAAAGACATTAAAAAATGTGCTCCATAAAAGATCAAAATATTTTGCGAGGTTTCGGATACCTTGAAAATTTGGCCACCTAGTATGACTATTCCGAGTTCAGTTGAAAATAAAATATTGGGAGATAGATCAATCTTAAATAAGCTTAAAATCTCTTTCAAATCTTCTTCGTAATCTAAACAACGAATCAATGCAACGTCTTTTTATTCTGAAGAGATCTCAGTTTACTAGAATACAGGGTTTTTACAACTAAGCAATAGGAGTTACAATGGCTTTCACGTCTGCAAGGACATAAAATAAATAATCGCTATTTCTTGTTTAGTCAAACCAGCTTTTTATTAATACTTTCCAACAAAGTTGGAAAGAGTTTATGCATTCGGTTTTGTCTGCTCGTCTCTTCGCGTTCTAACTTCCGTAAATATACTCGAATTTCTATGAAATTTTTATGTTATTCGTATTTACTCTAGTACGAACCCTATTGAAAATGAAGTTTCTACTATGATTAGCTTATTTACAGGGATAAGTCAAATTTTTCCGATACCTTACGGACTATGGGAAAAAATCCTTTCAAATGAATTTTAAAGGTGTTACACCCGGTCAAATATATTCAAATTTATATGGATTTGCAAAATGCACTAAAATATGCATTGTATAAAATATGCAGTAAAAATAATAGTTATTATTTATTTGCAGGGCCATTTAAAAGAATTCAATTACACAATAATAAAGAGGGGAATTGTTTGATACATATTTTAAGTATGTTAAATGATTTAAATGATTTTAAGTATCATATAATTTATATAAACCGCTGAAACTCAATATATTACGCATAAAATGATGTGTATAGCATTTACAGAGACACACAAAATACTTCAAATCGTATATTCTATCCGAAGTACTGTACATTATCGATGATAGCTAATGGATAGATGAAATTCATTTTCAATTATGATATTCTCTTTTACTAAATGTCTGCATATTATACGGTGTGTATAAATGCTATAGTTGCTATACAGGGTTACGCAAAAGAACTCGCAAAACTTACTGAATATGAGGGCACTTTACTTAAAAGTGATTTATATATCGATGTATTTTCAGTGATCTCAGTGTGCTAAGAAATGTTTGTAGAGTATAAATTAAATAATATACAGGATCACGCAAAGAATTATCTACATGGTCGTCCACGGACGATAATTTCTTTATGTGTGACTTAAGTAGTTTTATTTTATTTATTTATTTTTGTTTGTTTGAACTAAATTTTAACAAAAAACTGGCGTGTAATAAAGGTACTAGGTAAACTACATGGATAAACAAAAGTATTGAAGTATTTTTCCATATATTAGTGTCAATTGCTTTAAGAGAAATTTCAACCTGCTAGCCGTTTTCTCTAAACTTCCGCATTATATAGTATATATATATATATCAACCGGCAGATCAAATGCAGGTATGTTCAAAAGTATCGAAATATATATTTGGCTATGGACAGTAACACCTTATTTATCTAAATAAGGAAATTTTGTTAAAGATTTCAGGAAGTGTAAGAAAGTCTTTCATAATCTATGCTTAACGCATGATTTTTTTTACTTGTTTATTTAATTATGTATTTTTCCTCTCGAAGTTTGAAATAACTTTTATGACTATGAATGAACAGTGCATTGTGCCACGAATTTTAATTTTTAAACTTGATGATAAAATTTTCAGATCAGTATTCTCTATTCTCAGTAATACTTTCGTTCGGGTCACTGAGCTATAATCGACAAATCCGAAGGACACACAATTTCACACGGAAAAATTATTGATCTGGATACAATCATGGAAAAGTATTGAAAATGATCATGGAAAAGTATTGACATGTGGTATAATATTTGAATCAGTCCAACAGAACAAATTACAGAAAATTAAAAAGCAAGATACGTTAAATGCACGATTACACCTGATTAATTTATTAAAGATTTTATAATTGATAAATAAATCAAACGAATTGTTAATTCCCAACTGTGTTGGAATTAAAAAGATTTCATGATAATTGTGTCTTTTGGATTTGTAAATATAGTATAATTCACAGAGCTCTACAGCTTGAAACAAAATGTCCCTTGTTCGAATCCTGTACAGAATATTTTTCACTGAGTATAATTAGAATAATGTATTGAACAATTAGAATATTTGTGTTAAAATTAATCCAGTGCTTTTAGTGCTCAATAAACCCTCTCATAGGTTTACCGCCTGCAATACGTTCATACATTTTATGATTGTAATTGATGATCCAGGCATGTTGCATCATTGTTTTTATATTTTTCCTGTGTTATACCTTACTTTAAGCTTTGCCTTTGTTATATCGTCCTTTAAAGATGAGTTATTAATTAATGTTAATTTAAGTGAATCAAAAATATGTCATCATCAAACCAAGGTTTCATTCTAAGTTATCAAGGTCAAATAAATCTTACTTCTGTATTAAAAACATTCGGAATTCAAATGTGTTGTCTATCGAATAAATTCAAAAGAAGAAATAATGCATACCATAGGTGAAGTCGAAACATAACCAATCTTCTTCTAAACTTTTCTTTAACTTGGTATTTAATGAAATAAAAATAAGTATTTACAATCCTATATACACATATTTACATAACTTTAAATCATTGGGAGAAACAATGCTCCACTTTTATCTCTATTTTTGACTTAATTGTCACATCTTTTACCGAAATCGAATCTTTCTAATCAAAGCAACATGTCGGCTGCATTCTGTTTAAAAAAATCAAAGTGTTCTAAAAATGGAAGTTGAAGTTAAGAAATTGCATAGCACGTAGCGCCAATCTAACTGCTATTTTTTTCTTCAAGATATTACATTTATTACAGATTGCTAAATTGATTAGTATTACAGATTGATTGATTATTGATTGATTAGTATTACAGATTGTTAAAAGTTAACACATTATCCATAAATTTAAAATATGTCTTAAACATAATATTTTTACTATTATATAAATGTAAATAAATAACATATACATTACACGATTAACTGGAAAAAGTCGTGCAATTTCACCTTGAATTAAAATGTTAGACGTTTCTAAAATATCCTGTTGGATTCAAAGAAAATTGAAGACAAAGTTTGTGATTGATGATTTCTCATTTTCTAAAATGTAATAGATATTACTTTTTTTTTTCATCTTTCAAGGTTAAAAGTATATTTGATATCATTGCGTAATTGTCAATGTATTTGTTTGAGATACATTAATAACGTTTGAAATTGTTGATTTAATGGAATAGTAGTTTTTTTTGTATTTTAGCCTCATTTAACATTTTCTTTGTAAAATTGAAAATAGATGCAATATATGTAAACAACTAAAATGTTATTTCAAAATTTTCATTAGTTATGTCATGAACTCCTGAATTTAGTATGATATATTTTTAAATTACCTACACATTACACACATTCATATAAAGAAATGGAGATATCTATACTAATAAAATCCGTGCGCCTCTGTCTGTCTGTCTGTCTGCTTGAAGCCGATTACAGTTCGCAACGCGGGCGAGTTGGAAGTCGCGAGAGGTGTCTTTCGATTGGAAAAATTCCGGGAAAGTCATTTCGGGCATTTTCGAGACCGTGGAACCAAAATTAAAAAAGTTATGAATTAAAAACCCCTTGGGAATCGGAACGGAAAATATCTCAAGAACCTGAACTTTTCCCCTTTGGCTAAAAGAAGAAACAGCCGAAAACCGCTTTTTCTACCGGCGCTAATTGCGTTTTTTTTTTTCGCGTTTTTTCTTAAACCATCATGCAGACAGTTTTTAAAGTAGAAAAAAACTGATTACATATTCAGAATCTGCGTAAAAATCTGCTTCTGATTAACTAAAAAATACGAAAAAATGTCTTATGGGCGCGTAGTACCCACCGTGCAAAACCAAACATTTTTAACGGGACTATGGGCGCCAAGCGACCATAGCGCCGATCCACAATTTTTTTTATCAAGTGCACGTGGCCCACAGTGCGAAATCACATATTTTTAACGGGACCATAGCTCTTTAATTTACTTTTTTTGGGCTTCAGGATTCGAACACCTAGCCTTGCTTATTAAATGAATTTTTTTGCTTATTATATACTGCTTAATACCGAGGTTCGTTTGTAGTCTATACTAATAAAATCCGTGCGCCTCTGTCTGCTTGAAGCCGATTACAGTTCGCAACGCGGGCGAGTTGGAAGTCGCGAGAGATGTCTTTCGATTGGAAAAATTCCGGGGAAGTCATTTCGGGCATTTTCGAGACCGTAGGACCAAAATTAAAAAAGTTATGAATTAAAAACCCCTTGGGAATCGGAACGAAAAATATCTCAATTCCCAAACGGTGCTCCGAAGCAGAACACTGCGCCACCTTGCGGTGAAGAACCTGAACTTTTCCCCTTTGGCTAAAAGAAGAAACAGCCGAAAACCGCTTTTCTACCGGCGCTAATTGCGTTTTTTTTTTGCGCGTTTTTTCTTAAACCATCATGCAGACAGTTTTTAAAGTAGAAAAAACTGATTACATATTCAAAATCTGCGTAAAAATCTGCTTCTGATGAA
Organism: Maratus speculifer; assembly: GCA_964019185.1. Taxonomy (NCBI): domain Eukaryota; kingdom Metazoa; phylum Arthropoda; class Arachnida; order Araneae; family Salticidae; genus Maratus; species Maratus speculifer. Next base: position 156,952,571 of record OZ025289.1, read on the forward strand.
TTAAAAAATACGAAAAAATGTCTTTTGGGCGCGTAGTGCTCACTGTGCAAAATCAAATATTTTTAACGGGACTATGGGCGCGAAGCGACCATAGCTCCGATCCGCAATCTTTTTTTTTTCAAGTGCACGTGGCCCACAGTGCGAAATCACATATTTTTAACGGGACCATGGCTCTTTAATTTACTTTTTTGTGCTTGAGGATTCAAACACCAAGACTTGCTTATTAAATGAATTTTTTTGCTTATTATATACTGCTTAATACCGAGGTTCGTTTGGAAAAAGTGGCCCAGCTAGCGGGCGTAGCTCGCTAGTCATTTTATTATTATTTGTATTATATGAATAAAACATGATTTTATAAAATGTATTTTTATTCTTCTATGGGCTTTTTGATAGTTTTCTTAAGTAATGATTTTCTGCACAAAAATTAATTAAAAACTAAAATGTCAGCACATAAATTATTATTAAGACATGAGTATAAATTTTTCTTTTCTAAAAATATTTGAAACATTAGTCACATGGGAATATTTTATGCTTCTTTACACTGTTAAAAATTTTAAACTTTTGCTGGATCATCACTCAATAGCTTTTATAAAATGTATCTCTATTTTGACCAATGAGAATCCTCTATAATACATTGAAGTAATCGTTTTCTATATAAACGGTGGAGTGACGATGCAGCAAAAGTTTCATATTTTTAACAGTGTAGATGAGTCTATATGTAAACAATTAAATTTTATTCAGTATACTAGAAAAGAAATACAGACTCCTTTAAAAGGCCAATTCTTATAGTTTGAGTTATATGTTGTCTACGTTACACATTGCAGTATATAATATTCATGGGAAATTTTCTGTTAGGTAATGTCAAATAAAATCTCCCAAAATGAAAATATATTTGAAATTTAGAGAATAATTTATTAAGTTAAATTTTCTCTTTCTAGCACTTATGACTTAATCGGTTTATCATTAACAGGAATACCGCTATTTAGGATAATATGAAGTTTTAATTAGGTATTTTCAGCTAAGTAGTAGATTTTATATCACGTGTAACAAAATAATGTCAATTTTAATGTTAATGTTAATGTTAATGTTTCTAATGTATCAAATTTATCTATAAAAGATATTCCATGAACTTAGAAAAAAGCAACGAAGAATAAAAGTCCCTCCGTTTACAGGCGGAGGTTGATTTTGAAGTTAAATACTAATTTCATCAACAAAAACTAAATCAATATTAGAAGTAAACCCTGTTTAACAATTTTATTTAGCCAATTTTGGCGAGTTTTTAGTTTCGTTTTTCTGTAAGAATTTGTTTTAACAGTTTACTATCAAGGCGGAATTTAAAAAAAAAGAAAAAAAAACTTTTTTTCAAGTTCAATTTGAAATTTCTTTACACATTTTCATGTTTTTTTCATAATAAACAGTCATGTGCAAGCGTTACTCGCGCTCATAAGGTGCGCACAATAAGTATAATAACTATTATTTCCATTATTTAAAATATCGTTGCCAAAAGTATAAGACTAAGATTGTATTCACAAGTAGTACGTGCAATATTGTGTTTCCTATATTAACACTAATCAATGGATATACGGATATAGCCCCTCATCTTTTAGCGTCGTTTTAGGAATAAAATATTTTAAGCTTATTCTATCGACGATTATTTTCAGAATTTTCAAACTATGTTTTTGAGACTTTTACAAAAACTTTTTTTTTTTTTTATCATTTAGCTAATACATTATGCAAATTACATTTCGAGTGCGGTGACGCATGCGAAACATTTTTTGGTAAACCTGCTCATTTTGCGTACATTTTTTATTGTTTTTTAATTATTATTGCAGGATAATATGTACAATAGTTCTCATATTTCTGATAAGATTTCTTTTTGTATTTTGAACTCTGCAAATTATAAGAAAAAAATGGAAATATTTTTATAAAAACATTACTTTTTTAAGAACATACATGGTATCCTCATAAAAATGAACACCAATTATTACAATGATCCACGTAATCATAATCTGCGGTTTGTACGCTTTTTCTATACTGGTTTCGACAAGGTCATGCAAAAGATCTTTGTTCTTTTTCAGTTTGTTGCTGGTCCCCAATGGAATTTCGGCAAGAAGTCTTCACATGGTCACGAAAAATTAAGAACTGCACTCCTGTGTTTACACACCTGGTCTTACAGAATAATTCTAAATAATTTTTCTAAATATTTAACAAAACGATGGCTACCTAAACCTATCGCTCATCATTTTGGTATACAACGCCCTGTATAATGGCGAAGTAGTGGAACTAATCATATATTGCAAAATTATACTAATAAAATTTTCTTTTAAATTGTTTATATTAAAGAAAATATCATATATACATACTAAAATTTAGAAAAGATAACATTATTTTCATACTGAGCAAATATTTTTATTTTAGCAAAATTCTCTATTTATTAGAAAGTTTTAAAAAGGAAATTTATTCCACGTATTTGTCATTATTCCAGGATCATTAATTATATACATTATCTGAAAATTTTATCAACTTTTTCTGTAAGATATAAAAATTATATACACTTTCTTCTCAAGAAGAAACATGTAAAAACAAATATCTGTTAGAAATATTACTATTTTATACAGAGAAATATTTATTTCGAATTCTGTAGAAGCATTGGAGGTTCATTACAAGACAAAAATTATCTCGGGCTACAGGCAGCCGCCTTGTTTGCGATTTAATTGCACTGGTTCTACAACTCATATACAAGTGTTGACTGAAAGCCAAATAATTTTGGCCACATTCCCCTTAATTCATTCAAGTTAAATAATGAGTTGATCCTTTAATTTTTGTGAGAATTTTTGTTGGAAAGAAATTAGACATATCTATTATCACCAAATGGTATAATAACATACTATTTCATATGTTGCACAAATTTTGTTTCAATAATAACTATATGTTTTCATTTGGATTTTTAAATTTACATATAATATAGAAAATATTTTTAATTCCCTAAAATACTTAATAAAAGTTTATTTTTTTATTTTTGAGAAATAAAAGGTAATGCATTATCATGTAAAACATTTTCATTTTTTACTATTTTATTTGCAGAACAACATACAGGGTGTCCAGTAAATGACTGACCCATTTTGAATGTAAATAACAAAGAAACGGTTTGAGATAAAAATGTGCGGTTTGCTGCATCGTTATCAGAAAATCAGTAAATTTTTAGATATACATTTTCTTAAAGCAGCTCCAATTTCGACCAAGAGATGGCGCAAGCAGCGGCATCAGACTGTCGAAATTTAGACTATTTTCATAATCATGAGGTTTTTGGCTCATTTCTCTGAGTCCAATCTCAGTCGACATATTAAATCGACTCTCTACTCACCGGCAGAAATAGAGTTTGTTGGATTGAAAGACATTCATAATATTTTTTATGATTGAATAATGTCTATTACCTATATATTATAAAAGCCAAAAGTATCTGTGCGTAACGCATACGTCATTTTGCGAATGGCAACACTTTTCCCTGCAATTTCGGTTTTGCAAGTTTCGTTACTACAAATTTTAAACTTCTAAACATCGCAAATTTTAAAATTTTACACCATTGTATACAGAAAAAAATTTACTTTTAAATGCAACTTGTTTGAAAGCTGTATCTGCATGCATTTTTGAGACATTATTATTATTTTTAATTTTTTTAGTACCAATTTTCTAATTGTTGCATCAGATCCACTCCATTTTCTTTTAAAATTGAAAAAAAAAGAAATTAAAATGCGCAACCCCTTTCAATACAATTTCGGTTTTTCAATTTTCGGTACTGCAAATTTTACACTTTTAAACATCCTACATTTTAAATTTTTATACCGTCGTATAAAGAAATAATGTATTTTTAAATCCAATTAGTTTCAAAGCTGTATCTCAACTTATTTTTGAGATATTAATTTTTTTATAATTTTAAGTAGCAATTTTGTAATTGTTGCAACAGAATCACTCTATTTTCTCTAAAAATAAAAATAAAAAAACATTCAGAAATTAAATTGTGTATGCCATTTCAAAAATATCGTCTGTTGCAAAATCCGGTGATTTTTGGTTTCATTTCTTTTAATAATTTGAATAATTGAGTTTTATAGTATTTTGTTAATTTTAGCTTAAAATAATATTAGTTTGAGAGTTATTCTGATCAATATAAGATGCATTTTTTAATGTAACTAATTTTTTATATTTATTATAAATGAATGAAATAGTTATTTCTTGAAAATTTTCTTTCGTCGAATTTCAATGGGTTCCACCTGGCCCGTAATAAAAACCAACAAAACTTCATATTTATAAGCATTGACTTTTCACACATTTACCATAAATAAATTCTATTCAAAAAATGTTTTTGTAAGCGTTAACTGAATGTCTGTTTACGTACTATAAAAAAAGGGATAAGCATCGCTTTGTCCAGATAAAAAGAAACATAATATTTAATCTAAACATTTCTTCCATTAAATAGCATGAAATTATTTTTTTTAATTAAAAAAGCTGTATGAAAACGCTTTAAGTGATGGATCAAGCAAACTCTTCTTGCCTAGTTGAAATCAGTTAATTGGCTAAAGCTTCGGAAATAGTGTTGGCAAGTTCTCTGTCTAAAAAAAGCGGGGCAGTGATTTATATATTGGCACATAAAAATATAATAAACCTGAGAATTAAAAAATCCTTTTATAATAAATCCTGTATTAAATGTAAAAAAAATATAGAAATCGACAGAGGAAGTAACATTTATAACCAGCTTCTAAGACGGGAACCTGCCTAAAACGAAACATTATTCATTTTTCCAAAAACCGAAATCATCCCTGCATTATATTTATATTTTGATATTTAACGCATCTGAAAATTTTATTACGAAAGCCACGACAGATTTTAAGATGATTTTTATATACACCTCTCTCTTCCCTCTATCCTCCAAGTGAAAACACATCTATGCTGAAATGGAAGGATGTTTAAAAAGAAAGAAAAACATCGAACTTGTTTTATATTCTGCGAGTCACCCCTTTTCAAAATTTCATGACAAAGAGCATCATAGATCATGAAATATGTTTTACATTCTCCCCTCCACCCTTAACTTAACTATTCTTCCTGATTAAAATAAGGGAGGCAGAATTCTGAAAATTCCTCTTGTATATGATTTGAAATAAAGAACATTATTTAAAAAAAAAATGTTCTAAAAACTTTTTAAAAGTTATATATGAAAAACACTAATGTTCCAGTAATTTTGTAATATTTATATTTATAAAGTTGACCTAAAATAAGTTGAACTATAGTGACTCTATGGTGATTCAGGATCTATTAAACTTTCTGTAATGAAATTTTGAAAAAGGGGTGACTCGCAGGATATAAAATTAGGTAAGTCGCTTTTTTTTCTTTTAAAGAATCCTTTATTTTAGGTAGATGCGTTTGCAGTCAGGAGAACAAAAAAGAAGGGTTGTGTTTGATAAACATCTTAAAATTTGTCGTGGGGCTTTCGTAATAACATTTTCAGATATGTTAAATGTTAAAATACTAACTAAATTTGCAGGACAATGAAAAATATTTCGTTTTAAATAGGTTTCCATCTTACCTATCTCATCTTTACTTTCACCGTTGTGATCAATTTTTTTTTTAAGACAGAATTTGTTACATACGAAATATAGACGAACCTTCTTTCTAATATTTAATATATTTTTATGTGCCGATTTATAAGTCACTGCTCCGCTTTTATTTTATACAGGAAATTGCCACCGCTATTTGCGTACCACTGTTTTAACTTGAGATTTCACTATACGACGTACAAGCAAGAAGAGTTTGCTTGATCCACCCTTTAAAGATTTTTGACATCACTAAATTTTTTTTAAATACAATTTCATACTATTTAATGGAAGAAATGTTTAGATTAAATATTAAGATTTTTTAACATAAAACAGCCGTGTTTATACCATACTTTCAATTTATTGCACGTAAAAAGAGAATCATTTAATCGGTTACAAAAACATTTTTTGAATACAATTTACTAATGGTAAATGTGTGAAAAGTTAATGTTTATTAAAAAGTATGTTTTATTTTTTTATAAAGTAGAATAGACGTTATCCATTCATAACTATTATTTTAAATCTCTTTCTATTAAACAAAATGTATTTCTGTAGGTGAGTGAAGAGCCGATTCAACATGTCGACAGCGATTCGACTCTGCGAAATGAGCCGAAAATCTCATGAGTATGAAAACTAGAGTAATGTCTGAATTTCAACAACCTGATGCCGCCACCAGCGCCATCTGTTGGCCAAAATTCGAACTATTTTAAGAAATTGCACGTCTAAAAAATTACTGATTTTCGTATAACAATGCAGCAAATTGCACATTTTTATCCCAAACCCTTTTTTAGTTATTAATATTCAAAATGGGTCAGTCATTTACTAGACAACCTGTATCTAAGTAGAATCGAAAATAGCAATATCTAAGACTAGGTAAAATAAAAGAGCCTTTTTTTATATCTGCGTTTCCATTAATTAAAGATTGAATCCAGACTTTTAGTGAAAAGGAATTTTTTTTTTCCTATTTAGAGTTACTGTTTATCTTCTGCAGATCTATTATATGTGATGTAATTTTGATATGCATCCATAGTCGAGTCGCCTGTTTTTGCTCTGGTTTTGCTTTTTATTATGGGAAAATAATAACAACTTTTCTTGATACTGAGTTCAAATTTCTCAAACGGCATTTTTTTCTCTATCTTTATAACATTGTCGTTATTAATTTTGAAAAAAAAAAAAAAAAAAGAATTATACAACTATTTCTCACAATATTTGTTGTTGAGTAGTGTGATTTCTTCAAAATAAGCATATAAATTTAAATTATGCCTTTTCTTCGACATCTTTTGTTGTGTAACTCAGAAAAAGTGCAATGACATTATGTCGGACAGAAACTTGAATGAATTTTAGATTTTTTAATGGATAATAAACAAAAATAAATTAAAATGCAATGTTTACGAAGAAACAATATCATACATTAAAGAGTTAATAGAAATTATATTAAAAAAATATATAAACCACGATCTGCTACAACCGTAAAAAAATTTTTGTAAGTCATGAGAAGAAATGCTATTTTATATAGTGGTATATCCTTAAAGAAATAGTTTCTTTAAATAAAGCATCTATTTTCTTATATTACAATCTCGCTAATTTGTAATAAAAGTCTTTACAAACATTCCCTTTAACTGTCCTTTAAGCATTAAATGATATTTGAAAGTTTCAAATAATTATTATTTTATAGATGTAACTTTATTTAAATTATTCGTTGAGAAAACTAAATGAAATTTAAAATTTCTATATAACAGTAAAGTCGAAAAGTATCAGAAAATGAAATACGGTATTTTAAAGTAATTCCACCTTTAAACTTAACCTTTTCTTATTGTTAAGTAAAATAAAATGTTTCAACTTCAAATGATAACTAGTAATAAATAACGTAATAACGTAACCATTATTAAATAAATTAATCTGTTTTTTTTATATATAAAGATGACGTTTTTTACTATTATATTGTTATTGCGCAGTTCCATGACGATAGGAACATCCAGCGCTTCTGAAATCCCTGGCTGAGCGTCTGCGAAATGCGATATATGAAAGGAAGTAAAGCGATTTTTCCAAAAAACTATGTGATCTAGAGCACGGACAACTTCATTTTAGGCCACAAGAGTCTTTGCTTGTTAAGGCTGGAGTTTATGACCTCAGATCACGTGCGTCAGATCTCCGCCGACACATTCTCTCGAAAAAGCTGTCCTAGCAAGCGGTCTTAAAACAAGCTAGAACTGTCTCTGCTTATTGGGTCGACGATAAATCACGTGATATGATGTCATGAACTCCATCTTCAGAACGAAGAGCTTTTTAAGACTCTAATGAAGATGACGGTGCCTAGGCTAACTGCTACAGTTTGAACATCCTTGATGCGATTGATGATTTTTGATGAAGCAAGAAATCTGCAAGTCCTAACAGCGATGTCAACCAGAAAGCCATATGTATGAGACATTAAAATTTATTTAAAACAACCAAACTTAGTTCTGCCCTATTGGTCAGATATTAAGAACTTCAAGTTTGTATCACCTGACATACGATGAGCTCAAAAGTAGGTATAATAGATTAAATTATACCGTAAAATCAAATTTAAGCAAAGAAAGAAAAAAAAATATCAACAAATAAAAAGAAGGGAAAAGTAAGAGTGACTGGTCATACCCACTTTGCATAATGCGTCCGGCAATACATGTGATTATCTTTGATGAAGTAGGTCTGCAGGACTGATAAACAAAATCATTGAGGATATTATCAGTATAAAGCCCTAACAAGTATTAAAAAGAACCAAAAAAACTACGGGTTTCCCCTTTTTGCAAGGACCGATTTTTCTTTTTTATGAGAGTTATTTGGGATTGTTAGCTAATAAGTCAAATAATTGTTAGAATTTTAAAATTGTGAGTCTCAGGCATATCATGAGATATTTTGGGTAGCCTCATTACATTTGATCTTAATTATTATCTTTTTTACAACTTTCCCTTTTTTTACATTCTAAAATTCGGATATTAAGAATGTAAAAACTCTTCTGCTGCCTAGAATAACACATTATTGTCAATATATATTTTAAAGTTAGATAAAATAAATATTTTACATTTACTTCATTAAATAATATAAAATTGAATATTTTGAATTTGCTGAATTTTTTTTTCAGTAAACATAATAAAAAACGAAATTCAAAGCAGGTTTTTCTCATTAAATTTATAAAAAATTCTTAGAAACAGTCAAATACCTACAATTTGCTCGAGAAATATATCCAATTTCTTTGTATTCATACAATTCATTCAAAGGTATGAAAAAAGTTTTCATTTAATTATTGTATTGATGTTATGTAATGACGATAAGTAAAGATTGCACGTGTGAACTGGGTTACAGAAGAATATGATGTTAATTAACTGCAGTTGAATAAAAAAACAAAATGTGTAAAAACCGGATTTGCGTAAAAAGAAATTAAAAAATAAAGATTAATGTTATACGAATTCATGTCGTATTCTGAATGAAAAATAAGCATAATTTCTGTGAGTTTAATATAAAAAAATCTAATTTAATAAATATCTTGAAATTCTATAATAATTATTTAAGATCATACTTGAGTTGTTAATGACGATTTATGTTTGTCTGTATGTAAGTCGGTATTTAGAAAAATTTTAATAATTTAAAACTATTTAGCTTGCATGGGTCTATTTATATTTATGATTCTTTTGAAATTTACTAAATGTGAGTTTGAACCGTTCGAAAAATATTCAACAGAACTTTTTTTATAGAGATGTTAAAAAAAAGAGTAAAACAGCATCTTAACTTTACATTAGAGATGTTACATATTAGAGATAGATACATTAGAGAGATTAGATACATTAGAGAACTACATATAGAAATTTTATAAAGAAATAAACATCTAAAATCTTTGCACAGAATTATGCAGTGAATTTATTTAATGTGCATTATTATTATTAAAAACAAATTAAAAAATTGCACCATTAAAGATTTATTTCAACAATTTACTAAAATATGATTAAAAAAACCCCTGCGAGTATGACATCATTGCCAAGAGATGTAAATATCTTAAATATATTTCTTTTTTGCGGAGTGAGTTTTTTAGCCTACGGGAATTTTCATACCAATGAATATTTAATAAAAGTTACTTTTTACATCACAATACTAATGAAAAACTTGTAGTTAATATGCAACTATATAGGTAATAAATCAAAATCGTAATCTAAATGGTGATACTAATATTTTCTTAGTAGATTTACCAATATAAAACATGTTTCTAAAACTTTTACGTAACATTGTCAGCAAAACTGTTGATAAATATGCATTGAAGAAAAACTTAAATAAAACAAATTACTGATTCCTATTTTTTTTTATCTTCTGAAAATACTGAATGCATTTTTATAAAACAAGTAAAAAAGAAAATTAATCTGAAACAAAACTTTCTCAAGTTAAGTAATTTACTTTCAGTAATGTTTTTCTCAAGGGTGTTTTTCTTAGTATTATAGAAGACTTTGTGAAGTTCTATTAAGTATCTTCTTATATTGTTATTAACGTAAGGAGTGAGTTTGGTTTATTTCTCGTTAAATTAGGAAATGTAGTTTTCCCAATAAGAGAATAACAATGCATTTTCAAAAAGAAATTACAATTATTATTGAGAAAAGTTTACATAAAGTGCATTCATGTATAAAATTAATAATATAAAAGGTATTTTGTAACAAGAATTATTTTGCACTGTTTCAAAAGATATTGCAAGAACCAGAAAACACTGTCGAAAATACGATACTTCTGTTTTTTTATGTTGTTTAAAACCGATTTTGAGGTATTAATGATTTCGAAAAACATTCTTTTATATCCCAGAATGTGAAAGATTCAAAACAGCATTTATAAAAAAAGTCTCTTCGTCTGGTCACTTTTAAAAAACAATAAAAATAAAACAAAACTTTTCCAGTAATTAGTAGTTGCAGTTTCCAGTAGTTTTCCAGTAGTTGCAGTGTATTGGTATTTTAAGCAACACTATTTATAAATTTTTTGGATCGTGTATAACTCGTAAGAAATTATATTATGTACTTCCAAAGTTTCGATCTACACTGGTGTCCAAAACTTAAGCATAATTTGTAATTAAGTAATTATTTTTAAGTAATGAAAGAAATATGAATCGGAATGTGCTGAAACTCCAGGTGTGTAAACAAAATAGTACGCGTCACATATTTTCGCGAAGAGTTTTCCCCGAAATCGAACGGGGACCGTCAACAAATTGAAAAGGAACGAAGATCTTTTGGATAACCCTGTCAAAACTAATGTAGCAAAAGCGTTCAAACTGCACATTATGATTAATTGGCTTATTGTAATGTACTGTGTTAATTTTTACAAGGATAGCATGTATACTCGTAGAGAAATTAAGGTTTTTATAAAAACAGTCCTAAGTTTTTTGCTTATAATTTGCAGAGTTCTTAATATAAAATAATGTTCTTTTTTGAAAAAAATGACAAACATCATTGTACACAATACTCTGTCATCAGAATTAAAAAATAATAAAAATTGTATGACAAATAAGCAGGTTTACTAAATAATTTTTTACTGCGCATGCGTGAATGCTATTAAAATTTCATTTGCATATTATGTTAGTTAAATGTATAGAGCGATTTTTGTGAATGTCTCAAAAACATAGCTTAAAAATTCTGAAAATTACCGTTGATAGAATGAGATCAAAATCCTTTTTTCCCTAAATGAAGAAAAAAAATGAGGGGCTGTATCCATATTCCATTGTTTAGTGCCTACACAATATTGCACGTACAACTATATTTAGGTAAAACCCCTGATTTTTTTGCTTCCTTTAGGAATAACGGATTTTGAGTTGATTCTACAGGCGACCATTTTCAGAATTTTCAAGCTACGTTTTTGAAACTTTTACAGAAGTTGCTCTATACATTTAGCTAACACAATAAGCAAATGACATTTTGATATCGTTGACGCATGCGCAATGAAAAATTATTTACTAAACATACAAATTTTTCATACAATTTTTATTATTTTTAAATTCTGATGACAGGGTATTGTGTACAATGATGTTTGTCATATTTTCAGAAAAGAACATTATTTTATAATAAGAACTCTGCAAATTATAAGCAAAAAACGGAAAAATTTAGGACTGTTTTTATAAAAACCTTAATTTCTCTACGAGTGTACATGCTATCCTTATAAAAATAAACACAGTACATTACAAAAAGCCAATTAATCATAATGTGCAGTTTGAACACTTTTGCTATATTAGTTTTGACAGGGTTATCCAAAAGATCTTCGTTCTTTTTCAATTTGTTGACGGTCCCCTGTTTGATTTCGGGGAAATTTCTTCGTGAAAATATATGACGCGTACTATTTTGTTTACACACCTGGAGTTTCAGCACATTCCGATTCATATTTCTTTCATTACTTAAAAATAATTACTTAATTACCAATTATGCTTAACTTTTGGACACCAGTGTATATAAATATTCTGTATACTTTTTTCTAATGTTGTCGCCATGTCAGGAACTTTTTGACTAGTAAGAATGATTATCAGTGGTTATGAAACAAACGAACAATGATTTCAATATATGTATTTGAAAAAAAAAATATTGAAAGCATTTATTTGCAAAAAAGAAAGGCACAAGGGTCATTCTCAGATAAATGGAAATTTTATATCCTTGGCCAAAAAAGAAAAATTAATGAGTCTATCATGAATGTTTTAATTTTATTTAAAAAATAGATAAAAGCAACATTGTGCAACAGTTTAAACATGGGAAAAGTAATAATTTTAATATTAAAAAAATTAAAATTTACGAATGCCATTACCATGGCATGTCTCTAACATCAAATTTAATAATTCAAAATTACACTTTGAAAAGTTGGAAAGCCTTTGAGCAAAAACAGCAAAAATATAATAAATTTTTATCTCTCTACTTATGATATAATTGTCTGAGCGTAGCGAAGTCTTATACTTAGAGTACGTAACGATATTAAAAGTCAAAAAAATTCTTTCGTCAAGCAAATCTCAAAAAGTACTTGTCGGATTTCGATTCTGTTTGTATCAGAAGGTACCTATGAAGGTAATCTGGTGAATGCACCCACTTTTAAAAATTAATTCCAAATTGTTTAAAAGTTGTATTAAAAAAACTGATAAAAAAGCACAATTTATTTGCATACGTCACAAAAATTTGGTGCGCGTGATTTTCACCGGCTGGATATTTTCGTAGATAACCGAATCAGTACATGGAGGAAATAGTAATCATTTACGCACTCAGAATATTGAATACAATAAAACATTTTAAAATTTAATCATACAGGAAACTAAAACTGTTATTTTTTTATATTAAAAAAAATGTCTTAAAAACTTTGATTTTGAGATTTTGTGATAATCTCTTAAGGGGGTAGTAAGGTATTTATTTTTTATTTTTTTGTATTTTTTTATTTTTATTTTATATTAATGTACAACATCTTAAGATTATTCTGTAAAAATTTGAAAGCAATTGAAGTAAAACTGACGGAGATATACACTTGTAAGTCTCCGCCCTCCGATTGTCCGAGCGGTGCTGATTCATGGTGTGAATGGCAGAAGGCTGCAGCTACAGAAGATCTGGAGTCATTCAAACACAGTTACACCGCACTTCCGAGTAATGTGCTAGAAGCCATCAAACCTATTTATGAGGATTTAAGCAAAGATGCACTTCTGGAACGATGTGTTAGAGGTTTCACTCAGAACAATAATGAAAGCCTTAATCAACTTATTTGGAAAATTACTCCAAAAACAGTGAATGGCACCTCCAACGTCGTTGAAATTGCAGCTAATGTGGCAGCATGTACATTAAATGAAGGCTGTTTTTCTCTGCTGTCATTTTTGCAAGAAATGGGCATAAAAATTGGCACAAGTTCTCATGAATCGGCACGAACAACAGATAGTCTTCGAGTATGTAAAGCGGAGCGAGAGGCTGCAGAAGAGAGCAAAGAAGGCAGGATTCGTCGTAGACAAGAGCAACAAGATGCTCTGGACATCATCTCCGACAGCTTTTCGCTTTATGGGCCTGGCATTGATGATTCTGTGTAAGTATTTGAAAAAAGCAGTAATTTACAAATATCTTTTTCGACAAAAACGTCTGTGAAACTTTAAACGTGTTTTTCTAACACTTCGCTTTTTCAAAGACGGTGAACTCTGTAGCTCAAAATCTACTGAACCGATCTTTATAAAATTTTACACACTCTTTTTTTTATATAAATTACGAGATAACGCTGTCGAGTTTTTTTAATTTTTTTATTTTAACTTACTTTTAAAAAACAAAATATCAGATTTTTTTGATGAAAAATCAGTATTTTGACTTCCGAACCTTGTAAAAAATTGAAAAATCAATAATAATAAAAAAAAACTCGACTGCGTTCCCTGAGGAAACTTATCAACTAATTAAATCAATTTGGTTTTTTAATTTCAGTTGATCCAGTCATGAGTTATGCGGTTCACCGCGAATCAACTTTTTTTTGGGACGTCTTCGAAGATTCGCTGTCATCGGCTTATTTTTTAATATTTCTTAATGAAAATTTCACAGAATACTCTTTAAATGACATATAATTATACTATAACTATACAAATAAATAAATATTAATTGTATCCTTACAAAAAATGATAGAAAATATGCTTTTTTTCCCTCGAATTAACCTTACTACCCCCTTAATAGCATTTTTTGAGAAGAATGTTTTATATATTTCGCGTGTGAAAATTAGAAACAATTGCGTTTTTAAATAAAAAGTTTCTTTTATGACATCATTTTCCCTTTATAGGCACGGGTATCACAAGCGCATCAGATTTGGAGCAATTTTTTTCAAAGCCCATTTGGCGAAAACTCCGTTTTCAAATAACGCTTACATACACATTTTAAAATTATTTTCTATTTTCAAAAAGAACTTACAGTAAATAAAATAATAATAATAAATAATAACAATAAAAAGAAATATTTTATATAATTAAAAAAAAGGAAATGAAAGTAAATAAACATTTTATGAGTAAATAAATAAATAATAAATAAATAAAGCCGGGTTACCATCTCTGGTAAAATAATGCCATTTTGACGTCAATTATGTACCCTGGTGCATATGTGACATCTTTTCCCATTTTTCATCCATTTCCTGTTGGCATACAACTTTGAAATTTAAAATATGTATGCATACCTGGGAGCAATACTGGAATTAGATATTGTTTTTTTTTATTCGATCGAAAAAGGGGCAACGGGGGCTATTTTTTAAAGATTTTTACAATTTATACTGCATAAAGGAGCCACTTACCTATTTTTATATACAAGAAGAAGTAAGTGGTACGTAAAAACAATTATAGTATACATAAATAAAATACTTGAGATGATATACTAGAGATATAAGCATCGGGTTTGGCGAGATTTTTTATGCTAATTAGACGAAAACATCGTTTTGATTACCAGATACATATAGCATGCTATTATAACACGTTATTTATTTATTTCAAAATGAAAAAAAAGGAATAAACGAAACATTTTCTGTTATTAAAAAAAAAAGAAATAACAATCAATAAATGATAATATTTTTAGAACAAACAATGTATTATAACATTTATAACCAACATGTTAGGCAACTGAACGCCATTTTGGCACCAATTAGGTACCTCGGTGTATATAGGGCATATATGTGCTATATTTATTTGTAAAACTGAGCATGAACGCTTACCAAGTGTGTTTTCATAGTCGCTTATATCTTTCTCCAACATAGCCCACCTTTCGAAGTCAAAACTGCACAAATGAAAAAAAAATCAATATTTGCAGTATATAATATTTTTTTTTATGTAATGCACATTTCGTAATCAGTAGGCGCGATAATCAGACCTCATTTTTTTGCTTTAAAAGATGATATTTTATACGACGTCTTTTTTGATTCGTCGTTTTTCCATATTTGATAGTATGCGTCTACTCGTTTTGTAACTTTCTTCTTTATTAAATTCTTCTTTCTTCTGCAATTAGCAATACTTTTTGTACCCGAAAAATGGTCGTTGCTTTTTTTAAGGGTAAAAAGTAGATACGAAGTATTCCTATACATAGATGTCAAGGCCCCGCTCATTGCATAGCAGAATTTTCTTATAGGAAAAGTTATTTTTTTAAATCCGCAGAATGTTCCAATTTAATAAAACATTTTCTGTATTAAAATACCGGTATCCAACACTGTAAAAAATATCCGTTAATATACACAAACTTTTCCCTAAAAATTACGGAATAGTTTCATTTTTCCGAAAAAAAAGAAGAATTTCCGCATTTCACATTTTTGAGTCACTAATCCCGTTAAATAACGGAAGTGTTCTGTTATTTTTGTCAATTTTCCGAAAACAGTAGAGTTTAGTGGTGCCATCTACTAGGAAAATAAAAAACCTTACACTGAGTTGATGTTTTTTAAACAATTTGCTAGACTATTTCTCTATTTCATTCTGTTTTAATAATAAAAAACTAACGTATTTTTAAAATATTAAGAAAATAATAATAATTAAAAAAATAAAATAATTATTAATTATTTTAAGTTTGAAATAGCTGAAAGGGAAAGTTGATTGTGATTTTAAAATATTTTTTAATTTATTTTTATTATATATATATATATATATATATATATATTAAGTGCGTTGAATATTTTGAAAAAAGTGGGAAAAAATTCTTCTTTTAATTTTAATATATATACAGTCGACTCTCGTTAATTCGAAGTCATCGGGACCACAAGAATTGTTCGAAGTATCCGAAGTTCGAATTATGGAAAATATGAAATGAGAACATGCTTAATATGGTACTACAGAGTAATTAATGTTATAGTTTTTTTTTATTTATTTCGTCGGTTATCATTAGAATGCGACTTAATATTAAATTAAAAGATATAAATATATAAACTAATTAAGGGATTAGAAACAAGCACGATGGAAGGAAAATTCATAGCGTCACTGATGGACAGATAGGGCACTAAGAAAGTGCTTATCAGTTGCATTGAATTATATGTATACTCGTCCGGAACAATTTTCACTAATATTAAAGACAGAAAATTATTCAAATGATCTGAAATCCGTGAGAAAGAAGAGAAAAATAAAAAATCGGAATTCTTGTTAGTTCGAATTAAACGAAGTCAAGAGAAAACGAGTTCGAATTAATGAAAGTTTTTACTGTTATTCTGCCATTGAAAATTTCGGGACTTCATTTTTAGTTCGAATTAAGCGAAGATTCGAATTATCCGATTTCGAATTAACGAGAGTCGACTGCAATTTTTAATTTATTCAAAT
Source organism: Maratus speculifer (assembly GCA_964019185.1). Taxonomy (NCBI): domain Eukaryota; kingdom Metazoa; phylum Arthropoda; class Arachnida; order Araneae; family Salticidae; genus Maratus; species Maratus speculifer. The sequence goes on from OZ025289.1 coordinate 156,969,413, forward strand.
TAAGAAGTTCGCACATAAAATTAAAAATATATCGAAATATATTACCGAAATTCTTATAATTTTGGCGATTACGTAAGTTATAAAAAATCAATAGCTGAAATTTATTTTATAACCCATTGTAATTATCTTTATTGAGTTTACCTCAGATCGTCATAAAATAATTTGTTAAAATGCACGTTTTTTTTCTTTCTTTTAGTATGTTAGTATTTTTTAAAATAAATAAATAAATATCAATAATATTACAACAGAATTTTAAAACTTTTCCTAAAAAAGAAGGAAACAAAACTCTTAATAAATTCTTTCATGCATGTAATATTTTAAAGACTAATTTTTATACATATAAAGCTGAAATTGATAAGCTAAATATTCGAAATTATGGAAAGAAAATCGAAACTATGGAAATTAGGAAAGGTAATTTTGGGGATTACATATGTTATAAAAAATCAATAACTGATTTTTTTATATATATAACCCATTGTAATTATCATTATTGAGTTTACCTTCAATCGTCATAAAATAATTTGTTAAAATGCACGTTTTTTTCTTTCTTTTAGCATGTTAGTATTTTTTAAAATAAATAAATAAATATCAATAATATTACAATAGAATTTTAAATTTTTTCCAAAAAAGAAGGAAACAAAACTTTTAATAAACTCTTTCATGCATCTAATAATTTAAAGACTAATTTTTATGTGTATAAAGCCAAAATTAATAAGCTAAATATTCGAAACTATGCAAAGAAAATCTGTGAAACATTTAGAATTATCCATTCAATAAAAAAATATTATCTCTACCAAAAAAAAAAAAAAACCTTGCGTTCAAAATTTTATCTTTACTTTACGAAATGTATCCAAAATAACTAAAGATATTTGAAAGGGCCGTTTGAATAATTCTGGTGTAATGGTATTACACTGCAAGCTACGACACAAGAGGCCCCGGGTTCGAACCCCATGGAAGGTGTGTAACATTTCTTCACTGTTGTTTAAATTAATTGTGTATAATGTGTCCCTGATATTAATGTGTCTTTGAAAAGTAAAGAATAAAAATCACAAAGATGTTAGTCCTTGAAAAATTCTTTTAACTTTTTAAACGAAAAATTTTACATAAGGAAAAAAAAAAAAAAAAACGGAAATATTTTGTGAAAAAAACGGAGCTATTTCTGGAATTTACGGATTTTTTTTCCCGTTAAAAAACGGAAGTAGTACTGTCGTCTAGATTACCAGTACTATTTCCGTTTTTTAACGGAAATTTTTTTTACAGTGAAAATGCCGGAGACTTGGCAGCTCTGCCTATATCATTTTAATTAATCAAGCTACTTTTTTAATCGGTTTCAAATTTAGTGAAGACAACGTTTTTTGGCCAAAAGCAGCTTTTTTCCATATGTGTAACTACGATACAATTCCTTGATGCTGAAATAAAATGTTTTGACTTATGCTATTATTGCTTCCTCTTATTTATTTATTTGAATTTTAAATAAGATGACTCAAAATCGTGTTTTTTAAATGTACAGAAAAAATGCATTTCGAGAGAGGGCGAAAAGAACAATATTTGGCGATTTATTTCCTGCGTTTGGCTAAGTGTCTTACCTTGTATTTAATACTCGTCACAATACTTCGCTATGTTGTATGGGCGTAGGCGCTTTTATAAAAAGTTTGATGTATTTCGGGCTTAAGAAAGTGAGTTTTTTACTGAATAATACAAATAAATGAAAAATGAATACTAAGAAATCTATATTATAAAGGCCAAACGTATCTGTGCGTAACGCATACGTCATTTTGCGAATGGCAACACTTTCCCATGCAATTTCAGTTTTGCACTTTTTGCTACTGCAAATTTTCTACTTTTAAATATAGCATATTTCCGATTTTTACACCGTCGTATAGAGAAAATTAAATGCAATTTGTTTGGAAGCTGTATCTCAATTTGTTTTTGAGATATTAATTTTTTTATTGTTTTTAGTACAAATTTTGTAGTTGTGGCAACAGAATCACTTCTTTTTCTCTTAAAATTGGAAAAAAAAAATAGAAATTAAATTGCAAAAAGTATCGTCTGTTATAAAATTCCGTGATTTCAATTTCATCGCGTTTTTTTCCATCAGTTAAATAACTTCAAATTCGGAGTTAAAGTGATTTTAAAATGATCAAATTAAAATACCATTTTTTTAAACATAGTGAATACGGATATGAGAAATATGTGCTTAAATTTTGAGGGGATGAATATTACGACGGGTTTTAATTTCGCGTGAAATTCTATGACTGTGTCAGTTTGGAATAAATTTTGTTTTTTCATTCGCATTTATACCAAACATAAGAGTCTCAACTGCTAAATTCATCATAATCTTTATTACATTTTACTGATTTTATATGCGATTAAAATTTAATTTTAAAAATTTGGACAACTGAGCTTTATAGTATGTTGTTAATCTTAGCTTAAAATAATATTTGTTTTACAGTTAAACTGATCAATATAAGATGTAATGTTTATAATATTTGTTTGAAAGGTACTTTGATCAATATAAGATGCATTTTTTACTGTAAAGTAATTTTGTAGGTGTATTATAAATCAATGAAGCAGGTCCTTCTTAAACATTTTCTTTCGTCGAATTTCGACGGGTTCCACCTCATACTAATAAAAGAAAAATGAAGCATTATATTGATCTATGTATATTTCAAAATGCATCTGCTAGCACTAATTAGATAATTTATGTGTATATAATAGGAGATAAATAGCTTTTGATTCTGTATTTCTATGCTATAAAGCATTAACGTTTGTGTGTTTTTCGTTATCATTGGGAGTACCTAGCCGATTTAAAAAATATTGTGGGCAAAAAATGTTGGTAACCATCTTTGCTGCAAAATATACTATATTTTGCGTAGGAACAATAATCACCATCAATGCACGAGGGAAAAAAGTTCTAAAATTGAGAATTCTTTGATGTTAATATGACTAAAAATTTAAAATCTTTTTTTTTTTTGTGGCAACTTTTAAGATATAATAATCTCGTTATGAACGATTTCTAAAACGTTCGACAATTTAATTTCACAAATTAAACATTTTTTTTTCTAGAAAAAGTTTTAAACCCAATTTATTGAGAATATTGCAATTTCTAGGATACTGTTGCGGTCAGAAACTATATAACTTTAACATCACAGTAACTTATAAATGTAAGTGCTCGTTTAGGACAAATTTTTAAAAAAGGATTCCTTAACTCTTATCGACAACCTCATTGCATCCGTGGAAAACAGATATTCAACATTATAAACTATTCGGACGGATTTCACACCATATAAAATACTCTCCATTCTCTTCAAACATAATAGTTTATGTCATTTATAGTTTCTCAAATCGGTGCGAAGCTTCTGTTTATGCTCATGACATCATTTCAAAGAATTATATTTCCAATATAGGAAAATTTGGTGTTTTATTTTCTGTATTACTTTTAACATTTTGCATATTTCCAATTTTATGTCCATACATGGTTTGCTTTTCTTTTATAAAAATAGTATATGCAACTTTATATATAAGATTTTGTAATTCTATGATTCAATATGCTTATTTTCATCATATTTTATCACAATGAATGACCAATTAAAGGTAACATCTCATTTTCTTTACTTATCGCTAGTTATGTGTATTCTCAGCAATATCGCTCAGACTAATCCCTCTGAGGGAAGTCCTAGTTAACATTTTAGTTTCAAAACGTTTTTTCTCTTAATTTTAATTAATTAAACATTGTCCCTGGAGTTAATGGTCATTACCATGGTGCAAAGTTTTTTCTTTCATAGGTCATCACTCGTGGGCGCCAGAGTATACTTTTAGGTGCTGCATTGCAGAGTAGCACATGTTCTTACAAACAGTGGTGTCTAACTTTTTTGCAATAGGTGTGTACTGTTTCCTTTTGATACTTTTATTCAAAAACTTAGAACAATGTGTTTTTATGTGTCATTACCGTGTTTCATTTTATTAAAATATAGTAATACAAAATATTAACTGTATTAATTGAATTATATGGATCTCTAGGGCTATTTTGAAAGTAAATGTAATGTAAGCCTCTAACAGCTATAATTTAGCTTAAAATGAGGTTAAACATTAAAAATGTCGTTACAATGGTAGTCATTACCATGTCTTTTCGCAAACATGGTAATGGCCAACAGGCTATGGAAATGAGAAATTTCATTATTTTTTGTATTTTCTAATATTATTTCACAAAAATTATCATCAATAACATAAATCTGAGTTACTATAAAGATTTAAACTTACTGACTTATTGTTTAAAAATTAATTAAATCCGATTTTACAAAGCAATCATTTTCATTTATCTTTGTGAACAAAAATGATTTTTCTTTTACATTAGTGATGTTTATATTTATTTCATGAGTGATAATATCAAGTGGGTCAATGATTAAATATAAATTTCTTAATTTTTAAGGTAATTATATTTAATGCAATTGAATTATAAAGTAATTAGTTTGATCTTCCAATTATTAATTTGGGTTTCTATAAATAAAGCCATTAAATAAAGCTAACGATTTCTGCTGATATTTTTCTCATAATGTCAGACATACAAGCATTCCATTATTACAAGAAAAAAAAAGGAAAGAAAAAAATAGAAAATTAAAAACAAAAAAGTAGTTTTTTTTCAAAGGCAAAATTTCTCTTTATCTGAGAATGATCCATAAACAATAAAAGATAATTCGCTTAAAGAATAAAAAAATATATTTTTAAAAAGAAAAAACACCAAAAGTGTAGATATAATAGTAATAATTTTCAAAATAAATACATGTCTTTTACGACTACGCTTTACGTTTAAATTAAGTAAAATTAATAATATCCTGACATTGACAACCATTCACACATCCTCTGCCGATCACACTCCAGCGCGTGATATGGCGCCAACGTTAAGAGGCCACTCACGCGCTAGCGTGGGAAAATCTTTCAATGATTTTTTGTTATAAAAAGTAAATCGGCTTCTGGGAAAAACGCACTTCTACAGTGCGGCATTAACTATTATCACGTCTTCACGTAAGCGGCAGCGAACGTGTTAAAAGATATGGGTGCAAAAGTACACTGTAAAAAGATCTAAAAACTCTCTCTCCCTCCTTTTTTTTAAATTGAGCACTCGACAAAGTCGACATTAGAAAAGTGAAAAAGACTGCAAACAATTTATATTACTAACGGCAACAAGAACAAAAATATATTTTGCATATTTATGTTGGCCTTTGATTTAATATTTTATAATCTGTTGCCATTTCTATATAAATAGCGACAGAAATGCTGCCGGGGACGTGGATAAAAAACGTGGTGCATATGTACGTATATTTATCTGAAAACCTATTTTATTTATCTTATTAGATTATCTTCACCCGACAAAATTTGCTATCTCTGTATGAACAGAGTGCGTACCAATACTAGAATTCAATGACCTGGAAATTCTTTTTTAATATTACATTATAGAAAATATCTAATTAAGTAACACAAGATTCCGCTCCTTTGAACTAAATATATTTATTCTTCTATAAAGAAATGATGGAATTTCACTTGAGAAATAACGGTACCCTTACGAACTATGACAAAAAAGAAAAATCTATATTATTATTTTAATTAAAAGATTAAACATTTACATTGTAACAATATATGAGTGTAAAGTTAGAAAGAATTCTACTATTATTATTATCAAAGACAATAAACGCATAAGCTAATTTCACGCATAAGCACGGCAAAATTCATGCATAAATGATTTAAAAAAAAAATAAAGCAACTTTTGAAAACCCGATGCCTTTAAAGACTGTAGTAGCAATATCCAGTTTTGATTGTCTTATAAGTACAGAAGATTTTACATTGTATGAAGAAATCAGTAAATAAAAGTAACTGTGAAAACACTTCAGTAAATATGACTTCAACATGGACACATCTAAAGAATACTTATTATATATGTAGAAAAGTACTTCATAGAAAGATACTTTAAATGTTTTCATAGATGGGAATTTGCTTAAGTAATTTACCATTGTTATCATTTTCTAATAAATCATGAATATAAACTGAAGAAAAGAGAAAATTTCTGTCTCTAATCCCGAGATCATAATTAATTTTTAAAGAATTCAATAGAAAGTTATTTAAAATGAAATTATCTCTAAAAATATTAAAATTAAATTGTTTCGTTATAATAATTGTTACATTCTTGAAGCTATTTATCTCTTTCGCAGGGAATGGTCAGAAAAAAGCCAACGACAATTAAACTGCTCTTGGCAAAATCTCTGACCATACTGCATACGAGAAAATGTTGATAACATTCCTGAAATTGTGGATGAAACTTCTGCAACAGCTGCAGAATTGTAGTTAAAAATGAATGATGATACAATCAACTGCTCATAATGGAACACGAAAGGGGATGGGAAGAAAGGACGATGGGAAGAAATCCATATGAAGAAAATCAAAAAATTCAGTATTATGCGTTGTCCTTCGATAATGATGGACAAGAATCAATTTAGAACTCTGCGACCAATCGTGAAAATTGTTTGGAAGGTGTTATGTTTGTTAATTTTAACTTACTGAGTACGAGTAAACTGTACACGAGTAAAATACTATATGTTACAATATGCGAATAAATAATTAATATAAATCGAAGATACGTTTAAGATTTGTACTATTAAACTTGATACCGTAATTGGGTGGCAAAATGTTTCTAATATAAATGGTATTAAAATTGGAGAAACTGTTAAAAATCAGTTTGGTTCCAAACTAGCTATTTTTAAAACGGCAGATATCTGTTTGACAAATTTGAGAAGCCTTAATTCGTTCATGCCAATGATCAAAAGTTACGATAACCGATATTGTTTAAAACACTTCTCCAATATAAGAAATTGAAAAAAAAACATTATATCTTTAGATATTTTTAATAATGCACACGGAAAAAGGTTACATGAAATGTAATAGACATATAAGCTAATAAATTATATTTAAATTTTATATATTGCTATGTTATACAAAGAAATCGGAAAAATAAATAAAAAAAAAGTTTTACATTTTCTATTGCTGTTCTTCAGAATAGAAATTGATAGTAAAAACTTTCCAATAACTAAGTTAAACAAATTAAGAAACTTTTAGTAATCAATTCAGATCAATGTCGGTTTTCCTAAACAGACAAATACCCATCTGTAAAATATAATGATATTCCAGAATCTTTATTATGTTGGTAGACAATGAAGAAAAGTAACGATAACATTTATTCTCTAAATAAATCTTTCTCGAGTTAAGTTACTTTCTAACACTCTTCCCTGGGGAATGCATATAATATATGTGGGAATAGACTTCGTGAAACATAAAATATTTAATACGTGTTTATAAATTAGGGATTTACTTAAGTAGTTTACCATTTGTTAATGTGTGTGAATAAATCGTGAGTAAAAATTAAACAGTAGATTTAAATTTCTTTTGGTTATTTACATAATTTAATGTGAAGTAAAAACTTATCAACAAGGAAAATTTAAATTATTGTCCAAAGGAATTCGGGATGATGAAATATTTGCAAACGAAACAAATAGTTATATTTAAATTTTAATAACTTTGAAGAAGCTTTGAATATTTTTTTAAAAAATAGAAGATTTTTTTTCAATATAAAAAAAGGGTATTTTCTTGTGAAAAAATTCTTTTTTCAGAAGAATGTTCTGAAGAACTTTCAGAAGAAATAGTGAACCTCTACGGAATGTTTATAAATTATAATTCGTGAAAGTTACAATTTATTTAATTAATCATTGTGTTAATTAAGTGTTTTACCGTGTGTTATCAAATTTGTAAAATCGATGACCTGTTTATTAATAATAGTCCATAAAGATATACTTAACAAATAACATCACGTTTAAGGTTTTGATAACGTAAAAAGGTACACTTTGGAAACAATTTTTATTTACACTATTATACTATTTAGGTAATATTAAGTATTTCATAAAAATAAATTTTACACTATCTATAACAAGAAATTATGGAATATAAACATATGTTTTGTATTTGTATTCTTAATCTTTTATTAAAATAGAATAACATTTTTATTTGAGTAATTTTATCTTCAAAAGTTTTATATTTTTTCTATGTATAATTAGATTTATATGTTTAGAAAATTACAGACATTCTTCAAAGGTTTTGCATCATAAACATACATAAAGATTTGATTTTATGCAAGTTTTCACTTTTATTGATAATACGACTTTTAACATAAAATACTAAATTGCCTGTGATGAATATTTCAAGAATTGTAGACTGTAGACATCTTGTCATCAAGACATTCCTACAACTTGTTTCCTACATTATATAATGTGTAAAAGTAAAGCGAAAAATACATAAATTTACTGATTGTGAAAAATTATAGGTGTTTATTAACATTACTGACATGTCATACTAACATTACTGAATTTTAGTTTTCCATTCTTACTAACATCTTTTCATATAAAGTTTATGTAAAATACTTATATAGTAGATTATTTATTTTTTGTAAACTTAATATTAATTAATTAATTAAGTAATTAAGTATAAATTTAAGGGAGTTGTTTTATGGAATAACGAAGCCATACACAGGTGATAAATCACTGAATAGTCTTAATAGTTGCAACTGACAGCAATGGGGTCTACGTCAAGCAAAACTCGGTAAATAATAAATATAATTTTGAAAATGCATTTTTTAAAAAAAATTAAACACTAAAAATTGGAAAATAAAATTTAAATATCAATAAGGAGCAATTCCCTTTTTAATGTGTTACTATTGAATAAATAATATTATTTTCATTTAATAATTCAAATGAAACTAGTACTTTGTAATATTTAAAAAATTAATATATCAGTTTTTCAAGAAAATTTTGTATAAATTACATCATTTCAAATATATTCTACTAAGAAAACAATGAAATTAAATTTTCAATAACAATACTTCCACTTCAATTTTCTCGAAATTTATTTTATTGTTATATAATATTTTCTCTATGAAAGATGAATTGCAGCTAACACATTTTCCACTCACTAGATAAATTGATTTCATTCCAATTCTTCATCTCGTAAATTTAACAATTTTTATGGAAGATTTATGATTTATAACATCAAAGTAAAATTAAAGAAACCGTTTCGTGAAATGTTTTCTCAAATCAATAAAATGTTTAACATTTTTTGCCTTTAGGCTACTTAAGAGTACCATTAAAGTAAATTTTTATAAAATTAATTTAACCCTTCATTCACTGACAGTACTTTTTGTGTACTATTAAAGGAAATTTAACATAAAATATATTTACTATGGCTACATATAAAAGTTTCATTTTCTTTCCACACAAAATACTATGCTCAGTCAATTTGAGTAAGTCTAGAGAAACAGTCGATGCTAAATATTTTCAAAAAGTGGTAAATTTCATAATCATTTACATAGGTGTAGATTTTCTTTTTTAAAATGGTTATCTTCTTCACTTCTCAAAAAAATATTACGAGGGACCCCAAAAACTTGTTTAAAATTAGTATAAAACATACACAAAGATGAATAAGCCTATATAACAATACTTATGATAAGCACGCATTTATCAAAAATGTCAAGAATTAATTTTAATAATTCTAGAAGCATTTAAATTCTTTTAAAGGTTGTTCTTTAGTGCTCCTACAGGTGACATCAGGACTGGGAGGGGGGGTATATGAAGCATTTTCAACTACAAAAGAGTTTTCATTTAAGAATCATAATACATTTAAATACAATGCTTCTAAAAGAATTGTGATATTTCCATAACAACATTTTAATATAATTAATCTTTTTTTTTTTTTTTTTTTTTATTATTATTTATTTATTTATTATTTATTTATTTATTTATTTATTTATTTTGCAAAACAGGTAAAACGAAAAAACAAAAAATATTTCACAAAACAGTTAATAAGTAGGGGGAACTGGGGTACATTGATACTTGGGGCTCATTGATACACCCCCTGTACAGCACACAGGGTCATTACAGGAAGTTTCACAACAGCTCCAAAAGGTGATAATAGTGAAATTAACTACATACAGAAAGTTTTGGAATGATTCAATAGTTTGATGAAAAGGAGTGGGTGATTAATTGTTTTTGTAGGTCAAAAGTAAATTGGAGTTGTACAATTGAAATGGTATTATACAACTGTTCTAGTATTTTCAACCGAAAAGAATACCCTCCCTGGCAAGTAAAGCTACTCTTTATCTGTTCCTCATTCTTTATTGTTAGATAAATTATGAAGTGTTGGATTTGCGACTCATTTTATTCAAAATGACTGTATGGGGCACTTTGATACAGTCTTTGGCGGGGCACATTGATACAACCTAAATCCTTTTCTAGTTTATTTTTTCATTACTTTTTATTATATTTTTTTACCATACACTCCTTAATTCAATCATTTTTCGTCAAAAAATTCTACTATTAGTTTTTATTGAAGTGGAATAGCTCTAATTTCTCCATATTAGAGCATTTTATAGTATTTTTGCAAACAGAAGACGTACAAACTTACACAATATCTAGTGGTAGTAGAATTAACAAAAGAAATGGACAGCAGCCTGGCAAGTCTCAAATTCATATCGACTGTCCAGAGAAAAAAGTACTATCGACATGAGAGATGTTACGTAAGAGAAACAAGCTGCAGAACATTACAACATAATTATATTATGAACATACTTTTTAATATAATTATCCTTTATTTTCTGTTTGTAAACCGATTTAGAAACAGAAAACCTTGTAATTCTTTCACCTTTCCCAAGAAAGAAGATAATTCTGGAGTTAATGTGGTAGATATGACAAAGTTACCACAGCCAACAAACAGACAAGGAACAGCCAGAACATCAGTTCATTATACATTTCATTTTGATTGCTTTAATATCGCTTACAAATAAATTGTGTGAGATTTTAATGTCTATAAATGTATATAAAATGGTTTGCTAACTATTTTTCTATGAAAAATATGCGTTTGTGTTATTTTGTCTCCATTTTTCCCAGATGTGTCAAAGAGTATCAATCTACCCCGGGGATGGGGCACATTGATACAAATTACTTTTCTTGATTTTTTAAAATTACATGCAAAAATAATATATAAAACATCGATTGTACATTTTTATAACACACTACACAGGTTATGCTGACATGACATAGAAAAATAACTTGAAATTTCTGCTTTCTAGACACAATTAAAAAAAAAAAAAAAAAAAAAAAAGCTGTATCAATGTCCCCCAGTTTCCCCTACCAATAATTTTGTTTAATCAGTTTGAATGAAAAATGCCTAAGATTCACCTATTATTATTTAAAAATTCCAGTTATTTTCAGATATTAAAGAGGATATTTATTTAGGTGATACGATTCTTTGAAAAATAATTCCGTAGATACAGATTAATTTACCATTTAATGGTAATGCAGTTTAGAATTATATATACTTTACTATATCTTGTTACCAGAACATTATTGGTTGTACAAAACAAAACTGTCCTTAAAAGGATGATTTGTTGTTCATTTTTATACATTCAATTTTTATTGCGTTGAAACATTGTAGGTAAAATGTTTCAATTCGAAAGTATTTCCATATTTCTATTAAACAAGCATTATGCTTTCTACATTTTCTAATTCTGTAAAATACTAAAAAACATATGTTAGTATTTTATAGTATAGTGTTTAAAAGTATTTAGTGGAATTATATAAATTGCACAAAATCACTGTACATTCAGATTTACTTAATTTTAGTTAGTGAAATCTTTTTAAAATTTATTAAATTTATTCAATGATTGTGTGACTCTTCTAATGTACTTTCAAAAATTCACTGAAAAAGCGTTAGAAGCTGAAATATTTATGAATTAATAATTTGAACATAAAGGGATACACTAGGGGATTTAACTAGGGGATAAACTGGGGAAACTTAAAGGGATTCCTAGGACATTTAATGCAATGTTTTTAAATTTGTTTAGAAAATGTCTGAAATTTTTCTATTAAAAAGGTGCAAGGTAAGCAGTGGTAACTAGGCCCACAAAATAATTTGGCCAAAGGTTGTGTTATAAAAAGCCGTTAATAAATTTAGGTTTTAGATTTGTCAATATTGGCCATTATTTCTACTTCTAAAAAACGTGTTTCATCATAGATCTATTTTTGCAGTGATAATTTAACAAATATTCATCCTTTTTTTTTTTCTTTTCACAAAGAAAGTAGATTTGGATAATAACTTTCATTAAACAATAAGTTTTTTAAAGTTTAGGCATAGGAATGCATTAATTTTATTAGCTGTCTATACAAATGTATTTCATGCTTCAAATATAAGGCCGATGTTCAAATTACGTTAAAATAATTTAGAAAGCGTAATTCGAGTCTTGTTAACAGAATGTGTGATTAATTGAAATAAACAAGATTATAAACGACACTAGCTATGCGATTAGTTAAAAGGACATTTTATTTTATAATCAGATGGAAAAGTTTAATTACAAAAAATACAGGGAGAAGTCTTCCCATTTAAGAAAGTATTTTTATATAATGTATTCCGAGCACAATGTTAACGCTTTTGCAATAATATTTCTATTTTTGAAATGAAAATGACTTTTATCTGACAAAGACATATTTGTAAAATATTAATTTTACTTGAATACCGGAACTTTTTTTTACAATACATTCTAGAAAAAGCTTACGAAAAAAATCCAAAATTGCAAAAATAAAATACCATTATCTAATTAACATTTTATAAATACTTTAGAATACAAATTCTGGCCTTCTATTTAGAATTCAAATTAGATTGTCTTTTTATTGAACTATTGCATTTTTTTCACTGCATTTAATACCCGATTGTTCTTTTCTATCACAAGTAATACTTTTTCAAAATATTAACAATTTAATAAATCTCTTAATCTACTTATATATATATATATATATATATATATATATATATATATAATACAATAAGGTCAGTTATCTTAATTATAATATATTCTAATTTACTAGTAGTGAAATTATTTTTATAAAACTATTTTTTATTGCTATTAATATATTTTTTACTAGCTGAGTCGCTCGGCGTTGCCCGGGCCTGTAATAATATTCTAAAATAGACCTGAAATTCGTACTACAAAATGATATAGAAAGACCTAATCTCGAACTTAATCCCCGCTGCCTACGGTACCGTTTAGCAGAAAAGCGGTGCACACACGGAAAAAAAAGGGGGGGTGGTGGTAAGTTTCACATTCTACCACCAGATGACGAACTCTTTTCTTAACAAAACCGTATCTGGACTTAAGAAAGATATTTCATGAAATTATTATTCGAAAATACGGGTGAGTACACTTTTAAAATTCTATATTAAATATGCATTATTTATCCCAGGGCTGTGAAATCTCCGCATCTAAAACAGTACGGTCTCAAATATTTGATCAATACCTCTCTAAAATAATTATTGCCCCCTACCCGCTACCCTCTCTTTAAAATTTATATTAAGTGTTATAAACAATCTGAAAGTTTTATATTAAATAAGTAATATTTATTTAAGGGCTTAGTGAAAATCCCTCATTTGAAATGGTCGAAAATGGTACAATTTCAAATATTTGATCTCTCCCCCTAAAAAAAACCCCGCCCCGTATTTCATTAAAAATGAAAATAAGCACTCGCCGGTCGCCGTTCGGCGACTAAATGGGAAAAACTGGCGACTAAAAATGTGGAAAGTACTGGCCAAATACAGGATTCTTCAAAAGGTGTTTTGTGAAAAGAATTGCGGGAAAAAGCCCTGCGAATTCTGACAAAAAATTTAAAAAAAAATCCAAATTTCGAAAAAAGAATGCGGAAAAACATGGATTTCGTGTAAGTATCGCGAAAGAGCATCATCTAAGATCGTACATATCGTCAAAGAACCATAAATATCATTAAATAATTGCAAAAAAAGTGTGTTTTGTCAAAAAATCAACGAAATCAAACGCGTTTTTTGTCAAAAAATGTATAAACGATCGGAAAAAAATGCGAATTTTATCAAACATGCAAAAAATGTGAATACCGTCAAAAAATAGCGATAACAAATGCGAATACCGTCAAAAAATAGCGATAACAAATGCGAATACCGTCAAAAGATTGCGTTAACAAACGTGAATACCCTCAAAAAATCGCGATAACAAATGCGAATACCGTCAAAAGATCGCGTTAACAAACGCAAATACCATCAAAAAATCGCGATAGTGAACGTGATTTTCGTCAAAAAACTTAAAAACGAACGCAAAAAACATGGATTTTATTAACAAAAAAAAAGCACACGAAAAAAGTGAATACCGTAAAAAAATCTCACTAACGAACGAATACCGTTAAAAAAATCGCAATAGCGAACGCAAATGCCGTCAAAAAATCTCGATTTTTGTTTAAAAGTTTCGCAAATGAAAGCAATTTTCGTTAAAAAATCACGAAAACGAATGCAAATTTTATCAACAATTCGCAAAAAAAGAAAACACACATTATTAATGTTGAAAAATCGTATAATATTAGTTTCATAAAAGGCCCCCCCCTTTATTTTTTAGAAAAATTTTTGTGATTTTTTTTAAATTAAACCTGCTAGTTGGTAGATAAATATTTTTGGGGGTTACATCTTAATTCCAGACAAGTAATTACAAAAAATAGCATTGGGGTTTATTTATGTCATTAGCTACGAAAGTACCTAAACATAGTTGGACTTGTGTAGTTATCTACATATTCATGTTACGTATAACTTTGCTGTTAATTTAAAATAGATTTGAAATTAGTATCTCAAGTTTATTCCAAACAATATAAATTAAAATATTTTTAACTAGTTCATGTATTACTTATTTAGTCTAAGTTCATGTATATCTTGTAATTAAATATTCAGGAACATAAATGTACTTACTGGCTAATAAAGAAATAATTCTCACTAGCCAATAACTGGCTACTATAAAAAGGCAACGTACTGGCCAGTGGCCACAAAGCAAAATTCCTTATTTTCATCTTTATATTTCATGCTCACTGACCTTTAAAATATTTACTATGCGTTATAATGTATCTGAAAGTTCAAAACGATCTTTTTGTGAGTTTTTTTTTCTTAATTTTAGTTAATTCGCGTTTCAGCGTTCCTTTTCTTTTTTTAAATCAACTTTTTATTTAAAAGAAAACTTGGATTTTTATAAATTTACATATTATTAAACAACGTTTAAAGATATTGCTCAATGCATAACTTTAAAACCTCTAAATGGTGTATTTTTAAAAATTTAACAGTGTACCAAAAAACATTTGTGATTTCCATATACTTGATTTTTAAATAGAGCAAGTTATCCAAGTAACGAATTAATAATTAATATCTAAGGTTGTAATTGAGCGACTGCAAAGAAATTTATATATTTAAAATCAGCGAAAAATTCTTCATATGAATTGATAAAAAATAAATTTATAAATTAAACATTCGAAAATATTTACAGGTCATCTAAAAATGTCACTACTATCTGACGCCCATCTGTCTGAATTACAAAACGCTTGCTCTCATTCAGAAAGATTTCTCAAAATTCTGTTTCTTTAAAAGGAAATAAAATGAGATTTTATAAATAGATTTTTACGGATTTTTCAACTATTTACAGGAGTATGAAAATTATTTTTAGAATTTCTGAAAGAGGAATGTTTTCTGCATGTAGCTGTCTAATTTTTGAGTTTTTAGGTCCAGAAGAATTTAAAATACAGCAATTTATTAAAAAGCCTAGTACATTCATTGCCATGACAACCCTGTATTTACAGTAACCCTTTTTCTTTTCTTTGAATTTTCGAAGAAATATTCTGTGGTTTAAGAAAAATATATGCCCTTATTGAATTATGAATACTTTTTCTTTCTTCTAATTTAGGGATTTTAATTAATTTTCAACTAATTATTGGAATTTTAAAATTCTGAGGTTCAGTTGCATTAGGAAAGGCCTTGGACAATCTTCACAAAAAATTTTAACCTCGTACGTGGCGTAGTTTTCGATAACTATCGCACACACACACACTCTCACACACACAGACAGAGCGATTTGTTATTTTATTAATATAGATATTTACATATAGTCCAGTCATTTTAGCACCTTATTTTACAAATAGCGGAAAAAATTATAACAAAGCTGGATTTTTGCATAGGTGCTAGTTGGGGTATGTAGTTTAACATACTAAAAGTCTCCATCGATCCGAATTGAGCTTTCGCCGCCAGGGGGTGCTAATGAGCTTAAAAATCGGTTTTTTGTGAACATCTCACAAACAATGGCATTTAGAAAAAAAGTTCAATTACAAAGATCTAGATAATTTAATTTCCTACAAAAAGTGTCATTAAAATTTTTTTTGTCACACCAACCCTTCCCTGCCAAAAACTAAAGTAAACGTTATTGAAAAACATGCGGAAGCACAGTCCTAACGCGGCGAAGAGGCAGAAGAAATATGGAACAACTTTGGATCCTCCCACCCCCAATTCTCCCCCATTGTCTGTATGTCGTTTTCGCTTGCGCAATAGTAATTGCCCAATACCCTGTATGTTATGGAAATTGTTAAATAGTTATGACAGTTTAAAATAACTCTTTCTTAATTGCTGATTGTGAGCGAAAAATGGAGATTGACAGAATAGTATGTCTTGTATGCGGTGAGGATTACATTTCGAAAGATTATGTAAAAATAGGAAAAAAGGGACTGAAGTTCCTTGTGACCAGCAAGTTCAGAAAGAGATGACCACAAGTAGAAAATATTTGAAGAAATGGCTAAAAACAATAGTGAATGTAAAGTTCACCCAAAGTGTAGAAAAAGTATACAGGAAAGAATTCTATTATATCACACAATAAATCTATTGCAGAAAAACTATAAATGTCTGCACAAATTACTCCATTGAAGGAAAAATTGAGAAATGACAGTCCTCTGTTTGAATTTAAGGAAAGATGTTTGTTATGTTCTGATACATTAGACGAAGCTTTTATATAGAAGGGAAAAAAATCTCTAAACTATCGCAAAAAAGAATTTTTTTTAATCTAATCATTAAAGACAAGTCTCATATCTATGCTTAAAGAGAAATTTATAGAGAATGGTTTTGAAGCGAAACAAGCAGAAGATGATGCATACACACTAATTGTTAAAACAGCTATTGAAATAGCAAAGTCTGGTGTGCTTACTGATGTTGCTGGCGATGATGTTGACTTGCTGGAATTGTTGATTGCTTTAGCACTTCCAGCGATAGAGATATTTTTTATTAAGCCAGGAAGAGGACGAATTGCAACCACCCTGTATTCTTCGCGCAGTCTTAACAAAGATGCTGTTCTGAAAGATCATTATTTTCCTTCACGCTTTTTTAGGCTGTGACTCGACATCAGCAATGTTTGGGAAAGGTAAAATGTCGTTAGCAAATTTTTTGAAAAAGGAAGAAGATCATAACATACAAGCTGCTAGCATTTTAAAAAGTGATCAAATATACCAATTTGAAGTTTCCAAGGCAGGAAAAACTATTCTCCATGTTTAATACGGTGGTAAAGTAGAAATTTTTCTGAACAAGCACCGTCATGTATGTTTAAGGAAGAAGTTACTGTTGGTAAAAAAAAGCCTTTCATCGTTTCCGCCTACCGAAGATTCAACTTGATTGCACAGTTTACGTGTTTATGATATTAGTACATGATAAATACGAGTATCATATTCGTACAATACCGGTTGGGCAATAAACTACATCCTGAGAACTGGTGCTTGCAAAATGCACCTAATTTGTCTCCAAATCCAGCTATCTTACAGCCCGCACCAAGAAATATTATTGAATCAATTTTTTGTACTTGCTCCAAAGGATGTGGAAAAGCATATGGATGCCAATAGTTTGGATTGAAATGTTCTGATATTTGCATAAATTGCTGCGGAGTTTCATGTCATAATGCAAGTAAAATTGAATTTGAAGACCAGGAAGATATTGACATGTATCCTACACATTGCAAGGGAGGAGGGAAGCGCTACATCTGAATTCAGTGATGATATCTAAAGGCAAACAACGAAAAGCATATCGAAAAGAAAATACTGAAAGCTGTACAAAAACTAAAGGAAGAAATACAGATAGTGACGAATTTGAATCGTGTGTATAAATTGAAGTTGTGCAAAGAACTACTAAAGCAGTTAAATGACTGAAATTGGATTAAACCAGTCATTATAAGTGGAATATGCCTACGGGGGGGGGGGAACCACAATAAAGAAAATGCGCTAAATCCTTTTCCTCAAGAGTAATGTGAAAATAAACATAAATGTATATTATATATTCACTTTCTCCATTCAAAGGTGAGAATTTTAGAACTGTTTACATAATTTTTTTAAAGTAGCAGCAGATTTTTCGAATTTTTATACTTTTACTTTCAAATGTGTTCCCTTTTTTACATTTTTGACAGGGAAGCGTTGGTGTGACAAACAAATGTTAATGACACTTTTTATAGGAAATTAAATTATCTACAACTTTGCAATTGAACTTTTTTTTCTAAATGCCATTGTTCGTGAGATGTTCACAAAAACCCGATTTTCAAGCTCTTTAGCGACCCCTGGCGGCAAAACCTCACATCGGATCGATGGGGACTTTTAGTATGTTTAACTACATAACCTAACTAGTACTTACGCAAAAATCCAGCTTTGTTCCAATTTTTCCCCTATTTTTGCTAAAATGACTGGGCTTAAAAATGACTGGGCTTTTGCTAAAATAAACATATAATATTCATTACCTTCATTTGAAAATTATGAGATAAATTTAATATTATGTGTGGTCGGGATTACATGAAAAATAATTTTCAATTCTTTTCTCCTTGAAAAATTTAAACCGGCTTTGAACACTATAAAATGCGCACAATTTTGGATAAGGTGAGTTTTCTTATTCACGTCCTAATTCATGTAAATGAATGTGTGTACATATGTATGTGTATTTGTACATGTGTACATGTACACGCGTGTATATGTGTGTGTTTATTTGTGCATGTGTGTATTTTGTGCATATGTGGACATATATGTATAAGTAGGCGAGAGAGTAGTTTTGTACATTATTTTCTGTCTATAGCTATGGTCATCTAATTAATTAGTTTTCTGGTTTTATCACTCCAGTTTTTTGTCTAAGTAATCTTTTTGTCGAAGATCGTATAAAATCTCTGTTACAAATAAGTGAGGTATTTGCGTTTTCCCTATTACTTTGTCTCCTTCGAATGTTTCTACTGCATTTAAATTTTCAATTGTCTTGATGACAAGCTTTTATATTCTTGCTGATCCAGGATATTTTTTTCTATCTCTTCTGGATATAAACATTTATTAGAAAACATTGTATTTCAAATAAATGTGATTTCTTTCAAGTTCAGGAAGAATTTTAAGAAGTAATTTCAATGAAATGGTAAAATTATTAATAGAATTTGTACAACAGAACGAAAAATGATATTTAAAAATTTTAAAGTACATTGTTTTAAAAACTGTATTAAAATAAAGTTGTTGGTGTTTAAGTTGTCAAAACTTTCTTTCCTTTTGTTGTTTATATTTTATTGGAGATTTTTTTATTATTAATCTTAATTCCTATAAAATTCAGTATTTGTAAAATTAATACCTGCAAAAATTCAACCCTAATATTGGAAAACATCCTACAAAATATACTTCATTTTTCTAAAAGTAACCAACCTATTTTTTGTATTAAAACATCAACGTATATCAGTAGTAAATACAAAAAACAAAAACATGAAATACTTTGAATAAAAATTCCCTATAAAACTAAAAGAATTGTCTTTTGTGGTGAATTGAATTCGATTTTATTTATCAATATTTTCAAAATCAGTGTGAAGTTTTAAATATAAAAGTCTTTTAACGGAACTTTTTCGTTAAATCCACTTTTCATCTAAAATATGGATTTCTCCTGTTAAAAAAATAATACATGAATAATTACTTGTTATGGAAAATGTCTAAATGTGTAGAATTTCTAAAATGGAACGTGAGCAGAAAACATTCTTTTACAATTTAGATTTAGAAAATAATAAATAATGATACTATATGACGAATTGAACCAAAATAATTGTTTAGTTAAGGTTTCTTTTAAGAGAAAAAGAAATATCGATTTAGAACGCTCATGTGGTCTTGCAAAAGATGTCATAATGAACTGAAGTTTCGGTGTGTCTCTTATGAGATTTGATCTATAATTTGAAATATAGTATTACATACTGAGCGAATGAATGCTGCCAAAAAATTATATAAACAATGATTGACAATAATTTCGGTTTGATAATTTCGAAAATAAAACAAATAAACAAGCAATTAATTTTGCATATACTGTAAAAAATGGGCGGTTTTATGGAGATTGTATTGGCAATCTGAACGCGAGTATAATCAAGTTTTTAGACGGAAAAAATTATGTGAATTCCTGAAAGTTTTCCGTTTTTTTTCTGAGAAAATAAGAAATTATCTGAAATTTATTGAAATTTATTGAAATTTATTGACATTTTTCAGTTAAAAACTGTGGATATACTGGCGTCCCGGCTACCACTGTAATTTCTATTAAAATGTCCAGTTTTATTTTATTTCATTATATTTTTTTCTTTTGTGTATATATTAAATTGTTTCACCTCAGTAATTATTATTTTCTTTTTTGTGAAAAGGAATCGGCAAATAGTAATTATTTAGTTTTTTTTATGTACTTCTGTAAATTTCAATCCTGTTAGTTCTCCCTATTTGTGATTTTTTTCCTAGACAATTTTTTGATATAAAGTATCAGCCATGTTTCTACTTCAATCATGTTTCTACTGCAGAAGTGTATTTTTCTACGATTTTTTGTTCTTTTTAATTTAATACATTTTTTATGTTATACAGTGATTAAAGCCATCTAGCATTCGGAGAACAAATGTCTGTTTTTTATTATACTTTGCATCTTAAAAAATTAGAATGATTTACAATAATACTAATAAGCGCACCGACAATGCATAAACTTCTAAACATATTTTAAACATACAATTTTTTCCATTATTTAAAATGGTGATACAAAAAACACAAAAACACACCATGATATATATTTTTTTTAAATATCTTAATACATACTTTTAAAGTCGGACAAATTTACGCTCATAAATAAAATATGCAAAATACATAAAAATATAAAAGAGAAATTTAAACCATTTATAGATTTGTGCCTCTTTTTCGATTGAAAAAAAAATGTTTTCTTTGAAGGACAGTCTAAAATGTACTCTAATTGAAAACCAATATGTTATTTTTATAAGAACATCTATTGTAATTTAACTATTTTTGAATTCAGTTTATTGACGTAATAATTTTAAGTTAAAATTTCGAGAAATATATTTCAAAATCCTTTTCTTTTTTGTTAAATTCAAATTCAGATTTGAGTATTTGTTCAAAAAATAATATTACAAATATGTTTTACGCATAAGAAGTTTTTTTTGTTGTTTAATTGAGGGTATATAGAATTCCAAAACTAGTTTAGTTGTAAAATTTTATTTAAGATTTTTTAAAAAATATTATTCTGTTACAATTTAAAAAAGAACAATAAAAAATTTTTAAACTTAAAAACTATGTTTGCTAAGGTATCGTGGAATAATAACTTTACGTTAAGATTCTACCAATTTTCACTGCTCAGTTCAATTTTTTTCCCCGACAAATAAAGATTGGATGAACAACATATTGACTTTGTACACAAGAAAAATTTCAGTAGATATATATTCATATATTGTAGTTGACTGATTTTTTGACTAAGGCATTTTGGCTTGAAAATCTACCTATATGGGTAATAATGCCATGCAAACAAAACTGTAAAACAAGATAGAAAATGGCAGGTAAATTGTCAAATTCTAAAGATACAAACGCTACAGTCATCGTATAATGACAAAATGCTTTTATCTATCGATAATTGCTATGTCAGAATGCAAAAATAATTATTTGATATTTCATTCTTCTGACATGATAAAAATTATAGAATTCTGACGATAAGAAAAATCTTCTTAGGTTCTTTATAAAGACAATAAAAATTTCTCGTGCTTGAAAAAATTAAATGAAAAAAATGTAGTTCTGCTTCCGAAAAGAATTAAACGGGGTAATAATGCCACTGGATAGCGTTATTACACTACTATACGTTTTGTACAGTATATTTTAAACTATAAGCAACCTCGCAAACTTATCCAAAATCTCTCACAACATTTTAAAAGTGAATGAAATACATCGGAAATTTAAGTAATAAACAAAGTATTTCCTAATAAATATAGTCTTCATATCACATAACCTACCTAGCAAATTTTAGATCGTTCGTTGACTCTCGCGTGCTTATTTCAGAGATAGAACCTAAAAATGTAACTATGGTGATTGCTACGGTTACCACCGGAAGGTTGGAAATATTTCGCAGTTTCGAATGGCAGTGCCTTGAGCGGTTACCATAGCGATCACAGACGGGAATTTGTTTACGTTTCAATTAGCTTGTTGTTCTATGATAAATAGAGTCAGAATTTGCGCTCATAGTTCTGTAGAATAAAATAGAATTAAGTTAAAACATTTGCATATTATTTTATGACGACCAATGGGACATTGGTGACCTCTGGACTGTAGAAAAATACCATGAGCAATCAGAAAGTGAGATTTTCGTAGATTGTTAAGGAGACCTTGTTCCATTGTGATGAAGTAAATCATGCAAAATGATTACGGATATGTTAGCTGAAAAACAGATAAGTGCTTCTGAATCATTTTTCTGATATTTCTTCTATTATTTTACAGTAAAATTTTAACTCGCGAATTTTATTTTGATTTAACTGTGCTTTTTCTATATTAATAATTATAAATCATGTCTAATGACGATGCTTTTCAAATCCCCATATATAATAGAACAGATCCTGCGCTTTGGTTTGTAATGTGCGAAAGTACATTTGCTTTAGCTATTTCCAAAGCAATAACAGAATCTGTTACAAAATATAACTATATTATGCCGCACTTTCCACCCGATATTGCATCAATTGTTCGTGACATATTAATGCAACCGGATGCTACCGATCCTTATGGCATTTTAAAAAAGAATTAATTGCGCGTTCCGGAGAGTCATCCCAGCAAGAAATACGGCAACTATTTTCTGGAGAAGAACTAGGGAATCGGAAACCTTCAGATTTATTACGTAGCATGAAACGTCGCGCGGAATCCCTAAATGTTCCTGACAATCGAATTATTGAGTTATTTTTGACGCGTTTACCAAATTCTGTTCAAACAATTTTAGCGGCTGTTTCTGATCCCTTGAAAAGGCTGCGAAAATTTCGGATCGGATTTCGGAGGTTACTCCGTCCCCTCTTTCTGCATTTACCGTGTCCAGCGCGAATGAACAGTCAGTAGAATATAATTTATGAGAGAAATTGAAAAACTAAATAAGCGCATCGATCAAATTGCATTTTCACGTGGGCGATCACCATATCGTAGAAATTCGAGTAAACCTCGCGAGCGAAATAATAGTGCTAAGCGCGATTCATCCATTTGTTGGTACCATCGACGATTTGGAACAAAATGTAGAGAGGAAAAATGCGTAAAACCATGGTCTTGGTCGGGAAACGAAATAAGCAAAGAGTAGAGGTGATTTATTCTTTGCCTCAGCAGTCACGTCGCCTGTACATTAAAGACCGGACAAAAAATGTTTCCTTTCTGGTCGACACAGGGTCTGATGTGTCAATCTTTCCTGCCAATAATTTACAAAAACGAAATCCACCCGTACAAACACTTTTGGCTGCTAATTCTTCAACTATAAATGTTTATGGTCAACAGACCTTTTCTCTAGACTTTAACTTAAGGCGAAAGTTTAATTGGACTTTTCTAGTGGCAAATGTTAGTACACCAATATTGGGAGCAGATTTTCTCCGTAATTTCGAATTGGTCCCAGATCTCCGTCATAAATGTCTAAGGGACTTAAAAACAAAATTTGAAACAACAGGCCACATGAAATGTGCATCCATTCATTCAGTAAAAACAATCAATATAGATCGAACTTCTTCAATCTATATGAACTTCTAATAAAATTTCCATCTATAACAAAATTACCAGATCCTAATCAGCCTGTTAAACAAAACACAATGCATTTTATTACAACAAAAGGACCTCTAGTTGTGGCAAAACCTCGAAGATTAGCTCCGGATCGCCTGAAAATCGCTAAAACGGAATTTCAAAATATGATACAACTCGGACATTTAAGACCTTCATGTAGCAATTATGCTTTATCTTTGCACATGCTTCCAAAAAAAGGATCTTTGGAGTGGAGACCTGTAGGTGATTATCGTGCGTTGAATGCGCAAACTGTAAAAGACAGATATCCGATTCCGTGTATAGCTTATTTTACTGCTAATTTACGCAACACTAAAATTTTTAGTCACATTGACCTAATGAAAGCGTATGATCAAATACCAATCAATCCCGATGATATTCCTAAAACAGCGATATGCACACCTTTCGAATTATTTGAAAGACCACGCATGCAGTTTGGCTTATGCAATGCACCTGCCACATTTCAGAGATTCATCGACGAAATAATACGTGATTTACCTGGCGTCTATGCTTTTATTGGTGATATACTTATTGCCTCTAAAAAGGAAGAGGAGCATTATCATCATTTAAAAGCCTTATTTTCCAAATTAGAAGAATATGGTTTGTGCATAAATGTTTCCAAGTGCACATTTGGTAAACCTACCATCGATTTCTTAGGATTTCGAATATCTGAACACGGTATTCAGCCATTTCCTGATAAAGTTAAATGTATAACTTACTTTCCACAGTCCATAACTTTATCTCAACTACGACGATTTTTGGGGATGTTTAAAACTGCACACATACTTGCGCCTTTAATGCAATTACTAGAAGGCCATCCAAACAAAAGGAAATCTTGTTCCCGTGTTCCTAAAACTTCCGAACCGATTAATTGGAACGAAAATGCTGAAAAGGCTTTCACAGATGCCAAAAATGCCATAGCTCAAGCAGCTCTTTTGCGGCATCCCATTCCAGGTGCTGAGTTAAGTACATGGGTTGACGCTTCAGATGTCGCGATCGGGGCACTCTTATGCAATTTTTTTCAGGAACATTATGAACCTTTAGCATTTTTTTCCATGAAATTAAACAAGAGTCAGCGGAATTGGCCAACTTATGACCGGGAATTATTTTCTATTTATTCAGCAATAAAGAAATTTCGGCATATGTTAGAGTGGAGAAATTTTAAAATTTATACTGATCAGAAACCGTTAATTTATGCATTTAAGCAAAATCCCCATAAATGCTCGCCTCGGCAATTACGCCATTTAGATTTTATTTCCCAATATTCCACTGACATTAGACATGTACCAGGTTCCAAAATCACTGTAGCAGATTGTCTTTCAAGAATTGAAATTGATTATATTTCAAAATCTCCAATCTTAAATTTTGATGATTTTGCAGATGCTCAGAAAGATGATTCAGAGCTACAAAACCTGCTGCATAGTTCATCGCTAAATATGGAATTGAAACCTTCCCTCATTTCTGATCATAACCTACTATGTGATATTTCCACAGGTACGCCTCGGCCCTTAGTTTCTAGCTCCTTTCGTCGACTGATATACGAACATTTGCACAACCTATCTCATACAGGCATAGCAGCCACCACAAAGTTAATTTGTTCCAGATACGTCTGGCCAAATATGAAACGAGACATCAAAAATTGGGTTCGTTGCTGTGAGTCGTGTCAAAGTTCCAAAATACATTGGCACACCAAAGCACCTCTTGGCACGATCCCTCTTCCTGATGTGCGTTTTCCCCAGATTCACATAGATATTGTGGGTCCCTTGCCTCCATCTGACGGTTTCAGCTATCTTTTAACGATTATCGACCGATTTACCAAATGGCCAGAAGCTATACCCATATCTGATACACTAGCCAAAACAATTTGCAATGCCATATTCAAGCATTGGATTTCAAGATTTGGTTGTCCTTCACTCGTAACCACGGATCAAGAACCCCAAATGCGATCAGAGATTTTTGATGATTGTACGAAAATGTTGGGAACAAAGAAGATCCGAACCACAGCTTATCATCCTATAGCCAATGGCATTATCGAAAGATTTCATCGACATTTAAAGTCATTATCAAAGCTCACGAAAACCAATAGATGGACTGAAGTATTGCCGATAGTTTTACTAGGCATTCGCACAGCAGTGAAGGAAGATATACAAGCTTCTTGCGCTGAACTTGCTTTCGGCACTACGTTGAGACTGCCATGTGACATGCTGGATGAATGTATAATCCAACCATGCAACAAGAACTTCGTCACTCAACTAAGAAACACCATGCGGCAGTTAAATCCAGTTGCTACATCAGCTCATTGCCACGAGAAGTTCTATATACACCCTTCCTTGACATCTTGTTCACACATCTTTCTAAGAGTGGATCATGTATAACCTCCATTGTGTCAAACATATACTGGTCCTCACAAAGTTCTAAGTAGAACTGGAAAAACCATAACAATCGAACTCAATGGTCGTAAGTCCATGGTATCAATAGATCGTGTGAAGCCAGCTCATTTGATTTCTCAATTAGACCTTGTTGACGAAAGCTGTTCCAGAAAATTCTAATTTAAAACTCTCTGTTAAATCGGACAGTAATTCTGACCAAACAAAAACTGTCACACGTTCGGGCAGAATGTCCATTTTCCTGAAAAACTGGCATCTTACATTACTTCCTGAAATTATTGTTAAAACTGCTCATTTTGCATATCTATATATTATTTCTATATTTTGTTATATTTCTTATTTTTGTTGCATTTCAAATTTATTTCAAGGTATATATATCTTTGTAATTTTTTTTCAACCAGCGTAAATTCTGACTTAAAAAAAAGAAAATTTAAAAATAATTATAAATTACATCGTTTCTTCGGTACCCTTCGTCACTGGGGGGATACTCTATGGTGATTGCTATGGTTACCACCGGAAGGTTGGAAATATTTGGCAGTTTAGAATGGCAGTGCCTTGAGCTGTTACCATAGCGATCACAGACGGTAATTTGTTTACGTTTAAATTAGCTTGTATTTCTATGCTAAATAGAGTCAGAATTTGCGCTCATAGTTATGTAGAATAAAATAGAATTAAGCTAAAACATTTGCGTGTTATTTTATGACGACCAACGGTACATAACAAATTACTATTAGCGGTTTTTTGTGATTCAGATGATTCACATAATTTCAACACAGAACGTGTAGTGCTATTTTTTTTTCAGAATTCCTTCTTAATTACTCGCAGTATTATCACATGGCGTTATTAGCCAACCATGTGTTACTACCCTATAACAGCTTATAATTTTTATTATGTTACACCTACTGTATGCAAATTTCAAGATTAAGATTAAAGTGGTATGAAGATTAAAAGAGCTACAATTTATCTTTGACCAGTAAATTTTCACTTCAGTAACGAGGTCCTTAAATATTTCCTGCCGTAATGTAATGATCTGGTAAAATGAACTATTTACTTGCGTTGTAAGTGTACTTTTATTATTTTAGAAAGCATTAACTTTGCTTGACGGTTTTAAGTGATTTTCAATTATAACTGTACAACTCAGATGTATTTATTTTTTTATTGTTTATAATTTTTTGATATTTGAATTAATTTTTTCGTCGTCTTTTCTTATCTCTATTGTTGCCTCAATGATTATTAATAATCCTTTGCTTAGCGTTTGTGATACAGTAAACAATTAATTTATCTGACAGATTTCAATTTACCTCTCATATTTGTTTTGGAATTTATAACTTTTCGGTTAAGAGATTTTTTTTAATGCACACAAATAAATCAGTCTCTATATCACACAAATTAAATTGATATTAAATTTCTGAAAATATTGTGACTTTCAAAACAGAGCCTTGAACTTCTTTTTAAGTTCACAGAACACAATAATTGTTATTTAAGGATTCTTCTGCTTTTCCAACACTTGTGCAAAAGGAACTTAAATAAACCACTAATCAAAACAACAGCCATAACTAAAATCTTCAAACATTTTTTTAACTTTGCAGTACTTACATTATCTCAACATTTCAAATAAATTAAATCTGCATAAATTATAATGTGCATTTGACATCTATTAGTCATCCAATTATTCATCATGACTTTTGAAGAATTGATATAAAATTGCTTATGATAAATCACTTTTTATTGCAAAAATATCCTAAAATTTAAAATAAGAAAATCAAAATTTTAAAAATTTTCGCTGTAGATAATTTTAAAGTCAATCGATAAATGTATTCTAGCATATACAAACTTTTATGTCGTCTAAAATAATTTTTTTCCTCTCATGCTTTTAGAATACACATCAGAAGAAAAGTCGTTAATTTATTTATCTCTGTGAATCCTAGCTTTTTTCATGTCTTAAAAAGATAGGTTAAAATAGAGAAATATGGGAAATCTCATATCGTATTATATGTGTTCATACTTATTTTACTTCTTAGGAATGATTTTCGAACTTGTTTAGAATTGGCAAAAAATAAATACATACCTGTCATAAATATTTATATATAATGATTTTACTTCCCCCATTAACAAGCTTTATTGAAGAATTTTATAAAGGTTTATAATTAAATATAAATCTAAATGTTGAAAATTTTTTACGCTATAAATGTACTAAAAATGCAGACACGCTCTCTATAAAAAAATACATACTAAGAATGCATTTAATTAGCTACATTTTTCAAAATATGTATATAATGGGAATTTTTTATCATAGATTGTGTACTGTCGTAAAACATACATTTTATATCTCCATGAATATTTTCTGGGTGTTAACTCCAACATGGTATAAAGAAAATGCAAGAAAAATTTTCTTATTTTATGATATAATACATTAATTACTCCAATTTAGCGATTTAGCGAAGCATCTTTTCAAACAAGTTGACAGCGTAATTCTTTGTGCAACACTCACTACTATTACTACTGATACTAGTAATTGATACTGATACATTAATGAGGAACTCTACTTACTATTTGCTAATCCGGTAAGTTTAACATTCTTGGCAATCAATTCTCTCTTTTTTTCTATTTGGAAATACACATTTGTGCTTCCAATTCCAAATTATTCATATTATGTAAATAGTACATGTTTCAAAATCACTTGATAAAACATAATGCAATTTAGAAAATTAATACAAACTGTCAAAATTGCAGATTTTTAAAACTTTGCACTTATCGCTCAATGGAAATTTTAAGACAAAAAGTTTTAAATCGACAACTCATACATATACATATGCTTTTTCGGATAAAGAATTTTTCCCATTTTGAGAACAAAATTATTTTTATTTTAATAATGTTAATCATAATTATTCAATTAGTCTTATTAACATTTGAAGAATAT